>OY998253.1:53328747-55728747 GCA_963922045.1 Persicaria maculosa
CCTCTCTCTCTCTCTCCACATTAACTTCCCCCGCTTCCTCTCTCTCTCTCCACAATAACTTCCCCTCTGCCTCTCTCTCTCCACCCCGCTTCCTCTCTCTCTCCTCCTTTACTTTCTCTCTCTTCTGTCCCGGTTATTTTTAGCCGGAAAGTTTGCAATTTTTTTTTGGGGGGGGGGGGGGGGGGGGGTTAACCTTGCAATAGTTGTGGATAGTGGGTTAGGCTAGCAAAATTTACCGGGGCAAAGGTCATTTACTAACAATCCCTGTAATTATTCAAAGAACTCCCATCTTTACCTGGAAAAATGGGATTCAACCTCATATCATCATCTTTTGAGATGACAAATCCTTGTTTTGCCTGCTCAAAAAGCAAAAGTGGTAACACCCCCAATATAAAAACATATGTTAGAATGAATAACAAGGAAGAAATTCAAGTAATTAATCAAGATGCGAGGAAGGTCAATTTGTCTAGCCAGTTGGTACCAGAGAGGCTGCAAAAGACTTTTATTACAAGGAAGGAGATAGAGGAAAAAAGATCAGAAGGTTCAATTTGTGAGGACACTGTTGATTGACAATTATGACAGTTACACATACAATATCTACCAAGAGCTGTCTGTCATCAATGGCGATAATTTTCTTATACTAAGTTTTGCAGCAGGATGACATGTATATCCATTCACAAATTTGCCTAGTGCACTATTACAAATATCATTGGTGAAAAAGATTTAATTAATGAGTTTTTCTTGAAAACATAACGATTCATGCAACCTGCCTTATTTTGATGGGTTACAAGATCAATGTGCTACGTAACACATGCTACGTCAATATAATCCATTATTATCACCATAACATAACACAAAATCTAGATGGAAACTGATACTTCCCGAAGTTCATACTCTCAAACCGCCACCGTCGTCCTTAGAGAGTTCGTGCAAAACTTGCTTTGTTGTCTGTGCAGGGGTATGTATGAAGAACGCACAGAGACTCTTCAACCATTCTCATGAATTGCACAGACGATGAGAGGAGAGACGCGGAGATGGGGGCAAGGGGAATTAGATGAAAAGACCAAAATGGGCACTAAAATAAAAAAAATAAACAATTTCAAATTAAAGGTTTAAGGGGTTGATATGACAATATATATATATGGGAAGGCATATGAGTGGTTGATCACCTGCCTCCACCTAAAACGGACGGTTAGGATTAAATACAATAGAAACTGCATAACACCAATTTTCCCAATCTATTCCAGGCCATTGATCATCTTCTGAAATCATGAAATCGGACGGTCAATGTAACTTTTCATAATGAACAGTAAAAATCAGATTGCTTCCTTTATAGTAGTAGAGATATAATCGGTGTACTGCTATTTTCCCAAATTAACCAAATTATCAAATATCTTCTTCATCCCCAAACTCTCTTTGTTCAATCTGCAAATTAGTAGTTGCACTTCTTCCTCGCTCCAGAACCCTTCGAATTGGTTCTTCCACTTTCGTAGCCAATTTCTAGGCCTGGTGTGCTCAACCTTCGGACTCAATTGCGAATTTCTAGGTCGAGATCTATCCATTACCACCGTTATCACAGCTCATCTACATCAATGGCGTTGAGTAACGGTGTCCCTGTTTCAATGGTATCAGAGCAGAACGAGCCTTCGGAGATCGAGAAGCTGCAAGAACCGTTCGCGGATGAATCCGGCGAAACCGGTAAGTTGATCTCAACCCTCCACAAGATCATCTCGAGGAACGCGGAGATGAAACAGTGGATGAGTGAAATGAAGGAGATGCTCGCCTCCCTGTTAGCGGCGAAGGGACTTCTAGAGATCCCAACCAGTTCTCAGGAGATCAAGGATCCTCCCGCAATTGATATCTCGCATACAGCTCCCAAACCAGATCACACAGATTTGCTTAAAATTGAGGAGAAGAGCATGGCGATGACGCAGCCACAGATTGGACCGAATCAAGACAATCAGAGCCTGACAACCGTGGTGAACGAAATCCACCCACAGATGCGGATTGGGTTGTCCCAGCAAGTCACCACGTTAACGACGAGTTGCATTGCATCGAGATTTGAGAGGGACAATCTCATAAAGGAGATTGAGATTTTGGTTGGTCCTAAGGAAGCCGATGAAAAGATTCAAATGGAAGGGTTGCTGGTGATGAAGTCTTTCGATCCGGGAAGATATAACATGATAATTACTGGACACGGCTCGCTCGAGGAAGTACCCAGGCCATGGATTGATAATCAGACGGGATCTATTTGCCAACTGCTCAATGGAATGCCATCGCTGATGTACAAAACACAGAGCGAGATTTTGGATGATGTCCATGAAGAAACTGATGAAAGCGTCCAGTTGAAAAGTTTCTGGGCAGGTAAGCGCTCAATCGATCCAGTTATGTTATTTGCTCGTGATCTAGGAAACGTTTTTGTCATGATGAATAATTATGATGAATTGGTGCTTTTCGATCCGGGAGGAGAACTGATTATACTTGGAGTTAGTGTATATGGCTGCCTTTTGCAATCGGATGAGTTGCCCGGGGTTACTATCGGCTTAAATCTTGAAACCAACAGCTATATGAAGCTTTTATCATCTCTTGAAAGATATTTTGTGCCTAAATGGATACCTGACAGAGCTGTTTTTGGTTTCCCTGCTATGGTTGCTACCAATCGAGATCGAGTTTTATCACATTTCACTCTATTGGCTTGCAATACTTTTCAGCAAAGTAGGGTGACAGTAGCTACATTCAAGATAATAGCTTGCAATACTTTTGCTCTTGAGATATGGATTGAGGTATGGACCGAGTCTCTTTCATATGAGCAAATATATGTGCTGAATTTTGACCCTGGAGGTAAGGAGTTTATCCTTGGTGATCTGATTTTTGATCCAGGAGGTAAGTGAGGAGGAGTTAAAGTTTTGAGGAGAAAGCTAACAAAGTATGATGAAATGGCAAATTTGAAGGCTGATATGGACTATATTACTGCTTATGTTGCTGGTCCTTGTATTGCTGAGCTGCTCCCCCACGCATCAACTACAACTATGTTCATTTTGATCCTTGAGGAAAAGGATCCCTCAAGGAGGGAGTATTGTGAGGGAGCTGCTGAAACAGAAAGTATGAACAAGAAGGCACTCATTGAATGGTACCGACAAACTGAAGTTGAGGGGAGTTTCCTTATTTCCATGTTGTTGCCTCAGTCCCCTCCACTAATGTGCATTTTTCAACATGGACTGCCTGAGTTTGGTATAAGAAAGGCCAAAGAGAGCTCTCAGAATAAGTTAAGAAGAGCTGAGTTTATTGGGTTCCTTGCTGATCAAACCACTCTTTATACTTCTAATCTTGAAATTGATCAAGTGATATTAAGCCCTAGTCTGAAGAAGTTGGATCAACATACTCATTTTGATAGGGATTTCGCTTTTGATCCGAAAGGAGATACCATAACAATGATGATTTTAGCTACAAAATCAGAAAAATATCATCTCCGGTTCATGTGGCTTTATGAATTAACTGAGAAGTTTATGGGGCTCACTAAATATTCGAATCCCTGTGATGAAGAGATGATACATCAATTTGTTCAGTTGAGCATGACTGCAGAGCCACCGGAAATTGATGATCATCAATTTGCCCAGCTCATCCCCCTTCTCTTGAAATTGCTACTGTTGCACTACCATGGGCTGCTCATGAAATGGATGGAAGGTGCTACTTCCTTCGTTTTCGATCCTGGTGGACAGATGTTAATGTGTGCGGATGAAGATCACACTACAGAAGTCCTGCTACTGCCATAATACATTTGATCATTGAGGACAATGATCTTTTGAAGAACGGAGATCTGTAACAGGGTTTTATGAACGGAGATAAGTTGTATTTGGGCAAATAGGCAATTTTTTTAGTGGGCCTAATCCAATTCCCATATCCAGCTTTACTTACTTATTTGCTACTATATAATCGGTGTACTGCTATTTTCCCAGATTAACCAAATTATCAAATATCTTCTTCATCCCCAAACTCTCTCTCTGTTCAATCTGCAAATCAGTAGTTGCACATCTTCCTTGCTCCAGAATCCTTCGAATTGGTTCTTCCACTTTCGTAGCCAATTTCTAGGCCTGGTGTGCTCAACCTTTGGACTCAATTGCGAGTTTCTAGGTCGAGATCTATCCATTACCACCGTTATCACAACTCATCTACATCAATGGCGCTGAGTAACGGTTTCCCTGTTTCATCATCTTCCTCTCATGTTATCTATGCTCTCTGGATTCAACGGGAGCATGACGAGAGGAATCTCAGGATAATCGGAAGATATGAGGGAAAAAACCGCAAGCGTGAGGAGATGATGCTGAGTGCTAGCAACAACCCTTCTTCTTTTCAAAACTCTTCAGCCATTCTTGCCCTAAAAAACCGTAATCGAGCAGTTTGGAGAGGAGAAAGGATTACCTACAAAAAGCTAAAAAAAAAAACTCCAAGAAACTGCTCTGGACATGTGAAACATTCTTTTGCACTAACATGGCTTTTGCTTTTATATTGTAGGGGATTGGAATGGATGAGTTGAAACAAACAGGCTAATTCGCTAGATCCAATCTTTATTTTTTTTTCCTAATAATCAATATCAATTCAATATATAATACTAAAACAGAGGCGTGGAAATCTTATGTGGCGGGCTCTGGTGCGATTCGCTTACGTGTCGTTCTCTTGTGCAATTTGGGTCAGATTTTGTGCCATGTCAATTAATGATGAACCAATAAATTTAAGTCCCCTTAGACGATAACCCTATCTATTTATACATGTGTCATCCTATGTGTCTATTTTATTTAATGATTAAATTAATTTTACCTCATATCTTACAAATCTTATCATATTACCTTAAGTTATTTTATAAATATTTTATCTAGCAATCTTAATTAGAAAACTTATCTTTATACTCCACATCTAAGAAATAATCTTTTTAATACAATAACTTATTTTGAATATGATTTTTTCATCCATATCTTAATTGACTACACAATTAATATATTTTGAGTAATCCGATAAAATTTTATCTTATAAACTACAGTAATATTACTATTATACTTTTTTGGACGTTGATTTCTTTTTCTTAAATAATAAAACACGGAGCAATAAATAAAACTTTGATCTTCTACAAAGTAAAATTTATAATTCAAACAAATACAAACTCATCTCATCTTTTATTTTTAAACTAAGAATGTAGTTAATTACTAATGACAGTAAAACAGTAGAGAACGTCTAATATATTACTTTATTATATACAGTACTTATTTTTATTGTAGGTTTAGAAGTTACGTTATTTTATAATAATATTTCCCGGATATTGAATTTTATTTCAGTCACGTTAGACAATAATTTTCCTACATATGATTTAATAAACTAAAAATTATACTACCTCTGTTCTAATTTTTTTTTTAATATGTTAAATAAAAAAATTGTCAATGGGTTTTATATGTTGAAACTTGAAAGTCTTGCTTTCAACTAGAGCACTATAACGGTTAACAAAAAGTCGATCTTGTATTTTACATAGATATACCACTTTCTTCACAAAAAACTGTTTTTTATTATATTAGATTATTTTTAAAGATATTTTGAGATTCTATGATAATTTTATTAGATTATTGGTGAAAGGTTATATAAAATATATAAATAAATTAAAAAAAACAGGTTGGTAAATCAAACATTAGCTCATGATTACATGTATTGTAATTTTACCTCAATGCAAATTAAATATTTTTCATATTTTTTACAGTATATTAAAAATAATTTAGTAATTAAGTTTTCATTTTTTTAATAAATATTCAACCTTATATTTTAAATGATTAAAAAATCTATCATTTTAACTAAGCTATTTAATGATAAGATTTAATTATTGAATTAATGGATTATTTTTACCAAATATATGATATATCTAATAATAAGAATATAATACACATATATGTTCTTAATCAATATATATGCAATAAAATTCACGTTAAAAAAATTAGGCTATAAAATTTTCACTTCAGAAAATATCACTTGAACTCATAACTAATATTAGAATGATTTTATTTTAACAAATTATAAAGTAAGCCTTATTAGTTAGTTGATTAATCATATATGATCAATCCCCACTCTAATTTATGATAAAAATACATATTATCCATTGAAAATAATAAGATTAAATTTGAAAAATATTTTATCCAATTTTATGTTAACTTTTATAGTAACGATGTAAATTTAATATTAATATCATTTAAAAATAATTGTCAAATTTATCAATAGATTTTGTTTAAAAAAATAACATACGAGAATATAATAGTAAAAAAATTGAACATGTCGTGCAAGAGCACGGGTAACATATACTAGTAACAATAAAAAACTATCCATCCATGGCGTCATCACCACAATCTGAAGGATCCAGTAGACTTCCGAGCTCCACCACCATCACCGATAGCCGGCAGCCGACGGACGTCATTTGTCACCAACGACGACGTCTTGATGGACTTCCTCCACCACAGCCTCCGCATCCCCGACCTCGTCCTCCCAGATCGAGTATTTGAAAGCCTCCATTCACGAGCAGCCGATTGATCGTCAGCCAACAAACACTTCCTGAATCCACCGATCCTGTCCTGTTTCCAGAATTGTCAAACACTCCTTGAATCCGCCGATCTTTCCCCGCTTCCAAAATTGCAAATCAAGGGAAGCCGTCAACAGCTTTGTTGCACATCGATCTTGTCCCGCTTCCAGAATTGTCGAAAATATGAAACCGAAAACAAAAATCAGAACGGGAAATTGGAAGTGATGAGTTAGCTTACATGAAACTCCCTCGCAAGAAGAGATGAGGAGGAGATCGAATTCGCAGAAGCAAGCAGATCTTGATGATGAAGAAGCCCCGGGAAAGGAGAATGGGATTTGGGGAGAAATAAAAGGAGGGGTAGTTCAGGGATTATGAAAATATTTTGGACAAATCCTAGGTAAGGGAAAAGGGTGGGACAAATTGTAAATGGCCCAAAGGCCAAATTTCTTCTTGATTTTATATCATTCATTATAGACATTCAAGAGAAGCAATCACTTTGAAGAGAAGAGTGTTTATGTAATTTTCTAATTTTCGCCTACACTTTTGCGATTTGGTTGGTGGTCTGTGAGATTCTAATTCAAATTATTTTTCCTCTTAATTCTTTCAACTTCTTTGTGCGATATTGCATATGTTTATTGATGTTATCTTAATTAGCTACCTTTATAATATTGATTTCTTGCTAGGATTTAATACTTTCATATTTGTGTTATTTCTGAAGTAGCACGCATAAGATTGTGGATTCCATGTTTGAATCATGATTATGGAGGGAGTTTACATATATCTTAAACATTGATTTACCATGTTTAATTGGTGTTATTTATATGCTCAAGTTATTGGGACTATTTGTTATCTCTTTGTTAAACATTGACCGTGTTAGGGTTGTATAGAAGTGTAAGGGATTAATTGGACTCGTAGGACTTTTAATCTATTTAAACCAAGATGGGAGGAATTCGTAGAAAATGATAATAACTTGAAAAGGATTCGATGACCAATAAAACCAAGCAAAGTCGAGAACTTATAGGTGGAAATGCTTTCCTTCTATCCTTTATTTGCTTTTGTCAATATTATTTTCTTTTATTTTCATTTATAAAAATCTTTTCTTTTTATATCGATAAATACACAATATTTAGAAATACTTGATTTTCTAGGGTTCGACCTCTTATTTGCATATTATACTAGTTTGTTTGTTTGGGAATTGTTTTGGCAAGGTAAATCAACGACTTTTCCTCCGTCATCCACGCACAAGTTACAACTCCGAGATCCACAAAATTATGAAGAGCCAGGAGAGAAATAAAGAAATAAATGTGGTTATTATTATGGGGCCTTTAGTGAATTGTCCATAAAAATTGGCTAAATTAGAGGAGTGTCTATATATTTGAAAATTTTGCAAAAGTGTCCATCCCCCTTACCCCCCCCCCCCCCCCCTCGCACGCCCAAATTTTTTTTTAAAAAAAAAATTTACATGTCAGCACTTTCAGATATGCAACTATAACCCGATGTTATGCAAATATAATATTATGTTATGCAAGCTTAAAAAACCTTATGGGAAGAATATGCAAATGCATTTGTATTTTAAAATTGCATTAATATATCTTATTTGGACATAAGCACATCGCTCTACCATTTATTGACATAACAGGCTTTAAAATTGCATTAATGTCAAACCCGATGTTGCTGACACCGACATTCCTGACACCATTGAAACTGACATTGTTGACATTGCTGGCACTGCTGACACTGTCACCACTAACATTGCGAACACCACCAACATTTTTCGTATTAGCGTTGACGTTAATGTCGGCTGACGCTGACATCGGAGATGTTGACGCTGCTGACGCCGACATCGATGTTGCGAACACTGTTGACGCCGACGTCGAAGATGCTTTTTTTTGTGCCAACGTTTCTTTTTTTCGTGTAAGCACTAATATTGTTGACACTACATACACTGTCACCATTAATATTGCGAACACCACTAACATTTTCCGTGTTAGCGCTGACGCTGATGTCGGCTGACGCCGACATCGGAGATGCTGACGCTTCTGACATTAATATTGATCAGTATAAAAGAAAGAACAGTTGTGCTACTATTATGTAGTACCTATGCAAACCTCGGATGCTGCTGACAAGTATTAGTTGACCTCAATATAAGGTGTTGGTTGAATGGCTTCTAATGCTAAAATGTAGTGAGATGTTGTGTTAGTAGCTTGCAATGATTATGCACAACCAAAATCTGATTTTGATTTCAGAATGAATTGAATTACTATAAAAATCTGTTACACTGTTGACGTTTGATATAATGAAGTAAAATTTGTGCATTTGGCACAAATTTAGATTGAAATTTATGAAGTTACTACTCTCTGTATTGAAACTAAAAAGAAATTAATAGTAATCATTATAAAAGAAATACCAGTTGTGCTACTATTATGTAGTACATATGCAAACCCCGGATGCTGCTGACAAGTATTAGTTGAGCTCAATCTAAGGTGTTAGGTTGAATGGCTTCTAATGCTAAAATGCAGTGAGATGTTGTGTTAGTAGCTTGTCATGAATATGCACAACCAAAATCTGATTTTGATTTTAGAATTAATTGAATTACTGTAAAAATCTGTTACAGTGCTGACGTTTGATATAATGAAGTAAAATTTGTGCCTTCGGCACAAATTTAGATTGAAATTTATGAAGTTACTACTCTTTGTATTGAAACTAAAAATAAATTAGTAGTGATAAGTCTAAAAGAAAGAATAGTTGTGCTACTACTAATTAATACTTATGAAAAAAACTGGTGCTGTTGACAAGTGATAGTTGAGCTCGGTCTAATGTGTTGGTTGAATGGCTTCTAATGCTAACATGCAGTGAGATATTATGTTACTAGCTTGTAATGATTATGCACAACCGAAATCTGATTTTGATGTCAAAACGAATTGAATTACTGTAAAAATCTGTTACACTGCTGACGTTTGATATAATGAAGTAAAATTTGTGCCAAAGGCACAAATTTGGATTGAAATTTATGAAGTTACTACTCTTTGTATTGAAACTAAAAATAAATTAGTAGTGATAATGCTAAAAGAAAGAATAGTTGTGCTACTACTAATTAATATTTATGCAAAAATCTAGTGTTGTTGACAAGCGATAGTTGAGCTCGGTCTAATGTGTTGGTTGAATTGCTTCTAATGCTAAAATGCAGTCAGATATCGTGGTACTAGCTGTTAATGATTATGCACAACCAAAATCTGATTTTCGATTTTAGAATGAATTGAATTAATGTAAAAATCTGTTATAGTGCTGACATTTGATGTAATGAAGTAAAATTTGTGCCTTCTGCTCAAATTTAGATTGAAATTTATGAAGTTACTACTCTTTGTATTGAAACTAAAAATAAATTAGTAGTGATAAGTCTAAAAGAAAGAATAGTTGTGCTACTACTAATTACTACTTATGCAAAAATCTGGTGTTGTTGACAAGTGATAGTTGAGCTCGGTCTAATGTGTTGGTTGAATGGCTTCTAATGTTAAAATGCAGTGAGATTTTGTGTTACTAGTTTGTTATGATTATTCACAACCAAAATCTGATTTTTAATTTTAGAATGAATTGAATTAATGTAAAAATCTGTAATAGTGCTGACATTTGATGTAATGAAGTAAAATTTGTGCCTTCGGCACAAATTTAGATTGAAATTTATGAAGTTACTACTCTTTGTATTGAAACTAAAAAGAAATTAATAGTGATCAGAATAAAAGAAAGACCAGTTGTGCTACTATTATGTAGTACCTATGCAAACCTCGGATACTGCTGACAAGTATTAGTTGAGCTCAATCTAATGTGTTGATTGAATGGCTTCTAAGGTAAAATGCAGTGAGATGTTGTGTTAGTAGCTTGTAATGATTATGCACAACCAAAATCTGATTTTTGATTTTAGAATGAATTTAATTAATGTAAAAACCTATTATACTGCTCACATTTGATGTAATTAAGTAAAATTTGTGCTTTCGGCACAAATTTAGATTTAAATTTATGAAGTTACTACTCTTTGTATTGAAACTAAAGAGAAATTAATAGTGATCAGTATAAAAGAAAGAACAGTGGTGCTGCTATTATATAGTACCTATGCAAACCTCGGATGCTGCTGACAAGTATTAGTTGAGCTCAATCTAAGGTGTTGGTTGAATGGGTTCTAATGCTAAAATGCAGTGAGATGTTGTGTTAATAGCTTGTAATGATTATGCATAACCAAAATCTGATTTTTGATTTTAGAATGAATTTAATTAATGTAAAAACCTATTATAGTGCTCACATTTGATGTAATTAAGTAAAATTTGTGCTTTCGGCACAAATTTAGATTTAAATTTATGAAGTTACTACTCTTTGTATTGAAACTAAAGAGAAATTAATAGTGATCAGTATAAAAGAAAGAACAGTGGTGCTGCTATTATATAGTACCTATGCAAACCTCGGATGCTGCTGATAAGTATTAGTTGAGCTCAATCTAAGGTGTTGGTTGAATGGCTTCTAATGCTAAAATGCAGTGAGATGTTGTGTTAGTAGCTTGTAATGATTATGCATAACCAAAATCTTATTTTGATTTTAGAATAAATTGAATTACTGTAAAAATCTGTTACAGTGCTGACATTTGATATAATGAAGTAAAATTTGTGCCTTCGGCACAAAATAGATTGAAATTTATGAAGTTACTACTCTTTGTATTGAAACTAAAAAGAAATTAATAGTGATCAGTATAAAAAAAGAACAGTTGTGCTACTATTATGTAGTACCTATGCAAACCTCGGATACTGCTGACAAGTATTAGTTGAGCTCAATATAAGGTGTTGGTTGAATGGCTTCTAATGTAAAATTCAGTGAGATGTTGTGTTAGTAGCTTGTAATGATTATGTACAATCAAAATCTGATTTTGATTTCAGAATGAAATGAATTACTGTAAAAATCTGTTTCACTGCTGACGTTTGATATAATGAAGTAAAATTTGTGCCTTCGGCACAAATTTAGATTGTAATTTATGGAGTAATGGTATTGAAACTAAAAATAAATTAGTAGTGATAAGTCTAAAAGAAAGAATAGTTGTGCCACTACTAATTAATACTTATGCAAAAATCTGGTGTTGTTGACAAGTGATAGTTGAGCTCGGTCTAATTTGTTGGTTGAATGGCTTCTAATGCTAAAATGCAGTGAGATATTGTGTTACTAGCTTGTAATGATTATGCACAACCAAAATCTGATTTTTGATTTTAGAATGAATTGAATTAATGTAAAAATTTGTTATAGTGCTGACATTTGATGTAATTAAGTAAAATTTGTGCCTTCGGCACAAATTTAGATTGAAATTTATGAAGTTACTACTCTTTGTATTGAAACTAAAAAGAAATTAATAGTGATCAATATAAAAGAAATTAATAATTCTCAAAATTGATATCATATTACATGAGATGAGAAGCTCAAACTTCTAGAATCCTGTAATAAAAGAAATGGTAAAAGATAAAGCTTTTGCACATTAACGACTAAATGTCAACATTTAATAAAAGATAAAGTTTACAAATAAGATCATTCTCAAAATTGATATCATATTAGATGAGATGATAATATCAAACTTCTATAATCATCTAATAAAAAAAATGGTAAAAGATAAAGCTTTTTCACATCAGCGGGTAAATGTCAAAATTTAAGCTAAATGTCATTATATAATAAAAGATAAAGTTTACAAAAAAGATTATTCCCAACATTGATATCACATTACATGAGATGAGAATATCAAACTTTTATAATCATCTAATAAAAGAAATGGTAAAAGATAAAGCTTTTGCATATCAACGGGTAAATGTCAACATTTAAGCTAAATGTCAACATATAATAAAAGATAAAGTTTATAAAAAAAAGATCATTCTTAAAATTGATATCATATTCGATGAGATGAGAATATCAAACTTCTATAATCATCTAATGAAAAAAATGGTAAAAGATAAAGCTTTTGCACATCAACGGGTAAATGTCAACATTTAAGCTAAATGTCAACATATAATAAAAGATAAAGTTTATAAAAAAAAAAAGATTATTCCCAACATTGATATCACATTACATGAGATGAGAATATCAATCTTCTATAATCATCCAATAAAAGAAATGATAAAAGATAAAGCTTTTGCATATCAACGGGTAAATGTCAACATTTAAGCTAAATGTCAACATTTAATAAAAGTTAAAGTTTACAAATAAGATCATTCTTAAAATTGATATCATATTTCATGAGATGAGAATATCAAACTTCTACAATCCTCTAATAATAGAAATGGTAAAGGATAAAACTTTTGCACATTTAAGCCAAATGTCAACATTTAAGCCAAATGTCAACATTTAAGCTAAATGTCAACATATAATAAAAGATAAAGTTTACAAATAAGATCATTCTCAAAATTGATATCATATTACATGAGATGATAAGTTCAAACTTCTACAAACCTCTAATAAAAGAAATGGTAAAAGATAAAGCTTTTGCACATCAATGGCTAAATGTCAACATTTAAGCTAAATGTCAACATATAATAAAAGATAAAGTTTGCAAATAAAGTCATTCTCAAAATTGATATCATATTATATGAGATGAATATATTAAACTTCTATAATCATCTAATAAAAGAAATGGTAAAAGATAAAGCTTTTGCACATCAACGGCTAAATGTCAACATTTAAGCTAAATGTCAACATATAATAAAAGATAATGTTTACAAAAAAAGATTATTCCCAAAATTGATATCATATTACATGAGATAAGAATATCAAACTTCTATAATAATCTAATAATAGAAATGGTAAAAGATAAAACTTTTACATATCAACGCCTAAATGTCAACATTTAAGCTAAATGTCAACATTTAATAAAAGATAAAGTTTACAAATAAGATAATTCCCAAAATTGATATCATATTAAATGAGATGAGAATATCAAACTTCTATAATCATCTAATAAAAGAAATGGTAAAAGATAAAGCTTTTGCACATCAACGGCTATATGTCAACATTTAAGCTAGAATGTCAACATTTAAGCTAAATGTCAACATTTAAGCTTAAATGTCAACATAAAAGTTACTGTTATGCAAATTTAACTTTATGATATGCACAAAAAACAATCTGTTGTGCAAATTGTTACTGCTGACACCAGATGTCAGCAACATTGTTTGTACCTCTTAATTTGAAGCAAATAATGTGACAAATCATATAAAAGAATGAACTAATCATATAAAAGCAAATGTAAAAGTATGCAAAATGTAAAAGTATGATATGCAATTATAAATTGATGATATGCAAATATAAGATTAAAATATGCAAAT
The DNA here is from genome assembly GCA_963922045.1 of Persicaria maculosa. Classification (NCBI taxonomy): domain Eukaryota; kingdom Viridiplantae; phylum Streptophyta; class Magnoliopsida; order Caryophyllales; family Polygonaceae; genus Persicaria; species Persicaria maculosa. The sequence continues at coordinate 53,342,632 of OY998253.1, forward strand.
ATAAAGTGATGATATGCAAGTGTAAAAGTATAATATGCAAATGTAAAAGTATAATATGCAAATGTAAAAGTATAATATGCAACTAGAAAATTGCACTAATATATCTTATTATTGAACAATTTTGTAAATTACTAGAATTATTATAAATTTTAGCCTATGTGGGATTCGAACCCACGTATTTGCGCATAAGCACACCACTCTACCATTGAGCTAAAAGAATTTTAATTATATTATAACATAACATTCAAATAAACAAATAAGAGTTATGTTCACGCCACAACCAAAAAAGGAGAAAAAAAAAAGTAGGAACTCCTAATAAACAGTACACATTTGTATACACATTTGCACAAAAAGAGGTCATGTTAGCACACAATTAGAAATAAAAAAGAACTTATACATCAACTTGAATTGCACAAAAAGAGACCATGTCAGCACACAATTAGAAATATAGAGAAAAAAAATACACATCAACTTGAATTGCACAGAAAGAGATCATGTCAGCACATATATCTCTTCTTTCTGTTTATCTATTTTCAAATCAGCATAGTTAACAAATTCTACAGTATATGAGTAGCTTTTAGCAAGAGCAATAACATGTGAACAATAAATGTCAAATCAATATAAAACATAGCATAACTAGCAAGAGAATTCATACTTCATAGGGAGAATGGGATAAATATAGCATAACTAGCAAAACAGATCACAAAACCTTTGCTATGTTCTCACATAATCAAAAAAAGGAAAAAGAAAAAAGAGGAAGTTAATTAAAAAAAAAGTGAAAAATAAGAAGTTTATGTTGTGCAAATATAAGTTACTGTTATGCAAATTTAACTTCATGATATGCACATATAACTATCTGTTATGCAAATATAACAATCTGTTATGCAAATTGAAACTGCCGACACCGGATGTCAGCAAGATTGTTATTCCCTCTTAATTTTTAGCAAATAATGTGAAAAAGAAATAGTAAAAGATAAATTTTTTTGCCCATCAACGGCTAAATATCAAACATTTAGGCTAATTGTCAACATTTAAGCTAATTGTCAGCATTTAAGCTAAATGTCAACATTTAAGCTAAATGTCAACATTGAAGTTAAATGTCAACATTTAAGCTAAATGTCAACATTGAAGCTAACCAATTATTGCATTTGACAAGGTAACTAGCCAACCAATTAAGTCCTTACCTTCTGTTCATATAATAGTCCTCTCTTACAACTTCTGAATCAGTTATTAGTTATTTTAAATAGGTGAAAAAAGCTTTAAAGCTACAGCTTTTTGCACAACTTCCTAATTGTGCAGTATTTATATACTCAATGTTGATAGTTTGATTAAATAATGCCTATTTTTTGTTCTCATTTTACGCTAGAACATAAATTTTAAACTCATAACTTGCCAATTTAAGAGCTAGACACTTATCTGCTTTGTCCAATCTGCAAGGTTCATATTTAAGCCCAAATGGGTTGAGAATTGACCTTGACTTCTTATGGTTACTATCATCATAGTAGGAGATGCAGCATTTAATCCACATAATTAGAAGGTTATGAAGTCTAGCAGAGAAGGGGCAAAAGATTAATTAACAAACATACTAGCTATTTATTCTGATCTCCCCAAAATATCAGCTCCAAAAGCTTGTCCTTTTCCATTCATTTTTTCAGACCCGGAATTGATACATTGAATATCATATTTTTGCGTACGCCAAATGCAAGTAACTCTGCTCAAGGCAAACCCTATCAAGCAGGATGCATTTCAAAAGTCAAGCTTATGAATCAAATAAATATTACCTTCAATGATATTGCTGTCAAACGGCCAGCGGTAGTTGCCACATAAAGAATACTTTTAACCTACATGAAATAAAAATTCTCAACTCATTTTTCTATTTTAGACTCCGCAAAAAAGTAGCAAAGTAGACTTAATGTAAGCAGCACAACTGCTCTTCAACCCGGGGGCGTTTAGAATGATCATTTCTTGAGTTTCCTATTTTCCAATTCGCCAAAAGCTAGAAAAAAGGAGAATAGAAGTAGAGACAGAGTTATGTAAGCAAGATAGGGAGTCATAGGGTTGCCCATGTTCTCTTGCAGCTCTAGTGCCTTTATATCTTTGAGAATAGAGACCTAATTCTCTTGAAGAGCTTCTTCCAACAATTCTAAATGAAGCAATACCTATCCTCTTTTAAAGTATACAAGAAATTTGTTTTCCTTGTTTACTTTAAAGCTCATATGGAAGAATTTGAGCTTCTTCAATGTACAAGAATTACAAGAGTATCTGCAACCATTCAATGTGACATACTCCCAAACAACCCCTCCTCCAGAACAAGACTAACCAATTAATAGACCCTCCTCCAGAACAAGACTAACCAATTAATAGATAAGGGGCAAAAGCAAATATGAAATATGTACGGCTTTGGGTATAGACTAGCAATAACTATTGGTACCTCATCAATTATAGGTGAACTGAAAACACTTCCACCATATGGAAATTGATATACACAGCAATGCGTTCTGTAGTCAAGAGCATAAAGGATATGGTCGTGAGAGCCACACCTGCCATTATTTTCATGGAGATTATGTCAGAAGATAACGTAATCCAAAGAATTAATTGGTATAAAATTAGTAACAAGGATGCTTAGATCACTCAGGAATATCAGATTTTTTTTTGGTGCGCGGAATACCATATTACTGAACAATCTTGAAAAGCAGAAAAGATCTAGCACCATTTGATTTTATATCATGATGGACTAAAAAATGCCTTTGTACCGCATTAAATTACAATAGCTGCACATCTGACAACCCCTATAGGCAAGCCATGCCGAAAGTTGTCATGTTACTTATTTGATTGAAGATTTATTATCACATAGCATTTCTATTCCAACAGATCAGAATAGATGTAATTGTGGCTAGGTGCCAAGATAGGTTCATTGTAGAGAGTGGAAAAGGGCCATCAAGCTTCTGCTGATCAGAACTAAAGAACTCAGGTTTTGGTTCATCCTCTCATTAAGAGGCATTGATCTATGCAAATCAACTACTTAGAAGTATAAAAGCGTCATGGGTACATTTAAATGATCAAGTAATATCCCCTGAATATCATTATAAAAGATTACCACGAGGAAAGAAAAGAATACCAAAGATAATCTGGTTCACATTTACATAATAGAAAGGAAGAACAAGCAACCTAATTTAGTCAAAGGCAGAAGCAGCCTGACTTAGCCAAAGGCACAAGAATTAGTAGGAGATTTACCAGACCAAATGCCGGGACTTATCAACAAAGGGCTGCGACTTTACCTTGCAAGACAATAATAAAGTCAATATGAACAAAAGTTGCATGTTGAACTATCTGCAATTGTGCAACAAAAGCTAACTAATAAAGATTTTTCATGTCACATTTTCTGCATTTCATGTGAAATCTATTAGCTAAGCATTTGAAGTTTATGCATACACTAGTCCTTTAAGCATCTAACTTCTCGTGGAGATGAAAATGTAGATTTTCAAAACTGCAGGGATGCAAGGGAGGATTAAAAGAGGAAATATGAAAAGTAGAAAGGAGAATGATTCAAAGTTGTAAAAGAGTAAAATATCAAGCCCAGAATGATGGTAATACTACTAGTGTCACAAGAGCTTAAGAAGACCCTATGCAGTAGCATCATTATAAGATTCAATAATAATGAGAGCAGAATATCCAAATGTGCATGTCCAAAAGGAAAAGACAGAATCTGGAACAAGACAAAGAATCTTCCTCTTCATATGGATGTCACAAGAGTAAAAACATATGTATAAAAGAAAAAAAAAAACGATGAATGACCCATTCACCCTCTTTCATATAACAAATCTTTACATGAGAACAAAAGTGTTGATATCATATCAAAAGAAGACAGGTTTCAACTTCCAACTCAGTGAAAAAATCCTGTAGAAGTCACATTTTATGTCCTTGATTTCCTCAGTCCATATTACTTCTACCATCTATACCAAAAGCTTCATTATAAAGGGCTGACAAAGAAGTTACAACAACGATATACATGAACTTACCTCATCATTGGTTTGGAAGGACCAGCAGATTTTTCCAGTTTTGATATCAATGAAATATATTTTCCCTTTGTAGCATCCAACCATGACCTGCAAGATATCCAAGTTAAGTAAATTCAAAACTCAACCCTGATAAGATAATTGCAAGATAATTTTATAAACAAAGACCTGGTGGAAGTCCCCATCAATTACAGCTGAACATTCAATTCGTCCTTCCAGCTTTATTTCCCACTGCACAGAGCCACTGAAGCAATTTTATCCATTTGAATCTCAGTAATTTTCCAAACATCGAATTACTGACAGAAAAGTTCTTCAGAAAATATTTCTTATTTACACCCATTCATCCTAGACTTTTTGTTTCAAGATAAAGGAAATTAATGAAGCATTTAGGCCCGGGAATTGGTTTAAACATGGTAATGAGAAGTAATCCTTGGCAGCATCAATGACAGGATTGTTGGCCATACTGCACTAAGACTCAGTCTGCTGTTACTGCGTTGTGACCCTTGCAACTTGAATGAAGAGAGTAAAAATGTGTTCTTCTCCCTCTTTCTCTCATTAGAAAACCCACTTTCCCCCTCATAAATTAGCATCTTAATACTATTTGCCTTATATCGGAGGAAAAGCATTTGCCTTATATTGTCCAACTAGCTAAATGCATTCCAAAGCCATATACCAAGTGAACCAACAATTTCCATGTAAACCCTCCACTACAAAAAATAAATAAATAAAAAATCTAGTAGACCTGCTTAAAAACCAACTAGCATCATCAAAACCATAGGAACTACCTCCTTGAATCAACAATGAAATTACATGATTTTCTTATCTCCAGTTGTGACTACAAGTAGCTAAGTGCAGCTTCTACAACCACAGTGCACAGAGATAAAAAAATCATCATTAATCACCAACCACAGTGCACAGAAAAACTATGAATGGATTGTCAAATTCAGGTGAATCAACACTTAACAAAGCCAATTGACACTTTAACCAACAATCACCATTAATCACCAACCATCTCGAGTTAAAAAATCGAAACAAAGCCGAACGATTCGAATCGAAGAGAAGAACAACAATTCTGAAGTTCGAATGAATCTAGCAAAAATACTATATATGTATAAATTCAACTTATTGTAGAAATTCAATTACCAGGGCAGAAGAAACTCGGTAATGTTAAATCTGCTGAAATGGAGGCCGAGAGATTGATAGTGATAAATGCATATATTGACAGATAAATACACATATTGACAGATGCAAAAGACGCACATATTGATAGATAAATGCATATGTAGAAATGATCAAATCAGATGCAAAAGACGCACATCATCAAGCACAACTTGCAATCAAATAATCTGTCAATTTGAGCACAAGAGATTTTCGAAGAACCTAGGGTTTGGATTTGCAATTCCTTGCTGAAGATCTAAATAATGCAAGTTGAGATCTAAATATGCAGCTTCTTTTACAAACCAAATTCAGATCTAAATATGTCAGCATTGAAGATGTCAGCAGCTTCTTTTACATCTTTTTAATTAAAAACCAAATTCTGATCTAAATATGCGGACATTAAATTCGAGCAAAGGCCTAAATTTAGATCCCTAAATTCATATTCGAGCAAATTGCAAGTCCAAAAATCAAGATCAATAATCAACAAAAGTGACCTTTTCAGAGAAGGAAAAACTAAGATTAAGAATACAGTTGCTTGCTGAAGTACCAAAAAAATAACTCAATATGATAAGGATTAGCAGATAGCGTCCAACTGACAGAATGTAGCATTTTGGCCATTTTATATGACACAGAGGGAAAGAGAAAGCCCTAACCAGGATCGTACTGGTTGAAGAAGTCATCAACATCTGGCATAAGAAGAACACTCATTTTAAATATAAAAACCTTAAAGTTTATTCTGAGGCAGCAGGGAGAAATCCAGGATCGATTCAAAGTTTCAGATGGATTTGAACTCAAACACAGTTGTAACACCAATATATAGCTAAAACTGATTCGAATTGAACAAGTAAATCAACTTCAGAGAGAGAAGGGGAGAACCTCGTGTGAGAACTCAAACGCTATCTGTTAGTAGCCAAGCAAAAGATGCAATTGAATTAGCCAAGCAAAAACATGAGGAATTGAAGGCACTCACCAGTTTCCGCCAAGTCCGCATCTGATTCCCTGAGCGAGGTTCGGAATTGCAGCCTATAGGTTCCGAAGCGCAACATGTACCGTGGTCTCCGCCCAATCCGCATCTGATTCGCCGGAGGCTACGACAAGCTTCCATTCCATCTTCGACGGAGGCGAGGTCGGCGTTGGAGGCGAGAGAGTGGGCGTGGATGTACCAGGAAAAAGGGAATCTGTGAAGCCTAAATCGGGGATGAGAGGACAGAGGACGAATCCTTGAAATCGGGGATGAATTTGGCTTTGCTCATTGAGCTTCTCCGACAAAGCAACATCTCCGACCAGGCAACGACGGCGGCGGCGACGATGAGGCAACGACGGCGACGATAAGCGATAGAGGAAGATCCATCGGTGCCCTAATTCGAGAGAGAGATTCACAAATTAGGGATCCGGGTTGAACAACGGTATAATAGAAGGAAGGGTAATATCGTCAATTAACAATATGAAATTAGAAAAGTGGATATTTCACTAATTTTTTCAAAAGGTAGGACAAACCTCAAATTAGGGCGAAAATTTGTGCCTTCGGCACAAATTTTCTCTATTATTATTCTTAAAACCGATTTTCAACATAAAGCGTGATAATATATATAATACTCTAACCCAATGAAAAATGAGAGAAAATGTAATCTTTATTTGAACTAACTAATCCTTATCCTTAGCCTAATAGATAATATTTTTTTAATAAAAATATCTAATTAAGATAAATACCAAAATTGTAGGTAATTAATTATCATAATTTACAATATCCTAACAAAACTTAAAAATATATATATAAAAAGATATAGGTAAATAAAGAAAGGGGCCCACACAACATAAGGACACAGTCGACCCATACAGCAAGGTGCATGACCACGCACCCATAGGTTCACGGGCAAAGGCCAAATGCACGGTCATGCGCCCTAGGTGCACGGGCATGCACCTGCTTCCTCTCCGTCTTCTAGATCTGTTGGTGATAACACAAATTTCGTATATGCATTCTACATAGTTTAGGGTACGTAGCTTTAGATTGCATAGCACATGTTTTCTACTGTATTTATTTGCATCTTTATCATTTGGTGGTCGAAGTTCAAAATTTACGCTTTTTAAGGTTAAATGTGTAGATTCGCGTATCCATATTCAAACGGTGGATCGAGAGGGCGATGCTGGAGCCCTGGAGCAGTTGGAGCTACTAAGGATAGCTGAGGAAAGAGGCAAACATGTCGAAAGAAGAGCTATAAAGGAGCCAAAATAAGAAGCGAGTAGAATGCAAGGAAGCAAATATGAGATATTCGAGACATTGAAGATCAGCGCCTGCTGATGGAGTATAAGGTCGGATCCGCGTAATCTTCTAAAAGTTTATTTATGGAAAATTTATTTCCATCTTTCGGGATATGGTCCTACCTAGTTTGGCCAGTATTTTTAGTGTTTTGAATGAAACCCTAACATTATAAATAGCTTAGTTTCCTAGGGTTCTAAAGACACAATTCATTCTACGCAGTATTAGACACACAATTTTACATTTATTTTTTTTTTTTTGCAATTTGAGGTAAGATATGAGTGGCTAATCTCTTTGTTAGTTTCGCTTGCATTTCAAGAAACGGTTGAAGGAAAGTGAGGGATGAATTTGATTAATTCTATTTAGTTTATTTTAATTCTCTTTGTTCTAATAATGCTAATGTTATTAATTATGTCTTAATTAACCACTAAGATAGAACTGCATCGTGTTTGGGTTATAGCTTCATCCTTTAGAGAGCCATAATCCACAAGTAGCCAACACATCTTGCAGGAACGGTTCAGGAATTTTGATGGTGCAGGAGGATTGACAAGTAAGAATTATCTAAAAGCGATGACTGGGCTTACAACTAGGTGAGAATATCGACGATACGGGAGATATAGTGCTTATGTGGTAAGTGTTTGGGACCTATTGCTCCCCCCCCCCCCCCCCCAACACAAAAAAAAAAAAAAAAAAAAAAAAAAAACTAGAGTAAGAGACTTAAGTGGCGATCGAATAGGGGGCCTGCCTAAGTCTGTACACAAATTAAACCCTAGAGCAACTAATAGAAACCAACTTGACTAAAGTAAAGCTCAAGGATAAGGAATTCAACCATTGTTGCGAAGTGTAAGTGTAACTATATCTATTTCTTTCTATTGTTCACAATCAACCAATTATTATTGCTCTTGCTACTTTCTTGTTTTCATTCTGCTATTGCTTTCTTTACTTCTCTATATATTTCTCATTGTTGACAAGAACATCCTAGTTGTTAAGTTTGAGATTATCTACAACCGATTTTTACCCTACTAAACTTTGGCGTCGTTGTCGAGGACTGTCGAATTTTGTGTGTGTGTTTTTATTAACAATATATCATGTGGACTGTCTTGTATGTTCCACGCTTGCTCAACTAATCTCTTTATTGTGCCTTTACATTTAGAAATTGAAAGAACCCTCTCAAGTTTAAGAAGACAACATTCAAGCAGGATGGTAGCACTCGACGCACCAAGAAGGGCATTACGAGATCTAAAGGAGCTCAATCTGATATCGCAACCACTAGCAATAAAGCTCCCAGATCTCCCTGAAGGATCAAAGTTCGAGTTCAAATCTAGTTGTTCATCTATACTGCCAAGCTGATACGTTTGGGATACCCGATCCTTCGCCTGTGGGCTATCTCCCTGAAAGATTAAAGGGTTCTTCGATTTCAATCCCAAAAGCCTTCTAAGCTCTTGTGTTCTATCACCCCTACGGCACTTCATCTTCATCACCGTCACCCTGGTTCGACATCATCGAGCCCAACCAAACACAATCCTAGAACCCAAGCCGACGCTACAAGGAAGCTCGACACTTGGTGGCAGCGCGTCCGGTCTCCTGCGCTAGGCGCTCGCGCCCCTGCACTCGTGCGCGTTCCAGCCGCTCGCGCACCCTCGCTGTCTCGCTGCTTCGCTCGCACGCGCTCCTCGCTAACATCCTCGCTCTCGTGCGCGCTCCGCTTCACAGGCCCCGGTTGCTTCAGGCGAACACACCAGGCAACCCTCCGCCTTCCGCGTCTGGCCTTGTTCCCAGCGAGCAAGTCCCTTGAGACGTTCTTGATTCAGCGCAGTCCGGATCTTCTCGCGCGCACCAGTCCTCCGCTTCTCTCTTTGTCGCTTTCCTTGTTTATCTTTGTGCTGTTACTTGTTAATTTAAGTTAGTTAATTAATTTCCATAGCTTTAGTTTTGTTAGAATTTTCTTAAGTTATAAAACCTGTTGTTTTTAGTTAGTTATTACTTAGATTAGTTTAATTTTTGTTAAGTTAATTTCTATCGTTTTATTTAGTAGGCTAATTAGTTTAATTCAATTGTTAATCAGGAGATATCGGAAGAGTATTGCAACATCGGGCAAATATACGGCGTGGTTCTTGATCTTGAGCCCACAGGCGAAGGATCGGGTATCCCAAACGTATCAAGTGGTATCAGAGCCGTAGGTTTCGCAAGTTCTTGTTTTTTTTCTTGATGTTATTCACGATTTGATTCAATAGTTGACATTATCTGGGGAGATTGGGATGATGATCCCGACTCATGGGTTGCACAACAACGACGCCAACGAGAGTTGCAGAGACGAGCTTTGCAACAACAAACTTTAGAGTGACAACGAGAGGCTCAAAGGCACCGCCTTTGGCTTCAACGGCAAGCAGAGATCGAAGAGGAGAGGCATCAACAACAATGTCACCGTCAGATTTGGCTTCTCCAACAAAGAGAGGCCGAGGAGGAACGACTCCGAGAGGAGGAAGAACGACGCCAAGAGGAGGAAAGACGCCGAGAGTTTGAGGCTTGGTTTGCGGATGTCCTTGCTCGCTACCGTCAAGGCTTTCCTCCACTCCACACACCGTCTTCTAAAATTGTTATTGCTTCCACCAACGAGGAGGTCGTGGATTCAGAGATCAACGACGCAGCCCAAGAGGAGGTCGAAATCGTTGCCCAGAAAACAGCACAGCGCGATGATTTTGTTTTGCATATTCCCGTTGACTCCGACCTCAGAATTGAGTCAACTCAGTCTTGTTGCGAAGCTGACTCGATGAGCTTTCCAACGGTGGGTCACACACTACAAGACTCCCCCGGGAAGACCTCCGAAATTGCTCTGCAAGTGGACTGCAGTGCTGCGCCAGATGACGTGGTTGCTTCTGACGACAACGATGAGGACGTTGGGGACACTTCTCTTGAGTTAGCTATTGTACCTCTTGAGAATATTCCTAATGCTGAGACTTCTGAAGTTTATAGGGTTATTGAGCCTAATGATATTGCTCCTCTTGATTGCTCAATGTTCCCTATGACAGGTGTTGTTTTTGAGTTTCCTTTGCCTCAAATTCTGCTGGCGCCATCTCAAGTTGATTGTCAAGGAAGTTACTTTCTGGTGGTTGCTCCTTCCCCTTTGATCATCAACGACTCGATTCGAGGACGAATCGAAGCTAAGAAAGGGAGAATGATGCGGATCAAGATGGCCTTCTGTGGTTCAAGCAATGATCTTGATCCAGGCGCCCTCTCAAGAATGATTCGAGGGTCATTGATGGCAAAGAATGTCTTCCTCAAGAGAAAGAAGAAGGCACCACCATGGATTAAGGAAAAGATATTATTTAATTATTATTATTATTTTTTTTAGTTATTTCCATATTTGGTAACTCCTATGTAGTTTGAGCAATTTATGGAATGCCTTATTTTTAGAAATACTTAGTTAGGTGAATAAATGTGGAAAAGGAAAGTTTATCTCTTCTAGATATTTTCATTGTCCACTAAGTAGGAATATTTATCTAGGATTTATTTATTAGTATTATTAGGATTTAATATTTATTTATCTAAGCCAAAACTCTATCTTTTGCAAAGATAGAATTGGCATGCTTTGTTATTTAAACACTTTCCTACATTCAATAAAATTAGATTGGAAAATTATATTGTGGAACCTTAATAGGATTTTAAGGTTTCTACAATTCCTCCAATCCAAAGGCTTTCTATCTCTTTATGTTCTTGGTTACCATCGACAATCACAAGACCAATTACCAAAACCATCACCTTCGGCCAACCACCAAAGTTGCCCAGATTCGGTCGCCATAAGAAACCCAGACTCCGTCGCTGCAGAACCCAGGAGCCGTCGCTGGCAGCGGCCGTAGCAGGCTTGCTGCGCCTGCAGCATCCGTCGCCACCACTGTGTCGTCGCTGCTGCTGTTTCCTTGATTGCCTTTTACTTAGTTTTATTTGCTTGTTTTTCTTTTCTTTCACAATAGTTCAAAGCCTTTATTGTAATTAATTGTAAACATCGAGAATAGCAAGGATAATTGCAAGATCGGGCCATCAATAGTTTGGTGTTCTTGATCTTGAACCCACAGGCGAAGGATCGGGTATTCCAAACGTATCACAAGCTTTCATGGAAGGAGTGGAGAAGATCCAAACAAGCATCAGGCAAAATTTATAGTTGTTTGTAGTCGCTTGTGACTTGCAGGCATGAATGATGAAAAGATGATGCTTAAGGTGTTTCCTTTCACCCTGAAGGACTCTGCAAATGATTGACTATACTAATTGCGAACGGAAAGCATCCATACTTGGGTAGAGCTAAAGAAGGTATTCCAGAACAAATATTTTCCCGCCACCCGGTGCCCGCCGACGTCTCTAAGTTTGCCGAATTCTGTTCATTAATAATGGATTTAGTGGGACGTCCCACACCATTAATCCGATTTCGGATCAATTTTGATTTTGGAAACTAGATGTCTACATGTTCTATCTTTGCATAATATCTTCTATCTTTCTATCTTTGTATAAAATTAATTTCCTATCTTTTTATCCTTTATCTTCAAATTTAGTCTTACATCCTCTTCCCTTTATTATTAAAACCCTAATCCTCTCATTATTCATGTCAAACAAATTTTCTAACTCTTATGAGAGTTGTTACATTGCATCATTGCATCTTCTTGCTTCCTGTTCTGAACTTTGAGATCAGATTCAAGGAAATTCATGATCAACGTCGGGTTTCAACGAGGTTTCAAAGTGGAATTCAAGAACAGAGCCCAGCGATGTCCATCGATCGCTAGTAGTGCCCGCCGACGTGTCTATAGAAGGTGTTTTTGGTGATTTTTTTACTCAAAAACTTGTGAGTTCATTCCTTTCTTCTCTAATTGATGCGTTTGGAATCCCCGGTTCTTCGTCTGTGGGCTTAGAATCAAGAACACCAACATGTTGATGGCCCGATCTTGCAATTATCCTTGCTATTCTCGATGTTTACAATCAATTACAATCAAAGGTTTCTAATTTATTGCGAAAGAAACGAAAAACAAACAAATAAAAACTAAGGCAAAGGCAAAGAACACTGAACAGCGACGGAAACAGGTGCACGGCGACGGATGTTGCGGGTGTGCTGCGGGAGCTGCTACAGTGCCGCGACGGCTGGGTATGAAAACTTGTGCCGCGAATGGGTTCTGCATACGGGTGTGCTGCGGAAGAAGAACCCAAATCTCCTGCAGTTTTCTTCCGTTGCTGCTTATGGGTTCTTGCGACGTTTTCTGCAGATTTGGGTGTTTGTGTTTGGACGTGTGTACGAAGGGATGTGTTTGGGATCTTTGTGAATTGAATAACCAAAAACATAAGCTTCATTGCAAAGGCTTTGGATTGAGAGATTGAAGAACCTTTTTAATCCTAAAAAGGGTTCCTCAATATAATTTCCAATCTAGTTTTATTGAATGATGAAAAGGGTTTAAATAACAAACATATCAATTCTATCTTTTTAAAAGATAGAGTTTTGGCTTAGATAAATAAATATTAAATCCTAATAATAATCCTACATAAATATTCCTACTTAGTGGCCAAGGAAAATATCTAGAAGAGATAAACTTTCCTTTTCCACCTTTATTCACCTAACTAAGTATTACTAAAAATAAGACATTCCTTAAACAGCCCTAACTAACATAGGAGTTACTAAATATGGAAAGAACCTAAAAACTAATAATAATAATAGTTATTATTATTAAATAAATAAAATATCTATTCTTCAATGCATGGTGGTGCCTTTTTCTTTCTCTTGAGGAAGACACTCTTTGCCGTCAATAGCCCTCGAATCGATCTTGAGAGCTCGCCTGGATCAAGATCATTGTTTGACCCACAGAAGGCCATCTTGATCCGCATCACTAATCTTGGCTAGATTCTACCATTTGGAAATGTTGCATGGATTGTCTGAAGAAGATGAGGAAAGGGCGATAAGGTTAAGATCCCACAGGCACTTGACAACTAAATTCTTTTATCTTACTACTTTATGCTCATTGGGATTGTATGGAAGTGTGCATGGATTGTTAGAAAAGGGAGGACTTAGGTGCTTTATCATGAAGGTTACTCCAAGTCACAAGGTAGCCAACATGTCTTGTAGGAACAGTTCGGGAATCATGATGGTGTAGGAGGATTGACAGGTAGGAACTATCTCTTTTAGTGGGAATGATGACTATGCTGATTGTTGACAACCAGGTGAGAAGATCGACGATACATGAGAGATAAGAGACTTAAGTGGTGATCGAATAGGCGGTCTACTAAGTATATAAGTACACAAACCAAACCATAGAATAATTAATAGAAACCAACTTAACTAAAGTAGAACCCAAGGATCAAGAAATCAACTATTGTTGCGAAGCGTCAGTGAAACTATATTTCTTTATATTGTTTGCGATCAATCATAATTACTCTTGTTACTTTATTACTTTCATAATCTCTATATTGCTTTTATTGATATGCATTGAGATGCGAAAAAATAAAAAAAGTTTCACATTGAAAGTATAAACTAAATAAATCTAGGATATAAGTCAGTGAACTATTTTTTTATTATTAGTTGATTTTAGGAAGAAATCTTACCGATTTTATGTGTTGAACTTCGATCATGGTTGATTTGAGTTATCTTATAAAGTTAGCAAAAAAGTGTTACATCTCGAAAGTATGATATGTGTCGCACATTTAGTGCCCATGTGTGTTCGTTCCAATGTACTTCCAATAAATAACGTGAGATGTTTCTCATTCTCAATCAATTACCAAATTACACATAATCACATGGAACCCTTATCACCATATGGATCGATGCAATTGCAAGCTATATGCTCTAACTCGGCCAGGCCACAAGTGCCTCTCGCACGTTCTATATCAATCTAGTCCATTCATCAATTCATTGTACCACATCACTCGTCCCATCGATCAAAAACAAACCTCACAAGTTGCACATAATTCAAATCCCTCTAATGATGCATTACTCGATCTCCGAATCCCACACCTTCCTTGTAAATCTTGTTGAAATAGTATAATTCTAGTTTACTAAACTGTATTTTATATATATATATATATATAGGCAAAGGTTCTAATGAAACGACGGTGTAACATGTAACGTAATTATGATCGTTAGATTTAATGAAATGAACGGTCTAAGATGATGGAATATCATCATGCAATATATTGTATTACACCAAATTTCTCTAACACCCCTTGATTAACGCTACTCCCACCACCCTCCTAATTACACATTAACTTCCATTTTTTTTGCTCTTTCAATTTTTTTTTTTTTTTTTCAAATTAACTCACCATCTTCTGTTCACAAAGCCACCCAATATTAATGAATATATTTCGGACATGGATGGAAGCTAAATTCAAATAATGAAAAAATATTTGAAGCTATGATTAATCATAAACGGGGAGTTCAAATTAATATATACTTAATATTCATTTTAAAAAGAGTGAATATTCATTTAATTATATTGATATGTTCAATATATTATATAAAAGAAAGGGTAGATGAAATTTTTTTTGAAGAAGGCAAATTTATACTTAATTAGTATGTATTGGATAATTAATTGAAAATAAAAAAAATGATTACTAGACATATATTTTATCATTAAAATCCTTATCGTAAATTTATAGTAATGAATAAAATTATAACCTTAAATGAATATTTACCCTATTTGAAGAGAATATTAAGTATATATTGGTTGACGGAAAATTAATTATAGAAGAGGGAGGCAAAGAGAGAAAATCTAATATTCAATTTCAAAAGAGTCAATTTTAATAAAATTATAATCTCATACCAAAGTTTCAAAATTTATATAAATATATGTTCACTCATGATACATTTACATGAATATTTAATTTAATAAAATTGAATATTCGATTTGCTCTCTTTGTCTTCCCTTTCTATAATTAACTTTCCGTCAACTGATATATACTTAATATTCTCTTCAAATAGGGTAAATATTCATTTAAGGTTATAATTTTATTCATTACTATATATAGATTTACAATAAGGATTTTAATGATACAATAGACGTCTAGTAATCATTTTTTTTTTGTGAATTAATTATCCAATTCAAATTAAGTATAGCATATTCAGGAGCAGATTTTGCTAGAAATTACCATTTTTCAAATATCAATTATTTAGTACTGTTGTTATTGTAAATATTCATATTTATGAGTTTAAATATTTATGAGGTTGCAATTTATAATTATTATTATGGTATAAATAATTAAATATATACGTAATGCCTGCATATTCATATTAGGATAAATAAATATTCATTTTTTATAAAGAGTATATTAGAAAATATACTCACATCTTTCAAATGCCATATATTTAGGACAACTATCTAAATATTCAAATTTATGAGTTCAAATATATATAAAATTATTATAACTATAAAAATTCATATTTATGAGCTTAAATATTCTTATAAATAATACGTATTATACTACCATAATATATTTGGTATGGGATAAATATATTTGAAATGCAATATTCATATTAAGATGAATAAATATTCATCATTTAAAAGTATTATATTCAGTAGTAGATTTGTCGTAGAAAATACATTCACATCATTTGAATATTAAATAACCAGAAAAGCTATCTAAACATTCAAATTTATGGGTTCGAATATTTGAATATAGCAATTTCCAATTCAAATCTTCATTTGGTTCTTCCGCTTTAAATATTATCGTCATATGCGGCTTTCCACCAAAAAAAAATGAACGTAATATGCGGCTAGATAAATATGGCAATATGATTTGGTGTGGTAATGTGCAATTATGGGTAAATCTCACCCGTTGCTTCAATATAATCCAACCACTCCTATTACGTTTCACGTTATACCGTATTTTAGGTTTCATGGGAACTCTACCCTATATATATATATATATATATATTTATATATATAGGGGAGGGTTCAAGTGAGAAGATCCCGATCCGGTGAGAAGGTGAGAAGAAGTGGGATACACGCGCTTTCCATCATCATAACCTTCCAAAGCTAACTCGCTAATCTCCTCCTACCAGTAATCGATTTCGCAGTTGATCTCCCCCAATTCCGAGCGGATCTGCTCTCCGGCCTCTCCGTGGCGGTGAACCGGCCTGTCAACAGCCGCCGATGGATCTCTATCCCTTCGGCCAACACCGAAACCCTAAGCGCCGCCTTCAAAAGCGGGGGGAAGGTGAACCTGCCGAGAGCCGCCGAATCCCACCTCATTGATCCTTGCGTCAGCCACAATGGTCTTTCGGGGGTCCGCGCTCCTCGAGAGGTCGCGCAGGAAGCGATTGGAGAAACGAGGCTCGGGGCGGTGAATTTCGTCGAAGACGAAGAGGGCGTAGTCGAGGGCGCCATTGGAGAAAGACTTGGCGGAGGAAATGAGTTTGAAGAGGAGTGAGGTGGAGCGGTCGACGCCAGAGCGGAGGATTTGGGCGTGGACTTGCTTCGGCTGTTTGAGAGCGGAGGATTTGGGCGTGGCCGGATTTGGTTCGGAGAGACTAAAATCAGCTTGCAGGAATTTGGTGCAGTTAATTATAATGTACTTGTTCTAATTAGACAAGATGATGAGCTTGAGACTGACGTTAAACATGGCGTAATAAGACTAGAAGAGTTCATCTTGATTACTGGAAGCAGTCAGAGTCAATCCCTGTTGAAAAAGTTGCCATCACAATTGCACATATCGCAATGATGAAGCTCTGCAGGCATAGTTTTCAAGCTTTAGAATCTCTGAATAGTTCAAAGAAATTTTTTGTATAGGATAAGTAATAAGTTATGGTTGATGATTACAAGAACAGTGATCCAATCATGATGCCTGCTTGCTTGCTTTTGAGGGATGCATTAATATATTCACTATCTCTTTTTCACATTTCAATTCGGATCTGTTTTACGCTAAGTGGTTCAGAGTTTTTATACCAAGTAATTTAGTGTTTTAAAACCAAGTGATTCGGGGTTTTTATACCAAGTGGTTCAGAGGTTTAAACCAAGTGGTTCAGGGATTTCATACCAAGTGGTTCAATGACTAAATAAAAATTGGTTCAGTGAATAAATAGGTTGGTTCAGTGACTAAATATAGATTGGCTCAGTGAATAAATAGGGTGGTTCAGTGACTAAATAGAGGTTGGTTCAGTGACTAAATAGATGTTGGTTCAGTGACTAAATATGTTGGTTCAGTGATTAAATAGAGGTTGGTTCAGTGTGTAAGTAGAGGTTGGTTCAGTGTGTAAATAGAGGTTGGTTCAGTGAATAAATAGAGGTTGGTTCAATGACTAAATAGATGTTGGTTCAGTGACTAAATATGTTGGTTCAGTGATTAAATAGAGGTTGGTTCAGTGTGTAAGTAGAGGTTGGTTCAGTGTGTAAATAGAGGGTGGTTCAGTGAATAAATAGATGTTGGTTCAGTGACTAAATAGAGGTTAGTTCAGTGACTAAATAGAGGTTGGTTCACGAAATAATTAAGTGTCTCAGGGTTTTAGACCAAGTGTCTCAGGGTTTTAATACCGAGTGATTTAGAGGTTTTATACCAAGTGGTTCAGGGTTTTAATACCAAGTGGTTCAGAGGTTTTATACCGAGTTTTTCAGGCTTTTAATATCAAATGGTTTAGAGTTTTTATACCGAGTGGTTCAGGGTTTTTTAACCAGATGGTTCAGGGTTTTTTATACGAAGAAGCCAATTGCCTTTTGTAGACGGAGAAATTCACTGAAAAATAAACAAATAAATAAACATTAATTGAAATATTAAAAGAAAATAAATAAACATTAAAATAATATTGATTCACGAAATAATTAAAATTTAAAAGAAAATAAACAAATAAATAATTAAAAAATAAACATTAAAAGAAAATAAACAAATGAATAAAAATAAACATTAAAAGAAAATAAAAGAGTAGTGGTTCATGACATAAAGAGTAGTGGTTCATGAAATAAAGAGTACTGGTTCATCAAATAAATAGTATTGATCATGAAATAAATTATAGTGGTTCATGAAATAAATACTAAGGTGGTTCATCAAATAAATAATACCAAGTGGTTTAGAGTTTTTAATATCAAATGGTTCAGGATTTTTATACCAAGTGGTTCGGGGTTTTAATATCAAGTGGTTCATGTTTAAGTGGTTTAGAGTTTTTATACCAAGTGGTTCACATTTTTTATACCAAGTGGTTCAGGGTTTTAATACCAAGTGGTTCAGGGTTTTAAACCAAGTAGTTCAGCACATATAAAGATTTTACTTTATTATGTTTAAATAAAAAATTCAATTATAAAAATGTGAATTTTTTTTAATGAGAAATATATATATATATATATAGATTAATGTGTAATTAATAATTTTATTTGAGAATATTTTACTTTAATATATTAACGAAGTTGAAAAAAACGATTTATAAGAAAAGAAACAAGGAATAAATTAAATTAGAGTCATTTTTGTTCAAACAAGTTGTTACAGCTCAATGGTAATTTTGTTTGGTGGGAAGCAAAAGGTCTGGGTTCAAAGCCCACTACTGCCCGCATATTTGATTTAATTTTGGAAATTAATGTTGTTGGGTGGGGAAAGGGCGCGTGTGCGCCACGCGGACAGGGGTGCGAATGGGGACATGCGCTGCGTGTGGGGCCTGGGGTACGCGCCTAATTTTTTGAACGGGATTTAAATTATTTTAACCCTTATGGACCAATCAAATTACTTCTTTCCTTCTCACTATTGGTATCCTTCTTACCTGAACCCAACCATATATATATATATATATATATATATATATATATATATATATATATATATATATATATATATATATATATATATATATATATATATATATATCTCATAATGTCTTTTGTAGCCTTAAATTGTAATGGGCTTGCAACCCATCAGTTTGGTCAAGCCCAACTCTCTGCAGTTCACCCTTGGCAACAGCTTCGGAATTCACCCTTACCTCGACGCGTCGTTTCGATCTTTGGTAAGCATCTCTTATATAAGCCTCCTTTCTTCTGATCCAGCCACTGTAGCACAGAACTTTCAGAGGCGATAAGAGAGAGCGAGCGAGCGAAGGGTTAGGGTTCACAGCAAAGAGCCCGAAGCGCCGCCGAGAGAGCTTGGGAGCTTCTCCCATGGCGTCTCCGGTGATGAAAAGGTGGTGGGCACTCCGGTGAGAGAAAAGCCGAGAGAAGATGAGAGCAGCGCCGATACCTGAAGCGCCTGAGCACTCGAGAGGTGAGGGAGATCCAGCGAGAGCGAGAGAGCTCAACGGCGAGCGATCTCCGGGACCTTTTCTTGAGAGCAGTTACGGGAAGGAGACGAATGCAGCTTCTCTTCCAGGAGATGTCGAAGGTACATACAAGGACTGAATCAAGAGGAAGCAAAGGCGATCCGCACTTGAAGAGTGACGGAGTTTCACAAACCGAGCGAAGGCGAATCTAGCAGTAGGATTGAAGGGTGTTCGAGGCTGTGGACATCGACTCGACATTGCTCCGATGGGTTTACTGAAGCGTCGCAACTCGGGGAGTTTCATCCTTCATGTGTCTTTCTCCGTTATTCATTGTTTGTTAGTTTTGCTTCTGATTCTTGATTGTTGTTGTGTTCTTGTATTGATGGACCTTCTAGACTACTGTATGATTTTTGTCTTGCCTTAGAGCACAGTGGAACGCTCTCTTGAACCGAGGACGTAGGGAACTTTTCCCGAACCTCGTAAACAAATTATCGTGTCCATTTTTCGTTTATGTTCGATAGGGATTCGGTTTAATCTAGATCCGAGTCTATAACTATTAAATGATTGACCTGTCTGATATACCTCAAACCTAGATTTACAGATTGGTATCAGAGCTTGTGGCTCTGAATTTGGTTTCTGGCATGTTTTCTGACTATGTTTCAAGAAAAGTGGTTACTACTCTGTTTGGGTTCTACTCGGTTTAGTGGCCTTAAGATGTATTCTTGCTATTTCTTGAAATTATGATCAGTGAACTTTGTTGTTTATAACTCTTGAACATGAAACTTTGATCCTAGCCGGTTATTTGGTATTTTTGGTCAACCAATTATGTGTTCTGATTTGCCTCTTGATTTCTATGTGAAATTGCTGGTTGTACAATTCACTTTTGGTTGTGTTTCTTGGTCATTCTTCCTTGGACTGATATGTGTTCTTTGAACCCTTATGCACTACATCTTAAATTTGATGAATCATGCATATAGTGACTTGTGACATCTTTGTCTGAAGCATTTATTGCTATATTTACATCATTTTTTGTTGGATGTGTGCCTTTATTCAGATTTTCTGGTTTTTTGTTATCTGAAATTGGGGTTTCTAGTGTGAGGTGTTTTTATATGCTCTTCTCTCTCACATCTTGTCTAACTTGAAGCTTTGAGACTTTGAAACCATGCCTACTAAATCAGTATTCAGTTTTGCTGTTTCTTGTCATGTTTATCATGTTATTCCATTCATGTGTAATCTGTATTGAAGTTCTTGACTGTGTTAAGAGTCTTCATAGCATGAGATACTTGATTGATGAATTGTTTATGTGTTCTTCATGTAATTTTCAGCTTCTTAAAATAGCTTATTGTTGCTTGTTGTTTTCCTCTTGATATGGAATGTATATGGTTTCTTCCCTTGAAGTTTCTAAGTGATGCAGTACGTTGTTATGTGCCCTGTCTACTCTCATGTCTATCATGCTTTGTCATCAAGCATAACCTGCCTTCCCATTATTATCCATTGTAGATGTTACATTATCATGACTTAAGACTTTTGCCTATTTAGTTGGTTGAGTTTAGTTCTTAAAGTTTTTGCAATTGGTATTCTTGCTAGAATTGATTGCTTTTTTATTACTCTTGATCATGGTAATATTGATGCTTGATTTCTTGCTAATGCTATGGTTGAAGTGCCTAACCTTGTAAACCCATTCTTGTAGGCTTGTGTGTTGTTGGTTGTTGCTTTCTTTTCTTGTCTCATATGACATGGATTTAGATTGCTTACCTTGCTTACCTTAGTCTCTTATTGATAATGTGTTTTTCTTGATCTATTTTGAAGGATTAGGTTCAGTTGTGCTGTTAAATATATGGATATATGTTGTGAATTCCTGCTTGCCTTAAAATTGGTTCATCCCTTGCATATCTACCTATTATGTTGAGCTGCTTTGTACTCCTGCATTTTTATATTCATTCATGATGTTTTTATGCAGAAGTTTTCATGCTCTTTATTGGTAGTTATATGTGTTTTTTATAGGCTTTAGTTCAGATTAGTTTCTCCCTCTCAGTTTTACATATAACTTGAGATGAAATGATGTTCTGAATGTATGGAATTCTTCCTAAGGTTGGTTGTCTGGTCCAGTTTAAAGGAAAACTTTGTGATCTTTAATTGGCTTATTTCATGAGAACTTACTCTATGTTTCCTTTTGCAAGGAAATCTTAAAAGGACATGTCAAAGTGTTAGAAGAACTGAAAATGGATGGTGTTCAAATAAGGAATTAGCCAGGTGGCATTCCTTCAAGATGAAAGTAGCATCGAATGTCAAGAGGACTAGGAAACCATGACGATGGTATCCTTGGAGATGCTAGCTTCACCTAACGTTTGTTAAAAGGGACCAAAGGGAGTCTTTCTTGCACCTTTTATTCCCTATTTCAGTTTGTTCTATTGCATGTCTCCTTCATGAGTGTTGTGTTCTCTGATCTTTATTAAGCCTTAGTGATAAGAATGTGTTTTTCTTTTACTAAACTGGTACTGCTGCTCTCTTAAGTATTTCTGAGCTTGTTGTAAATTCTTAAGACACCTTTGATGTGTTTGAGTTCCAACCATGCTTGATTTGCTTCCTAAAGATCAGCTCTGCTTGTTTTTGGTTTTTCCTTGCATGTACCATGTTTCTCTCATGATTGCACTGTTGTAATTTAAATCTTGTTGTTTGTATTACTCTTAAGTGCAAAATCTGCAGGCTTTATGTTGAGTCCTCTTTTGATTTCTATTTAAATTGGCATATATGTCATCATTGTGATTACATGCTCTTACCTAAACTATGTTTAAGCTTAGAAACCATGTTAGTAGGTTTTACTTTGTGATGTATATTTTTCCTTTCTTGTCTATGATTTCATTCATGTTTACATGATTATCTTTAAGATATCTATGTGTTGCATCAACTATTTGTTAGTTGTTGAATTCATGACTCTAGGATTTATACTTGTGCATGTGCCCTACTCCGTATGAGCATGATTGTCTGCTGTATGTGCAGAAATTGTTCCTTTCAGTAGCATTTATGACACTCTAAGCTTTCCCATGCTCTCTTATAGATTAATTTCTCGTTTGTGAGTTTTAAATCTAATATAAGATCATAGAGAGAGTTCCTCCTATACTTTGGAATTTTCCTAAGAGACTTACTTGATGCACTAAGCATTGTGTGCTATTATGTGTATTGACAGGTAACTCTGTTTTGAAAGGAAAAAGTGAGTGACCAGAGTCCCTTCCCAACAACTATAAGGTCATCGTTGAAAGGTTGAGGACCTCCTTCACCAAAGTTGAAAGAAAACAGGAGGATGTGTAAAACAACTTGCACAATCACAAAATCTGGTGGGGAAAAGGAGCTAACCAGCTTGTGAACTCACTAAATTTGGTGGGGAAAGTTAGTATTTCTACCCTATTTGTCATGCTTGTCCAATTTCTGTATTGCTTGTCATGTTTTATGGCTAAGTTTATTTTTCCCCCTAGAAACTTGCATGATCTTGGTAGATGTTTACTATAAATTTGGTGGAGTTTGCTTTGTTGTTGTTGATAGCATGCTTATATGTATCTTTTGATCATGTTTTTCAAAAATTTCATGCTCTTATAAGATCTTTGCATGCTGTGTGTTTCTCCCTTCCTTGTTTGTTGCTTGCTTGCTGTTTTTGGGTTAACATTCATCATGATTTAGTCCGAGTTAAAATGCGTGGTATACATATCTTATTTGTTTACACTTGGATGTTTTAGTTCAAGTTAGAATGCGTGGTATATATGTTTTATCTACTTACACTTTGGATGTTGTCATGGTTGTTTCTCCCTTGATGTCTAGTGCTCTTGATTCATAGACTCTTTAGTTTGCATGGTAATTGGTGCTTGTTCACTTGTGTGGTTACATGCTATACTAATTAAGTTTTTGAGTTCTTTCCTACATGCTTGGGATTTAATGAGCAGTGACATATGACTAGCTATACGAGATTGAGATGCTAAGTCTGGTGCTTGATCAAGCTATACGAGATTGAGATGCTTT
The DNA here is from genome assembly GCA_963922045.1 of Persicaria maculosa. Taxonomy (NCBI): domain Eukaryota; kingdom Viridiplantae; phylum Streptophyta; class Magnoliopsida; order Caryophyllales; family Polygonaceae; genus Persicaria; species Persicaria maculosa. The sequence goes on from OY998253.1 coordinate 53,366,267, forward strand.
GATCTATCCAAGGGTTAACATGTGCTTTAAACAGTTTGCTTACAATTTCCATTCACTGTTTTATGTGCTTGCTGTTTTTGTCAAAAGCTTGTGTTGATAGCCTCAAGAGGGCATTATGTGATACTCGATTTCTCTTTTTTTACTTAGGCACTTGCCTCTGTTGCATCTCATTGACTAGAGGGATTCTTTCCCTTAGAGACTTTTATGTTTTTTAGTCTATATGAGACTTGCTTTCATTGGTTGTTCTAGCTTGCTAAAATTCTTTATGCATTTTTTATGTGCTGAATTCATGCTTTATATGCTAGATTTTTCCTATGAAAAAGACCTGCTGAAATTTGTGGATTTCTCTCCTGTTTTCTATGGTTGATACTTGACGTTACTAACCAATCTTGTGGAGAAAGTGCAGGTACTGCGATGACGGACGTCGCTCCACTATGCAATTACGATTTCCTCTTTCCTTGTGGTTTTTTCGTAAACAAGACTTAAGAGGGCGATTGTTGAGATAGTATAATTCTAGTTTACTAAACTGTATTATATATATATATATATATATATATATATATATATATATATATATATATATATATATATATATATCTTATAATATCTTCTGTAGCCTTAAATTGTAATGGGCTTGCAACCCACCAGTTTGGTCAAGCCCAACTCTCTGCAGTTCACCCTTGGCAACAGCTTCGGAGTTCACCCTTACCTCAATGCGTCGTTTCGACCTTTGGTTAGCATCTCTTATATAAGCCTCCTTTCTTTTGATCCAGCCATTGTAGCACAGAACTTTCAGAGGCGAAAAGAGAGAGCGAGCGAGCGAAGGGTTAGGGTTCACACGGAAGAGCCCGAAGTGCCGCCGAGAGAGCTTGGGAGCTTCTCCCATGGCGTCTCCGGTGATGAAAAGGTGTTGGGCACTCCAGTGAGAGAAAAGCCGAGAGAAGATGAGAGCGGCGCCGATACCTGAAGCGCCTGAGCACTCGAGAGGTGAGGGAGATCCAGCGAGAGCGAGAGAGCTCGAGGGCGAGCGATCTCCGGGACCTTTTCTTGAGCGCAGTTCCGGGAAGGAGACGAATGCAACTTCTCATCCAGGAGATGTCGAAGGTACATACAAGGACTGAATCAAGAGGAAGCGAAGGCGATCCGCACTTGAAGAGTGACGGAGTTTCACAAACCGAGCGAAGGCGAATCTAGCAATAGGATTGAAGGGTCTTCGAGGCTGTGGATATCGACTCGACATTGCTCCTACGGGTTCACTGAAGCGTCGCAACTCAGGGAGTTTCATCCTTCTTGTGTCTTTCTGCGTTATTCATTGTTTGTTAGTTTTGCTTCTGATTCTTGATTGTTGTTGTGTTCTTGTATTGATGGACCTTCTAGACTGTTGTATGATTTCTGTCTTACCTAGGAGCACAGTGGAACGCTCTCTTGAGCCAGGGACGTAGGGAACTTTTCCCGAACCTCGTAAACAAATTATCTTGTCCATTTTTCGTTTAGGTTCGATAGGGATTCAGTTCAATCTAGATCCGAGTCTATAACTATTAAATGATTGACCTGTCCGATATACCTCAAACCTGGATTTACAAATCTGATTATTTAGCCACCATTCATTCATTAGATCATGGTACCAGGTTACACATAATTCAATCCTCCAAAAAAAAAAAAAAAATACTTGACTTGTAGCGCCTAAAAGATAGCCAGTTCGAATTCCGCACTAATACATGGACAAAATGTAGAGGTAAAACAGAAGCGTTATATGACTAATGGTTGCATATGTATGTATGTTTACATAATTACAAAAATATAAAAATGATTCTTACTAGTACTACTAGCTAGCTAGCAAAGCCAACTGTCTAGATCGAGAATAACAAATTTGCAAACAATTTTTTTTTTTTTTTTGGGTTTCCTCCCCTAGTTCATGTCGTAGATGATTCTAGAAACAAACCATTACTAACAGGGGAGAGAGAGAGAGAGAGAGACGGAGTCAATACTGGAAGAGGGGCGGGCTGGTTGATTAGTTGGGAGGAGTATTAGTTGGCGGGCGGTAGGTAGCGGTTAACCGAACGGGAATGGGGCGGCCGGTGCCGGAGCCGCCACAGCTGTTGCAGACCGTGCGGCCAGAACCGGAGCAGGAGCGGCAGCCGAAGTCGCCGTCGGACCAGCGGGAGCACAGGCAAGGGACGCGGCCGGAGCCGTTGCAGCTGGGGCAGCGGGGGAAGGCGCCGCCGGCCATGGTGTTGCTGTCCATCACGGATTTGACGATCGCCGCCCCGGCCAAGACGCTCAAGCCGGCGGCCACCTGGGTCAGCACAATCGGACCCATTTTTAATTTGCTTGTGGCTGAATTATCGGAATCGGATGTGAAATGGAATGAATTTTGGGAGTGGGAGGGGAAGAGATTTTCGGGTGGGTGTAAATGGATGGTCTAAATGCAGAGCGTTTGGGGGGAGAATGTAAAGAAGTGGTAGAAGGAGAGTACACGTAATTGATTTGGGTTGTGTGAAGAAGGAAAGATGTTAGTTGTGCTGTTTTTTGGCTTTGGGTGTGATTTTTTTGAGCTCTATTTTGTTTTTATGTTTGCCGTTCGCTTCCCTTTACATTCATCGTATTAGATAAAAATTTAAACGGTATAAATAAAGGCTAATTTGCACCAATATACCAAAATAAAACAAACTTTGCAAAAATAACCATGTGGTAAAAATTTGCAAAGGGATGACAACATATCATTCTTGCAAAATTGGGACAATTGGCTGCAGGTTCCAACTTTGCATAAACCGGGAAAATATGAGAGTGGGGTGGAACATGTGTTGAACATATAGAGGAGGGAGAGTGATCATTTAGGCAAAAAATAAAATAAAAAATGAAGGAGTAGTGTGATCATCTGGGCAAAAAATAAAAATAAAAAATGAAGGAGTGAAGATGGTGACATTGACAGGTTGAGGAGAGGGGAAGAGGATGACAGGGGTTGAAATGATAAGCAATTAATGCATTAGGAGAGAGATGATTCACTTTTCACAAAGAAAATTTCCCGTCAAATTGGAGGAAAACCACATGGGGAGTTCAGCGGGTGTTAGAGGGAGTATAAAAAGAGATGGGGGAGTTCGACAGGTGGACCAAAAAGTGAAAAACAACCGATTCTTCTCTATGACTGCCATTAACGTCAAGTTGGAAGAATAAAACCCAAAAATTCAGTTACTAGCCAGGAAAACGGAAATCCTAGTCATCAACGGAATATATGTACGTAGACATACACAGGGATACACGTGGCAATTACGTACAATATACATCAACGAAAATGGGTAAGTATGGTTTTTGTTTTGTATTTACAGTAATGGATTCTCCCCATCCTTCCCTTAGCTCCAACCGATACTGAGAGGATAATCTTAATCTCTTTATGTCGCAGGGGAGAAAGAGGTGGTCTTACTTACTCTAGTTTGCAATGGTCGATGGGAGCATGGCGGAGGGGGATGGGTGTATGAAGGTCAAAATTCCAACAAGGCAATGCTCATGGAGGAGACTGTGTTTTTTGGGTACGTCAGGAGTAAGATTGATAGATTACATAGGTCTCATGTTGTATAGTGGGCCCAAAGGCCCAATACCTTGTAACCTATATATATCTTTGTCTAATGAATGAAACCCTCGAGGAGGACTTTACATCAACATGAGACCTATGTAATCTATCAAAGATAATGGAGAAGCTCACGGTTGACCCGAGGTGCTATGAGTTCGAGTTGAAATATCTACTCGATATGAAGAAGGAGGGATGCTATCCGATTCAAGTGGATGATGAAAGTGATTGGGATGCTTTCAAGTACTGCAACTCAAGGGGTGGCGATGGGGCATGGCCCCTTCCTTTGTACACTTCAGTGAACAAAAGTGGAAGCCAACATGGAAGTCGCCCGATGGTTGTCAATATGGGACAACGCACCAAATCACCAAACGGAGACATCACAACAGTCGATGGTTGAAGAGGGTGGTTGAGTTGATATGGCCGTCGATGGGTCGACATCGCATCTTGATCTGAATTTGGAGTATGGCCCGGATAATAATATTGATGGCAATGAAAACACTTCAGCTCGCAAGGAAGCTCACACAACTGGCAAGGCAATCCAGAAAGCTAGGGCAGAATCGACAACCGTTACTCCGGAGATGAGAGGTCAAGTGATGGACGTGGACCAGGGGAAACAGATCGTATGTCTAAGTAGGGATGAGGAGGATACTATATATGTGGGTAGGCATAAGGGGAGTGTTGTTTCTGTCGACTTGGAGACCTCGTCGGAGGAGGAGAATGAAACTCTCGGAGTAATAAAATTGGAATCGCTTGAGGAAACGTCATCAATGGGATGTATATCATCCGATGATGAGATGTACGAGACCGAACGGTGGGTTTCGAGGACGAAAGTTGCAGGGATGTCGACCGAGGATATGGAGGAGATGTTGGACAAAGCTTTTCCGCATGTAGGGGACCCCCATCGCAAGAACACTGTAAAGGCTCGGATTTTTAAATCCTAATTTTTTTTTCGGAAAAAGAGAATTAAAAATGAGATTAAAATCGGGTTAAAACTCGTTTAGCGGATTCCGACCGGAATGTAAAATTTGGCAAGCAATTTCCGTCCTTGACCTCGAAAATTTAAAATAATTATCAGATGGCGATATCCTTGTCAATTTTAAAAATCTAATTGATCGAGAAAGTGGGATTCGGGAAAACTAACATTCGGGAACTAATTTCGAGATTAAAAATTCGCGTATTCGGGATTTATTTCCGGGTATTGGTTAACCAATTTCACACTCAACATCTCACCCACTCCCCCTACCTTGTTCTGCAACCCGAGCCCATCCCCCTGCCTATATCACCCCGTCACTTCCCCTGTTTCCGCCATCACCCACGCCCTCCCTCACCATCACTCTCTTCCCATCTTCCTCCTTCCTCAAGAGCTGCAGCAACAGCATCTGTTTCCACCCCTCGAGAGCACAGCAACAGCAGCTCAACGCCATCACCGAATCTCCACCGTCACCTTCACTCTTCCTTTCACCACCACCACCTTGCTCCTTCCTTATCGCCGCCACACACCAGCACCTCATTCTCCTCCGTCGAGCAACATCACCAGCCTTCGACATCCCTCGGAGCCACCAGCAGCAACAACGGACACCACCGGAACCACCACGGAGCCACCGCAACCCATTCCTTTCTAATCTTCGATCAATCGCGAAGCTAACTTTCGGTAAGCGTCCCTCTTTCGTTTTTGATTGAAATTGCTTGCGGTCTTCACCATCACACTCATCCACATCCGGTGTAGGTTCGTCAAGCCATCGCGAGCCACCGACGAAGCCCAGAACTCCGATCGAGAGCTCCGAAGTCGCAAAAAATCCATCTCGGTGAGCTCCGAATTTATCCTTGTTTTGATTCGTTTCTGAGTCTTTTTCAATGCTTAGACTAGTCGAGAGTGTGCGTGAGCTGAGTACGGGACGATCGGGTGAGGTCGAGAGCTCCGACGATCGTCGGAGCTCGGTCGGCGTGAGCGAGAGCGCAAGGCGAGGCGACCAACTGCGACGAGCAGAGGCGAGTGCGAGGCGCGGTGCTGTAGGAGCGCGAGCCAAGACCGAGTCCGGGAGAGCTCGACGCCGGCAGAGCATGGTGGGAACCTCCGTTTGAATGAAGAGGAGAAGAAGACGTCCAGGCGGGCCCCACCTCCGATTTATTTATTTATTTATTCATTTTGGTTGGGTTTGGCTTGAACCGGGTTCGGTTCGGTTCGGTTGGATTTAAATGGGTTTGGTTTGATTCGGGTTTAACCATTGACTTATTAATTAGTTAGCGGTATTTAAAATAGCATATAATAATATTTGAGATTTAAAATATATTATTAGGACTTAAAGACTTATAATGAATTTGAAAAAGGATTTTTGCGGGTATTTTCAAGGGTCGGAATTCTTAACTGTTTAATTCGGATTTGAAACGATTTTGAACTAAGCTGACAATAAGAGTTATTCGATGACTAACTAGCATAATAGTATGATCGTTTGACTAACGGCATGATATGTGTGACTAATGGCATGACTTGTGGTGATTTATTATAAGGGGGTAAATATTTGTTTCCGATGATGATAATGATATATATACTTATGAAGAGTATGATTATGAAATAGTAATATGCAAATGTGACTAAGTATGATATGGAGGTTATCTTAAGTTATAAGAGATGGTTGATCATGATGAACTGGAAGTATGGTTGGAGTGATCTTGCTTATTTATTTGCTTGTATGAGTGTGTAATATATGTGATCAGAAAAGCTATAGAAGTATACTTAGTACATTCTCGTTATGTAATTAGGTGATATTCTGTGATCGTGACTACTGTGTGCTGGATTCTTCTTTTGCTGATCTTCTAGCCAGGTAAGTACCTCCGGGGCTTACTCAGTAACCAGTACCTCTTGCCTGATGTGTCATATAGTATGTAGGTGTTGCATATGCATAAGAGCATGTCATGTAGTAGCATGATTAGGAATTGCACTTACAAATGAGCATTCTTATTCTGTATGTGTTTGAATACAGAACGGTCGTTACCTGTGGGTCCTAGAGTCCTTGCTAGGGTAATAGGGCAGCCCAGCTTCATCGGGTGTTGTCCTCCTCGAGTCATTTATATATATCACGAGATACGAGATGGGCATGAGATATGATATGATGATGAGATATGATATGATGATGAGAATTGATATGCTATAGAATCGAACTGGCCAGTCTCCACCCTGCTAGGAAGGGGGGTGGTGGTAGAAGAGGGATATACCACTTGGTATTCTTTGTTAAGGCCTTACTAAATATTCTGCACATTATATGTCCTCAGCGCGGTTAGAGGACCCGCGGGCGGACTCTTGGCCTGACTTGGTGGTATAGTTTCAGGTACCCGATACACTACTTGATTTTGTGCTGTTATGACGGGGTCTATTCATATGGAGAAGAGTGAGTGTTTGAAACATGACTTCACCATATTCATGCTTTTGGGATTTCTCCCTACTTATACTCTGTTTTGACCCGGCTCTGCCGTGGCGCTGGTTGTATCATTTTTCAGAACTTATGCCCTTTGCATGATAAAGGATTTCCCGCGTTGTAGACTTAGGACAGGTACAGGGGTTTACCCCGGGGTTTCCAATGGACCTTCCGGATTTGGGTGCGAAATCCCACTTTAAACTACAAATCTTCGGTTTCAAACCTTCAACCTGTACTTGGGGTGCAAGATCCCAACGAGGGGTTTCATCCCTCGAAACGTAACTCGGGAATCATAATCCCGGGCCGTTACAAACACCGACCTTCACGAGGGGTTGTTATTGAATTCCAAGGAGGAGGTGCAAAACCGGATAAGGTGGTCTGCGTTGGAGGGCTGTTTTGACACACATGTGAAGAGGTCGTCGCCGTCAATCTACACCGTTGTGTGCATCGATCCCCAGTGCAAGTGGATGTGTCGTGCGTCAACATTCCTGAAAATGAGCTTGTGGAAAGTGAGGAAGTTTGTGTAGGAGCACACATGCGGCATTAATGTTAGACACAACCACGATCGACAGGCAACATCCGAGCTTATTGGGAAGAGTCTTGTATCAAGGTGAAAAAAAATTGTAGTGACCACTAACTCTGAACTGCTAGCCACTTTAGTAAATATCCTAGTCAGTATTATAAACTTCTAGCCAGTTTCTTAACTGACGTAGATGATATACAATGCATTTTCACTAGTGTTTGTAAGCCGTTAACTCCAGCACAAGTCCAGGCCTTATCGAAATCCGAGCTTGGAGTTACTTGCATCTATTGGAAAGCTCGACGCACGAAGTCGATAGCGAGGGACACTCTATACGGAACGGACGAGGATTGGTACCGGATAATGGCGTCGTACTTGTACATGCTGGAGAAGGTGAACCCAAGATCCCACACCTGGCTTGAGTGGGATGTTGACCATAGGTTCAAGTATGCGTTCGTCAGCTTCGGGGTCTGGATTCAAGCCATCCCCCACTTACGAAAGGTATGTTGACTAGCCATTTTAGTATTATTCCTAGCCAATCAATACATTTACCCAGTCGTTAAAAGAGCACGTATAATAATGATGTCTATATGTCAAATGCTCGTAGGTTATCTCCGTCGACGGTTCCTTTCTAAAAGGCAAGTTCAAGGGGACCTTGCTCTTTGCCACTGCACAGGATGCCAATCACAAAACATACCTAATCGCCTTTGCGGTAGTGGATGGAGAGAATGACGCTTCTTGGGCATTCTTCTTCCGACAAATGCTTCGAGTCGTCTCGGACACCCTAGACTTGATGTGGGTCTCCAACCGGCATGTGAGCATCGTCAAGGGCATACGTGACAGCTACACCTTTGCCAAGCAGGGCTTCTGCACATGGCACCTCTTCCAAAATGCGAAGCACCACCACAAGTGTGGGCCTCTCCAGGAGTTGTTCTTCGATATGACTAAGTCTTACACCCACGCCGAGTTCAACCAACTCTTCGCTGACTTCTCATCCTAATGCCCTGCAGCCGGGCAGTATCTACGTGAAGCCGGATTCCGCAATTGGGCAAGGGCTCGCTATTTGGCAAACCCCTACAACATCACCACAACGAATAATGCCGAATACCTCAACAACGTCTTCAAAGAGCCTCGGGATATGCCGGTTGTAGCGCTATTCGATTGCATAATCGAGACGGTGCAAAAGTGGTTTGTTCCAAGGAGGAAGTCAAGTGGCACGCCCGGGAATGTCGTAAGTGATTGGGTTGTCAAGGCCATCATGTCTAGCTACCATGCATCATAATGCATGGTCGCGAGATCCCTGAGTGATCACAAGTTCGAGGTCATAAAGGGAACTGCGAAGTGGCTTGTCAACCTCAGCGCATGTTCATGCACATGCCGACACTTCAACATAGATCAGTACCCCTGTTGTCATGCGGTCGCCACGGCAAAGGCTCGAGCCCTCGATGTTTACTCACTAATGCATGACTACTATAGGGTAGTTGCGTGGCACGCGAGCTACGACGGAGTGGTGTACTCCATCCCCCCAATGGACACATGGGATCCTCCCGAACGGATAGCGCAGATCCGGTTACTACCTCCACCTGTGAAGAGAAGGCCTGAGAGACCAAAGACCAGCAGGTACCCGTCTTGTGGGGAGTTCATTCGCCGAAAGCGTCGGAGGACATAAGGAAGCGTGGCATGGATAAGCGATTATATGATTGTGTAGTGGGATGCCGCATCTGTTAGGTATGTTGACGAAGGTAGTATTTTGGTAGTATGCATGTCAATCAGGGAAATATTGGGGTTTTGGTCGTTTCTTTTGTGCATAACTAGGCATTCGGTTTCACATATGTACGGGGTTTTGTACTTCGTATAATATTTTTCCTAGCCAATCTCATCAATTACTAAGCCGATAACTGGGAATCCCTTACCACGTTTTATATATCTCAAAAACTGTCAAACGTATGAAAAACGACAATTACACCCAAACATAATGCGTAATAAGGCAACATTAGCCACAACCATCTACAATAAATATAACCAAGTCCCCAACACCATACATATGTAGTCAAAAGCCCGAGATTCCAAAAGGTGGAAATGCTTACAAGTTTTTCAAGTCAACCAATCACAACGAACAACAACATTTCCTAACCAAGATAAGTACACATATCGTTCCCTACAAAATAACGTCAGCTAATGACAGCATCCATCAACTTTCCACTTCCGCTGAGGGAGTACGAGTTGGGGTGGGAGGAGGAAGGGGACACTTGACGACGATTTGAGTTGCTAAGGCATACCTGTATACGCCGATGAAGCCATCGTCGACGTCGGAGAAGTCCGTGACGCCCTCCGCACCCAATTCGACAAACCTCAGCGTGTAAGGCCCACAGTATCCCCTGTGCACAAAACCGAGAGTGAGTAACAGTAGTAGTAAATCATCGGAAGGAAGATGGATATCAAAGTAGATGCAAGGGCTTACGCTTGCCCCTGTTGGGGGACATCCTCCACGCGGGTCAGCTTCATGGGAGTGGTGGCCTTCTCGAAAAAGCTGAGGGCGAGCTTTGGGTGAGCGGCGATAACGTGTGGCAGGAAGTCTACGATAAACCGCATCTCGTGCCCAAGTTGGCGGTCGCGGACGAAAAGGACATCGCTATCATGCAACTTCACCGTCCACTTGTCGAGACATACCTCCATGGCCACCCAATACTTCTTCCGGAGGTTTACGGGGGCGAGAATGTACTTCACCTCAGCCCAGTTCTTCCCCATAAACCCGGGGGCCGCCCCGTCGAGGTAGGCTAGCATCTTCTTCCCTATAGTGTAGCCGCTTATCGTTGTCTTGTGTGTCGCCCACTCTGTCTCCAATACGATATGCCAAAAGCTATCCATAACGACGACCTCTTTAAACCGCGCTTCATCTCCCATAACTTTCTCCCGTTGGATACACAGTGTCTGGTCCATGTGCTGCTAGACAAAGCAATGGAGATAAGTATGACAATGCAAGTATAAGGGATGCATAAAGGATGACACGATGCACTCGTACCGAAGAAGGCATACCTCAGTAGACAGCCAGAACGTTGGAGTCCTCACGATCTCAAAGAGTCCCTGGGTGATTGCCATCCCCTGTGTCGCGGTTAGTGTGGGTCCTTGACGGAAGGGAAACGTCGTTTGATTTCACCTCGCCAAAGAAATAACACAAGCAAATAAACTAAACTAGCAACCTAGTATAGCGGATAAGTAAGGGGTCGAACCCACAGAGAAACAAGTACTTCAATGCAATGTGTATCTACCAATTACGACACTAACAATATAATAGGAATACGAATGAAGAAAGACAACACAAATAAACTAAGACAAATATATGGATAGGAACAAAGAGAAGACAAAAGATAAGAGTGTGGTTTGCCTACAATTCGCAACATTGGTTGATTTATTGATCGTTGAGATGATTGCAATATTATTCCTAAGCCTATGTCGACTTGACTAAAGTTGAAGGATCCGCAGAGATATAATCACCTTATTCAATATCACTAAAGAATAGCATTAAGAACTCAAGTACTTAGACCAATTGGCACATTGATTCAACGCAATTAAGACAGACAGGCGCAAATCGAACTCAACCCTAATCGAATCTACACAACATAGACCAATTGTTTCATCCACTACAAAGGCATATAAATATCACTAAATCAATGACTTCGTTTGCTATCGAGAAATCAACAACGGATTCATAGCATAGATGTGAACTCTAACTAGATGCGCAGTCATAGAAAGAATCACAAATATAAACAATGATGAATAAGATGATAAATAAACTACTGAATAATATAGAAATCAAGTCTCACAATCAACCAACCAAGTCTTGAATCATATCAAAACCACAAGAATTCTAGGCAAACATAACAAACCTTGAATCCCTAATCTTAAATCCTCTCATTGTAATGAGTTTATGGGGAATAGAATGTTAGTTGTTAGTTGATTTGATGAATGCTGGAAATATGTCTAATATAGGGCTCAAAGGCATTGGTCAAAACCCTAGGAAAGATAGATAAAAGTTCCCACAAAGATAGATTGGGCCGCGTATCGCAAATCTGGATCTGACGAGGCGGCGGGCGCCGTTCCTACAGTGCTGACAACTTCGGCATACTAAACTTGTAACGCACTTTCTGGAGTCATGCTTTGTCCGATTGATGAATATGAATATGCGTCGGAAAGCTCTTTTCAAGCACTACGATTCTCATGAAAACCTCAGAAGCTAATTCCAACTTCTCAGAACTTCAAAGATGGGATTTCTCCATGTTCTACATTTCCGCTCTTGTTCTTTAGCTCTTCTTTGTTCATTTGCTCTATTCTTTCTCCACCTTTCAGGGCCGGATCTTATAACCTACAAATAAACACTAGAAACCGTAGATTATGAACTTCGAATACCAAATGACCAAGAATATGAATAAGCTTATTAAACACACAATACGACTACCTAATGCACCTAAGACTACCTATAAATGACCATATAAAATATGTATTATCAGTCCTCCCATGTGTACATATTCGTTATTGAACAAACGTATACACGGCTTGGCCGACAATTAAAACGAATAAGGATGAGGCCAATATGACAACACACCTAAACATCCAACCATCGACGACCTCGACGTCCTTCTTCGTGATGAGGCCTTCACAGATAGCCGTTTTTGAAGGATGCACCATACTCAGCTTGAACTTGACGACACGGGCCCTCTTCATGACGGGCGAGACGACCTGGTCATCGAGAGTTGGGGGCTTCCTTCTTGGTGCGTTTTAGCCTCCCCGTCCCCTTCGGCTCAGCAGGTGCAGGGGGAGGAGCGGCCTCCTGCCTCACACTCTCTTGTCGGGTGACAACCTCATCATTTGTGGTAGCTGGTTGGGCCTTGTTTGTGGCAATCTTCTCTTGCTTCTTGGTGCGTTTAGGCCTCCCTGGCCCCTTCCTCTCGGCAGGTGCAGGTGGAGGATGGGCTTTCTGCGTGACAGTCTCCTGATGCATGACAACCTCTTGAGATGTGGCAGATGGCTGGGCCTTTTTGGTGTCAATATCCTCTTGCTTCTTGGTGCATTTCGGTGCTGGTGGAGGAGGAGGATCCTGCGTGACACTCTCATATTGTGTGACAACGTCCTGTGTTGTGGCAGCTGGGTCGGCGTTTTCGGTGCCAATCTCCTCTTGCTCCTTGTTGTCAACCCCCATGAAGCCATTGTCCTGTCATTTTCGCAGGTGGACTAGCCATTCAATATCTCATCATAGCCAGTTTCACATGTGTGAATAGGGTGTAAATAAGGCATGACGATATCACTTACCTCTTTTCCGACTCAGCTACTGGCTTTTTCATGTGGATGAGGTGGATCTTCATTTCTTCCACTGCTTTCCCGAGGCCCGACAACCGCGTTAAGATCTCTTGGAGCATCGTCATAATCATCGAATCCGCAGGAGCTCTAGGGGTAGCAGAAGGTAATATTTCGCTAGGAGGAATGTCGATGGGTGGGAGTGAATCCTCGTACGCCTTGGAGGCCTTGTCAAAAAAGTCATCTGGGTCCTCGCGGGGGTATCCAACACCGAGGAAAGTCTCCCGCTGAGCCGCTTCCGGCACAAGGGTCATCTGGGCATCGTTGCACTTGATCCCATACTCATTGTCTATATCCAGCATCCTCATCACCCTCTCATAGGGGATGTACGGGTCCGTCGACTTCCACCTCACGCATCGGGGGAAGTTAACCCCAAGAATCCTGTTAGCAAAGTAGTTGTTCACACCTGGCACCGCTTCATAGATCCTAATCTACACGGTCAGAAGAGCATATTTTCACTAGCCAATTTTGACAAAACCGTAGCCATACTCGTTTATGGCACAGACATTAAAAAAAATTCGTGCCAAGTGTTAAATCGCATTAAGTTTCAACTCATACTTGGAACGCTAATGGGAATCCATTGAGCGAGTAGCCGGACCTCTCCTTCCCACCTTTGACCCCCTGCGCCACCTTCCTCACCAATGCCCCATCCAAACTCTCGTGGGTGGCCTCGTAACATACCTTACCCCACGAGGAGTTGAAGAATCGGTCGAGGTCTCTCACGAGGGCAACTACCCACCCTTTCACTGCCCTGCCCAAATCCCCTAGCAGCAGGATACACTCTACAATGATGAGGAGGGCAAGCTTCAACCTCTTCCTTTCACTCCTCTCTTTGGCCTTTGCGACCTCCCAAATGACGGAAAGGTCGGACACCTTCACCTTGTCCCTTCCAAAGAAGCTTCGAATGACGTCTTTGTGATCCTTCGCCTCAAATTCCTGATTCCTTCCAGCACATTTGAGGCCGGTGACGAGGCAAAATTCCTTGATGGAGAACCGGAGGAGTCGCTGTTAGATCTCATACCATGTCTCACACTTCTTCAATGTCTTCAGCTGCCTCTCAAGGAAGTAATGGATCAGGGCTTAGCAATACGGCACATTGGATCCGATCTTTACAATGCCCCCTAGCCTGCTGTCCTTGAGCATTTGCCAATCAGCCGCAGCTAGGCCATCATCCATTCCTTTGAGCATGCCCATCTTGGAGAACTGGTTCGACCTCCTTCTAAAATATTTTTCTAGAGGAAGGGCTAGAGTCACCTGCACAAATATCACAAGAGAGTAACGAAGTTGACATCACGAAGACAAAAAAATAAGGCCCCTAATCTGTCTCAGAATTGATAACAGGTGATACCTTCTTGCTCGACGGCGTCGTGACCTTTTTTCCTTTCGCTTTTGTCATTGTGTCCTTAATATGTCATTCAGATAACACCCATTTCAGCAATAATCCTTGCTAGTACATACGAATACCTAGCCAGTCAAAATAATGATTCTGCTAGAAATTTTAACATTATCCAAATGACAACACCACACAAATGCCACGAAAAACCATCAACAACTGAATATAATTGCTTTAAGACATCAGATGGTTTCAGGATCTTCGTTTTTGTTATGCAATATACAAGAGTAACGAAACTCAAAGAACTTCATATCATAAGAATCATATGATATGTATATAAAATCATGACATCATTTTATGATGAAAGTTGTATATAATTCCGTTGAATAACCAACTACATCATATCTTTGGTACTAAGTATGGCTCCATTTCAGATCTTAGATCATAATTAGCCATGAAAATCGAAGAAATCCATCCCATGGAAACGACGGGGAAGGAAAAGGGGTGGGGGAAGCTGCGAGAGGCACTCCTCGCTAGTGAAGTGGCTGTAGGCCAGCATGCAAAGGTGACGGCAGCGCCGTCTTATGGTTCGAGGCAGATCGGTTCATCGACGGAGCTTCGGATATTGCATCGGAAGGGTTCGAGTTTGGCTTCCAATGGCAGATGGAGAGAAGACGGAGGACATCACCGGGGTTGATGAGTGGATGCCGAGAAGAACGGAAGCCATGGGGGCAACCTGCTAGATCTGAACTTTGGCAACGGGTGGGGGAAGGGTTGAAATTAAAACAGGGGTAAAAGGGGAATTATGGAAAAAAATTGGACAATTACTTACATATGGATTTAGGGGGTACATTTACCTAATAGATTTATAGAAAGGGATATTGGACCAAATAACTTGTTTTTTAAATCCACTCACAATTTTCGTCTTTAATAAAAAACAATTTTCATGTTTATATACTCATTTTTCAATTTTTCAAAAAATATCATTTTTTAAAAATATAATTGTGATATTAATTGGTATCTTTTTAAGACACTCATTTTTCATTTGAAAGACATTACTTATTATTTAATTTTGAAAAAAAATTGATTTTGCGGAGAAAATAAAATTAGTTCTTTTTTTAACCGGGTGTAAATGGGTGTAAATCCTCTATCTCCGATCTCGTTCCCCTCTCACATAAATCCCCTTTTTTTTAATTCTTTTAATCCTTTTTATTAATTTAATTTATTTTTTGTTGATTTTCTTTTAAGTTGGGGTTTGTGAGAGAGAGGGGTTGGGGGATAGTACGGGGGGAACAAGGTTGAGGACAAGAAATTTGGCTCTGGTGTAAATAATGAGTGAATTTTTTTAAGAAAAAAAGGAGAAAAGTAGTGTTTTATAAAAAAATATATATTTTTTAAAATTCAAAATGAAAATGGATTATTTTTAGGAAAAAAGATAAAAAATAATACAAACTATCGTCTATGAAACAAAAATAATACGAACTTTAAAAATTATCAATTAGTATACCAACTATTACTAATTAAACCAATTTTGATACATATATCTCTCCGGGCAAAATTTCGGCGAGATCGATGATCTGGCAATCGGAAACATTAATTTGGGGTCAAAATGCAATTAACAAGAAAGTTGGGTAGAAAATATAAAAATTAAAGAAAATCCCAAACCTGTTGTTCATCATCTTCCCCAACTATCTCAACAGGACCCGAATCATCGTCCGTCCCTGGTCACCACCGCCACCTCACCCACCTTGCTCCACGACCATCACATCTACGAGCATTATCAGTCCCTTTCGGAGCAACATCACTGCCACATCCAAAAGGTCTCAGTTCGTGGCATCCTCGAGCCACAATGATGAACCCCACCCAATTTCACATGAAAAAAATACAAATTCGTCAAGGGCTTTTACCAATTTTAGTGTCAACTTCGTTTATCAACCTATTTACAATGCTTAATCGGGCAAACACAATACAAATTCTAGATCTAGGTTTCGACCTCTTCATAGAAATGAAGAACCCTAAATCTAAAATTCATTCAGAAATACTAAAGCAGTTAGGAATTAGGATGAATATAGGCAAAGATTTAATCATCCAAACTCACGAATCAATTCATGTCTTAAACAAGATTGATCCCAAACACATATCCCATTATCATACAAAAATTGAACAAGCGTCGGATCCTAACCTTGTTTTCCGAGGAATTTTACACTTTTCTACCCAACTTTTCTTGTAAATTATATTTTGAGCCCGCAATAATTTTCCAATTGTCAAATGAACAATATTATAGGAATTTATGTCGGAAAGATAGCCCATATCAAAATTGGTTTAATTGGGAATAATTGGTATACTAATTGATAGTTTTTAAAGTTCGTATTGTTTTTAGTTCATAGGCGATAGTTTGTATTATTTTTGGTCTTTTTTCCTTATTTTTAAAAATGAAATATGGGCCTCTTTTTTTTTTTAAAATTGAAAATTGTATGATTTTTTTCCTGCAAAGAATGTTAATAAGAGGCGATATTTCAAAAAACAAAGAAAACAGATGTGCCACTTATTGCAACCAGAGCCAAAGTTGGTGATTATTTTTAAAAATTTGAAAGTTCATGCCATTAAACGCAACTACCCCTAAAGTTCATGCTATTTTTCACAAATTGCCCTTAAAAAATGTATAAAAAGTTAATATTTTTTTATAGTTTTTAGCTCATTAAAAATGTGTTAAAAAGTCCAATGACATCTATTTCTGAACAGAGGTAGTATGTGTTAGGTAAAAAAATTGAAGAGTAAAATACAAATATTTTTAATGGCTTAGTGGTTAAGCCCACTCCATTTTAAACCAAATTCAACGCAACCCTTGTTCAAATCCCACCAAGCACATATTTTCATTTATTTTTTCCTCAATTCATTTTCCATTATTTTAAAATTTGTATAATTTATTTGATCTTTTACAATTAAATATTAATAATTTTCCGTTACAAATTTAAGATATTCTCTTCATATATTAATAATATTCTCTTCATATATTTCTAGATCCGCCCTTGCTTATCTCACTGCTTCTCCTTGATGCATGGCGCACCCGAGTGGTTGCGTTGACAAGTATGAAATGCCATGAGTTGGAGTCCTTTTAAGGAATCCTAGTTTACCGTCTTGGTTTATGTATGTCACTTCAATACTATAATTATAATATAATGTACCATTTAGCTTCAGTATTATCCCTTTGTCCGAACTAAATTGATGTATTAGGTTTTCGTTGGATGGCTCGAATAGGATGAACATATCATTATCATTATCATTGGAACACCAGGCGGTGTCGCCGCCATCCTCTATGCTACTACCATCCGAAGTCTTTCCTCTCTTTCTCCAATCCTTCCTTTGAACCTCTTTTGAATCCCTGCAACATCCGCTCTCCTCAATCTTCGTCTTTATAGTCCACAACCCTACTTCAAGATCTCATTCTCTAATTACGACCAAATTAAGAGGGCAAAAGAGATCTCACTCTCTGAAGTGTACACCCGTTTTTTTTTTTTTTTTTTTTTTTTTTTTTTGCGTTGTTTGGTGTTATGGTGGAATTTGCTGCGACATATTTCGACGAAAGAGAAATTAAGGGCAAAAGAGAGATGGTGATGATTATGAAATTTGAGATTGCATGATCTTTTTTTTTGTTCAATTATATTATGAAATTTTCGAGGTCAATCTTAGGTCGGGTCGATTTGGGGTTGATTCAGTGGAGAGTAGTGGTGGATCTGGGCATTCGGTGGTGGCCGGTGGGCAGATTTAGATGTATGATAAGAAGGGAGGGAAGAGAGTTATTTACCAAGTCAAGGAAGAGAGAAGAGCTGGTGGAAGTGGTGACTTCGATGGCTGACCATGGGACAACATGAGACGATGCTTGGGGAGAAGAAAAGGTGTTTGGGGAAGACGGAAAAAATAATGTATCTATTTACGGAGTATCATTTATCATTCATTTAAGACATCCTCAAATATAAACTCATATACTCCGTAAGTCATAACTCATAATGACATTATAATGATGGTAATGCAAACGCAGCCTTAATCTCAGGTACAAAAGTGCACAAATTTATTCGAAAATTTTGTAAAGTTCAACTCATTTGGAGCAACTTAAGATATTTCATAACATCCTCTGTTTTTGTGGACTACACTGCAACGAGAAAAACAGACTGACTGAAAAAACGAGACATTAGTTCTTAAGATGTGCTAGTATTAGACTGGACATATATAGTTCAGTAGCATATAGTAATTTAAGCCATTCCTCCGCTGGTTGCTGTCCTGATTATCTGAAATAGTGCTGCCATGCCAAATAATAATACAAAAATTAGGTGCATATATGGGCAAATTACAAAGTATCTACATATCGAATCATCAAAGGTTTACACAATTGCATAAGTAAATTTAGAGATTTTTAGAGATTTTGTTATTTTGCTCTCTATTTTAGATTTTTTAGAGGAGCGGTTGGGGATGCTCCTAAACATGACCAACCAACCTGCTATAACAGTACTGTACTACTATGTAGGTCAGAGATTTGAAATGACTCTAAAATTCTTTATAAAAAAAAAGGAAAGAAGTATAAATGGAAGCAACACCGACACTATTTCTGTCAGCATACAATCAAACAAGTACTCAAATAGAAAAACAAAGGTATGGTGACACGTTTGAGCAATCACCCTGCTTCTAGATTGGGGGGTAGATTGATATTGCCCTTGAGCTTGTTTTCAATTTGGGTGATGCATCAACCGGAAAGAAATGCCTCCTCCAACTTAATCTAAGAATGACAAAATACTTTTGGCAATTGTTTGGACTAGACATCAACATCAAATACGAAAACTAACCATCTAACAAGATATTATTAGTACTGGATAACAAAAACGATCACAACAATCAATATGAGACGTTGGTTAGCTTCCCAGAACCCAGAAGCATACATATCAATGGAAGTATTAACTAAATCTGAGTAACAACAAGATAATGTGTAGTTGAGCCAAACTGCCTCATTGATTCTGTCCAATTTTTAGGATTCTAGAGTAACCTACAATTCCTCTCCACATAAATATCACAATCAGACACAATAGGAGGGCCAGGTGATGACTTACAAGATCCAATGACAACAAATACGAAGAACCCTAGGAGGATAGGGCCGACTGGGTAGTCATTCCCTTTCTTCACAGTGGTTTCTGGAACAGATCCCCTTTTGGTGATGTTCTTCTCGAATTTGTGGATCTTCCTGTCAGCCAAACGTCTGGATGTTGTCTGCACACAAGCCAAAAAACAGCAGTTATATAATTTACATCACTATTATTTATGCTAAGTGCTTCTAGATAGATCAATTAATATCGCAATGGCAATTCATCTCTGAACCCAACTAATCTCAGATAAGTGCCAAAATTGGCCTTTCTACACCGTTCAGCTCAAGCAGCATCTCACAGGAAACGCTTAAAACCCCCCAATCCCTCATGTTCTGACTGCAAATTCACTCTAAAAGCCATAAAGAGCTAGATTTCGAAATCCAGATTGAAGCTAGAGTTTCAGACGCCAAGCTAAAGCTATTAGATCTGCTTTTTTAAAAGTGGATCGCTTGAACGATCTATGGTACAACAATGATATTTTTCCCCTCGCAACTCCCATACTAAATATTATGGATACAATTAAAAGTTGCGACCTAAAAACCAGAAGGAATGGGGAAAGGATGAGAATTTCGTTACTTCAACGAAAGAACTAACACGCAATTTGCCGATTTCAATCAGATCCAACCAAAACAAAGAATATCAAACTGCTGAAATCTTTCGGCTGGTGTCGGTGGAACAGATAACCACACAAATCATACTAAAACTACAGCAAATTCTGGCACAGCAGACAAGCAAACAACAGAATCCAGAAGATGGGGAAAAAAGGAAAAAGGATTGAGAGGAACGTACCATTTTGGTGAAGAGATCTGATCAGTTGGTGGGAATTACAAAGAGCGTTGAGATGTTAATGAGTAATCGCCCCGCCCCCCTTTTGACCTCTCCCTGTGGAACGACGAACACGGTTTTTATTAAATCGGATTTGTAAGTATACGCTGTATTAGACCACATGGTACAGTAAATCAATTACGTAGTATTATATTATTTCTATATAATAAAGGAGAAGTGGGGGGAAGTGGTCTGAGAAATATGACGGCTTCCCTTTAAAAATAGTTATATGAACCAATCACATTTTTTAAAAGAAATATTTAATATATTTACAAGATAAAATTAGATATATCTATTCAATTAATCAATATATCTATATATGTATAAGATAAAATTTTATTCTAACACTATTTAATCAATATATCTATATATGTATAAGATAAATTTTGACCCAATTTGATTAGATATGGATATATTTTTAGAAGATATTATTTTATTATTATATATAATAAAGGAGAAGTCGCCTGAGACATCGCCTGAGACAGCTTCTCCTTAAAAGTACTCATATGAACCAATCACATTTTTTGAAAGAAATAATTAATATATCTATTCAATCAATCAATATATCTATATATGCATAGGATAAAATTTTATTCTAACTCTATTTAATCAATATATCTATACATGTATAAGATAAATTTTGACCCAATTTGATTATATATGGATATATTTTTTGAAGATATTAACCAAATTTAAATACTATTATTTAAGATAAGATTTAATAATTAATATATGCATAAGATAAAATTGTATTTTAAATCTATTTAATCAATGTATCTATATATTCATAAGATAAAATTTGACCCAATTTGATTAGATATGGAAATATGTTTAGAAGATATTAACGAATTTTAAATACTATATAAGATAAGATTTTACCTACGTAACATATGTACGTAACCAATTTTAGAAGATCTATATAGTATATAGGGGTATTTGCAAAACTAACCTAAATACTCGGTTGGATTGCGGGGGTTAACCCCCCAAAAAAAATTTGCAAAGTAACCCCCCTTTACCCGGTTTCTCACGGGCTGCAGCCGGTTGGAGAGAGAAAAGCGTTCAACAGTGAGAGAGGAAGGGAAGGATGAGGGGTTCGATGAAGCAGGGAAGACGCCTTCGTCGGAGGCGAGGTTCGCGGCTCTAGGCGACAGGCCTCCGGGCTCGACGGGAGGGCTTGAGCGCAGTCATCTTGGTCCTTCTTCCTCCCATTCGTCTCCTTCGGGCTTGACGGGGTCGGAGGTGGAAGAAGACGCCTCATTCAGCGAGCTCAGGTGCCATGGTTGAGGCAACCACAAGAAGGGAGAAGGAAGGGGGTCGGGGGCTCGGGTGCCAAGCCTCATGCCCTTCCTCCCTCACGCAGGTCCTTCCACTCTCTCTTTCTTCAGGCGATTTCGAGCCTCGTCGAGGATAATCTCCAGAATTGGCTTCGATTCTACGATTCCAGGTACAATCATTCACCCTTCTTCTTCTCTGATCTATCTTCCAAGCCTTTAAATTGGAATTTTTAGTTTAGGGCTAGAGACTGAAATTTCGAATTTCGGAATTGAAATGGTTTGGTTTGAAATTTCCCATTCGGTTAGGGTTGGGGTTTGCTGTTTGTCATGTCTGAATAAACAGGTGACATGTTGATTGGTGTAGGTGTCATGTAGTAAGTGATGTTGCCA
Organism: Persicaria maculosa; assembly: GCA_963922045.1. Classification (NCBI taxonomy): domain Eukaryota; kingdom Viridiplantae; phylum Streptophyta; class Magnoliopsida; order Caryophyllales; family Polygonaceae; genus Persicaria; species Persicaria maculosa. The sequence goes on from OY998253.1 coordinate 53,388,074, forward strand.
AATAGGGGGTTGAATTTGTCCGTGGAATTTTCTAGTGGGGCAGGGGGTAATGTCAAGGGTAGGAGTCAGTAAAGAGAAAGATGATGATGAAGAGTTGGGATTGGTTGGAGAAAGGTCAATGTCAGGAGTAGGAGATTTTGAAACACTAGCTCATATGGAGGACTCCAATTCTTCCCAAATAATGCATTCTCCCCCAAGAAATTGTGGCAACTTGGCATGCATTAATGAGGTTTCTTGGTGACTCCATTAATAAGAAACATACCTTGTAGTATTTTTGTGTATGGAGATTTGAACAAATGCTTGATACTTTTAGTGGGAACTTGCTGAATTTATTTTTATATTTATAGTTAGTGGGAACTTGCTGAATTTATATTCCCAAACTTCAGTATTTAAGCTGATTACACTAGCTAATAAGTAAGTAAAGTGATTTCTCTCAATCACTTCTTTCATGGCATATTGTCAAAGATTTAGTGTTTTGGCCTATTAGCTCAATCGGTAGAGCAATGTGCTTAGGTACAAAGATGTGGGTTCGAATCCCACATAGGCCATCTGAATATTGAATTATTGAGTTGTTATTAACATGTCAAAGGAAATCCTGCATACATGACATGAACTTATATTAACATGTCATTCAAATTTTGCATACATGACATGAACTTGTCAAAGGAAATCCTGCATAGCTTTGGTACAAGCTCACATAAAAATGATCATCATACATTGTTAAAATCAAGAAAATGGAGTTTCCATAGTTTCCCACATAGGCCATCTGGATGTTGATATAAACAAGTGAATATGGCAGAATGTACTAGCTTTTAAAAGGTTAAATCAGAATGTTTTTGATTCTTAGACTGAATCTCAAATGCTATAGTTTCCATAATCCATTTTTAGTTTCAGCATGGAGGAATGTCTCCTTGTAATTACAAGTTGGAGGGATGGATTCATTTTTAGTTTGCTCCCTGATCATGGTGTTGTGCCCAAATTAGACTGGCCGCTCTTTAAACTTCGTACCTAACTTTGAAGAATGCACATTAAGAGAGATCTCAATAGAAATTAGGTGCTTAAAGACTGAAGCCAGATTAACTTGGTTTCAAATTCAGCCTTGGATGATTTATGATGTAAGCCCGCTCACTCTGACTGTCATGTGAAGTAACGTAGGTGACATGTCAAATCTATTACCCGTCATGTTAAAAACACATCTTATGACATGTCAAACCTCTTCAGCATTATTAGGCCATTCTTTGCATGAAATTTTGACACACCTGCTTGAACAAAAGAAGCAAGCCAAATTAAGTTTGCTTGCAAAAGAAGTAGGCTTTCAACTTCTTTCTAATGATATCGACATAAGGATAACAGGTGACTGTCATGTGAATTGACGTAGGTGACCTGTCAAACCTATTACCTATCATGTTAAAAACCCATCTTATGATGAATTCAACACACATGGAAGATGAAGTGTCTTGGCTTTTGATTTATTTTGATATGAAACTGCCTATAATTTGGTGATGTAGCAAGCTTGACTTGTTCTAAACATAAGTTGATAGTCGGCGTTGATTAATGAATAATAAGCCTATGTGGGAATTGAACCCACATCTTTTTGTATGACCACAATGCTCTCCCACTGAGCTAATAGGCTACATGCGAAGAATATTTATGTTAAAACATGCCTAAATGATTCAATCTTGTGCAAGGTGATCTTTCTCAAAAAAAAAATGCAATTGTTGTCCACCTATTCCCTTGCAATATTCCACATCAAAAAGTCAATTGTTGTCCACCTGTGCAAGGTGATCTTTCCCAAAATTAATTCAGCCAAGAGAGAAAAATTCAATATCCAAGTCATTATGGCTCATCTAGCTGTTCCCTTGCAATCCCTTCAATAGATCACAAAGAAACATTTACCCTGTTTGTTACGCCCATGCCAATAGTAAATACTAACTGTCCACCCTATGGTTTGCTACTGGACACCATTCAGTTGTCTACTGGACACGTTTGTCCATGAGATCCAAGAGTTTCTCTTCTTTTGCTTTCCCTTACTCCACTTCTACAGAACCAAATAAACAACATTAACACACTACTAATCACTAATCTTGTCCTATAAATTGAGGATTCAAACAATTTGCAAGCATAACAAGCAAATCCAATCTGAATTTCAGCCCCAACCTGAAACCCTAACCGTAAAAAGTCCAAATCTTGGCTCTAACGGTCATTTGAACACCAATCTAGTGAATAAATGCTTGGAAGATAGAGCAGAGAAGAAGAAGGGTGAAGGATTGTACCTGGAATCGCGGAATCGAAGCCAGTTTGTGTAGATTCTCCCCGGTGAGGCTCGAAATCGCCTGAAGAAAGAGAGAGGAATGAGCTGCGTGAGGGAGGAAGGGCATTAGGGTTGGCACTGACGGCCGAGAGGTCCTTCTCCCTCCTTTCTCGCCCGCCTCCGATCCCCTTCTAGTCGCCTGCACCTCGCCTCGAGAGAGATGCCTCCACCGTCTCCGATCCCCTTCCTTCTCTCTTCCCTTTCTCTCCTTTGCAACGGGCTACCGGGTACACAGGTAACCGGATCTGCAATTTTTTTCCGGATCGAGTTAACCTTGCAACACTTTCGGGTTTTTGGGTTAGTATGTGCAATTCCCTCTAATATATAATTAGATATAATAAATGATAAGTCTTATGTAACATATGACATCTTCTCCTCATCTTAATAGTAATAATCAATCAATTCTTTTTTATCTCCACCTTAATCAATTTTAAGATAATAGTTTTCATAAGTTTTTAGAGATAGATATATTTTGGAAAGATTTTACCCAATTTTGTAAGATTTTGATAATACTTTCAATATATTAATGAGAATCAATGGTAATTTTATTTAAATTTTGTAACAATTCAAAAGTGTTGAAATAAATTAATTAGCTATCTGAACGGATATTTATATTAAATTTATTTAAATTGTAAAAAAATCGCACACGGTGCGGATACTGAACTAGTACTAGGTTAAACTCAAAGACAAAATAAAGTTATTGACAATAAATCCCCTAATCTATATTATAACGAGGTTTTTACACAATTGAAACTCAAACCTCCTTTGTTAAAAAAAAAGATTAATCACCTAATTTGTAATAATAATAACCTATATCTATATAATATCTATATCTATATTCTATATCTATATAATATATAAAAGAGACTTTTTGCCCATTTAATGCCCAATTGAAAGTCAAACACCCTTTATTAAAAAAAAAAGCTAAACCACCTAATTTTTTAGGATAAATTTGGTGAATATCCATTTTTCATGTCAAAATTAAGTAAATGTCCACTTTTTTACAAAATTAAGTAAATGTCCATTTTTTTTTCCAAAAATACCCCTCTTTCCCCATCCCTAACCCTTCCTCCTTCCCCTTTGACAATTTTTAATTTAAAATTGACTAGTAAACATTGACCATTCCGGTCAACGCCTGCATTTGATAATAATTTTTTGGTGACAGTTGAGCATATTTTTCTGGTGACAGTTAATTGTGACAATTATTTTGGTGACAATTGATTTTTTGTGACATTTTTTTTAGGTGACAGTTATGGGAAAATCTTTTCTAGTAACAATTGATTTTCTTTTTTTCTTGTGATAATTGTTGGTGACAAAAAAATTTGGGTGATAGTTGATTTTCTTCTAGTGACACTTGCCAGTAACACTTTTCCTCGGTGACAAATGAGGTTTTTCTGCTAATAGATGTTTTTTTGATGACAATTGTTGGTGACAACTATTAATGACATGGTTGATGACAATCTATTGACACCATGATATTGTAACCTTAAAACAATTGTCACCATAACATTATACATCACCAAGACATTGTCACCAACTACAGAACACTGTTTTCATATTGTTTAATCAATTGTATTGTCATCAACTTATAAAAAACATTGTCACCAACCTTTTTTCAGTAATCTATTGACACCAATAATAACATAGTGTAACCAACCTATTTTCATCAACTTTTGGTCAATAATGTACTGTCACCAATTATAAAACTTTGTCATCAATCTAGTGTCAACCACCTATTTTTAGAAATTAATTATCACCAACGACAAAACAGTGTCACCAACCAATTGTCACCAACTACAAAACACTTTCATCAAACTAAAATGTTTACAATGTTAATGTTATCACATTTGTCATCTAATATTAACACATTGTTGTTACAAAACTGAAACCCTAGAACAAGGGGATCTTAGACCCAAGACTAAACCCTAAAATATGTGTACAATACCAATGTTATCAGATTTTTCATCTAATTTTAATACATTTTTGTTACGAAACTGAAACCGTAAAACTAGGGGAGCATAGACCCTAGAGGGGCTAAACTTGAGCAAACGAATAATTCGATATACAATACTATAATGACATCACATTTGTCATCTAATATTAACGCATTTTTGTTACAATAAAAACCCTAAGTAGATGAAATTTGATGTAAAGTTTAACTTTGTAACACTTAATTGTCAGACTACAAAATATTGTCACCAACCTATTGTCAGCAACTACGAAACACTGTCATCAAATTATTTTCACCAACAAGTGAACACTGTCACCAACCAATTGTCACCAACTAAAAAACATTGTCATCAATCTATTATCCCTAAACAAAGAACACTATCACCACCCCTATTGACACCAACCTACTTTAGTAATATATTGTCACCAACAATAAAATAGTGTCATCAAAATATTGTTTCAACAAATATTTATCACCAAGACCATGTAATTACAAATAAACTGTCATCACCATACTAAATATCACCAAAATCGTAATCTATTGTCACCAATGACAAAACATTATACCTAGAGTAACGAAAACTAAGCAAACAGTAATAAATGTCACCACTACATTATATATCATCAAATATTGTGACCAAATAAAATTTTAAAAGTTTGATGAGTTTCTCTCACCTAAAATTGTCACCAAAATAGTGTTACCAACCTATCTTCACCGACTACAAAACACTGTCACCAAATTAAAATGTGTGTACATTATTAATGTCATCACTGTTGTCACCTAATATTAACTCAATTTTTCCGGTGACAGTTATTTGTGATAATTATTTTGGTGGCAGTAGACTTTTTTAGTGACATTTTATTTTTTTTCTAGTGACATTTAACGGAATTTTTTTCTGGTACTAGTGAACACTGTCACCAACCTATTGTCATCAATTATAGAACATTGTCATCAACTATATTGTCACCAACACTGTCATCAACTACAGAACATTGTCACCAACTTTTTGTCACCTACTATAAAATATTGGCACCACCAATTTTACTAACTACATACTATCACCGACTACAAAATATTGCAACTAACTACGAAACACTGTCATCAAATTATTTTCACCAACAAGTGAACACTGTTACCAAACATTGTCATAAACCAATTGTCACCAACTAAAAAACATTGTCACCAATCTATTATCCCTAAACAAAGAACATTATCATTACCCCCTATTGTCACCAAACTACTTTATTAATTTGTTTTCATCAATAATAAAATAGGGTCATCAACCTATTGTCATCAAAATATTGTTTAATTAAATATTTGTCACCAAGACTATGTAATCACAAAAAAACTATCGTCACCCTACTAAATATCACCAAGATATTGTCACCAAAATATTATTTCAATACATATTTGTCACCACGATCATGTAATCACAAAAAATTGTCACCACCACACTAAATATCACGAAGATATTGTCATCAAGGGGCAAAAATTTCAGTGCTATTATTTGAGATTGTCAATTTGAACTATGAAGCAAATGGTAGCTGGAATGCAATGTCATATAAAAACACAATCAAATTCAACTCACTTCCAACTAAGCAAGAACAAAATAACAAAGTTAGTAAAAATATGAACACCGTACAACTCAGAGTATCCACCATTGCACCTTGACAGCCTCAGACAGCTCATTCCCGCCGCTGAAGCATCTCGAGTTCCGTCCAGGCAAATCCATCGAGGTGTTTGAAGATTCAGTGGGTTGGCTGGCGGGACATTGCTAGGGCTTTGCCAAGAATCGACATGCGCAGTCTTGGTTAACGGCAACGACAAGGCCGTGAAGGTCGATTGTTGAGATTTGAGGCCTCGCTTGCACTGGATCGACGGATCCTGGATTTCGCATTCTCTTAACAAGAAGAGGAAATCGGAGGAAGAACTCGCAACAGGAAGACAAAACTAAGGATAAATATCAGCCAGATTAATCCGAAAGTGTAACGGCCCAGGATTATGATTCCCGAGTTACGTTTCGAGGGATGAAACCCCTCGTTGGGATCTTGCGCCCCGAGTACAGGTTGAAGGATTGAAATCGAAGATGCGCAGTTTAAAGTGGGATTTCGCACCCAAACCCGGAAGGTCCGTTGGAGACCCCGGGGTAAACCCCTGTACCTGTCCTAAGTCTACAATGCGCGAAAACCTTTATCATGCAAAGGGCGAAAGTTCTGAAAACGATACAGCCAGTGCCACGGCAGAGCCGGGTCAAAACGGAGTATAATAGGAAGAAATCCAAAAAGCATGAGTTTGGTGAAGTCAGGGTTCATACACTCACTCTCCGCCATATGAATGGACCCCGTCATATCAGCACAAAATCAAGTAGTAGATCGGGTACCTGAAACTATACCACCAAGTCAGGCCAAGAGTTCGCCTGCGGGTCCTCTGACCACGCTGAGGACATATAATACGCCTATACCTAGAATAAAGGATGCCTTCATGCAGTACTGAAATAAAACCACACTATCATGCTCCTAATTCATATGTGCAGGATATTGAGGAAGGCCTTAACAAAGAATACCAAGCGGTATATCCCTCTTTTACCACCACCCCTCTTCCAGACAAGGTGGAGACTGGCCAGTTCGATGCTATAATCATATCAAATCTCATCATCATATCATATCTCATCATCATATCATATCTCATGCCCATCTCGTATCTCGTGATATATATAAAGGACTCGAGGAGGACAACACCCGATGAAGCTGGGCGGCCCTATGACCCTAGCAAGGACTCTAGGACTCACAGATAACGGCCGTTCTGTATTCAAACGCATACAGAATAAGGATGCTCATTCGTAAATGCAATTCCTAAGCATGATACTATATGACATGCTCTTATGCATATGCAACACCTACATACTATATGACACATCAGGCAGGAGGTACTGGTTACTGAGTAAGCCCCGGAGGTACTTACCTGGCTAGAAGATTACCAAAAGAAGAATCCAGCACACAGTAGTCACGATCACAAAATATCACCTAATCACATAACGAGAATATACTAAGTATACTTCTATAGCCTTTCTAAACACATATATTACTCGCTCAAATTAGCAGATAGATAAGTAAGCTTGAATCAATCATACTTTCAATTTATCACGATCAACCATCTCTTATCTCATACCATTCATCATAACTTGTCAACTCATCAGTTAAAAAAAAAAAATATACTCCCTATATATATCATACTTAGCCAAATTTGCATATTATATCATCATCATAAATATCAAACATTTAATTTCTTATGAAATTCACCACAATATCCCGCTATTAATCATCGTCTTATTTTCAAGTTAGCTTCAAATCTGAATTAAACAGTTAAGGGTTCTGACCCCTTGAAAATACTCGCTAAATTCCTTTTTCAATTTATTTATTAAATCACTTTTCAACCTTTTATACAATCTCCAAAATTAATATTTGATCTTTTAAATCCTCAAATACTATTATATTTTGTTTTATTAACATTTATTAAATACTTTCACAAGCCATTTCCCAATCCTTACAAAAACCCCAACTATTTTTATGTAATAAAAAAAAATCAGCCCCTTAAAACCCAAAACCCAATTTTTTTTAAAAGTGAACCGAACCGGTTTATTAATTAAATCACTGAACCGGACCCATTTTAAAACAAAACTAAAACCGGACCATTTTACTGTTCATCATCAACTACCTCCGACATCCCCGCGCTCGAAAATGGAGGAAAAAGAAAAGGGAGGGGAGCGCTGCTCGCCGGCAAGGGCGGGGCTCCGGCCACCCTCTCATCCTCTTCAACCCTCAATTCCCAACCCCTAAGAATGTTAAACAAGGATCGAAGGCAAGGATTGAAACGAACGAAGCTCACCGAGGGGTTCGCGGACGTCGGAGCTCCGTCAGAGCTCGCCGGAGACTCGATTCGCTGCGTCGGAGATGGAGGAACCTCGGATTCGACCTAGGAGAGTAAATGAAGGTCAAAGGAGGGTTCTTTAATGGGATTTCGAATAGAACGAGAGGTCGAAGCTTACCGACCTCGGAAGGGCGGAATCAGGGGAAGAGCTCGCGAATGGACTTGGCGACGGCTCGAGATGGCTGCTCCAGGCGGCTTGGCTGCATCTTTGGACGTCGGGGAGGGTGTGAAGGTGCCCACCTTGCTGCTGGCTTCAACGAAAATGGAGGATGGAGGTGGCGATGGAGATCGGTGGTGGCGCAACGGGAGTGAAGGTGACGGTGGAGGTTCGGTGATGGCGTCGAGCTGCTGCTGCTGTGCTCTCAAGGAGTGTGAACAGATGCTGTTTCTGCAGCTCTTGAGGAAGGAGGAAGCAAGGAGGAAGATGGTAAGAGTGTGATGGTGAGTTTGGGCGTGGGTGATGGCGGAAACAGGGGAAGTGACGGGGGATATAGGCAGGGGAATGGGCTCGGGTTGCAGGACAAGGTAGGGGGAGTGGGTGAGAGGTTGAGTGTGAAATTGGTTAATAAATACCCGGAAATAAATCTCGAATACGTGAATTTTGAATCCCGAAATTAGTTCCTAAATGTTAGTTTTCCCAAATCCCGCTTTCTCGATCAATTAGATTTTTAAAATTGAAAAGGATATCGCCATCCGATAATTATTTTGAATTTTCGAGGTCAAGGACGGAATTTGTTTGCCAGATTTTACTTTCCGGTCGGAATCCGCTAAACGAGTTTTAAAAACCGATTTTAATTTCATTTTTAATTCTCTTTTTCCGAAAAAAATTAGGATTTAAAAATCCTAGCCTTTACATCATCCACCTCTAAAAACAAGTCTCGTCCTCGAGACTGAAATCATTTTTAAAACAGGAGATGGAGTTTGAAATCGGTGAGTCCATAGATCATGTCGTTGATCCCGTAAATACCTCATAAGTGCCCCTATGAGGTCCTCATAGTACCGTTGCCGTGATCATAATATTCCCAAATAGACTGTAGTAAGGATGTAATATGGGCCCCTACCACACCCTTACTCCGACTTCTAGGCCATATCATAACTCAAATACTTACCCACTTCGTGGGGCGTTATAATGAAATCTAGTGTGGTAATTTTATATATATATATATATATATATATATATATATATATATATATATATATTTTTCAAGTTAGTCTCTTTTGAAACACGATTCAAAATTTCATGTTCGACGTTAGTCAAGTTCATTTCTACCTTCTCAGTTCATTTTACCATCCACCTCTAAGGGCTAACCCCACATTCTCTTCCTAGGTTCCATGTTATGATCAAATTCCAATACTTCAGCTTCCATCATTTCTATCATCAAGCATTATATATATATATAGAGAGAGTGACACTCATATCACATATTAATAGCATGACCTAAACACGTCAAGTATAGTCGCATACCATAAAATATCTAGCACATCATCACAGCTCATCATATCATATCACCAAGGATCTGCACATAACTACCAATCATAAGCACACAAGCAAAGAGATCCTACCAACCAACCTCAATCCAACCAGGCAACTTACCGCACTCGGGAGATCAGGGAAATATCTATACTCGGCTCGACATAGGACGCGATTAACTCGTCTAGGACATCCCCATAACTAGCCCGAATACTCTCCTCAGTCTCCCACGTAGCCTCCTCAGGGCTCCTCCTAGACCACTGAACTAGAAGCAAAGGAACCTCCCTGTTCCTAAGCCTCTTGACACGACGGTTAAGAACTCTCACAAGACGCTCTACAAAGGTATGGTCAGGCTCAACCTGGAGGTCTGAATAATCTAGGACATGGCTAGGGTCCGGGATATACTGGCGAAGCTGTGAGACGTGAAAGACATCATGAACACCAGCCAAAGATGGGGGCAAAGCTAAACGATAGGCCACCTCTCCAACTCTATCCAGAATCTCAAACGGGCCAATATACCTCGGACTCAACTTCCCTTTGATCCCAAACCGTCGGACTCCTATGGTAGGTGAAACTCGAAGCCACACATGCGAACCTACCTCGAACTCAATCTCTATCCTCCGCCTGTCTGCATACTTCTTCTGGCGATCTTGGGCGACTCTCATGTGCTCACGGATACGTCCCACCTTATCAATGGTCTCTCTAACTAGGTCCGGTAAAGATGAAACCGTGTCCGCAGGCTCATCCCAACAAACTGGCGACTTGCATCGCCTCCCATACAGAGCCTCATATGGAGCCATCTCGATCAACGCATGGTAGCTGTTGTTGTATGAAAACTCCACCAATGGTAGGTGTCTAACCCAACGGTCTCCCCACTCCAAAACACACGATCGCAGCATATCCTCCAAGGTCTGAATCGTCCTCTCACTCTGGCCATCTGTCTGAGGATGAAAAGCTGTACTGAAATGCAGTCTAGTACCTAGGCTCTCCTGAACTTGGTGCCAAAACCTCGAGGTAAAACGTCCATCTCTGTCAGATACGATCCTCTCAGGTACTCCATGAAGTGTCACGATCAGGCAAATGAACTCCTCAGCTAACCGCGATGCTGGCCATGTCTCCTGAATCAGAATGAAGTGAGCCGACTTGGTCAACCTATCGACCACGACCCAAATGGCGTCGAATCCTCTGACATCTCGCCTCAGCCCAGTGACGAAGTCCATCGAGATATCTGTCCACTTCCACGCGGGAACTGGAAGCGACCTGACAAGTCCTCCCGGTCTCTGGTGCTCAATCCGAACCTGCTGGCAAACCTGACATCTGGCTACAAAATCTGTGATGTCTACTCGCATCCTCTGCCACCAATAATATCTCCTCAAATCCTGATACATCTTATTCGTCCCTGGATGGACAGAATAAGGAGTGGAGTGAGCCTCCTGCATGATCCTCTGCCTCAGACCTGACATCGACGGAACTACAACTCTGCCCTGAAAGGTCAGTATCCCATCTCCTCTCTCTACAAGCTCTTTGAATTGACCCTGGGCCATCTGATCCCTCAGAACTGCAATCTCTGGACAGTTTGCCTGACCTCGTCGAATCTCTTCGGTCAACTCAACCTGAACCTCCAAGAATGATAACTGTCCATTCTCCCGCTGAACCCACACCTCGAAGCAACACCTCATCAAATCTGTCTGCAAATCCCTGTGAGCTGTAAGCCTCGCAACTGATGTCTCCTGGTGAGTCTTCCTACTGAGCGCATCTGCCACCACATTGGCCTTTCCTGGGTGATAAACTATGTCCAAGTCATAGTCCTTTAGAAGCTCTAGCCACCGTCTCTGTTGCATGTTGAGCTCCTTCTGAGTGAAAATATACTTCAAGCTCTTGTGATCTGTCATTACCTTGCATGAAGTGCCGTACAGGTAATGCCTCCAAATCTTCAGAGAATGAACTACAGCTGCCAACTCTAAGTCATGAACAGGATAGGACACCTCTGTAGGCTTCAACTGGCGCGAAGCATAAGCGATGACTCGACCTCTCTGATGCAGAACACATCCCAAGCCGGAACGCGAAGCGTCTGTGTAGACGACGAAGTCCTCTGTCCCTTCTGGCAACGCTAGCACTGGGGCGGTCGTCAGCTTCTCCTTCAGAAGCTCGAAGCTGGCCTGACATTCCACACTCCACTCAAAAGGAACATCCTTCTTCAGCAGTTGCGTCATCGGCCTAGCAATGCTCGAGAAACCCTGGACGAATCTCCTGTAGTAACTGGCCAATCCTAGAAACGAGCGGATGTCCTTGACGTTCTTGGGCACCTCCCAAGCAACGATAGCATCAATCTTCGCCGGATCCACGACGACTCCCTCAGTTGAAATCACATGGCCTAAGAAAGCCACCTCTGTGAGCCAGAACTCGCACTTGCTGTATTTCCCATACAGCTGATGCTTCCTCAGCGTCTCGAGGACGGTCCTCAAATGCTCCTCGTGCTCCTCTCTACTCCTCGAGTAGACTAAAATGTCATCTATGAACACGACAACGAATCTGTCCAGGTAGTCAATGAACACGCGGTTCATGAGCTCCATGAAAGCAGCTGGTGCATTGGTCAGCCCAAACGGCATGACCACGAACTCGTAGTGACCATAGCGGGTCCTAAAAGCGGTCTTCTGTACATCCTCTGGCTTTACTCTCAGCTGGTGATAACCGGACCTCAAATCAATCTTCGAGAAGACAACGACGCCCTGCAGCTGATCCAACAGGTCGTCAATCCTGGGAAGGGGATAACGGTTCTTCATCGTCGCACGGTTCAGCTCCCTATAATCGATGCATAGCCTCAATGACCCGTCCTTCTTCTTGACGAACAACACTGGTGCTCCCCAAGGTGATGCACTAGGCCTGATGTAACCCTTCTCGGCTAGCTCCTCCAACTGAGCCTTCAGCTCCGCCATCTCCGTCGGTGCCATGCGGTAAGGGACTCGTGAAATAGGTCTGGTGCCTGGGTCTAGCTCGATCCCAAAGTCAACCTCTCTCGGTGGGGGAAGTCCCGGTAGCTCATCTGGAAACACATCTGCGAAGTCTCTAACAACAGGGACATCTGACAAGCTGGGATGTGTGCGATCCACCTCTAAAGCGTAACACCAATATCCAATGCATCCCTGGTCTAGAAGTCTGGCGGCTCTGACTGCGCTAATGAGCGCTCCGTTCCTCTTGGGGTCGCTCCCCCAAACCCGGTGCTCAGTCCCGTCATCTGCCAAGATAGACACCGTCCTCGTCCTCAGATTGATGATTGCTCCATAGTGGTCCATGAAATCCATACCCAGAATGAGATCATCCATCCTCAATGGCATGACAATAAGGTCGGTTGGCCACTCACGCTCACCTATATGGATGGGGCAACCTAAAATCTCCCGACTCGTCCTAACCTTTGCCCCGTCCGCTAGACCAATAGTAAGGGGTAAACCACTCGTGCAGCTCAGGCTCAGTCTAGCAACGCACGCCTCTGCTATGAAGCAGTGAGTAGCACCAGTGTCAAACAATATAGACAACCACGCATCATGGAAATGTATAGTACCTGCGGAAGTAGGGGCAGTACGGTCATCAGCTCTCATCTGGAACACGCGGGGCGGTGGGGGTAATGCTGGTCCTCGGCCTCCGGAACTCTGGCCACGATCATACCCGGACCCAGATGGTCCTGCAGATGACGAACCTCTACCCTGACCTGGCCCTGACGGCCCTCTGCCTCCACGATCGTAACCTCTACCTCCTCTACCTCCTCCTCGACCTCTACCAGAAGCATCTCCTCGCCCCTGACCCTGGGGATAAGTCAGCAGTGGCGGCTGAGGAGCCGCAGGAAGTCTCGGTGGCTGTGCAGTCGGCGGGGCTCTACCGTCCTGGGGACAACGGGCAGCTCTGTGCCCCATGGTGCCGCAAGTGAAGCAGACAATCGAACGATCTGGGCAGGAAGCGACATAATGACCTCTCTCGAAGGATCCATGGCAAGTGACACTCCTCACTCGTGCATCTCCTCCATAAACAGCTGGATCGGGCGGCTGGGGTGCCCTCGGTGTAACTCCGTGATATCCCCCTCTAAATCCTCCTCCATAGCCTCCTCTCCTGGATCTGTCGTCTCCGCGACCATCCGCTGGTCTCGCTCTCTTCGCCTCAGGGCGAGAAGTGGTGTATGCAGTCTCGGACAAGATCCGCTGCTGGTCGTACAGGAGGATGACCTCCAAGAATCGATCAAAGCTGACAGCTCCCAAGCTAGAGGCATGCAGAAGTACTGGAGGCGGCAGTCTCATCGATAACATGCGAATCCGGCTCTCATCGGAAGGGCACAAGTGAGCACAGTAGACCAGTTCCTTCTTGAACTGGCGAACGATGGTAGAGACAGAAGCTGATCGGTCGTAGTAGCCTCGCATAAAGGATACCTGTCGGGCTATCTCAATCCCAGGAGGACGGTACTCTCTCAGCATCAGATCCCTAAACTCCTCGTAGGTCCACTCAGCCTGATCTATCTTAAATAAAGACCAGCGGTCAAAAGCGTCTCCCTGTAGACGCCCTGCGGCAAGTCTCTGTCTCTCGGAAGCGGGGACAGCAACATGGTCGAACAACCCATCCATCTCACGGAACCATCTCTCAATATCCCCCCCAACCTCTCTAGTAAAAGCCGGAGGACAGCACTGAGCTAATGTCTTGACCCAGTCGACGCGCTTCTCAGGGCGTGCATCAGCTACGGGCTCAGCTGGCTGAACAGGAACCTCGGGCGTCGGTGCTGTAGATCGGGCTCCTCCCCGTAACTCGCTCAGAATGTCGTGAAGTGCCGCCTCTAGCTGTCCTAGTCTAGTCTCTGTGGGAATCGGAATCTGGTCGTCAGCCGGCGGAGGTGAAGCTCGCTCCTCAACGTGATCGTCAGCAGCGCGCTCCTCGACGCTCTCAACAGCAATCCGACGGGGGCGTCCCCGACCACGATGTGCCCTACCCCCACGCCCAACAGAACCGCGTCTAGTATCGACCATGAGTACTACATGAACGGTTAATTTAAACACTCAGCACAGAAGCACTCGACGATTAATATGATCCCCTTCAAGGAGGATCGCCCTCGGGCATAATTGCATATATGTATAAATTAAGCATAGAGACGATCTATGCCGTCCTTCGAGGGATGGCTGACCGGAGGGGCAAAACCTCACGGTCACCTAACTCGACACTCCAACCTCCATGGTGTTCCTTGGAGTTATCTAGGCCCATCTGTAAATCAAAGCTAGTATTTTGCCTACCGTTCCCCGAGTTCTACATCCATAAGGGAGGTCTATCGCGTTGGTGTCTACCCACGAGATTGTTTCCCCTTCATTCATTTTACGTTTTAATTCCAATTAAATTCATTTTGCCCTTTTGAAAGCATTTCTCAAACCCATTTGAAAACATTGGGCGATTTTCAAAACCATCTTCAACCTGTTGTACTCGGATTGCAAAACCTCAGCTCTGATACCACCTTTGTAACGGCCCAGGATTATGATTCCCGAGTTACGTTTCGAGGGATGAAACCCTTCGTTGGGATCTTGCGCCCCGAGTACAGGTTGAAGGTTTGAAATCGAAGATGCGCAGTTTAAAGTGGGATTTCGCACCCAAACTCGGAAGGTCCGTTGGAGACCCCGGGGTAAACCCCTGTACCTGTCCTAAGTCTACAACGCGCGAAAACCTTTATCATGCAAAGGGCGAAAGTTCTGAAAACGATACAGCCAGTGCCACGGTAGAGCCGGGTCAAAACGGAGTATAATAGGAAGAAATCCAAAAAGCATGAGTTTGGTGAAGTCAGTGTTCATCCAAAAAGCATGAGTTTGGTGAAGTCGGGTACCTGAAACTATACCACCAAGTCAGGCTAAGAGTCCGCCTGCGGGTCCTCTGACCGCGCTGAGGACATATAATACGCCTATACCTAGAATAAAGGATGCCTTCATGCAGTACTGAAATAAAACCACACTATCATGCTCCTAATTCATATGTGCAGGATATTGAGGAAGGCCTTAACAAAGAATACCAAGCGGTATATCCCTCTTTTACCACCACCCCTCTTCCAGACAAGGTGGAGACTGGCCAGTTCGATGCTATAATCATATCAAATCTCATCATCATATCATATCTCATCATCATATCATATCTCATGCCCATCTCGTATCTCGTGATATATATAAAGGACTCGAGGAGGACAACACCCGATGAAGCTGGGCGGCCCTATGACCCTAGCAAGGACTCTAGGACTCACAGATAACGGCCGTTCTGTATTCAAACGCATACAGAATAAGGATGCTCATTCGTAAATGCAATTCCTAAGCATGATACTATATGACATGCTCTTATGCATATGCAACACCTACATACTATATGACACATCAGGCAGGAGGTACTGGTTACTGAGTAAGCCACGGAGGTACTTACCTGGCTAGAAGATCACCAAAAGAAGAATCCAGCACACAGTAGTCACGATCACAGAATATCATCTAATCACATAACGAGAATATACTAAGTATACTTCTATAGCCTTTCTAAACACATATATTACTCGCTCAAATTAGTAGATAGATAAGTAAGCTTGAATCAATCATACTTTCAATTTATCACGATCAACCATCTCTTATCTCATACCATTCATCATAACTTGTCAACTCATCAGTTTAAAAAAAAATATACTCCCTATATATATCATACTTAGCCAAATTTGCATATTATATCATCATCATAAATATCAAACATTTAATTTCTTATGAAATTCACCACAATATCCCGCTATTAATCATCGTCTTATTCCCAAGTTAGCTTCAAATCTGAATTAAACAGTTAAGGGTTCTGACCCCTTGAAAATACTCGCTAAATTCCTTTTTCAATTTATTTATTAAATCACTTTTCAACCTTTTATACAATCTCCAAAATTAATATTTGATCTTTTAAATCCTCAAATACTATTATATTTTGTTTTATTAACATTTATTAAATACTTTCACAAGCCATTTCCCAATCCTTACAAAAACCCCAACTATTTTTATGTAATAAAAAAAAATCAGCCCCTTAAAACCCAAAACCCAATTTTTTTTTTAAAAGTGAACCGAACCGGTTTATTAATTAAATCACTGAACCGGACCCATTTTAAAACAAAACTAAAACCGGACCATTTTACTGTTCATCATCAACTACCTCCGACATCCCCGCGCTCGAAAATGGAGGAAAAAGAAAAGGGAGGGGAGCGCTGCTCGCCGGCAAGGGCGGGGCTCCGGCCACCCTCTCATCCTCTTCAACCCTCAATTCCCAACCCCTAAGAATGTTAAACAAGGATCGAAGGCAAGGATTGAAACGAACGAAGCTCACCGAGGGGTTCGCGGACGTCGGAGCTCCGTCAGAGCTCGCCGGAGACTCGATTCGCTGCGTCGGAGATGGAGGAACCTCGGATTCGACCTAGGAGAGTAAATGAAGGTCAAAGGAGGGTTCTTTAATGGGATTTCGAATAGAACGAGAGGTCGAAGCTTACCGACCTCGGAAGGGCGGAATCAGGGGAAGAGCTCGCGAATGGACTTGGCGACGGCTCGAGATGGCTGCTCCAGGCGGCTTGGCTGCGTCTTTGGACGTCGGGGAGGGTGTGAAGGTGCCCACCTTGCTGCTGGCTTCAACGAAAATGGAGGATGGAGGTGGCGATGGAGATCGGTGGTGGCGCAACGGGAGTGAAGGTGACGGTGGAGGTTCGGTGATGGCGTCGAGCTGCTGCTGCTGTGCTCTCAAGGAGTGTGAACAGATGCTGTTTCTGCAGCTCTTGAGGAAGGAGGAAGCAAGGAGGAAGATGGTAAGAGTGTGATGGTGAGTTTGGGCGTGGGTGATGGCGGAAACAGGGGAAGTGACGGGGGATATAGGCAGGGGAATGGGCTCGGGTTGCAGGACAAGGTAGGGGGAGTGGGTGAGAGGTTGAGTGTGAAATTGGTTAATAAACACCCGGAAATAAATCCCGAATACGCGAATTTTGAATCCCGAAATTAGTTCCTAAATGTTAGTTTTCCCAAATCCCGCTTTCTCGATCAATTAGATTTTTAAAATTGAAAAAGATATCGCCATCCGATAATTATTTTGAATTTTCGAGGTCAAGGACGGAAATTGTTTGCCAGATTTTACTTTCCGGTCGGAATCCGCTAAACGAGTTTTAAAAACCGATTTTAATTTCATTTTTAATTCTCTTTTTTCGAAAAAAATTAGGATTTAAAAATCCTTGCCTTTACAGAAAGCATCGTCGGAGACCGAGTTTAATTAGTAAAGGGATCAAGGTGGAGGTTAGAAATTGAAAGGTTACCTCCTAGAGAAACTCTATTTGGTCTTGGCTTACATTTGTTCTTGCTCAAGTTCAACATATTTGGGAACTGAAATCTTGAAGAGAGAATTTTTACAACAGAACAACTAGAGATCAAAACCTGCAATTTTACAAAAACAAAGAACAGTGATCAATACAATCACAGTGATTAATTCAAGTCACCAGAAATCTAACACAGGAAATAAGTGCAGTTTCTAACACATCCAACCAGGAACCCTTATTTTAATCTTCGTCATGAGATATGAAGTTTCAGATCAAAAATCATTCAAACGAAGTCAAAATCAATTGAAATTTGAGACGAGGAAAGATCAATTGAGAGCGCAAACAACGCGGAAACAATGGGATCAAGATAAAATCAAAAAAAATTACGATCCGAGCAAACAAATTTTGCAACGAGGACTGGACAGATATGAAGGTGCAAGGTATGCTACCACTATCGTCGGACCCGTAAAAGAGATGACGTTTATGGGGAATGGGAGGATGGATGGGTAAAATATAATGAGGGTATTGTGGGTATTATGAAAATATTGTGGACACTTTCTTAATTGCTAAATAAAAATGGACATTTACTTAATTAAGCATTCTAAATGGACATTTCACCAAATTTATCAAATTTATTATGATGATAATAATAATAATAATAATAATAATAATCTATAGTTATATTAATATTTTTTTTATTAATATTCAATATTTTTGGTCATAATTAAGGATATTATTTATTTTTTACATAGTAATAAGTTTAGAATCTATCCTAATAAGACTAGATGATAATGTAAACAAAAAAAATTAGAAAATATTTAAGCTTAAAAATAATGAAAATATATTATTTAGAATGACCATTTTAATTAAAAATAATATTATAAATCATAATATATCATATAAATTTGCACAAACATCGATGATTTATTTTATTAAAAAAAATCTTAAATTGTAAGGATTAACTTATAAAAGAGGTTTTTTGTGCAATAAATTTATCAACTAAATGTCTCCTCAACAACTAGAAAACACTTTTAGATTAACAACAACGACAACTAGACATCTGTTTAGATTAACCATTTTAAAATTAATATGTAGGACACAACATAATATATCAAAGAATTTACAAATTTTGCATAAACATTGGCTTTCTGATATGGTCTATTTTAGTTTTGTTTTAAGTAGATATTTGCATCTTATTTTAGAGCATTTTTACATGTTTTATAGCTTATTTAATATTATATAGTTTTCGGAGTCTACACCCGTGTTTTATTGATTTCAGGTATTTTGGAGAGATTTCGGAATAAATTACATTGGACAACTTATGCAAGGGAAACAGTTGCCGGCTACATAAACTACTTGAGCTGGTGAATTGGGATGCGGGTCGGCTATGGGCTTAACTAGTGCTGCTGCTATTTATATTATATATAGATAGTTATAAATATTTATAATATTAGATACTCCATGGATTCATAATCTAAATTATATATTTATGTTAGGATATTTAAATTAGATAGATTATGATAGTTTTAGATTATATATACCTTCATACGGCAAAGAGGGAGAACATACGTGACCGGCCGAACCTGATTTTTATTCCTCTAAACCCTAATTGTCTTTTGTTTTATTTCTATGGAGACTTAAACTCTCCCGTTTCGTCTACGATTTGAAGCTTTGTTTGGACTGATTGTGAGTTTCTGAATCTTGTTCTTTATTTCCTATATTGAATGTTTCGACTTCTTTGTACTTGATTGTTGATTGTTTTATTCTATCTTGTCTGATCAACTTGGTAGAATCAATTCAATTGCTAGGGTTTTGTAGATTCTTGGTTGTGAACCTTAACCCAAGTAGCAAACTTGTTCCTTTAGGGCTGGTTGAACTAATTGAATGAGTAGGAAGTTGGATGTGTTGTAATCCCTCTTTAGGGACTGCAAATACCTTGGTTAATCTCTGAACTTAAAGCTATCAATTGGGTTAAATCCTTCTTTAGGGATTGTTCGATTGATAAGGGTTTCTAGGACTGGTTGGACTAGTAACTATATTAGGTTGGGACAAAGGCATTCATAGGAAACCTAAAAGGACGAGAAGAAGTTACAAGGATCGTTTCAACCAAATAAAGTGGATATTTGTAGATGAAACTATTTTATTAATCGTTATCTCTATCAATTTGATTATAGTTTATTTTATTTTCTTTCTTATTGTCACCACTCAAAACCCCCCGTTTCATACTAATTGTTAAATAAACTTAACTTTGGAATAACTTGATTCTCTGTGGGATCGAATCGTGCTTACCACACTACATTAGTAGGTAGGTTCGAATTTATTTTGATATGGTTTACGCGACTAAAAACTGTCCATCAAATTGGCGCCGCTGCCGGGGAATCAAAGTTTATTTCTTTGTTTTGTGTGTTTGCCGATTATTGTATATAACTAATTTTGTTGTGAGCCTATCTTACGGTTCATAACACCCGTGCTACTAACTGTTTGTGTTCGTGTGTCTAGGTGTGTGCCTCTAAAGATGACTCATGGTTTATTTTGTGATTTTTGCGGGGTTTCTAACCATATATTTAAAGATTGTCCGGTGTTTAGGGTTCCGATCGGAAAGGTTAAGGAAGTACATCATTTATGCAAAACTCAACTTTCTCGTGAGATGGATATCACACATGAGATTGCACAATTAGAGCTCCAAATCGGACAACTAGAGCCTCCATATCTGGCTTCGCAAACATCACAAGAATCGTCCATGTTGCCCCATATGGAAGAGCACTTTGCTGCAACGGAGTCCCAACTTATAATGATCCAAACTGATTTCAATAACGAGATGAAGCGGATCTAAGTGAATCAACAAATTACAATTCCAATTACTTCAGAAAATTTTCCTAGGGATACGGAGGTGGTGGTTTGTGATGACTACGCTATCATCTCTCTTGACGAGGAGATCTTAGGAGATTGGATAGATGAGCAAGATGAGGAAAATTTGACAATGAGGATTCTATTGTTTGAATTTGATGAGGGTGCAAACGGACAAAGAGCTAAGAGATGGCAAAAGAGGAGCGCATATTTTGAGAAGCCACCAATGGAACTGAATTGGTGGTATTACATACCCTCTGCAGAGAGTCATGGTCGCATATTTGATAAGTTGAAACGGTTTTTGTCTGCAATATTATTTTATTTCAGTTTATCAACACATTATGCAGGTTTATGTGGGATATGTGCCCAAGAGTTTGACAAGTTGTTGAGGGCTTTAACGATGTCTAAATCGATCTTAGAGAGATTGCGAGCCAACCAAGGTATTTTTTTTCTTTTTTTTTACTTAGGATTAATTATTAGATTTTTTTATTTGCGTTCAAAAAAAATAATAAAAAAAACAATTCAGAACCTGCTCCCTCGTTCTTTCCTTTCTCTTTACCCATCTCAAACCCAGCGCCGCCCTCCGTCACCGCCTCTCCTCCTCTCTTTCTCTGTTCACCCCGACCGCCAGCAGCCACCACACCGGCCACACCCCTGTTCTCCTCTTGTTCTTTGTGCACCTCGACCGCCAACAGTCGCCACCCCTGGACCATCCCTTCCCCCTCCGTTTGCTTTTTCTCTTGCAGACCTTCTTCCCCGCTTGCAAGCCGCCTCTAATCGCTGGACCACCAGCTTCCCAATGTTGCATCGCCTCGTCGTACCGATCTCTTGCCGATCGCCAGCAATCACCACCTGCCAACAGCAACCCTTCTTCACCGCATCACCCCACTCCCCTCATCGCCTCCCACTTTCTCCCTTGGCTCTTGTACTTAGCCCGACGATGCCTTTCCCCTCCGCTACCGGTGTCCCCGTATCGCAGTCGGAACCCTTGCCTCTCACGCAAGTGCTGCTCGAAGGCTTCGCTGCTGCTCTCGGATGCGCTTGCCTTCGATTTCAATCTCCACCGGTATGTGCAGGTTTCCCTTGTCACTTGTAATCGGATCCTACTTGGAATTTGTTGCATTTTGATTTTGAATTAGTGGAAGGGTTGAATTGTGTTGTGGATTGTTAGTGGTTAAGTGTTCGTTGATATGGGTTAAGGATTAGTGATGCTTTGCTATGATGTGCAGGATTTGGTTGAGTGATTGTTCAATTTGATCGGACCGCTCCTGATTAGTTGATAGTTGAATAGGCCTGTATAAGTTTGAATCCTAGTATTTGTGGTATTGTATGCTTATTATTGATTTTAATTCTTGTGTGTTTCATGCTCCCTGAAGTTACCTATTTTCATTGATATTTACTGTGTATGACTGAGCATGATTGCAAGAGTTAGAATTGGTTTTACTCGTGATTATGAGGCTAGATACTTGCTATTGAGTTGAGTTTTCTTGATTGATGGAGTTGGTTTGGCTGAGAATAGCTACTTGGATATGGCTTATTGCTCCGATTTCTGATTGCTATTATCAAGATAATCCTAACTACTTTAAAATGGTGCCCATGTTTCAATTTTTCCCCTTGAATCACACTTGCATTCCATGTTTTTAATTATTTATCCCAAGTGACTATGCATGAGTTGATGGGCTGATTTCTGTTGAATTGATATTCTTTGAGCTTGGATGTTTTTATTATGCTTGGATGGTTGGATTGTTTATTCTTGTGTGTTTTCTTTGCCTTGTGTCTTGGTCAGGATCTTTGGTAAAGGTGATGATGTCTATATTTATCCAACGCCAAGAAGGCTCACGAGTGCCAATTGCATCCAAGAGTTGCTGAAAGTTGCTGCTGGAACACCCAGGGCTGTAATTTCTGATCCTTTATCATATTTTAAGGGTATTAGTACTTAGGAATTGTCACCTACCTTGCTGAATTTTCTTCTTTTGATATTCCTTTGTTACTAAATTGAAACTGCTGCTGAATTCTATCCTAGTTTTGCTTGTTTGCTGCTGTTTTGGTGTTGCACAGGTCCTATAACTATGAGAAGTGTTGAATTTTATGGTCTGTTCAGAGAAAACACCACTGCCTCTTCTTGACCTGAATGATTTGTCTCGAATGCCTGATTACTTTGTGAGTTTCCTCTACCTTTCTTTCTTTCTTTTTATTTACTTTGAGGAAAAAGTAAGATTTTAAGCATGGGGTGGGGAATTCAACAAGTGTAGCTCCGTCTTTATATATATGTTAGTTTTCTGTTTTTTTTTTTGTTTTTTCAATTTTTGTTATGCATTTCATTGCATTTAGGTGTTATTAACAATACCCATCTTGGTTTAGTTTGTCCTCTAATTCATTTTTATGATCTTAATTGCATAAATCCCATGAATTGATTGAATTGCATGAAAATAATTTTTGGAGCATGATTTGTGAATAAAATTGAGCAAGTATGGTTCATAAGTTGAGGTTAAATTGAAATCTAGCAAAAACATAACCCTTGGTGAGATCTTGGCCTTTTAGGGACTATTCATAATTATTTCCCTTTTGCTTTTATTGTGTGATTATACTATCCATATGCTTCTTATTTCAATACCGTATTGCACATTTTTGTTGCTTGTGAATTTCAAATGATTGAGGTATGTTTTCTTTAGCTATATTTGAAGCGTTCAAGGGATTTCGCCTAAACTTATTACCTCACTTGTGAGTACATAATGCTTTAAAATACCTGCAAGCCTTAGTGTGTCGGGATGATGATCAGACCGTATGTTTATTAGTCCAAGCGGTGAGGGTTAAGTTTGACTCGCAATGAATTATGTTACTATTCAATCTTCGTCTATGGAGGAAGTTTGACAGGGTTGTTATCCCAAGAAATGTTCTTCTCCGACCGAGGATCTTTAGAACTCAACTTCGGGGGTTTTAAGTCCGGGGGATAATCAGAGCTCTTATGCTTTTCTATCTTCAGGATCAGATCCCTTATTCTGAGATCGGAGGGGGGGTATTTATAGGGAAACCAAGCGAGTAACTGGCTGACAACCTCGTGGTTCTATGTAGGACACGTGTAGCACATGCCCACGCGCTTAGGGGCATAGGCAATACACGTGGAGCCATTAGAGGCGAGGTGCTTGAGCCAACGAGCTGCTTTCTAGGACTTTGGAGGCTTACGAGACACTTTGGAGAGTTCTCTCTGATTCTTACCCTTGGTTTGAGTCGCGAGGGAAATAAGGGTTAATAGCTCTTGGGAGTGCGAAGCCCAGTCCTCCGGGCTTGATTCAATACTTTGCTCGCGAAGTATTAATGGTGGGACCGACCATTTTTTTGCGCTGGGTGACCCATTTATGACATCATATTCTGTGTTTATTATATAGCCTATTTTCTATGGCATCGTCATATCTCCTCGTAACCGGATCGCTAGTGATACTCCATTCGCGATTAGATTTCGACAAGTACGATGCTCTCTGCCAAAGGTCTGAGTTTATTAGATGGGCCTTTCTTGGGCCTATCGTGCTCTTTGGCCCATTGGGCTGGTTGGTCCCACAGGGACCTATAAGTGGGGTTTTTACCCTCGCTCCTCCCTATTCCACGTTTCTGAATTTTCAAAGAGGAGGGAAGAGAGAGGGATTTCAAGGGTTTCCTGTGTTTTTTGAAGACCCGAGATCGGAGTTAGGTGGTGGTCTGTTCTCAGTCTCCGAAGTTTTTCAGTGCTTCCCTCTCGCAGTTGCTTAAGTAAGTTGTCTCTGATCATTCTTTTGCCCTTTTTAATTTCCAGGCTTGCGTTATCCTCTCGAGATTTTTAGGGTTGGTCGGGAAAACTAAAACCAGCGGCGGTTATGGGGTGGCGATCGGGGTACGCCCTGGTGTCTCATCCCTGACTTTCCTCTTTGCCTCCCTAGTCGTAACTGATCTTTGTGGAGTAGCAGACGGGTAGTTATTAGTGGTGGGGTGGTGTCGAGAGGGGGTAGTGTTGCGTTTTGAGTTTTTCGAATGACTTTCGGCGGTTCTTTCGGATTTCATGGAATATCTTCGATGATAAGGGGCAGAAGAAGCCATCCGTTTCCTCCTTTTTGTCCTTCTCAGGGGTGATTTCTTGAGAATCGAGAAATCTTTACAAAGGAGATGGAAAGGCGTCTTTTAGCTGTCGTCTCGTGGCGAGGAAGATGTCTTTTCAACGTCCCTTCGAGGGGCACGTGAGGCGCCAACATGAGCCTTTAAGAGGGCTTTTTGGCGCCAAAATTAATTACTCGCGATGTTGAAAAGGTAGTTTTCCTCTAGTTAATTTTTCCTTTTTCTTGCATTTTTTCCAGGGGATTTTTCCTTTGTTTTTAGAATTAAGATGTCACAGGAGAGCGATAGTCAGAATCGTAGCGTAAGCTATGAATATGAAGAAGTCAGTTCCTCACGAACCAGTTCTCATGCAGATGTTAGCTCGGAGTCTGCGGCGAGTCCAACTCATCTTCCACCAAGTAACAAACTCCGCGAGGGGAAGAGGAAAAGGGTGAACCCTAGAGATGGTCCTAAAGCGAAAAGGCAGAAGATGGCAGGAACCATTAACCGCTCTCTAAAAAGGGACAACCCCGAGTATTGGCATACTTCGGAGTCTATAAATGACCTGGGAAGGGGCGAATCGTCTCGCGTACCCAAAGAGTCTAAAAAACCTACCCGAGTGATTCCGGGTGACTTCGCCCTACTTCCTTATGATCGAATGGAGGTTGATAGCTGTAGTTTTTGTGAAGGTCATACTTTTGTGGCACCCACTCTTCCTTCAACAATATTCTCAGATCGTGTAGCTCCTACCGTACCAAAAACGCTGGGTGAGGAGTCGATCTTAGATGTCAAAAACGCTGGAGATAGGTCTGGCCGTTTGTGGTGGTGGATGCTTGAATGAATATAAGGATCATGTTATCGTTCATCTGGACAGCTTGCTTCAAGGGTTCCGTCTCCCTCTCCCCTCGCTGTATGCAGAGTTTTTAGCTTATATAAACCAATGCCCTGCCCAGCTTGCTTTTAACGTATGGATGTATTTGGTGGTATACATCATGCGTTGTGCTACCATTAAGCAAACGCCAACGTTAGATAATCTTTTATCCATTCTTTCCTCGGAGCACAGTGAGGGACTGGTGTCCGCCTCCCTGGCTGAAAAGATTGTTGAGACTTTGTCTAGCAACCCTGGATGGAGGAAAAATTGGTTCCTCGTTCGCGATCCAACCAAAACTATCTTAAACTTCGTGATCAAACCTGGCAAGTACGTCGCGCCTAGTGATAAGCATGATGCAGCGGATAGGTTGAGAGCTGCGTTTAAGAGGCTGGGTAACCTTCGTCGCAACTCATGCCTTCGTTTCTTCTTTCTTCTTTTATTTAACTTATGCGGTTATTTTTCTCCGCATGTTGCCGCAGGATAATCTGCAATGGTTTGAAATGGCCTTGCGTTTGAGAAACTATGGTGACAAAGTGATGGAGTTGAGGACTAACGTGGCCACTTTGAAGACGAAGGTGGAAAAGTTAAAAGACGCGGAGCTCCGGGAGGTAACCATTGAGAGCCTCAATGATGCTTTGGCGAAGTCCCAGAAAGATGCAGAAATCGCGAAGAATGAGCTAGATTTGTCGCGGGTTAAACTTGCTAAAGCTCAAGAGGTGGGGGCCCGGCATGAACTGGAAGCCACGCGTTTGAAAAGTCATCTCAAAGATCTCGAGGGTGAAATGGGGGTTGTTCGCGAGGAGTTGGCTGGTGCGAAAAGCCAGTTGGAGTGTTTTATTTCTGGGGATGAGGCTCTTCTTTCCAAGAAGTTGCTCCATGAGTTCATACTTAGCGACGAGGGCCAGGGGTGGCTTGCTGGTTTCCTGGGGGTGCCGGTCAAGGCTGGCTTGATCACTACCTTGAGACGGACGGAGAGGATGTTCTCTATGACAAGGTCTTTGATGCGTGGATGGACGGGATCATGGGTGTGATCACTCAGAGTGTTAATCATTTTGCTCATCTCGGCGACGAGGTGAGGATGTTTCCTCCTAGCTACGAGGATGAAGACCTGAAGCTTAAGGATCCTCAGCGCGAGCTGCCTCCCCCCCCCCCCCCCCCATGATGCTGCTATTAATGATGTAGCGATGTCTTATCATGGTTTTTTGTGAATACTTTATCTCTTGAATTTACTGTGGTTTTGTTTATATCTATTGCATGTTTTTCTTATTGGCTTGTCCTGCCGATTTTCCTTATGTTTTTTATGTTTAAATCTTGACCTGTTTACCTTGTCTACTGCTTTTATCTGTAAGGTAAATTCGCGACATCCTTATCCATCTCTTGTCGTTGATCATTTTATGGAATAAATCGTGAAATGACAAAAAGTAGGGTTCTCGTATTTATTAGATGTTGTACAGATTAACAGGCCAAACTTAAGAACTTCTTAGCGATGAAATATGATAGGAAATATCTTTGAGTTTTTTTTTTGTAGTTATATTTCTTCATAGCATGCGTAATCAGGCAAAATATCCCCATTCTCGTTGGGACCTGGTTGCTCTATTGCCACATCAAAGTGGGATTCTTCTTGGTACTCAAAGGTAAGGCGACTCCCTATTCTGAGGTTCATAATGTTCGCAAAAGATCTCCATCCTTCCGAGAGGGAGAACCAATCGCCCTCGTCTCGTTCGACTAGGATTAAGAAATCTTGGTTTGAGGGAGAAGATAGATAAATATGATTTGTTATTTCCTCCCCGAATTCTACAAAGATGTATGGTAAAGGGAGCCTGTGTAAGTGGCTCTCCCTAAGGATTATTCTGGAGAATTTAGGATTTGGAAAAAACATAGTGTTTGTGATGGAAGTTGGTGGAGGGGTTTCTGGTGGAGAGGGCTCTCCTGAGACCATATCGAAACTTGGCATCGTGTTTTTAGATAATTCAAATTGTACTTCCAATGTTTTTATACATACCAGTTTTACGTGCAGGGGATAGGGACGTTGTTTTTGCAGGGCTACCTCTTAGTTACTGTGAAGCAGGGTGGTGCATGTTGCTAGCATGTCTTCCGTGTAGCTTAGTGTATGGATTTTTCCTGTAACTTTCTTCACCGCCTGGACTGTAATTATCCTTATCAAATGCGTTTTGGATGTGTTATCTGATATTTGTTGCCCTCGTGGTTGAACTGAGTGGTAGGCGGTTTGTTTATTATCCGATACTTACTTCCCTCGTGGTAGCACTAAGTGGTAGGCGGTTTCCGTTGATGTTTTTCTTTGTAGCAGTTAGTATAAGAAGGTAAGAAACCCAAAGCTTTTATTGTAGTTGGCCTAAGACAATGATGCCTACAACGCCAGTCGATATTCCCAACGCAGTTTTTCCTCGCGTGAGGGGTTTCACTCGGGATATTGCCGTTGAGAGGCATTTATATAGGTTGGTAAGCTATATTTATGCGTTTAGGTTTTTGATAAATAAAGCGTTTCTAATGTGCTTGCTTTTGTTGTAGCCTTTACCCTCCATATACCGGGATTGTGGTTATGATGACCTTAGATTCGTCCATTTATGGACGCGATCGGATGAGGAATTTATGGTGAGGGTGGAAGCCTTAGGACCCAACAACTACTGGTTTACAACTGGGTAGCCCGCGTTCGTTGTTTCGAATGAACTTCGAATTGGGACACGCCTGATTTTTGAATATGAAGGACGCTCTTGCTTTGATGTTGTTGCCGTGACCATGGTCCTTATCAAAATGGTGATGTGGATTTCTCAGTTCGGTGCTGAAGGTTCCGTTTTTACTATGTTTTCTGTGGTTATATCGCTTTGCCACCAGCGGATGGTTATGTTTGATATATAATTAACATATTATGAAGTTATCATGGTTCTACTTGTTTGAGGTTATCGTAAACAGTGGTCGATCCAATGAACAAGTAACTTCCAGTGTGACGTTTGTGATTTAAAGACTTTAATCTCCAGCGTGAAATTTTTGATTAAAACATTTCCATCTCTAGCGTGAGATTCGCGATTAAAAGATTTCAATCTCCAGCGTAAGATTTTTGGTTAAAAGATTTTAATCTCCAGCGTGAGATTTTCGATTAAAAGATTTTAATCTCTAGCGTGAGATTTTCGATTAAAAGATTTCAATCTCCAGCGTGAGATTTGCGTTTGAGAGATAACTATCTCCAGCATCCTTAGATGCTAGGGATGAAAAGATCAAGAGATCTCCAGCGCGCTGTTCGTGACTAGAGAAACTTCAATCTCCAGTGTCGTTAGAGGCTGGGGAGGAAGAAATTAGGAGATCTTCCTCGCGTGGTTCGCGAATGAAGAAAATTCAATCTCCAACGTCCTTATACGCTGGGAATTTTCTTTGAATCGTTATACAAAGATTGATGACAAATCGAATCTTAAAAAAGCGAATTTTTTATTGATAAGCCGAGATTTTCTTAAGAAATTTAAGATGGAAGAACTTTGCTTATTGAACTGGTCCCGGGATATAATGGAAACCATTTGCCATTGGACCGTCGTAGTCGCTATCATATATAAAGTTCGTCTTCTATGTAGCGGCCTTGCTTGTCGAAGAAATGGACTTCAAATCTTGCTTCTCCCAGGTGGGTGAACATTATTGATGTTTCCAGCTCTAGTCCGTGTGATTCAACAAAGTCCCTCCATCCATGTGCCACCCAGTGAGATCCGTAACTGCCTCCTATGATGTGGACAGGGAAATCTTTGACGATGCGAGTGGACAAAAAGATCTGTTCGGGAACATGGGGTTGGAAATGTCGACCAAACTAGTAAGGCAACATCCTGCGAATGTATTGATCGTCCCCTACTAAATAAATATCGAATATAAAGGGATTATTTGGGTTTTGATTGTTGGTGCTTGCTGCCATATTTGTGTTTTTTGCTGGAAGGACCGATAATGAGAAAGTTGTGCCTTTTAAGTTGTGAGGAAGAAGAGCTTTTATAGTGGCTTTGACTGATTTGAAAATGCTTTTGTGATAAATGACTATTTCCAGATTCGAAATGCGTCAGTGTACTTGGTCTAGTTCTGAAAGGATTCTTTGTCACGTGTAGGACATGTAGAGTATCTCGGGAGATCCTTCTCACAGATTCTTTGTCTAATTTCAACGTATGTAATAAATGCTTTAGACGATTTCCAAAGTATGTACCCCCGTTTTCTAGGTATAAGAAGGCGTGGTGTTTTGCAGTTATAGTCGAACAAACCTGAATCGCAAATATAATAGAGCAAAACGTGATGTTTTTATTAATCTTCCAGATGATACGGAAACTAGTCGACGTAATTTGCCAATATAGTGATGGCGGCTAAATTTATTCTACGAGGTTTATATTTCATAGGAAGAAAAAACTAGAAACTCTCAATGAGCGTTCTTGATTTACCGCCTCCGAGACCTGGCCGGGATAATCCGAGTTCTGCCTTGGCTCAAGCAGGATCCATTCGAAAGTGGACCTTCTGGGTGAGGAGGAGCCCATTCTACATCTACTTCGTCCCCTACCGCATCTAGGATACGAACCTAGAAATGAACCCCTTTTTTGTGAATAAAGGTTACAGAGGAACCGACATCGATACTATGTGAGCAGGCAAAATCATTCCACCCGCCACCTAAGTAAGGAAGCCTATAATCTTTGCGAATAACTTCTACAGAAAAATCCCATAAAATTTGGGTTGATAGAAGAATGTTCCTGGGAAGGTCCGGATGAAATTCATCTTCAAAACGCAACGGAAAGGACACACGATGTAATTGCTCCGGGAATCGGATGGGTTCAGAAAATGACCAAACCGTCTGGTTTGATGTAGTCATAAAGAGAGATAAGATATGAGTAAAGAAAGTAGGTGAATGGGATACTCCACAAATATATTTTCTTTATAAAGGGACGTTTATGTGATCGGCTCTGGATCACGGGTAATAATAAATAGGGTATCCTGTATGCCGAGACAGGATAGGGATGCAAAGATCGAAAAAAGTGGAATCTGGACTTACTTTGCCGACAAACGTAGTGTATGGGGATGCCCATAAACATTGTAATTTTCATAGTAAACTCATCCTTAACAGAAGAGTCATGATTTTGCTAAAGGTAAAAGACTATTTGTGGAATGATCTTGTGTAGATGTTCCCGCGCGATTGATAACTCGACCTTCTTCGTTCAAGTTCTTGACCTAAACTCCAATGAGTACAGCCGTTATTGCTGAAAACCATGGGCGAACCCATTTCGAAGTTATGGGATTCGGCAAAATCAGATCGCTTAGTTTTATTCTCCTTGGAGGCTTGCTTGCATGCAAATCCGTGTTTAAAATGCATGCGATCGCTAAATTTATTCTCCTTGTAGGCTCACTTGCATGTGTATCTGTGCTTAAAGTGCACGCGATCGCTAAATTTATTCTCCTTGGAGGCTTACTTGCATGCGTATCCATGCTTAAAGTGCACGCGATCGCTAAATTTATTCTCCTTGGATGCTTACTTACATGCGTATTCGTGCTTAAAGTGCACGCGATCGCTAAATTTATTCTCCTTGGAGGCTTACTTGCATGCGTATCCGTTCTTAAAGTGCACGCGATCGCTAAATTTATTCTCCTTGGAGGCTTACTTGCATGAGTATCCGTGCTTAAAGTGCACGCGGTCGCTAAATTTATTCTCCTTGGAGGCTTACTTGCACATCCCTGTGTTCGAAAGACACGTGATTGCTAAATTTATTTGTATCGACAATGTTTCTTGGGTTTGAAGCTTTCATTTATATATATATGAAGAGGTGTATCCAATCCGGAATCCTGGTGACCCCTATACATAGAAAATCTAAGTCACCGAGTTTTTAATATGTCTAGATTTTTACGCAAAATATGCTTTAAGATTCTTTGCATTCCATGATTTTGCAAGGATCGCGCCTTCCGAATTTTGAAGCTTGAAGGAACCCCTGCCTACTTCTTTGTGGATGACGTATGGGCCTTCCCACTTGGGTTCAAGCTTTCCCCCGGTCGTTGCTTGTCGAAGGACCATATCTCCCTTTTGTAGGGGTGGTACAAAAACACGCTTGTTGTATCCTTCTGTCAGGCGACGTTGATACTCATTTGCTTTGAGACAAGCGGTATCCCTTCTTTCTTCATGTAAATGGAATCCTAACTCAAGGGCCTCTTCGTTGGACTCTTTGCTGAAATCGACTATTCTGACCGATGGAATTAGCAGCTCCACTGGTATGACAGCATCCACCCCAAAAGCCATTGCGAATGGTGTTTCTCCGGTGGGACTCTTAGCTGAGGTTCTATATGTCCATAAAACCAGGGGCAAGATCTCGGCCCACTATCCTTTTGCCATTCCCAACCTCTTTTTTAAGGCATTCAGGATTTGGCGATTCGTGGTTTCGGCTTGTCTGTTGGATTGTGGATAAGCCACTGATGAGAATCGGAGGTCTATACGAAGGCCGGTGTAGAAGTCACGAATTCCCTCGCAATCAAATTGGGGACTGTGATCTGTGATGATAGCTTGAGGGACCCCGAATCGGCAGACCATATTTTTCCATAGGAATTTACGTACTTTCTCCGCTGTGATGGTGGCAGTGGCTTCAGCTTCTACCCACTTTGTGAAGTAGTCTACTATCACAAAGATGAAACGCAGTTGGCCCGGTGCCGTCGGGAAAGGACCCAAAATATCCATTCCCCACATTGCATACTACAGAGCAACTACAGAGCATACTCCTCTAAAAATCGATTTTGGTAAAAACGTTTTTCGAATTGAAGAGATGAGATTCAAAATTTTTACCTTGAGATCTCAAAAACTCAGTTGGTTTTAGATCTCGTGCTGATAACGTGATATATATTTTTGTGGAATTTGAGATGAATGAGAAGCTTTTGATAGCTTTTGATCTATTCAATCTGATTTTATTTACATTGACTGCATACCTATTTATAGAGGAGGATTCATGCATACATTGTGTGTGTGTGTTTGAGCATGAAATCCGGGAGGGAATTCAGAAGATGGTTCATTAACCTTAGATAAAAAGTACACAGCAACATATAGATAGTTATAAATATTTATAATATTAGATACTCCATGGATTCATACTCCGAATTATATATTTATGTTAGGATATTTAAATTAGATAGATTAGGATAGTTTTAGATTATATATACCTTCATACGGCAAAGAGGGAGAACATACGTGACCGGCCGAACCTGATTTTTATTCCTCTAAACCCTAATTGTCTTTTGTTTTATTTTTATGGAGACTTAAACTCTCCCGTTTCGTCTACGATTTGAAGCTTTGTTTGGATTGATTGTGAGTTTCTGAATCTTGTTCTTCATTTCCTATATTGAATGTTTTGACTTCTTTGTACTTGATTGTTGATTGTTTTATTCTATATTGTCTGATCAACTTGGTAGAATCAATTCAATTGCTAGGGTTTTGTAGATTCCTGGTTGTAAACCTTAACCCAAGTAGCAAACTTGTTCCTTTAGAGTTGATTGAACTAATTGAATGAGTAGGAAGTTGAATGTGTTGTTAAATCCCTCTTTAGGGACTGCAAATACGTTGTTTAATCTCTGAACTTAAAGCTATCAATTGGGTTAAATCCTTCTTTAGGGACTGTTCGATTGATAAGGGTTTCTAGGACTGGTTGAACTAGTAACTATATTAGGTTGGGACAAGGGCATTCATAGGAAACCTAAAAGGACGAGAAGAAGTTACAAGGATCGTTTCAACCAAATAAGGTGGATATTTGTAGATGAAACTATTTTATTAATCGTTATCTCTATCAATTTGATTATAGTTTATTTTATTTTTTTTCTTATTGTCACCACTCAAAACCCCCCGTTTCATACTAATTGGTAAATAAACTTAACTTAGGAATAACTTGATTCTCTGTGGGATCGAGTTGTTCTTACCACACTACACTAGTAGGTAGGTTCGAATTTATTTTGATATGGTTTACGCGACTAAAAACCGTCCATCACTTTCTTTAGTTAAAAAATCAATATCTTAAATTTTAAGAATGAATAGAAACAAGTAAAATGTTAAATTTTATAATGTTTGTGATATTAAATATAAATATGATTATAAAGTCAAAAAAAACTATATATTTGATAATAATTTAGCGGTTATTATTAACTATAAAACAAATGTTATATATTTGTATAAATTTTTTTTCAATGGTAACATATTATAAAAATTAATTATATAATATGAAATATTATTATATATAATTTATATACAAAAATTAGTCTCGTGCATAGCACGGGCTGAAACACTAGTTTGTTTAATAAAAGGGTTTTACAACTACTATAAATATATTTTGATGTACATGGGAGGTTAAGACGATCATTACGAATATTTTGCAGCTATTTCATCATTTTTAGTGGTCGTTCTGCACACTTGTATTTCGTGAACTCAATCAGATGGTAGAGAAAGTGGTGCGGCTACGACATATAATAGAGCACGAGGCAATCATGTCGCACCCAAATCTCATTTCCCTCGTTAGGAGGGAGGTCATTTGTTGGTGGATCAGTAAGGTTTGACGCCTTCCAAATTCTTATCTTGTATCAAAATAAATAAATAAATCAATTTTGATGTCTTCCGTTTTAGTGAATGATGGATCAATTGATGTCTTCCAATCCAGCAGGGAATTTCACCACAAAATCAACAAGGGACATTCTAGCACCACCATCGCATGAACCAGATTCACACACCTGGATTTGGAAGCTAAAACTACCCCCTAGAATAAAAAACTTCCTATGGAAATAAAAATAGATGGACTTCCGACGGCTGCTCGGCTCAACAGGTATGTTAACAAGGTACCAAGTCAATGCTCTCTCTGCAATCAGTCAGACGAAGATGCGAATCATCTATTTACAAGGTGCACTTTTGCTAGAGAAGTAATAGGCCAATATGAGCAACACGCATGTATGTTTTTCCCTGAACTTAACAATCTAGGTCCGCTCCATGTAAATTTAGAAAATATTAAA
Organism: Persicaria maculosa; assembly: GCA_963922045.1. Taxonomy (NCBI): domain Eukaryota; kingdom Viridiplantae; phylum Streptophyta; class Magnoliopsida; order Caryophyllales; family Polygonaceae; genus Persicaria; species Persicaria maculosa. The sequence continues at coordinate 53,422,816 of OY998253.1, forward strand.
AAAAGCAAATAACATATTCGAAGTTCTTGCCTACATTTGGCAAGTTATTTGGGAAATTAGGCATAAGAAACTTTTCAGGCAGGAGAGTACGAATGATGTAGCCCAAGTAGTCCAAAGAGGCAGACAGACTCTCCTTGATTGGGACGAGGGGTATGGTAGCACTTTACAAGCCAATAAAGTAAGAAGCAGAAGGGCTACTCCCAAGTGGAGTAGACCACCCAGAACTATCTACAAAATTAATGTAGATGGTTCTATCGCCCTTTCTGACAAGTGCCAGATTGGAGGAATCATTCGGGATTCCGATGGTCAGATTATTGATATATTTCATAAGGAAATAAGTGAAGGCTCAATCTTCCAAACGGAGGCTTCAACAATCCTTATTGGGCTGCAACGTGCAAAGGAGAAAGGTATTATGAAGATCATTCTTGAGAGTGATAACCAAGTTCTGGTTAAGTCTATTAAGCGACTGCAACAACCAAGATGGGATGTTATGCGAAAAGTTGAAGACATTATCAAGCTTCTATCAGAATTCTCGATGGCAGATATCCACCATGGCTATAGAGAGTCAAACATGTCATCCTTCAGGATGATCCTGGAGTTACGCTACTATTTTTGGTCGCAGCTCCTAATGTTTGCCTAATGTAAAAAAAAAAAAAATGACGTCTTCCAATCTCAAATAGGACTTTTACAAGGTGACTTTATCTCTCCGCTTTTCTTTGTCATTTGAGCTAAATTTTGGCCCAAAAAAACTACAAAAACACAAAATTAAAGGACCATATTGTAAAGGCCGACTATATTTAATATATTATTTTATTATTATTTTAAATAATAATATTCTTAATTTATAAAATTTGTACAATAGGAGAAAACTTGTCCTCGAACACAATTTCCGATTTAAAGTCATTATGAATGATTCCGGCATCGTTTTAAAATTTGATTCCGACGGATTTTATTTTCGTCTTCTTACTTCGAGACTTGAAATTTATTTTGAGGTTCATTATTTTATTTCAGATTCGGAAATTTTATTAAATGTAAATGAGTCGGGGTAACGTCTAAATGGCGGATTCCGGGTATTTTGAAATTTTGGGCTTGTGTGAGGACCACTGTAACGGCCCGAGATTATGATTCCCGAGTTACGTTTCGAGGGATAAATCCCCTCGTTAGGATCTTGCGCTCCAAGTACAGGTTGAAGGTTTGAAACCGAAGATTTGTAGTTTAAAGCGGGATTTCGCACCCAAATCCTGAAGGTCCGTTGGAGACCCCGAGGTAAACCCCTGTACCTGTCCTAAGTCTACAACGCAGAAAACCTTTTATCATGCAAATGATATGAGTTCTGAAAACGATACAACTAGTGCCGCGGCAAGGCCGGGTCAAACAAAGTATAAGTAGGAAGAAATCCCAAAAAGTGTAAATCTGGTGAAGTCAGAGTTTCAAGCACTCACTCTCCGCCATACGAATGGACCTCACCATAACAGCACGAATTCAAACAATGGGAGGGGTACCTGAATCTAAAAAAAAAAGAGGGGGATCTGGGTCAATCATCAGGCCACTCATGCGCGTGTGTAAACACACTCTAAGAGGCATATAATAAGCATCCTATCCCGAAGATGAAATGTGTAATGCAATGCGGAAATTAAATCACACATATATATATATACTGACAGTTTAATATAATGCAGAAATCGATAAATGGATCCACACCGAATGCCAAGTGGCATGTCCCTCTCCTACCTCCACCCCCTTCCGATAGGGCGGAGACTGGCCAGCTCGTGAATGCATTCCATAAGAATCGGGCGGCACGCATGCCTAACCCGCCACACAAGAAATAATTAATCCCGTAGGCAGCTGTTGTTAGGAGGAAATCAAGTATGAAATATAACGAAATAGATCATACCAGATTTAGGCCCACGCAAATAATTACAAGACTCCTCCAATGCAGTAAGAGAAAGTCAGGATCGAATCCACGAGGAAGCGTGTCAGCGGATCCTAGGCAGCTGTAAATCTCACAGAAAAGCAACAGAAAGACAGAAACACAGAAACAAAGAAAGAAAGACAAACGAAGACAAGAAATAGCAAACGAAAGCAAGAAATAAAGTAAAGACAGAAGCTAACTCGATCTCGACCAGCAGTAACTCGAGATCGACGAACAACAGTGAACAACAGAAACTCAGAAATCACAGCAGACAGCAAACCCGGCAAGGGAAACTCGATCTCGACAACACCTAACTCGAGATCGACGACAAATAGTAAAAACAGAAATTGCAGAATCGAAAACAGAAACAGAAACTCAACTCGACGTAGACAAGAGCCAACTCGAGATCAACTAAGGTCTACTCGATCTCGACAAGCCCCTCCTCTGTATCGACTAAAAATGCAGAAAATATAAATTCCAGATTCGAACACAGATTTCAGAATTTCGACAGAAATAAACTCAATTTAATAAAGAACTTCCAAAGCCAGGGTATCAACACCTCAACGATAACCATGCAAAGTAACATATAAAGGCATAAAAGATCATGCTTTCCATCAAAGTAACTTTCGTTACTAACAAATAGGCATATAGAGGCTTTCGCATAAACCCTAATTGTTACTAACCCTTTTCACATGATTAACCCAAGTTGCATTAAGATCACTTTCGCTTCAATAACACAAACAAGGATCACCTTCAACTCTCGTAAAAGAATCATGCTCATAGGGATAGAAGATGAATTGCATAACAAGATTGTACCTTTACCGCATCACCTTACATGGCCACCGTCGGGCTCACCCCAGCCCCAGAAGTGGGTGGACTACTCACTCTTCATCATCAAGAAAGACATCAAATAACAAAAGAAACTAACTTGCATTGAATTAAATAAAGAAAGCTTACAACCAACAAGACAAATCCGCTTTCGCCTTTCCACCTTGCTCGCCACAAACTTTCTCTCTCTACTCCTACTTACTTGAATGGAATTGTGTGTGTTTCTGAATGAATGAAAAACCAGCCCCTAGGGCTTTATTTATAGCCTCCTATTCCTTGCTAATCAAGGATAGAATATATCTATCTATATCTAAAATTATATCTAAAACTTTAAAAGATAAATAAAAGCAATTTAGGAATTAAACCTAAAAGGAAAAGATAAATCTAAAATAGGTAAGATGTCTTCCTGTTGATAGATCTTCTCTTCCAAGGATAGAACTTGATGAAATCGGATAGACTCGGATTCCTTCGGCCCCAAGGACTCCCAACTCGACACGGACAGCTCAAGGCGCGTAACGCGGTTTTAGGACGCGGCTCGTCGATCTCGAGTAGGGCTCCTCTACATCGAGTAGAGGTGGTCATCGACTTGGTCTGGCTGGGCTTCTCGGGTGGCTTTGCTCGACTTGGACTTGGTCTGGCTGGTCTCGACTAACTCTCCTCGAGATCGAGTTGGGTGTAGTCGAGGATGTGTGGCCTGGTGTGGTCGAGGACTCCTCCTCGGCATGGACTCGGACTGGCGCATGGTGGTCCTCGATCTCGACTAGCTGTACTCGAGATCGAGTAGAGTTGGCTCGACTTCTCCGTCTTCAGCTTCTCGACTTGGCACAGCTCGTCGACTCCGGACATGGCACTGAGGTGTAGTTGATCTCGACAAGGTCTCTTCGAGATCGAGTAGGGTTCCGGGATCGGGTTGTCTCTGACTCAGTGTCCTCGATCAGCTCTGCTCGACCAGGTGTGCTCGGACAGCCTTTGTCGAGATCGAGTAAGTGTACTCGAGATCGAGTAAAGTTCTCTCAGCTTTCTGCTCTGTTCTTGAAACGCACTTTCTCGAGTCCTCGTTTGTCGGATTGACGCATATGACCATGCGTTGGAAAGCTCTTTTCGAGGGTTACAACTTTCATGAAGACATCAAAGCTTGATTCAGAACGAAGAATGGTGAAAAATAACCTTTTCTCCAGCTGCACCATTCTTAGTTTCTCCAGGAGTTTCCTTTAAGCTCCAAAGTGCGTCCGATTTCTGCGAAATATAACCAAAACTTGTGTAGACCTCCATATATTGCAAATAAGTGTAAACTGCACAGATTCTGTATTATTCTAACCCAAATGCATGCAATGTATGCAGAAATCGATATAAAAATAAGTGTAAAACATGGCAAATTAGGCTCACAACAAACACCCCATACTTAAGCTTGCTTGTCCTCAAGCAATACTTTTAATTGTCATTCAGGGGAAGAAATCAAAACTCTCAACATCTTAGATTCATTCTCATATGTCCCTGCAATCAATTACATCCTCGAAAAGGTACTAGTGTCACAAATCCATGCATGTGCAAATACACAAAAGCAACATCTACTCACAAAAGGAGGGTAATGCAAAACATTCATTCGTGACAAAGCATTGATAATCAAGAGGACTTTAATTTAAGCTCAAATAAGGAGTAGATTGGTAAAAGGCTAAAGGTGGGCAATTTTTGGCAATGTTGTGCTCTTGATCCTGGGAAATGGAGTATTTCCAAATTGAATTTCATACCACATTCTTTCTCCATAAGATTCATCACCTTTCATACTGCTTTTTCTCAATAATAATGCTTTTACCTCTCTAACCTCAACACTGCCTTCTCGCGAGTCGCAAACATAGGTGTCATGAATGGCCCCGGATACTTAGTGCGTCGGACTCCTCACCTGGTGTCCCATCTCGCCAAACTATTATCTCAGCGAGCAGGGTCGATCTTTGATCGGATTTTCTTTCACTCATTAAATTTTCCATATTTTCAAATAATTTCCTTCCAAACTCCATATATGATATATAACAACACAAACACCATATGATAATCTCCATAATGTAACATCATTCTCAACATAATCCCCGGATAGGAAATAAGGTAAAGAATGGGCAATATTTAGATCATGTGGAGCAATATTTAAAATAAGGCATAATATGGCTTTTGTGATGCATAAGCATAGGTAAGGCTAGGAATTCAAATAATGAGCATTATATGGAAATATAAAGTCCTCCATCCTTTTATCATGCAACATGTCAAAAGCAACTTCAAATTTTACCTCCTTTCATGGTTTTCAAGAAAATATGCACTTCATTCTGACTTCCCTTTACTAGGCAATTTCATGCTATATCTCTAATGAATCCAATTTTGCATCGTCGAGTTCAATATAAAGCTTCCATGACATTATTCAAAATTTCAATGGGGGTCATTTTTCTCAAACTTTTGGAAAACATGTATGTATGCACATAAATCAATAATGAATTCCAAAATAGCCATGTATAGCAATTCAAGAAATAAACCTTAAATATGCACACATATTGTCAAATATGGCAAATATGCATAAAGTGAGCCCTTCCACCACCCCATACTTAAATATTACAGTGTCCTCACTGTATAAAAACAAGGGTAGAGACAGAAACTCACTAGACAGGTGTGCAGGGCCTCTTAATTTTGAATGAAAGAATCGCATGGGCCGAGTCTGAATATAGCTTGCTTCTATCCATGTTCCTGAATAGTGCAGAAGACATATACCTACAATAGAAAAACTAAAAGTGTTCAAAAACCAAAAACAAGCAAAACAATGTCCAAAACTAAATGTCTATGTACAAGCTCTAGATTTTATAGTCGCTAGGCCGACTTTCCATTAAGCTCAAGGTGGCATCTGCAGGGCCCATGTAGCTTGGGCTTCAAATAGGACTCCATTCTTGTCCATCAGCTGCAATCCTCCAGAGTGGATTTTTTTTCACCACGAAAGGCCCCATCCTCTTCTTGTTGAATTTGTTAGGGAACCAATGATCCTTTGATTTAGAGACATAGAGCTTGTCTCCAACTTCATACTCCTTAGGCTCGTCATTGGAAATCCTACATAAGCGCACATACCAAGGCAAACCTCTCCCATGTATAGATATATCTTTAATGGAAATAGGAGAAGAAAGATCCATACCATGGCTTACCTTTGCAGAGACGGAATCGGGGACTACAGTGTTTGGTCGATCTCGAGTAGGAGTATTCGATCTCGACGAGGTTTCAGTTTCGGGAGGTGAGCTGCTCGAGGGTGCAGGAGCTGGTGGTTGGTCGATCTCGACTAGCGTAATCGATCTCGAGTAGGATTCGGCTCCTGGTGGTTTCAGCGTCGAGGAAGCAGGTGCCGGAGAAGCTTGGTCGATCTCGACTAGCGTAGTCGATCTCGAGTAGCATGGCCTGTCTGGTAGAATCAGCGTCGAGGAAGGCGAAGCCGAGGCAGCGAGGTGGTGGTCGATGTCGAGTAGTGTACTCGATCTCGAGGAGCCTGGCCCTTCAGTGTTGCTGCTTGACGACGCTGGTGCTGGTGGAGGCTCCTAGTTTTGGTCGAGATCGACTAGGGTCCTCGATGTCAAGGAGTCTTGGTCGACCTTGACCCCATACTTGGTTCCTGTCAAGGCATCCGAAAAATAGTTAGTCCATAACGACGTACCTTGGTCTGTGTCGATTGGATTCTCTGTGTCCTCCTTTAGGATTGCCATGATTTCCTCCACCTGGGCTTCCATATCCCTCTTTTCCAGCTCCTCAGGGGTCATATTTCTTACCTTGGGTTCCCCGCAGGTGATGTAGCCAGCTGAGATAGATTTTACCTCTTCCATTGGACCTGTATGCCTTTCAGTTTTATTAAAGGAATACTCAATTACTTCATCGCCGATGTTGAAAGTGAGCACTCCTTTCCTTACGCTTATGTTGGCATCCACCGTTGCCAAGAAGGGTCTTCCTAGAATAATTGGACAAGCAGGGTCTTCTTGCATATCAACAACTAAGAAATCAGCAAGGACAAAGAATTTACCTACTTGTACTGGCACATTGTCCACCATGCCTGTTGGAATGACCACTGTGTTGTTGGCCATATAAAGTCTAGCATCCACAAGCTCTAGGGCACCTATCTTAATCTTGGACCAAATTGTTAAAGGCATTATACTCACACTAGCTCCAAGATCACATAAGGCATTAATTTTATATGGACCAAATCCAATGGTTATAGCAAACTTACCTGGATCTGGCCTCTTCTCCAGTATGTCCAAATGGCTGCACTCCTCTGTAATTTCAGCCATTGATCGCTTTTTGCTCAGAATCTCCTTTAGGAACTTGACATAGGATGACATTTCATTGAGAGCTTCTGTGAAGGGGATGGTGACGTTGAGCTTTTGAAGCATCTTGATGAAGCGCTGAAATTTCTTTTCTGCCGGGTCCTTTGGAGATTTTGTGGGGAAATGCAACTTCTTTTTCTGATTTGGAGCCAGAACAGGCGTTGGAGGTGCTGCAGTTTTCTCGATCTCGGGCTGACCATCCTCGATGTTGAGTACACCCTTGTCGATCTCGACCAGATTGGGTGATGTGGAGTTGCTGTGTAGTGCAGATGATGGTTTCTGTATTTTCTCCTCGAGATCGAGCGGGCTCTCCTCGAGATCGACCAAGCTCTGGTCGACGTCGACTAGCTGTTGGTCGACTTGCTGGTCTCCTTTGTTCTGATGCTTTCCAACTTCTGGCTCTTGCAGTTGATGGCCGCTTTTGAGTTTTACAGCAGCGATGTGTCCAGTCTTTCCCTTTGGATTTTGTTCTGAAGATCCTAGGAGTGACCCTGTCTGTCTGGGGACTCTTGCTGCTAGCTGGCCAATCTGTGTATCAACTGATTTTCGCCATATATCAATTTCCCCAAGCCTAGAGTTGACGCCCTGAATCTGAGTATATACTGAATTGAAGGATTGCCTAGTTTCTGTATGATTCCTCCTTATTTCCTCTAAGATAGTCTGTAGGTCATCCTTTTTCTGGTCCCTTTCTGGATGTCCTGGAGCTCTGTAGGGCGGGGGGTTCCTAGGGGTACCTTGGTTCCAATGTGGTTGCTGAAACCTTTGGTCCCCCATGTAGCGATTGGGACCCCCTGCGTAAGCTGCCTCTTCGTGGTATTCTGCCAGCCTGACTTGCTCAGTATGTGGGCACTCAGTAGTGGTGTGCCTCTGTGATCCGCATTAATACAAGGCTAGTTGACAGAAAGATACTTTACTTGTTTGAGGAGCTTCTTATTCTGGTCTCTGTAGTACTTCTCCCTTACATCTGGATCAATCTCCTTAGGGGGCTCATATTAGGGCATGGATGGTGCTGGCCTGGCGTAGGGGTTCTCCTCGTAGTTGACTGGAGTCCCATACTTGTTATCATAGTTGGTTAGCTTGTCTAGAACAGCCCATGCGTCAGGAGGCGACATTGTCAGATACTCATAGTGAGTATCTGTGTTGATTCTGTCCTTTGCAGCCAAGTCCAGAGAATTGAAGAAGATCTCTTGAACTACGCAGGGTTGCTGTCCATGTGTAGGGCATGATCGCAGCAGATCCTTATAGCGTTCCCATGCCTTTGCTAGCGTCTCCCCAGGCTGCTGTTTGAAAGATGTGATCTTTTGGCACAGGAGTGCAGTTTTGGAAGGAGGAAAGAACTTGTTTAGAAATTCCTGCTTCACTTGAGCCCATGTCGTGAGAGATCGTGGTTTCAGCCCTTCCAACCATTTCAGTGCAGGCCCAGCCAGAGACCAACGGAAAGCTTTCATCAGGATGTACTCCAAGGTGGTAACTTCAGAAAGAGTACGACACATGTCAGTAAAGTTGGTAATATGGCGCAGAGGGCATTCATTAAATCTACCATTAAATGCATGATTTTTAATTTCAATAAGAAATTGAGTGCGAATTTCATAGTTGTTTTCAGGGATTAGAATCGCTGATTCAGGCACGATGAGAGTCGGGTGCATATAATCCTCTGCAGTGGTTGGGTAGAGGGCAAGCTCATCTGCCAGCTGCCTCGCACGCTCAGCTTCCTGTTGCCTGCCTGCTCTCTCAGTGGCGAGAGCAGCATCCCTGGCGGCTAGATCCCTCGTGAGCCTCTCGATCAGCTGTTCCTGTGTCTCTGCAGCTGCCATGGCTCTTTGTAGTTTAGCTCTGATGTGTAGAAGGCGCTCTGGTTCGTCTAAGCCGTCAAACTCAGGTGGTTGACCAGAACGGCGCTTACACCTGTAAAGTAACTCAAAGAAAAAAGTGAGATCTGTCTACCTAAGGCGCGAATGATAGCTTCCCCGGTAACAGCGCCAATTTGTTGTGAGGAGGAAATCAAGTATGAAATATAACAAAATAGATCATACCAGAATTAGGCCCACGCAAATAATTACAAGACTCCTCCAATGCAGTAAGAGAAAGTCAGGATCGAATCCACGAGGAAGCGTGTCAGCGGATCCTAGACAGCTGTAAATCTCACAGAAAACCAACAGAAAGACGGAAACACAGAAAGAAAGACAAACGAAGACAAGAAATAGCAAACGAAAACAAGAAATAAAGTAAAGACAGAAGCTAACTCGATCTCGACCAGCAGTAACTCGAGATCGACGAACAGCAGTGAACAACAGAAACTCAGAAATCACAGCAGACAGCAAACCCGGCAAGGGCAACTCGATCTCGACAACACCTAACTCGAGATCGACGACAAATAGTAAAAACAGAAATTGCAGAATCGAAAACAGAAACAGAAACTCAACTCGACGTAGACAAGAGCCAACTCGAGATCGACTAAGGTCTACTCGATCTCGACAAGCTCCTCCTCTATATCGACTAAAAATGCAGAAAATATAAATTCCAGATTCAAACACAGATTTCAGAATTTCGACAGAAATAAACTCAATTTAATAAAGAACTTCCAAAGCCAGGGTATCAACACCTCAACGATAACCATGCAAAGTAACATATAAAGGCATAAAAGATCATGCTTTCCATCAAAGTAACTTTCGTTACTAACAAATAGGCATATAGAGGCTTTCGCATAAACCCTAATTGTTACTAACCCTTTTCACATAATTAACCCAAGTTGCATTAAGATCACTTTCGCTTCAATAACACAAACAAGGATCACCTTCAACTCTCGCAAAAGAATCATGCTCATAGGGATAGAAGATGAATTGCATAACAAGATTGTACCTTTACCGCATCACCTTGCATGGCCACCTTACATGGCTACCTCATAGGGTGGACTACTCGCTCTTCATCATCAAGAAAGAAATCAAATAACAAAAGAAACTAACTTGCATTGAATTAAATAAAGAAAGCTTACAACCAACAAGACAAATCCGCTTTCGCCTTTCCACCTTGCTCGCCACAAACTTTCTCTCTCTACTCCTACTTACTTGAATGGAATTGTGTGTGTTTCTGAATGAATGAAAAACCAGCCTCTAGGGCTTTATTTATAGCCTTCTATTCCTTGCTAATCAAGGATAGAATATATCTATCTATATCTAAAATTATATCTAAAACTTTAAAAGATAAATAAAAGCAATTTAGGAATTAAATCTAAAAGGAAAAGATAAATCTAAAATAGGTAAGATGTCTTCTTGTTGATAGATCTTCTCTTCCAAGGATAGAACATGATGAAATCGGATAGACTCGGATTCCTTCGGCCCCAAGGACTCCCAACTCGACACGGACAGCTCAAGGCGCGTAACGCGGTTTCAGGACGCGGCTCGTCGATCTCGAGTAGGGCTCCTCGACATCGAGTAGAGGTGGTCATCGACTTGGTCTGGCTGGGCTTTCGGGTGGCTCTGCTCGACAAGCTCGGATCTTGGCTCTGGGCTCCTCGATCTCGACTAACTCTCTTCGAGATCGAGTTGGGTGTAGTCGAGGATGTGTGGCCTGGTGTGGTCGAGGACTCCTCCTCGGCATGGACTCGGACTGGCGCATGGTGGTCCTCGATCTCGACTAGCTGTACTCGAGATCGAGTAGAGTTGGCTCGGCTTCTCCGTCTTCGGCTTCTCGACTTGGCACAACTCATCGACTCCGGACATGGCACTGAGGTGTAGTCGATCTCGACAAGGCCTCTTCGAGATCGAGTAGGGCTCCGGGATCGGGCTGTCTCTGACTCAGTGTCCTCGATCAGCTTTGCTCGACCAGGTGTGCTCGGACAGCCTTTGTCGAGATCGAGTAAGTGTACTCGAGATCGAGTAAAGTTCTCTCAGCTTTCTGCTTTGTTCTTGAAACGCACTTTCCTGAGTTGGCGTTTGTCGGATTGACGCATATGACCATGTGTTGGAAAGCTCTTTTCGAGGGTTACAACATTCATGAAGACATCAAAGCTTGATTCAGAATGAAGAATGGTGAAAAATGGCCTTTTCTCCAGCTGCACCATTCTTAGCTTCTCCATGAGTTTCCTTTAAGCTCCAAAGTGCGTCCGATTTCTGCGAAATATAACCAAAACTTGTGTAGACCTCCATATATTGTAAATAAGTGTAAACTGCAGAGATTATGTATTATTCTAACCCAAATGCATGCAATGTATGCAGAAATCGATATAAAGATAAGTGTAAAACATGGCAAATTAGGCTCACAACAGCAGCTTTCGCAATCATGCTCATAATATAAGTAAAGGAAGTTCTATGACTCGATTGACTCAGGACGGGACCCGATGGGACTGGGTCGTCTTATGACCCTAGCAAAGACTCTAGTTACTTCACAGATAACGACCGTTCTCTTGCAAGGACATATAACAATCATATGGTTTTCATTTTAGCTCCTAAGCGTGATTCTAAGTCGTATGGTGCATGGACACTAGCCTACTATATAACACCCAGTGCATAGAGCGCCCATCATGAGTAAGTTCAAAAACTTACCTAGAGAAGCGCAGAGTCCAATTAATATAACAATCAAGCAAATCCAGGCGGATTAGAGCTCACATAAAAGACAAGTAACATAATAAGTCTAAGTCTAACTTACACAAAACATATCAAATAACACACACAAGATTCAGATAAAACATATATAAGTTAACCATCTCATCATCAACAACATTAATGTCTCAATTCAATTTCTCATCTCGTTTCATCATCTCATATCGTTTTCATCGTAACTTGCCAACTCATTAGCTTAGACAATGACCATATCATACTTAGTCTAATTCACATATTACCATTTCATACTCTAACTTAGTATACGAATATATATCATCCTCATCATCGGTAACCAATATTTAACCTCTTATAATAAATCACCATAATTCATGCTATTAGTCACAAATATCATGTCGTTAGTCAAACGATCATATTATCTACATGCTAGTTAGTCATCGAACAAGTGTGATTCCCAAGTTAGTTCCAAAACCGTTTTAAAATCCGAATCAAACAGTTAAGGTTTTCGAGCCTTGAAAATACTCGTAAAATTCCTTTTTCAATTTATTTATTAATTCACTTTCCAACCTTGAAATTCTTTTCCAAATTCTTGTTAATCTCCAAGTCCAAATAATGTTATATTTTCAACCCCGGTAATATTATATTCTATTTTAAATACCATTAATTAATTAATTAAATACGGATAAACCCGAACCGAACCAAACCCATTTAAACCCAACCGAACCAAACCCGACTTATTAATCCCAAACCGGTTAAAAATGAATAACAATATATATATATATATATATATATATATATATATATATATATATATATATATATATATATATATATATATATAGGTTAGTCAGGAGGGGCCCACAACATCAGCTTCTTCATTTTAATGGAAGTTCCCGCCTGAACACCATGGCTCAGCCCCGCCTCGCTCCCGCCGGCGACCGGAGCTCTCGAGCTCAGCTCCTCCGCCTCACCCGCTAGCTGCCCAGTGGTCGGACTCACGGCCTCCTCCTCGCTCACACTCCCACGCCCAGGTCCTCCCGCCACTACTCGGCCTCGCTGCGCTCGCCTCTACTCTCGTCTCGCACTTTGGGCATCGCTCTCGAGCTGTCGGAGCTCTCGATCTCGCCCAATCATCCCGCACTCAGCCCTCTCTCACTCCCGACTAGTCTAGACATCGAAAAAGACTAAAAAACGAATCAAAACGAGGATAAATTTGAAGCTCACCGAGATGGATTTTTCGCGACTTCGGAGCTCTCGATCGGAGTTCTGGGTTTCGTCGGTGGCTCGTCGGACCTGCACCGGATGTGGGTGAGAGTGTTGGTGAAGACCGAAGGTAATTTGGATCAGAAACGAAGCAGAACGGCTTACCGGAATGAGGCTTCGCGAAACAGAGCACGAAGGCTGTTCGGTGGCTCGTCGACGGCGCTGGTGGCTCCGGGGCTGCTGGTGGCGCCTTGGTGGATGTTGGCGGCGCTGGTGGTGGTCCGAAAACAATGGAAAGGCGGCTAGAGGTGGTGATCGGCGGTGGTTCGAAGGTGCGGCATGGTGATGGAACGATGGTGATGGTGAGCTGCGGTGATGGCGATGAAAATGGAATGGAGCAGGAGAGCCGAAGGGAGTAGTCGGTGAAGGTGATGGAGATTGAAAATGAAAGATGGGAATGAAGTTGAAGTGAAATGGAGGAGGTGAAATGCAACTCACGTTGACAGAAGGCAGGGGAATGGTGAAGACGGGATGGGGAGCAGGTGAAGGGTATCGTTGCATTTGAAGGCATGGTGAGGTGATGAGAGTGGGTGAGGAAGAGTGTTGAATTGGTTAAACTAATACCCGGAATTAAATCTCGAATACACGAATTTTGAATCCCGCAATTAGTTCTCAAATGTTAGTTTCCCCGACTCTCGCTCTCTCGATCAATTAGATTTTTAAAATCGACAAGGATATCGCCATCCGATAATTATTTTGAATTTTCGAGGTGAAATGATGGAAATTATTCGTCAAATTTTATATTCCGGTCGGAATCTGTTAAACGAGTTTTAAAACCGATTAAATTCCATTTTTAATTCTCTTTTTCTGAAAAAATTAGAATTGAAAATCCGAGCCTTTACATCATCCACCTTTAAAAACAAGTCTCATCCTCGAGACTAAAATCATTTTAAAACAGGGGAGGAAATTTAAAATCGACGAGTCCAAGGATCATGCCATTGATCCCATGAACACCTCATAAGTGCCCCTATGAGATCCTCACAGTACCGTTGCCGTGATTATAATATCCCTAATAGACCGTAGTAAGAATCTAATATGGGCCCCTACCACATCCTTACTCCGACTCTTTGGTCATATCCTTACTCAAATACTTGTATCCACTTTGTGGGGCATCATAATGCAAGCTCGGTTAGAGAATTTCAAGAGGGTTCCATAGTTTAAAAAAATGTTTGGTCTCAAAATCATTGAAGTTATCGATCGCGTTCGATTTCTCTAAATCCAACTCAGTCCTGTTTAAACATCATTCAAAATTCCCTAACCCGACATTAATCAAACAATTTTCAAATCTCAAGAGGTGGAATCATCCACCTCTAAAGGCCAATCCCATATTTCCTTCTTAGGTTTCAAGTCAGAATCAAATCTCATCAATTCGGATCTATAACCCTAGCATTTCTAATTCAAGGCATAATATATCATAACAATTGTTCAACATAGCAATCGTATCATTCATGGTTGGATTTATCACATCATCTCACAGAAGTTACACGCCATATCAATTAGATAAGCACGTCATATCAAACAGATAAGCACATCACATCAATCAAGTAACCACATCATACTCCTGCTACTGCCAAGCATCATCGCATTAGAGGCAAACAAGTACTTCCATACACTAGCATTCTATCGAGTTCAGGGGATAACTATGTTAGTACTATCAGTTCCGTATTGTCAACAACAATACATCATAGAATCAACATCGTCTATAGCATAGAATTCGCCCCACATTCGGCCCCAAGTAAAGCATACGCTATATAACAACCTCAAGAGAACCTGCCTATAACTACCTATCAGCTCTTGCGTTAAGATCAAATTCACTGAGGTCTCCCAACTAGGGTGGCTCATCCGGGTCGACCCGACCCTGTTGTGAGCTGAATCTGCCATGTTTTACACTTACTTTTATATCAATTTCTGCATACATTTCATTCATTTGGGCTAAGATAGTACAGAATCTGTGTAGTTGATGTTTATTTGGCAAATTATGGAATCTATACCGGTTTCTGTTTAATTTCGCAGAATTCGAGGCATTTTATAGCAACTCTAAGGAAGGTCAGAAAAGCTCGGAAAACAACTACAGAAATCCAAAATCCGAGAGTACAGAACCAGAACAAACCAAGTCGAAGCCAGAGCTACTCTATGTCGAGTACACCTTACTCGATCTCGAGTAGAGAGCCCGGGCAGACTTGGTCGACAGTGCCTGATCGAGGACACTGAGTCAGAGACAACCCGACTCCCGGAATCCTACTCGATGTCGAGGAGGCCTTGTCGAGATCGAGGAGCCGTGTCCGGAGTCGACGAGCTGTGCCAAGTCGAGAAGCCGAAGACGGAGACGCCGAGCCAACCCTACTCGATCTCGAGGAGGCCTTGTCGAGATCGAGGAGCCACCCTACGCCAGTCCGAGTCCATGCCGAGGAGGAGTCCTCGACAACATCAGTCCGAGTCATCCTCGACCGCACTCTACTCGATCTCGAGTACCCTTGGTCGAGATCGAGGAGCCAGAACCACCAGATCCGAGCCATGTCGAGCAGGGCCACCCGACCAAGCCAGCTAGACGACGAATCCTACTCGATCTCGAGTAGCCCTGGTCGAGATCGACGAGCCGCGTCCGAAGCCGCGTTACGCGCTTTGAGCAATCCGTGTCGAGTTGGGAGTCCTTGGAGCCGAAGGAGATCGAGATGGCCGAGATCTATCTTACATCTATCAAGTTCTATCTATGGAGACAAGATCTATCAACATGAGAAGACTTACCTATTTAGATATTATTTCCATCTTTAGATTTAAATTCTTTATGACATTTATTTATCTTTTAAGCTTTTTAGATATAGATAGATATATTCTATCCTTGAATAGCAAGGATTAGAAGGCTATAAATAAAGCCCTAGGGGGCTGATTTTCATTGATTCAAGCGAAGCCGTCTTCGGGCGCAAGGAGAGGGAGGAGGCAAGGAGAGGGAGGAGGCGAGAGAGAGAGAGAAGGAGACAGAGAGAGAGAGAAGGAGAGAGAGAGAGAGAGAGAGAGAGAGAGGAGGCGAGAGAGGAGAGAGAGGAGGAACGTTTGGAAGGTTTTGTAAGTTTTAGTTTATTTTATGTTAAAGTTAATTTCTTTCATCATGTTTGCTTTCTAATTCTCCTTCTTCTAGGGTTGGGGTGATCCCAACATAGATATGTGTGTTTGATTTATAAATCCATGAATTTATATGTCTTTATAATCATCTACCTATGTGCTTAATCCTTTGCGACAGTCGAGGACAATTTCTTATTTGCAATTATGAAGCGAAAGTGAATTAATTATGAATTTGGATAGTAATTAGGCTTTGCCTGCGAAAGTTGATTGATCCTAATTAAGAAAAGGTAGTAACACTTAGGGTTTATGCGAAAGCCTCTATATTCCTATTTGTTAATAACGAAAGTTATTTGATATAAAGCATGCATCTTTATGTGATTTATGATCTGCGCATATGTTTATTGTTGTGGTGATCCCTAACCTTGGAAGTTTGCATCTTTATATATTTTATTTCATTATTTTTATCCTGCAAAGTTACCCGACACCGACCACCTCTTCTTCTATCATTCCCTCGACATCGACCAAGTCTTAGTCGACATCGACAACAACCTCCCCACCTTTTCCCGCTATCCCTGAACCCCAAAACACACTAAACCTAGAACCGCTGACTTCTCTCCTGAGGACGAACCTGACTCCACTATCCTATAGCGGGGTCTTGACTACAAATTTATTTGGTCGAGAAACCCTCTCGTCAGACCCGACCCGAATATTTCGGGTGGGGGTCAACCCGAAGGCCCGGGATTTTTAAAAATGCGACCCGCCACCCGACCCGAACCCGAGATTTGTAATCCCGGGTTTTCCGGGTCGGGTGACGGGTTCACCCGAAAACCCGAGTTTTAAAATTCCGATATATTTTACGGGTTTCAAAGGCGTAACACATATAGATTTATAATATTTTTTATATTTTATTATTTTCCTTATATATACTATACAGTATATTACAGAGTAGTATATATATAATATCATGTGCATATATGTGTTAATTTATATATACACTGCACGTACGCACAGTTGCACACTGTATACCTATTTACATACATACAAAGTATACATGCATGATATATACACTATATTAGTATACAATACACCAGATGTATATTTATAAAGTATACACACACATATATATATATATGCACACCCCTACACACAACCAAAAAAAAAAAAAAATCCGGGTCAACGGGTCAGACCTCGAGACCCGCCGGGTCTGACCCCGACCCGCCCGTTGACCCGGGATTTTCTAAAATTCGACCCGAGACCCGACCCCTAGGGGTCTCGGGTCAACCCCGACCTCCTGTTGTCCGGGTCGGGTCGGGTGGGGTTTCCCGGTGGGGTCCATTTTGAGCCACCCTACTCCCAACTCAAACCACTACTATTTCTAGACACCGTTGCATTCCACTCACATACAACCTTTGTAGCCTCATAACTACCCACAATCAAGGCTAATTACCCAAACCAACTACTAGGTATCTCAAATCCTATGCCATCAAGCCATCTAAGGGCCAATCCACTTCAACATCTCGATCTCAAGTCCTACCTTCCACACGACCATCTAAACTATTCTTCGAAATTCCTAATCACACGGGTGTCCTGATTTCGACAAGCTAAACAACTCGATCTACTACCAAGACTCCATATATAACATGTCCTTGCCCTAGGGGTCCTCTGTCAGTCCCATCTTTACCCTCTAATAGAAAATTCCGAGTCCTCAACTGAACCGCTCTCACGATTGATCTAGATGCCTCTTAACAATCTCGCTTACTCTTTCTAGGCTCTCAAGACTCCGCTCGACCATCATCTCCTAAAGAGACACCTCGAATCACCTTGCTAACCTAATCATACTTCCCACGCCACTAACCATTCTCACTAACCGTCCACCTTTAAGGACCCAACTCATGCTGACCATCTCACACTTGACATTCCCGACCAATTCTAACGTAGAACCCAACTAGTGGTACTCCCAACCACGAATTACCGTGACCCTCAAGTCGACTCACTCTAGATCCTCTTCCCAGCATACCCTACCTGGACTAGTTCCCTCAACTCCGCATGTTTCCCCAAATTGCCTCATATCATGCTTCTTCAACTTCGAAATCTCTACCGCTTAAACCCTTATGTACCGATCATCATTTTCACCGAATTTATATGACATCCTCGTCCGAATTTCCGAAGTACCGCAACTTCACCAACTTTCTAAAACCTCTTATCCTCTAGCGTCCTCAATACCTTCTGCTTTGCCTAGTTCCCAAATCCATACTTATAATCTCCATATCTCAACCATAAACCCACAGTCTGACTAGGAATCTCAACTACATCCTTGCCTAGCTACCAACCTTTCCTCGAAGATTCATCTCACATCCTCAAATACCTCAATAGCCGCAATAACCTCCACTCGTATATCCCAATTCATTCCCTATCCCAAAATCCTCCAACAATGCATCTAGAGATCCTTCACTCATAAATTACCCAAGCATTACCAACTATATCTAAACAACCCCCAAATACTCATCACACGAACAACCCTGATATGAACAACCTAATATCCCCGATCGATAATTTCCCAAGCAACCTCATACTACTCTCCCTGGGCAATTCCTCAACCTCATCCCTTACCGAAATCGCTCCCACTCATAGCACACATCACCTAGTACCAAATTCTACGATTCCTCAGACGTTCCTTAATCGATCATCCTCGACACCGCCCATGATCCGCTCCTAGACTATCTAGACACCTTCCTTAGCACACCAATCCGTCTCACAACACCTCCCCTCAAGAATCCCCCGATCAACTCCTAGCTCGCCTACCCACCTCTAGAACTACGCCAACTGCTTATACTCACACCCACTCTTAAGGTTACCCTCATGGAACTAGTCTTGACTTCAACCGTTGCCCTCCTATCCTAAACGCTCAAACCGTGCACCCACTACCTACCGACACTTCTAGCTAGGACATCTCCTTCAAAATCTCAACATACTAGCCTCACTCTCCACTTATGACCTACTTGGAAGCTCATCTATACTCACGGACCACTATCTTCAACACATCCCAACTCACTCGGCTCTACTCAAACTAACGCATCATTCCTGCACCCCATCTCACAAAACCAAAGACCCAATCCGAAGACCTCAATCCACCTGCCACTTTCCGACCTAGCTTACCGATGAATCTCTCGACCCATGCCCAAGAAGAAGCACCACCACACATATAACCCATAACCTACTCACTAACAAGTCAGTATACCAAGCACCAAGGCACATCATCATAGAAACCAGTTAGTGAGGCAATCATTGCTACCAGTTCAACACATCCGTCATCACACATTCAATTATGTCAGTTCTAGGCCTATCACATAACATCAATTCCAATTAGTATAGAGGAATCCACTTTGAATTAAGAATGCTCTTCCTCGTGTTAGCTGGGAGGAACCTGTTCAAGATTGTCATCTTTGAAGCATATTCGTCCTTTTTGCCATCGGTGACGTTGTTCCTGGAGCCTAGGGGTCATGGACCCATCACACTTACATTGTGCCGCTCCGGTGCCACTTGGTCGTTGGTCCTTTCTTGCATGTCGGCGCTCATCGAGGGATTATAAGGGTTAGAAGTTACGGAGATAGGGGAGAGACAAGGGCGGACAACACAACTTCCTTAAAAGTTCAGACATGGACCACGACAAGGGACGACGAGACCAAGGAGAAGATCCCAACCCGAGAGTTACAATGATGCTCTTATAATCATGGCATGCAAACACATAAAAATCAAGAGATATCATCACATTATTTCACACTAGTATGCACCTATCTCAAGAAATATCAATTTATGCATTCCTAACATGTTCATATAATCATCTTTTTATGTGCGCAGAACAACCTAGCAACCTATCATTTCATTCACCAATCATGCTGGATGGGCTAAGAACATGTATGCACAGACTGACATGTGACGTATATGGCATAAGTTATGCAAGACCTAACAAACATCACAGGATATCATATGCACGAATTATCACTCATTTAGATACACACGTAAGCAAGTCATAATATTGCGGGGTTGGTATAGCAACTACATCATCACATACATCCATATTCGCATAGTAAGGCTAGGACGTCACACAATCATATAAGGGCCTATAATTGGGAGGTATATGTCCTACATGATACTATCAATACTCATTAAACAAGTACACAACCATGAGGTCCAATTATGTTAATCTGCCATGCTGAGTCATCCAATTCATGTTTTAAACATGCAAGGAGAGTTGACCACACTATCATGGACCTAGTTCATAGGGAGACAATAATCATGGGAATTCAATACATACGACACATACATCCACTCATAAATGCAACCATGCAAGGTATCAGGCAGGTCATGCTGAATTATACCAATATAGCATGTCATTAAATCACAAGGAGGCTATCATTATAACTGGACATAATTCTCTAAGGTCAATCACCAACTGACCACCCCATTTCCCCGTGGGACGCTAGTATGACTCGCTGGGTAGGGCACAAGGACATTCACGCCGTTTCCAAGAGGTGTGGGTAGAACTCGTGTTTAGACTCTCGGGCCAAGAAGACATGGTTGGCCAACCCAAATTTTTTTGTGGAAGACACCGACCTCAGGTACAAGACTCGATAGCAGCATAGATAGTGGGACACCAAATAGGACTCGAATCAAGAAGAGCAGACGCTTCTCAACCCTTGCTAACATGCCTAGATATTTTGGTGGGGCAGATGATAGAGTCAGAACCATCAGGGGGTTTGAATTATATAAGGGCTGTTCTGACAAGATAAGAATTCCGATTATATAAGAATAAGGCTTTCTCCCGCTATCCCGTTTGCACGGTTATTCAACACATGATTCAAGTCAGGGCATACGGATTAGTTCACTATCCTAAGCACAATAGCACTCATCACGGAAGCAATCAACAAGATTAATATGATCCTCTTCGAGGAGGATCGCCCTCGGGCCCAATTGCATATATGTGTATATATATATATATATATATATATATATATATATATATATATATAAACGTAAGCATAGTGACGATCTATGCCGTCCTTCGAGGGACGGCTATCCGGAGGGGTAAAAACCTCACGGCGTCCTAACTCAACACTCCAACCTCTGTGGTGTTCCTTGGAGTCTTCTAGGCCCATCTGTAAATAAAAACTAGTATTTTGCCTACCGTTCCCCGAGTTCTACATCCATAAGGGATGTCTATCGCTTTGATCTCTACCCTCGAGATTGTTTCCCTTTTATTCATTTTAGGTTTAATTCCAATTAAATTCATTTTGCCCTTTTAAAAAAATTTTCAAAACCATTTGAAAACATTGGGCGATTTTCAAAACCATCTTTAACCTATTGTACTCGGATTGCAAAACCTAGCTCTGATACCACCTTTGTAACGGCCCGGGATTATGATTCCCGAGTTACGTTTCGAGGGATAAAACCCCTCGTTAGGATCTTGCGCTCCGAGTACAGGTTGAAGGTTTGAAACCGAAGATTTGTAGTTTAAAGCGGGATTTCGCACCCAAATCCTGAAGGTCCGTTGGAGACCCAGGGGTAAACCCCTGTACCTGTCCTAAGTCTACAACGCAGAAAACCTTTTATCATGCAAAGGACATGAGTTCTGAAAATGATACAACAAGTGCCGCGGCAAGGCCGGGTCAAACAAAGTATAAGTAGGAAGAAATCCCAAAAAGTGTAAATCTGGTGAAGTCAGAGTTTCAAGCGCTCACTCTCCGCCATACGAATGGACCTCGCCATAACAGCACGAATTCAAACAATGGGAGGGGTACCTGAATCTAAAAAAAAAGAGGGGGATCTGGGTCAATCATCAGGCCACTCATGCGCGTGTGTAAACACAGTCTAAGAGGCATATAATAAGCAACCTATCCCTAAGATGAAATGTGTAATGCAATGTGGAAATTAAATCACACACACATATATATATATACAGACAGTTTAATATAATGCAGGAAGCGATAAATGGATCCACACCGAATGCCAAGTGGCATGTCCGTCTCCTACCTCCACTCCTTTCCGATAGGGCGGAGACTGGCCAGCTCGTGAATGCATTCCATAATAATCGGGCGGCACGCATGCCCAACCCGCCCCACAAGAAATAATAAAGCCCGCATGCAGCTTTCGCAATCATGCTCATAATATAAGTAAAGGAAGTTCCATGACTCGATTGACTCAGGACGGGACCCGATGGGACTGGGTCGTCCTATGACCCTAGCAAAGACTCTAGGTACTTCACAGATAACGGCCGTTCTCTTGCAAGGACATATAGCAATCATATGATTTTTATTTTAACTCCTAAGCGTGATTCTAAGTAGTATGGTGCATGGACACTAGTCTACTATATAACACCCAGTGCATAGAGTGCCCATCATGAGTACTTTCAAAGAACTTACCTGGAGAAGCGCAGAGTCCAATTAATATAACAATCAAGCAAATCCAAGCGGATTAGAGCTCACCTAAAAGATAAGTAACATAATAAGTCTAAGTCTAACTTACACAAAACATATCAAATAACACACACAAGATTCAGATAAAACATATATAAGTTAACCATCTCATCATCAACAACATTAATGTCTCAATTCAATTTCTCATCTCGTTTCATCATCTCATATCGTTTTCATCGTAACTTGCCAACTCATTAGCTTAGACAATGTCCATATCATACTTATTCTAATTCACATATTACCATTTCATACTCTCACTTAGTATACGAATATATATCATCCTCATCATCGGTAACCAATATTTAACCTCTTATAATAAATCACCATAATTCATGCTATTAGTCACAAATATCATGTCGTTAGTCAAACGATCATATTATCTGCATGCTAGTTAGTCATCGAACAAGTATTATTCCGAAGTTAGTTCCAAAACCGTTTTGAAATCCGAATCAAACAGTTAAGGTTATCGAGCCTTGAAAATACTCGTAAAATTCCTTTTTCAATTTATTTATTAATTCACTTTCCAACCTTGAAATTCTTTTCCAAATTCTTGTTAATCTCCAAGTCCAAATAATGTTATATTTTGAACCCCCAGTAATATTATATTTTATTTTAAATACCATTAATTAATTAATTAAATACGGATAAACCCGAACCGAACCGAACCCATTTAAACCCAACCGAACCAAACCCGACTCATTAATCCCTAACCGGTTAAAAATGAATAACAATATATATATATATATATATATATATATATATATATATATATATATATATATATATATATATATATATATATATATATATATATATATATATATATATATATAGGTTAGTCAAGAGGGGCCCAAAACATCAGCTTCTTCTTCATTTTAATGGAAGTTCCCGCCTGAACACCATGGCTCAGCTCCGCCTCGCTCCCGCCAGCGACCGGAGCTCTCGAGCTCAGCTCCTCCGCCTCACCCGCTAGCTGCCCAGTGCTCCGACTCACGGCCTCCTCCTCGCTCACATTCCCACGCCCAGCTCCTCCCGCTACTGCTCGGCCTCGCTGCGCTCGGCTTTGCTCTCGTCTCGCACCCTCAGCCTCGCTCTCTAGCTGTCAGAGCTCTCGACCTCGCCCAATCATCCCGCACTCAGCCCTCTCTCACTCTCAACTAGTCTGGACATCGAAAAAGACTAAAAAAACGAATCGAAATGAGGATAAATTCGAAGCTCACCGAGATGGATTTTTTGCGACTTCGAAGCTCTCGATCGGAGTTCTGGGTTTCGTCGGTGGCTCGAGATGGCTCGTCAGACCTGCACCGGATGTGGGTGAGTGTGTTGGTGAAGACCGAAGGCAATTTGGATCAGAAACGAAGTAGAACGGCTTACCGGAAAGAGGCTTCGCGAAACAGAGCAAGGAGGCAGTTCGGTGGCTCGTCAACGGCGCTGGTGGCTCCGGGGCTGCTGGTGGCGCCTTGGTGGATGTTGGCGGCGCTGGTGGTGGTCCGACAACAATGGAAAGGCGGCTAGAGGTGGTTATCGGTGGTGGTTCGAGGGTGCGACACGGTGATGGAACGATGGTGATGGTGAGCTGCGGTGATGGCGATGAAAATGGAATGGAGCAGGAGAGCCGAAGAGAGTAGTCGGTGAAGGTGATGGATATTGAAAATGAAAGATGGGAATGAAGTTGAAGTGAAATGGAGGAGGTGAGGTGCAACTCACGTTGACAGAAGGCAGGGGAATGGTGAAGACGGGATGGGGAACAGGTGAAGGGTATCGTTGCATTTGAAGGCATGGTGAGGTGATCGGAGTGGGTGAGGAAGAGTGTTGAATTGGTTAAACTAATACCCGGAATTAAATCTCGAATACGCGAATTTTGAATCCCGCAATTAGTTCTCAAATGTTAGTTTCCCCGACTCTCGCTCTCTCAATCAATTAGATTTTTAAAATCGACAAGGATATCGCCATCCGATAATTATTTTGAATTTTCGAGGTGAAAGGATGGAAATTGTTCGTCAAATTTTATATTCTGGTCGGAATCCGTTTAACGAGTTTTAAAACCGATTAAATTCCATTTTTAATTCTCTTTTCGCGAAAAAAATTAGAATTGAAAATCCGAGCCTTTACAACCACTTCCTGTTTTCTTTTTTTTTTTCCTTCTCTCTCTCTCTCTCGGCCTATTGCAGAGCAGTAGCTCTTCCTCCCACCCAGTTGCACCCCAAAATAGCTAAACACCCTCACTCCCCACTCTCCTCTCTTGAACATTGTCCTCCCAATCTTGGCAAGATGCCAAATGAGACTTGCAGGAACCCACGCTGATCTGAAGAGGATCAAGACCTCTCCTCCCTCTCATTTTAATTGAATTGGTGCCCTAACTGAACACTCAACAGAGCCTCTCCTCTCCCTTGCCTTATCTTCCTCCAATCTTTCAAACCCCAAAAAAGCTTCCAATGCCACTGATTTTCCATCGCCACCCCCCTTTCCTCTCGGTATGTCTCCCCATCAGAAGCTCCGAGAAGCCGAGAGCACCACAGTAGCAGCAGCAGCGGCTCCTTCTTCCCCCTCCTGTCTAAGCCAGCAGCAGCTCCCCGACCTTCCATGCGAGCCGAGCAGCCTCGGAGCCCCGACGAAACCACACCGCCGAGTCTCCTCCTCCTTTATTTCTTCGGTTCCGACCAGTGAGTTTTCTCCCAGTTGTTTCGCTGCACAACTCTGATAAAAGTAGAACCTTTAACTCACCTCCTCTCATCCTAGTTCCAGAGGCGCCCTCCTCCATCTCCGACGATCGTCGGCTCCAATCGCATCTTCTCCCCGTTTTGAGTTCGAATATGTAAGTCCTTCGATTCCCCTTGTTCTTTGTCTTAAATCTGGATACATGTGGATTTTAAGTCTTTTCCGTCGTTTTAGGCCGGAGCAAAGCCTCTTCCCCGTCTTTGAAACTCGGTGAGTACTCCCTTTTCTCTCTCCTTTGGTATCACTTCTCGGTTGCTTGATGTCTGTCTGAGTAGTCGGAACTCAGTCCTTGTCGGCGAGCTACTCCTCCTCCTTCTTTCGTTTTCTTTTTCCGTTGAAAGCTATGTTTTGTGATTTGGGGAAGGAGACGGGCAACGGGTTCAAGTGAACCGAGCCTTCATTTTCTTTTCTTTTAGAACCGGCCGGTTTGGCCTTATTCTAACGGTTCATTTAAACACCAAATGAGTTGGGCTAGTTCTGGGCCGGGCCTTCCTTTCTTCTGAGTTTCTGTAATATGGGCCTTTTGGTTTGTTATTAAGTTTTATTATTAATGGGTTATATTATGTCGTGTTTCATTGTATTATACAATTGTTAATTTATTCTTTATTATTATATATTATTCTGTATTTTGTGATAAATATAATTTATGAAAAAATTAAATATGTATTTTATGCGATATTGGAAATTTTGAAATGATTTATTGATTTTGATAAGGTTTTGATGTCAAATGGAGGAATTGTTTCTATAATATGATTTGAGAAAATGTTTTAAAAATGAGTTGACTTAACTTGAGATTTAAGAGTTTGGAAAACTTTGAGAAATGAGTTTTGAAATATTATTTTAATATTCAATATTAAAGAAGGGATTTGACGGAACTTGAACTATTTGATCTTGAGCTTGAAGTTGTGTTAAAAGTGTCATTTCAAATGTCAGGATTTTGTCTTGTCTTGATGATGTTGGTTTTCAGAAAAAAATCGGAAGAATGATTTTGGTTGATGTTGATCATATCGGAAAGGTTTTGGGAAACGATTTTACTATCGGTTGGTTTCGTGTATGTTGAGAACTTGGGTTTCGTGCGTATGAATGTTGGTCCGGTAGCTTATGACAATGACTTGATGATAGGTGTGTATTGCTTTTGAATTGCTTTGAACTTGCATTTGGGCCCTTGCTTGTGTTATCTTGCTGTTCTGCATCTTTAGGTAAGTACCATACGGGACTTACTCTATAATCTGGACCTCCTGCCTGATGTGTCATGTGAAGTGTAGGTATTGCATATTAAAGCATGCCATGTAGTATAATGCTAGGATTGCATTAAACTGAGCATATGGTTACTATGTGTGTTTGAACACAGAACGGTCGTTATCTGTGATAGTCCTAAAGTCTTTTTCTAGGGTCATAGGGTAGTCAGCCCAATCAGGCTTGCCCTGAGTCAAACAAGTCAATATGAGCTTGTTGCTGTAGCCCAACACCATCGGGCCAGCTTGATTTACTTTATGATGATGATTATTCCGTGGTCAATGCACCACCAAGATGAAATGTGTACCGTACTGGCCATGTCCGCTCATGAAAAAGGGGCGGAGTAGGAGAGGGATATGCCACTTGGCATTGTCTTGGGCCCTTTACAACACTTATGCATATTATTATAACTGTCAAGCATGTTTATGTGATTAAAATCTTGTATTGTATTAGTCATCCTTTATTTAGGTATATGCATGTTATGTGGCCTCAGCGCGGTCAGAGGACCCGTAGGCGATTACCGGGCCTGATTTCGTGGATAGTGTTAGGTATCGCTCCTTGTCGGCTCCTTGCTTCTGTGACGGGGAATCTCTTGGCGAACCGAAGAACCTGGCTAATATTCTAACTTGGTAAAATGGTAATCACCCACTTATGTTTTGGTTTTGACCCAGCTCTGTCGTGGCACTTGTATCTTAATTTCGCTTCCGCCTTACTCCCTTTTTTTTAATGAATTTCGCGGCATAGCCTTTAGGACAGGTTAAGGGTACCCAACGGCCCTACGATGCTTTTAGTGTTCAAAATTTCTCTTTATTATTGATATTAAAATGAGCTTTGAAACCTCGACCCGTACCTGAATTGCAAGATCCGAAGAAGGGGTTTCATCCCTTGAAACGTAACCCGTAAATCATAATTCCGAGCCGTTAAAAAGTTGGTATCAGAGCTGAGGTTATGCAATTCATGTAGGGTTGGCATGGTACGGTAACCACAAAAAAATGGTTAGTACTACGTACCAACCACAAACTGGTGGTACGCAAATTTTAATATCACGTACCAACCACAAGTCATGGTTACCGCATATGTGGTAACCACGATTTGTGGTTACCATCTGTACATTACCATGGTTACCAAGCTTTAATTTTGTTTGTATTTTTTTGAAAACCCTTGGCTACCTTTTGGTGGTCATCAAAGTTATCGAACGAAAAAATATGGTTACAAAAAATAATATGGTTACCATCTTTTAAAAGTTCAAATAAATCAAGTTCACAATCTAAAATACAAACCAATTCAAACCAACCAAGTTCAAAGTCTTGAAGAAACAAAGTTCAAATTTTCAAACATTCAAAATTTTCTTGCACGTTTAAAAAAAAAACAAGTTCAAAGTCTTCAAACATTCAAAATGTTCCTACAATATTTCTAGTAAAAAAAATAGAAATGACCAATTTAGGTCAAAATAAAAACACAAAATATAAATTAAATACTTAAAACTCAAAGGTAATAATAATAAAACATTAAATAAAAAAATTAATATATATACTCGATAACCATGGTAACCATGATATTCAGATTTCATTACCATTACCGTACCACCTTCACGTGGTTACCACCACGATGATTACCACCATGTTGGTTACCAACATAGTCGGTTTGTGGTTGGTACGTGGTTAGTATGGTAATTTTCGTACCATTTGTCAGCCCTAAATTCGGGTACGCAAGGGTCATGTGTACGTTTTGGAAAACCACCCATGAATTTCAAAAGGATTTGAAAGTGTTTTAAAGGGGCAAAATGAACTTAAAATGCCTAACTCAATTAGGCTAAATATGAACTCAGCTTATTAAATATGATGGATCAAACCAAGGGGATCGAGTGGGTAGAAAAGGCGCTAGACCATCCCTATTGGATGTAGTTGGGAATGGGTAGGCAAAATGTAGCTTATCATTTACAGATGGGCTTGGAAGACTCCAAGGGATTGCACCGAGGTGGCTGGAGTGTCGAGTTAGGTAGAGATCGTGAGGTATTTGCCCCTCCGGTCAGTCGCTCCTCGAATAGAGACATTAGATAGCTTGATGTGCATTATATATTAATTGAGCCTGAAGGGGATCATTATAATTGTCATTAACTGATTTTATGCTGAGTGCTTGTTGCGAATGTGATTAGTATGTCCTGATTATGAATTGTGTATTGAATGATCTGTGCAAACGGGATAGCGGGAGTACCCTTCTTCTTATATGGTCAAGCACATCTTGTGTGGAATAACCCCTCCACTATGTTAACCCCTTTTCGGTTCTATCGAGTCCTTCTCCCGGATGTCAGTGCCTTTCACGGGGAATCGGGTTGGTAAAAACATTGTGTCAAAAATCGTGTATGTATATGAAGGTTGTCTAAGTGAGTATCGGAAGGTAGTTCTTGATGACATTTTGAGTCAAAAGTAAGGTGTCTTGGGGCTATCTTTCTTGATTCTTATGATGATCAACCAGTGTTTTCTTACCACAAAGAGTCGTACCAAAGTCCCACGGGAAAGAGGGGTGATGAGTCAGTTGGGGAAGGTCAATTGTTTCCCTTAGGGATCTCTATCCGGTTGTAGTGGTGACTCTCTCTGAATTGCATGGCATGATTTTGTAATCTCATGCTTGTGCCTTGCAAATGATCATTAGTAGAAAGCTGCTCATGCTGTGTCTTGCCTTCTATCATAATTGTATGTGGTTATAACATGCTTACTTGGCCTATTCATCGTATGATTGATTGAAGCATGAACCATATGATATGAACCTACATGATCGTTATTTTCCCCTAGATCAGGTTCATGATAGTGTGATCAACTCCTCCTTGTATGAATGCTTGTAGATGACTGCCTTAGCATGCTGGATGATGATGTGTTGATGCTTATTGTTCCTTTCGTGATAAGAATTTATAGCATGCCTATCTATTTTGTTTTTGTCAAATTGACTATTGTTGATTATTTACAAGTTAATATTGTTGTGCGTTACTTGCGTTGAATGGAGAATATGTGGTATAATTTAGTCTTGATGAATGCATGTTTATCCTAGTATGTGTTGATTTGAGCTCATGTCCTCGTATTCTATTCATAATGCCCATTACTGAGACTTGTGTGATATACTGTTAAACTTTCCTCATGCCTCTATATCATTGAAATATGATTAAGTTGATTTCTTACGCATCATCATGATTAGTTGCATGCATGTATCGTACGTCATGTTGAGCCTTTAGCATCATGTAGGGTCCTTGATTGTGACTTGTGCGAATTTATACATTGCCTGCATTACTACTGATTCTCTCTTGCGCTAGGTCCCTGATAGTGTGGTTCTCCCCTCCTTCTGTCCTCTTAAAATGTTTTACTCATGATTAGAATGATGTTGAGTTCGATGATTTACTTGCTTTCTGTAGTGGTTAATCCTAGCATGCTTACATGTTATCGCTCGGTAGTATTTCCCTATTACTCTATGATGTCCCCTCGTGCTTGCATAGATGTATGACTTGGCACCTCGCATGATCACACACCACGCTATCATGTTTCACATACATAGGACACATTAATGTTAGAATGAATTTAGTCGAGTTACCTTGATTGTGTTCATGTTCGATATGTGTTGATAGGGCTCTGTAGGGCTTATGAACTCCAATATGACTCGCTAAATGATTATATGTTGTAATTGTCCTATGACGTGATAACTATTGTACCATTATATGATCCCTAAGGCGGTTCATTCCTAGCATGATTATAATCTCTCACCTGTGATGTCCTTCTTGTGTTTCGTGAACATTATGATGAACTTATTTGAACCACTTTTAACTATGTCCATGTCCCATCATGTATCACTAGTATCATGTTGGACATGTACTTTCGGAATGCATCTCATCATATGATTACATATCGTTCTTGGCCTATTGTATGATCATTGTTGTTAGATGAGATAGTTACTATGTTGCTCTTCTGTGTTCTCGTATGACGCTTCGTCTGATTGTTATGATATACCTTGTTATGCTATATTTGAACTCATTTGTTGATGTGTATACCATTCTCGTGCATTATTCATATATATGATACCTGTTATTCTTATAAATCCCGCATGATTTCGAATCTTGCATGATCATTACAGGTTTTGCATATCTCGCTTGAAGTTGTTTGGCATACCTGCTTTCATGGATAATAGACTGTTACCTTGTCTCACATGCATCCGTTTAGGATTTCGATTGCGTCTTTTGGAATGAATATGTATGTCGATCTCCTTGAGATAGGTACATGTTAGTGTGGATTAATGTAACTGATGTGCTCCATGATGAATTCATTTTGCTCGTCAGAGTTGTAACCTAATAGACCTCTATAAGGGCATTGTTACTATTCTTGAGTCGGAGTCTTGTCTTTAGTCTTGTCGTTCTTAGCCTTGGTCCGTGTTTGGTTCTGAAAGGAACATTGGGTTGTCCGCTTTTGTCACTCTCCTATCTTCGCTAACTTAGACTCATGCGCGATACATTGGACGAGCGACCGCACGAAAAAAGGAAAGGAAGATGGATGGCGATAGAGCATCACAACGGAAGCGCGGGCCCATAACCCACAAGCCTCGGGATCAATGATGTCGGCGGGGCAAGCACGTTTTGAGGATGGTGGTTAACTGAACACGATATGACTTGCAAGCGGGGGTGTCCTCCGTTCGAATTGCTAATCTTCTGAATTAGTTGATGACGATATTGCACTAACCTGACGATGAGATTTACGTGTTGATCTGCTGACCTGGTGATGACTGTTACTTGACTGTCTGTTGTCTATGATGATATGATTGATGCCTTATAGTTCTAATGTGCCATGATGCCTTGATGTGTTGATACTCTGAGATGCTAAGCATGATTTAATTTACTTGCATGTAAAATGTGAACTGTAATTGCTGAAAAACCTGAATTGTTTATCTGACAAGGTTATGATGGAACTTGTTAGCTTGACTTAATTATGTGCATATATGATGATTTGCAATAACTATTGAACATGATAGGAAATTGAGATTTATTGATGCAGTTGCAATGTTTAATGATGAACTAATGATGATATTGATATAAATGCAAGTTGATATGATGTAGCCCTTATGTGTAGTAATGTCCATGATTGCTTCTTCTTGAACGCGTGGGTGATGATTATCGTGATTATGTGGTTTATTAAAATGTACTAGCATAATGTTAGATAGAAACAATGATGAACTTGATATGGACTGATATTACATGTTGTTATGCAATACTGAAATCTAATTGGTAGTGACTAGTGTTATCATGATATATAGAAGCATTACTATCCTGCAATGCGTTTTAGAAGCATGTTACGATGTGTTATATTAATCATGAGATAATGCCATCTTTCTATGTGAAAACATGATATTATATTATGGGGTGATAAAGCATGATGTTATGTTATATGATCGTTAAACATGATTACGGATATGTTAAATGATGAATATGACATAGAGGATGAATATGATTTGTATATATGAGATAATGATACCAGATTTCTAAATGATCGTTATATGACATTGTGATGAGTTAAGATGATGTTTGGTGAATATACAAACATTCGATGACTGATATAATACTTGACCTCCCCTTTTGCGGAAACTTAATAGCATGACTTGTTGTGTTGATTTGTTGACAATGAGTTTTGATTCGTTGACTCTATGATGAGGAGGTACATTTTATGACCTTGGTGTGATAATTTGTATATATGAGATAATGATACCAGATTTCTAAATGATCGTTATATGGCATTGTGATGAGTTAAGATGATGTTTGATGAATATGCTGACATTCGAAGACTGATATACTGATCGACCTCCCCTTTTGCGGAATCTTAATACCATGACTTATTGTGTTGATGTGTTGACAATGAGTTTTGATTCATTGACTCTATGATGAAGAGGTACCTTTTATGACCTTAGTGTGATATCGAGATGTGGGTTATGATTTTGGCATAGATGCATATTATGACCTTTAGTATGATGTGGAGATGTTGATGTGATCTTGTGGCACTGTGCTGGCATGTGTTTGAGACTCGTCATACGATGTACTCATTGAGGATTGATTGGTTGTGTGGTTATGCATTGCTTATGGCTTGTGAATCTTGATTGAATTGAGACCGATAGATTGATTTGATTCTGGAAACTAGGAAGAGAATATGGGATTAGCCCTTAGAGGTGGATGATTCCACCTCCTAGCTTTTGAATTTGATTGATTGATATGCGAGAAACTGATTTGGTTTTTGGAGGATTTTGACGGAATCTTGATTTGAAAGGATTTTACTTGTTTGAAGTAAAGTTGCTTGGTTAAAAATCGGATTTGAATATTTTGAGTGGTTTTGAAAATGACCATTTTAGATTTTAAAAGAATAAACGATATCGAGAAATTCAACGATTTCAAGGCCAACCTTTCCCTTTACAAACTCTTTTGAACTTTACAAAACTGGATTTACATTATGACATCTCATGAAGTGGATACAAGCATTTTATAGGGGCACTTATAGATTGCTTACTAAGACCTAGTCGGGAGGTTATTATGCTTTTGAGTTATGATGTAACCAAGAAGTCGGGGTAAACATGTGATAGGGGTCCATATCACATACTTATTACGGTTAATTGGGGAAATCATGATCACCCCCGAAGATACTGTGAGGACTTCATAGGGGCCCTTATGAGGCGCTTACAGGATCAACGGCATGATCCTCAGACTCGCCGATTTCAAACTTCTTCCCATTGTTTTAGAATGATTTTAGTCTCGGGGATGAGACTTGTTCTTAGAGGTGGATGAATGTAAATGCCGAATATATTCTATATATTATTTTAAATAATAATATTCTTATTTTATTAAATTTGTAAAAATGGGAGAAAACTTGCCCTCGAGCACAATTTCCGATTTAAAGTCATTATGAATGATTCTGGAATCGTTTTAAAAATTTGATTCTAACGGATTTTATTTCCTCTTTCTTACTTCGAGACTTCGAATTTATTTTGAGGTTCATTATTTTATTTTGAATTCGGAAATTTTAATAAATGTAAACGAGTTGGGGTAACGTCGAGATGGCTGGTTCCGGGTATTTTGAAATTTGGGGCTTGTGTGAGGACCACTTCCTATTTTCCTTTTTTTTTTCCTTCTCTCTCTCTCTCTCTCTCTCTCACACACACACACACACACACACACACACACACACACACACAACCTGTTGTAGAGCAGCAGCTCTTCCTCCCACCCAGTTGCACCCCAAAATAGCTAAACATCCTCACTCCTCACTCTCCTCTCTTGAACATTGTCCTTCCAATCTTGGCAAGATGCCAAATAAGACTTGCAGGAACCCACGCCGATCTGAAGAGGATCAAGACCTCTACTTCCCCTCCTTTTAATTGAATTGGTGCCCCAACCGAACACACAACAGAGCCTCTCCTCTCCCTTGCCTTATCTTCATCCAACCTTTCAAACCCAAAAAGAAGCTTCCCCTGCCACTGATTTTCCCTCACCACCCCCCTTTCCTCTCGGTATGTCTCCCCGTTCGGAGCTTCAAGAAGCCAAGAGCACCACAGTAGTAGTAGCAGCGGCTCCTTCTTCCTCCTTCTGTCCAAACCAGCAGCACCTCCCCGACCTTCCAAGTGAGCCGAGTAGCCTCGGAGCCTCAATGAAACCGCACCACCGAGTCTCCTCCTCCTCTATTTCTTCGGTTCCGACTGATGAGTTTTCTCCCACTTGTTCTGCTGCACAACTCTGATAAAAGTAGAACTTTTAACTCTCCTAATCTCGTCCTAGTCCTAGAGGCGACCTCCTCCATCTCCGACGATCGCCTGCTCCAATCGCATCTCCTCTCCGTTTTAAGTTCAAATAGGTAAATCCTTCGATCCCCCTTGCTCTTTCCGTCGTTCTAGGCCAGAGAAAAGCCTCTTCCCCGTCTTTGAAATTCAGTGCAGCCCCAAGCACCTTCTCCGGCGAGAACAAGACCCCCTCGGTGAGTACTCCCTTTTCTCTCTCCTTTCGTATCACTTCTCTGTTGCTTGATGTCTGTCCGAGTAGTCGGGACTCAGTCCTTGCTGGCGAGCTAGTCCTCCTCCTTCTTCCGTTTTCTTTTTCCATTGAAAGCTCTGTTTTGTGATTTGGGGAAGGAGATGGGCAATGGGAATAAGTGAACCGAGCCTTCATTTTCTTTTCTTTTAGAACCGGTCGGTTTGGCCTTATTCCACCGGTTCATTTAAACACCAAATGAGTTGGGCTAGTTCTGGGTCGGGCCTTCCTTTCATCCGAGTTTCTGGACTATGGGCCTTTTGGGTTGTTATTAAGTTTTATTGTTAATGGGTTATATTATGTTGTGTTTCATAGTATTATACAATTGTTAATTTATTCTTAGATTATTATTATATATTATTATGTATTTTGTGATAAATATAATTTATGAAAAAATTAAATATGTATTTTATGCGATATTGGAAATTTTAAAATGATTTATTGATTTTGATAAGGTTTTGAAGTCAAATGGACGAATTGTTTCTATAATATGATTTGAGAAAATGTTTTAAAAATGAGTTGACTTAACTTGAGATTTAAGTGTTTGGAAACTTTGGGAAATGAGTTTTGAAATATTATTTTAATATTTAATATTGAAGAAGGGATTTGACGGAACTTGAACTATTTGATCTTGAGCTTGAAGTTATGTTAAAAGTGTCATTTCAAATGTCGGGATTTTATCTTGGCTTGATGATGTTGGTTTTGAGAAGGAAATCGGAAGAATGATTTTGGTTGATGTTGATCATAACGGAAAGGTTTTGGAAAACGGTTTTACTATCGGTTGGTTTTGAGTATGTTGAGAACTTGAGTTTCGTGCGTATGAATGTTGGTCCGGTAGCTTATAGCCATGGCTTGATTATAGGTGTGTATTGCTTTTTGCTTGCTTTGGACTTGCATTTGGACCCTTACTTGTGTTATCTCGTTGTTCTGCATCTTCAGGTAAGTATCCTACGGGACTTACTCAGTAACCTGGACCTCCTGCCTGATGTGTCATGTGATGTGTAGGTGTAGCATATTAAACCATGTCAGGTAGTATCATGCTAGGATTGCATTAAACTCAGCATATGGTTACTATGTGTGTTTGAAAACAGAACGACCGTTATATGTGATAGTCCTACAATCTTTGCTAGGGTCATAGGGTAGCCAGCCCAATCGGGCTTGCCCTGAGTCAATTGAGTCAATATGAGCTTGTTGTTATAGCCCAGTACCATCGGGCGAGCTTGATTTACTTTATGATGATGATTATTCCGTGGTCCGTGCACCACCACCATGAAATGGGTACCGTACTGGCCAGGCCCACTCAGGAAAAAAGGGGCGGAGTAGGTGAGGGATATACCATTTGGCATTGTCTTGGGCCCTTTATAGTACTTATGCCTATTATTATACTGTAACTGTCAAGCATGCTTATGTGATTTAAATATTGTACTGCATTAGTCATCTTTTATTTAGGTATAGGCATGTTATGTGGCCTTAGCGCGGTCAGTGGACCCACAGGCGATTACCGGGTCTGACTTCGTGGATAGTGTTAGGTATCGCTCATTGTCTTCTCCTTGCTTCTATGACGGGGAATCTCTTGGCAAACCGAAGAATCTAGCTAATATTCTAAATTGGTAAAATGGTAATCACCCACTTATGTTTTGGTTTTGACCCGGTTATGTCGTGGCACTTGTATCTTAATTTCGCTTCCTCCTTACTCCTTTTTTTTAATGAATTTCGTGACTTAGCCTTTAGGAAAGTTTAAGGGTACCCAACGGCCCTACAATGCTTTTAGGGTTCAAAATCCCTATTTATTACTGATATTAAAATGAGGTTTGAAACCTCAACCCGTACCTGAATTGCAAGATCCGAACAAGGGGTTTCATCCCTTGAAACGGAACCCGTAAATCATAATTCCGGGTCGTTACACATATTGTCAACGGTCTTGTGGGGTATTGGACAATAAGAAACAATGTAGTGCTCAATGACCAGGACTATCTGAACAATCTTCTCTATGAAGGATGTTGGTTTTGTTGGACCTCAAGGACGCGATCAGGAATGAACCGACGAAGAACGTCACCTTTGGGGGCACGATACCAGATCTGGTAGGAAGGGATCCTCCGACCTTCCGCTTCATCGTGTAGAGCTAGTTCTTAGTTAGCGGAAGGCAAAAGAGAGCATGCAAGAGAGAAGGAGAGGGGCTATAGGGAATATGAGGAATCTACGCATGTTAGAATCGTTCTCTGGTATTTTGTCGAAGAAAAGGCAAAGAGACTGGGTGTACAAGAGAGAGAGGTGGTGCTTGTCATCATTTGCGAGGACTTTGATAGGAGAGAGATCAAGAAAGTGTCAATCGTAAAAGGGAATCCATCTACTTTGCTACTAGTAATTATGTTGGGAAAGTGTTAACAAAAAAGAGCGTGTTTAATAGAGGTAATTTGTGTCCAAAAATTGTATTTAGTGTTAAAAAATGTAATTAATAAATTATATTTCATTTTATAAAATATTTACGAGTCAAATTGAAAACGAAACAACAAACATAAACAAGTCCATCCAACGCTGATGTAAATATTTCAATTTTAAAAACACGCTAAATTTGTTGAAACAAAACGATATAGTTATTCTATTATTTCAGTTGCTTTTGGTGAGGGTAAGTTTTCGATATCTCCCTTTTATCCTCAAAGAGGTCCAAGCCCTTGTTTTATTATAAGTATAGTTCATCATCCTACAAAGGGATTTGTGTAGACCTATCAAAACGTAACCCGACCCGTACGCATGAAGTTTTTTAGATCAAGAGCTGAAAAATCAGACCCGAAATTTTATTTCGACCCGAACCCGAAAATCCGATAAATTTTCGAATCAACTGGGTCTGGGTCCGGGTCGACCTGATCAGATCGGTGGTATTTAAAAAAAAGGGGCGCTGTAATAGGGAAAAACGCAGCGCTTACTCTTCATCTTTCAGATGCCCTAACCAGATGTCTCGCTCTTTCAGTCCTGCTATTCGCGACCGCCTACAGTCTTCACCTCATCACCTTCGTTCCGCCATAAACCAGTCGCTCTTCCAGTCTGCTCACCTCGCTCCTGCTGTTCGCAACCTCTGTCGCTTCACCTTTGTTCCGCCATAACCTCTTGTTCAGTCTCTCCTTCAGTCTTCATTTTCGCTCGCCTTGCCTTGTAGAAAGTGTTTGCGACCCTGTTCGATCGTCTTCCAATGCAGCCTTCAGGTACTCTTCTCTCTCCCTGATCTTATTTTGAAATGTTCTTCAATCTCAACTATTTTTCTTTCTCCCTGATCTTATTTAAAACTGAAAGTCTATCTATGGTTGCTACTTTGCACCTCCTCCATTTCAATTTTATGAAGCACTGCTCAATTATCTCCCTATATGTTGTCTATTCAATCCCTTTGTTGATTTGCTTATATATGAGTAGGAACGCATATTAGGCTGAATTTATTTGTTGTATATTCAGTTCTCTGCCTTCTTGACTTTTAGAAATTGGAGATACAAGATGTTGCTCCAATCTCCATATTAGCTCAGTGGCCTTAACGAATTTATGTTTTAATTTGTTGAGGGAATGGGATGGAAGGGCGCCTGGGAGGTGATTAATTTCGTTATTATTTCATCTGGATTTGTTGCAAAGAGTTTAGAAAGAAATGCCTAATTTGAGGATAGACTTTTGATTGAGTATTTGAATTCGATGTAAGTGCTGGAGTTAATCAACTCTTTTATGCTATTATTTTCAAATATACTTTATTGGTCTAGATCATTTATAAGATTTACACTCTGAATCCCTCTCTCCAGCTTACATAGTAACTCACAATTATGTTACATTACTCGTGCAGGAAACATCCCCCTTGAATTGGTAAATAAAGAGCGGTCTTCCGGGGTTCGAACCGGGGACCTATGGGTACTACCCATGTTGTGAGCCTAATTCGACATGTTTTATATTGACTTTTATATTGATTTCTATATGCATTTCATGCATTTGGGTTAGAATAGTACAGATTCTATGTAGTTTACACTTAATTGCCAAATTATGGAGTCTACACTAGTTTCTCTTTAATTTCACTGAAATCGAGGCAATTTACAGCAATTCGGAGAAAGGATGAAAAGCTCGAAGCCAACTACAGCGAGTCCGAGGTCATGGAGCAGCTGAGCAAGGATAAACCGAGCAGAAAACAAGAAAGAGCACTCGACACAGTTCTAGTCGACGTCGACTAACCCTAGTCGATGTCGAGTACATCAAGTCAGATTTACACGGAGTCGAGCAGAGATACACTCGAGGATCCCAGAGCTACTCGACGTCGAGTAACCCTACTCGATGTCGACTACACACATCGAGTCTACCAAGTGCCCGAGCTCGAGTAAAATCCAAGAGAAGAAAGTGTTAGTCGACGTCGACTAAATCTAGTCGAAGTCGAGTACCCCAGTGACGAATCCGACTCCGAGATCGAGTGGAGTACAAGAAGATAGAGTACTTGCAAGTGAAAATATGTGGAATTCTATCCATCCACATGAAGATCTATCAAGTCCAAGAGGGATTTATCCACATTAGATAGTTTCCTTATAAATTTATTTCCTTTAATCATTAAGTTTCATCATATGTTTTTAGATAGAAAGTTTTAGGTATAGATAGATTGTTCCCCCCCTATATTAGATAAGTTTGAACACTATAAATAAGGCTTTGAGGGCTGGATTTTAGAATCATCCAACAACAATCCAATCTAAGCCACGAGCAATTTCATAGAGTTTTTTCGAGAGCTAGAGAGAGAGAGGCCGAGTGGAGCAAGGGAGCGGAAGTGATCTGGTTTTGTTCGGTTTGTACTTTTTTTAGTTTTATTTAATGCAAGTAGTTATTTCTTTTATGATATTGATGTTTGTTATGATGAGAAGCGAGTAGTCACCCAACTTCTAGGGTTGGGGTGAGCCCGACGGTGGCCATGTAAGGTAATGCGACAAAGGTACAATCTTTTGATGCGATTTCGTCTGCTATCCCTATGAGCATGATTCTTTTGCGAAAGTTGAAGGTGATCCTTGTTTGTGTTATTGATGCGAAAGTGATCTTAATACAACTTGGATTAATTATGTGAAAAGGGTTAGTAACAATTAGGGTTTATGCGAAAGGCTCTATCTTCCTACTTGTTAATAACGAAGGTTATTTGATGAAAAGGCATGATCTTTTATACCTTATGCATTCTTTCATATGGTTATCGTTAGAGCTGGCAAAATCTGACCCGACCCGACTCACCCGAACCCGAACCCGACCGGGACCCGAAAATCTGGAGTCATTCATAACCCGAACCCGAGACCGAACCCGACCCGAACCTGACCCGACCCGAAACAGACCCGAACACAGATAAACCCGACCCGACTCTCAACCCGACCCGACCCAACCCGACCCGAATTGAAATGGTTATTTAACATCAACATTTTAATACTTGAATTTTAAATGTTTTTTTTTTATGAATAAGAACCCAAGTAAAATCAATAGATAAGCAGATAAGTCAATGAGTCAAGTAAGTCAACCGCCATACATCAAATCAAAACATCGATACTTATTACGAGTCAGAATTGCTAAAAGTTCATTAATCGTTGCAGATGATATAGCGTGCAACCCAACAACATATCCTTTCTACAACTACTAACAACCCAACAAAATATCCAATCGAATAATTAGATAATAATTTAATAGAAATAGCTCATTTGGACATGGAAAATAAGTAGATAATAATTTAATAAGTGTATAAGACTATAAGTGTATGCATTTGTATAAGTTAATATTTAATAAGACTATAAATAAATGAATATTCAATCGAATAATTTAAATCTCAAACCCCAATGTTAATCTCAAATCATGATCTCCGTCTCGATTTCAAATCTCAATATTTGTCTTAATCTGAAATCTAAATCTCAAATCTCAAATCATTATCTCAATAACAATCTCAAGTTCTCAACCTTTAACTCAATCTCAAATCTCAATCTTGATCTTAATTTCAATATTAAATATCGATCTTGAACTCAATCTCAAACCTCAGTCTTAACTTGATCTCAAATCTCAAATCTTTATATATCTTAACCTCAAATCTCAAATATCAAATGTCCATATTTGTCCCAATCTTAAATCTCAATCTTGATCTAAATCTCAATCTTGATCTAAATCTCAATCTCGATCTAAACCTCAAATCTCAAATTTCAAATCTCAAGACTTTAAATACATCGAATATTCGAATCCATCGAAGATGAAGTATTTATAAGTTTTATATATAATTTTGGTTTTTTTAAACGTGTTTTTTTTTATAGGTATAACTTATAAGTTATAAGTATAAATATAATACTTCTATTGGTTTTCATAACTAAGTGTTAATAATTCTATTAATTTTCATAAAGCTAACTCTTAATGGGTTTTTTCACCTAAAAAATTATATTGGACTATTAGTGTTAATAATTCTATTAATTCTAGTAGTTTTCGGTTTTTATAAATGGACTTCTTTTTATAATTATAATTATAATAATTCTATTAAATTTCATAATTATGGTTATGAATAATTCTTTTTATAAATATAAGTATAATAATTCTATTTTTTGCGGAAATAATTATTTATATCCAAATCAATAATTTTGTAGTTGTTATTTTATTTTTATCTATATGATTATATTTTGATAGAATTAATTATTTATATCTAGATTTGTTAAAAACTAATAATAATAATGAAAAAAACTATTGGGCCAAAAGCTAAAAATGAAATGGGCATTGAAAATGATATGGGCCAATGATATAGTCAAACCACAAATAAGTCAATTTGCAACTTGCTAGTTAAAATAAGGTTAAAACCTAAATATACAATTAATTTGATTTAATTATAGCACCGATCAATTGGTTTAAATATTTAAAAAAAGGACGATGTTGTCGAATATCGAATTTCCGATTATGACTTTTTTGAAAATCGGTTGACAACCGATGAGTCAATAACAATGAGTGTATTCAACCGAGTCAAAATTACATATTCGAGTATTCAATTGAGTCAAAATCATTTATTTTAAGTAAATTACATATTTAAGTATTCAACCGATTTAAAATCATTTATTTTAAATAAATTACATATTTAAGTATTCAACCAAGTCAAAATCAACCTAATTATCCAAATTCCAAACGGGTCGAATATGATTCGACCGAAAACTCAAACCAATTATACCGCTATACCCACTTTGATTCGAAACTCAAATGAGACCGACCCGCCTCTTGACCCGAAACCCGAACGAGACCGACCCGCTTTGACCCGAACCCGAATGGGCATGACCCGACTTAACCCGAAACCCGACTAATCTAAAATTCAATATGACCGAACCCGATCCAAACTCAACCCGACCAATGTCCGACCCGACCAATATCCGACCATAATTTTACCCGAATTGACCCGACCCGAGCAAGCCTGACCCGAACCCGACCCGAACGACCGACTTGCCAGCTCTAGTTATCGTTGTGGCATTGAAACCCCGATCTTGGAAGTCTTTTATTTTATTGAGTTTATTCCCACTGATTTCGTGTTTACTTTCGTCCTATTTCATTTAAAGTTCACATTTTTTATTCTGTTTTACTCGATTTCGACGTCACTGGTCGACATCGAGTGCTACAGTAGTCGACGTCAAGTACAACTACTCGAGATCAACTGTCTTTGCTTTATTTTTGCGTTTCTTTGCTTATGTTTACAGTTTTTACTCGACTTAGTGGTCGACGTCGAGGACCCTAGTCGACATCGAGTACTTCCTAAGTCGGTTTCAAGAGTTCTCTGGACTGAAAAGGCGAGCGCTGAAAAGCTTCATCGTGGATCGATCCTAACTACCTTCTACTACAACGGGAGAAAGTCTTGTATTTATTTGCTTGGACATGAGTTGGTTTGCTTTTATTAGTTTATTTACTTTAATACTAGACATATAATCCTCCTGCAACAACAAATTGACGATGTTGCCGCAGAACCAATGAATCGCGCCCTTTCTAGTTCCTTTTTACTCTTTTTTTTTCCTTTCGGTGTGGATGCGAAGAACTGATCGCACACCTATAGACCCTATTCTCGAACCAGAGCGATACTACCATCTTCGACAAAGGTTAAGGAGGATGTCGCAAACACACAATGAGAACGAGGTCCAACTCACACCAGCGCAGGAGCTTGAGCAACTCTGCCTACAGA
The DNA here is from genome assembly GCA_963922045.1 of Persicaria maculosa. Taxonomy (NCBI): domain Eukaryota; kingdom Viridiplantae; phylum Streptophyta; class Magnoliopsida; order Caryophyllales; family Polygonaceae; genus Persicaria; species Persicaria maculosa. The sequence continues at coordinate 53,465,392 of OY998253.1, forward strand.
ATGAGGAATTAACCACCAGAGAAGCAGAGCACACCCGACGACAGGCGGAATATACTCAGAATCAACAAAGGTGGGAGGAAAGGATAGATCGCGAGGTCAACGTGAGAAGGGAACTTGAGGAGCAGATTGGGCATGTCCCAGCCAATGCAAAGGAGTATTTGCATCCTACTCTGAAAGTTCTAGGATCACCGATCGTTCTTCCCCCTGTTAATTATGAAATTCTTCCTTCTTTTATTACTGAGATTAGGAGGAATCAATTTAGGGGAAAGCCAAATTAATGTCCTTTAGAGCACGTTACAACTTTTCAAGATTTATGCGAAGCTATTGCAGATGATGCTAATCTAGAATACCTGAAACTAAAGGCTTTTCGTTGTTCCCTTGCAGGAATAGCCTCACAGTGGCTTGAAGGATTGTCAGCATGATCAATTCGCACCTAGAAGGAACTGCAAGACTTGTTCATTAACAAGTTCTTTCCTCCTGCAAAGACAGTTGCGCTCAGACAACAGATCACGGCTTTCAGACAGAAGCCATGTCTGGGAGCGCTACAAAAGGCTTCTCAAATCCTATTCTATGCATGGACAGCCACCCTACGTCATCCAGGAGATCATCTTCAACTGCTTGGATGCGCCTACTAAGGATCGGATCAACAACTATGCCGTCTATAGGTATCTCGAGTACACCCCACGACATGCTTGGGAGACCTTTGAGACGCTGACAAATTATGATAACACATATGGGACTTCTGCGGCCTCCGGCGACGAAAGGTATGAAAGCCCTGCCCCATCTATACCTCTATATGTGCCACCTAAAGAGATTGATCCAGACGGCAGGGACCAGTTCCACAACGACCAGGTACGTCGCCTTACCAAACAAGTTAAATTCCTTTCTAAAGATAAACCTTGTTTGGAATGTGGGTCTGTGTGGCACAACACTACTGCGTCTTCACATGGAGATCAAATACTCATGGCTGAAACCCACGAAGAGGCAAGGTATGCGCGGGGGGGGGGGGGGGGGGGGGGGGGGAACTACTCAGGGTAGCATCAGCAACAGCAAAACTGGAGCCACTATCGCCAACCCCAGCATCAAAGAGACCCCCCCGCCCTACAGAGCTCCTAGTCACCCTGACAGAGACGGTAAGAAAGATGACATGCAGGTTATTCTTGAGGAGACGTGGAGGAATCATTCAGACAGCAAGCAATCAATCAATTCCATCCACACTCAACTGCATCGCATCAACTCTAGACTCGGGGAGATTGATATCTGCCGAAAATCAATAGAGACCCAAATGGATCAATTGGCTTCATCAATCCCCAACCAATCAGGTACGCTCTCTGAATCCTCTGAACCTAATCCTAAATCTAAATCTTCAGGACAAGTAGCTGCTATGAATCTAAGGAGTGGGCGACATACATAGACACCCGAGCAAACACAGACAAAAAAGCTGCAGATGAGTACTCGGCGTCGAGTAAACCAATCAACGTCGACCAACATCTACTCGACGTCGAGGACAACCTACTCGAGATCGACCAGCCTTTTGCACCTACCCTGAAATCGACTACTGTAGTCGACGTCGACTAGCCTTCTGCCCATGTCGACAACATTCCTGCACCTCCGAAGAAGAAAACGCTGTCATTCCCAACGAAATCTCAGAAGGACCCAACGAAAAAGAAGTTTCAGCATTTCGTGAAGATGCTTCAAATGCTCAATGTCACAATCCCTTTCACAGAAGCTCTTCATGAGATGCCATCGTATGTAAAGTTCCTCAAGGAGATCTTAAGCAAGAAGCGATCAATGGTTGAGATCGCAGAGGAGTGCAGCCAGATGGACGTTCTAGAAAAAAGGCTAGATCCAGGTAAGTTTGCTATAACCATTGGATTTGGTCAATATAAATTTAATGCTTTGTGTGACTTAGGAGCGAGTGTAAGTATTATGCCTCTATCAATTTGGTCCAAAGTCAAGATAGATGCCTTATGTAACGGCCCGGGATTATGATTCTCGGGTTACGTTTCGAGGGATGAAACCCCTCATTAGGATCTTGCGCCCTGAGTACAGGTTGAAGGTTTGAAATATTAACTAACGCATTCAAAATTGGATTTCGCACCCAAATTTCAAGGGATCGTTGGAATCCCCGGGGAAGTCCCCTGTACATGTCGTAAGTCTAAGCGTAGAAAACTCATAGTCATACAAAAGCGGAAGTAAAGTATGATACAAAAGGGGTACCACGGCAGAGCCGGGTCAAAACTTAAGCAAAATATTCAAATCTAAACCATTAATAATTTAGTGAAGTGAGAGTTTCAACTCTCTCTTTCCTCCATGTTAAAACCCCGCTGTCATGGAGCCAAATCAGCATCGTTACACATATAGGACATACCTAAAAATAATAATACAGGGCGTGGGATCAAACTGAGGCCCAGCCACAAGACTAGGTCCTACTGTAATCATACCATATACGCTATTCCTAATAAAGATGCTTCTAGATGCAAAGCGGAATATTAACACACTAACATGCCCCTATGATCAAGTGCGTAATAAAAATAAGGTCTTAGCACAAAATACCAAATGGTATATCCCTCTCCTACCTCCACCCCCTTCCGGTAGGGCGGAGAGTGGCCACCTCGTGAATGCATTCCATTATAATCAGGCGGCACGCATGCCCAACCCGTATCAACAATAAAGCCCGCAGGCAGCTCATAATATAAGTAAAGGAAGTTCCATGACTCGATTGACTCAGGACGGGACCCGATGGGACTGGGCCATCCTATAACCCTAGCAAAGACTCTAGTTACTTCACAGATATAGACCATTCTGTTTACATACGCATAAAGAAATAGAATGTTCAATGGTCAATGCAACCTAGCATGGTACTACATGGCATGCTGATCATGAACGCAAACACCTAGTATATCCTATGATTACTTGCAAATGGGAATCAATCTTAGTAAGCTCTAGGAACTTACCTGGCGGTGCAGAACAGCAAGGCAAGTATTACGATAGATTAAAGATCACCTAGATACATATCAGAACACATAGATAAGTCTACGTCTAATCATTCAAGCACTCAAAGCATACATCATTCAATGAGAATAACAACCATATCACAATTGACATTCCATCAAGTTCAACCATTCATCTCATTGCCACATTCCGTAAGAGCACATCATTCTCATCATTCCATTCAACCACATTCACATTTTCGCAATAATAAATCCGTATAGCCATTTATCTCAAAGTTCTTCATATTCATCATATCTCATAAGGCATATGTTAACGATACATAACTTTAAAATTTCATCATGCCATTAGTCATCCATACATGCCATTAGTCCACACAAATCATGCTATTAGTCAATCAATCACATCATCACGCTAGTTAGTCATTTAACAATTCAAATTCCCAAGTTAATTCAAACCCGTTTGAAATTCGAGTCAAATAGTTAGAAATCTCGACCTTGGAAAAATGTTCGTCAAACTCTTTTTTTTTTATTTAAATCCGACAATAACCTTTTTAAATCTCGAAGCCTCACCAATAATATAATATATTATATTATATTTCATTTCCTTAATATATTTTATAAAATCTATTTATAAATCTTTAAGATCCCCTTTTTCCCAAATAAACACAATCAACCCACAAAATAGGCCCAAGATATCTTTAAAACAATACCCGGCCCAAATTCTTATTAAAAAAAAATCCGAATCCTTGCTTGTAAAGTCCAGAGCCAAATGCAATTGCAAAACAGGCCCAATCACTTGCTTTTTAAAACAAAAATGAGCCCAGCCCACATTTTCCCTTTTTCCAAACCCTGAAGCCCGAAGTTAGAATAAACTAAGGAGAGTGAGCCCCCAAGTGCGCTGACATGGATGCGGGCCCAGGCAAGTCATCCCCTTCCTCCTCTCTGTTCGGATTTTTGGGGGAAACAAAGGAAGGGAAAGAGGAGGCCTGCCGGCGGTGACACCCGACCCCGACTTCGATAGGGACACCCGACAGTTAACCCAACACAAGGAAGGAAACAAAGCAGAAACGAACAAGAAAGGGAAAGATGTGGAGGCTCACCGAGAGTTGAAAAACTTCGCCGGAAAATGCATGTGGAAGTCGATTGAGCTTCGCCGGAGGTGGATCGACGCCGATAAGGCCTAGGAAGAAAGGAGCTGTCATAAAGGTGCATACTTGAGGGGTAAATGATCGGAAAGCGAATGAAAAACCAAGACCGACCCTTTTGAATTGGAACATGGGGAGTGACGGTGCAGCGACTGCGACTTGGGCTCCGTCATCGACAGCAGAGGAAGCCAGAGGACGGGGAGCTCGGCCTAAATCTTCAATGGAGGAAAAATATGGAATGCTTGGTTGGTTGTTTCACTTCGAACAACAAGGAACAAAGGAAACACAGAGCTGCCAGTGCCGGCAGATCGGTGGATGGATCCGGGCTACTAGGCGGCGGCTTGAGCTCGGGCTTCGTTGGATTGCTAGGAGAGATACTCTGAGGGTGGCTCGAGCTCGAAGGACGCGAGGCATGTGCGTGGGCTGATTTCGAATAAAACAGGGAGGGTGCTCGGGGCTGCTGCTGTTGGCGCCTCGGGTGGAAGGAAGGAGAACGAGGTGAGGGGGTGGCCTGGGATGTGGTGGTGGCGAGGTGTGTTGGGGGTGGTGACTGTTGGGGGGTGCCGGAGGCTGCGGCTTGGCAGTGACGAACTAGGGAGCAAAGAGGGAGCTTTTCTGTGGAGAGGGAAGGGATATGATTTGTTGGTTGCTTACTGCACAATGTCTGAGGTTGCTTGTACGTATGTGTGAAGGGATCCCTTTTAGAAATCAGAAAAAGGGACTTTAGGAATTTTGTTTTCATCTTGCAGGTGAATCAGAGGGTTATTTGTTTACTGAATTTCAGAAGGTGTATCAGAAGGTGAGTCAATTTTGGCTCTATCTGTTTTTCCAAATGGGAAGAGAAAATGGAAGAATTGGGGGTTATTTGTTTACTGAAATTCGGAAATGGGGAGGGGAGGAAGAGGACAAAAAAAATGGAGAGGGAAAAGCAAAGTTGTCCCATATAAAATAATACCCGAATATTAAATCCAGAAACCCGCTCACTCCATCTCATCCCAACTCAAAATTTCAAATCGAATTTCCAAAATCGAATTTATTAATCTGATAAAATCTCGCTCTATTTTAAAACCTCAAGTCAAAGTAGTGGAATTAAAATCCGTCAGAGAAATCCGTTCCATGAGTTTGTTTTTGTTTTTTTGTTTTTTTGTTTTTTTTTTGTTTTTTTTGTTTTTTTTTAACTTAGCGAGTTTTCGTTTAATTCCGCTTTTAAATTCATTTTGATTCTCATTTTTCTGAAAAATTAGGATTTAAAAATCTGAGCCTTTACATCGTCCACCTCTAAAAACAAGTCTCGTCCATGAGAAAAAAATAAAACAATGTAGGGGATGAAGTACAGGTGAGTCCAAGGACCATTCCATTGACCCCGTAAGTGCCTCATAAGTGCCCCTATGAGATTCTTACCGTATCGTCGTCATGATCATAATATTCCATTGGTCATAGCGAGAATGTAATATGGGCCTTTACCACATCCTTACCCCGACTTCTCGGTTATATCATAACTCGAAAAGCATCATAGCACCTCCACTAGGTCTTAGCAAGCAATCTATAAGGGCCCCTCTAAAATGCATGTATCCACTTCGTGGGGCGTTATAATGCAAGCTCGGGTCAAAAAGTTTCAAAAAGGGGTTTCTTAGTTTGAAAGGGATTAGTTTTAAAATCATTGAAATTCTCGATCGCGCTCGATTTCTCGAAATCCAAGTTAGTCCTTTTTTTAAACACCATTCAAAATCCCTTAAACTCGATGTTAGTCAAGCAATTTTCAATCTCAAGAGGTGGAATCATCCACCTCTAAGGGCTAATCTCATATTTCCTCCATAGGTTCCAAGTCAGAATCATATTTCATCAATTCAGTTCTAGCATCCTAGCAATTCCAATTCAAGGCATCATATATCATAATAATTGTTCAACATAGCGATCGTATCACACATTCATAACCAGGCCATACTCAGGTCACGAACAGTTGCATACCAAAACATATTTAGCATCGTATCGTACATGGTAGTATTTATCACATCATCTCACATGAGTTGCACATTTTATCAATCAGATAATCACATCATATTCATACTGACTAACAAGCATCATCTCATTAGAGGCATTAAGTATCTAGTTACTTCACAGATAACGGCCGTTCTGTTTACATACGCATAAAGAAATAGAATGCTCAATGGTCAATGCAACCTAGCATGGTACTATCATGGCATGCTGATCATGAATCCAAGCACCTAGTATATCCTATGATTACATGCAAATGGGAATCAATCTGAGTAAGCTCTAGGAACTTACCTGGCGGTGCAGAACAGCAAGGCAAGTATTACGATAGATTAAAGATCACCTAGATACATATCATAACACTTAGATAAGTCTACGTCTAATCATTCAAGCACTCAAAGCATACATCATTCAATGAGAATAACAACCGTATCACAATTATCATTCCATCAAGTTCAACCATTCATCACATTGCCACGTTCCGTAAGACCACATCATTCTCATCATTTCATTCAACCACATTCGAATTTTCGCAATAATAAATCCACATAGCCATTTATCTCAAAGTTCTTCATATTCATCATATCTCATAAGGCATAAGTTAACGATACATAACTTTAACATTTCATCATGCCAGTAGTCATCCATACATGCCATTAGTCCACACAAATCATGCTATTAGTCAATCAATAACATCATCATGCTAGTTAGTCATCGAACAATTCGAATTCCCAAGTTAATTCAAACCCGTTTGAAATTCGAGTCAAATAGTTAGAAATCTCGACCTTGGAAAAATGTTCGTCAAAATCTTTTTTTTTTATTTAAATCCGACAATACCCTTTTTATATCTCGAAGCCTCATCAATAATATAATATATTATATTATATTTCATTTAATTAATATATTTTGTAAAATCTATTTATAAATCTTTAAGATCCCCTTTTTCCCAAGTAAACAAAATTAACCCACAAAATAGGCCCAAGTTACCTTTAAAACAATACCCAGCCCAAATTCTTATTAAAACAAAATTCAAATCCTTGCTTGTAAAGTCCAGAGCCGAATGCAATTGTAAAACAGGCCCGATCACTTGCTTTTTAAAACAAAAATGAGCCCAGACCACATTTTCCCTTTTTCCAAACCCTGAAGCCCGTAGTCAGAATAAACAAAGGAGAGTGGGCCCCCAAGTGCGCTGATGTGGACGCGGGCCCAGGCAAGTCATCTCCTTCCTCCTCTCTGTTCGGATTTCTAGGGGGAACAAAGAAAGGGAAAGAGGAGGCCTGCCGGCGGCGACACCCGACCCCGACTCCGACAGGGACACCCGACAGTTAACCCAACACAAGGAAGGAAACGAACAAGAAAGGGAAAGATGTGGAGGCTCACCGAGAGTCGAAAAACTTCGCCGGAAAATGCCTGTGGAGGTCGATTGAGCTTCACCGGAGGTGGATCGACACCGATAAGGCCTAGGAAGAAAGGAGTTGTCATAAAGGTGCATACTTGAGGGGTAAATGATCGGAAAGCGAATGAAAAACAAAGACCGAACCTTTTGAATTGGAACATGGGGAGTGACGGTGCAGCGGCTGCGACTTGGGCTCCGTCATCGACAGCAGAGGAAGCGAGAGGACGGGGAGCTCGGCCTAAATCTTCAATGGAGGAAAAATATGGAATGCTTGGTTGGTTGTTTCACTTCGAACAACAGGGAACAGAGGAAACACAGAGCTGCCAGTGCCGGCGGATCGGTGGATGGATCCGGGCTACTAGGCGGCGGCTTGAGCTCGGGCTTCGTTGGATTGCTAGGAGAGATACTCTGAGGGTGGCTCGAGCTCGAAGGAGGCGAGGCATGTGCGTGGGCTGATTTCGAATAAAACAGGGAGGGTGCTCGGGGCTGCTGCTGTTGGCGCCTCGGGTGGAAGGAAGGAGAACGAGGTGAGGGGGGTGGCCTGGGATGTGGTGGTGGCGAGGTGTGTTGGGGGTGGTGACTGTTGGGGGGTGCCGGAGGCTGCGGCTTGGCAGTGACGAACTAGGGGGCAAGGAGGGAGCTTTTCTGTGGAGAGGGAAGGGATATGATTTGTTGGTTGCTTACTGCACAATGTCTGAGCACTACTAAAAAAAAGGATTTAGCAATGAATGGTTAGCCACGGATTATAGGCGACCCTGTATTCATGGCCATTAGCGATGACATTGGCCACGATTGTTCCTGACCGTGGCTATATTCGTGGCTAATACTCATCCTGGTATGACATGCCAAAACATTCGTGGCTATTAGCAACAACCCAGATGTCCGTAGCTGATTTCGTGGCTCGATATGTGTCAGTGTCAGTAAATAGCCATGAACGTAGCCACGAATAGGAATGTCGTGGCTGTTTTCGACGCTGATATGGCCACAGCATAATATCCGTCGCTAAATCCGTGACTATTAATCATCAGAAATCAAGTGAACATATGTGGTGAGTGGGCCTTGGGTCACTAATTGTAGGCGGGCCGGATATATATTGAGAATGGGCTATCCGATGACGCTCGATCCGTGGCTGAATCCGGGTACAACCTCTCCCAAAATTTCTGGGCTCGGCCCATTAGAAATTAGTAAGACCATCCACAATGGTTTTGCTTAAAATATGCACATTTGCACAAGATGTGTAAAAATACACCTCACTTTTTGGTGATTTGCTCCATTGGTAAAATGTGCATTTTTTACACATCACTCAAATACAATTCATTTAAAATAAAAAAGAAAATTAAATCATAAAAAAACAAACCAATGAAATTATCTTGCTTTTTGTAAAAGTTTATGCACATGGGGATGTGGTGTGCTCAAATTTGCACACCACATGCTCAAATGTGTACATTTGCACACACCTAAAACAACCAATGGAGCTAAAAAATGTCTAAAAAGTACACATTTGCACATTTGCACACCACCATTGTGGATGGTCTAAAAGCCCAATTATCTTATTTCAGCCCATTGAATAAAGTGGTGATTTAGCTACGATTGAATCCGTGGCTAAATCCGTGGCTATATCAGCCCAAATATGTTTTTCCAGATTGGCCCGTTGATGGGCCCAAATATGCCTATGAAATTTTTTATATATAAATTAACAAGTGTTGAAACAAAAATATATTAACTAATCAATAAATTCTAATGAGAATATTATAAGGGTATGTTTTGAGGAAAACTCATATAAGTGACTAATAAATATTTAATTAAACCTTATATTACGTAATAAATTCTTATTAGAATACTATACTTGAGGAAAATTAATATAAGTTACTAATAAATGTTTAATAAACCTTATATTGATTAATAAATTCTTTTTAGAATATTATAAGGGTGTTTTGAGGAAAACTCATGTAAGTGTCTAATAAATGTTTAATAAAACATTATAGTAAGTAATAAATTCTTATTAGAATAATATAAGGGTATGTTTTGAGGAAAACTCATATAAGTAACTAATAAAAGTTTAATAAGATCTTATATTAACTAATAAATTCTTATTAGAATATTATAAGGGTGTGTTTTGAGAAAACTCATATAAGTGCCTAATAAATGTTTAATAAAACATTATATTAAGTAATAAATTCTTATTAGAATACTATAAGGGTATGTTTTGAGGAAAACTCATTTAAGTAACTACTAAGTGTTGAATAAAACCAAATATTAAGTAATCAATTCTTATTAAAATACTATAAGGGTATGTTTTGATGAAAATTCGTATAAGTAATGCATAAATGTTTAATAAAACCTCAAATTAACTAATAAATTCTTAAGAGAATACTATAAGAGTAAGTTTTCAAGAAAACTCATATAAGTAACTAACAAATGTTTAATAAAACCTTATATGAACTAATAAATTCCTATTAGAATACTATAAGAGTATGTTTTGAGGAAAACTCATATAATTAACGAATAAATGTTTAATAAAACCTTATATTAACTAATAAATTCTTATTAGAATACTAAAAGAGTATGTTTTGAGGAAAAACTCATATAATTAATGAACAAATGTTGAATAAAATTTTATATTAACTACTAAATTCTTATTAAAAACACTAGAAGAGTATGTTTTAAGGAAAACTCATATAAGTAACTAAAAAATGTTTAATAAAACCTTTTAATAACTAATAAATTCTTATTACAATACTATAAGAGTATGTTTTGAGGAAAACTCATATAATTAACGAATAAATGTTTAATAAAACCTTATATTAACTAATAAATTCTTATTAGAATACTATAAGAGTATGTTTTGAGGAAAACTCATGCAATTAACGAATAAATGTTTAATAAAACCTTAGATTAACTAATAAATTCTTATTAGAATACTAAAAGAGTATGTTTTGAGGAAAACTCATATATATAATGAACAAATGTTGAAGAAAACTTTATATTAACTACTAAATTCTTATTAAAACACTAGAAGAGTATGTTTTGAGGAAAACTCAAATAAGTAACTAACAAATGTTTAATAAAACCTTATAATAACAAATAAATTCTTATTAGAATACTATAAGAGTATGTTTTGAGGAAAATTCATATAATTAACGAATAAATGTTTAATATAACCTTATATCAACTAATAAATTCTTATTAGAATATTATAAGAGTATGTTTTGAGGAAAACTCATATAATTAACGAATAAATATTTAATAAAACCTTATATTAACTAATAAATTCTTATTAGAATACTAAAAGAGTATGTTTTGAGGAAAACTCATACTCCCTCCGTTCCATAATACATGTCCCTTTCCTTTTAGGCACGCTTTTTAATAAGCGGAAAACTCTATAAAATATAATTTTTTTAATTGATTTTTTAATATGATATGATACTTATTACTAATGAGTATCATATTATATAAAAAAATTAATTAAAAAAATAATATTTTATAGAGTTTTTCGCTCATTAAAAAGCGTGTCAAAAAAGAAAAGGACATGTATTATGGAACGGAGGGAGTATAATTAATGAACAAATGTTGAATAAAATTTTATAATAACTACTAAATTCTTATTAAAACACTAGAATAGTATGTTTTGAGGAAAACTCATATAATTAACAAATAAATGTTTAATAAAACCTTAGATTAACTAATAAATTCTTATTAGAATACTAAAAGAGTATGTTTTGAGGAAAACTCATATAATTAATGAACAAATGTTGAATCAAAATTTTATATTAACTACTAAATTCTAATTAAAACACTAGAAGAGTATGTTTTGAGGAAAACTCATATAATTAACGAATAAATGTTTAATAAAACCTTATATTAACTAATAAATTCTTATTAGAATACTATAAGAGTATGTTTTGAGGAAAACTCATACAATTAACGAATAAATGTTTAATAAAACTTTATATTAACTACTAAATTCTTATTAAAACACTAGAAGAGTATGTTTTGAGGAAAACTCATATAATTAACAAATAAATGTTTAATAAAACCTTAGATTAACTAATAAATTCCTATTAGAACACTATAAGAGTATGGTTTGAGGAAAAATGATATAAGTAACCAATAAATGTTTAATTAGACCTTATATTAACAAATAAATTCTTATTAGATTACTATAAGGGTATTTTTCGAGGAAAACATGTAAGTAAGTAATAAGTGTTGAATAAAATCTTATATTAGCTAAAAAATTCTTTTTAAAATACTATAAGAGTATGTTTTCAAGAAAACGTACTCATATAAGTAACTAATAATTGTTGAATAAAACCGTATAGAAGTTAGATTTGAGGAAAACGTTAATTTTATAAGTAAGTCCAAACTTTATATATGAATTTTATAAAACTACGTACCTAACGAGGAAAAAATAACTCCATTCAATAAGATTTGACAAAAACTTATTTTAGTAAATAAATTAATTCTTTTATGAATATTATGCAATTACAAATTTTTTATATGATTTTTTATACCAAATCCATATATTTTAATATTCATATTTAAAAAATTCATATAAGATACGGGTACTGATTAGTTTAATGATGTTTGGTAGATTCTTATAAAAACATATACATATCTAATTAAATTTGATAAAAACTTATTTAAAGTATATATTTAATGACAAATATTAAATAATTGTATTGATAGTTTTTTATTTTAGATGTAAACTGTGAAGGAAGAAAAAAAGTAAATCATACGCTCAATTTTTTTTATTTTAGCGCGCAATTGATTTTTGAGCGGGCCTTTGAAATTAGAAGAGCGCGGTATAACCCTAATTCACTTTTTGGGCACCGCCTCTTTTCTCACATTATCTTCATCGCCTCTCGTCCCTCCCTCTTCATTCATTCCAGTTCCAGATCTCTGTCTCCCCAAAACTTCAGATCTCTCATACTCCTCTCATCCACTCTTGTCCTAGCCCCTTCGCCCCCTGTCTTCCAACCACGGTGAACGACGCCGACAGACCACCATGGAGAACGACACCGGTGGAGACTCCAATCTGGCAGAGCCTGGAGGGAGCGTCGCCTTCAGCAGTCCCCATTGCTCCCCTATCCCCTCATTCTACTATTGTCTTCTGCATATCGTCCCTTAAACACATTCTCCCACAGATCTGAAATGAAAACTTGAAAGGAAACCCTCAACCGTTCGGCGGTTTTGTGCTCAGATTCCTGGCCTTTTCGGCCACCAACGGCGGCTCCGCCAGGTCAAACACTCTCCCCTTCATCAAGCTTCCAGATCCGGTATGCGTCTTCACTAAATTTCAATTTATTTGAAAAAATTACAATAATGCCGATGTATAATTTCTGAAACATTTTTGAGTTGCTGTCCAAAAATATCAAAATAACAATAATTATGTTGTCCAAAATTTCAGTTTATTTGATGCTTCAAAATAACAATAATGTTGAAATTCGGTGTAGATGCAAGCAATAATGTTGCTGTCCAGAAAGTCAGAAACATTTTGAGACATTGAAGACTTGTTTTTTGCTTCCATGTTTGATGCTTCAAATCTGAGATGGTTGCTTTATTTTGTGATAATCTGGGTTTTAGGGTTTTTTTTAAGGACTTTGGTGGTTAAGGATGGTTGTTTCCATTTTGATTTGTTATTAAAATGTGTGTTAAAACCTAATTGAAGAGTGTTTGAAATCTGTCAGCTTCAGGACATCGTGTTGTTTTGGATACTGGGAATTATGTGATTCGAATCTGAATTAGGGCTTTTGAGAAAAGTTATATTTGGAAGTTTAGAAGTGTTTGGCTCTGGTTTCGTGATTTTTAAAGGTCATAGTAATATTTGATGAATTTAATGAAAACAGTGTACAAATTCTGTGACACCTACTTTGAGCAATTTTCATGAATTATTGGTTAATGATTTTTGAGTTCTATCACTTGGAGAATCTCCAAAACTCATTAAAGGTCTGCATAATTTTTATAAAATATAAATTAGGATTTGAAACGTAGGTTTTTAATAAGTTTCTGAATGCAGCTGTTTAATGTCAAATTATGCTTTGAGAATTGAAGTTGATAGTTGAAGTTTCACTTTGTGTTTATGAATGCGTGTTTGTGATTATAAGTTGACAGTGATTTCATTATTCCTTATATTATAAGGGCATATTTAATTTGGATTTAGGCTAAGTCTAATTGAGGTTGGATCTAGGTTATTTTGAAATTGAATCAATGCATTGTATATCTTTGATGGCTTTGTCTATGAACTTGTTATTTAAAAAAAAAAAAATTTACTTATTCAATATGCCATTTATGAAATTTAGTATTTGATTTGTATTTTATATTTTTGTAATTGAACAGGGCCATTTAATTTCATGCTTGGGCATAAAAAATGGAATCTTGCCCTCATTGAAGTTCAATCTCTAGATGGTCCAGTGTGAAGCATTGGGTGTAAGAATAAGGCAGAAGTTCTCAAACTAGTGTCTAGATTCATAAGTGGGTTGGTACCTTTTCTTAGGTGTAGTATTTTTGGATATTGTACATCATGTGCATGATGTTATGTTTTGTAATTTGTATTTGGACTCATTAGTTGTGCATTTTGTGCATGATGTTGTGTTTTGTATTCTCTATCGTATAAATAACGCATTCAAATAATCGCAACAACGTAAGCCACGAATCTAGCCTCAAAGGTAGCAACCAATTATGCATTGCCATTAGCCACGACCATAGCAATGACTCAGCCACGGAATCAGCAATACCCATTACTTATTCCCTGCAACGAACTCAGCCACAAAATTAGCCACGACATTTGCGATGAGCATTTTCGACGCTGTTGTCGTCGCCACAGCCACGGCATTCATAAGTCATACTCAACCACGGAATTAGCCACGACGGTATGAGTTCGTTGCTATTTTCCGTTGCTACATCGGCCCAAATTTAGTCACGAGGCATATGGCTACGGATGGCCCGACCGTTGCCGAGTCCGTGGCTAAACCGGTTAGCCACGGTCATTCGTTGCCAAATCCGTTGCTATTTTCCGTTGCTAAATCCTGTTTTTTTAGTAGTGGAGGTTGCTTGTACGTATGTGTGAAGGGATCCCTTTTAGAAATCAGAAAAAGGGACTTTAGGAATTTTGTTTTCATCTTGCAGGTGAATTAGAGGGTTAGAAGAATTGGGGGTTATTTGTTTACTGAAATTCGGAAATGGGGAGGGGAGGAAGAGGGCAAAAAAAATGGAGAGGGAAAAGCAAAGTTGTCCCATATAAAATAATACCCGAATATTAAATCCCGAAACCCGCTCACTCGATCTCATCCCGACTCAAAATTTCAAATCGAATTTCCAAAATCGAATTAATTAATCTGATAAAATCTCGCTCGTATTTTAAAACCTCAAGTCAAAGTAGCGGAATTAAAATCCGTCAGAGAAATCCGTTCCATGAGTATGTTTTTGTTTTTTTTTTTTTTTTGTTTTTTTTGTTTTTTTTAACTTAGCGAGTTTTCGTTTAATTCCGCTTTTAAATTTATTTTGATTCTCATTTTTCTGAAAAATTAGGATTTAAAAATCTGAGCCTTTACATCGTCCACCTCTAAAAACAAGTCTCGTCCATGAGAAAAAAATAAAACAATGTAGGGTATGAAGTACAGGTGAGTCCAAGGGCCATTCCATTGACCCCGTAAGTGCCTCATAAGTGCCCCTATGAGATTCTTACCGTATCGTCGTCATGATCATAATATTCCATTGGTCATAGCGAGAATGTAATATGGGCCTTTACCACATCCTTACCCCGACTTCTCGGTTATATCATAACTCGAAAAGCATCATAGCACCTCCACTAGGTCTTAGCAAGCAATCTATAACGGCCCCTCTAAAATGCATGTATCCACTTCGTGGGGCGTTATAATGCAAGCTCGGGTCGAAAAGTTTCAAAAAGGGGTTTCTTAGTTTGAAAGGGATTAGTTTTAAAATCATTGAAATTCTCGATCGCGCTCGATTTCTCGAAATCCAAGTTAGTCCTTTTTTTAAACACCATTCAAAATCCCTTAAACTCGATGTTAGTCAAGCAATTTTCAATCTCAAGAGGTGGAATCATCCACCTCTAAGGGCTAATCCCATATTTCCTCCATAGGTTCCAAGTCAGAATCATATTTCATCAATTCAGTTCTAGCATCCTAGCAATTCCAATTCAAGGCATCATATATCATAATAATTGTTCAACATAGCGATCGTATCACACATTCATAACCAGGCCATACTCAGGTCACGAACAGTCGCATACCAAAACATATTTAGCATCGTATCGTACATGGTAGTATTTATCACATCATCTCACATGAGTTGCACATTTTATCAATCAGATAATCACATCATATTCATACTGATTAACAAGCATCATCTCATTAGAGGCATTAAGTATCTAGTTACTTCACAGATAACGGCCGTTCTGTTTACATACGCATAAAGAAATAGAATGCTCAATGGTCAATGCAACCTAGCATGGTACTATCATGGCATGCTGATCATGAATCCAAGCACCTAGTATATCCTATGATTACATGCAAATGGGAATCAATCTGAGTAAGCTCTAGGAACTTACCTGGCGGTGCAGAACAGCAAGGCAAGTATTACGATAGATTAAAGATCACCTAGATACATATCAGAACACATAGATAAGTCTACGTCTAATCATTCAAGCACTCAAAGCATACATCATTCAATGAGAATAACAACCGTATCACAATTATCATTCCATCAAGTTCAACCATTCATCTCATTGCCACGTTCCGTAAGACCACATCATTCTCATCATTTCATTCAACCACATTCGAATTTTCGCAATAATAAATCCACATAGCCATTTATCTCAAAGTTCTTCATATTCATCATATCTCATAAGGCATAAGTTAACGATACATAACTTTAACATTTCATCATGCCAATAGTCATCCATACATGCCATTAGTCCACACAAATCATGCTATTAGTCAATCAATAACATCATCATGCTAGTTAGTCATCGAACAATTCGAATTCCCAAGTTAATTCAAACTCGTTTGAAATTCGAGTCAAATAGTTAGAAATCTCGACCTTCGATAAATGTTCGTCAAAATTTTTTTTTTTTATTTAAATCCGACAATACCCTTTTTATATCTCGAAGCCTCATCAATAATATAATATATTATATTATATTTCATTTAATTAATATATTTTGTAAAATCTATTTATAAATCTTTAAGATCCCCTTTTTCCCAAGTAAACAAAATTAACCCACAAAATAGGCCCAAGTTACCTTTAAAACAATACCCAGCCCAAATTCTTATTAAAACAAAATTCGAATCCTTGCTTGTAAAGTCCAGAGCCGAATGCAATTGTAAAACAGGCCCGATCACTTGCTTTTTAAAACAAAAATGAGCCCAGCCCACATTTTCCCTTTTTCCAAACCCTGAAGCCCGTAGTTAGAATAAACAAAGGAGAGTGGGCCCCCAAGTGCGCTGATGTGGACGCGGGCCCAGGCAAGTCATCTCCTTCCTCCTCTCTGTTCGGATTTCTAGGGGGAACAAAGAAAGGGAAAGAGGAGGCCTGCCGGCGGCGACACCCGACCCCGACTCCGACAGGGACACCCGACAGTTAACCCAACACAAGGAAGGAAACGAACAAGAAAGGGAAAGATGTGGAGGCTCACCGAGAGTCGAAAAACTTCGCCGGAAAATGCCTGTGGAGGTCGATTGAGCTTCACCGGAGGTGGATCGACACCGATAAGGCCTAGGAAGAAAGGAGTTGTCATAAAGGTGCATACTTGAGGGGTAAATGATCGGAAAGCGAATGAAAAACAAAGACCGAACCTTTTGAATTGGAACATGGGGAGTGACGGTGCAGCGGCTGCGACTTGGGCTCCGTCATCGACAGCAGAGGAAGCGAGAGGACGGGGAGCTCGGCCTAAATCTTCAATGGAGGAAAAATATGGAATGCTTGGTTGGTTGTTTCACTTCGAACAACAGGGAACAGAGGAAACACAGAGCTGCCAGTGCCGGCGGATCGGTGGATGGATCCGGGCTACTAGGCGGCGGCTTGAGCTCGGGCTTCGTTGGATTGCTAGGAGAGATACTCGGAGGGTGGCTCGAGCTCAAAGGAGGAGAGGCATGTGCGTGGGCTGATTTCGAATAAAATAGGGGAGTTTGGTGGCGTGGGTGGCGAACGAGCGGAGGCAATGGTGGTGCTCGGGGCTGTTGCTGCTGGCGCCTCGCGTGGAAGGAAGGAGAATGAGGTGAGGGGGGGTGGCCTGGGACGTGGTGGTGGCGAGGTGTGTTGGGGGTGGTGACTGTGGGGGGGTGCCGGAGGCTGCGGCTTAGCAGTGTCGAACTAGGGAGCAAGGAGGGAGCTTTTCTGTGGAGAGGGAAGGGAAATGATTTGTTGGTTGCTTACTGCACAATGTCTGAGGTTTCTTGTACGTATGTGTGAAGGCATCCCTTTTAGAAATCGGAAAAAGGGACTTTAGGAATTTTGTTTTCATCTTGCATGTGAATTAGAGGGTTATTTGTTTACTGAAATTCGGAAGGTGAATCAGAAGGTGAGTCAATTTTGGCTATATCTGTTTTTCCAAATAGGAAGAGAAAATGGAAGAATTGGGGGTTACTTGTTTACTGAAATTCGGAAACGGGGAGAGGAAAAAGAGGACAAAAAAAATGGAGAGGGAAAAGCAAAGTTGCCCCATATAAAATAATGCTCGGATATTAAATCCCGAAACCCGCTCACTCGATCTTACCCTGACTCAAAATTTCAAATAGATTTTCCAAAATCGATTTAATTAATCTTGTAAAATCCCGCTCATATTTTAAAACCTCAAGTCAAAGTAGCGGAATTGAAATCGGTCAGAGAAATCCGTTCCATGAGTTTGTTTTTGTTTTTGTTTTTTTTAACTTAGCGAGTTTTCGTTTAATTCCGCTTTTAAATTCATTTTGATTCTCATTTTTGTGAAAAATTAGGATTTAAAAATCCGAGCCTTTACACCTTAGAGCATGTGGATGCAAAATTATACATGGCGAACAACACTGTGGTCATCCCAACAGGCATGGTGGACAATGAACTGGTGCAAGTAGGTAAGTTCTTTGTCCTTACTGATTTTCTAGTTATTGATATGGCAGAGGACCGTGCTTGTCCAATTATTGTAGGAAGGCCCTTCTTAGCGACGGTGGATGCCAACATAAGCGTAAGGAAGGGAGTGCTCACTTTCAACATCAGCGATGAGGTAATTGAGTACTCTTTCAATAAAACTGAAAGGCATATAGGTCCCATGGAAGAGATCAAATCAATATCAACCAGGTACATCACTTGCGGGGAGCCAAAAGTAAGAAATATGACTCCTAAGGAACTAGAAAAGAGGGACATGGAAGCCCAGGTAGAGGAAATCATAGCGATTCTGAACGACGATACAGAAGATCTACTCGACATCGACCCAAGTAAGCCCATATTGACTAATTTTTATTCATAATCGTTGCCAGGTCTTAAGTATGGGTTCGATGTCGACCAGAAGTACTCGACGTCGAGTATTCTAGTCGACGTCGACCAAATCCAGAAGCCCCCATCGACTCCACCAGCATCGAGTAAACCACCCAAAGCCGAGCAGTACTCGACGTCGAGTAGGTTACTCGACATCAACCAGATCCATGGGAACTCGACCACTTCCTCCTCGATGAGCAAGCCAATAGACGACAAAAAGCAGTTGACGTCGAGTACCACTACTCGAAGTCGACAAGATCAGGAGGTCCCGAACGTTGATTTCACGAAGGTAAACCAAGGTACGTACATCTCTTCTCCTATTTCAATTAAAGATTTACCTATAAATGGGAGAGGTTTGCCTTGGTATGTGCAATTATGCAGGGTTTCCAATGACGATCCCAAGAAGTATGAAGTAGGATACAAAGTCTATGTCTCCGAATCAAAGGATCATTGGTTCCTCAACAAATTCAACAAGAAAAAGATGGGACCTTTCGCGGTGAAAAAGATCCATTCAGGAGGACTACAGCTAATGGACAAGAATGGAGTCATGTTTGAAATCCAGGCCATATGGGCCCTGCAGATGCCACCTTGAGCTTTAACGGAGAAATTCGGCCTAGCGACTATAAAGTCTAAAGCTTGTAAAACGGCAATTAGTTTTTTAATTTTTGGACATTTGTTTTTGGTTTTTCATTTTGAAACATTATTTTTAAATTTTCTATTGTGGATATTTTCTATCTAACGATTTTTACAGGTACGAACAAGCTACAGAAGTACTCGACGTCGAGTAACCTACTCGACGTCAACTACCCATCACGAGCAAAGGACCTGTGGTCGAGGAGAATGACCATCCCGAGGTTCAACTGTACTCGATGTCAAGTAGTTATAGTCGACTTCGACTACTCCTACTCGATATTGACCACTTCTGCGGCTCCATCAACACTCGATATCGACCACGTATGCAGCTCCATCAACACTCGATTCCGACCTCCTGCACACTTATCTAGTGAGTTTCTTTCTTTACCCTTGTTCTTTATACAGTGAGGACACTGTAATGTTTAAGTATGGGGTAAGGGAAGGGCTTACTTTATGCATTTTGACCATATTTGACCATATGTGTGCATACTTTTAAGTTTATTTCTCGAATTGCTTATACATGACTACTTTGGATTTCATATTTTATTTATGTACTTATATGCATGTTTTCTAAAGTTCATAAACATCACCCCCATTAATTTTTTTTATCAGTGTCATGGAAGCTTATATTGAACTCGACGATGCAAAATTGGATTCATTAGAGATATAGCATGAAATTGCCTAGTAAAGGGAAGTCACAAAGAAGTGCGTTATTTTATTGAAAACCATAAAATGAGATAAATTAGATGTTGCTTTTGACATGTTGCATGATAAGAGGATGGAGGACTTTATATTTTCCATATAATGCTCATATTATCCTAGCCTTACCTATGTTTATACATCACAAAAGCCATATTTATGCCTTATTTCAATTATTGCTCCACATGTTCTAAATATTGTCCATTCTTTACCTTATTTCCATCCGGGGATTATGTTGAGAATGGAATCATATTATTGAGATTATTATATGGTGTTTGTGTTGTACTATTATTTTGGAGTTTGGAAAGAAATTTGAAAGTTTTTGAAAATTTAATGAGTGAAAGAAAATCTGGTCACCTCATGAGGTAAAGGTAAATCGACCCTGCCTGCGTCGAGATAATATTTCCGCAAGATGGGAAACCAAAGTGAGGAGTCCAAAGCACTAAGTATCCGGGGCCATTCATGACACTCATGTTTGCGACTCGCGAGAAGGCAGTGCTGAGGTTAGAGATGTAAAAGCATATAAGTGAAAAAAAGCAAAGAGTGAATTATGAGAAGATGAGTGATGTGGAAACTGATGTCTCCAAAGTAGCCATGTCTTTATGCATATTTTAGTTCCATATTCTTAACATTTTGCATATTTCAGGTTGGGAATATGTCGAATTTATGTAGTATATGCTTATTTGTCAAAAATGGAGATCTACATAAGTTTCTGTTTAATATCGCAGGATATGGAACCATTTCAGAAGAAAACCAAGAAGCGAGAACCGGAGCTCAAAGATACTCGACATCGACTAGCCTTAGTCGATCTCGACGAATCAAGCCTAGACACACCCGAGTCAAAGAGCACATGTCGAGGAGCCCAGGAGGGATTATCCGGAACCAGGAGAGATTATCCGGATCTAGGGAGAAACTATCCGGAGTCGAGAAAGAGACTACCCGACCATGCCCGGACAGCATCCTCGAGATCGAGGACCGGTACCCGAGATCGACAAGTCAGGGAGCTTGTGTCCGAACACATCGAGAAGGACTTGCCCGACCAACCAAGCCACACCAGTCGACAGGCCATCTCTACTCGATGTCGACAAGGAGTTCTCGAGATCGACGAAGCCTGTAAACCTGTGTCCGAGCATGTTGACAAGAGGCTACCCGATGCACCAAGCCGGCCGGTCGATGACCCACCACTACTCGAGATCGACGAGCGCTAAGAGCCATGACCGAGCCATGTCGAGGACCAGCTAGCCAAGACGACGAGCCAAGCCCAGTCGACAACAATCCTACTCGAGATCGACAAGACCCTTGTCGAGATCGACGACGAATCCAGAAACCGCGTAACGCGTTTTGGGGCAGTTCTACTCGGATTGGGATTCCTTGGGCTCGAAGTTTGCCGATTCTATCCGATCTATCAAGATACATCAAGGAAGAGAGAGATCTATCCACTTTGAAGACTTTTAGATATATTTTCCTGATTTAGATTTAATTATGTTGTTGCTTTTATTTATCTTTAATGCTTTTAGATATAGTTTTAGATATAGATAAAGATTTCTATCCTTGAGTAGCAAGGTATAGAAGGCTATAAATAAAGCCTTAGGGGCTCAGTTTTATTAATTCAAATTTTCAGTAGGAGAAGTAGTAGAGAGAGAGAGATAGAGTAAGTGACCAAGAGGAGTTGGTGAAGCGAGAGCGGAATTGGCTTCCTTTGGTTGTAAGCTCTATTTTATTTCATTAATGCAAGTTTATTTCCTTTTATTATTGATGTCTTTAATTATGATGAAGCGCGAGTAGTCCACCCTCTTCTAGGGTTGGGGCGAGCCCGACGTTAGCCATGGATAATTGAGGTAAAGATCCGACTTTTATCATGTTTTGAGCATCTACTACTTGTTTATGTGTTTATTACCCATCTAATGGAGATCCATGATAACAACTTGGATTGTAAACATAAAATTAGTAGAGACAATTAGGGTTTCTTGAAAGAGTTGTCTAATTGTTGGAAAAGGCGAAAGCTTGTCCTTGATGCGATTTACGTGATTATCTGTTTTATCTCTGCCTTATGCATGTTTGGTTATTGTTGTTGCAAACCCCAATTCTGGAAGCCCTTTTCATAAATTTTATTTCGAGATCCCCAGGCATTTGTTTTTATTTTATTTCGTTTTTACTTTCTGCCCTCGTCGCTCTCGACCAAGCCTGGTCGATCTCGACTACTAATTTCCGATCCCAGATCGTCGTAGCTTACTTGTGCAGGAACTCAACAAAGCCAAGCCGAAGTCGACCAAGACTCTACTCGATCTCGAGTAGGCCTTGTCGAGATCGACTAGCCCTGTGGCTGTGACTGCTGCGCTGTTCGACTTGCCTGATCTCCTGTCGACTTACCCTAGTCGAGATCTAGCACCTGTTGTCGACCCCTGTCCGTGAGATTTCTCCGCTACCTAGGATCCGTTGACACTCTTCCTCGTGGATTGATCCTGACTTCCCGCTGCTACATCAGGAGGAGGTCTTGTAATTATTTCCAAGGGACGGAATCTGGTTTGCTTGACTTTATTTATATTTTATTGCAAGTCTCGATTTCCTCCTATCAACAAATTGGCGCCGTTGCCGGGGAAGCTATCATTCGCGCCTTAGGTAGTTGAATCTCACGTCTACTCTGAGTTACTTTTCAGGTATAGGCGCCGTTCTGGTCAACCACCTGAGTTTGACGGCTTAGACAACCCAGAACGCCTTATACAAGCCCACGCTAGACTGAAAAGAGCCATGGCAGCCGCAGAAACACAGGAGCAGCTGATACAGAGGCTTACTAGGGAGCTAGCCGCAAAGGATGCTACTATCGCCGCTGAAAGGGCAGCGAGGGAACAAGAAGCTGAGCGCGCTAGGCAAACAGAAGCTGAGCTTGACCAATATCCAACTACTGCTGAGGATTATATGCATCCAACTCTCGTCGTGCCTGAATCGGCGATTCTTATCCCTGAAAACTCTTTTGAAATTCGCACTCAATTTCTGATAGAGCTTAAAAATAATGCTTTTTATGGCAAATTTAATGAGTGCCCTCTTGAACATATTACCAATTTTTCTGACATGTGCCGTACTCTTGCTGAAGGTACAACTTTCGAATATGTCAAGATGAAGGCTTTTCGCTGGTCTCTCGCTGGGCCTGCACTGAAGTGGCTTGAAGGGCTGAAACCAAGATCACTCACAACATGGGCCCAAGTAGAGCAAGAGTTTCTGAATAAATTCTTCCCACCTGCCAAGACAGCACTTCTCCGACAGAAAATCACCGCCTTCAAACAGAAGCCTGGGGAACCGCTGGCAAAGGCATGGGAACACTACAAAGAACTGCTGCGATCTTGCCCTACTCATGGACAGCCACCCTATGTCATTCAGGAGATCTTCTTCAACTCTCTTGATCAAGTCACCAAGGACAGAATCAACCATTATACTCGCTATGAGTATCTGACGATGCCGCCAGTTGACGCATGGGGTGTGCTAGACAAGCTCACCAATTATGACAACAAATATGGGTCTACTGTAAACTATGAGGAGAACTCCTACGCCAAGCCAGCACCATCTATGCCACTCTATGAGCCAGCAAAGGAGATTGACCCAGATGTCAGGGAGCAGTTCTACAGAGACCAGAATCGTAAGCTCCTCAAGCAAGTCAAATATCTATCTGTCAATCAGCCTTGCATCGAATGCGGATCACAGCGGCACACCACTACTGAGTGCCCACACACTGAGCAAGTCAGAATGGCAGAGACACATGAGGAAGCAGCCTACGCTGGGGGTCCAAATCGCTACATGGGAGATCAAAGGTTCTATCAGCCTCAGTGGAACCAAGGTCCTCCCAGGAACCCCCCACCCTAAAGAGCTCCAGGACATCCAGAAAGGGATCAAAAGAAGGACGATCTACAACTGATCCTTGATGAGATGCGCCGAAATCATGCACAGAACATGCAGGCTACGAACACCATCAACAATCAGCTCCAGAATTTCAACACAAAATTTGGAGCATTGGACATCTGGAAAAGGGGAATAGAGACGCACATGGGTCAAATCGCTGCACAGATCCCACGACCATCCGGACAGCTCCCTGGTCAAACAGAACCAAATCCTAAGGGGAAAACCGGACACTTCGCAGCTATCAAACTCAGAAGTGGGCATCAATTACACGAGCCAGATGTCAGAAAACAGCAAAGCAAGGAGGAGCAGCAACTCGAGACAGAGAAGAGCCTACTCGATCTCGAGGAGACTCTAGTCGATCTCGACAAGAAGCTGCCCGACACAGACCAGAAGCTGAGCTCGGACTCCACTGCGCAGCCCAGCAACTCCAGGTCGACCACCCTAGTCGATCTCGAGGACCCCCTGGTCGAGATCGAGGAGCAGCATCTGGCCGACGTCGACGACTCTGCAACACCTCCGACAGCTGATTTGGCTCCAAAACAGAAAAAGCCACTGCCTTTCCCTTCAAAAGCACAGAAAGATCCCACTGCAGGTAGGTTTACCAGATTTGTTAATATGCTGCAAGAACTAAATGTTTCTATTCCTTTTACAGAAGCCCTACAAGAGATGCCTGGATATGTCAAATTTCTGAAGGAAATCCTGAGCAAAAAGCGATCCATCTCAGAGATCGCAGGCGAATGCAAAGTACTCAACTTCCCTGAAAAGAGACCTGACCCTGGTAAGTTTTCTGTTACTGTGGGTTTTAGGCAATATAAATATGATTCTCTGTGCGATTTAGGAGCAAGTGTGAGCATCATGCCACTATCAATCTGGCGGAAGGTAAAAATAGGATGCATAGAACCTGTGGATGCCAAATTATACATGGCGAACAATACAGTGGTCATCCCTACAGGTATAGTTGAGAACGCCCCTGTCCAGGTTGGTAAATTCTTTGTCCCAGCAGATTTCCTTATCATAGACTGTGCTGAAGATCCTACTAGCCCTATTATTCTTGGTAGACCATTCTTAGCAACTGCAGATGCCAGGATTAGTGTTAAGAATCGCTCGCTCACCTTCACCATAGGCGTTGAGGTTTTAGATTTCTCTTTTGGTCCTGCAAAAGAGGAAATTTCATGGTTGGAGGTGAAAAGCATCAGCAACCACGGGACCAAGCAAACCGAGGGAAGCACCAGATCAGTACTTGAGATCGACGAGACAAACTCGATCTCGACAAGGGGTGTACTCGATCTCGACAAGACTTTGTCGAGGTCGACAAACTCTGCTGAGCCACTGACTTGCCAAGAACCTAAGTATGGGGTCCCTGTACTCGAGGTCGGCCAACAGTACTCGATCTCGACTAGCCCCAAGCCCAAAGTTTCCTGTTTTGGGTCCGAAAAGGTAAGTTCAGGTATGAATTCTACTCCCCCTCAGTCCATAAAGAAATTTTTTAATAATTTAAGGGGAGGTAAGGCCCCTTGGCAAGAAAATCTGCGAAAGCTAAGGGCTGGAAGGAAGAGAAAGAAAGAGAAGAGAGATGATGCGAGCAACCACCTATCAGCTGAGCTTGCATACTACCATCAGGACCTAGATGATCTAGGAGAAGGGCCAAGCATGAGCAGGCCTCACAATAATGGTCCTTGAGCGCAAACGGAGAAGTCGGCCTAGCGACTATAAAATCTAGAGCATGTATATAAACTTTATGAATTTTAGGACTTTTTGAACTTTTTTTTGTCTTTGGTTTTGGTTTTATGTCTTTTAGAATAGTTCATGTGGATAGTCTTGTTTCTTGTGCAATCTAACACTTTTAGGTCGGCAAGCATATAAGGATCGCGAAAAGTGGAATAAAGAAGTCCCTGAAAACAGTCAGAATCGACGAAGGCCAAGTCGACGACGACAAGGAGGAGCAGCTCAGACACTCGTCGAGCTCGAGTAGGCCAACTCGAGATCGACAAGCCACCAGAAGCTCCTCGACTTCAGAAAACCACTAGACACAGGAAAGCTACTCGAGATCGAGTACCTTGTACTCGAGATCGACGAGACCCTTTCCTCGACCAGCACTGATTCGCCCTCCTCGATATGTTATCCTGTGAGTTCCTTCCTTTACTCTTGTTTTTATTTGATTTTGTACAGTGGGGACACTGTAAATTTTAAGTATGGGGTGGGGGAAGGGCTCATTATTATTATCATATGTCATTATCATATGTCTTAGTCTTTCTTTTGGTTTTACATGGTGAAATTTTAATTTTTTATATCATGCATTCATGTTTAAATTTTATGCATTTTAAGTTTTTTAGTCTTGTCTTTTTGATTTACATAAATAAAAAAAATAAAAAAAAATAGAAAATGTCGAAAAATAAAAAAAAATATGCATGTTTAATTTTTGCATTGTTTTAGTTTTGATACCCTAACTTAGATGTCCTATGATGATAAATAATGACTGACTTGATCATATAAATCCTATGGCGAGTTTGGAAGGTTTAGCCTAAGTCCTCGAAATTGTTTTTTATGTGGATTGTGAGCTTGTGATGAAATTGAGCACATATGATCCTAAGCTAAAGGTTAAAATCCAACAAAAATTGTCCCAGTGAGAATTTTGGCCTGATAGGGAGAACATTAAAAATCCCTCTGCTTTCTTGAGTGTATTTACTCTTCCTATGCATCTCTAAATATTGTGATAGTTATTCAAAACCAATGCATTTATATGTTTATGTTGATGAGAATTAAATGATGGAGGCACCTTTTAAGCCAATTTTATCCTCTCTTTACCTACCCTGCATTATCCCTGCTTGAAGCCAGAACATTAGCCTGAGACTTTTATTGTGAACTCCACAAAAATATCCTTAGCCAAATTGAGCCTGACCCCCATTTGGGAATTAAGACTTAGAGTTGGTTGGAATGATGATTTGTGGAAAGAATGAGCTTATGTTGCATTTCAAGTAGGAAGGATTGTTGAAATTATTGAAACATGGGTTGATTTTAAATTTTTATCTTGCTATGCATATTATGTAAAAGGATTTTTGGCTCACATTATAAATGCACTATTAGCGTTATTTGGTTTTTATTTTCGAAGAAAAAAAAATCCGAAAAAAAAGAGAAGAAAAAAGTACATATGCTTATGAATAAAGTGCATGAGCCAAATTTACCTTATTTTCTTTCATTATTTGCAAGATACATACTTCGGAGAGGTTGAGAAAGTTTGAAAGGTTACATACTTCATTTAGATAAATTGAAGAGTTTGGTTGACTGAAAGTTATGGTTTGGTTGTGTTGGAGATTTAGGAGTCTTGATTCCCGAATTTTATTTAAGCACCACATGGCCAAATAATTCCATACCTTATATTTCTTACCAAGCCCCATTACAACCCCGCCGAATAGAATCTTCTTTGAAGACTTCTATTGAGCAAAGTCCTCCTGGTAATTCTTGTTGTATTTTCAAAATTGGTTGCGAAGTGGATACATATGTAAATTGCAATGTTTATGAGATTGTATATGGAATTGAGTTGAGAGATGATCTACATAGCCTAAACACATTGAGAGCTGAGTGTAAACACATTATTCCTGTGAGGTTGGATTTATATTGCCTATGCCTATGGATCGCTCATATATGTGTGATGACGTTAAATTCACTTGACTTACATTGCTACTACTTGAGATGTTGCTTTTGACAAAGGCGAAGACTTGAAGGATGTGTTGTAGGTCTTGGTTATTGTTTGGTTTTTGCTTGAGGACAAGCAAGTCTAAGTATGGGGTGATTTGATGTCTCCAAAGTAGCCATGTCTTTATGCATATTTTAGTTCCATATTCTTAACATTTTGCATATTTCAGGTTGGGAATATGTCGAATTTATGTAGTATATGCTTATTTGTCAAAAATGGAGATCTACATAAGTTTCTATTTAATATCGCAGGATATGGAACCATTTCAGAAGAAAACCAAGAAGCGAGAACCGGAGCTCAAAGATACTCGACATCGACTAGCCTTAGTCGATCTCGACGAATCAAGCCTAGACACACCCGAGTCAAAGAGCACATGTCGAGGAGCCCAGGAGGGATTATCCGGAACCAGGAGAGATTATCCGGATCTAGGGAGAAACTATCCGGAGTCGAGAAAGAGACTACCCGACCATGCCCGGACAGCATCCTCGAGATCGAGGACCGGTACCCGAGATCGACAAGTCAGGGAGCTTGTGTCTGAACACATCGAGAAGGACTTGCCCGACCAACCAAGCCACACCAGTCGACAGGCCATCTCTACTCGATGTCGACAAGGAGTTCTCGAGATCGACGAAGCCTGTAAACCTGTGTCCGAGCATGTCGACAAGAGGCTACCCGATGCACCAAGCCGGCCAGTCGATGACCCACCACTACTCGAGATCGAGGAGCCGTCCTCGAGATCGACGAGCGCTAAGAGCCATGACCGAGCCATGTCGAGGACCAGCTAGCCAAGACGACGAGCCAAGCCCAGTCGACAACAATCCTACTCGAGATCGACAAGACCCTTGTCGAGATCGACGACGAATCCAGAAACCGCGTAACGCGTTTTGGGGCAGTTCTACTCGGATTGGGATTCCTTGGGCTCGAAGTTTGCCGATTCTATCCGATCTATCAAGATACATCAAGGAAGAGAGAGATCTATCCACTTTGAAGACTTTTAGATATATTTTCCTTATTTAGATTTAATTATGTTGTTGCTTTTATTTATCTTTAATGCTTTTAGATATAGTTTTAGATATAGATAAAGATTTCTATCCTTGAGTAGCAAGGTATAGAAGGCTATAAATAAAGCCTTAGGGGCTCAGTTTTATTAATTCAAATTTTCAGTAGGAGAAGTAGTAGAGAGAGAGATAGTAAGTGACCAAGAGGAGTTGGTGAAGCGAGAGCGGAATTGGCTTCCTTTGGTTGTAAGCTCTATTTTATTTCATTAATGCAAGTTTATTTCCTTTTATTATTGATGTCTTTAATTATGATGAAGCGCGAGTAGTCCACCCACTTCTAGGGTTGGGGCGAGCCCAACGTTAGCCATGCATAATTGAGGTAAAGATCCGACTTTTATCATGTTTTGAGCATCTACTACTTGTTTATGTGTTTATTACCCATCTAATGGAGATCCATGATAACAACTTGGATTGTAAACATAAAATTAGTAGAGACAATTAGGGTTTCTTGAAAGAGTTGTCTAATTGTTGGAAAAGGCGAAAGCTTGTCCTTGATGCGATTTATGTGATTATCTGTTTTATCTCTGCCTTATGCATGTTTGGTTATTGTTGTTGCAAACCCCAATTCTGGAAGCCCTTTTCATAAAGTTTATTTCCAGATCCCAAGGCATTTGTTTTTATTTTATTTCGTTTTTACTTTCTGCCCTCGTCGATATCGACCAAGCCTGGTCGATCTCGACTACTAATTTCCGATCCCAGATCGTCGTAGCTTACTTGTGCAGGAACTCGACAAAGCCAAGCCGAAGTCGACCAAGACTCTACTCGATCTCGAGTAGGCCTTGTCGAGATCGACTAGCCCTGTGGCTGTGACTGTTGCGCTGTTCGACTTGCCTGATCTCCTGTCGACTTACCCTAGTTGAGATCTAGCACCTGTTGTCGACCCCTGTCCGTGAGATTTATCCGCTGCCTAGGATCCGCTGACACGTTTCCTCGTGGATCGATCCTGACTTCCCGCTGCTACATGAGGAGGAGGTCTTGTAATTATTTGCAAGGGACGGAATCTGGTTTGCTTGACTTTATTTATATTTTATTGCAAGTCTCGATTTCCTCCTATCAACAGAAACATTATGATGGGAGAAAGTGCATCAAAGCAAGACATCTAGTTGAAAGAGTTCTCCCCGGATTTAGCACCATACTGCCCAAATATAGCCCACCACTTTACCTTTTACCTTTTCTTCACCATGAGCTTAAATTAAAGTCCTCTTGATTATTGTTGCTTTGTCACGAATGAATATTTTTGCATAACCATCCTATTATGAGTAGATGTTGCTTTTATTCACATGCATTGATTTGTGCCATTATTACCTTTTCAAGGATGGTAATTGATTGCAGGGACATATGAGAATGAATCTAAGATGTTGAGAGTTTAATTTCTTCCCCTATATGACAATTAAAAGTATTGCTTGAGGACAAGCAAGCTTAAGTGTGGGGTGTTTGTTATGAGCCTAATTCTCCATGTTTTATATTGACTTTTATATTGATTTATGTATGCATTTCATGCATTTGGATTAGAATAGTACAGATTCTATGTAGTTTACATTTAATTGCCGAATTATGGAGTCTACACTAGTTTCTGTTTAATTTCGCAGAAATCGAGGCAATTTACAGCAATTCGGAGAAATGATGAAAAGCTCGAAGTCAACTACAAGGAGTCCGAGGTCAAGGAGCAGCTGAGCAAGGACAAATCGAGCAGGAAATGAGAAAGAGCACTCGACACAATTCTAGTCGATGTCGACTAACCCTAGTCGAAGTCGAGTACCCCAGTGACGAATCCGAGTCCAAGATCGAGTGGAGTACGAGAAGATAGACTACTTACAAGTGAAGATATGTGGAATTCTATCCATCCACAAGTCCAAGAGGGATTTATCCACATTAGATAGTTTCCTTATAGATTTATTTCCTTTAATCATAAAGTTTTATCTTATGTTTTTAGATAGAAAGTTTTAGATATAGATAGATTGTTCCCCCCTAGATTAGCTAAGGTTGAACAATATAAATAAGGCTTTAGGGGCTGGGTTTTAGAATCATCCAAAAATAATCCAATCCAAGCCACAAGCAATTTCATAGAGTTTTTCGAGAGCTAGAGAAAGAGAGAGGCCGAGTAGAGCAAGAGAGCGGAAGTGATCTGGCTTTGTTCGGTTTGTACTTTCTTTAGTTTTATTTAAAGTAAGTAGTTATTTCTATTAGGATATTGATGTTTGTTATGATGAGAAGTGAGTAGTCACCCAACTTATAGGGTCGGGGTGAGCCCGACGGTAGCCATGTAAGGTAATGTGACAAAGGTACAATCTTTTGATGCGATTTCGTGTTCTATCCCTATGAGCATGATTCTTTTTCGAAAGTTGAAGGTGATCCTTGTTTGTGTTATTGAAGTGAAAATGATCTTAATACAACTTGGATTAATTATTTGAAAAGGGTTAGTGACAATTAGGGTTTATGCGAAAGCCTCTATCTTCTTACTTGTTAATAACGAAGGTTATTTGATGAAAAGACATGATCTTTTATACCTTATGCATAATTTCATATGGTTATCGTTGTCGCATTGAGTTTATTCCCACTGATTTCGTGTTTACTTTGGTCCTATTTCATTTAAAGTTCACTTTTTTGATTCTGTTCTACTTGATTTCAACGACACTGGTCGACGTCGAGTGCTATAATAGTCGACATCGAGTACAGCTACTCAAGATCGGCTGTCTTTGGTTTGTTTTTGCGTTTCTTTTCTTCTGTTTGCAGTTTTTACTGGACTGAGTGGTCGACGTCGAGGACCCTAGTCGACGTCGAGGACCCTAGTCGACGTCGAGTACTTCCTGAGTCGGTTTTGAGAGTTCTCTGGACTGAAAAGGCGAGCACTGAGAAGCTTCCTCGTTGATCGATCCTGACTACCTTCTACTACAACGGGAGGAAGTCTTGTATTTATTTGCTTGGGCAGGAGTTGGTTTGCTTTTATTAGTTTATTTACTTTAATACTAGACATGTAATCCTCCTACAACAACAACCCACAAGTCCTTTTCGATGAGCCATTCCGGAATGGTTACAGGAAACATCTCCCACGTACACGACTTCCATCAAAAAAATGTTCAACAAAAAGACCAAGTGGACTTTTGTTGCCAATGCCATTTCGAGCTGGATTTGGACTCCATTCAACTGTCATGCCATCTTCATCGTCACCATCACTCCAAATTCCGAATCAAGGTAGTTAATTTTCTCAAAATTAATTTATTACAAATTTGAAAATGTATTATTAATATTATTAAGTTATGTGTTTTCTGTGCTTATTTTATTTTGTAGGAGCGTCTTTATCATCTTCGACTCAATCTCTTACTTCTACTATAGGAAATTTGGAAGATTGTGCCTCTCCTACGACTCCTACACTTTTACCAACTCCAATGGAAGATATGGGAAGTAGGATTGGGATTTTTGAAACTTTTGAGCATTCTGAAACGTCCGGAAAAAAAAGGAGATGGAGTGTCGAGGCTTGGTCTGAATATAACATATATGATGGAGATATGTTTGAAGATTGCATGCACAGGGCTCTTTGCAAGTATTGCCAAAAAGGTCCGGTCTTGGCAGGGTCTAAATTTGGCACCTCAATTTTTTCACGTCATAGTGCCCATTGATAAGAGTGGTTAGTTTTTCTTGATAAGGAAGGCCTAACATTTAAGGATGGGAAGGTAACTGCGAAATTTGATCAATCTATTTATAAGCAATGGAGATCCTCTCTTCATCCGTATACAGCAGATGCGCTATTGACTACTCGCACTTGGTTGTTTGGATTTCATATCGATAAAGGTACGTTTACTTTGTGTGTTCTAACTTGATATTTTCAATTGAATAATTGATTAGAGTTTTAATTGAATATTTATTATGATACAAATAACAATGAACATCAGGATATTCGAGGAATTGAGTATCCAATGAAAGAGATGGAGATCTAACACATGAATGAGTATGCCGCTTGTGTTTGGTTGTTGTATTGTGTCGTATCTCCGATGCATCCTAACTAGTTTTTTTTGAACCCTATCTTGTGTTTGATTTAAGGATTTTTAAACTTGTATTTAGAATTTTCAAATGATTAGATATTTTGGATATTTTTATTAATTAATTATCTCATCTTGTTGTTGAGTGTACGGTTGACTCTTGTAATATTTGATGATGTTTGCATTTTTTTTAATCTTATCTTATTGTTAAGTACTCCTTTGCATATAAGCAACATAAGATAATTGAGCAAGAATAGAAGCAAGTAACCCAACAACAATGAAAGTAGCTATATTGAGTAAGGGCTACAGATTATATCCATATCAAACTTGGAACACATTACAAATCCATATAGTGTTTTTGTCATTTCTGGCAAATTAGGCAAGTGTCAATTAAAAATTTGACAATCTCAAAAGTCAAAACCGACCGGAAATCGACCCGCATTGACCCAAAACTGGCTACAACCCGACTTTAGATCGACTTAGGTTTACCCGAGACCCGTTTGACCCAAAACCCAAAACAACCCAACCTGAACCCGACCCGAATGACTCGATCGACAGACCTAGATTTGTGCATACGAAATAACAAACACACTCTGGGTCTATAAAGTAATAAAAAAAGAATCAACTAAACTAAGAGCCTTATTTGTCAATGTATTAGCAGTTGAATTTGCATGTCGTCAGATAAGTCAAACTTGAACCTCCCACTATGAGTCTTCAATGAACCGTCAACACCTATTGATAAGGTGGAAATTAGCATGAACTTTCTTCATTGGACAACCAAGTAGACACATAAGTAATGAACAATTAGTTTTCAGTTGTCAATGCCCAACAAACTAAGATAAAATATTTTCTTTGAGCTTAAGCATAAACTTGACATATTTCATTGAGCTAAATCATTCACTCTAGCCAACTTTGATGAGGTGATCATTAAAACAATCTGACCCAACCAACTTTGATGAGGTGATTAAAGTAGCTCGACACAGTCTGCCATGGTTGTTACATAAGTTCGACCAACTTTGCTCAAATTTAACTGACGATGATTATAAGAATAAAATATATTCAAATAGGGAATTAACAATTATAATGACCAACTTGCAATGAGTACTTATTATGGTGTACTAACAATTTTGGGTAGATGTTGGATTCTAGATCGACCTGTCTTCGTAATATATGTCTCAAGTCTCAATAACCAAACAACGAGTCCACAATACACAAAAAAAAAAAAAACAATGAAAACATAATGTAAACAAGTAAGAAGAAGAATGGAAACTTGATGCGGGAAAAGTCATGAGATGGCTCGATATTAGACATCAACAACTCAAACAAGAATAACAAGAACATATTGATTAAAAACTATGAAAAACAAGAAGGAAATAAAAGCATGATGCAAAAAAAAATCGAAAGAAAACATGAATGAAGAAGATTGATTAATAATACCAAGCATAGCCCAATGAAACAATGAAAAGACAGTTGACGAATCAAAATTGAGAACTAAGCTAATTGATCGAAAGACCAACATTTACAATCACACACAATCAATGACAAGACCCTTGACGAATCAAAATTGAGAACCAAACTTAATGATAGAAAGTCCAACATTTACAATAACACACAATCAAGGACGCAACCTTGGAAGCACAAGAAGGGAGTGCATGAATGCTTGATGGCACCAGTCCCACGACGAGAATTGACACACGCTCAAGACATGATGGATAACGTCAATCCCTTAACGAGAATTGACAAACACCAAACATGTGGATATCACCGATCCATCAACAAAGATCGATACACACAAGACAAACCAAGCTGAATAAAATCCACTGAAATCGATCTTCTGCAGGCCAACTCTGTTCAAAAAAGAGAGACACTCTCTTGAAATATGATTTTTCAGCCACCCAAAAACTACTTCAAAAGTGAACCTAAAGGTGTTTTTCAATAACTCTTGTACTTGAGGAATAGATCCCTTGAGAATGGACATGTGTGATTGGTTGAGGCTCCCAAAAATGGACAATCATGGCTCGAAATTTAGGCTCCACGAACTGCGCTAACCTCAGGATGATCCTTCATCAAAACTAAGATAAAGATGAAGGAAACTCGACAATTTTGTATTAATGATGAAAACTGCCTGCTCGAGCGATCAATTACAAGAGTTCTACAACAACAAGGTTTACAATGAGGCAATTTTGAAACATTGAAACCATAACATAACTACAACAATTCAACAATAGTAAAATGTCAACAATTTATAAAGAATTTTTTTAACAAAGAAAATATTATGTTATGTATAAAAACGTCAACAATAGTAAAATATTTGCAATTGTAAGATTTAAGCAATAGTGTAATGTTGACAATATATGATGACTTATTTGTTATCTATAGCAAAATGTCAGCATTTTAGGAATCATTAGTTTTTTAACTATATAAATATTTTTTTTGTCTTTTTGTTGATATAATTTTTCATCCATAGTAAAATGTCAATGACCATCTTGGGGTGGCAATATTTTTTTAGTTGACATAATATGTCAGTAGTGGTAAAATTGAAAGCCAAAGTAAAAAAATGTTAGAATTCAATTTGATCAACAACTGTAAAAATATCAACAATCAATTTACTAGTAGCCGAAAAAAATATAAAAATTGTAAAAAAATATCAGAATTCAATTTTTTCAGCAGGATTGAAAACATCTGTTGTAAATTTTGTCAGCAATAAAAAAATATTAAAATAGTAAAAATGTTCAAAGTCGATTTTGTTAGAAAATGTGAAAATGTTAACAATTGGTTTTGTCAACGATTGTAAAATTACCAACAATTATTATAAGCAAAGCAATAAAAGGAAAAAGGAAAATGGAAAGGAAAAAAGAAAGGGGAAAAAGGAAATGGAAAAATCAAACGGGAGGTAAAGATAGACTTATATAGTTGGACATTTATCTAATTAGAATTGTTTGGTGAATATTTAGTTAATATGGACATATAGCTTATTACCCCAATTTCGTATCCCCTTCCCTCTAAAAAATTCCTAATATGTGATAATGACTCATGGACAGAGGTGGCAATCAGGCTTTTCGGGTTGGGTTTAGGTATACCCATTCGGGTTTGGTCATATGTCGGGTCAGATCATATGTCGAGATGGGTCAGATCATATTGTATGTTCGGTCGGGTCGGGTAAGTTTTTGGGCCGGGCAAGTTCGAGTTCAATGGTTTTCGGGGTGGGTCAGGTCAAGTAGGGTCACATTTAGGTTTATTAAAAAATCATGATTTTTTCAATCTTAATTACTAACTAGTAAACATCATTTATTTAGTTATATTAGCTCTCACCATATGTAATTCACAATATTTAAATGTTTAAAAATATAAGACAATTAAAGTAATTATAAGGATGAGTCGGGTCTTGTTTGGGTCTGGTCAAGGACGGGTTGGGTATGGGTCGAGTCGAGTTTAGGTTCATTCAGGTATCAGGTCAAAAAGATTCGAGCTTGGGTTTGGGTTCAATTCAAGTTGTGCATGATCCTACATTTTCGAGTTTCGGGTCGAGTTCTCAGATCGGATCAGAGTTTGCTATGTCTACTCATGGAAGGCAGGTTTATATCATCTTATCACGAAATCCTAGGGT
Organism: Persicaria maculosa; assembly: GCA_963922045.1. Taxonomy (NCBI): domain Eukaryota; kingdom Viridiplantae; phylum Streptophyta; class Magnoliopsida; order Caryophyllales; family Polygonaceae; genus Persicaria; species Persicaria maculosa. The sequence goes on from OY998253.1 coordinate 53,501,907, forward strand.
GGCGAAACGGGTCGGGCCCGAACCGAACCGACCCAAACGGGTCGGGCCGAAACCGATGGCCCGATTTTTTGGGAGGAGTTTCCCGAAGCCAGAATCAAGGACCGAACCTTCGGTTACGGGTTTTTTCGGTTTTCGGCCCGAAAAAACCGAATTCCCTAAGGTGTGTTTTTCTCCCAAAAAAACATGTAAGCTTCAAAAAAAAATCCTGAACCACAATTTCTCAAATACACCACAAAACACATAAATCTCTTCAATTTCAAAAATCTCAATTTACTCTTGTTTGATGTTTCTCTAAAAGACTAAAATATCAACCCTAAATTTCTCATAACTCACAAATTGAATTAGATTTCTAAAGTTTCTCATAAATCCTAAATTTCTAAAAGCCTCACAACAATCCGAAATCGGTTTACAAATCTGAAATTACAACTATAATATAACAAATTATTGAAAATAGAAGTAGTTTAACCCAAAGAAATGTGAAATTTTGCAAAAAAAAAAAAAGAAATCGAAACATAAACTGTCACTGTTGACTGCTGCTGCTTCGTGCGCTATGGCCTGTGAGGCGGCTGCGTGAGAGGGAGGCAAGAGCGGGCAGAGGCTGCGGGAGAGGGAGGCAGTTGCCGACTGCAGGAGAGGGAGGCAACACTGTGCAAGATTTCGGAAGCGATTGAACGAGGGCCGAGGAGAACCAGAGCTTCTGAAGTTTGAACAAAAGAGTCACGGGCCGTTTCAGTCTCCAAGTCTCCAGTCTTCAACTAAAGAAGCAAACTAGGGTATTTTTTTTTAAAGAGAAAACTGTTTTTTCGGGCCGAAACCGAAAATTTTGGTTCGGTTACGGTTATCGGCCCGAAACCGAATATCATAATTTCTTGGCCCGAAGCCCGAACCGAGACATGTCGTGCCGGCCCGAAACCAATTTTTTGGTTCAGTTATGGGTCAGTTTTCGGGTCAGACCACATTCTGAGCAACCCTACGAAATCCACCTTGGTCTAAATGCTGTCACATTCAAAGATAAATAAAAAAGAAGGAAAACTCATCTCAGTAGTGTCTCTGTAGTGAACAAGAATGATATGCTTATTATCACAAATCTGTTTTCCAAACTACGAAAGGAATCACTAGATCCAGAATCGAGGAACTTGAAATATGCGTTGTGTATATCAAATCAAATAACGATTGAAAAATACCTTGGTTGTCCTATTATCAACGGGAGAGTAAGTAGACGAACTTTTGAGGAAATCATTTGTAAATCAAAAGAGCAGCTTAGTAAATGGCATGGGAATGCTCTATTACAGTAGGGATGTGATGTCCTTATCGGCACAAACCTAGCATCAAAACCCTTATATACAATGCAAAGCTTCATCCTCTCCAGCACAATCCATAAGGAACTAGATAAAATAAATGGATCTTTCTTCTAGAATAAAGATCTTGTTGTAGGACGAGATCGAGTTTAAAATATAATAAAATAAATCAAACCAGATTCTGCCCACGCAAATAATTACAAGACTTCCTCCCGATGTAGCAACAGGAAGTCATGATCGATCTTCGAGGAAGCTGGTTAGCAGATCCTAGGCAGCGGCAAATCTCACGTTGATTTCGACCTCAGGGGACCACTCGGTATCGACCAAGGGGTTTGCAACAAGGCAAGATAAAGCTTCCAAGATCGGGGTTGCGAATTTCGGAATAAACTATGTATGAAAGAAACTTCCAAGATCAGGGTTTGCAACAACGATAACCAAACATGCATAAGGCAAAATAAAGAGAAATAATCGTGCAATCACATCAAAGGAACAAGCTTTCACCTTTTCCAACAATTGGACAACTCTTTCAAGAAACCCTAATTGTATCTATCAATTTTATGTTTATAATCCAAGTTGTTAATCTGAATCTCTATTAAATAGGTAATAAACATATAATAGGGAGTGGATGATCAAAGCACAATAAAAGTCGAATCTTTACCTCAAACACGCATTGCTATCGTTGGGCTCACCCCGACCCTTGAAGTGGGTGGACTACTCGCTCTTCATCGCTAGGAAAGACATTAATAATAAAAGAAAACTAAATTGCATTAAAATAAACCAAACAGATCTTACAACCGAACGAAGCCAATTCCGCTCTCGCTTCACAACTCCACTCGGCCTCCACTCTCTCTCTCTACTCGCTACCTCTCTACCTCTCTAGAATTGAATGAATAAAAACTAGCCCCATGGGCTTTATTTATAGGCTTTAATCCTTGCTATCCGAGGAAGGAATCTATCTATCCTATATCTAAAGATATAAATTCTACTTGGAAATAAATAAATCTAAATCAGGTAAAGAAGATAAATCCTATAGGGTAATTAAATGTTCCACCTTTAGGATAAATAAAAAGATAAAAAAGATAAAATATGTTGGGAATATCTCCATTGGACTTTGGATAGAACTTGGAATAGAGCTCGGAATCGAGTTGGATTCGTCACTGCATGTTGGTCGATATCGACCACGTTTGGTCGATATCGAGTCATCTTCTCAGCTTCACTTCAGTCCACTCGATCTCGGCTCTGGTGGAATTATCGAGCACTTGTTGGTCGATATCAACCAAAACTGGTCGATATCGAGTTGTCCTCTTCTCTGCTGGTCAATTCGAGTCGATCTGGAGATTTTCGACCACAATCTGGTCGATATCGAGTAGGTCTGGTCGATATCGACCACTTTTTCGGCATCCTGCTCTGTTCTTTAAACGCACTTTCCCGAGTCCTCGTTCGTTCAATTGACACATATAAGCATGCGTTGGAAAGCTCTTTTCAAGGGCTACAACTCTCATGAATACATCAGAACTCGACTCAGAATGATGAATGCCAAAAAATGGCCTTTTCTCCAGCTGCACCATTCTTAGCTTTTTCATGAATTTCCTTTAAGCTCCAAAGTGCGTCCGATTTCTGTGAAATTAAATAGAAACTAGTGTACACTCCATAATTTGGCAAATAAGCATAAACTACATAGATTCTGTATTATTCTAACCCAAATGCATGAAATGCATACAGAAATCGATATAAAAGTCAATATAAAACATGGCACAAAACATGGACATCAAACCACCCTATACTTAAGCTTGCTTGTCCCCAAGTAATAACATGGATGGTTATTTAGAGGAAGAATTCAAAACTCTCAACATTATAGATTCATTCTTATATGTCTATGCAATCAATTACCATCATCGAAAAGGTACTTGTGCCACAAATTCATACATGTGCAATAAAAGCAACATCTAATCACAAAAGGACGGTTATACAAAAACAATCCATAAGTGACAAAGCAACAATAATCAAGAGAACTTTAATTTAAGTTCAATAAGGAGTAGATCGGTAAAAGGCTAAAGGTGGGCAATTTTTGGCAATGTGGTGCTAAATCCGGGGAAATGGAGTATTTCCAAACTTTCATACCACATTCCTTCTTCCTAAGATTCATCACCTTCCACTCATTCGCTCAATGCTTTTTCCAATAATATGATTTTACCTCTCTAACCTCAGCACTGCCTTCTCGCGAGTCGCAAACATGGGTGCCATGAATGGCCCCGGATACTTAGTGTCTTGGACTCCTCACCTGTGTGTCCCATCTCGTCAAACTATTATCTCAGCGAGCAAGGTCGATCTACCTTTATCTCCTGAGGTGACCGGATTTTTTCTTTCACACATTAAATTTTCCATAAATTTTATTCAATTTCCTACCAAACTCCAATAATAATAATAACAACACAACAACCATATAATAATCTCCATAATGTGACATCATTCTCAACATAGTCCCCGGATAGTAAATAATGTAAAGAATGGCAATATTTAGGATATGTGGAGCAAGTATGAAATAAGGCATAATATGGCTTTTATGATGCATAAGCATAGGTATGGTTGAGGAATATAAACATATGAGAATTATATGGAAAATATAAAGTCCTCCATCCTCTTATTGTGCAAAATGTCAAAAGCAACATCGAATTTACTTCCTTTCATGGTTTTCAAGGAAATAATGCATTTCATTGTGACTTCCCTTTACTAGGCAATTTCATGCTATATACCTAATCAATCTAATTTTGCACCGTCGAGTTAAATTAAGCTTCCATGACACTAATCTTTAGACGATTTACAAGCTTTGGGAGATGTCTCATAAAACAAACTTTGAGTTTAGCAATTAAGCACAAAAATTAAAAATTCACTCAAAATTTACCATGTAGTAGCAAAATCAAGAATAAAACAATAATGATAATGATAATGAGCTTTTCCTCCACCCCATACTTAGAATATACAGTGTCCCTACTGTATAAATAAAATAAAACAAGGGTAAAGGAAGGAACTCACCGAATAACGCGTTGTAGGTTCGAAATAGGGCTGTAGTAGATTGCTAGAAGTCGATATCGACTAGGTGGTGCTCCATATCGACTGCGATTCGTCAGATTCCAAGTGTGAACAACTGGTCAAAATTGGGGGTTTTGGTCGATATCGACTAACCCACTCGATGTCGAGTAAGGTTGGTCGAAATCCACCTGCTTCGTCTCCTCTGCTCCTAGTCAAAATCGCCTCAGAGGTCGATATCGACTAGTACCGGTGGATATTGACCAGGTTGTTCCGAAAGTTTCTGCTCTATTCTCGTGTTTTCGACCTGTAAAATAGTTAGTTTTCGCACGTAGACAAGATTTCCCACATGAAGTATTCAAGACAAAAATAAAAACCAAAACCAAAACCATAGTCCATCCTTTTGCAGTCGCCGGCGATTTCAGTGATTGATCGCTTGTTGCTAAGGATTTCCTTGAGAAACTTGACATAAGCAGGCATCTCTTGAAGAGCTTCTGTAAAAGGAATTGAAACATTTAGTTCTTGAAGCATCTTAATAAAGCGTTTAAACCTACCTGAAGTGGGATCTTTTAGCGCCTTGGAAGGGAAAGGAAGTATCTTCTTTGGTTTTGGAGCCGAATCAGCTGTCGGAGGCGCTGCAGAAGAGGCAATATTGACTGGAGGCTACTCGATATCAACCACATGTTAGTCGATATCGACCTGGTTTTGGTCGATTTTGACGTCTTGGGTCGGGATCGAGTTTACTGGTGCAGTTGGCCCAATATCGACCTGATGCTGGTCGATATCGACCGATACTTGGTCGATTTTGACCTGTTCTCCAGTGCCATCAGTTGCTTCTCTGACATCCGATTTGTGCAGTTCGCGACCGCTCTTGAGCTTTACAGTAGCTACGTGTCTGGATTGCCCCTTCGGATTGGGATCTGTGTGCCCAAGGAGCTTTCCGGCTGGTCTTGGGATCTGTTGCGCGAGTTGACCCATTTGGGTCTCCATGTTCTTCTTCCAGATATCCATCTCCCCAAGTCGTGTATTGAGGCCATGGAGTTGAGTCTGGATGGCGCTTGTAGATTGCTACTATTGTGCCTGATTTCTCCTCATCTCATCGAGGATCATCTGTAGATCATCCTTCCGCTGGTCCCTCTCTGGATGTCCCAGAGCTCTGTAGGGTGGGGGGTTCCTAGGGGCACCTTGGTTCCACTGTGGTTGTCGGAACCTTTGGTCCCCCATATAACAATTGGGACCCCCTACGTAAGCTACCTCCTCGTGAGTTTCTGTCATCCTAACTTGCTCTGTATGTGGGCACTCTGAAGTGGTGTGCCGCTGTGTGCCACATTCAACGCATGGTTGGTTGACAGAAAGAAACATGACTTGCTTGAGGAGCTTTCGATTCTGATCTCTTTACTACTGCTCCTTGATATCTGGATCAATCTCTTTAGGAGGCTCATAGAGGGGCATGGACGGGGCTGGCCTTGCATAATTGTTGTTGTCTTCGTCGTAATTCGCAGGAGCCCCATAAGTATTGTCGAAGTTGGTTACCCTTTTGATTGTAGCCCATGTCTCTGCTGGCGTTTGTGTAAGGTACTCATATTGAGTGAACTAATTGATCCTTTCCTTGGCGGCCAGATCAAAAGAATTGTAGAAGATCTCTTGAATGACAAAGGGTGGTTGCCCATGAGTAAGGCAGGATCTCAGCAGATCCTTGTACCGATCCCATGCTCGTGCTAGCGGCTCCCCAGGCTTTTGTTTGAAAGCTGTGATCTTCTAGCAGAGGAGCGCTGTCTTGGCAGAAGGAAAGAACTTGTTGAGGAACGCATTCCTAACCTCTGCCCATGTTGTAAGGGATCGTGCAGGGAGACCTTCAAGCCACTTCAATGCTGGACCGGTAAGAGACTAACGAAAAGCCCTCATTTTGACATATTCCAGAGTAGTACCTTCAGCAAGAGTATGGCACATGTCAGAAAAAGTAGTAATATGTTCAAGAGGGCATTCATTAAATCTTCCATAAAAAGCATTATTTTTAATTTCAATCAGGAAGCCAGTGCGAATTTTAAAGTTATTACCAGGGATTGGAATAGCCGATTCAGGCATGACAAGAGTCGGGTGCATGTAATCCTCAGCAGTGGTAGGGTATTGGGCAAACTCAGCCTCTGTCTGCCTCCTTTGTTCAGCTTCCTGCTCAGTGCGTGCTCTCTCAACGGTGAGAGCATCATTGTTGGCTTCTAGCTCCCTTTGAATCCTCTCGATCGTCTGGGCTTGCGTTTCGGCGATCTCCATGATCATTTTTCAGTCTAGAGTGGATGTGTATAAGACGTCCCGGGTCGTCTAAGGCGTCAAACTCAGGTGGTTGACCAGAACGGCGCATACACCTGCAAAGTAACTCAAAGGAAACGTGAGATCTAACTACCTAAGGCGCGAATGATTGCTTCCCCGGCAACGGCGCCAATTTGTTGTAGGAGGAAATCGAGTTTAAAATATAATAAAATAAATCAAACCAGATTCTGCTCACGCAAATAATTACAAGACTTCCTCCCTATATAGCAACAGGAAGTCAACATCGATCCCCGAGGAAGCTGGTTAGCGGATTCTAGGCAGCGACAAATGTCACGTTGATTTCGACCTCAGGGGACCACTCGATATTGACCAAGGGTAGTTGATATCGACCAGTTCAGTCGATTTCTGGGCACTTCTGCAGACGTTAGGCAATATCTACCAGAGGCACTCGATATCGACCAGATAGCTCGATATCGACCGGTTCGCTCAAAATCGACCTGTACTTGCAGAAACACAAACAAGGAGCGATCTTTCTGGATCGGGAATTAGAAGTCGATATCGACCAGTAGGTGGTCGAAATCGAGTATATACAGAAACGTAAATACAAGACAAAGCTTGCGAATTTCGGAATAAACTATGTATGAAAGAAACTTCCAAGATCGAGGTTTGCAACAACGATAACCAAACATGCATAAGGCAAGATAAAGAGAAATAATCATGCAATCACATCAAAGGAACAAGCTTTCACATTTTCCAGCAATTGGACAACTCTTTCAAGAAACCCTAATTGTATCTACCAATTTTATGTTTATAATCCAAGTTGTTAACCTGAATATCTATTAAATAGGTAATAAACATATAATAGGCAGTGGATGATCAAAGCACAATAAAAGTTGAATCTTTACCTCAAACATGCATGGCTATCGTTGGGCTCACCCCGACCCTAGAAGTGGGTGGACTACTCGCTCTTCATCGCAAGGAAAGACATTAATAATAAAAGAAAACTAAATTGCATTAAAATAAACCAAATAGAGCTTACAACCGAACGAAGCCAATTCCTCTCTTGCTTCACAACTCCACTCGGCCTCCACTCTCTCTCTCTACTCGCTACCTCTCTTCCTCTCTAGAATTGAATGAATAAAAACTATCCCTATGGGCTTTATTTATAGGCCTTAATCCCTGTTATCCAAGGAAGGAATCTATCTATCCTATATCTAAAGATATAAATTCTACTTTGAAATAAATAAATCTAAATTAGGTAAATAAGATAAATCCTATAGGGTAATTAAATGTTCCACCCTTAGGATAAATAAAAAGATAAAAAAGATAAAATATCTCTCAAGTCTTCATGTGCAAGGAATCTTCTCTTGGGAATATCTCCATTGGACTTTGGATAAGAACTTGGAATAGAGCTCGGAACCGAGTTGGATTCGTCACTGTATGTTGGTCGATATCGACCACGTCTGGTCAATATCGAGTCATCTTCTCAGCTTCACTTCAGTCCACTCGATCGACCACATCTGGTCAATATCGAGTCATCTTCTCAGCTTCACTTCAGTCCACTCGATCTCGGCTCTGCTGGAATTATCGAGCACTTATTGGTCGATATCGACCAAAACTGGTCGATATCGAGTTGTCCTCTTCTCTACTAGTCAATTCGAGTCGATCTAGAGATTTTCTACCACAATCTGATCGATATCGAGTAGGTCTGGTCGATATCGACCACTTTCTCAGCATCCTGCTCTGTTCTTTAAATGCACTTTCCTGAGTCCTCGTTCGTTCGATTGACGCATATAAGCATGCGATGGAAAGCTCTTTTCGAGGGCTACAACTCTCATGAAGACATCAGAACTCGAATCAGAATGATGAATGCCGAAAAATGGCCTTTTCTCCAGCTGCACCATTCTTAGCTTCTTCATGACCTTCCTTTAAGCTCCAAAGTGCATCCGATTTCTGTGAAATTAAACAGAAACTAGTGTAGACTCCATAATTTAGCAAATAAGCATAAACTACATATATTCTGTATTATTCTAACCCAAATGCATGAAATGGATACAGAAATCGATATAAAAGTCAATATAAAACATGGCACAAAACATGGACATCAGATCTCCAATATCGGCCTCTATTAAGCTGGGATTAAATCTGTATACCAAAAGGAAATCGAGGTTTAGGTATTCGAAAATCTAAGGATATGAATGAAGCACTCCAAATAAAAATCCTATGGAAAATTCTTGCGGAACCAGAGAATATTTGGGTAAAATTCATTCAGTACAAGTATTTGAAAACAACACATATATTAAATTACAAGACTACTGTGGATTCATCTTGGCAATGGTCGAAACTAACTCTTATCGAAAAATTTAAAATCGGTCTTATCTGGTCGGTGGGCAATGGTAAATCTATTAAATTCTGGACCGATAAATGACTTACAACTTCGCTAAAGATCAAAAGGGATGAGTGTCCTTCCATTCAAGGTGATAACGAAACAGTGAGTGACTATATATTAGGAGGAAAATGGTGGGAGGAAAAAATGTACGTATAACACAATCCCACAAAGTATGACAAGAGAAATATTGAATATCCCCCTTCCTAAAAGTAGATTTGAAGAAAGACTATATTGGTGGCCAGATAGGGAGGGATGGTTTACAACAGCTAGTGCCTACAAACTAATCACTTAAAATAACAACCAGAATGAAGATAATAATTCATGGACTTGGAAAATTGACGCATCACCAAAAATTAAGAACTTCCTATGGAAACTAGAACAGAAGGGTATTCTAACGGCTACCCGTCTATCCCCAAAAGGGATCTCAGTACCAACAACTTGTGTACTCTGTAACAATGCCGTTGAAGATGAAACACATCTTTTTGTGGGACGTCAGTTCTCTAGTTTCCATCTCCCACTGTCCATGGGTACAAATCAGGCTATAATCAACTTGATTGAAAATTCGAGAGATTTATCTCCTATCTTATCTTTAATTGGAAGCACTCTTACAAAATCTGAAAAGGAGAAACTAGCGGTTACCTAGTGGACTCTATGGTACAACAGAAATCAAACAATCTTCAAAGATGAACCCATTTCGAATCGGAAATCTGTTAAACACATCATCGCAACTCACCTGGAAAACAGGAAGAAAACCTCCAAGCATGGAAATGAGGATGATATTCACGATACTCGAAAGGATAATACTACCAATCACACACAGTCAAAATTACGGCAAAAAGATGCTAAGTGGAGAAAACCACCTGTTGGTACGTTTAAATTAAACTTCGATGGATCTACACTTGATAACAATGACATCTCAATTGGCTACATCATTCGTGATTGAATTGGGATGGTAGAACGATCTATATTGGCTACGATAGAATTGACAACCAGACCCTGCTGAAACCAGAAGCATTGTCATTAAGACAGGGAATAATCCAAACTCTTGCGTTAGGTATAAACAAGTTACAAATTGAAGGAGACTCCCTTATAATCATAAATCATTTAAAACATATTTTACATGCCCATGGGAAATTAAACTGGTAATGTCCGATATCAAAACAATATTGTCGAGTGTGTTCTCCTTCTCTCACGTGCCCCAAATTAATGGCAACAGAGTGGCTAATGGTTTGACACTTTTGCCGTTCTGCCAGGGGTTTCGACATTTACACTGATCCTGGTCTTCAAGACCTCATCCATAAGGATACTATCAGGTAGGATTATTCCACCCGAATTATTACCTGATAAAAGAAAATGCTTATTTACCCTATAAAGAAGAAATCAAAAAATTAGTCAAAATATGTACTAAAAGATTAGCAACAACAATTAAGTGTAGTAATAACAATTAAGAGCTTCAGCATTACCAACCTAGCCACAGAGATCTAAACATTGTCCCTCACAGAGTCACAGTTTAATATATATATATATATAATTTAAAAAAAGACGCGCGTCCACCACCCCTAATCCATTCCCGCGCTCACCAGCTCCCCTCCCAGTCGCATCTTCACACGCGAGCTCCACTGAATCCAAAATTAAAGCCCGCACCTCTGTAATTAATTTGGAAAAATTTCCGGAGAGAGGGGAGTCGAACTAAAGACCACTTGCTCCCCTTCCCACATGTCAAACCACCACACCAAAGAAGTAATCTGATTACTGTCGCACTTAATTAACATTGTACTCTATATTGATTTCCTTTTCATTTTTTTTTTGATAAACCTTTTCATCTTTTTAATACCACGTATTTTATGAATTTATAAATTACATATTAAAAGAAATGTTAATGCATCTTTCACACTTAAAAAAATTCACATTTTTATAATTTAATTTTTTATTTAAAAAAATGATAATAAATATTTAGTCACCCTGGTGAACCACGTACACCTAGTGAACCAACCTCTGTTTACTCACTGAATCAACCTCTATTTAGTCATTGAACCAACCTATTAGTCACTGAACCAACCTATATTTAGTCACTGAACCAAACTATTTAGTCACTGAACCAACCTATTTAATCACTGAACCAACCTATTTAGTCACTGAACCAACCTCTATTTAGTCATTGAACCAACCTATTTAGTCACCAAACCAACCTCTCTTTAGTCACTGAATCAACCTCTATTTAGTCACTGAACCAACCTCTATTTAGTCATTGAACCAACCTCTATATAGTCACTGAACCAACCTCTATTTAGTCACTGAACCAACCTATTGAGTCACTGAATCAACCTCTATTTAGTCACTGAATCAACCTCTATTTAGTCACTGAACCAACCTCTATTTAGTCAATGAACCAACCTCTATTTAGTCACTGAACCAAACCTCTATTTAGTCACTGAACCAAACCCAGTGAACCACACCCAGTGAACCAAATCTAGTGAACCACACCCAGTGAACCAAACTCAGTGAACCACACCCAGTGAACCAATCCCTATTTTCTTTTATTTTCTTTTAATATTTATTTTTAATTAATTAATTAATTTTCTTTTAAAATAAAACCCTGAACACTTGGTATAAAAACCCTGAACAGTTGGTATAAAATACCTGAACCACTTATTATTAAAAATCCCGAACCACTTCGTTTAAAACTCTGAACCACTTAGTATAAAAACTCTGAACCACTTGGTATAAAATCCTGAAGCACTTGGTATTAAAACCCTAAACCACTTGGTTATTCATTTTCATGAGTCTACACATGTTCAATAAAATTATTAAAACTTTATTATATTATACAACAGTTTTTAGTATTGGAGTATGAATTTGTAATAATATCCATTATCGCAATAGGAATTGCACAATCAAGTCGAACGAAGTGCCCAGATCAAGCAAAAATCAAAATTTATATAGCTCTGTACTATTTTCCAGAATAGATTGATAAGGATCGATTAGCTCATAATTAATTTCACTAATCCTCCATCAGAATCTACAATTGAAAAAACCACTAATCTCCTCCAAATTACAATTAATCAAAAGCCAAAGCCACCATATCAGAATTCAACCAGATTATATGTTTCTTCATCCATCTAGCTGCAAGCGGCGATCTCGCCCGAAACGGTCATCGAAAACCTTTTCCCGGAGCGATTTATCAGTTGAGGAGACGACGGAAGCCTCGCGGAGAAACTGTTGAGCGAAAACTCGTGAACCCTGTTGCCTCGTCTTCGAAATTGAGGGCATAGCTCGTCGGATCGTAACGGAACTTCTGCAAGAGAAAGGGACTGGACTGGAGGGGTCGCCGGAGGGTTGGACGAATTGATTCAAGCAAATCAAATCTAAACACCGCCAAATTCCAATCAATACGAAGAGTAAAAAATTCCAATCAAATCAGATCGACGGCGGAGTTGTGGTGTTGCCGAAATCAAAGGAGTTGCGAATGAGGAAAAGAGATGCGAGGGAACGAAACAACGGATTAGATAGGAGTGTGGTAAGGAGACGAAGAGGACGCAACGGGGGATATAGAGGCGCGTGAGGGTATTTTTTATTTAGAAAAAATCAGACCTATTTCCATCAATGAGATCACTTCTTTCCTTCTCACCGGACCAGATATTTCTCACTTGAACCCTCCCCTATATATATATATATATAGGGAGTGGTTCCCTTGTGCACACCTCTTAAAATGTATCTAGTGCACAAATTCTAGCCGTAAATCTGAACGGATTGGATAGCCTAGATTATGCCATGTGTAATTGTTTTTTTATTAAAAAAAAATTACCACTCCCATTCACTGGGACCCACATCCAAAAAAAAAACCACTCCCATTCACTTAAAAGCGTGTCATGCAACCTCCACCCTTGCTTTTTTTTTCTTTTTTCTTTTAAAATATATAAAATATTTATAAACAAAATGCTTTTTTTTTTGCTGGAGAATAAATGTTTTTTTTTTTAAATCCACCTGATTTTAGTTCGTTTGAAAGATTGACAATTCCACCGAATAATGTTTCGGTTGCTACCAAATAAGGTTCTGTTATCTTTTTTCATTTAGTTCATATTAAAAAAATACCAATTCCATTGAATAATTTATCACATTCTATCGAATAATGTTTATTTTTGTCAATAATTTTCGGATAAAAGAGACCTCAAATCCCTAAATAATACTTACAAATAATACGAATAATGTTTCATATTTCACCGAATAATGTCTCACGTTACACTGAATAATATCTCACATTTCACTGAATAATGTCTCCCATTTCACTTAATATTGCTTTATTTTATATTGTTTACCAAACCGAAGACTCCATATTCTGGTGAATAATTAATCGGATTTCACCGAATAATTTACCTAACTCGTTAACACTAGTAATCAAAATTCGACACATATTAACGAATAATGAATCAAAATGATGCTTCTCGAAAACCCTAATCTAAACACACACCACCCCCTCCACCACCCCCCTCCCCCAACCCACCACACCCCCACCCATCATCGTCAACCTTCATTACCCCTAACCCCCCTCCACACCCCCATCAAAATGAAAGACGCAGCATTTTTTGTGAATTAATCATCAAAATAAAAGAAGAAGGCCACTGTCCAACGGTTTGGATCTGAGAAATCAGCGATTTGGAACTCGCCGGCAACCGGAATTGGGGCTTCTTCAATCGCCATAGCCGCCGGAATTGGGGCTTCTTCAATTGGCTCCGCCGGCCAACGGGGGCCACTGCCCAGCAATTTGGATCTCAGAACTCGCCGATTTAGAACTCGCCGACCCACGGAATCGCGCCGGCCAACGGGTGAACTCACCGATCTCTCCGAAGTCGATCTCGTCGATCTCTCCAAAGTCGCACTACTCTCGCCTCCGCCTCGCCGTCGAATCGCCTCCGCCTGGACATCGCCGCCATGATCAAGACAACTCTTTCGACGCCGCTCTCGCCACCGACACCAACCCCTGGACCACGGAGACGGTTTCCGAAGTCCTTCGCCGCCGCCAATTAGCACCAGACAGGTCCGGTTACGATCTGCTCATGCCGTCTCTCTCTTCGGCAGGGGTCACCTCGCCTCAGCCTCCGCCTCGCCGGGTTTGCCTCCGCCTCCGCCTCGCTCTCTTCGGCTCCATGGGTGATCAAGAAGGAAGAAGCAATTGTCGGCCAACAAAAGAATGAAGAAGAAAAATTAGGGATTTGAGATTTTATTCACGCAAACAACACGCGCTTACTGAGCGTTTTTCATCAATTGTGCATGGGATCCACCTTTTTTTAATTAAAAAAATAGAAAAATCTCTTTTAATCTCAGCCATACATCCATTTCCGATCAACGGCATACAATTGTGAACAAAGTACACCCTAAGGGGTGTGCACAAGATACCCATTCTATATATATATATATATATATAACCAATTAACTTGTGAGAGAAACTAAAATGTGCAGTATATGATCATAGAATTTCAGTTAACGAACCCTGAGCCGCTAATAAGCTTCCTCAACGCTACTCTTTCTTATGATTCTGTTTGCGTCAACTATGGCCAATCTGCAGAAAGAAGGAAGAAGATTCTTGTTGAATAGAAACAAAGAATCATCAGTTCTAGCAACTAGTAAATGTCATTCACCACAGATGTGAAAAAAGATTACTGTGAGTAGCGTGTTGAGATATGAAGTTACTGTCATATTTCTGTAGCAATGACTCTAAGCTTGGTCAAACAGACGATCCCATAACTAACCATCAAGCGGGAAATTATGGACACTCTTTCCGTCTTCATTGAGCTTTCCGATAAGGCATGGAAAGAACCGATTTTGGGGCTATAATGTAACATTTTAGAGTAGTTAGTGTTACAGCGTTTGGGACCATGTTCTTTATACTTTTAACTACTATTTTTTTTATGAGTAAATTTTGTAAGAACTAGGCGAATGTGTAAACAAAGATGTATGAAGACTAGCTTGTTATGGAATTTCTGATCAATATATATAAATAATGCAAACCTTTATTTCCTATATGTCCAGGTTTATGGGAGATGACAAGTTGTTACTGATAGTATGATAATGCAACAAAATTGCGCTTCCAAATCCAAGAAGCTGAACAACATGACAAAGGCTGAGCTTGGATACAACCACGACTACAGATTTGCAGCAACAAAAATGTAGTGCTTTGAGAGCAGTGGGTGAATCCGCGAGCTACAAAACAAAACAACAGAGGAAAAAGGTTATGATTTATCCTGCCCAGAAACCAGGCTTGGCAGTTGCACACGCGGAAGCTCCAAATCCATTTGGGATATCGTCTCATTTGTAAGCTTGAGGGACTGAGAGGCAGATTCCGCCAAATTGTCTTTAATGGACGATATTTGCTTGTCAGTGTCTTGCCCAATTATGGATTGTCGACGTCTCACCGCCCCTTGGATCCAGTTCCATATCGTACTAAACGGGTGGTTCAGTCCATCTCTGACTTTCAGAATGAGGGAGACCTCTGATAACTGATAAGCGAGAGTGAGAGCGATCAAGCCCGATAGTAGCCAGTGAGTCACCGTATTCTGCCTCTTGACGATTCTCAGCTCCTTCACTATCGCTTTGGCTTCAGTTCCGCTGGCAGCAACTAAATCTTCATTTTCCTTTACCTTGCCATCGACTGCAGAAGAGGATTCCTCCTCCACAGTAGCATCTGCTGAAGATTCAGAATAGTTGATGACACCATCTTCTTTCAGTGACTCTAGCTGTTTCATGGGAGACAACACAAACACAATTGAGCTCATCAAAATTGTAGCCCCTGCAAGCCCAGCCCTTATACTTAATTAACAGTGGGACCGTACATTCACCAGACAAATAAAAAAGATACTATATCATAAATAATTCTTCAAGTCTTTATAAATTCTATTACAATCTTGAAGGTGAGCCAATGAATGGTGAAAGCTGTCATCAAAAGTCCAATGAGAGTGCAATTTTCAATTTAAATAGACATCCAGAGTTCCTTTGAGCTCTATATATAATAGTTACAAACTTGTAATAATTTGTAAGAGAAGCTAATGTGACAACCAAACCAATCAGTCCCATATGTGGAGCGAAGCCAACAAACAGGGCATTTTCAGTAGCTAACAGGTAGAAATCGGTTTCTGTTTGCGAATCTTAATTCTTTGTATATCTCCAAAAAGATCGAAATCACCTTGGTTAAGAAAATGAAATAAAGAAACCATGCGCTGGATAAAATAGAAATCAGGCGTTGAAGAAATGTGAATCAAATTCCCAAGGCAATATTAGAACAGGCAACACAATCTAACGATTCAACGCAATCAATCAATTATTATATAAAAACAGAGATTAGAAAGACTGAGAGGATAAATGAAAAGGAGAGGTACCTGAGAAATCAAATTGGTGATAATTAGGGATTCGTCGGCGCAGGTGTTAACGGTGGAAGACGCCAGGTTTTGGCTATCAAATTCGATTGAGGGATGGGAAGGAAATGGATTGAGGGATAGCTGATGAATAGCGTCTTGGAGAAGCTGAATGGTTTTTGTGCTACCGCTGCTGCTCGTAGCTTCCATGTCCTTCGTCAACCGCTTCCTGCGATCCTTTATTCGAAAGTGGTCGATGATGATTGACGAACCCCACACCCAGAATTGGAAATCAATATCAACCGCTTCCATTTCCTTCTCGGTTTCTCCAGACATACGTGTCAATTTATCGTTAATAATGGTCTCATTATTTTAATTATTTTTAATTAATTGATTTTTACAAATTAAATAAATTAATTATCACCAAAAATATCTATATTTTTTTCGGAAATTTCGCCAAGTACCCCTGGGGTATTGCGATTTTCGCGAGGTATACAACTTTTTTGCATATTTCGCGTAGTGCCCATGTGGTTTTAAAACATTTCGCCTCGTGCCCTTTCCGGTTAAAGTTAACAGTTTTGTGTTTATTCCGTTAGTTTGCAATTTAAAGAAAAAAAAAAGAAAAGAAAGAAAAGTCGGACAGGAGGAGAAGCAGACGCGATACACCAGAGAGCGAAGAGAGAGCGAAGGAGACGCAATACCCTGCTGCTCAAAGGCCGACTCGGACCTGCTGCTCGGAACCACTGCTCGAAGGCCGGCTCGCTGCTGCTGCTGCAACCGAATCTCGAAAGCCCATGCTGCGAGTGCTGCGACCGACTCTCGATTATATCCAAGTGAGTATATGAACCTATAATTTAGGGTTTGGGGATTTGGTGGTTAGGGGTGAGGCAGATGAGGATTTGGGTGCCAAATCCTCCACAAATCGTTCTCCAATTGAAACTGAGGGTCTGTTTCGTGTTCAATTGGAATTGGGGCTCGAAATCTGTTTTGTATGCAGTTGGAATTGGGGATTTGGGGGTTATAATGTTCGATTTGAATCTTTGCTTCTGTGTGTAATTGGAATCTTTGTGCAATTGGAAGTAGATGTGTGCAATAGGGTCTGTTTGTTTTCGATTTGAATCTTTGATTTGAGTATTTGGTTTTTGTTTAGACATCTTTGAGTTAGCATGCCAAAACTGAAAACTGAAAGCTTATAAGAGGGCATCGGTTTTGACTTGGTAAGTTCTATGCTCAGACAGTTGGAGATGTATCGGTTGCTTCTCTAAACCTTGGTGAAGCCCCTGTAGTTGGTGCATTCAATCCCAAAAAAGGTGATTTGGTCCTTGATCAATTCAGTCCTGACAAATCTTGGAATCGGGCTCTGGTAAAGACAATCCCTTTTTATTTTCTAGTACCTCAATCTTTTTCAGTACATTTTGTAAAGGAATGAATGAATGATGCCTACTGTTTTTTTTTTTGCAGATTGTAAATGTGCCTCGTGGTGGTACCGTTCAATCCACAAATGATCAATTTGAAGTTTTTTACATTGATAATGGGAACCAAGAAGTGGTTTCATATAGTGATATTGGTAGTGGGATTTTGTTTCATTAACGAAATCCTACCTGGGATTTTGTTATTTCCTTAACAAAAGCATAACTGGAACTGGGATTTGCATGACTGAAACTGCTATTTAAGTTCAGTTTACATTGTTTAATACCTATGTATTTGAATCTCTACATGTCTTTGACAGCTGCCATCACATGTATTATTGGGCTTCAGTTTGGTCATGTTCTTGTGCAACTGCAAGTCAGGATTCATGCTTATGTTTATTTTGATATACCCTCCCTGCACTCATATATACTTTTGTGGACATTTCTATTTGGTGGAAAATGTATGCTATGATTGACTTTGGTGTTTATGTCGGTTTATGAACTTGAGTTTGGAGGCAAAGTAGCATGAAATAATTGGAGTGGCTTGTACCCAACTATCGAGCCATGAGGATTGAGGACTACAAAGTACAAACTACGAGCTTTTGAGTTTTGGCGTATAGCTTTTGATATGTACTTCAATACTTGGAGATCGAATCATATTAACCATGAGGCTTATAATACTGACATTATATTATTTGGTGACACACTTTGTTTTATATTAGCATATTAGCTCAAATGGTAGAGCAATGTATTATACACATCGATGTGGGTTCGAATCCCACATAGGCTACAAACTCTACATGTGATTTCTCAAAGCTAGCTTCCTTACAATTGAAAAAAACATCTTAAATAAGTTATCATATCAAAACTGATGTAATTTAATAAATTGAAGATAGATTTTGCCCTTTTATTTATCATAGAGAAAGAACCCACATCTTGATATTTGAGTTGATATTTCATAACAAAATGAATGGGATGAGAAAAGACATGAAATTTTCAAAGCAAGATTTTAATATAATGTATATGGCTCATGTGAGATTCGAACCCACATCTTGTGCCTAATTAAGCACAATGCTCTACCGGTTGAGGTAATAAGCCAAAATTTTCAAAGCAAAAGGCTTATGTTCTATCTTCAACGAGGCATAAACATAGAGAACTTATTTGCCAACAAAGAAAAAATACAGCCTTTGTCTAACCTTGTCTATTTTGAAGCTTGTAATCAGAACGGAAGCCTCAATTCAGTACCTTACGACATAATTAGCAGCACATTATTGCAGTACCTTGCATTCAGAATGGAAGCCTCAATAGCATATAATTGGCACAATTATCAGCATATTTTGTTGCCATTATTGCAGTACCTTACAATATCTTGACTAAAGCAGAAAATGAATCAAGTCGATTACCGTTGTAAAGCTATGTAACCCTAAATATTAGAGTTGTGAGTGAAAATTTCATTCTTCATGCTATGTAACTCTAAACATTTAATAAGCAATGAAGGGATGGCTCAAAAAGACGAAAGTGAACTTTTCATATTATGCTATCGGATGATATAACATCTCAAACATCTAATACAATAAGGTTAATGAGGGAAATTTCATATAACTCTTCTAAGTAGAAATGACTCAAATGAGTAGTTTTGACAAACCTGGATTATTAATTAACATTTATTGGGGAAGCATTGATAGGTGAGCCAAACAAATTCATCAAATCCACTTGGAAAGGGAACTTCAATTCTTGGGAATCATTTAGCCCATCTAGACAGTTATCCACACATGTATTATCCATATTGTCAAATCCATACTCCATATCAGGCAACCGTTTTCCCTCTTCTTCAGATTCTTGACCTTCCTTCCTTTTAGTAGAATGCACAAGGAAATAATCAGCTCGCATTTCTTCTAAAATCATCTTATTCTCAGCATGAAGAATGGAATCCAAACACCTGGGAATTACATGCCCATGAGTTGTAAATAATCAAGCCTCTACTCCCAAGTCCCAACAGGCCCTTAATGTCTAATCTTGCATATAAGATTAGAATTTTAACAAACCAAACGCTCGCGAAGATATCTAGTAAGGGTACACAATCTTAATTCTCAAAAAGTGCTACACAGAGGCATAAAATAAAAATCTGAAATATCAACTGTTGCATCGATATCACTTATGCATCCTTTAGCTAGCATTCTGCAGAGGGTTAGCCTCTTGCTTTGAACATTAAGGCTTAGGTTTTGCTTTCCTTTTTTCAATTCAAAACACAATTCCAAAACCTAATTTCCGAAGCCCCAATTCCAAATCTAATTCGAAGCCCCAATTCCAAACCCTAATTTTCGATTGTATACAGAAAAGGAGGCAGAAGTACCTTTCTTTAGTCACTTTTCTCGAATGCGGTGGTGGTGAAGGATGGGAGCACAATGCTTCTCGAATGCAGTTGCAGGGGGAGACGAAGCCGACGCCGAATGCGGTGGTGGCGAAGGACGGGAGCAGTTGCAGAACGAGGATGTTGCAGTTCGCCCTTCGTCCTCTCTTTCTCTTGCTCGAGAGCTTTCTTGATTTCTTCTGTTTTTTTTTTTTAATTTCAAAAGTAACGGAGTTCTGTTAAGTTTAACCACCAAGGGCGCGAGGCAAAAAACTTAAAAACCACAGGGGCACCACGCGAAATATGTAAAAGAGTTGTATACCTCGCGAAAATTGCAATACCTCAAGGGCACCTCGCGAAATTTCCGTATTTTTTTTATATACTTTCTAGCTATGGATCCGTCTAGAGCTGGCAAAATCTGACCCGACCCGAGAAACCCGACCGATCGACCCGAACCGAAACTCGACCGAACCCTAAAATTTAGCGTTATGCATAACCCGAAAGCGAAACCGAGCCCGATCGACTTTGACCCGAAACCCGAAGTGACCCGAATACAGACAAACCCGACTCAACCCGGATCCGACTCAAATAAGACCCGACCCGAATTCCAACCCGACCCGAATTCCAACCCGACCCGACGCCCAACCCGACCCGACTCCCAACTGACCCGAGTCCCAACCCGACCGGGTGGATGAATTATAACTTGAATCATATACATAGTGAAATTTATTTTGAAAACTACTTTTTGAAAGACACAAATAACAATATAATAACGTGAATTATATTTTAGATAGGGAATCAAGTATGATTTTGATAACAATATATTGCCAAATTACAATGACTTTAATGATTAATAGAATGAGCTTACCAACCGCGTGGATGGATTTTTTTTAAATGAAGTTAATATGTTTAATATTAGATAAATATTATGTTAAATCATAAAAATATCAATAAAGATTGTAAATTTTTATACGATCGTTATAATCGCAAAAAAAAAAGATCGGGATCGTTTTTCCATTTTTAGATCGTAGGATCGAATCGAGTTTTTAACAACATTGGAGCTTATGAGCCAATGAGTAGATTATATATTGAATCATATTTAATTTTACTAAAATACTTTTTGAAATACATAAATAACATGAATTACATATTCGATTTAATAAAATTGATTACCCGAAAGTCCCGAACGAACATGATTTGACAAATTCAATCCAAACGATAAAAACTTTAAAACAAATGTAGACCTCACCCGCTTCTACTTGAAACCTGAATGAGACCGACCCGAAACCCGAATGAGACCGACCCTATTCTGACCGAAAACCCGAATGGGTCCAACTCGATTTTGACCGAAACCCGACCAATCTGAATTTCATTTTGACCGAATCCTACCCGACCCGACCAAGACCGACACCGAAATTTTGACCCGAGTTGACCCGACTCATCAGTGCCCGACCCGAATGTGATCGACCCGAACCCGA
Source organism: Persicaria maculosa (assembly GCA_963922045.1). Taxonomy (NCBI): domain Eukaryota; kingdom Viridiplantae; phylum Streptophyta; class Magnoliopsida; order Caryophyllales; family Polygonaceae; genus Persicaria; species Persicaria maculosa. The sequence continues at coordinate 53,523,472 of OY998253.1, forward strand.
CCGGATGACCCGAATTGCCAGCTCTAGATCCGTCTCTCTTTAATCCTCTCATTTTCAATAATCAAGTTTTATCCCTACTTTAATTATGTACTCCGTACTAACTACTAAGTATTGGAAAAATTTGGACATCATATTTTACTCGATCTATAGGTCCATTTTCATTAGGGAGTTAAGTGATTGTCATATATTGATAATTTTACCCCTATTATATTATACTCCCACCGATTTTTAATATAAGACATTTGACTTATGAGTACGCAGTTTATGGAGCTACAAACTATATAAAATATTGATTTTTTTAATTAAATTTTTATACATTATAATACTTATTAATAATAAGTATTATAATGTAAAAAAATTTAAATAAAGAAATTAACATTTTATATAGTTTTTAACTCCTTGACTAGTTCTTCGGCGGCTTCATATATGAAAAAGGGCAGATGGGAACGGCTGAGAGGAGGAAGAACGGGAGAGATGAGTAAAATTATAATAGGGGTAAACATGGTATTATGAAATTTTTTTGGACAAATACTAAAAAATTTTTAGGGTGGACAAATAGCTAATAAATTTATAAAAATGGATATTGGGCCAAATATCTTCCATATGCTTCCCGCGCTTTTGCGCGTTTTGTTAATAAATTTTATTTTATTATGTTTATTATATTAAAATTATTATTTTTTATTAAATTTTATGTGAAGATTAAAATAGTTTATTTTAATTTTTTTAATAAAAATATGAAACAATGATAAAAATAATAGATTTCGTAACGATTTAAGATATATGGTTGAGAATTAATATAAATATTTTGATGATAAGATTTTATTGCTCAATAGATAATTAATTAATAATGAAATCTTATCATTAGATATAATGAACTAAAATAATCAATCTTAATGAATAAAGATAAAATAATTCAAGGTATAATATTAATAAAAATAACTTATGGTGAAACGATAGATTTTATAACAACTTAAGATATAAGATGTACACATAGAACGACACATGTCTAAAATAGATGAGGTAATCGTCTAACGTGGATTAAATATATTGGATAATCAATAATTGACGTGTCAAAAAAATTCGGGTCGGATTGCACCAGAAAATGACACATATGCGAATTGCATCAGAGAAGAGTTCAGGTCTCTATTTTAGTACATTATATTGACTAATATTGATATTGATTTCTTTTATTTTTATTATTTCTCTCTTTATCCAACTCTTTAAATCAATCACAATTTTTATTTTCTTATTAGTATATTTACTAAATATTGGGCGTAATTGAAAATATTCAGTTCAATCTAATATATCTATTATCTATCTATTAATTCTGCTAGCATTTTGCTGACATGTGAGGACCACAATTTCGAGTCGAGTCAGATTCGGGTCGAGCTCGGTCTCGAGTTTGAGTTACGGATGACTCCAGATTTTCGAGTTTCGGACGGGTCTGGGCTCGGGCGACTTACAAGCATTACTTATTTTAAAAGTTCATTAAGACTTACAAGGATTACTTATTTTACATCTTAGATGAGGCACCTTAGATCACTTTTTTTTACAATCTTACCTTTATTTTCTCTATTTATTTCTCCCTCTTTCTAGCCATATTTCTAATGAAAATAATGAATAAGTTATGTATATATCTACATAACTTCAAAAGTATTCGCACAATAATGTGTTTATGATTTTTTTTAATCATTATTATATGACCGCTTATATTTTCCTTTTTAGTTTTATCCTAATGATAATAATTATATATGTATTTCAAATTATAATAGGTGGTGTGCTTGAGTTTTACTACTACTTTACCTTATTAAATCATTTAAACAAATTATATTGTATCTCTTTCCAACTAATTTATAAAAAAGTAAAAAATTATACATATTATTTTTGGTCTAAACAAGTATATATTAATATAGTATTGTATAGATATATAGAATGATGTTCAATTTGAAATGAATCAAAATCCCGTGCCTTCAAGGCACGAGTATTACACTAGTAACTATCTATATATATTCTTAAAACTTTATGCCTACGTGTCACTTTCTCCTTACTCCTCTCATTTCCATCAATCAAGTTTTTTTCCCTTCTTTAATTATTTATTTCCTTTAATTTTTTTAATTCTCCCATTTATCTTTTTAAATCAATCATATTTCTCTTTTATTTTTAATATATTTATTAATTATTGAGCTTAATTGAAACCAGACACAATTTCTTTTATTTTTAATTGATTGACTAACTATATATATATTCTTAAAATATAAGAGTTTTATCCAATGTGAAATCCCTACCTGACCCCAACCCTTACCCAGGTGCTCCGACATGAGTCTGACTTGCATCGTTTAGTTTCCAATTATCGTCTTTGGGTCTCATCAAATAAATTGGCTTCGGTGTGTGGTGCTTGTCAACTTGGCAAGAGTCCTCGTTTCCATTTGCCTCCTCGAGTCTCTACTACTATTAAACCTTTTGATTCGGTCCACTCAGATGTATGAGTGTTATTATGTCAGCTTTATTGATGATCATTCTAAATTTGTTTGGATTTACTTGTTTGCTAATAAGAGTCAGGTGTACTCCAATGTTCAATTGTTCATTATAACTCATCCGAACACAAGTCTCTACTCGAATTAAGGTTTTTCAGTTCGATTCGGGTGACGAATATCAAAATGACTCCAAACACCTTGACTCACTTGGAATTGAACATCGTGTTTTGTCCCTATACTCCTAAACAAAATAGGTCTTCAGAGTGCCAGAATAAAGTCATCATTGAGAAAAGATTGGCCTTACTTGCCCATGCTAAACTCCTTACTCACTTATGGGAAAAATACCTTTCACACTTAGTTTATCTCTCCAAATCCCCATTTGAGGTTTTGTATGGAAAACTGCCAGATTATAGGTTTCTAAAATCCTTTGAATGCCTCTGTTATCCGTTTCTACGGCCTTATAATCATGTCAAACTAGATCTTCGCTCTCCACCCTGCTTGTTCTTGGGTTATAGCTCCAAACACAAAGGCTATATATGCTATCATCTTCCTACGAATCGAACTTATGTGTCTCGATTTGTGGTTTTTGATGAGTCCATTTTCCCCTTCCCGTCAATGTCTCAATCCGGCTCTTTGTCGCCAGTATCTACACCCATACTTCTTCCATCCTTGTCACTTTTTCACCAAGCGTCTATCATTCCATCTTCATCTCAACCCCATACACCCATCCTTGGTTCATCCCCCCCCCCCCCCCCCCTAACACACACACAAAAACGGCTTGAGTCTCATGTACCATTAACACCTTCCCTCGTCTCCTCTGAGCCGTCCTCCCTAACCTCTTCTCCAAGTTCACTCCCCACTCATACTAACTCATCCCTCTCGGTTCCTCTGGCTCTTGGTTCTTCTGGATCTTCGTCCTCGACAGCCTCCAACTCTATCTCACCTTCTCCCACAACCCCTTCACCTGACCCCAACCCTTACCCAGGTGGTCCAACATGGTTTCGTCCATCAGCTACGTCCACTCACAGCATGGACACCCGGGCATGTTCCGATTCCCTCAAACCCAAGGCACTTGCTGTCACCAAATACCTGCTACCGGATGCTTTGCTAGCCAACCCAGAACCAAAATTTTACCATCACGTCACAAAAAGCCCCAATTAGCAGCATGGTATGCAATTAGAATATGATGCCTTAATGCGTAATGGGACATGGGACTTAGTTCCTTGGCCTCCCAGTGCTAACGTTGTTAGTTGTAAGTGGGTGTACATGATCAAGTTGAAATCAGATGACACTAATGATCACTACAGGGCTCGTCTAGTTACAAAAGGTTTCAATCAAGAAGCTGGTGTGGACTATTTTGATACTTTAATTTAGTCCGGTTATCAAGCCTACTACAATCCGTCTCATTTTGAGTCTAGCTTGCTCTCACACGGGCTTGACCACTTTGTCAAATTGATATTAACAACGCCTTTTTGAATGGCGATCTTTTAGAGACTGACTTCATGGCTCAACCTCAAGGCTTTCAGGCATCTGACAAACCTACTCATGTTTGCCGGCTTCGAAAAGCCTTGTATGGCCTTAAACAGGCTCCATGAGCTTGGTTTTGATCACAAGCTCAAAGAGGCTCTCCGTCAGCGTGGATTCACGGGTTGCATGGTAGTCATGTTGTTTACGTTTTGATACATGTGGATGATGGTATTATCACTGACTCTCATGCTACCTTCATTGATGAGTTCGTCGTCAGCTTGAATCGGGCCTTTTCTCTTAAAGATCTTGGTCCTCTCCATCACTTCCTAAGCATTGAGGTGACTCGCTCTTCCACTTGCACTCAGCTCAGCTAGTAGAAATACATTGCAGACATCTTGAAGCGCAGTAACATGTCTGGTGCAAAACCCATTGCATCTCCGGCTGAGTCTGGGTCCCGCTTGATTCAACGTGTTGATCCTATGTCTGATCCCCACTTGTACCGCAACATTGTAGATTTGTAGGTGATATCCAATACGTTACGATTACACATCCAGAAATCTCCTATGTCATTAACTGGGTATGTTAGTTCATGCACAATCCCACCGAGACACACCGGGCTGCAGTTCAGAGGATCCTACGCTACCTAAAGGGTTCTATTTTGTCTGGTTTATGCCTTCGGAAGACGTTTGATAATCGCCTTGCATTCTCCGATGCTGGATGAGCTTTTGTTCCTGATGACTGCCGCTCCCAACACGGTTTTGAAATTTATTTTGGCGGCAATCTCATCGGATTGTTCTCTTAGAAACAAAAGGTGGTTGCTAGATCTAGTACTGAGGCTGAGTACAGGGAAATTGCTTTTGCTGCTGCAGAACTGATTTGGTTGCAACAACTTCTGTAGGAAATGGTTATCCCGGTTGATCATCCACCTATTCTATTGTGTGGCAATCTCAGTGCTACCTTCTTATCCGCTAATCCAGTGTTTCATCAGTGGTCCAAACACATCAGGATCGACTATCACTTCATCAGAGAACAAGTTGTTGCTCAGGACCTTGTTGTTCGACATATTCGCTCTCTTGACCAAACAACTAACATATTCACCAAGGCACTTGACACTCATCACTTTCAGTCCTTGTAAGTTCCAAGCTGCATGTTCGTCCCCGTCCATGAGGTTGCAGGGGCAAGTTAGTATATGTAACTGAATTTGTTATATCCACACCTTTAGATATTCTGTGTAGATTCTTCCTGGTCCCCAAAGATTGACTTACCCTTGTAACTCTTTATATACGTACATTAGCTAATGAAAAGGCATTAGCTTCTTTCACAAAGCCTATTGCTTTGCAGCAACATTGAATGGATCTATGATGTGTCTATGCTATTTTTAAAGAAATTTATAATGATTACTAAAAACGTGTCAACATAAGGATTAAACGGATCTAAGGTCCATATAATGCCTACAATTATGCATATAGGCATTTCGTTTGCAACTATAGGTTAAGCCCCTCTATGACTTGTTTCTTTTTCTACACTTGAGTTAGGTTTTCGAAATTCCAGTGTGTTAAAAGTGGAAGTGATTCTATTTTTAGTATTATAGTATCATTCCCTCTATAATCTTTGCACTTTGAGCAATGATCGATGTAGTGAAGTTTATATTCATGAAACAAAGAATGGAGCAAAATCTGGAAGTTGTTTTATCCAAACTTCAACAAGAACGCAAGGCGTGATCTAAGATCTCATCAAGGGAGCTTTCAAAAAGAAGAGGTGTTTTCTATTGTGTTTTTCTTTTCGCGGTTTTTGTTCATGCAAAAAATGAGATTTAGAAGATAGTTTTGAAGTTGGATTCAGCAATGGCCAAACATTAACTTGAAGAAGACCTTTATCCCTTACATATTTCTTGTTTGCAGACTGTACAATGCTTCTCAACATCACAGGTTCTCGGTTTAGGACTTGCTTATTGGGATTAACATGCGTTTGGTTAAGCCTCTTTCGATTCTTCCCCACATAAGGCTAAGAACTTTTATGCTAAAATCTAAAGCTACAAAGCTAAATTAAACTTGAGATAGCATAGCGTCAAGTGCAGGAGTTTAATAGACCGGATCTGCCCATAGCTCAGAGTAGCCGGGAGAATCAGCTCGAGATTCTGAAAGCAACGGCATTAATGCATCGTCGGTATCATTATCCGGGAAACACACATCAGCTAAAGTCGACGCCAAAACCTCTTCAATGGTCAAGTTGTCCGATTCATCCTGCAAGAATGATTACGATTTATATTCATTACTTGTAACTCTCTTTGAACGAAACAATATAGGATCTTGGAGGTTCTTATGTTTCCAATCTTACCTTGTCTTGTTGGGATGGTTCACGCAAACGAGTATACTGCCTTCGTGCTTCAGGACAATGCACCATCGATTGGACCCTTGAGATATCGTTGAAAATTCTATCCACTATTTCTCTACGGAAGTCCTTTAGAATGTCTTCATTATCATCATCACTGACTTCTCTGTTGGGCTTGTATCCGCGCAAACCAGCTCCTTTCCGTAGCCACCTCAGTGCAACCTTCTCCAGAACACCAGCTGCCCAAAGCACCTTGTACCGCTCTCTAACTCGATGCTCCCTTATACGAGGCTGCCGACAAACAAGTTCCAACTTGAGAACTAAGAAGATCAACCAAGGGATATCTAATATTCACAGCTTATACCTGTATTTTCACAGCTTTTCGACGCAGTTTGAAAGAATGTTTCCTAGCTTTCCCACACAGTGCCTTCAAAATTGAAGAAAGGCACTGCATATCATCTGAAGTGAGCCCGTACTCATTCAAATTGCTGCAGCTTGCAGCTTCTCTCTGTTGCCTCTTTCTGAAGGAGTGAACTCGAAAAGTAGCTATTATATTTGCAGCATCTCGAATTGTCCTTTTACTTGCTTCGATCACCTGTTCCAGGGAACGTTGATCCTCGCCAGAAGCAACTTCAGGGATTGAAATTTTGCTTACATCTACTGCTTCAAAAACAACAGAACTTGCTTCTTCCAATGTAAGTGATGAAAGATGAGCGGTCACTGCTAACTCAGTGAGATATCCAGCGATCCCCTTGTGTCCATTTGCATCTGCAATGGATGCTGGAGTTATGCCCTTTGGTTCTTGTCTAGTGGAATAAGTATTAGCTCCCACGGAAGCACCTGCTTTTATAAGCGCACGAACCATCTTTTCCCTGCAATTCTCCAACATTGTAACTGAGTCATTCAAGTATGTCATATTCCATCTACAAACATTGATTAAAACATATTCTGATCGAATCATAACTGGAAAACAAATAATTTATCAGTTGTGCTGGAATGTGGTGTGTATTCCACATCAAAAGCAAACAAGGAAATTGAACAACATATAAGGTTGATGGACTACTCTTTTCACTGTCAATTGATCATTAACACGTCTCGTTACCTTCCAAACTTTGCAGCCCAATGAAGGGCAGCCCAGCCATTCTCATCCCGAAAATTCACTCCGACTCCAGAAATAAGTAAAGGGTCTAAGGCCCACTCATAGCCTATTGCAGCAGCAATATGTATTATTCCTTGCTCTTTCTTGGACAAGGTACCACCTCCTTTCATGAGTCTTTCATATAGCCATTGTAGTAACTTGTCTTTTAGTAGTTCCTGCAATACCTGGTCAATGGTGTCAGATGAAGACCCACAACCTGTTTGATGAGCTTCAGTTGACTCTGACTCTTTCTGCAAAGATGAATTAGGCAGTAGCATTTGTGCAAACTTAACAATTAAGTTAGCTTCCTCCATACTTCTGTGTTCTTCTTGTTGATGCCTAATACGGTTATGAAATGTACTATTCCTATCACGGTACTCGAAGCGTATAGCTTCACTACATGGCTCCCGATTTCCAGAAGTAATGCAGAAGGTGACTTTCCCAACAGATTGGCAAGGAGGAGCCTCACAGCAGATGACACCGTCCTGGATAATCTCCACTGGAACTTCAGTATCACCAAACATAGCACATGCCATCTTTGATGGATCACAGTGGAATGAGCCAATAATGAAAACCTGTAACAAAGTATGAATTATTTTTATGGCAACTAGTCACAAGAATGAATTATTTTTCTATGGCAAGGTTTGGACCTGGAAAAAAAAAACACTTCTTGATGGCAAGGTGATTCAATCAAAAGAGAATATCTCTTATTTGCACAAATTTCAAGTTAGACGCCTTCCTATTGCAAACCCAAAAATAGAGCTACACTAGCATTGAAGAGCTGATAGCAAACTCATAGCAGTGTGGCTTTCGCTACTGTTTAAAAGAGAGTAGAGAAACAGGAGATGGTTACTTGTTCATAAGTTATCTGAGAAACATACCTTGGTGGCCTCATTGGCATAACCCCACTGTGGCGATATTTCTCTTATTGTAAATTTATGTTTTGATACTATTGCTAGACTGGGATGTACTTCAGGATCCATTTGCGATTCACTTGGTTCAGTTATATAGGTACCCATGCCAACAAAATTTTGAGCTTCTTGAGGAGATAAAAGAGAACCTGTGGCAATTACAAGATGGTGATCAAAACAGCAGGCATATGAGAATTCAGCACAATGTGTAATTTTTCAACCCTGAATTGTGTTTTTATCCAAAATAAATAAACACACACTGTCCTATTTTTCTTTCCATTGAGTACAGATTGAACATGGACCTTAGAGCTTGTAGGAAAAACATAATGAGGCACATGTCAACAAATTTTAACAGTGCATGAAAATTCCGAATTTCAGCTCAATGGAGAAAAGATTTTCCTACTGATCTCACGAGCAACGAAGAACTAACACATACTTGTAAATGCTGAAATTCAGCTCTTTCCCTGTGGAAAGTGGAAATTCAAACAGACTGGGGATATTGTTTGACAATTAGCATAATCTTAGGCTAGCAAGACATTGCTTTGAAGACATGTATTTGCTAATTCAAACAGACTGTTGATATATACAAAAGAACGGATAGCGTTCTTTATAAAATCTGAGGTGAAAAGAAAACTCACCAATTTCATCCAAAATTGCAGCAGGAAAAGATGAATCAGATACCATGAAATCATTACTAACATACTCCCCAAGCACTAATGAGTTTGCTGTGCCATTTGTATCCATTTTCTGATTATCAAATGGAATGGATTTCCAGGATGTATCATCATTTGGACCAAAAGGCTCTAGTGTTTGCCATGATGGATTAGCATCAACGTGTCGTGAAGTGCCAACACTAGCGTGTTGTTGCTCAGTAACTAGACTACATAGGCTTTGGTTCGAACCATGCATGCCCAAGGAAGGAGTCCCTTGATTTCCAAGAGGAAAACCGTTATCAATCTGGCTTAAGTTGTAACATTGGCCTGAAGCTGATGCAGGATTGGTCTTGCCCTGCAGCTATATGTTCAACCTTTATATTAACTAAAGACAGCAATCCAAATCATTTGCTATTCCAAATCGTAAAGACAAATAATGACAGGAAAATATTTGAATCAGACTATATAAATCGTGATTGACTGGTTCTGGAATCATATTGCAATGCAAGAACAGCTTAGCAGTAACATAAACTAGAATATTAACTGCAACAGTTACTACTTTTCTTATCACGAATTTAGCCTTACTCATCATACTACACTATGATGTTATTCAACAAGGCAAACAAATACCGAAAAAATCACCTTAGTAGTAGTGTCTATGTAGTGAACAAGAACAATATGCTTCTTTTCCCTGTAAAGAAGAAGCCACAACAACAACAACAAATGATGAGCGGAAGCAGCAGATATTCAACACCCCATCTCTCCCCGATTCAAAGAAGACAATTGTATTTGTTACGATAGGGAAAGAACCACAAGTGCATAACGGTAATAGTAATTCTGCACTAACCCATTCAGCATCCAGTAGCTACGCCTGCAGAATTTAGGATTATCCGCTCGGTAAGCATAATAACAATTGAGAACTTTGGCATTTTTAACCTTAACCAAACAAATCCAGTGTCAATTCATCCTCACAGTTGAAAGAAAAAATAATTGATACTATGATGAGTTAAGTACAAACCGTGAGTGGCACATGTGATTCCTTTTTCCGCCAAGTGTAACCATCTGCACGGAAAGATGAAAGATTTGTCTTGTCGAAGAGAAATAAAGAACCACCTGCCATAAAAATCCATTAATCAATTAAGAGTAAATAACCATCACATAGTTCTTTCTCCGGGAAAAAAGGCGAAGGAAAGGGTAAGATTACTGAGCGGCATGTGAGGAGCCCCAGTGGACATGCGCATAATGTGATGATGCTCTAGAATGAAAAACACCTCAACCGGGTTCAGCCAACGGCTCCGAGCTTGTTCACACAAATGGTTGATTTGAATTTGATCCCTTTCCCCTGGCCATAAAAATAAAACTAGTTAAAGGTTTAAGTCTCTGAGCTGTTACTATCAGTGTTGTAACATTAATAATAATAGCTTTAGGAAAAAACCATACAGATAAATTAGCAGCCCAGAAAGGGAAAGGAATCCCTTTTGAACTAGGACAAAAAATAGGACTGATTTCATTCTTCAACGTGAGCTTGTACTTCAATTGAAATGAAGAGAGAACAGATTTACCATTTCCATTCATGATGAAAACTATCAAACGGCAATTCAAGAGAGGAACTGGGAAACGGTGTGATATCTTTCAATGCACTTACAATGGCAAAAACTGTCCTGACATTTCAAGAAAGATGAAGGAAACAGCCTGTAGTTGATGAAGTCAATTCAACTAGCGCCAAGACAAGAAAGGATAACTTTTTTTTTTTTCCTTTTAATTTTTTTGAGTACTTTTCAAAGACACGGTCACGACCATGTGGGTCAACATACTGATCTACTGTTTTTCCTTTTTTTGTTTCTTTTTATACAAGGTAATTTGAGAGAAGGCATACTCTGCTGATTTACCACCCAATAACATCTTTCCGAACAAGGAAAAGGAACTCCGGTTGAGACATGAGTGCATCGTGATCCATAGCATGTCGAGAAGTTGAGCTACCTTGTTTGCCACACGATTGACTTCGTGAAAGACGTGCTTGTAAGTTGACCACTCAAAGAGATGGAGAAGGTGCATAATGTCCGTGATGATCATCTCGATCTCCTACGGACATTTCCATTTGTTGGAGGTAGAATTGATGAACGTAATGCTATCACCCTCGATCTCAATGCGTCAAAGTACAAGCTCCCTGGCCGCCACAATACTGGAATAAAGCGCTAGCGCTTCAGCCATTAAGGGCGAGGAAGAATCGAATCAAAAGCTTTGAGAGGAAACGATCGATCCGGTAGAATTCCGAATGACCAACCCAGCTGTAGCATAACCTGTTTGAAGCCTAGGTCCGTCGAAATTAATTTTAATGTGGCCTACCACAGGCTTTGCCCATCTCATATTTTTCTTTTTCTAGGTGCGTTCTGTGGTCGGGAGCTTATTGTGTTGGTATCTTCCCAGAATATGGTCTTATAATCCTGGAGTTATTTTAAGAGTTGTCACAGATACGGTTCCTGTTTTCTATCGTCTACAAAGTTGTCATCGTTCAAAGTTATTTTGTTCCTAATGGTCCATATTCCCCACCACAGAGTGGCTAGAGTTGATTTCTGTGTTTTGTTTAATCGGGCAAAAAATATCATTTATAACTTGCCTAATAGTTCGGTCGTTCTCGTGTATGGTCCTTATAATGTTAGTTGTCATGCTATCGATCCTAGAGAGCAATTGTAGTGAGTGAGTGCAATTTGTGAATAGGTGAGTGGCGTCTTCGTCAGATGGTTACAGGGGAACCTTGACTCCCTTTTGTGTTAGTCTCATTTTTGTTGGAATTCCATTCGTGAAAAGTTTTCAAAGAATGTTTTTGACCTTTGCAAGACTATTGATTTCCCAAATCCAAACAATATCGCTTTCTTGGTTTATCTGGTTTCTTGTAATTTTATCAAGAGCTATTGTTGCCGTGAATCATCCATGTCGAATGGTTCACCAATAGAGTCGGTCTTCAATACCTGTCATTGGTATTGATGTTTTGGACCATTGGAAGATATTATAAGGCAATACCTGACTAAGTGTATCAATTTTCCATTTGATTATCCGGTCCTAAATGGGAATGAACTCTTTCATTCTCATTAACTGTGCTAGTCAGCTGTATTTGATCATTGAGTTTTCCTTCTTCTATCCATTCATCTTTCCAAAATCGTATTGCTTTCCCATTTTCTATTTGTCAGACGAGCCCATCAATGAACTCATCTTTAATTTCCATGAGTTTTAGTCTCCATTGCCATTATGTTTGTGACTTTTTTTCTTATTCCCAAAGGGTTCGATCTTTCATGTATTTTTCTCTTATAATTTTAACCCAAATGTTATTTGGTTATGCTAGGATTTTTCATAATAATTTTATTTGATGTGCTTTGTTGATATCCTTCGATTTGTGTAGTCCTAAACCTACATTTTTTTTAGCTTTACAAATTTTGTCTCATCCAATCAATGGTTTGTATGCATTGTTATTGTTCCAAAAGAATGCTATTTAATTGCTCTAATTCTTTGTGAGCATCTGTTGGTAGCATAAAGCTTAATTTGCATCACATAATTTGGCTTCATAGCTAGGTTGAATTTGATAAGGACTGTTCGTCCTTGTTAGGACAAAGAATTTGCCTTTCATTTTGTCAGTAGGCTTTTTGTTTTCTAGATTATGTCATCAAATGTGTTCCTATTTACTCTCCCGTTTATAATAGGACAACCTAAGTATTTGTCAAGAGAGTTGTTGTTTGTGATATGCAAAATGCTTTGTATTTGTTGTTTGTGTTGGTTTGGTACTCCTGCAGTCACTTGGAAGGCTGATTTACCGAGATTCACCTTTTGTCCTTAAATGCTGCAATAGTCGTCAATAATTTGTTTCACCTTGTTGCAAAATTTCGTGCTTGCTTTAGCAAAAATCATAATATCATAAACAAATGAGAGAAAGGAGATTCTGGTTCCTGATCTAATTATGTCAAAACAGATTGTCATTTTTTGATTCGTCGCAGGTCTGTTGTAGTTTTCGACCAAGAATTTCTAGGGCTGGATCAGTACGGTACCGTGAGAAAATTTGGATTACCACGTACCGTACCGATACTATTCGGTATGTATTTTTTGCTACCACCTACCAACCGAAATTGGTGGTAACCGACATTATTGAAACCAAAAATTTCGGTTACCAAAAGTACGGTACCGTGGTTACCGACAGTCTCGGGCAATTTTCATTTACATGGTTTTATTTACACTAACCGATTGTACCGTCGCCCATCGGTTACGTGGTTGAGACTAGACAACGAGTCTACTCTAACCTCTAATTCTTCTATTTAGAGAGAGCAAGATCGAGAGTCGGAACATTTGACTTGAAGCTCTGATGCCATATTGAAGTCCTTTAGAGCATCAACATTGGTGAGCCTCAAGGCCCATAAAATTGGCCACCTAAGCAAATTTGTTTTAAAAAAAAAAAAGAAATAGTAAGGGATTCAATTAAAGTCCCCTAAATAAGGGTTTGGTTAAATTGGTCCCATAGCTCCCAAATCAAAGCATGCATTAAATGTCAAACCCACTTGGGAAGTTGGTGTGTCAAGGAGCTGACACGTGGGCCAATCACAAGGCGCCACGTGTCAGCGCAATTAATTAAATTATTTAAAACGTTTTTAGTCTATTTTTTGTAAATAAAAATAAATAAAAAATTTATTTTCAAGTGTGAAATAATTTTCTCTACCCATAGACACCCATTTTGCATATGTTTTTTTTTTTAAATTTAATATCAATAATACCCATATACTATTATTATAATAATATTATAATAATAATAATGCCAATAATAATAATAAATAATAAGGATAAATAACTAAATAATAATAATAATGATTAAATAATTGAAAAGGTTAAATAGTAAAAAGGTAAGTTAAGGGCTCCGGTCCGGGCTCACGAATGGAGGTGAAAATAATTAAAAGCTGGAATGAGACCCTTAAGTTGATGTGGCAGAAGAAAAGTAAGTTAAGGGTCCGGGTGTTAAGGGCCTTCAGTCTCACCATTGAACATGCTCTTATGACTCATGACCAGGAGTTGTGTGCACGTGCGCGCCATCACATAAATCGAGTGACGTTCCGTCCTAACATTAATGGGTAATAAAAGGAGTATGACATCAACTTATATATTAGGCTTATTTTAGTTTATATGTGAGAGTTTGTTGGTCTATTTCACTTCAACAAAAACAAACTGTTCATACATGCAAAGAGAATTTAACTAGCAATGCCTATATTTCTCTTCACCTCATTCTCCGAACTATTAGAGTTTGAAATGGGAAAGACACCTTAGTACGTAGCAGTTACAATATTTACAAATAGAAGTTGGATTTGGGTCTATTATACAAGTACATATCTAGTACTGACTATCAGTATCAACAAGACTTAACAAACTTGGGTCGCCCCATAGGTCGAAACTGCAGCTGGGTGAATCCGCTGTAGCGTCTGAAGGCAGCCAGAATGGAAAACCAGTATCCTCAGAAAACTCTAGCGAAGCAAACTCTTGAATGCATCTTGAGATGCCTAATTTATCCTGCAAGATAGAACAGCGGGCAGTTTATATATACATATCAATTCGATTTTTTTACCTCCTGGTAGGAAACAACATATGCAGTTCTTTAGTTTCCAATCTTACCTTTGCTTGTCGGACTGTTTCAAGCATGCGAGTATACTGGTTACGTGCCTCAGGAGAACAGATCATGTTCTTGACCCTTGTGATTGCATCATTCATCACCTTATCCACTATCTGCCTACGGAAATCCTTCACAATGTCTTCATCCTCTTCATATTCATCAGTGGGCTCTCTCTGAGGCTTGTAACCGCGCAGACCAGGTCCTTTACGTCGCCACCTTAGCACAACCTTCTCCATAATGCCAACCGCCCAGATCATCGGCCTGTAGTACTTTCTAACTCGATAACCTCTTGTCACAGCCTGCCAACAGAAATAGGGTCATACACATACTACCAACTAGAATCTGTAAGTGATAGTGAAAAGAGAGAAAGGCATATCTAATACCCACCTGTATTTTCACAGCTTTTCGACGCTTTGATAGAAAATCTTTGCGCTTTATCCAACCTCTACAATACTTCTGGATGGTTACAGCAGCTACACTAAGACGATGCGAACGTGGGGACACCAGTTTTGAAGCTGCAGAAAGGCCTTGTATCTCATCCACACTTCTGTGGTTTGCAGCTTCTTTCTGTTGCCTCTTCAAAGTGTCTTGTTGAAAAGCATCTCGTATAAGATTGGCAGCTTGAACTGCATTTCTGTGAGCTGCCAAAACTTGTTCCATGGAAGTTTGATCTTCACCAGAAGCACCACATTCTCTAGAAATGTTTCTTACATTGACTTCATCAGCTTCCACATGTTGCAAGGAGCCTGTTTCAAGTGTTAGCGATGCAAAATGACTGGTCAATGCTGACTCGGAGAGAAATCCAGCAAGACCCTTGTGTCCATTTGCATCAGCTATGGCTTCTGGTTTTTCACCCATTGGGTCCTGTTGAGTGGGATCAGTAACTGCTCCAGCTGAAGCACCAGAAGCTATGAGCGCCGCAACCATCTTCTCCCTGCAAGAAGGAAACGAATGGAAACAAGAAGCGTGTTACAACCTAGTCAGTTGATAACTTTAAGACCGTGTTGTTGAGTTCCTAGCGGTTGAGAACTCACTCTGTTAACTGACGAGGTCCTACGATCCATGAAGGCACAATTCAAATATGCTCAAAACGCTCAGGGTTGATTACCTTCCAAACCGTGCAGCTTTGGTATCCCTGAAATTTACTCCCACTCCAATATCAAGTAAATATTTTAAGGCCCACTCACAACCAAGTGCAGCAGAAACATGAATTATCCCTTGTTCTTTCTTTGACAAGGCACAGTTCAAGCTGCCACCTCCTCCCAGGAACCGTGCAGAGAGCCATTGTTTTAACTCGTCTTCCAGAAGTTCCTGCAACACTTGACCTATGGTGTCTGATGAGGTCCCACACCCTGGTTGAGGAGGATCTGTTGGATTCGTATTGAAATGAACGCGCTCCTCTTTTTGCAAAGAGGTATTAGACAGTAGCATCTGTAGGAACCTTAAAATCAATTGAACTTCTTGTATACTTATGTTTTCTTCTTGTTGAGACTTGATGCAATTATTGCATATACTATGCCTATCACAGTACTCAAAGTCTTTAACTTCACTACATATCTCCCGATTGTCAGAAGCAATACGGAAAGGGACTTTCCCAGCAGAGCTGCGAGGAGGAGCCTCGCAACAGATGACACCATCCTGGATAATCTGAATTGGAACTTCAGCATCATCAAACATAGCAAATGCACTCTTTGATGGATCCAAGAGGAATGACCCAATAACGAAAACCTGCAACGACATATTTGATTCCTTATAGATTTGGTACTTGATAACTCCCAAGTCCTAACAAGTAGTCATAATCATCAATTGCTTTTTAATGTCAAGGTTTTGATCCAAAATTTGAAAAGAATCTAAAGAGAATATCTCCAATTTCCGAAAATGTCATGTCTTGGTACAAATGACCATTTGAACACACGGATGTTTTCTTATTGCAGATCCAAAAATAGAGCTAGAGCTCATAGCATATTCATAGCGGTGCGCTGTTGAAATTGTTTAAAAGAAAGTAGAGAAACAGGTCATGGGAACTAATTGACAAGTTATCTGATGTTTACCAGAAACATACCTGGGTGGTCTCATCAGCAAAACCCCACCGTGGTGATATTTCTCTTATTGTAAATTTGTCATTTGATGCTATTGCTAGACTGGGATCTACTTCAAGAGCCATTTGCACTTCAACAGGTGTAGGTGTATATGTCTCCATGTCAACATATTTTTCAGCTTCTTGAGGAACTAACAGAGAATCGTCAAGGCATATGAAATATTTCAGTACAAGATGGTGATCAAAACAGCAGGCATATGAGAATTCAGCACAATGTGTAATATTTCAACCACGAACTTTGTTTTTATGCAAATCAAACAAATACACGTGTCAAGCACCCTTCAAATGTGCCTTAAGAGTTTGCAGGAAAAACATAATGAGCCACATGTCAGCAAATTTTAACAGTACATGAAAATGCCGAATTTCATCTCAATGGGGAAAAAAAAAGGATTTTCCATTTGTTCTCACAAGCAATGAAGAACTAATACATACATGGAAATGCTGAAATTCAGGTCTTTCTCTGTGCAAAGTAAAAAAAAAAAAATCAGACTGGTGACTTTATTTAGCAATTAGAAAAATCTCAGATTAGCAAGGCTTTGCTTTGAAAATATGCATCTGCTAATTTGCAGCCTCAATCCCATATATAATCTGATAGACAAACAAACAGATAGTGCTCTTCATAAAATTTGTGGTGAAAAGAAAACTAAGCAATACCTCCCCGAGTGGCAGCAGGAAAAGTCAAATCAGATACCATGAAACCATCACTGCCAAAATATCTGTCATGTGGAAAAGTAGCATTCTCAACCATCTCTTTTGCATGGTTATAATACCCAAGTACTGCTAAGTTTGCTGTGCCATCTGTATCGTGTTTCTGAGCATCAAATACAATGGCTTCCCTGGCTATGTCACAATTTAGACCATTGAAATCATTGACACTGTCTATGCGTTGTTGGATTTGTTGGTCAGTAACTAGATTGGTTAGGCTCTGGTTTGAATCATGCATGCCATTCAAGTCAGCAGTCCCTTGATTTCCAAGAGGAAACCCATTATCAATCTGGCTTAAATTGTAAGATTGGCCTAAAGCTGATGCGGGATTGGTCTCGCCCTGCAGCCATATATTTTGAGTTAATTGAAGACACCAATCCAATTCCAAATTGTGAAGACAAGTCATGGCAGGAAAATATTCAAATCAGAAAACAAATGGAGATTGATTGGTTCTGGTATAATATTGCCGATGAAGAGTAAGCATTTTCATCAGGAACGCAGCCTTTTTTTTTTTATGTAACTCAATGCAAGAACAGCTTAGCAGTAACATAAACTAGAATATTAACTGCAACAGTTACTACCTTTCTTATCAGTAATTCAGCTTTACTCAGCATATAACACTATTATGTTATTCAACAAGGCAAACAAATACCGAAAAACTCACCTCAGTAGTAGTATTGTCTATGTAGTGAACAAGAACAATATCCTTTTCCCTGTAAAGAAGAAGCCACAACAACAACAAACGATGAGCAGAAGCAGCAGATATTCAACACCCCCTCTCTCCCCGATTCAAAGAAAACAATTATATTTGCTACGAATTACTTATAGGGAAAGAAACACAAGTGCATAACAGTAATAGTAATTCTGCACTAACTGATTCAGCATCCAGTAGCTACGCCTCTGGAATTGAGGATTATCCTCTCGTCGAGCATAATAACATTCGAGAACTTTGTCATGATTAACCTTAACCAAACAAATCCAAATGTGAATTCATCATCACAGTTCAAAGAAGAAAAAATTTGCTATTCTGATGAGTTTAGTGATATCACACAAACCCTGAGTGACACATGTGATTCCAAGACACTATTCTTCTTATCCTTCCTTTTCTGCCAAATGTAACCATCTGCACGGAAAGATGGAAGAATTTTCTTGTTGAAGAGAAATAAAGAACCACCTGTCATAAAAATCCATTAATCAATTAAGAGTACATAACCATCACATAGTTCTTCCTTCCGGAAAAAAAGGCCAAGGAAAGGGTAAGATTACTGGGCGGCATATGAGGAGCCCGAGTGGACATTCGCATTCTGTGATGACGGTGTAGGATGAACAACACCTCATCCGCCTTCAGCCAACGGCTCTGAGCTTGTTGAAACAAATGGTTGATTTGAATTTGGTCCCTTTCCCCTGGCCATAAAAATTGAAGTAGTTAAAGGTTAAAGCCAGTGTTGTTAGCTAACCTATGCTTAGTTAGGAAAAAACCATATACATAAATGAAATGAAACAGCAGCCCAGAAAAGGAAAGGAATCACTTTTGAACTAGAATAAAAATAGGACTGATTTCATTCTTCAAAGTGAACTTGTACTTCAATTGAAATGAAGAGAGAACAGATTTACCATTTCCATTCATGATGAAAACTATCCAACGGCAATTCAAGAGAGGAACTGGGAAACGGTGTGATATCTTTCAATGCAATTCTCATGGCAAAAACAGTCCTAACATTTCAAGAAAGATGGAGGAGGGAGCCTGTAGGTGAAGTCAAGTCAACAAGAGCTAAGCGAAGAAAGGATCAATTTTTTTTTTCCCTTTTAATTTACTTGAGAACTTTTCAACACGGCCAGGTGGGGTAGAGCTAGCAATTCGGGTTGTCCGGTCGGGTTCGGGTCGATCACATTCGGGTCAAGTCACTATGAGTCGGGTCAACGAGGTCAAAATTTCTGTTTCGGGCTTGGTCGGGTCGGGTCGGGTCGGATTCGGTCAAAATAGAATTCAGATTGGTCGGGTTTCGATCAAAATCGGGTTGGACCCATTCGGGTTTTCGGTCATAATCGGGTCGGTCTCGTTCGGGTTTCGAGTCGTTATTTGGGTCGGTCTCATTTAGGTTTCAAGTAGAAGCGAGTCTACGTTTGTTTCAAACTTTTAATTGTTTGGGTCGAATTTGTTGAATCATGTTCGTTCCGGACTTTCAGTTAATCAATTTTATTAAATTGAATATGCAATTCATGTTATTTGTGTATTTCAAAAAGTATTTTAGTAATATTAAATATTATTCAATATATAATCTAGGAAAATTTACAGAAAATCACCCTTTAAATATGTGTGTTTTCACTTAACCATCCCTTAAATTCAAAATTACAGAAAACCACCCTTTAAATGGTCTTTGTTTACAACTCACCACTCATTCATCTATTTTTGTTAATTTATCATTAAATATATTATATTTTAATATTTTCAAACTCAAATTTGATTGTAAATATATTCAAATTTTGAATTCAAGCGCTCGATTATATTTTTTATTTTTTTTTATCAAAGATAATTATTGAACAAAAATACTTAAACTATAGACAAATAATAATATTTTTAAAATATTTAAAATATGAATAAATAAGAGTAATTTACATAATATTTTAAAATCTTTTAAACATTTTCAAACATAAATTAAGATAATAATTCTAGGATATATTTATTATTATTATTTTAAAATAAATAACGGAAATTTCGCGAGGTACCCTCGTGGTATTGCAATTTTCGCTAGGTGTACAGAAGTTTGACATATTTCACGTGGTACCCCTGACATTTGCTCTTATTTCACCCCGCGCCCTTCCGTAGTTAATTTTGACAGAGCTCCGTTAGTTTTGATTTAAAAAAGAAAGAAAGAAAGAACGTTGGAACTAGAGGCGATTGGAGAGAGCGTCTTCAAGGGCGAACTGAGAGGAAAGAGTAAAGAGGCTTCGAAGTGAGAGGGCGAAGAGGGCGACGAAGCGCCACACCTAGACGAGGAGGAAGAACGTCCGTTCGCTGGCTCCATCGGTTCTGATTGGAGGCGCAGTTCAGCGACGAGGTGGTCCACTGGCTTCCCGACGACGAGGTATGTCTTCTATCTTATTTTGCCCCTTTTGAAAAATTAGGGTTTGTGGTTGTGTTTATATTTGTGGAAGCATTGCTTCATAATTTTGCTGCTACATGGTTTCTTCTTCGTTAGGGGTTGTTCGATTTTGGCCTTTTGCAAATTTGTGGGTGAATTTAGTTAGGGTTAACCCTAAATAATCTTGTGTTCTTCTCGTGGGTTCTAGATTCAGAGAGTTGTGAAACCTGCAGTTTGGATTTAACCAACCAGTTCAGATCCACCTGCGACTAATTGATTTCGGTGAACTCATTATGTTGATTTGTACAGTTTGAAGAACCAATAGACAATGTCATCTATGTTAGTTTGGAAAAGCTTTAGCAATAGCAAAATTGCTATGTTAAAGATGATCTATGTATGGTTTCAAGCCTATTAGCTCAAATGGTAGAGCAATGTGCTCTTGCACAAAGATGCGAGTTCAAATCTCGCATAGGCTAATTTCAACCATGATTGTTCATCTTTTTTCATTTATTTTGTGATCACTAAATTAATGGGAAAATAAAATTAGTAGCCTCCAACCGTCTACAATATCTTTGATAATTTATTTTGTGATTACTGATTTGTCTAATGTGTAATATTTTGTGATCAATTTCAGCAACTTCAATGTGATGTTGTGATATGCATTCTCTGGGATTCAAGCCACCTACCACTGTTTTAGCAGGTTAACTGGGTGCTTGCTTGACCATCCTCGGGTCAATGCCTCGATCCCAAACTCCCTGTTATATACGTAGTAGTACTTATATATAGCAGGAGCTCGCAACAACATTAGCTTCTTTGAGTTATTTGCTGTCATACCCTACCCACCTATTTCAATTAGTTTTTGTCATGTAAAGTGCTTCCCTAACTTTTACTCAGTTCAACACCATAGTTGGAAATAGGAAACTAATGACTTAAAAATACTAGAAAACTCCTTCAATGACTATTTTTTTTTTTGGTGAACCTCCTTCAATGACTATGATAGCATCTCTCTTTACCTCCATTAGCTTATTTGACTTAAAAATACTAGACTTTTCATTCTTCAACCCAGGTCTAATTTTCCGACTTCAAGGTCAAGTTTTAACTTTTAAGCATCTCTCTTCAGTCTTAACCTCCATGTGCAATGTCTTCTTTTTCTTGATCACTTCGCTTTGTGAAAAATATAGCAGAATGGGAAAAATATACAAAATATTCAAAAGACATAATCATCACAACTACACTATAGCTACAAAAACCACTTCCATGGAGACTATAGCTACATGAACTCCTTTCCAATGGAAACTAAACGTTCCCACTTCCATGGAGACTATAGCTTGGCAGAATTAGAGACATGGAGCTTGAAATTAAAAAAAGCTCTATTTAACAACCTTGAAAGAAGAAATTATCTAATTTTCATATCAACCATTTATTTTTGAAAACCTCGAACAAATTATCTATTTTTCATACCTCAAGGAGCATAAATAACAAGTAGATTATATATTGCCTATGTGGGATTTGAACCCACATCTTTGTGCTTAGGCACATTGCTCTTCCATTTGAGCTGATAAGCTATATACACACATAAATAACATGCTGAATTTCTGATTTTATGACTATATATTTATGACAACAGTTTACAATAGTTTCTGAATTTCTGATTTTTTGAGGTATATTTATGGTGGGACATGTTTTTATTCACATGACAGCTCTTTGGTTTATGACAGATCTTTGTAAACTCGGTTAATTTTATGACAACAGTTTATTATAGCAAATTGATAAGCTTATTCATATGCTCATACAAGTGATTTAATGACAGCAAAAACAGGCTATTTTATGACGTACAGTTGCATTCCTTGGTTTTTATGACAGCAAATTGCGATAATCAGACCTTCTGATTAATGATAGCAAAAGCAGTAACCATCAAATTTTTCACATAGTTTCTGCATTAAGCTTGTTTGCTAATTCACCAAATCAATTTACTAAAGGAGTAACCATCAAATTTTTCACAAATTTGCAAAATTGGAGAACTATTAAACTCTATTATGGACACAATCACTAAATTCACCCACAAATTTGCAAAAGGCCAAAATCGAACAATCCCTAACGAAGAAGAAACCATGTAGCAGCAAAATTATGAAGCAATGCTTCCACAAATATAAACACAACCACAAACCCTAATTTTTCAAAAGGGGCAAAATAAGAGAGAAGACATACCTCGTCGTCGGGAAGCCAGTGGACCACCTCGTCGCTGAACTGCGCCTCCAATCAGAACCGATGGAGCCAGCGAACGGACGATCTTCCTCCTCGTCTGGGTGTGGCGCTTCGTCGCCCTCTTCGCCCTCTCACCTCGAAGCCTCTTTACTCTTCCCTCTCAGTTCGCCCTTGAAGACGCTCTCTCCAATCGCCTCTAGTTCCAACGTTCTTTCGTTCTTTCTTTTTTAAATCAAAACTAACGGAGCTCTTCAAAATTAACTACGGAAGGGCGCGGGGTGAAATAAGAGCAAATGTCAGGGGTATCACGCGAAATATGTCAAACTTCTGTACACCTGGCGAAAATTGCAATACCACGAGGGTACCTCGCGAAATTTCCGAATAAATAAAATAATCACTAAAATATAATCGAGTTCTTAAATTCAAAATTTGAATATATTTATAATCAAATTTGAGTTTAAAAATATCAAAATATAATATATTACTTGATAAATTAACGAAAATTGATGAAGAGGTGGTGAGTTGTAAACAAATAACATTTAAAGGGTGATTTTCTGTAATTTTGAATTTAGGGGGGTTGAGTGAAAACACTCATATTTAAAGGGTGGTTTTCTATAAATTTTCCTATAATCTACTCATTGGTTCGTAAGCTCCAAATCCTAAGCTCGTTCTATTCATCATTTATTTCATTGAAATTTGGCAATACATTGTTATCAAAATCATACTTGATTCCCTATCTAAAAGATAATTCACGTTATTAGTGTGATTGTTATTTGTGTCTTTCAAAAAGTAGTTTTTAAAAAAATTATACTATGTATATGATTCTAGTTGTAATATCCTCATTGTACTAATCTTTTATTAGTGAGAAATGAGAATTTTGAATTCAAGTCTTTCATTCATAATTCATTACATGAGTAAACGAGTAACTTTGATCAATGAAATTTTTATTTTGTTTAAAAATAGCATTAACTATCAGTAGCTCGGTATTACAATATTTTTTTTGTAGTATAAATGTATAATAGATATATATTCAAGGATATTCGGGTCGGGTTGGGAGTCGGGTCGGTTGGGAGTAGGTTCGGGTTGGGATTCGGGTCGGGTTGGGATTCGGGTCGGGTTGAGATTCGGGTCGGGTTGGAAGTCGGGTCTGGTCGGGTCTGGTTTGAGTCGGGTTTGTTTGTATTTGGGTCACTTCGGGTTTCGGGTCAACATCGGTCGGGCTCAATTTCGGATTCGGGTTATGCATAACGCTAAATTTTCGGGTTCGGTCAGGTTTCGATTCGGGTGAGTCGGTTGGGTCAGATCTTGCTAGCTCTAATGTGGGGCAACAGACGAATCTAATGTTCTGCTTCATCTTCTACTTACACGATGTTGTTGTCGTCATCGCCCTAGGGCACAATGCCGTTGTTGACTTCCAAAGTCGGTGAGCTCTGACTCGTTGTCACCCGTCGATGTTGGTGGAATTTGCTTGTCAAATTGCCGACACCGACTTCCCAAGATTGCAACATGTCCAACCCCCCAAACTTATATAAATAGGGGAGCTTGCCATAGGAGAGCCTTAGTTTGCATGTCGTCATCAGAAGATGAAGAACGAGTTGAGATACTATTTGACATATATAGTTACAGTGATCCGAATTAACTGGTGATGAATATGCAAGTAAGTTGGTCATTGAGCATTGCAATTTAAACTGATAATATAGCTTTCTTGTTATAATGAATGTGGTATAAGATAGATTGCAGAATCATATTGGAATATGCACCGTATGGCATGTTCTATGCATATAAATATAAGTCATTTTACCATACCACCGATTTCGGTATGTCCATTAATTCTGTAAAAGCCTTGTAATCTGTAAAACTATTGAATGAACTCGAGCATGGCACCACACACTAGCACACACCATTGCACCCACATCAAAGCAACCCTGGCTCATGTGTGATCAACCCTTGGCTTGAGCTAAGTCGGATGGATCACATATGTGTTAGTTCGGAGGGCTTTAGTGTGACTAAGTTGATTACATATAAACTTGGGCCTGAGCTTATGTTTGGGCTTGATTGTTATGTGATTGGATTAAGGCTTTAAAGCCTACTCTCGGACATGTATGACTTCTGATTGTGAAACGCTGCATTTGGATTAATGGCTCTCCTATATAAGCCATAACCCTTGAGCTGCTTGCTTGACACTTCAGAAACTCGCCAGGTAAACCATGAGAGAGAGAGAGAGAGAGAGAGAGAGAGAGAGAGAGAGAGAGAGAGAGAGAGGGGAAGAAGAAGAAGAAGAAGAAGAGAAAGCGCTGACGGCTTCGCGAGGAAGAAGAAGCACAGATCTAGCGATAGAGAGATCTTCATTTTCGATTTACCTTATGTTCGCGTGTTTTCTGTTATCTCTTGCATGCATCTGTTTTCTATGGGTTTTTCCTCTTTGGTTTTCTGCTAGGTGTATTTGTTGTAAACCGAGTTCCTGTTTGAACCTTTGATCTAGTGGATTTTGGGCAAGTCTCCCCTTTGAGGCTCTGCGGATGTAGGGAAACCGAACCCCGTAAACTACTTGTGTGTTCTTGTCTGGTTTTGTGGTTCTTCGTTGTTTGATTCAAGGTTTCAAAGCGATTTTCCATAACATCGTGGTATCAGAGCTTAGGTGTTCTTTATCTTACCTTCTCGAGTCATAGTTGACTTGAGGAGAGGATACTGAGGCAGGGCATTGAGTAGACCTAGAGAGGGCACATCGCCTAGTGCTATTCCTCCCCTGTCTGGCATACCACACTCTTTTTTTCAAAATCCTAGGTTCATACTCTATGTACCATTCGTTTCATTTACTGTGATCTTGTTTTTCTTTAACCAATTTGTCTTATTTCATGTACAATGGGAGATAACACGTTCCAAATTAAGCCATTCGATGGAACGATTGACTTTGCCATGTGGCAAGTTAAGATGAGGGTGATACTCATCACCAAGAAGTGCTGGAAATCTGTTTTTCTAGACTTAGCCCCTGCAAAAGCCATCACTGCTACTAAGAGTGAAGAAAAGAAGAAGAGCCAGTTGCCTATTGATGGGGAAGATTCTCCCAAGCATGAGGATGTCCCAGAAGGTTTTGGATCTAAAGATGAAATCCAAGACCTGAAGCTTGAATTGATTTGATGGCTTATTCAGAGATCATGCTGAGACTCTCTGATGATGTTGCAAGACAGGTGGTAAATTACACTACCTCTCAATCTCCTTGGAAGGCTCTAGAAGAGCTTTACCTTTCTAAATCTTTGCCTTCTAAGATATCTTTGCTCTGTCATTTGTTTACCTTCAAAATGGATACTAATCTGACGTTGCAAGATAACTTGGATAAGTTTTTTAAGATAACCCAAGATATTGAAAGATGTGGTGAAACTGTTAAAGATTCTTTCCAAGTTGTTCTGTTGTTAAATGCTTTGCCTGCTCAATTTGATAATTTCCGTGATGTTACCCAGTTTAGTAGAGATGGCCTCATTAGAATTAGGATCATTGAGTCTATCACTGAAAAGAATGAGATCATGAAGGTGTTTAAGGCGAAGCCTGGCACCAAATTTGAGAAGTCCGAGATCATGTTCACTAAAGGCAATCAACAGAGAAAGAACAATAAGAATAAAAAGGATAAGAAAGATGACAAACCTACATCAGAGAATCACTTTGACATGAGAAATATAAAGTGTCATTTATGTGGTAATATGGGTCGGATGCAGAAGGATTGTAGAAAGAAGAAAAGGGCTGAGCAAAATGAAAATACTGCTCAGTTTGATAATTTTCGTGATGTTACCCAGTTTAGTAGAGATGGCCTCACTAGAATTAGGATCATTGAGTCTATCACTGAAAAGAATGACATCATGAAGGTGTTTAAGGCTAAGTCTGGCACCAAATCTGAGAAGTCCGAGATCATGTTCACTAAAGGCAATCAACAGAGAAAGAACAATAAGAATAAAAAGGATAAGAAAGATGAGAAACCTACATCGGAGAATCACTTTGACATGAGAAATATAAAGTGTCATTTATGTGGTAATATGGGTCATATGCAGAAGGATTGTAGAAAGAAGAAAAGGGCTTAGCAAAATGAAAATACTGTTGTTGTTTGTGAGTCTTATTGCCAATATGAAATATTCATGTTTGATGACTCCATTGATGATGATAATGTATGAATTTTAGACTCTAGTTGTACCATTCATGCTACTCCTTGCAAGGAGTTCTTTACTAACCCGTAGGAGAAATCAATAGGTCATGTTAAGCTTGTTCATCATACCTGCCTTGAGATAAAAGGTATTGGTACAGTGTCTCTAAGGATGCATAATGGCTAGGTAAGAAAGTTTGAAGAAGTTAAATGGGTACCTGGCTTGAGGAGATGTCTAATGTCAGAATCTGTTCTTGAGGACAAAAATTACACACTAAATTCCAAGAACAAGGTCAGGTTGGTAAGTAATGGTAATCAGGTAATTGCGAAGGCCATCAGAAGGGGTGATCTTTACTATGTTCTTGCTTCCCTTGAGCTCAACATGGTTGAAGGTAATGCAACTATGTCTTTAGATTTGATTAAAAGGTGGCACAACAGACTTGGTCATATAGGAAATAAGGGTTTGTATTATTTGTATAAACATGGTTTGCTTCCTGATAGACCTGGAAAATTGTCCTTGTGTGAAACTTCTGTTTTTGGTAAATCTGCTAGACGTAGTTTTCCTGTTTCCAATTATAAAGCTAATAAACCTCTTGAGTATGTGCACTCTGATCTTTGGGGCCCTGTCCAGATTAGAACAATTGGAGTTAAAGAGTATTTCATTTCCTTTATTGATCGATCATTTTTCTAGAGAGGTTTGGATTAGTTTGCTTGCACATAAAAATGAGGCTTTTACTGCTTTTGTTAACTGGAAAACCATGGTTGAGAATCAATCTGAGCACAAGGTCAAGTGTCTTAAAACTGACAATGGTCTAGATTTTTGCAATAAGACTTTGACATTTATTGTTTGAAAAATGGCATAAAAAGACTTCTTATTGTACTTGAAACCCCTTAGCAGAATGATACAACTAAGAGGATGAATATAACTTTTCTTGAAAAAACTAGATGTTTGCGTTTAGCTGCTGGGATGAAACACTCCCTATGGGGAGAAGATGTACTTACTGTTGCATACGTTGTTAACAGATCTCCATCTTTTGTGATTGATTTTAAAACACCACTGGAGATGTGGATTGGTAAGAAGCGCATCATGACATACCTTGGAACCTTTAGATGTACAACTTACTCTCATATTTCTTAGGGTAAGCTGCAACCAAGGGCACTAAAGTGTGTCTTGTTGGGCTATCCTGAAGGTATAAAAGGGGTACATGCTTATTCTCTTACATCCATAAGGTTACAAAGTTATAACTTCCAAAAATTACCTTTAATGAAGATGAGTTTTATTTCTAGCAAGTTCCTAACAATAAGATTGCAGGTACTCTTGGCCAAGACTCCTATGATGGAAATGATCAGTTTGTCAACCCTGAGGAGATTGAAAATGATGATGAGGATGAGTTTGACATTGGTCACTCTCCTGTGATTGTATCCAAAGATGGTGGAGTTCAATCCCCCTCTACATATAGCACAACCCTTGATCATGCCGCTGCACTAGAGGATGAAGAGGAATTTCCCCTTGGCTCACCAGATACTGCACTTGAAAAACCCCCTGACTCTGGTGTACAAGGAGATGATAAGCAGCTCAACAACATACACCCCATTAGAGGAGGCCACTGATGAAAATATAGAATTTTCTACTCTACCTTCTACTTTTTCTTATTCCATTTCTTCCACTCTCTCTGAGCTAAATAATTGGATGTTGACTAGAGATAGAGAGCCTAGGGTTAAGATTCCTAATAGGAAATTTTTATCTTATATTGTGGAGTATGCTTTGCTTGCCTCTGAGATTGTTAATGCGGTTACTTCTAACACTTATGAGTTTGCTATGAAATCTGTGCATGTTAAAAATGGGATACAAGCTATGAATGATGAAATTGAGTCTATGAAACTTAATGAGACCTAGGTTCTTGTTCCTAAACCCTATAAAGCTAGAATTATTGAATGTAAATGGGTCTTCAAGCTAAAGGAAGGGACTTCTGAGTCTCATCCTGTTAGGAAGGGAATCAAGTCTGAAATAAATATAAAATATAAATATCAAATCGAATTCGAAGCCCACGCAAATAAATTACAAGAAACCCTCCCGTTGTAGTCGTAGGGAATCAGGATCGATCCACGAGAAAGCGTGTCAGCGCTCGCCAAATTAGTTCCAAAATCTGCCCCTGTATCAACTCAGCAGACCACTCGATATCGACTAGTAAGGGTCGATATCGACTGAGTCAGTTGATTTTCACTCAAAACCTGCACAACAGAAATTAACAGAATTGACGTCGAGTGGATATCACTTGATATCGACTTCAGTAGGACTCGATATCGACTAGACAAGGTCAAAATCGACTGTGTATGCAGAAAAACAGAAACTTGCAGAAAATTAAAATAAAGTGCGTCGGAAAAGAACGTCCGAAGAATATGAGGATGAATTAGAAGATCAATGAACAGAAATAAACTCAAGTTGGTTGTTTTTAATTCAATAAACTAAGAAACTTCCAAAGTCGGAGAATTAATGCCACAATGATAACCATATAAGTATATGCCAAATTCATGAAAGATTATGCCTTTTCATCAAATAACCTTCGTTATTAACAATTAAGAATATAGAGGTTGTCGCATAAACCCTAATTGTTACTACCATTTTTGATAATTAATCCAAATTCGTATTAAGATCACTTTCGCTTCAATAATACAAATAAGGATCATCTACTACTCTCGTGGAAGAATCATGCAAATAGGGATAGAAGATGAAATTGCAATAAAATCGTACCTTTAAGCATAAACTCACATATGGCTATCGTTGGGCTCACCCTGACCCTAGAATTAGGGTAGCTACTCGCCCCTCATAATTGAAAAATCTATAGATGACATAAAGGAATGAACTTGAATTGAAATGAACTTCGAAGAATTAAAACCGAACAAAGCCATAATGCTCTCGCTACCACAATTCTACTCGGCCTCCTCCTTCTTCTCTACTTTCTATTGTCTAACTACTTGTGTTTGTGTGTTGAAGAATGAATAAAAACTCAGCCCCTAGGGCTTTATTTATAGGGCTCAATCCATACTAGCCAAGGAGAGCAATTCTATCTATCTTCCATCTATATCTATCTAAGGATAAAAGTTCTGAATAAATAAATAGAAAATAAATAAAATTCCCCTTGGTAAATATAGGAATTACCAAAGAGGATAAAAAGTCTCCAAAGTGATAAAATATCTCTTCCTTAAGATGCAAGTAAAGCCTCATTGGACTCGGACTCGATTTGGCGTCAGATCAGCTACTGTGCTCCACTCGATATCAACCAAACTGGTCGATATCGACCTCTATTATAGTCTCAATTAAATCTTCACTCGACATCGAGTTTGATGGTTGACTTCTGGTGAGTTCCACTCGATATCAAGTGACAGAACTCGATATCGGCTCATTCTTCAGCCGAAATGGCTCGTGTTCTTCAGGGGACTCGATTCCTTGTGAGGCTCCACTTGATTTCTGGGCATCTTGGTCGATTTTTGGTCATCTTCAGTTGATACTGAGTGATACAGTCGAAGAGTGACTTGACAACTTCTTTCCTTTTCTCCGAATTGCTCCAAAAAGCTTCCGATTTCTGTGAAATTAAACAACAACTTGTGTAGATCTCCATATAGTGCAAATAAATATAAATTACACAATTCTCATGCTTTCCTAACCCAGAAATATAAAATATTGATAGAAATCAAAATAGATGTAAGCAAAAAACATGGTAGATTGAGCGCACATCACATCCTCCTAGGTTTAAAGCTAGACTTGTTGCTAAAGGCTTTACTAAAAAAGAAGGCATAGATTATAATGGTATCTTTGCTCCTGTTGTGAAATATAAAACTACGAGACTGCTTTTGGCTATGGCAACAGTCTATGATTGGGAGTGGAATAAATGGATGTAAAGATGCTTTCTTGCATTGTGATTCATATGAAAATACATACATGAAGCAACCCAAGGCCTTTGTTGATTCTAATAAATCTGATCATGCTTGTTTGTTGAAAAGGTCCATCTATGGATTGAAGCAGTCACCTAGGTAGTGGAAATTGAAGTTTAATGCTTGCATGAGCAAGCTGGGCTTCAAAAGAAGCAAGTTTGACACTTTCTTATATTTCAGGAAATAGAAATCCTCTGACTATGTTTATGTATTACTTTATGTGGATGATATGTTGTTGATTTGTAAGTATTTGGGGTGATTATAAATCTAAAATAGGATCCAAAGCAACACATTGACATGAAGGATTTGGGTAAAGCTCAAAAGATATTTGGGATTCATATCATAAGGGTTAGAAGTAAGAGGATGATGTGGCTATCCCAAACTGACTATGTTCATAAAGTTTTGTCTAAATTTATTATGCTTAACTATAAACCCACATCTGTTCCCTTAGGAGGGTATCTTGTTCTAACAAAGATCCCCCCCTCCCCCGATAGGAGAAAGAAGATGAGTTGATGATGATATGAGGATACATCCTCGCCAAGATTCATTTAAGATCAAAGGTTTTTGAATAAGTTGTTTTAAGAGTTTTTCGATTAGAGGGGCAAATTGTAAAAGCCTTGTAATTTGTAAAACTCTTAAATAAACTAGAGTATGACACACCACACTAGCACACACATATTGCACCCACATCAAAGCAACCCTTCCTCATGTGAGATCAACCCTTGGCTTGAACTAAGTCGGATGGGTTACACGTGTGTTAGTTTGGATGGCTTTAGTGTGACTAAGCTGTTTACATATAGTCTTGGTCCTGAGCTTATGTTTGGGCTTGATTGTTGTGTGATTGGGCTAAGGCTTTAAAGCCTGCTCTCTGACATGTATGGCTTCTGATTGTGAAATGATGCGTTCGGATTAATGGCTCTCCTTTATAAGCCATAACCCTTGAGTTGTTGGCTTGACACTTTAGAAGCTCGCCCGGTAAACCCAGAGAGAGAGAGAGAGAGAGAGAGAGAGAGAGAGAGAGAGAGAGAATAAGAAGAAGAAGAAGAAGGAGAAGAAGAAGAGAAAGCGTCGATGGCGCGCGAGGAAGAGGAAGAGAAGATGGGGTGCGTGAGGCTTCGAGACGATCATCCTCGACACAGCCGGGCTCCATCTTTCTAGATCTAGCGGTGGCTTCTCGTACAAAGCACGGATCTAGCGAAAGGGAGATCTTCATCTCCGATTTACCTTATGTTCTTGTGTTTTCTCTTATCTCTTGCATGCATCTGTTTTCTATGGGTTTTTCCTCTTTGGTTTTCTACTAGTTGTGTTTGTTGTAAACCGAGTTCTTGTTTGAACCTTTGATCTAGTAGATTTTGGGTGAGTCACCCCTTTGAGACTCCGCGAATGTAGGGAATCCAAACCGCGTAAACAACTTGTGTGTTCTTTTCTGGTTTTGTGGTTCTTCGTTGTTTGATTCAAGGTTTCAGAGTGATTTTCCATTACAAATTCAACAAAAAACGTAACCAAGTAATATAGTGTATATTGTTTACCATTTACTAAAAAACCCATGGACATAGAGGGGTGCTTAGAAAAACTCCTAGACAAGGAACACAAGACTATGCAACTAGTCCGATCAGTTCATGGAAGGACATGTTAGCTTCCATATGAGAAATTGTTGAATCACAAAAAAGGATGGAACATGCCATTTGGGGTTATGCTATGTGAATGGTAGAGATGGAGATGACACTCTAAGAAGTTTGTGTTGATCAACATCCTGTATTGGATACACAGTGCTAATTTCCAACTGCACAGGATCATCTATCGGCAAATATTGATGGTTTTAGGGGAGGGCTGGAAGACTGGTTAGAGGAGATTGACGATGAGGTTGAGTCACTTAATGACCAGACATACTTTTCTCCCTACAAACATTCATCTCTTGTCTCTCTTATCTAAAAGATCGAGAATGTCTCTCCGTCTCTCTATTGTATCTTCGTTGACGGGCCTAACAACTCTAGGCAAATGGCTAGTGTAAATTCTCTCAATGTTTTCCAACAGTTGAACCTGAAGAATGTGAGACCCAGTCATAACTTTCAACTTCTTTTCTATATCAGTCAAGCAACTCTTTATAATGGTTATCATCTCGTCATGGGCCGTTGACGAAGTGGTGAGGCATTTGAAGTCAAATTTTATGGACTCATAGTTCAACATTTCCTTGGGCGTGTTTTGCAACATTGAGTAATACGACAATGGTATCTTCATGTATTCTCTTGTCAAGTCCTTCCTCCATTGATAAATGATGTACTTTGAGACACATAAGTGGTCTCCTTAGCGTGAAGCACCTAAAGGGAATGGTTGCAGATAATCCCTATGAACTCGAAGCTTTTGCAGTCACAACCAATAATCATTGTCTCTCGTTACAATGTCACCATAAAGTTACTCCTTCATATACCTTCACCTTTCGTTGACATTCTCACCATCATCTCATACAAGCATTTACCCCCAACTTCATTCACTAATCTTGTACACATTGCCATACCTTATCAACTTCACTTCGTCTTGAAACTCAACGAACTTATTTAACGTGTAGAATCTTTGAAACAAATGCTCGAACTCATGCTCCGTGGTGCAGTGATTTAGGAAAAAGTGACATACATGATGCGCTTTATCCTCTACCCTGACCCGCTTTGCGAGAGCTGATCCATATTGTTCAACAAAATGCTTCAGTGATGAAATCACATCCAAGAACCCTTCGTCCTACCTAAGAGCATGGATGTACACTAAGTGCTCAACATTCCTGACTTGAATTCATGTCTAATGTACACAAGCATCTACTTCGTCCTACCTAAGAGCATGGATGTACACTAAGTGTTTTTTTGCAGATCGAATTAACTAGGCTATTGCTGAGACGGTATTTCGATCAAGCAAATAAATTTATAAATCAAGACCCCTCTATAGTATAGTAGAGTCAAGTTCGTTCGCAGGAAGATAGTCAGTTCCTTTGTTTAGTTACTTTAGAAGAGCAAAGAAATAGCGAGAAGATGTGGAAAGTAGTGTTTTGGGGGGTTGTTTGATTAAAAAGGGGATTTATACCAATATTAAAAGGGTTCTAGGATTAGAGTTTCACTGCAACAATAATCATGCATGTTAATCACCAATGAATTGAATCAAAACGCAGCCCTTATCAATATGAAAGGTTCAACTTCTGCTTCACCCAACTAGTTAATCGAATGATCATTTCCGCATATTTGATCAACAATCTCAATCTTTGATTACGATAATTCAACTTTTGTTTTAAAACCCTAATTCATGCAACCTAATCAACAATTATCCTTTTTTAATTCAAATTGTCAATCAAATCTCATCCCTAAACTTCCATGCAAGGATTTAAGCACACAAAGATAGAGAAATAAATAAAAGCAAAGAAATCATCAATTCATCATCAATTCGACAAACATGACTATCATTGGGATCAACCCAATCCTAGAAAATGAAAGAACTACTCACTATTCATGAGAAAAAAATCCAAACAAAAGCATAAAGGAAAGAAAACACCTCAAAAAACGTCGTAAACCGTCGCCAAACGACTTCTCTCTCTCTCTCACTCTCGGCTCTCTCTCTCTCTCTCTCTCTTGCTTCGATGTGTTGTGTGTTGGATCATGTGAAATGGCTCACCCTAGGCCTCTATTTATAGCTGAGGAAAACCCTAGAACCGTCACCCTTCATGTGCAAGCAAAGCCCAATGGGTCGCGTGAAGAATTTGCGAAGATATGGGATCTACGGGCGCGGACAGGACCGGCAGGCGCGGATAAGATCTATGAGCGCCACATGGGAATCGGCGAGTGACACTCTCAAATCCTCAGAAAACATAAAATCCGTTGAGTCCTGCTGGCAGCGGATTAGGCAAAGTCAGTTCCCGCTGGCTTGGAGTGCTTGGACATGCTGCTCACGGACTGAGTCGCTAGTAGCGGATTGCTTCCGCTGGCAGCGGATCCTGCACTTTCAGCTTTTTAAGTTATGTCTTGTAACACATGTTTCGGAATCCTCGATTGTCCGATTGACGTATATGAATATGCATTGGAAAACTCTTTTTGAGGACTACAACTTTTATGAAGAGGTCAGAACTTGATTCAAAGTGTATAATGCCATAAGAGGGAGTTTCTAAAGCTGCTCTATCTTATCGACTTTGTTCGCTTCCACTTCCACTTCCTTGGTTTTTTTTTTCAACATCCTCTTGACCTTCCTTCAAGCTTCTTAATGCATCACATTAGCTTAAAAATAACTCCAAAATCCTATAAAATGCAAAACACACTTGTGTAGACATCCATATTGAAAACCATATAAAAACCTACAAAAGCGACTCGATTCTAACCTAAATGCAATGCAAATACACTAGAAATAAAGATATAAAACATGCTAAAAACGTGGATCTCAGTTATCCACCCATATCATGATTCCTCGAACTCGATCGTGGTAAGCAAATTGTACAACTCCTTGTGCATACATTTGGAAATGTGATTCCATTTCCCTTTGTCTTTGTTAAAGCTTTCGTTAGCATTTTGCATCATATCACAAGCCAGATGCACCCCCCCCCCCCCCACACACACACACAAAATCTCCGAATTGGTACCACAACAATTGTGTTCAAAGTCAAAAAATTATTACTTACCTCTATCTTGAACAACCATACAAAGTTGGATGTCTCTCCCCCACCGAGCAATGCACACCCAAGTAGGATCGATTATCTGTGATTGTTCACTCCTATGAAAAGGACACATGACAATATGACATCTTATATCGATTTTTGACATATATTGTGTCAAATTACAATGTCTCCAAAGTCCTCACAGGCCCCTCTACACCGCCTATGAGCCCAAAATTCATTCTCCAACACTCTGTCATCGTATTTGTCCTATGCCTCCGTAGAAGAAGTTGGAGCCACATGTCACCTTCATTATAATATAGTTCTTCATTGCTTCGAAGTCACGTTCCTCAAGCAATGAACTTATATCCTTACAAATTGCGTTACGACAATCTCTCTCCTCGAACGGGACTCTTTTGTGTCCCCCATACCACACTATGAATGTCGTGTATTCGCAATCGATAACCTAGCTCTATCATTGTCTAAGAGTATGCTCTTGTTTCCTACACTAATGTATCTGAACCTAGGCATGAACTTTGAGTTCTCTGGGTTGCACTCGTGATTATGTATGAGGTTGACACTCGATATCCTCCACATTCTCCGATTGTTGCACACCACTGCATCTATCTTAAATTGACACTCTTGTCAGATACTACTTGTCCGCCTTGCTGGGTATTTCAACATGGACTTAAATTTTTCCTCTTTGGAGTAAACCATCCTTATTCATGCAAAATTATTGTAATCCTTTATCCATCGGCTTTGTTCGATTGTCATCGGAGGGTCCGACCTATGCTATGCCCTTTCCACCTTTCCAAGCCCCCTAACCCTTACTTGGAAGTCATTTCCCTCCGCATAGTCATGGCAAAATCGTATAAGTACCCCAACTTCATCAAAAACCATCCCTCTTCTAGTGAGGTTACAAACTATTGATCATCATCACCGTCGACATCTTCTTCATTCTGGTTCTCCCCCTATTCAGCCACACCATTATTTTTTAAAAGATTACTCAATTGAAGGTAATCTCTATTGAGTTAACTCTCAATCAGAGGACGTAAATATATACTGATAAACGTACAATGAGGATCTTTACAGAATCATATATTTAAGGATAAATACAATAAGAAGATCGTAACTGAATATTCTATCTAATACCCCCCCCCCCCCCCCCCCCCCGTAAGCTCATGGAGGGGCAAGGACATAAAGCTTGGATCATAACAATTCGAACTTTTGTTGCTCAGCGCCTTGGTGAATTTAACAACCGTCTAATCCTTCGAACCAATGTGGCGAACGACGAGCTCACGACCCTCCACCTTTTCCCGAACAAAGTGGAAATCGACAGGTATGTGTTTGGACTTGCTGGTGACGACCGGGTTCTTCGTCAAGAATGTCGCACTAAGGTTATCACAAAGAACAACCGAAGGTGCACATAACTACTGTCGGAGATCATAAGAAGCTGCTGAATCTACATAAGCTCAGCCACGGTAGCAGCAATGGCTCGATACTCCACTTCCGTACTAGAGCGGGCTACGACCTTTTGTTTGCGAGACGTCAAGCTGAACAAAGAGATGGCAAAATAGATGGCAAAACCGTACAAAGATCGGCAATCATCAGAATCTGAAATCCAACCAGCATCCGTGAAGGCAATGACGGTGAAGTTTGTCGATGGACGGAGACGGAAGGTGTGATAGAGAGTGCCCTTTAGGTACCGAAGAATGCGCTTTACGGCTGCCCAATGATCAATGGTCGGCTGATGCATGTATTGGCAAACTCTATTAACGGCATAAGAGATTTTTGGGTGAGTGATTACCACATATTGTAGAGCGTCGACGATGCTCCTATAGAAAGATGCATCTGGCATGGGCTCACCTGAGCGAGTGAGATGGGAATGAGGCTCTGCAGGGCTGATGATAGGCTTGGCATCGTCCATTTTGGAGCGGGTAAGGAGCTCCCGGATGTATTTCTGTTGACAGAGGAGCAAGTTGTCGGGGTTACGCTGCACTTCAATGCCTAAGAAATAGTGGATGGGACCAAGGTCTTTGAGGGAGAAGACGTTATCCAGGCTAGAGGTGAAGTGCGTGATGGATGCTGGCGAGTTCCCTGTGACAATGATATCATCATTGTCACAGGGACTGGAGACCACGTACCTGTACGGGTGAACTCCGTTTGGTCATGTAGACCCATTTTCAACCGACTATATTAGTCGAGGGGTTGCGAGGAACTGGAGACCACGTACCTGTATGGTTGAGGGCATCGAACTCGATTTTCATAGAGGAGAGCTAGTGAGAGTGTTTGATTGCTTGACGGAAGGTTTTGGGCTCATGATCAGGTGACGGATCCGGAGGAAGTTGATGTTTGGAGGTGATTAAGGCTCGAGGTTTGAGTTTGCCAATACGGGCATGGATTTGCATAAGGTGATGCGAATTATCCGAGGGGCGTAGGTGAGGGTGAAGAGGGGGAGAGGTCGGTGTGTCCAGTTCAGATTGGGTAGAGGTTGACGAGGCGGAGGAAGGGCTAGTAGAGGAGGGGGATGATGAGGGTGTGCTTATTGCTGATGACGAAGGAGGCGAGGATGCAGCAGAATCATTGTAAACAGGCTTGGCGACGTGACTCGGTGACCCTGGCACGTGCGCACGGGAAGAATGGGAGGAAGAGATGTGAGTAGCTGTCGACAAAAGATCAACAGCGGACTCGGAAGACACTGGACTCGGGGAAAGGATGGGAGGAGAGGCCGAGAGTGATGGGAAGACGGACTCATGGAAGACGACGTGGCGACTCACATAGATTTTTTTAGAGGAGGGTTCATAACAAAGTTCATAACATAGGTATCCTCGGTGAGACGAGCTATACCCCAAGAAAAGGCATTGGGCTGTTTTGAACTCAAGTTTGTTGGAGCGATATGGACCAAGAAAGGGAAAGCAAAGGCACTTGAAAGAGCGTAGAATTGAGTAGTCAGGGGAGCGCTTATAGAGACGGTAGAATGGGGAGTCATTTTTTAGAATCGGAGTGGGAGAGCGGTTGTGGAGATAGATGGCTATATGAAAAGTATGTTCCCAGAACTTCGGAGGCAATTTTGAATGAGCCAGAAGGGTGAGACCCTTTTCCTGAATAGTGCGATTTCGTCGCTCGACCATACCATTTTGTGTAGGGGTATAGGGGCAGGAGACACGATGATCGATGCCTTGGGTTTGAAGATGTTGTGAGACGTTCCTATATTCCCCACCCCAGTCGGTTTGGAGAGCCTTGTTTGAAACATCCTGAAGAATTGTGTTTTGACCATTGTTTGAAACATCCTGAAGAATTGAAAAACTTGAGATTTGTGTGACATGAAGTATATCCAGGTATAACGGGTGCAGTCATCCACAAATAACACAAAATAGCGACTCCCATTTATTGATAACGCGGGGGCGGGGCCCCAAACATCGGAGTAAACAAGCTCGAAAGGAGCAGTTTTAGGTATATGCGAAGACAAAATAGGAAGACGATAACTCTTTCCCATAGAACAAGAGACACAATCAGACACTGTAGTTTTAGAGGACATAGATAAACGAAATTGAGTGCAAATTTGACGAAAGACTGATGAACTCGGATGGCCCAGCGATGATGCTAGTGAATGGGCGAAGTGCGTTCACCAACAAGAGCCATCGCTGGACTGAAGCAAGAGGAGGAGGGGAGTCGGTAGAGCCCGTTATCAACGATTCCTTCGAGCATGACCCTTCCCTGCAGATCCTTCAACAAGCAGTGAGTAGAATGCAATTCAAGAAACACATTGTTATCTTTGGTTAGGCGAGAAATGCTAATCAAGTTCTTTTTCATTTGAGGAACAATAAGCACATTGGATAGGTTTATTATAGGATGTGTAGGAGAAGGAAAATTAGTGTGTCCGAGATGGGAAATGGGAAGGGTTTTACCGTTTCCAAGGGCTAACTGGTCTCCACCATTGTACTCCGAGTCGATGGACACCTTGTTGAGGTCGCCCGTGATGTGGTCAGTGGCTCCAGAATCAAAGTACTAGGATGGGTATGTGATAGCCAAAGGGGAAGCCATGTATGCCGCATGAGCAGGGGACCCTGGTTTGTTGAGCTTCTCCAACGGGTGACGAGATGGAAAAGCT
This sequence comes from Persicaria maculosa, assembly GCA_963922045.1. NCBI lineage: Eukaryota > Viridiplantae > Streptophyta > Magnoliopsida > Caryophyllales > Polygonaceae > Persicaria > Persicaria maculosa. The sequence continues at coordinate 53,562,966 of OY998253.1, forward strand.
TGGACATCCAACCTGTTGAAGCAGTCCTTTGCAGCATGGCCGGTCCGATCACAAATCTGACAAGGGATACGAGGACGAGAGCGAGAGCCCTGGCCATCAGTGCGATCGGAAGAGGGCCGGTCAGGAGCCTTGGAGTTGCCGAAATTAGCCATCGGCGGGGGATTGGAGGCCGCCAGGAGACGACTCTCATTCAGCAGACGTTCCTCCTCTTGAAGGAGGAAGCCAATGAGATCTGGGGCGGTGACTTGCTCCGATCTCATATTGAACGCAACTCGGAAAGACCCATAGGAGGAGTCCAAACCTTGGAGCACAGAGGCGATGAAATCATCAGTTGACACTTCCTGCATACAATCAGTCAGGGAATCGTCCAAAGCTTGCTTCTTTTCAAAGTATTCAGTCATGGGAGTAGCGCCCTTTTGGAGAGTTTGTAGCTGCTGCTTGATGTGCATCGCTCAAGCGAGAGATTGTGACTGGAACATGCGCTTGAGTGCATCCCGAGCATGACGAGAGGTGGGAGACTTGGTGAGGTAGCCGACCAGCGCGAAGGACACAGTGGTGCGCAGCCAGATGAGCATAAACTTGTCTTTCCGCTTCCACACCTCAAATTCAGGGTTCGAGGCTGTGGTGGCAGGAGCAGTGTCGGTGGTAGGGACGAGAACTGTTTTCGGTGGGGATGAACCGGTGATGACAAAATCCTTCAACCCGAAGGCGTCACGGGCGCCGAGGACATTGGAACGCTAAACAGAGTAATTCGACCTCTCCAATTTGAAGGAGAATTGAGGAAATTGGAGGCCTACCGATGAAGTAGAGCCAACAACAACGGAGAGGAGATTGGCGGAAGTGTGGGTGTTGGGGGCAATGTGGTGGAGGAGGACGATTCGGTGGTGGACATGGTTGAGAGCTATCGAAAAAAAAAATTAGGGTTTCAGAAACCTGCTCTGGATACCATGAAAGATTACTCAATTGACGGTAATCTCTGTTGAGTTAACTTTCAATCAGAAGACGTAAATATTTACTGATAAACGTACAATGAGGATCTTAACAGAATCATATATTTAAGGATAAATACAACAAGAAGATCGTAACTGAATATTCTATCTAATATTTTTCATTTCTTCTATATATCTCATCAAGAAACTCCGTCAAAACTACATCTGCATCTTAGTTTAAATTTAATCCTTTTATGCCCAAATCATTCTCTTCAGCCCAGGATTCCACATTTAAATCAATCCCTCCCACGTAATCCATCCGGACAATAAAGCACTACAAACATTATGGCTATCGTTTTATCTTCAAAACACATTGAGTAAGAAATTCACCTCTGGAGGAAATGCTCAAGCTACGGAACAATAGGTTGTTGGTCTTGTTCAATATTGAGATTTGAAACTGTGGAAAGTGGATAATTTGTAGATTCACATCTTCAGCTTCAATTAATGGATTTTTTTTTTGTTTCAAATTGTGGGATATGATGGATCACTTTAAGGACGCTTTTGAATGGTGATACAACCATGGTTGACGCCATCCAAACTCTCGCCTTGTAAACAAAAAAACATCTAGTTCAATTTTTTTTTAAAAAAACATGCTCTTATTCTCACAAAATTGAACTGGAGTAGATATATAAATCTACACTTTGGAAATGGATTTGGGACTCTAAAATGAACAGCATCCATTGTGTGTTAATTGAGTTGGGCTTTGTGGATTTATTTTAGGGTAAATCGCAGAAAACCACCCTTTATATATACCATATTGCACATAACCACCCTTTAGATGCAAAATTACAGCAAACCACCCTCTATATGGCAAAAGTTAGCAAACAACCACCCACCCTCTTCATTCCGTTAAACTTCTGTTAAAATATGTGATATTACAATTACACCCTTGGACTTTTATTTTATTTTAATCTCTTTTTAACCCTACATGGTTTATTATATTTTAATGTAACTTTAACAATTAAAAACAAGAATGAAATTGAGGGTTGAAGTAATATTCAATAATTCAACAATCGAGGTCTGCTTGTCTGGAAATAGGTCGTCGAAGCTCTTATAGGGGGAATTGGAACTTGGAAGGCAATGGGTTCAAGGGGAAAGTTGGCAAAAGGTCAATGTAATTCTAATTTCTACAATTTTGTTGCTTTCTTTGGACTTGAGAGATGGTCATGTGAGCTTGAACTCTCGATACCTGTGTTGTGGGAGAGCAAATGAAGACGAAGACAGGGAAGGGCGTTGTCATTGTCGGACTTGGAATTGAAGAACGAAAAATCTAAGAGCAAATAGTCGAGATGCCATTGTCACCGCTTATCAATTTTCTTCCTCCATTCGATTTCCCTCTTTTCCTAATCAACTCGGGATTTATGTCGAAATTGGATGTTAGGGTTTGAAATTGAAGGTCTAATTTTACAGAATTTGACACTAGATTCCAGTAACTTGGGGTTTGAGATTTCAAGATTTGAATCTATACGAATTGGGGGGATTTGAAATAGATTTGAATCTATACGAATTGGGGGGATTTGAAATTGGGAGTATGGGGTTTTAGGATTTCTAACTTGACAGGTTTCTAAAAACTTTTTGAATTTGTTTCATGGATTTCCTTTTGAATGTATTAACTTGGTCGATCAATTTTGTCTCTTATTTTAAGAGGTAAATATATTGCTGAAATTTGCTGGTAAATTGGACTTTGGCGTAATCGATTGGGAATAAGGGATGGCTTGAACACAATGGCATCTAATGGTAAATTAGATAGCTAAAGAGGGGTGTTTTAGTCTTTTTATCAATACCTAAATGAAACCCTAACAGAATAAATGAGATGGGTGGTTGTTTGCTAACTTTTGCCACATTAAGGGTGGTTTGTTGTAATTTTGCATTTAAGGGGTGGTTATGTGCAATATGGTATATCTAAAGGGTGGTTTTATGCAGTTTACCCTTTATTTTGTATAGCCTATTTTGATCTGACGCACTAATGATTTTTCAAACCAACTAAGTCAAACCATGATAAATACTATCTCCGTTCAAAAATAGATGTCGTTTGACTTGTTGACACGTTTTTAAGGAGCTAAAACTATATAAAAATATTAACTTTTAAACAATTTTTTTAATAATATGATACTTATTATTAATAAGTATTTATATTATATTAAAAATTACTAAAAAAAATGATATTTTATATAGTTTTTAACTCCTTAAAAAACGTGTCAAAAAGTCAAACGGCATCTATTTCTAAACGGAGGTAGCACCATGTATCTAATTGATCCCACCTACACGGTGGCAGAACTGAGATTTCGTCCAAGGGTGCTAAAAAATTTCAAGAAATCTTTTTTTATGTACACACCTATGATTTAAATGTGATATATTTTTTTGAAATATATAGTTGAGGAGAAACAAATTAAGAAGAATTATTTTTAAAACAATATTGAAAGAAACGTTAAATATATAACTTAAATATAAAATTTTTAATTGAAATAATTGCAAAGAATAATGATAACAAAACAAATAAAAAGTGAAAGAATTGGAATTTGAATCCAAAACCTTTTAATTCTCCTTACTTCTTATATCACTTGAACTATATAACACTTTTACTACAAATATCATTTAAAATTCATATATTACCTTAAAATAATAAATGTATACGAAAAATTAAAAAAAATAAAAAATTTCGGGGCAAAGGGTCCTCTATCACTCTAGAACATCCCAGCTCTACCAGTACTGCACCTACATAACCCCACTAACATTCCTACTTTTTATTCTAAAACACAGCAGGTAATTACCAAGATGAGAAAATTACATTTCATTACAAGAGAGCATCATCACCCGTGAGTCGTGAACTCACATTATGTCAATAATACAGTGTAGTTTCCAATAGAGTCCTGAACAGTAACTACTCGCAATTGTGATGGGAGTTGGTAGTACCGCGTTTTCTATTATTCATTTTTTTTTAAAAAAATACGGAGTATATTGGTAATTTAATTTTGCAACCGTGTTTGGCGTTTACTTTTTCGAATCATTGGCATAGTTTCCAGCCATCACAAGCTTTTGATTGACTAAACAAGTCAATTAATCAATCGCATCGTAACACCTGTTCCACTCGGTTATGCAAAACCAAATGAAAAGGGAATGGGATATTGGGATCATTAGTGGCGCAGCCAGAAAATTTTCGGAGGGGGCACCGTCAGATATGTACGATACTGTTTTGGATTAAATTTACATGAAGAATTATATATAATACGATAATTAATGATGTTATTTTAAGATAAAATATCACCGGTTTATGATAAAACGATATTATTATATTTTTGCGCCTAAAAAAAAGTTGAGTATGAGCTCCATTTCAAATATAGGTTCTAATCGAGTTTGACTTGTTTCTAAATGAGCTAAATATAATCAAATATTAATACTAAACTTTTTTGGCTCAAATAAAAACCCTAGTTAAGTATAATTTATTGTACTCAGAACATATAATATATCTGTAACCAGATATAAAATTTTTAAATTTGCGTAACTTTTTATCTAATTGTCGGAATAATTAGTATAACCTCTCATTTCGAAGCTCTCGAGATAAAGTATAGTATATAAATGTTAATTTAAGTAAAATATAATAACATTATAGCCTATTGAAATAAAATTAAAGTGATTAATATGCCCTGAATTTTTAAATATTTATAACTTTTTACTCAGATGTCGGATTAAGGCGTATTATATATCAAAACGAAGCTACCGATGAGGAGAATACACCTAGGTAGTTCGTCGCGTGAGAGAGGGGGCACGTGCCCCCTAGTCCCCCCCTCAGCTCCGCCCCTGGGGATCATAACTAGGGAAGGTAACTCAAGCACTGTACGACTACGTACACCACTTAATTAATACTCTATTTGTTCCATAATACATGAACTTTTAGCTCATTTTACGTTAATTAAAAAATTCTATAGCTAGTTAGTTGGCAAAAAATGTAGATAAATACTCTAAAAAGTTTGAAAATCCATGTATTTTTAGAGGTAATAATTACCCTAAATATATGGATAATGTAAAAGGTATTAATTAGGGATGGGCATGGGACGGGACGGAACGGGATTAAGGGTAATCCCGCATCCTGTCCCTCGTATTTTTTACGGGACGGGATCAATTTTTTTTTTTTCAAAATTCCACCGGAATTACGACGGAATCGGGATGGGATTTGCGAGATTTGTGTCTACCCCTAATAGTAACATGTACTACTTTTAGGGTAACAATTATCCTAAAAACCCATGTATTTTTGACAAAATATGAAAGGCTAAAAGCTCATGTATTATCGGACGGAGAGAGTAATGTTAAACCATCTATCCGTTAAAAAAAAGTGGCGACTCCACTATTCATAAAGGAGAAAAATAACATTCCAAAAACATCAAAAAGACCCAACACCGGACGAGACCACCTATTAGTAAGTACAAACTAAATTTTGATGGATAATTTATATCGGCCTCGAAGAGTTCCATTGGCAACATTATTCGGGACTGGAATGGCAACCCCATTAGTATTAGTGGTAAAATAATTGGTGGTCATTCACCTCTTATGACGGAAGCACTGGCGCTAAGACTATGGGTGGAAAAGGCAAGGGAACTAAAGATAAGCAACCAAATTATCGAAGGAGATTCTAAGATAATTATGGACTTTCTACGTAACCGCACCAACTGCCCTTGGGAAATAGAACTAGTAATGATGGACATCCATACTATTCTACTAGGAGTAAGAAATATTGGAGTTTCCCACATTCCCCGTATTGGTAACCGAGTGACGGATAAGGTTGCATACCTTTGCTACTCTACCATGGAACCAAATTTATACAATGATACAGGTTTGTTTGACCTCATCCGTCAAGATGCTTTTGTGTAGAGTATTCTCGATCAGTCGAATCACTACCTATTCAAAAAAAAAAATATCCGTTAAAAAAAATACGGAGTATGTTATTTTAGAGGAAATTCTATTAAGGGAACTGTTGTTTTAGATATCCTACTAGTACAGTACCCGTGCCCAAGGCACGGGCTTTTTGTTTAAAAAATGTACTTATTTTTATATAAAATATATAATTATAGGTTTTTTCAGATATATTTTATGTTTGACATACAATTTGTAATCTAGTGAACATGTTTAATATTCATATATATCACATTAAGTTTACAAATGTGATATCACTAATTAAATATAGATAACTATTGTTTTTATCTTCTTTAAGTTAAACATGTAATAGATGATAACACCAATACTTTCCCCTCTAATTATATTTGTAATCAAGTGATGACATCAGTACTCTCTCCCTATGGAGATGACTTGACCTACAATTTTTACATCTAAATTTAGCAAAAATAAAATAAAATAATATAAACATAATTCAAAGCATCTAGATGATGAAAACAATAAAAATGGAGAGATTCAGATTAGAAATTGTGTAATAAAAGGTGAAAATAGCCATTTGATTCATTCTGAATAAATCATTCATGAGATAGAAGAAACCTTGGAGATAATAACTAAGAAGACAAAACTAAATTTTCAATTTTATTGCATATAAGGAATTGAATGATCAATGAAACAATTATAAAATTGAGATCGAGTTAAAAAGTTAGGACAGTGTGACAGGGAAAGCATCAAGATGATACTTTAATATACATGATTAAATTGAATGAGGATTAAGCCACATGAGCTTATCTTTTGCATATTGTATTTGAAAATAAAGATAGGTTCAAACATAGTTAATTGGAATCTAATGCCATAAGAAGCAGTGATAATGAAGTGAATATAGATAATTATGCATATTAATTGTAAATTATAACTTAATTGCTATGAATTCACATGAGTGTTTAAAATTAATTAAAGACCATCATCTAATGTATAATAAACCACGTTGTTAAATTTGAAACAAAAAGCCATGAAAGTGCCTAAAAGCGAGTTGATATTTGTTGCTTTGAGAGTGTCGCATAAAACATCATATTATCTCATCATAAGCTACAATTAATTGTAAATGAAAATAAATTTCAATTTAAGCTTTCGTACAGAAAAACAAACATCAATGAATTTTACAATATTTATTTGAAATAAAAATAAAAATAAAAAGTGTGTCCTCCCTTGTTCGGAGCTCTCGCCTCAGCACCATAATCGCTCTCCTAGATCCAACCTTCCAGGCTCCTGAATTGTACTTCTTTCAGATCCATCCACACACCCACAACAAACCCCCGTTTTCTTACCCCTTAACCTAAAACTTCAAACTAAACCTATTTACAAATTATCTATGTCTTTTGTCTTTCAACTCTCAAATCTCAACTTTTTAATCCAAGGCTTCACATGCAACATGGTTGATGAGCAAATTCATCGCTTTCGAAGCCAACAAAACCAAGCAAGCCGTCTAAGCCGTTAGATCAGATCGGAAGAGAAAGAGTTTAATTTTCTAGACATTTTAATTTTAAATTTCTGTAATTGTAATCTTAAATATAATTTTTTTTGACTGGCGACCCTCTGCGTAGGGTCATCCAAGCCATCTCTTGATGGCTTCAAGATCGCTTTATCGATCTACTTCTTGCCTACTGTAAAAAAAAGTCATTAAATTCAGATAAAGTTTAAACAATTCCTTATTTAATTAAAAACAGCTTAAGGTAATTTTTAAGGAAAATTAATAGATTTTTATAAAGAAATTCTAAATAATTGAGTCAATATTTTTCCAATTATGTGTGTGTCAGTGCATGGTAGTTAGCTTGGAAATTTAATTATTCTAAAAATATTATAAATAAATTAATGGGTGATTTGCTAAAATAACCCTTTTGGATGCAAACCTTGCACGCCTAACCCCATCCGGAAAAAAATTGCACAATTCCGGATATCCGGTTTTTTGGTTCAACCGGTAGCAGGTTAGTGGGGGAGACTGGACACTGTGAGTTTGACAGCTGGACAATTGAGAGACAGAGAGAGAGAGAGAGATGGAAAAGCGAAGAAAAGACAGAGAGAGAGAGATAGAGAGAGATGTGCGTGTGAGAGAGATGTGACAGGTAGAGAGAGGGAGAGAGATGGAGAAGGGAGCTACAGTAAAAAGGAGGGAGCCAGATTGTTCCCGCCCAGCGATGGTGCCAAAAAAAACGGGAAAGGGGAGGGAGGAGGGGAGGGTATATAAGCATTGAAGAATTTCTGAGGGAAATCATTAGTCCCCATTAATGAATTGCAGGGGAAATGGAAATTGAAGAAGGGGAATGGCCGGCGTGGGATTTGAAGAAAGAGGGTAGGTGTCTAATGATGTGTGGTCTATATAAGGAGATCAGAGGAATGCTGGGCGTTACTTTTATTCACAAAATCTGAAGAAAGAGAGAGAATCCATTGAAGAAGAAGCAAGTGGGCCTGGGTTCAGTAAACGGTTTACTTGTACGAAGCCACTTTTCACTGGACAGTTAATTCGTACCCACAGGACACGTGTTGGAAGTTATTGGACATTTCTCTGGTCGGACATAAAATGGGTAAGTGTTGTCTCTATGTATGGTAAGTGTTGTTCATATGTAATTACTGCAGTACAAATTAATTTCTGTCTCCTTATGTAATGCAACAGGGGAAAAATCATCAGTTTGTATCACTGTATTGTTGGGAGGATGGTGGGCGTGTGAAGGCGGCACTTGGGTCTTCACGGGGTCAAGGAGCCAGAAAGCCATGCTGGTGGGCGAAAGGATTGACTATGTAAATCTGAAGAAACAGGTGATGGACAAGTTTAATGTCGATGGGAGGAGGAATGATGTGGAGCTCACATATGTAAAGCCAAAGAAGGAAGGGTCCAGGCCGTTTGCTATCAGGGATGACGAAGACTTAGAGGTCTACAGGTTTGTAAACGGGCTGTCTGGAGAACAAAATTGGCCTATCGACCTCAATGTCTCCCTACGACGCAAGGTTGGTGGAGACGTGGCAAAAGCACAAGGATCGACAACGGATGACTCAGACGGTGGTGGTTTGTCTCCTGCAGGCTTGGAGGATGTTGTAGTGCCGTTAACTGGTCCGCCCGTTACCCAAGAAGATCACCCAAATACAGATCTCCCCTTGGGGCTTGACGGAGAAGACGAAGATTTGGGAGCAAAAATTGTTGAGGTAAACCAAACGGATGTCCAGTTGGAATCATCGGATGTCCAGTTAACCCACACAGCCGTCCAGTTACAAGAAACTTCTGACCAGTTAGGGATAAGTGAGGAGTTGGAGTTGGAGTTTGCGAAGAGGGAAAAGAATGCCGACGCAGTTAAACATGGGAAGCAGGTCATATATGTCAACAGTGACATGGAAGATGGAGCCATTGACCTTGGTAGCTCCTCCGACGAGGATGATGCAATCCCAAAAGTGGTTAAACCTGAACACGGTAGTCCTGGTCCGACGAAGTCTTGGTCATGGGATTATGAGGCGGAGCGAGCGGTGAGGGAAGTCGAGGAAGCATACGAAAGACGAAAATGGAAGTCGACAGCTTCTCCGAAGCATGCTGAAAGTGAACCAATGGTGGCGGGGAACCCATTGGATCCCAGTCAGTGCGGTATTAAGCTTCGGGAGGGACAAATGTGTCGGAGGAAGGAGGATGTGCAGCAACTCGTAGCGTGGGCGGGTCTAACTCGCTGCTTCACGACGAAGGTGAAGAAGTCAACAACGATCTTGTATGTTGCAGGGTGCGCTGCTCCCAAGTGCAAGTGGTCATGTCGGGCTTCGACTTGCAAGGAAACGGGGTTATGGAAGATCCGAAATCTTGTGGACGAGCACACGTGCTCGCTGAACGAGGCGGGCAGACAAAAACGCAGTGCGGCATGCACGCAGCTAGGGCGGCGCATTGTCGAAAGGTATGTGACCCAATACATAAAACTTAACTGGACTCTTGCCTAAATTCCACTGGACATATAGAGATATAAACTGGACATACTTTGGTAGTAACTGGACATACAACAATTGTAACTGGACAACAACCTATATACACTGAACATACGTTAATAAAAACTGGACACACAACTATCTTAACTGGATACACTTGTTTGTGAATGAGCATGTGCAGTTTTGGACGGTCAAAGAAGCCCCTCGATCCGGACCAAGTGCAGAGGATGATGAAGTCGCAGCTGGGGGTCACATGCAGCTACTAGAAGGCGCGCCGAGCCCGGTTGAGTGCGAGGGACAACGTATACGGAACGGACGAGAAAAGCTATCGGAAAATGTACTCATACATGTACATGCTGGAGCAGGCCAACCCTGGTACGTACACGAGGATAGAATGCGACACGGAGGGGCGATTCAAGTATGTGTTTGTGAGTCTTGGAGCGTGGTGGAGGGCTATCCCCAACCTACAAAAGGTCAGTCCTTCCGTAAATGGAACATGACGCCCATCTACTATCAACATGACGCTCATATTAATACGACATGACATATGTTTAATTTGACATGACACCTCTAATGCCTCAAGATGTTTATTCTCCAGGTTATATCGGTGGACGGGAGCTTCTTGAAGGGGAAATTTTGAGGGTGCTTGCTATTTGCTACCGCACAAGACGCTGACCACCACATTTACCCCGTCGGCTTCGCCATGGTTGACGGCGAGAATGATGGGTCTTGGGGGTTCTTCTTTAGGCAGATGTTGCGTGTCGTTGAAGACACGACTGATCTGGTGTGGGTATCTGACCGCCACATGAGCATCCTGAAGGGCATACGGGATAGCTACACATTCGCGAAGCACGACATATGCACATATCAGTTGTTTCAAAACGTCCGTTTCCGGTTCAAGTGCGGGGGCTTGCAAGAAGAGTTCATGACGATGTGTAAAGCTTACACGTACGAGGAGTTCCAAGCGTTGTACACGGAGTTCTGTGCACGGGTTCCCGGAGCGGACCAATATCTGAAGGAGGTCGGGTTCAACAACTGGGCAAGGGCTTTCTACGCCGGGAATAGGTACAACATCACAACCACTAATAACTCCGAGTGCTTGAACTCGGTGTTCAAATATCCTAGGGATTTGCCGCTAACAGCCCTTGTAGATGCCATCCTTGAGACCGTCGGCACATGGTTCGCCAAACATAGGAAGACAAGCGCCGAGAAGGGGAAAGTCGTAAGCGACTGGGTTGGTAACGCCATCAGAGCAAACCTCGTGCAGTCCCTTTCCATGGTCGTCAGACAGTTGAGTCCTCATGAGTTCGAGGTACGCAAGGGAACCTCCAGCTGGCTTGTAAACCTAACAGGACGTTTATGCAGCTGCAGACGCTTCAACGTCGACCAGTACCCATGCGCGCACGCAATGGCAGCATCCCAATTGCAGGGGGTGGATGTGTACTCGCTCGTCAACGACTTGTACAAGGTAGACGCGTGGCGTGAGTGCTACAAGGACGTGATCTACCCAGTCCCGTCGCGAGAGACTTGGATGGTACCCGAGGCAATCGCCAATGAGACTTGCCTCCCCGCACTTATCAAGGTACGCCCTGCAGGCTGAAGACATCTAGGTACCCGTCTCAGTGGGAAAGGAAGTTCCCGAAACGGCTCCGCACCTAGTAACCGCCCGCGCCATACTTGGTCGATCATATGGATATTACATGGCGGGCACATATTTTGACATGACATATAATGGGTAAGACATGACAGTAGGTATTTACCACGTTTTGTAATCAGGGCTCACTTATTCGGAAACGTTATCGCTCCCCCTTTTACATTGAAGTATGAACTTCGCCCGTGTTTTGTTATTAAGGCTTGTTGGGCCTGGGTGCAGCTATTTCAGTTTGTCCATGACATGCAGTAATATTAACTTGCCAGGTGATATTTTGGACATGACATGTTTTAATTGTCAGTTTCAATGGAAATGCGGACGACGTAAATATATAAGTGTCAACCATCGTACGACCAACATGATAACATAGTTTCAAAAACAACATGACATCATAGTTTCAAAACATGAGCCCTAGGTTTCCCAAAACGACATACCGTCGATACCAAAGTCAACCAAATAAAATCCTACAAAAACAAAAATGTTCAAGCCACCAACAACATGTCCACACAATAGTGCAACTAACAATGTTCTTGTAAATGGAGACGGAGGCAATGACTACTGAGGATCGGGGCTGGGTCGGAAGAAACCGTGGTAGATGGCGACATAGAGGACTAGGCGGTAGGCATCGATAAAGGCGTCGTCCACCCTTTTGCATACGCGGTCGCCTGATGCGAGCATCTGCGTGAAACGGATAGCGTAGGGGCCGGAGTCTCCTCTGCGTCCCAAAAAGTATATCCATCTACAAACAGAAATGATAATCTAAATCTTATAATAATTTTATATATTTTAATTTAAAAAATAATAACAGATGGTTATTTTTTAAATGAAATTAAAACTCCATCATTAATTAACAATCATAAATTTCTAAAAAAATAAAAATAAATTAGTTAGATAAAGAAAAACTATAAAAAAATATTTACAAAGTAGGAACAAATTTAATTTGAGTGAGAAAATAAACATGCAACTGAATTGCCTGCCCTCCTAACATAAGATCAATCATGGAATTTTAAAAAATATCTAGCCTCGGTCATAAAACTCAACAAATTTCTCAAACGGGTTTTTATTATCCAAATAATGAATTTAACAATCTGATAATCAAAATCCACAAAATAGGTGACAAACCATCATCTCATACCAATTAAAAAAACATAAAGAATTGTCTTCTTCTCTACCACATCCAAGATACGATTGAGCTCATATGAATAACTCTCACAACCGTCATCACAAATGTACCTCTGACTCTCACAACCGTCATCACAATTGAATCTTATGACACTTTTCATAAAAACGTTTCCCCCTGCTATTCAACGACAATGTATGATATGTGGGCTTTCATCCATCACCTGCCTCACCCGCACCACCCATCACTCACTTTATTGCGAGGTTTAACCCATAAAATTAATGCCGGTGGATCGGATACCCGCGAGTTATTTTCGGCTCTATAATGTGGCTCCCTTTAGAAGATTGAATTTATGACTTGCAATTATATAAATAATCCTCATTCATAGCTCATGGTTTGCCCCTTCAAAATCGTCTTAGCTAAAAAAAATACGTAACTAATCCTCTATTTTTAATTTGATAATTTAAATATTATAATATATAAATGGTTCTTATACAAAAAAAAAAACCTACCACAATACTCATTTCAAGATTAAAATCAATTATATATCTCTATATATAATATTTTTTGATAAACATATATATAAAACATTAGAAAAACTAAACTTTTGATATTGATTACATATTTATTCACAAATATAATAAATTAGATCAAATAAAGCATCAAAATATTTAGAAAATAATATAAATTAAATTAAAAATAATTGAAATATTGTAAAATAAAAAAAAGTCATGATGTGAAACTTATTTTTCTATTAAAAGTTGATCAAAATATAAAATTTAATTCGATTACGCGTACAAAAAAGTACTTGATTTGCAAGGCAAAAAAAAAAAGAGTTAACAAATATTAGTCATCTTATGATATAATTTATTTTTCTTAAAGTGTGGGATATAATGAACCATGTCAAAATCAACCAAAATAATAATAATACTTTATTTACTTGCAATTATATAAATAAAAATGAATTGATTTTTACCAAAAAAATAGATGATTCTATTTTTAAATTTTTTATTAATAAAATATTTGAAAAATAATAAATAATAAATAAGTGGTTATATATGACATGTGACGGTATCAATTATAACTTTAGGATAGAATACTACAATGTTTCATTAGTTCGATTGAACTATACTAATATAAAAAAGTTGAACATGCTAATATAATAAAAATGATCCTTTTAACATTCAATATTCTCATAGTTCGATTAGTTAAATTGTTAAATCATATAGGATAAAAGTTAGTCGGGAAAGAATTGAACTATACTAATATAAAAAAAAATGAATAAAGAAAGAATAGTCGGGAAAAAATAAAGAAAATAAAAAATAAAGTACGTAGGATTGAGTAATACCTTTACAGATGTTATTTGATTTGAAAAAAAAGGGAAGAAGATATACTATTTAGACATATAGGTAATAGCTAAGGTAAGTGTAGATTTGGCTGATTTGAAAACAAAAGATATGTACGTATATAATATATAAATATAATAATATCCTAATAGGTAAATGTATACATACATGCCATACTAATGCAACGATTTGAAAACCTAATAGGTACGTGTATACGGCTGCAAGCCTGCAACATAGATTCGGTGGCCAAATGAAAATGAAAAAAAATGTCGTAGCAGATATAAACATGTACATAATCATTACCGTAAATAATAAAATATAATAAATAATTTATGAAAAGAAATAAAGAAAAAATAGGTGGCACAATATTAGAAGTTAAAAAAAAGGCAGGAAAATTTTCGCCGAGAGCGCGACACGTGTCCTAAACAGCTACTCCTTTAGTATTGTTTAGGATTAATTGTAACTAAATCAACTATTTTTAATAAAAGATTAAATAGAAATTAATAAAAAGCTACCATAATGAGATAAATACGTTATTTATTTTAAAAATATATAAATAGATAATTTATTTATTGATTTAAACTAATTTTCAAAACACTCCCTAACAATAAATTATTGTTTGGTAGTGTTTTGAAAATTATTATTTAAAAAAAATATTTAACCACAATTTATATTGAAAATAAAAATTGTGTATCAAATAACCATAAACTAAGAAGATTCTATTTTTCGTATATATATATATATATATATATGATTATATCATAAATATTAAATTTTAGGGGAAACGAATTTATATATATTGGAAATGAAGTCATATACATTGAATTTTGTTAGAGCAATGACTCAATTTGAAGTTTTATGGAAAATTCACCATGTGGATCTCAAACATCTGCAAACATGTAAGGGCAAATAAAATTCAATTAAAAAAGTAAAAATTTGTTTGTTAGAAAAATACGGTAACAATGCCAAAACGAAATACATTAATTGAAAAATAATTAATTAAGCATTAATTAATTTAAATTTAAATTGAAGGTGAGTCCATGTTTAATATGAAATCGCCACGTAAGTCTACAGTGAAGGAGAGTGTGCCACGTAGCTTGAGAAGCATTTGCTTTAGTATTATATATATATATATATATATATATATATATATATATATATATATATATATATATATATATATATATATATATATATATATATTAGATATCCATTTACAAAATTGTCCTTTTAAATAAGAGAATTGGTACTCAATATACCAACAAATCCGGCCCATTGTAAAAATGTCACCCTGACCCTTTTTTTTTTTGGATTAGTGTAAAGATTTGGATAGAAGACTATCCAAGAGCATCCTTGCGGATGAGATCCAATAGATCTTTGTTAGTTGTTATATGTACCCCATAGGCAGAGTGACAAAGGTGTGCAATCTTATCAGCCACTCTGTTGCCCGCGCGGGGTATATGAGAAAAGGAAACTTTTCACATATCTCGTAAGATGACATGTATGTCAAACAGGCTCATTTCTACCTCCCAAGGGCATTTTTTACCATATTTGAAATAATCAATTATGATTTTTGAATCACCTTCAATAATTATGCTTTGTAAGTTCAGCTTTTTGGTTTCCAGTACACTTAGTTTTAAAGTTGTTGTTTCAGCCATTAGCGGTGATAGACGTCCCAGACGCTGATATGATATTTGAATGGGCTTACCATTCCAGTCTCGAATGATAATGCCAGCCGAGCTCGCACCATCAAGAAGTGAGGAACCATCAAAGTTTATTTTGTATTCACCAGCGGGTGGTTTTACCCATTCCTTTTGTTTCATCTTTTCCTTTTGTTGCTTGTTGCTGCCTATTGCTGAGTAATTCAGAGGTTTTCCGGACTGAATATTGTCCTCAAACTTACAAGCGCGATCCCAATTCTCCAATTGTTTTGAACAGAACGCGTCAATAGCATTAATTGACGAAATCTGTTTGTTCCTAAATACAACACCATTTCGGAAGTACCATATTCCCCACCATTTTGTTACTAGCTTTTGAATTTTGGCTTTAGATAGAGTTCGTAGCCATCCAAGCATCTCCCCCACGTCTCTACTCCCGATAATTATTTGTTTTAGCTTTTGTATTTCTGTCTGACTTAGGTGGCTCATAATTAGTTCAGGAGTGCATTCGATTAAAATGTGGATATCATCCTCCTCACAGTCGAGGCATCTGTCACATGTCGTAGGCATCGGTACCCCATGTGATGCCAGTCTGGCCTTAGTTAGCAAGCCCGAATGGGCAATTTTCCATAAAAAGTTTTTTATTTTCGGGGGGAGATCAAGCTTCCATATCCAGGTTGTTGAACAAAAATGCGCGAATAATTGTAAAACATATTTTATTTAATTTTTTAGAATTTGAGTTCGACCCCTTTTGGTTATCCTCTTGATTCGAAGTTGTATCGACGCCAAGACTTAAATGGTTTTGGTGATTTGGGCTGCACCCGGAATTTTAACGGGTTGCCTACGTATCTCTTGGAAGAGAATCAAGACTTACGTAGTTCAGAGTATTTGAATTGATTTTATTTTTGGGTTTTGGTGATTGAACCCGACGAGCTTGAGCTTTATGTCGGGTGTCCTACGTACCCGTTTGGAACGGGATCAAATCACCCGTAGTTCTTTTGAGAACAAATGATTTAATTTGATTGTACTTTGACCTCGTATTCATTTAAAGGTGAATTTAGAGGTTGACGACTGTACCCGATATATTTTTAGGATTTAATATCGGGTTACCTACGTAGCCGATATAAGGCATCAAGTCTTTACGTAGTTCTTTTTGGAACCGTTTGAATTTGAGAAAATTTTATTTAGGGTTTTGACTCCGTTTTCTTTTTCCTCGTTTAGAAGTCAATTTTGAGATCGACCCACTAGAATAAACTGGTAAAGAAATTTTACGAGTTTAACCTTATATTTTTGTCAAACTCAATTTCAATTTGTGCCAATTATAATTCTTATATTTGAATGGGTAGGTTTTGTAATTAAATATATAGTTGAGGGCCGTATACATATATATGTATGTATATTGCTATCGATGGCCAGTGTGTATGTAATAGGCATATCACTTGCCAGTT
The DNA here is from genome assembly GCA_963922045.1 of Persicaria maculosa. NCBI lineage: Eukaryota > Viridiplantae > Streptophyta > Magnoliopsida > Caryophyllales > Polygonaceae > Persicaria > Persicaria maculosa. The sequence goes on from OY998253.1 coordinate 53,580,016, forward strand.
CGAATTTTTATTTTTATCTTTAGCCCAATTTTAGATTCTGACAAACCAGCCCAATTCGATAGCCTATAGTCACAACCCACTCGCCATTTCCAAAGAAGCTTTTCGTCAAGAACACAGAGAACAGACGAGGCTCGAATGGACGCCTGACGATCTCCGGTGGTTCTGTGTGTCCCGGCCTGGGCGATTGAAGCGGAGTGCCGACAGGTTGGAGGCGAGGGCGAGCCCGATTCACCAGTTGCAACTCGAATCCCTTCTAAACGGTACGTTTTTAGGTTTTTTTTTAATTCCGAATTTCATCCAAAATCTGCTATTCAGTCCGATACTTGGGTGATTCTTGGCCTAAATTTCGTCTTCCTACACCAAATCTCTTTCAATTGAGTGTTCAATTTAAACGCTCGATTGATTTTCCCCAATTTGTGATTTTAGGGTTTTGTCTTTTCGGTTTGGGAAACTGCGAGAGAAGACGAAGCATCAACACGAGGACTGAGGTCGGGAGACGTTGAGCGTGACAGGCGATCCAGGACTGCATCGTAAGCCCGATTGATTTCAACTGAGGTACCTAAATTAAGGTACATTTATGCGAATCTTCAGTCCCACATCTTCTGTCTGGGTGTTTGAAGCCTATTTCGTTTATCTTAATTGTTTTTTTTTTATCTTCTTGCTCTTGTGACTGCAATTTAGTAGCAATCAGAATATATTTGCGATGCCAACGTGACAGAATAGTTTAAGTCGATCTTTGTACCATTGGCGGTTTAGAGCTTTTGTATCGAATTTAGTATTAAGCCCTTTGAGACTTAGTAGGAATTCCAGCAGAGTTTCGTCATGCTTTTATGCCAATTGTGACTCCGAAATCCGGATGCTTGAACTTCTTTGACTTAGGAATTTGTTTAGATCAGAAATCTGTTTGCTTTCTCTTTTTTTTTTACAATTCGCAAATTTTTTGGGGCCTTAATTTACTTAAGATAGCCGAGAGAGAAAGATGACACATGACCTGCTTGATTTTCTTTCTTTCTTTGCTGAAATTTATTTTGCTTAGATTTGTGTAACATGTGGTTTACATGTCCTTCATCAACTCCCTGAAACTTTTTTTTTTTTTGTATTTGTTAGGAGGTTTTTGGGATTTAGGACAGCCAAATTGGGGAGGTAAGGGAGGCTGTCTGTTCTGTGAAGAAGGTGAAGAGGACTTCACTCAGGTTCGTTCTCTTATTTTTTTCTTCCTCGTGAACTTTGCATTTGCTGGATTTGAGTTTTTGATTTAGGTTCCTCAGTTTGTCTGAACCTATATGTGTTTTGAGTTTGAGATGAGAAATTTGAGTTCTCCGATCTCTTAGTTTAGTTTTCTTTTATAGATGCTTGCTTTAGATTCTGGCCACATGATTTGCTATACTTGATGCAAAATTTGTGAGCCTACTGCAGTGCTTGAAACCAATTTGCACAGATTTTTAGTTTGAACAGAAGCTGCGTGGCTAAATTTTGTTTGTTTGTTGCTTGCTTCTCTTTTTTTTTATTGCAACTTGTAGACATCCTTGAAACGAGGCTTCGTGCCTCTGCAGAAACTCTGACAGGGGTTCACCCTCGTTTAGGGTAGATTCCTGACAGCCTTAAAGTTTCGACTTGTGGATTTTGTTGTGTGAAATTGAATTCCTTTTCTTTGCCTTCAATTCCATTATGGCTGCAGCAAGACTGTTTCTTTTGTCTGTTTGAAATTGCTTGCGATTTGTATGTGAGTTAATCGACTTGGCTAGTTAAAATCCAGCAGCATTTCGACTTTGTTTTGGGCGGTTTGATGATTCCGAAACCCAGGCCGCAAGCGAAAGCCAGTGACTTTGCAAGGGCGGGGTTTCGTGAATCGATTTTGATTTGATGAGTTTGCCTTGTGTGCAATTGAACTGATTCGATTTGCTGCGTCGAATTTGTCTCCTTTTGTTTGCTTGAGACTTGTTTTGTGTGAACCTGTTGGCGTGTTTAGTAGAATTGGGCAGCACTTTGCCCTCTTTTATGGTTGTTTGCTGATCCCGAAGCCCAGGCCGCAAGCGAAAGCCAGTGACTTTGCAAGGGCGGGGTTTCGTGGATCGATTTCGGCAACATCTCGACTTTGTTTGAGGCAATTTGCTGACTCCGGAACCCAGGCCGCAAGCGAAAGCCAGTGACTTTGCAAGGGCGGGGTTCCGAGAGTCGATAGGAACCAATGTAGAGGGCTACCTTGGTTGCTCTCTTCATTGCTTTCTGCACGTCTGAATGCTTGGTGTGTTTGTTTACTTTTTTCTGCAGCTTTCTTTTCTGCCGTCTGATCCTTTTTTTGGCGTATGTGCTCCTTTTTTTCAACCCTAGACTTTGCCACCTTTTATAGGATGAAGTGGAGAAGGAATAGGAAAGATCTTACTCTAAAGATATCTTTCTTTTCCTTTAAGATAAAATCGTTTCCTAACTGCATATCTTCTGTTTTTTTAGATAATGACAGCTTTTTTTCCTTTCCTTTTAGCTATCTATTTACTTATTTGTTAATTTTCTTTCTCTAAAAAAAATCTGGCAGATTTGGCTGCCACGTCCCAATTTTGGAGATTGTTTTGGGCTGGCCTTTATGACTCCTTTTGGGCCAACTTTCAATTAGAAATTCTGTAGATTTTCTTAACTAAAACCCACTAATTCAACTTTAAATTCTCATTTTGCAGATCAGATCGGCTAGTAAAGCTAACATTGGCTTTGGAGAAACTCCAGTCCACGCCCAAGTGACGGGATTTGCGCTCTCGGCAGCTTAACTTTGTATATTTTTTTTATTGTATGCTCAACTATTGTATTAAATTTGTATACTTTAGTTTGTGAGCTTGTAAGGCGCTAAAACGATGCATTTGATATTTAACACATTTTGCGCACTCATTTACTTGTAATTATTGCATAGCCAATTTGTGTTCGTGTTTAATACATGATTATAAAGTATCACATGAAAGCTTCCTCAACAACAATTTCGTGAGCTCACATGATAACTTATAAGTAAACACGAAATTTTACTCCTAAACAGATGCCCCCGAACTTTGAATTTGTGAGAAGCTTGTTGAACAGATTCAAAGTTCGTCCTTTTATCTTTTGACTTCATTTGATTTGGAATTTAAGAAAGGAATATTAACGGTGCTTACATATGGGGCGCTTTAACCTGAATAGGTGTAGTCTTTGTATGACAACCAACGTAACTTCGGTCAACATTGGCCAACCTCGAGACATTACACTTGTATTCCCATCGAAAGGGGAATTGGTGTTGTTTTTGTTTTTGGGACTGCATCTAGCGTTCTTGACTAGCTAGACTGCCTACGTACTCTCTTCATGAGGGATCAAGCCGTTCGTAGTTCATTTGGGCACCCTTTTCTTCACATACTCGACAGGGCGCTTCGGTTTCGGACTAACTTCAAGTCCATCATTTCTCTCTTTTTATTTAACTGGGATTTTTTTTTACCGCATCACTAAAATTATCTGGGCCCACCTTCTAGGAAGGGTTTCCCAAACGCTTTGACTATCATCTGCGAACCCAGTTTGTTTTTTTTTTTAGGACTGAATTTGACGTATTTTGATTGTCAAACGTCCTACGTACTCCTTATTGGAGATCAAGTCATGACGTAGTTCTGGGCATTTTCACTCTCGAGGCTTCACGTGAAATATTTCTTCACGAATTTTCCATTCACGCAGGAGTATACCACTTCACCTTTGGCATTTGAGAGTTCATATGCCCTTTTAGGGAAAACTTTGGTCACCACATAAGGACCTTCCCATTTTGCTTCAAATTTGCCTTGAGATTTTCGGTTGATCACAATTGGCCGCCTGATGGTAGGGACCAAGTCACCAATACCGAATGAGCGAAATTTGACCCGTTTATTGAATGCCCCAGCCACTTGGGCTTGGTAGATTTCCAGTTTTTGTTGTGTTGCTAGCCGATGCTCATCCAATGCTTCGAGCTCGGCTAGACGAATCTTGACATTCTCTTCCGGGTCGGTGAGCTGAACTGCAACTCTGAGAGATGGCAACTGAATTTCTAAGGGTAAAACAGCTTCAGACCCAAAGACCAGGTTGTAAGGCGTACAACCAGTCGATGTGCGTGTTGTTGTCCGATAAGCCCATAGTGCCTCCGGTAGCCGTTCATGCCAATCTCTTTTGGATTTTGACACCATCTTCTTTAGGATCTTGCATAGCACTTTATTAAATGCTTCAGCTTGACCATTTGATGACGGGTTATAGCTCGATGAGAAGCTATGCTTAAACCCAAACTTCTCGCTCAACTTCACCAGCATCTGATTTTTGAAGTAGAGAGCGTTGTCCGAGATGATTTTTGAAGGAACTCCATATCGATAGTTCAAGTGAGTCCTTATGAAGTTAGCGACTTCTTTAGCTCCCACTTCCTTCAATGGTATGGCTTCCACCCATTTGGAGAAGTAATCTGTAGCGGCCAGAATATACTGGTGTCCTCGAGAGGACGATGGATTTATACACCCTACAACGTCGAGACCCCATTCATTAAATGGCCATGACAAAGTGGTCGGATGCAACAGTTGAGGAGGCTGGTGTATGAAGTCGCTGTGAATTTGGCAAGCGTGACAGGCTTTAGAGAAATCCATGGCATCCTTCACCATTGTTGTCCAATAATAGCCCAATCGTTTGATTTGATTAGCTAATTTTGGACCGGCTTGGTGCGCTCCGCATACCCCAGCGTGGGTTTCTGCGAGGATATATTTTGCTTCTTCATTTGACAAGCATCTTAATAACATTCCATCGAATGTCCTTCGATACAAAGTGTCATTCTTAAGTAGGAACCTTGACACTCGCCTTTTAACATCCACTCTCTTTTTAGCATTATCAGGAAGGACTCCATGACGAAGATACTCAATGAGCGGTTGTCGCCAGTCTGTTTCTTCCTCGACTTCATATACGGAAACGACATCCACCTTTTCATTAGGCTCGGCTCGCACCAGAGCTGACATAAGCAAATGTCGCTCCCCGATTGTAATCTCGATTTCTCTTTCACTTGGCAATGTCAGTGACGCGGCCAATTTAGCCAATGCATCTGCTTGGTCATTTTCGGACTTTGATATATGCACGACTTCTATCTGACGGAACTGGTGCATGAGATGCCTAGCTCTTTGATGCAAAAGAATCAAATTTGTGTTTTTGACTTCATATTGGCCATTCAGCTGCCTGATTACTAACTGAGAGTCACCAAACACCTTTAAGGGGCCAGCGTTCATCTCAAGAGCTACCTCTAGGCCAATGATGAGTGCCTCATACTCTGCCACGTTGTTTGTGCAGTTTTCTAAAAGAGAAAATGAATAAGGCACTATTCCCTCGGTTGGGGTGATGAATACTATGCCTACTCCTGCCCCTCTTCTCTTTGCAGCACCATCAAAGTATAACTGCCAGGATTTTTCTTCTGTCATGAAGACTTCTTCATCTGGCAAATCATCCACTAACTCCTCGTTATCGGGAGTAGGATGGGCGGCTAAGAAATCAGCTATGACTTGCCCCTTGACCGCCTTTTGAGGCACAAACTTGATGTCAAAGGGAGCCAGAATCATAGCCCATTTAGCTAGTCTTCCTGACAACACCATCTTGGACAAAATGTATCGCAAAGGATCAGCTCTAGAGATTAATGTGATTTGATGAGACAAGAGATAATGTCGTAGCTTTTGGATAGCAAAGATCAACGCCAGACATATCTTCTCCATAGCAGGATAATTTAATTCTGCCCCAACCATCGTTCGACTGATGTAGTACAAGGCATTTTCCTTTCCTTCATCATTATTTTGGGCTAGCATTGCCCCTAGCGAACGCTCAAGACTTGCGGTGTACAAGACTAAGGGTTTTCCCTGAACTGGTGCCATGAGGACTGGCGGGTCAGTCAAGTATTTCTTAATGCTGTCGAGAGCATTTTGACAAGCTTGGTCCCATATGAATGGAACATCTTTCTTCATCAACCTTAGAAAGGGCTGACACCTCCCCGTCAAATTTGAAATGAAACGCCGGATGTAGGCAAGTTTGCCCTGTAGACCTCGCAACTCACGGAGATTCCTCGGGGTTGGCATTTGCATGATTGCCTTGATTTTATCGAGGTCGATTTCTATGCCCCGTCCTCGAACAATGAAGCCAAGAAACTTGCCTGAAGTTACGCCAAAGGCACACTTAAGGGGATTCATCTTCAATTGGTGTTTTCGCAACCTTTCAAAAATTCTCTTGAGATCATGCAAATGATCCTCTCTTTCCTTTGTTTTCACCACTAGGTCATCCACATAGCACTCAATGGTGTTCTGAAGCAGATCATGAAAAATCACCGTCATGGCTCTTTGATAAGTCGCTCCCGCATTTTTCAGACCAAAAGGCATTACTGTATAGCAATACGTGCCTAGAGGTGTCCGGAAAGCCGTTAACTCTTCGTCCTCGGGATGCATCTTAATCTGATTATACCCCGAGAAGCCATCCATGAAGGATAAGGCTTGAAAACCCGTAGTGGAAGCAACCAATAACTCGGTTATCGGAAGAGGGAATTCATCTTTGGGACACGCTTCATTTAAGTCCCGAAAATCCACACATATACGTAGCTGGCCGTTCTTCTTCTTGACGGGAACAATGTTTGCCAACCAGATTGGGTATTGGACCTCACGAATGAATCCAGCCTCAATGAGCTTGTTGACTTCGGCTTTAATCTGCACTGTTAGCTCGGGCCGAAAATGACGTTGAGCTTGCTTTACTGGCTTTTCTTCTTCGGAGACAGATAGCTTGTGCATAGCCACCTTAGGATCCAAACCAGGCATGTCTTGATATCCCCAAGCAAACACATCTCTATATTCGGTGAGAAGATGCTCGTATGATCCTCTTTCTTCTTCTGTTAGCAAAGCACTAACGAATACGGGCTTAGGATCTTCTGTAGTCCCCAAGTTGATCTCTTGTAGTTTGTCAACCGTAGCTTGACCTCCATCTTCCATTTCTGGCGGAGCAGGTTGGACCACATTAAGAAAATCCTGAGGATCTTCACTTGGCTCACTCCTTGTATAGGTCAACACCATATTTACTTCTTCTGTTTGAGCATCCATGGGATCCTCATCTTCGTAAGTGGAGGTTTCTGGCTTCTTATTCTTCAGCTTCCACTTTCTGGTCCTTTTGGTGCTAGCCCTCTTGTTTTTAGGCATGTTAACTCTTCCAAGCCTCTCGAACACAGAAGCTCTTGGAGCACCTGTCTCAAGTCTTTTGAAAACCGTGATCCGAGGTGCATTTGTTGCGTCTTGTAAGAACATATTTTGCTCTTGGCTTGTTAGAGTCATAGGCTCCAAGACTTTAGCAGACAATAACTCCCCCTCTTGAGAGATTTGTAGATCATCCATCGAGATCTCATTGAGGGATTTCCGCGAAGCTTTGCTTTTCAATAGAGGTCTTGTCGCCTTAACTTTGACGGCCTTATGAGGCCTTGAAGAGACTTGCTCAACTGGTGCCTTAGAAGACTCACCCTTGAACACCACCCTTACATTTTCATTTCTTTTATCTCCGAAATGTCTTTGAATGACCAACTTCTTCTTTGGAACGGATTGATCAATTTTGCGGAGAGGACAAGTGTAGCTTATCATTAGAGAGTGCATAGCCTTCTCTGCTGCACTCAATGGCTTCTGGCCGGGTTTTCTCTTATCCTTGGGTGTGTATTTGAATAACACCTTAGAACGTGTCTCGGGCTCTTCCTTTCTTCGGACAAGAGAGACCTTGGGTGACGGAGACTCTTCTTGGGCCCTTGCTCCCTTTTGAGGACTGACACCTTTACCCTCCTCTTTCGCTTCCACATGTGGATTGGAGTTAGAGTGAACAGTCTTGTAGAATTTGGCGTCTGCTTAATTAACGCTTTCACCTTGAAAAGGATTGCTATCTCCACGGATAGTCCTTTCATTTCCGTTTTCATCGGTGTACTTCAAGCACTGATGAAGTGTAGAAGCAATCGACTTGCTGGCATGGAGCCATGGCCTCCCTAGCAAAGCGTTATAGGAGGTTCCAGCGTCGATGACATGGAAAAGAGCATCCTTGTAGAGATCATCCAGAACCACTTTCAAGGCAATGGCGCCCAAAGCCTTTTGACCAACCTGATTGAAACCTTGAATGGTGAGAAATGTGGGCGACAAATGATCGACGGTCAATCCCATTGCCTCCAAGACTCGTAAAGCCAACAGATTCACCGCAGATCCACAATCCAGCAGGATTCTGTTGATTTTTGCCTCTCCAATCGTACCCGTGACATATAAGGGTCTATTGTGATCGGTGCTTCCTAATTGGAGGTCTCCGTCGGAGAACGTTACGGATGCCATGCATGAAGCACATTGAGATGGAGTGGGCAAAGCCACCTCATCAACCTCAACTCGATCCACTTGGTCTTTGTAATCTTCCGGATCCATGAGAGCTTGAATTAAGGCTTTCCTTAACTCGGGGGACATTTGCAACGCATCATATACACTTAAGCGTGCTGGAATGCGCTTTAAATGGCCGATTACATCGTACTTCACCTGCTCCTTGGGAGAAGCCTTACGAAGCAACATAGGCCTTCGCGGCACCACAACCCTTTGGGCAGCTGCCCCAGCTTCTTGGTCTTTCTGAGCTGATGAGGGAGTCTCCTTTTCAAACGCCTCTTCGAAATTTGAAGCATTTGGGGTCTCATTGACAAGAGGCCCCCTCCCTTTCCCTTTTTCCTTGGGCTTAAGAGGTGGCAACTTTTTCCCCGAACGAAGAGTAACTTCATCAGCCTCTAACTCCTCTTCCTCAACCGTTTCGGCCCACGTGGCCATGCAACATTGAACAATTTCTTCTTCCCAAAATAACTCCTCCTCGGAGGGATCATTTTCTAGGAGCTCTTTCGGAATGAAATCTTTAAGAGTAATCATTTGGCACATAGGCTGAACGTACTCTTCGTCAGAATCATCTTCTGATTTCTTGTCCTTCTTGTTTTTGTTCTTGTTTTTCTTTTTCTTATTTTTCTTATCGGGCTTTCTACCGATCATTCTAAAGCCCGTAGGTCCGGTATGCCGGGTACTCTTTGGATGAGACTTCTTTCGGCTTAGACAGACCTGCCACTTAGAACCATCTCCACCATCTCCTGAGAATGATTCTTCGATGTTTGACTGCATTAAGACCTCGTATAAGGTCGGGCGGCCTGGTTCGTCCCTTGGCATGTCAGGATATGCCCATACAGTGCACACTTTATCACGCAGCTGAAATTGCACCGGGACTGCCTTCGGGGGTGGTGACACCGTAGGGATGTCATCTAGTGCAAGAACAACCTCAACCTCTTCTACTATAGAGACGGGGTTTGACGAGGCTGCTTGGCCTTTTGAGCTTGATCCCTCCATTTCAATCTCTCCCTTGTTAATCATCCTCTCGACGATATCCTTGAATACGTAGCAGTCTTCAATCGGGTGACTAACAATGCGATGGTAAGGGCAGTATTTCGGATCGCCTGTTTTATTAGCCTCGTTCGGCCTCTTCGGTTCTGGGAGTGACAACATCTTTGCAGCCATCAACTCGTTGAATATCCCTCTTACATCCTCATCATCAAAGGGATATTTTTTTTGCTTCCTCTCCTCGAGAGATAGTCTTTTAGGAGGCTCTCTGGTTTGGGTCTTCTCTTGTGACTTGGAGTTGCCCCCTGAGGATTTTCCTTGAGGCTTAATGAAAGTAGCCATGGACTCTCCTTTCTTTGTGGGCTTTTTATTGTCATCCCTCCTTCCTTCATTGATTTGAGGTCGGTTCGTTGTAAGCTTGCGTCGAGCCAGTTGCCGCTCAACATTGCAAGCCTTTGAAACCAAGGTATCGAAAGAACGAGGCTCCGCACTACCAACATGAATTGCAAGCTCGGGAAGTAGATTATTGACGCACATCTGCACACACGCTTCTTCGCTCAATTTCTCTGAGCATTGCAGTCTCAAACTTCTCCATCTTGCGATGAAGTCATTCGCTGACTCATTTGATCTCTGTTGGGTGTTTGCCAAGTCCACGATGGAGACTCTGGCTTTCGAGCTCACAAATTGAGCCAAGAATTCTTTTTGTAAGTCATCCCATGTATGGATAGACTCTGGCTGAAGCTGTGTGTACCAAGTGAAGGCTGACCCTCGTAATGACTGGACAAACTGCCTGATCAATAGAGGATCACTTAAGGCGGTTTCTCCGCACGCTGAGTAAAAGTGAGCCAAGTGTTCACGAGGTGACCCGTTAATCCCATCGAATTTGTCAAAGTTTGGACTCTGATAATTTGGAGGAAATGAGACGGCGTCAAACTCTGCAGGATAAGGCTTTCTGTAGCCAATCACAGGCGGACTCTGAGAAATCTTGAATTCTCGGATCCCTTGTGCGATCCATTCTTTTATTTCCTGAGGAGAGATAGAAGCACTACTTTCTCCTGTGTTGGGGGTCTCTTGCCTGTTCTCCGAATTTTGCTCTTGCCTATTCTCCAGATTCTGCTGTTGGAGCTGGTCCATGAGCAATTTAATTTGAGCGTCTCTCTCCTCTAGCTTCTTTTGTAGTTCCTGGAGCTGCTCTTCAGTGCTTGTTGCCCCAGTCACTAGAACTGGCATGCTTTCAACTTCTTCTTCAGAGTCATTGGATGGCCCACCCTCGCTTACAACAAGCGGATAATCCTCCTCTTGAAATAGAGAAGTAGAGTCCCCATATAATGGGGAATTTTGCTTTTCTTCTTGAACCGTTTCTGGATTCGAAGATTGGGTGGTCACTCTAGCATATGACTCAGCCTTAGACATAGACCTTGTCACTCGCCGCTCACATCTTTCTAACTGGGTAGAAAGCGACGTTGATTTCTCGGCTACAGCTAGACCCTTTCTTTTCTTCTTGGCTTGAGAAGCCTTAACCGTCTCCTTTTCAGGCTTGGACGGATTTGGTACCCCAACCTCTGGAACCTTGGCTTTTGTAGCCTTCACATTTGAGGACATCCCTTCTGACTCCCCATCGGAATAAGAGGTGACCAGAACTTGAGCTACATTGTCCAAGTCCACAGGAATTGACCCGACCAAGACTTGTCTTGAGCTGGCAAGCAGATCCTTAGCTGCACTCCACAACGTTGCATTGGCTAGTTCCAAAGCAGGGGAACGGCCCAATTTGCGAAGAGCTCCAGTTTTTCCGCGTTGGGAGCCACACTTACGCCCCCTCTTCCTGCGAGGCTTGTTCTCCTTCTTTGCCTCATTCGCAGCTGGCTTTGAGACCTTGGCCGAGTTACCGTTTCTCTTGATAACTCGAATGATTGGCCCACGAGCGGGCCTGAGAGTGAGCTCTTCTCCGCCGGTTCCTTCCTCCCTGATAGCTTCGAAGCAGTTGCTAGTTGGGATCTCAGCGATGATCGACTCCCTAGTCACATCAAATTGAACCTTGAATGACCTCCTTCTCACCCAGCGACCGCCCTCCACGAGGAAAGTTGCTGGCAGTTCGTTAAAGTTGATCATAACTCTTGGTGCCATTTCCTGATAACAAAAAAAAATAGGCAAACATTAGTATCAACACAGCTAAGAGATGAAAAGGCAAAAAGGGTCCCACTGGGCGTGCCAAAAATATGTTGAACAAAAATGCGCGAATAATTGTAAAACATATTTTATTTAATTTTTTAGAATTTGAGTTCGACCCCTTTTGGTTATCCTCTTGATTCGAAGTTGTATCGACGCCAAGACTTAAATGGTTTTGGTGATTTGGGCTGCACCCGGAATTTTAACGGGTTGCCTACGTATCTCTTGGAAGAGAATCAAGCCTTACGTAGTTCAGAGTATTTGAATTGATTTTATTTTTGGGTTTTGGTGATTGAACCCGACGAGCTTGAACTTTATGTCGGGTGTCCTACGTACCCGTTTGGAACGGGATCAAATCACCCGTAGTTCTTTTGAGAACAAATGATTTAATTTGATTGGACTTTGACCTCGTATTCATTTAAAAGTGAATTTAGAGGTTGACGACTGTACCCGATATATTTTTAGGATTTAATATCGGGTTACCTACGTAGCCGATATAAGGCGTCAAGTCTTTACGTAGTTCTTTTTGGAACCGTTTGAATTTGAGAAAATTTTATTTAGGGTTTTGACCCCGTTTTCTTTTTTCCTCGTTTAGAGCTTTTGTATCGAATTTAGTATTAAGCCCTTTGAGACTTAGTAGGAATTCCAGCAGAGTTTCGTCATGCTTTTATGCCAATTGTGACTCCGAAATCCGGATGCTTGAACTTCTTTGACTTAGGAATTTGTTTAGATCAGAAATCTGTTTGCTTTCTCTTTTTTTTTTTACAATTCGCAAATTTTTTGGGGCCTTAATTTACTTAAGATAGCCGAGAGAGAAAGATGACACATGACCTGCTTGATTTTCTTTCTTTCTTTGCTGAAATTTATTTTGCTTAGATTTGTGTAACATGTGGTTTACATGTCCTTCATCAACTCCCTGAAACTTTTTTTTTTTTTGTATTTGTTAGGAGGTTTTTGGGATTTAGGACAGCCAAATTGGGGAGGCAAGGGAGGCTGTCTGTTCTGTGAAGAAGGTGAAGAGGACTTCACTCAGGTTCGTTCTCCTATTTTTTTCTTCCTCGTGAACTTTGCATTTGCTGGATTTGAGTTTTTTTATTTAGGTTCCTCAGTTTGTCTGAACCTATATGTGTTTTGAGTTTGAGATGAGAAATTTGAGTTCTCCAATCTCTTAGTTTAGTTTTCTTTTATAGATGCTTGCTTTAGATTCTGGCCACATGATTTGCTATACTTGATGCAAAATTTGTGAGCCTACTGCAGTGCTTGAAACCAATTTGCACAGATTTTTAGTTTGAACAGAAGCTGCGTGGCTAAATTTTGTTTGTTTGTTGCTTGCTTCTTTTTTTTTTTTATTGCAACTTGTAGACATCCTTGAAACGAGGCTTCGTGCCTCTGCAGAAACTCTGACAGGGGTTCACCCTCATTTAGGGTAGATTCCTGACAGCCTTAAGGTTTCGACTTGTGGATTTTGTTGTGTGAAATTGAATTCCTTTTCTTTGCCTTCAATTCCATTATGGCTGCAGCAAGACTGTTTCTTTTGTCTGTTTGAAATTGCTTGCGATTTGTATGTGAGTTAATCGACTTGGCTAGTTAAAATCCAGCAGCATTTCGACTTTGTTTTGGGCGGTTTGATGATTCCGAAACCCAGGCCGCAAGCGAAAGCCAGTGACTTTGCAAGGGCGGGGTTTCGTGAATCGATTTTGATTTGATGAGTTTGCCTTGTGTGCAATTGAACTGATTCGATTTGCTGCGTCGAATTTGTCTCCTTTTGTTTGCTTGAGACTTGTTTTGTGTGAACCTGTTGGCGTGTTTAGTAGAATTGGGTAGCACTTTGCCCTCTTTTATGGTTGTTTGCTGATCCCGAAGCCCAGGCCGCAAGCGAAAGCCAGTGACTTTGCAAGGGCGGGGTTTCGTGGATCGATTTCGGCAACATCTCGACTTTGTTTGAGGCAATTTGCTGACTCCGGAACCCAGGCCGCAAGCGAAAGCCAGTGACTTTGCAAGGGCGGGGTTCCGAGAGTCGATAGGAACCAATGTAGAGGGATACCTTGGTTGCTCTCTTCATTGCTTTCTGCACGTCTGAATGCTTGGTGTGTTTGTTTACTTTTTTCTGCAGCTTTCTTTTCTGCCGTCTGATCCTTTTTTTGGCGTATGTGCTCCTTTTTTTCAACCCTAGACTTGGCCACCTTTTATAGGATGAAGTGGAGAAGGAATAGGAAAGATCTTACTCTAAAGATATCTTTCTTTTCCTTTAAGATAAAATCGTTTCCTAACTGCATATCTTCTGTTTTTTTAGATAATGACAGCTTTTTTTCCTTTCCTTTTAGCTATCTATTTACTTATTTGTTAATTTTCTTTCTCTAAAAAAAATCTGGCAGATTTGGCTGCCACGTCCCAATTTTGGAGATTGTTTTGGGCTGGCCTTTATGACTCCTTTTGGGCCAACTTTCAATTAGAAATTCTGTAGATTTTCTTAACTAAAACCCACTAATTCAACTTTAAATTCTCATTTTGCAGATCAGATCGGCTAGTAAAGCTAACATTGGCTTTGGAGAAACTCCAGTCCACGCCCAAGTGACGGGATTTGCGCTCTCGGCAGCTTAACTTTGTATATTTTTTTTATTGTATGCTCAACTATTGTATTAAATTTGTATACTTTAGTTTGTGAGCTTGTAAGGCGCTAAAACGATGCATTTGATATTTAACACATTTTGCGCACTCATTTACTTGTAATTATTGCATAGCCAATTTGTGTTCGTGTTTAATACATGATTATAAAGTATCACATGAAAGCTTCCTCAACAACAATTTCGTGAGCTCACATGATAACTTATAAGTAAACACGAAATTTTACTCCCTAACACAGGTGAAATCTCTAGGTCCCCCCGACCCCTCATTCGTGAGGAGTTTGTATGCGGAGGAGGTGGTGAACCATCCGTTCTTATCTGGCCACCAGTAGAGCCTATCTTCAAAGGTCGATACATGCAACGGAATTGTAAGAATTTCATCTACAAGTGGTCTAGGGAGCTTCTTTGTAAGCTTTTCGGCCCACCATTGCTCATTAATAATGTATTCGCTAACTAGTTCATCCTTGTTAAATTGAGTCGGACATTCTGGTCTGTTGCATATTGGTGTTTCAGACACCCAGTTATCCGTCCAGAATTTCACAGAGGCCCCATTACCAATCGACCAGATAAGACCAGATTTGAATCTATTGAGCAGATTTGTTAATTTCGCCCATTGCCAAGACATGTTTCCGTATTTTTTATACTTTAGTATGTTTGTGTCTTTCAGATACTTACGATTGATTACTCTGACCCATATGTTATCTGGTTCTGCTAAGATCTTCCAAAGAAGTTTTAGTTGCAGGGCCTCATTCATTTCCTTCGCTCTTCTGATTCCCAACCCTCCAGATTTCTTTGGTTTACAAATCTTATTCCACCCAATTAGCGGTCTATGTTGCGCATCCTTGTTCTAGAAAAAGCTTCTATTCACAGTGTCCAATTCCTTGTGCATTGTGGCTAGGAGCATGAAGTTCTGCATTATGTACAGCAGTTTAGCCGTTAGGTTTGAACCGATCAGTGTTGCTCTCCCTTGTTGGGACAGCGAGTCCGCTCTCCATTTACACAACTGGTCCTTGGTTTTGGTGATGACATCCTTAAATGTGTCTTTGTTTACTCTTCCGTTTATAATAGGGCAACCTAGGTATTTTTCCACAGAGTTAGAGTGGGCGATCCCAAGCATACCACCTAATTCTGAAATCCTTGGTCGGGCAATCCCGGATGTGGCCTGGAAGGCAGATTTGTGATAGTTAACTTTCTGCCCAGAAATCTGACAGTAATCATCAAGAATTTTCCTAATTTTACGGCATGCATTTGTGTTCCCTTTGGGGAATATTATGATGTCATCCGCAAATGCAATAAATGGGATACAAGGTCCCTTGGTTCCAAATCTGAATCCCATTGTTTTCTCCGGGGCTAGAGCCTCCATCGTCAGCTTCCGGGCCAAAATTTCGGCACCGAGAATGAATAAGAATGGTGATAAGGGGTCGCCTTGGCGTATACCTCTTGTGAGGGTAAACAAATCCGTAGGCCCATTGTTAACTAAGACGGAAAATGAAACTGATGTAATACATTCTTTGACCCAGTTTACAAATGTTTGGTGAAAACCAAACTTGACCATGACAGCTTCTGTGAATTCCCAGTCAACCCGATCATATGCCTTCTCCATGTCTAATTTAAGGGCAAGCCAGCCTTCCTTACCCTTCCTAGTTTTGAAGGAATGGAAGGTTTCGGCTATAAGGACATTGTCTTGGATGGCTCTGTCAGAGACAAAAGCATCCTGTAATGGATTGATTAATTTCCCCAAAACTTTCTTCAGTCTTTCCGTTAAGATCTTCGATATTACTTTATAGATTGTTGAACAGAGGCTGATGGGTCTGTAATGGCCAGTTGTAGTGGGATTTTCAGTTTTTGGTAATAGTGTAATAAATGTGTGATTGATTTGTTTGAGCATTCTTCCAGATAGGAAAAAACTTTTAACTGCTTTGATAACAGATGGACCGACAATATCCCACGTTGTCTTATAGAATTCAGCCGACATCCCGTTCGGTCCTGGAGCCTTATTTTTACCTAGGCAGAACATTGTATTTTTAATTTCCCCATTCGAGGGTATTTTTGTGAGCATTTTATTTTCCTCTGATGTGATATCTGAAGAAATTAAGTTAAGAAATTCATTTAATTTTATTCTGTTGATTGCTTGTTTTGTAAATCTTTTCTGGAAGTCATTTAGGATTTCATTATTGATATTTTCTTCTCCTGATATCTGGGTACCTTCAGATGTGGTTATGTTTCTGATTAACTTTCTATTTCTTTTTCCAGATGCGATTCTATGAAAGTATCCTGTATTTGAATCTGATAGTTTAATATGTTTAGTCTTGGCTCGTTGATTCCAGTAAAGTTTCTGGAACATGAGCAGTTTCTCCTTCTTCTTAATCAGGGTTCCTTCCTTTTTTTTTGTAGATTGTGGCACATGCTTTGTGATGTTTGTTGCTGTATTTGGAGTAATTGAGCTTCCACTTTTTGGAGCTGTCGAAAAATGTTTTCAAACCTATTTTTATTCCAGTTTTTTGCTTTGTCTTTTAACAATTTAGTTTTCCGTACAAGTTGATACATTGTCGAGCCATGACAATTAAATCGCCATGCTTGCTTGACAATGTTCATGAAATCCTTGCGTTGTAGCCAACTGTTTTCAAATTTGAATGGCGGGGGTTTGAATATTTGACTGGTAGTCAGTTCAATGGTGATTGAACAGTGGTCAGAGGACGAGAAGGCACCGTTTTTTGTGCAAATAGCCGGATATTGGTGTATTATATCATGTTGTACTAATACTCGATCAAGTTTCTCTTTGATGTTCCCGGTTTCAACTTGCTTTTTCCACCAGATGAATTGATTTCCCCAAGACGGAATATCCTCCAGGGAGCATTGGTTCTTAATTTCTGCCAATCTGACAAGTCTTCGCGAATGCGTCACAGCACCACCATCTTTATCAGCGAAGCTACCAATTTCGTCTAAATCACCCATCACAATGCATGGGAGAGTAGCCTGTTTTATTGCGTCAATGACAGGGTTCCAAAATCTTGTTTTATCTTGCTCATGGGGAGGTGCGTAAACGAACAAAATTAAACATGAGAAATTATCGATTATATTAGTGTATTTAGTGACAATGACCCTGGGCATTTGAGATATAACTTCAATCGTTTCATTTAGGATGCTACTTTCCTTCCATAGTATTCCTAGCCCCCCTGATTTACCAGTTGCAGGTGACCAAATAGCTTTGTCAAACCCCGCCCCCTTCCAAACAGAAGGTTCGAGAATGTTTTCCGTTTTTGTTTCAGCTAGTGCTAATAACTGTATATCTACCCAAAAGGTCGGCCGTCCGATCCCCCTACAGTTCCAAAAACTAATCTTCATTATCAACCATTGTAAGTAAGAGCGAGACAATTACTCGCATCTCACCGACAAGCTACCGTAATGGTGGTATTTTAATACCTGGTTGATGTTTGTGGTTGAGGAGGAGGCCAGGCCAAAGCCACCAACCAAGACTCGGAGCAAGTCTATGCCCCAACCCACTTTCTTGATTGTTGACCATACATTTAGTGCCTTGTTTGGTTAAGGTTTGTGTGATAAATGTGGCTTTCTCATTCTTGTTCCGCTCGTGTGATTTTTGCTCTACTACTGGTCCAATTATTTTGTTGCAATAGATTATATGTCTACCTTGTTGGGAGCGAATTTGGTTGTAGTATTTGTCCATTTTCGCTTTTTCCTCCCATTGTGTATTGTGCTTTGTAAATCTTTGTGATTGGCTTTGTTTACTGTTATGCGTCAAGGTGTTGGGTTGTGCAGAGTGTATGATACTGATCTTTGTTAGTTGCTTAAAGCCCCAAGCATAAACAACAGTAATAATATTCAATAGATAAAACCATTCTAGGGGATTTGCATGTCCATGGGTGGGGTTAGCATGATTATGTGTCTTGGTAATTAGCTTTTGATGTTGTATATGACGTAGCAGCCCCCTGTAGCATTTCTAACATACCTACTTCCTTCCATGAGTTTCCATTGACCTTTCCATGGATGAGGATAGCCCTTTTATGAATCCATTCATGTGCTATTTTACACGAAAGTAAATTCTTTACCAATTTGAGTTGGTGTCTTGTTGGATTGGGCATCAAGTTGTGCAGTGTTGAGTATTTCGACATATCAAAGGAAGGCATGGATGCCCCCTTTGGCTATTTAGAAGGTGAGGTGTTACCCCCGTCCGCAGGGCCTGGTACCTCGTTGGACACAGTAAGGGTGTTTTCTTTGACACCCACAGAGCGGGCCTTGAATTTTTCTATGTCAAAGGAAAGTCTGTTTTTTCCCTTTGAAGAGACTGGTGTTGGGGCCTCCTTCAAAACCACAAGGCATGTTACCCCCATGGTTTCAAAGAGAGGAGGTGTTTTGTGTTCCGATCTATGTAGTAAACAATAATCAGACATTTCATTCAGATTCTTCTTTCCCTTATGCTTTCGATCATTCCCCATTTTGTTCATGCAGTTGATGAGAGGAGACTCATACTGGGGGTTGACAAGTAAGTAGAAGATATATTTGTTGCCGGTGAGAATCGAAGGATCCCCAACCAAACAACCATTTGAGACGGCAAGTTTAGGACAAAGAAAGGTGTAATCACATACCGAATCATACCATCGTTTGATCAACACCCATATACTCCCTCTGATCCATACCCGAACTAGCACTGATGGACCAGAAGCACAATTCGAAAGAGCAGCAACTAAAATCCCCAATTTCCCATCGCTCTTTCCGCTTGGGGGAAGAAGCCAGCCAATCAGCCACAACCACCAACACCTTTTGAGGATCCGAAGACAATCACGTAGCCCCGTCCCCAACTCGCTAATGTCACACTGTCGCAGGCGATCCATGCCTGGAATCGTAGACGCACCCCCCACGACAAGGAAAGAGAACTTCGAAGCTTGATCGAATCCTGCAACATTCGGGTTGAAATCAATTTGTAGATTCTTGAGTGGAGCAAAATCAAACAAATTAAGGGGGTTTTGCCTATCAATTTGATCGGGATAGGGGAATGGAAATGGGGTGATTGAGAGTTTCTCTCACTACTTTCTCACACATCATTTTTTACTACCAACCTGACCCAATTTGCAAAACTATCAAAAATGCCCCTTTTTTTTGCAAAAAATGGCAGGTCTACTCAACCCGTTTGTGCGGGTAAACTGTAATGATTACCGTTACAAAGTGAACATCACATCATGTCATCACCTATAATCCCCGTCCAATTTCAGTTGGAATTCAAAAATAAGAATCAACTACTTCCACAATTTCATTTAGCTAGCTGGAGTGTGTGAGCTGTGTTGTGGGAACTGGGAACCAGTGGTAGAAGTTATACTCTATAATAGGGCATTTAGCTAAAAACTGGTGGTGGGTAATATTGCTGGAGTGACTGAATATGTGTAGTAATTTGTTAGCTCATAATCATTTACTTAAGTCCAAGGTAAGCAGTTTAATAAGAGGATTTTAACTCTGCAGTGGGCATCCACAAAATATCATTTATGAAGGCTTTTTACCTTCTGGACAGTTTGGGGTTACCTCATCTGGTGGCTTAGTGGAAGTTACCCATGGGTTGTTCCCATTAGTTTCCCTAAGTGAATTGTGTGTGTAAATCTGGTTTTTGTGTGTTTCACACTTTCTCAGTTTAACATCTTTCAGTTTGACAATATTACTGTGATGATCAATTTTCTCTTCTTCTGTGCTTTCACAAAATCATGTCTTTCTTCTCAAGTTGCAACTCCTTTCACAAACTCTTACGTATGCAATGGTTCTATTTTCTTTGCAGTGGGTTGTACATGTGAAGAAGCCTATTGTGACCATTGATTGGTTATATCAATGTTGGAATGAGCGCTGCATTGTTCCTCAAGAATCATTTCAGGTCCCAACCTTTTCAGGGTTGATCATATGTATGTGTTACTAGAATCCTGAGATAGGGAAAATCCCGTCATCATAGCACAAGGGCGTTCTGGTCTTTTACCAAGCGATATCTTAATCAATAAATCCGAACATTCAATACGACGTTGACCAACATCAATGCAGAAACAGTTTCGTGCATTAAAGCCTCGACCTATTTAAATAAGGTAACGGTTTCTTTTATTTAATACTCGATTAGTATAAATAAGAGGAGATGGATTCATATTTGGGAGGACTGACTTGGGCGTCGGAGGGTCTTACGGGGGAGACAAGCCCCGTCCCGACCTCGTTTGTTCTTATTTTGAAGGCTACTATTCAGTTGGAATGGAGGATCGAGATCAATCTCCTTCGACCACTATGATGTGGATTTTATGCATCACAATTGTCGCCGTCTGTGGGAACTCGATCAAAAAGCCATGAGGTCGGATCTCCCAATAAAAAAAGAAAATAAATTGGCTGAGGAGAGGAAGATGAAGCGTTACGTTGGATGCTCGGCCTAGCCCACAAACCCTAGTGGCTCCACCGGCATCGGACTGCAAGGAAGGGACGCCACGCTCACCAGACCGCCGGGACTCGCCCCCTCCCGACTACGATAGCAAGCTGTTCTCGCAGATCGACCACGACAGCGGTGAACACGGGGACGCCGACAAGGCCGAACACCGATCTGAACATCTTTATCTTCGCGATGTTCAATGAGGACATAAAGTCGGAACCGACATCAGAGAGGAATTACGGGTTGTTCAGGCCCGACGGGACGGCGGCGTACTCGCTCGGGATCAGCGGAGTGCGGGCGCTTGGGATCTCGAGTAGCGACCAATTGGTGCCGGTTGGAAGTCGGATATTCCGGCTCGTACCTGGCAACAACGGTTTCTCTGCACCGCCGCGTCTCCCCCGCCGGAGAAGCCGCAAAGATCATCTTCCAGATCCGAGCAATTTCCCCCACCCCGACGCCGGCATCGCAACCATGGCCGCTGCCGCGAGGCCTTTTTAGAATGTCATCGTCGATTCCGCAACCCTCCGTGGTAGTCGATCTGAACGATGCTGTTGAGCAGCTGGAGTGATCGATCAACCACAACCTTCTCAATTTCGTAGTCCTTGACCTCGACTCCATCCCTGTTCAGGGAAGTACAGGTCCGTACCCTCTCGATTGTTAATGGGAATTTCAATTTCATTGACGTTTATCTTTTTACATTAGATTTAATTTGTTCTGGTTGTTTTCATCCAATATTCAATTTTACAGTGAACTTCTATTTTATATTGTTTGTGCTCGATTAGTCAATTATATAATTATATATCTCATTGAACTTACCTTTATGCTGGGCATTGACTCATAGCAAGGATCATACTACAATGGTCCATATTGCACTTACTTTTCTATTAATTAAGTTGAATTCGTGGGTTATTCATACTGATTGTGATGGAGTTGGATGGTCATCACTCATCCTCTTAAACCTTACCTGATGCGATGATTTATATCCCTGTTCGAGTGATTCTCATTACTAGGTCTAATCGTCTTTGTTGTTGTGACTTAATGGGCTCTAAATTCCCGTCTTGAACTTCTAAGTCAAAGCTATTGATACTGGATTCCTACAAAGAAATCCTATATATTTAGAAATTGGATCTGCCCTAATACATATTTGCTTAGTTCTCATCCGATTTTCACGATACTATTTTGCAAATATATGAATGAGTTTGAATTTAGTTGATCATATCCTTATTCTTGTTGTTTCGATAGTCGGACGTGCCTTTTGCTTTGCTTTCATTTGTGTTATACTCTTGAATAGGTGTTGATAAAGGGGGTTTGAGCAACAAGCATCGAGTGTACTCCCCGAGGGAAGCATGAGTTCAAGTCTCACAATCGAATCGGGGAAAGATTCGATACTACAAAGTACGCTGGGGCAACCAAAATGATATGAGGCATTAAGAGCTATAAAGAAGCAAAAGGCAAGTTGGAGGTTTGATATTTTACCTAAAGTCAGCTCCTAGCTAGGTCAAGAATGACACTACAACAAAATCGGGAATAATGAAGGCCACCGAGAATCCTATTACTCAAGAAAGAAATTCGTGAGCTAAGTTTTCTATTCCCCTTGCTTGCGGAAAATTTCTTAATAAAGACATGGTGGTTTATTAGCATTCTTCTAAAAATGTTTATTGAAAGATGAATGTGTAGTTCCAAGCTAGATTTTTAGCCTACTACTTCTCCACAAAAATATGCAGATTGTGTGCAGGGGCATACAACAACTCAAGAAAGTGAAGATTCGCCACTTATGGCCAAGCCAATGCCAGTAAAGGCAGAAGAATCGCCACTTAAGGCCAACAAAATCACCACTTACGGCCAATCCGATTCGCCACTTAAGGCCAACGAAATCGCCTCTTACGGCCAATCCGATTCGCCACTTTAAGGCCAACAAAATCGCCACTTACGGCCAATCCGATTCGCCACTTAAAGCCAACGAAATCGCCACTTACGGCCAATCCGATTCGCCACTTAAGGCCAACGAAATCGCCACTTACGGCCAATCCGATTCGCCACTTAAGGCCAACGAAATCGCCACTTATGGCCAATCCGATTCGCCACTTAAGGCCAATGGAATCACCACTTACGGCCAATCTGATTCGCCACTTAAGGCCAACGAAATCGCCATTTACAGCCAATCCGATTCGCCACTTAAGGCCAATGGAATCGCCACTTACGGCCAATCTGAATCGCCACTTAAGACCAATGAAATCGCCACTTACGACCAATAGCCAACTACGGATCAAGCGACTGCCATCATCGTTCACTCGACAAACTTTGCCGTGTACTTTTTTCGGCTTCCTTCATCATCGAGAAATGAAGAAGAAACCCGAGGGGCAATTGAGATAGGGAAAATCCCGTCATCATAGCACAAGGGCGTTCCGGTCTTTTACCAAGCGGTATCTTAATCAATAAATCCGAACATTCAATACGACGTTGACCAACATCAATGTAGAAACGGTTTCGTGCATTAAAGCCTCGGCCTATTTAAATACGGTAACGGTTTCTTTTATTTAATACTCGATTAGTATAAATAAGAGGAGATGGATTCATATTTTGGAGGACTGACTTGGGCGTCGGAGGGTCCTACGTGGGAGACAAGCCCCGCCCCGACCTCGTTTGTTCTTATTTTGCAGGCTACGATTCGGTTGGAGTGGAGGATCGAGATAAATCTCCTTCGACCACTATGATGCGGATTTTATGCATCACAAATCCCTAGAGTTTATTGACTCGTTGAATCTCAGAATGTCATGAATATCTAATTTGGATGATCAGCATGTTATATAATTTTGACATTTTTGCTTGGATTTAGATGAGAGAAAGGAAATCGAGAAGCTTATTGTCTAGAATGGTGGGAGATATTCTGCTGAACTTACCAAGGTGCACACATATGATATGCGTTATATCCTTTAATTTGGGGTTAATCTCTCTCTCCCGGTTCAAACCCGTAATGGTCGCTCTTTATTTACCAATTCAAGGGGTTTATATGTCTTTCCTAATTAAATAGATGGATTTTATTGATGTTAAACTGGTTTTTCCTTTAGGAGTAGGGGTGGGCACAAATCCCGCAAATCCCGGGCCCGTCCCGGACCCGTCCCGGTCCCGGTGGGATTTGGAAAAAAAAATAGTGAATCCCGTCCCGCAAAAATTATGCGGGACGGGACGCGGGACGAGGATTCCTTAACCCGCAAATCCCGTCCCGTCCCGCATATATTATAATAATAATAATAATAATAATAATAATAATAATAATAATAATAATATACAGTGTATATACACTTTGTATATACTTTACAGTGTATCTATATAGTATACATTGTATATACCTTTTGTATATATGAAGTACTTTACAGTTTACAGTGTGTGTGTATGGTACGGTATATATACTTATACACTATATACAATGTATACTAAGTGTATATACACATTGTATATTATTATTATTATTATTATTATTATTATTATTATAATAATATTATGTATATAAAAGTGTATCAATATGTATATATATGAAAAACATTATATATATATATATATATATATATATATATATATATATATATATATATATATATATATATATATATATATTATGTCTTTGAAAACCGCAAAATATATATGAATTTTAGAATTTTTTTTATAATGTTTTTTATTTGAGGGACAAGGCCCGTCCCGTCCCGTCCCGTGAGGGACAAGGCCCGTGCGGGATTGAAAAAAAAGTAGTGAATCCCGTCCCGGTCCCGTCACGCAAAAATTATGCGGGACGGGACGAGGGACGACCCCCATCCCGTCCCGTCCCGTCCCACGCCCACCCCTATTTAGGAGTGTTACCTTTTCAAGCCCATGTTCATTCTTATTAATGTTTCTGCTATTTGAAATGATGCTACTAAGATATTAGTTTTTTGTAAAATGGATCCACTCAAGAACAAAATTGTTTTCTAAAGGAACTTTCGAGAACATACATTAGATAAAATTGATTTCCAAGTAACAAAAGGGGTTTCTTCCAACCAAAGACAACGAATCCAAAGCATTCTCTCTTTATATAATGAACCAAATGGCTATGGACAAATACCTGGGCTGCCCTATCATTAATGGTAGGGTGAACAAAAAAACCTTTGAAGACGTAATAGGAAAAACGAAAATGCAACTAACAAAATGGAAAGCGAATACGTTGTCCCAGCAGGGTAGGACAGTTCTTATAAAAGCAAACCTATTAGCCAAACCAGATTATGTCATGTAAAACATCATGCTCCCGACGAATGTCGATCCATAATGACTTAGATAAACTAAACAGATGTTTTTTCTGGAACAAGGACCCCAGTTACAAACCATTAATAGGATGGGACAAAATCTGCAAATAAAAAAAACTAGGAGAATTGGGACTCCATAAAAAAAAGGACATGAATAAAGCCCTGCAAATGAAACTCTTATGGAAAATTCTTGCAGAACCCCACAACCAATGGGTTAGGATAGTGAGAGAAAAATACTTAAAAAATGACCAAATATGGGACTACAAAAAGAAAAAAATTTGTCGTGGCAATGTGCCAAATTAATTGAATTAAAAGACGAATTCTGCTCAGATCTCATCTGGCAGATTGGAAACGGGAAAACGATACAGTTCTGGAAGGACAAATGGCTAAATGACTAGAGAAAGCTTGAGGACCATCGACTGACTCTGAGCATAGATGACCAAGAAAAGGTTGAAAACTACTTATTGCCAAACAAGACATGGAACGTGGATAAGATGCGAGGAGTTCTGCCAACAGATATTATAGAAACGATTACTAATATCCCTCTTCCGTCGCAGGAATTTGAGGATAGATTATACTGGAAACCAAACCCCAATGGTTGGTTCACTACTTCTAGCGCGCTAGACTTTATCTCGAACTCCAATGGAAACGAAATAGACCTCTTAAATGGGATTTGGAAAATTGATTGTCCACCAAAGGTGAAAAACTTTCTTTGGAAAATGGCGCAAGATGGACTCCCAACCAAAACAAGATTAAGAAACAAGGGTTTACACACTCCCATGGATTGTACCCTTTGTAACTCCATGGAGGAAGACGCTATTCACCTTCTGATGGAATGTCCAACAACATTAAGAATGATAGGCTCACTGGACAAGAATATTGAGTGACTAATTAGAACTACTGACAAAAGCAATAAAAGTATAAAGATTATCACCGGTGAACTTTTCCGACAACTTGACTCTGAACAAAAGGCTACTCTTTCTTTCTCTTGGTGGAGTATTTGGACTAAGAGAAACAAGATCATTTTTGAAAACCAAAGCATAAGAACAATAGACGAAGTGATAGAAACAATCCATCACCACATGAAAAACGGGAAAACATCCAAACAAGACAACCCAGATGAAGAAGATGTAATCACAAGAACACTCAAACCAAAGAATAACCCCCGCCAAAGAAAAGTCATTAGATGGCATAAACCCGATGAAGGTAGTTACAAGCTCAATTTTGATGGCGCTAAAATCTCTTCTGGTTGCGCTTCTGCAGGTTTCCTTATTAGAGATGACAAAGGAAGATTGGTCGCTTGCAACGCCAAAAGGTGCGGGAAGGGGTCGGCATTACAAGCCGAAGCGGTTGGATTGCAGCTCGGGTTGATGGAAGCTCGGAAGAGGAGGATTCGAAGACTTGTTGTGGAGGGCGATAGTCTCGCAATCGTCAATGCGATCAAGGGAGCCTGGCAGACACCTTGGGAGATCGAGATGCTTATTTCGGATGCTCTTCTTCTGCTTAGTTCCTTTGAGACCATCTCCGTTTCTCACGTCTTTAGGGAGGCTAACAAGGCAGCCGATCGTCTTGCTCACCTGGCCTTGGTTTCCACCTCTTCGCTTTGGAGTTCGGACCTTGAGTTCCAAACTCTCGTCCGCAAGGACGCTCTTGGGTGGTGGTACAACCTTGATTGACACCTCCCAAATTTTTGCCTTGTAACAAAAAAAAAATAGATATTAATTATTCATCTGCACTGTTAATAATTGTCTTTCATTCAATTGCGAAATTAAATACCCTTTACCACATATATACAATATGCATATTAAACATGCATGACTTTCATGTCTGAAAGCCTATTCTTTCCCTCACGATCAATTATCATCCCTGGCTGGTGATGTGCGCTCAATTAACCATGTTTTTCGCTTACATCTATATCGATTTCTGTCTGCATTTCATATTTCTGGGTTTGATTTATATAGAATCTATATAGTTTATGTTTATTTGCAATATATAGAGGTCTACACAAGTTCTTGTTTAATTTCACAGAAATCGGACGCACCTTGGAGCTTAAAGGAAAGTCATGAAAACATTGGAGAAGCTAAGGAAGAGCACAGGATTGTGCAGCTGGAGAAAATGCCACTTTTCACCATTCATCATTCTGCATTAAGTTTTGATGTCTTCATGAGAGTTATAACCCTCGAAAAGAGCTTTCCAACGCATACTCATATGCGTCAATTGGACGAACGAGGACTCGAGAAAGTGCGTTTCAAGACGGATGCAGAATGCTGAAAACTGTCAAAGAGGTCGATATCGACCTAAGCTGGTCGATATCGAGTGGAGCATGTCAAGCAGAAATGCCAAAAATCGACCAGAACATTGGGAGCAACACTGCAGAGGTCGATATCGACCTAAATTGGTCGATATCTAGTGAACCCCAGAAGCCGATTTCTAGCCAGTCCGAGTCCGAATTCCGAGCTGGATTACTTGCATTGGAAGGAAAGATCTTTTATCCACTTGGAAGATAGTTTATCAACTTTAGTAATTTCCTAATTTACCTAGGGGGATTTTATTTGTTTTATTTCCTTTATTTATCAATGTTATATCTTAGGAAAGAGATAGATAGATAGAGATAGAGATAAAGTTGTTCTTTCCTTGGTTAGCGAGAATTGAGCACTATAAATAGAGCCCTAGGGGCTAGTTTTTAGGAGCAAACACTAGTTAGGCAATTTAGAGGTTTTATTTGGAGCCTTTGGCCGAGAGAGGTGGTGGTGTGCGAGAGCGGATTTGGCTTCGATTGGTTGTAAGCTTTGTTTTTATTTAATGCAATTTAGTTTCTTTATGCTATTGATGTTTGTTATGATGAAGAGTGAGTAGTCACCCAACTTCTAGGGTCGGGGTGAGCCCGACGGTAACCATGTAAGGTAATGCGATAAAGGTACAACTTTTAATGCGATTTCATCTTCTATCCCTATGAGCATGGTTCTTTTGCGACAGTCGAAGGTGATCATTGTTTGTGTTATTTAAGAGAAAGTGATCTTAATGCAACTTGGATTAATTATGTGAAAAGGGTAAGTACACTGAGGGTTTATGCGAAAGCCTCTATCTTCCTATTTGTTAATGACGAAAGTTATTTGATGAAAAGGCATGATCTTTTATACCTTTAGCATGATTCTTATATGGTTATCGTTGTGGCATTGAAACCCCGATTCTAGGAGCTTTTATATTATTGAATTCGATCCCACCAATTTTGTGTTGTTTCTGTCTTTCTTTCTTGCGAAAAGTTACGTTTTTATTCTGCAGACTACTCGAGATTGACCAAAACTGGTCAACGTCGAGTACCTTTATCGATATCGAGTACTCATGTACTCGACTTTGCTTTGCTTCGTCTTCTGTGGTGTAAGTTTGCAGGTTTACTCGACTGAGGTAGTCGACATCGAGTACTTTACTCGACGTCGAGGACTTCTGCTAGTCGATACGAGAGGATTTAGGAGCTGAAAAGGCGAGCGCTGACACGCTTACTCGTGGATACGATCCTGAATACCATACCACTACAGCGGGAGGGTTTCTTGTATTTTATTTGCTTGGACAGGGAGTTGGTTTGATTATATATATCTATATTTATTTTGATAACTAGTTTCCCTCCTAACAAATTTTGGTGTCGTTGATGGGGAAGCTATCAATTGCGCCCTTTTTAGTTCATTTTTACTCTTTCCTTTTTGTTTTTCTTTTTTCAGGTGCATGCGAAGAACTGATCGCACGCCTATCAATCCTATTCTCGAACTCGAACGTTTTTTCCACCTTCAGCAAAGGCTAAGGAGGAGACTCATGTCTAACGAGAACGAGAATGAGGTCCAGCTCACACCAGCACATGAGCTTGAGCAACTCCGCAGACGAATTGAGGAATTCACCACCAGACAAGCAGAGTACGCCCGACGATAGGTGAAAATATACACAAAATCAGCAAAGGTGAGAAGGAAGGGTGGATCGCGAAGTCAATGCTTGAAGAGAGCTCGAGGAACAGTTTCAGCATGTCCCTGCAAACGCAAAGGAATACTTGCACCCTACTTTGGAAGTTCCAGAATCGCCGATCGTTCTCCCGCGCGTTAACTTTGAAATTTGTCCTTCCTTTATTTCTGAAATTATGAGGAATCAATTTCAGGGGAAACCCAATGAGTGTCCTTTAGAGCATATTACTACTTTTCTAGATTTATGCGAAGCTTTTTGAGATAATGCTAATCTAGAATATTTGAAACTAAAGGCTTTTCGTTGGTCTCTTGCAGGAAAAGCTCAACATTGGCTCGAGGGTTTGGCTTCACAGTCTATTCGCACGTGGAATGAGCTAAGGGACTTGTTCCTTAACAAGTTCTTTCCTCCAGCCAAAACAAAGACGCTCAGACAGCAAATCACGACCTTCAAACAGAAGCCAGGAGAAACACTCGCACAAGTCTGGGAGCGCTACAAAAGGCTGCTGAAATCCTGTCCTACGCATGGACAACCACCATATGTGATCCAGGAAATCATCTTCAATTGCTTGGATGCACCAACTAAGGAGCGGATCAACAACTACACTACTTACAGGTATCTCGAGTACACCCCACGGCATGCTTGGGAAACCTTTGAGACGCTGGCAAAATATGACAATGCCTATGGGACTGCTGCGGCCTCTGAAGAAAGGTATGAAAGGCATGCCCCATCTATGCCCTTATATGAGCCACCTAATGAAATTGATCCGGATGTCAGGGAACAGTTTCACAACGATCAGGTACGTCGCCTCACCAAGCAAGTTAAATTTCTGTCTAAAGATAAACCTTGTTTAGAATGTGGGTCTGTGAGGCACAACACTACTGCGTGCCTACATGCCGACCAAATACTTCTAGAGGAAACCCACGAAGAGGCACGCTATGCGGGGGAAAACTACTCATGGCAACATCAGCAACAGAACTGGAGCCATTATCGTCAGCCCCAGTACCAAAGAGATCCCCCGCTCTACAAAGCTCCTGGTCACCCTAACAGGGAAGGTAAGAAAGATGACCTGCAGGTTATTCTTGATGAGATGCAAAGGAATCGCACAGAAAGCAAGCAGTCCATCAATTCCATCCACACTCAACTGCATGACATCAACTCTAGACTTGGGGAGATTGACATCTGGCGGAAAACTATAGAGACCCAGATTGGTCAACTAACTTCTTTCGTCCCTAAAAAATCAAGTACTCTCCCTGGATCTTCTGAACCTAACCCTAAGGGTAAATCTGCAGGACAGGTGGAGGCTATGAACCTTAGGAGTGGGCGTCAGCTACAAAAGCCTGAGCAAACGACGGAGGAGGAGAGAGCTGGAGACGAGTCGATATCAACCACCCTAGTTGATATCGACCACCCCAGGGTTGAAATCGACCCAGCTCCCCCACAACAGGATCCGACGCCAGCAACTCCAGTCGATATATACCCCCTCCACTCGACATCAGCACCAAAGAAGAAGAAAACGCTGCCATTCCCGATGAAAGCTTTGAAGGACCCAGCGGAGAAAAAGTTCCAGCGTTTTGTGAAGATGCTTCAAGGGCTCAACGTCACCATTCCCTTCACCGAAGCTCTTTATGAGATGTCATCCTACGTCAAGTTCTTCAAAGAAATCTTAAGCAAGAAGCGGTCGATGACTGAGATCGCAGAGAAATGCAGAAAGATGGAACTTCCAGATAAAATGCCAGATCCTGGTAAGTTCTCTATAACTATTGGATTTGGTCATCATAAATTCAATGCATTGTGTGACTTAGAAGCCAGCGTCAGCATCATGCCTTTATCAATCTGGTCCAAAGTCAAGATAGGAGCCCTAGAGCATGTGGATGCCTGACTTTACATGACAAACAACACCGTGGTCATCCCTACAGGCATGGTGGACGATGTACCGGTGCTAGTAGGTAAGTTTTTTGTCCCTGCTGATTTCTTAGTTATTGATATGGCAGAGGACCCTACTTGTCTCATTATTTTAGGAAAGCCCTTCTTAGCAAGCGCGGATGCCAACATAAGCATAAGGAAGGGAGTGCTCACTTTCACCATCAACGATGAGGTAATTGAGTATTCCTTTAATAAAATTGAAAGGCAAACAAGTCCCATGGAGGTCAAATCTATTACAGAAAGGTACATCACTTGCGGGGAACCTAAGGTAAGAACAATGACCCTGAAGAGCTGAAAAGGAGGGTGATAGCACACATTTAGGTAGGCGTATTAGGATGCATTTATCATGATTTAGATGTATATAATGCATGGTTTAGGCTAGAATTGCATTTATACTTGTTTTGTTGGTAGAGTCGGAATCTACACGCTTTTATGAATTATTTCAGGTATATGTGGATCCGACAAGGAATGAGGAAGCTCATGGATGAAGGAAGAGTGAAGAGGAGGAGGAAAAGTGAAGAGCTCGGGAGCGGAATCGAAGTTAGAGAGCCTAAGTGAAGAACAAGTCGGCAGAAGTTGTCGCTAGACATGCTGAACTTGTTTCGCACTTTCTGGAGGCCTCGGTTGTCCGATTGACTATTATGACCATGCGTTGGAAAGCTCTTTCCGAGATCTACAACTTTCGTGTTCACATCGAGACCAAATTCGAAGAGTAAAAGTTTCTGTGAACAGTAAAAGCCGCCCCGCGGCCCGTAGCTCTGACGAAGAATTTCGCAATCGCATGGCCGCCCCGCGGCCTGGGTTTGCTGCCCCGCGGCCTATGCAGAAACGCCGAATCTGTCAAAGGACTTTTTATCTCTTTAATTAGTTTTGAGAATTATTTTTTGGCCGACTCTTTTGAGGCCTTTTAAGGAAGTTTTAGGGTTTTATTTGAGGGATCTAATTCATTAGTTTATGCACTTGGAGACTATCAATTGAGAGAACCCTAGAGAAGAGCCTCCATGGTCATGGAGTGCTAAACTCTTCCGTTTTGTCTATGGATTGAAGCTTTGGTTTGATAAAGTTGTGAGATTTCTATTCTTATTCTATTCATATTAATTCGTATTGATTCTTTTGCGAATATTGTTGATTTCTTCTAGTCCGCGCAATTAGTTGAGATTATTGTTAGGATTTTGTAGATTCCTCATAGCGAACCTTAATCCATAGTAGCAATCATGCCTTTTTAGGACTCGTATGACTAAACTAGTATGTAGAGAATCAATTATATGTTAAATGCTGACTCGTAGCTTGGTGTTGCATATATCCTGGTTAATCCTTAATCTTAATGCTACTATTAGGTTAAATCTTGACCATGTTAAGGTTATCTAATTAGTAAGGGTTACTAGGACTCGTAGGACTAGTAATTTACACAAGATCAGGACATGAACAATAATAGGATGAAAAGAGAACTTGAAGAAGAATCGAGGATCAACTAGTCAAACTAAAGTGGATATTTGTAGATGAAACTCTCTTCTTAATAGTTATCTCCGTTATTTTTTTATAGTTTAGTTTATTTTCTTTCTTAATCTCATCACATAAAATCCCCCTATTTTCTCTTAATTGGTAAATAGACTTAACTTAGGAATAACTTGATTCTCTGTGGGATCGACTCGTGCTTACCACACTACATTAGTTAGGTAGGTTCGAATTTATTTTGATACGGTTTAGGCGACTAAAAACCGCTTATCAAATTGGCGCCGTTGCCGGGGAATCAAAGTTTATTTCTTTGTTTTGTGTGTTTATCAATTTTTGTATATAACTTAACTTTGTTGTGAACCTATCTTACGGTTCACGACACCCTTATTACTAACATTTTAAGATGAGATTAATGCAGAGTCGAGGAGAAAATTTTCACCATTATTTCACAAGAGTGAATAATTTATTGGACGCCCGTTATGCAAGGGGTTACCAAGATAGTTTGCAAGATATGATTGTTTGTGTACTTGAGGGCATGACTCCTGAGACCAAAGAACTTGCCGAGTCTATGAGTAACGGAGGCTTGGCGAGTTTTAATTTATCAAAGATGTGGGATTTTTTCTGCTACATGGGTCACCAGGTGGAGCAGGAAGAAGCTTTCACACGCCAGGTTATGTTGGAGGAGATGCTTAAAAGGATGGAGCGAATTGAGGAACAATTGAACCAACTTGATAAACCGGTGAGTGAGTTGGTAGTAGAGCAAGGCTTTATTCCTCAAGTTGATAAAAGCCAAAACACAAATGATGGTTTGATCGATGAGAGCCCGATGCTCCCTTACATGGAGTCTCATGAGTGCACGCATGAGGACTCATCTGTTTTGGCTCCTATTTTATCTAATGAAATCATCCATGACTTGCCTATCAAGGAACCATGTACCGAGCTGATTTCTGTGGCTCCCGAAGAAGGTATTGATATTTCTTACACTTTTGTGAATTTTGGTGAATATACAGACCCTTGGGAGCATTACTTTGAGAAGCCACCAACGGAACTGTGTTGGTGGTATCATATTCCTTCAATAGACATTCATGATAAATTGAAAAGGTTTATAACTTCTATATTTTATAATTTCAATTTAGTGTGCTATGATGTCTTGTGGAAGATGTGTGCACAGGAATATGATAGGCTACTGAGGGCCTTGACGATGTCTGATAGGTAAGGAATTAAGATTGAGAATAAGTCATGCCGATGACATAAAACAAAGGCGCTACTTGGGAGGCAACCCAAGGTAAGTAGTTCTAGATTTCTTTTTCTTAAATTTCATAGAATTAGTTTGGTTTTGGCATATTTCGTGGGGGACTATAAAATGGAAGAGGCCGCCCCGCGGCTTGTACGGGCCGCCCCGCGGCTAGGTCTTGTCTCCGGCCGCCCCGCGGCCTCTGACAGGACTGACAGATTTCCCTTCCTCCATTCCCAGACCTACCAACACTGCAATTAGCATGTCAGTTTTCTCTCTTTCCTTCATATTTTGATCTTTTGTTGTTTTTAATTTATATTCATTGAGGACAATGAAAGATTTAAGTGTGGGGGAGGGATTGCATTGCATATAGATAGATTTTGCATATCATGTTTATTTATGTTTTCATATTTATTTTTACTCATATATTGCATTGGCTAAAAAAAAATCCAAAAATATCATGCATTTCATACACTTTAGGTCTTATTTTCCCATATATGCTACTTGTTCTCTATATTTATCTTATCATGTGCCCCATGACTTGCTTGAAGTATTTGAAACTTTTGAATTGTTTTATAGACTTTTTGGGAACAAGATTGATGAGATAATTGAGCATGTATAGTCTTTGGAATTTAAGTCGTATTGAAGTTCTAACAATTTGACCTTGTGAGTTATTTTGGCCTTATTGGGACTACACATATATGTCCTCTAGTTTCTTTGTGTGTGAATACTCTCCTTGATTACTTCCTCTTTAAATTGCATTTAGATATCTTTATTGAGGCTACATTTATATGATTTTTGCATGTAACCTTAAAGTGATTGAGGCATGATTTTCTTTTAGCCATATTATACTCTATCCACCCATACACATTATCCTTTACTTGAAGCCAATTTGAGCTTTATAAGCCTATTTTGTTAGCTCCACAAAATTTTCCTAGCCAATTATTAGCCTGACCCATCCGGGAATTAGGAGAAGAGTTGGTGAATATCTTGATGTATAGATGGAGTTGCTTTGAGTTGAGAAATTATGTTGGGTGATTCATTTGTACTTCATAGAGATGGTTTTTATGTGCTTATTACTTGGGACCTAAGGAGGATAAAATTCACTTAGGGGTAAAAGTCAAGAAAATAAAAAGAAAGAAAAGAAAAAAATCATTATCAAAAGAAAAAAAAATGAATGAGTTTGCGTGGTTATTTAAGAAGTATGCTTGCATTGTATTGTGAAGCAGTGCATGTTATTGGAATGGTATATGAAGTGTTTTGGTGTTGGTGTTTTTCTGGTTGTTTACTAACCCTTTTTCCCGGATTTTTAGCACCACATAACCTAAATAATTTCCATACCCTATGTTCCTACCATGACCCCATTACAACCCATAGAAAGACCTCATGATTTTGGTTGCATGTGAAGTCACTAGCGGTGGAGATTTAGACCACTGTCGCAATTTTGTTGTAGCTAAGTTTTCAAGGATTGAGTTTGAGCGTGAATGTTTAACCCTAAACACATGAACGACAGTTTCCTCCTGTCAAATTTTAACCCTAAACACATGAGCGAGAGTGAAAACACATTTTCCTGGTGAGGTTGAATGAATATGCTTGCTTTATTCCTTGGATTACACCTATACATGTTATGATGTTAATTGTCAATCTTTATTTCCCTATTTTGAGCTTTTAAGTATTTTACCAAATTTATTACATAGATTGCTTGTCTGTGGGGTGTTGATTAGATTTGGTTTTAATTGCTTGAGGACAAGCAAAGGCTTAAGTGTGAGGGAATTTGATAGCACACATTTAGGTAGGCATATTAGGATGCATTTATCATGATTTAGATGTATATAATGCATGGTTTAGGCTAGAATTGCATTTATACTTGTTTTGTTGGTAGAGTCGGAATCTACACGCTTTTATGGATTATTTCAGGTATATGTGGATCCGACGAGGAATGAGGAAGCTCATGGATGAAGGAAGAGTGAAGAGGAGGAGGAAAAGTGAAGAGCTCGGGAGCGGAATCGAAGTTAGAGAGCCTAAGTGAAAAACAAGTCGGCAGAAGTTGTCGCCAGACATG
The DNA here is from genome assembly GCA_963922045.1 of Persicaria maculosa. Taxonomy (NCBI): domain Eukaryota; kingdom Viridiplantae; phylum Streptophyta; class Magnoliopsida; order Caryophyllales; family Polygonaceae; genus Persicaria; species Persicaria maculosa. Next base: position 53,615,446 of record OY998253.1, read on the forward strand.
CTGAACTGGTTTCGCACTTTCTGGAGGTCTCGGTTGTCCGATTGACTATTATGACCATGCGTTGGAAAGCTCTTTCCGAGATCTACAACTTTTGTGTTGACATCGAGACCAAATTCGAAGAGAAAAAGTTTCTGTGAACAGTAAAAGCCGTCCCGCGGCCAAGGAAACCGCCCCGCGGCCCGTAGCTCTGACGAAGGATTTCGCAATCTCCTGGCCACCCCGCGGCCTGGGTTTGCTGCCCCGCGGCCTATGCAGAAACGCCGAATCTGTCAAAGGACTTTTTATCTCTTTAATTAGTTTTGAGAATTATTTTTTGGCCGACTCTTTTGAGGCCTTTTAAGGAAGTTTTAGGGTTTTATTTGAGGGATCTAATTCATTAGTTTATGCACTTGGAGACTATCAATTGAGAGAACCCTAGAGAAGAGCCTCCATGGTCATGGAGTGCTAAACTCTTCCGTTTTGTCTATGGATTGAAGCTTTGGTTTGATAAAGTTGTGAGATTTCTATTCTTATTCTATTCATATTAATTCGTATTGATTCTTTTGCGAATATTGTTGATTTCTTCTAGTCCGCGCAACTAGTTGAGATTATTGTTAGGATTTTGTAGATTCCTCGTAGCGAACCTTAATCCATAGTAGCAATCATGCCTTTTTAGGACTCATAGGACTAAACTAGTGTGTAGAGAATCAATTATATGTTAAATGCTGACTCGTAGCTTGGTGTTGCATATATCCTGGTTAATCCTTAATCTTAATGCTACTATTAGGTTAAATCTTGACCGTGTTAAGGTTATCTAATTAGTAAGGGTTACTAGGACTCGTAGGACTAGTAATTTACACAAGATCAGGACAGGAACAATAATAGGATGAAAAGAGAACTTGAAGAAGAATCGAGGATCAACTAATCAAACTAAAGTGGATATTTGTAGATGAAACTCTCTTCTTAATAGTTATCTCCGTTATTTGTTTATAGTTTAGTTTATTTTCTTTCTTAATCTCATCACATAAAACCCCCCTATTTTCTCTTAATTGGTAAATAGACTTAACTTAGGAATAACTTGATTCTCTGTGGGATCGACTCGTGCTTACCACACTACATTAGTTAGGTAGGTTCGAATTTATTTTGATACGGTTTAGGCGACTAAAAACCGCTTATCAGAGGGCTACGGAAGCCCAAATGGTGAAGATCATGGAAATCTGGGACGAGCATACCACGAATCCAGTTGAAATCGAGCCAGGTAAGTCGATATCGACTGAACTTTTTCCATATTTTGCAGGGTCTAAGTATGGGATCGAAATCGAGCTGAACCACTCGATATCGAGTGGGTCACTCAAAATCGACCAACATTCTGCAGCCAAGTCGACTAGGCCAGGCAAGCACTCGATACCGACCACTTCTAGTCGATATCGACCCAACAATTTCGAGTCAACATTACCTCCGTCGACCAACCCAGTAGAAGACACCAGCAACTAGTCGATATCGACCCATACAGGTTGATATCGATCAACCCATTTCGAGTCTCCCCTTCTCTTGTCGACTGAAATACCACCAGATGAGCAGAAGCAGTCGATATCGACTGACCGTGGTCGATATCGACCAGATCCTCAGAAGCCGAATGAAGAATCCGCAAAGGTAAGCCGAGGTATGGACGTTTCTTCCCCTATTTCGATAAAAGATCTATCTATACATGGAAGAGGTTTGCCTTGGTATGTAAGATTATGCAGGGTTTCCAATGATGACCCGACATACTACGAAGTAGAAGTCAAGGTGTATGTCTCCAAATCAAAGAATCATTGGTTCCCTAACAAGTTCAAGGAGAAGAAGATGGGCTCTTTTAAGGTGCATAAGATCCACTCCGGAGGACTGCAACTTATGGACAAGAACGAAGTGTTATTTTAGGCCCAAGCCACGTGGGCCCTGCAGATGCCACCTTGATCAAAAGAAGAAGTCGGCCTAGCGACTATAAAGTCTAGAGCTTGTAACAAGACTGGTAGTTTTAGGATTTTGATTATTTTGGTTTTAAACATTATTTTGTTTGTTTTTGTTTGTTTTATTAACACTTGAAGGTGCTCGGATCAACAAACGACGGAACCAAATGTCTAGCCATTTTAGCAATAATCCTTGCCAGTATATACAAATGTCTAGCCAGTCAAAATAATGTTTCTTCCAAAACATTTAACATTAAACAAATGACAACACTACACAAATGCCACGAAAAACCATCAACTACTCAATATGATTGCTTTAAGACATCACATCATGGTCTCAGGATCTTCGTTTTTTTATTCAATAAACGCTAAGGCCTACTCAGATTACTTGTTTTAATTAGACAAACTAGTCAATGTACAAAAACCATCAACTATTCAAGAGTCCAATGTTTTAGGGTAACATTTCTTTTTTCTTATATCTCTAAGCTTCCGACTTCTCATGCAGAAAATAATCCCATAAAGAAACAATAAACTTCATTAGATAAGTTTGTTATTACAACCAAATGGAAGGCTGAGGTTATCGTATCATAGAAGACCATTTGGGGACGGTAGCAACTATGGAAATTTCATTTAGCCATTTTCATTTTTGTTCAAATAATGAACTATCTTTCTTCTAGTAAAAGTTGATCAGAAAATAAGCATTTTTTACTTTATCCATAAAGCTTTTCAAAATGCCTATAACAATATACAAGAGTAAAGAAACTCAAAGAACTTCATGGCATAAGAATCATAGATATGAACTAATAAGATCATTACATTAATTTAACAACTCAAAAAACACTATCCAAGATACCTAATCGAAGCCAAGTCGTATGTGTTTGTCTCTTACTTCCCCGAATCGAAGCCAACACAGAAATTATTATACTTAGCCATTCAATCGTTTCCTCTATCTACAAGAACGACTCCGCTCGCCATTGACAAGCTATCAAATAAAATCCAATTTTCATTCTTTCATGGGAGTTTTCTTTCTGTTTCTGCCCTATTTGGACCTTCAATTTCATCCTCAACTAAGCATCCATGACAAATCCCCACCCCTACCCCCAAACCACCCACCACACATACGGTTAGGGTTTCACATCCACAAATTTTCAACCCCATTCACCTAATTCTTTCCGCCGACCCCAAATCGAATTTACATGCATTCAAACACCAAATTGCCATAAAAGGAGAAAGCTTAGAGACAGAGAAGTGGAGATAACTTGTCTTCAATGGCGGTTTGGGCACCAACTGTCGTCTCTCTTCAATGGTGGGTCGGCGTCCTTCCCTTCAATGGTGGTTTTGCCTTCTGAATTCCTACTGATTTCAGAGAGCGTTTTATGACTGAAAACACGTGATGTGGTGTTTGAGTACAGTTTACCCAAAGCAACGGGTTTAGGCAACCGGTTATATTTGCAAAAAAGTGAGCATTCTTGACATTTTCGCAAATTGGGCGGGTGGGTGTCATTTTTGCAATGGGTCGGATTTAATGGTATATTGACTACCATTTTCTCTTTAATAAATTTGTTGTTTTCGATCAACTAGCTAACCTAGCTTGTCCTTTTCTTTTTTACTCCATCTGTAACGAAATAATTGGTCTTTTGACAACTTTTTCTTGTAACAAAATATTTGTCCCTATGAACGTATTTAATGACAAAAATTTCTAATTTTATCCATTCATCTCATTAATTGAATTTGATTTCCAAGAAATTCTATTAATACTCCAACTTTTCATACTATTCTTTTTTTTTCATTGGTCCATTTTTCTTTCCACATTATTTATTTGCTAAATTTTGAACTATTCTATTTTTTTTACACATTATTTATTTGCTAAATTTTTAACTATTCTATTTTTTTTCCACATTATTTATTTGCTAAATTTTTAACTATTTTACTTTCTAATGATAGTTTTTTTAAGAAGTGTGAAAACACCAAATTGCCAATTATTTTGTTATGGGGGGAGTAATAAATTTCTTATGTTCTTTTTTAATTATCTTTGTTTTACATTCTTTAATTTCTGTTTTTTCAATGTCTCTATTTTTCCATCTGCAGCTGCCAAATTAGATAGACATTTCATATACTCCTATATACGGAGTACTGTATTTTTCTTTCACAAATTTCTATACTTCTCCTTGCAACTTGCAAGGTAAAGCAAAAGTCAATTTGTCAAAAGCTTTTCTTAAACCAGTAGTCACTTTGTCGAAACTTGGGAGACAAGCTTGGCGCGGCAAAGCTTGTGAAGCAAGCTCCCAATCGCCCATCTAAGCCCTACTCGAATTTTTAGCTAATGAAAAAAAAAACCCTTCTCCCTCTCCCTTCCCTCGACCCCAAAACCTACAAAGTTCACTCTCAAACCCTCAATTTCGTGGTTGATTACTTGATTGGGTTGAATGTGAGGATGCTCCACTCAATTCCAAAGCTCCGTTACTAAATTGGATCACTCGCTCGGCAACTTCAATTCATTCGCAACCGTGCCGCCATCCTCAGTGAAGCTGAGCAAGCATGGGAGACGAGGAAGCGATGAATTCGAAGCCATTGCAGGGCACAAATGTGTTCATGTCGAGGAATCTGGTTCCTCCTCAGGTCTTCGATTCGCTTCACGACGCTCTCAAGCTCAACGGCGCCACCGTTGTCCTCTGCTGCGATCCTTCCCGGAATTCTCCCGGCGATTACCATGTCATATCATCTGCTGACCACGTCAGTCACCAAGAACTTCCATTTTTAGGTTTTCCTCTTTTTTTTTTTCCTTAACTCTCGAGTCCATCCCTACGTGTTTTCAGGAGAAGTTCGAGAGCTTGAGAGCTAAGGGATGCAATTTAGTTGGTACCGATACCGAATTACCGATTTCTTTCCTTTATTTCAAAATTTTAAAAAAAAAGTTCTATTGGTGAAGATGGCATTTGCATGCATTGGACAGGTCCTCAGTGTGTTCTTGCTTGTGCAAAAGAACGAAGAGCACTGCCTAAGGAAGGATATACTTGCTGCCTCGCGTTGGATGGTGTGAATGTGCTCATGACTGGTTTTGTGGAAGAGGAAAACGTAAGCACTCTGATGTCTCTCGTAGTCTTTGATGCGCCCTGTCCCTTTCAGATTGAATGGGGTAACGGGGTGCCTGTTGCAGAATGAATATCTATGCTTGCATTTCATTATCATTTTATTTTACTATTGACTTCTCACTTAAATGAGTTGCAAATTTTATGGATGGTCATAGACTCATATTTTAAAGATTCAGTGTGGCTCTTTGGTTGCTTTTATATAGTGTCTTTGAGATGAATTTAGCTCCCATATTGGTTTTTGGAGCATTTGAACTAAATTTTGTTATTTTTATTAAATAGCTGAATTTTTTGGGGTCTCACTCATTATTTTTTGGTTTATTCGGAAACACGTTCTCAATTTGATTGGGGTTAGGATGTGTATATCTCGACCCCCAACCCTTAATTTAAGTTGGATTCAGTGTTCTAAAAATCGCGCCTTGGCGGCGCTAGGCGGTCAGGGTCCTCGGAATTTTTGACGCTGGGCGGACATCTAGGCGGATCTGGGAGCTAGGTGGGTTGGGCGGCGCCTAGGCGGGCTAGGGCTTTAATTTTCCCCCAAATTGGTTTCAATGCTCCAATTTCAACCCCGATTTTCAACTTCTTGTCCACCGCTGGACAATGATTCTCTTACCCTCTGGTAAGCTTACCCGGGGGTAAAATTGTAACCTCCTTCTGGTCAAAAGTAAGTCAGACTTTTTAAAAAAAAAATGAAAATGAAGAGAGTAAGGTAATAATTATATGCAGCTTTTTGAGGAATAATTAGTAGATAACCTTGATTATAGCATCAACAATTAATGTCTCCTACCTCACTCATCTCCAATGGCAACTTCAGATTTAATTAAGTAAAATAGGTAAAGTTTTAGAATAATTTTCATTGTTATTCTAATGGCACGACAGGGACTAGTGAGCTACACTGTTGTTGTTTTTTTTCCTCTATAATTGGAAATTTGGAATTGAGTTGTCATTTTTTATTGTGCACAATTCATTAAAATACTAAGTAATTGGAGATATTAGAAATTGAGCTGCACTATGTGTGTTTGTGAAATTGTGCACTATTTTATTTTGACTTTATAACTTTGAACTTACAGTTTTAATTGATGTATTTAAGTATTTAGGTGGTTTAAAGTTGTCAATCGACTCAATCGGATGCGTGTTTTTGTGTTTATTTACTCTAGTGTCAATTTGGGACCCTATATTTGAGTTTATGGGTAATATTATGGATTATTATTATATTATATTAATTATTGACATGTGTAAAATATTAAAATATGATGAAATAATCAAGTTTTTTCTAAGTCCACCTAGGCACCGCCTAGGCGCCCGCATAACCGCCTAGGCGCTAGGCGGCCACCCACCGCCTAGCGGCCGTCTAGCGCCTTTTAGAACACTGGCTGGATTACATTGGGTTGATAAGTATTTATGCTTGTCATCAATTCTGGATTGAAGATGATATTGATAGGATAGTCTTGATTCTTTATGCAGAAGTAACATCCATTATCCATGGGAGATAAAAGTATGTGGCAATTATTGAACTTAACATCCTTAAATTTACTGTATGCAAGATACGTATAAATTCTTCTAGGAGGAACTAGGAATTTTAGCCCCTTTTATTTCATTGAATCTTAATGTAGAACTGTGGATATTGTTTAAATACGCGTGGTTGGATTCTGACTTGTGTGTATATAACATACGTATAACGTATCGAGAAACAAATAGACTAGCTGGCTATTTTTTTCGCTATGTCTTTTCATTCTAGATGCATCAAATGGAAAACTCATGGTTTTTGGCTTGAGAAATGAGAAACCTGGCCCATTAATTTCATTTCCATGTATCTCCTCGATGGTTGGATGGAGAGTATGATATTACGTTAATTATTGGCCATCTTTTGCTATGCAAATGCTGTCAACCTTGAGAGTTGAGACAGAAATTGCTTTTAAACTTGAAGCAATTTGTGTGTGCTATGCTATTCCTTTGATCAAATGATAGTTAGTTTAAAATTTTCTATGTTAAATATATACCAATATTGTTTCCAATATTTTTTCAGTTTTTTTATTGGTCCTTATTGGTTGGAAATGTTGTCAGGCTAAGTTTGAGAAGTTGGTTGCAGCTATGGGTGGAAGCTTGCTTACTAATTGTTTCCCTGATGTCAGCTTTGTTGTTGCGAAGAATGTAACTGCAGCTGAGTATAAGGTTTTCATCTACTTTTACCCTTATTTCTTGCTATGGGTGTCTTTACTATATTTGGAATTTATGTCAACCCAGTCTCTAGTCTCTGATGTATTAATGCCAATACAAGAATCTAGAGAATTTGAAACTATTCTTTTGTAGGATAATGGATTTCTTATAAGCATTTAGCACACACATGTCGGTTGATGTGAAAAGATAGCTTTTTATTGTTATTTGGGAAATTTTCTGTGAAAAATCCTTTAATAAAAAAAGAACTTTGTTTTGGTTGATAAGAGGCAAATATTAGGTTCCCCCTTCCCTCAACTAGGCTATCTCTTCCATCTTGGTCTTTTGCAACATCTTGGAGGTCATTTTGTTTAGCTTGGGTGGCAAGATAAATGCTGCTGGTACAGATCCTGGCATGACTCAAGCCCTTGATCTGTGTATCAAATCCCTCTCTGTTGGCTTTGCTTTACCTTGGGAATGCATTACCAAGATGTGGGTATCAAGTCATTGCACGAGTCTTGGGATGCTTGTGTTTCTGTGGGCTAGTACTGCATCGCTGTGACATGTGGCAGATTGTTTGAATTTTTGGTTCAGGGAAACCATTCATCAAGCACACAGGTTTCTCCTTTGGATTAAATTGAGGTTCTTAGTGGTTGGAGTGTGCTCATGTTTTTTAGGTTTGTAAGGATCAGGTGGCCAATTATGGGAGTTCATTAAAAACTGGTTTATTGGAAAACTTGGTTGGGGAGATATTGTTGGTGGGAGAGTGTAAATTGGATGGGGAATTATAATTGGTTTGGAGTTTTGATTTCTGAGCTGGTAATCCTAAAAGTTTGGGTTGATAGTTTCTCTGAGGGCAAGGGTCCCCATGTATGTGGTAGTCTTTTTGCTGATCTAGATTGGCTCTACTAGAGCTTTAGTTGGATCTGGTGCACATCACTAAGATCAGTGATTGCGGTTGATAAGTCCCATTAACTCCCATAGTAACTGGAATTGGGGCTGCGAGCCAGTGTAAAGGTTATGGAATCTGGGTGTAGTACATGATTCTCAGAGGATGGTTTGAGTGATACTAATGGTGGCGCATCTTGGTGACAGAACTGGCCTGTTGTGTCTTCCACACCCACAAGCAGCAAGATGCTAGAGAATACTCCAAGTTCACTTTCTAACTCTAGTCTTGAGGACAAAGCTTGTCCAAAGGAGGCCGGAAATGCTAAACATATAGAATGAGGTATAGAGACTAGGTAACACAGCCTAAGCACTGGGATAAATAGGCTATGTTGTTCTTTGGATCACAAATTAGAGGTCTTCTCACTTTCCAAATCGATGTGATCTTCAACGTGTTTTGGTTAAGGAAGATATTTTGGAGCATGTTGTAGTGTTGCTGAATTTCCAGAATCATAGTTGGCATGAAAGGGTGGGTAAGCAAACTTACTGGCTTCCATATCTCGTAAACTAGTTAGTCGTGGGATTGTTTGGTATCAACTAAGACATGATCATAAGCTAAATTTAATGTTTGTAATCCTTGTAATTGATGTATATAAACATTGAACTATGGTTTAAGTTGTATTGTATGCACAAGCTCTAGGTTGTTGGTTCCTTAGTGCCACGTACCACCGAGCCATTGCCGTGACCATGGAAAAGCACATTGGTCTCTTGGCTAGACTAAGTCTGGATCCAATGGCTAGCCATGGTTCACATGGTGAAGCTTGGATTGGTATATAGGCCTAAGCTAGACTTTATATGGGTTTTGTGTCGGTTATTTATGTTGGACAGAACTTGAGCTTTTCATTTGGGCTTAAATTGGTTAGGCCCATTTCTGTGAAGCCCAAACCTCTGCTCCTTCAGTCGACCGTTGCAGCTCGCCTATATATATGTTCTTAAGGGGAAACCCTTAGAACTGTAGCACAGAGTTCTCTGAGGTAAGAAAACCCTAAATCGGCTAGGGTTTCTGGAGAGCTCCTTGAAGACGGCGATTCCTGTTGTGCTCGATTTGCTTAAGTGCTACCTGAGTACCTGGTTGTCCAACGAAGACGAAGAAGAAGCCAAGGAGAAGCTGGGAGTGAGAAATCTCAAGGGAGATTTCTCGGTGTCCTTAATCGGACGATTTCTTCCCTATCTCTGTTCATCTTTGTTTTGTTGAGTCTTGTCTAGAATCGTCGCTTAGTGCTTGTGCATTCATACCTCTGTAACCAGTTCTTTGGCCTGGGATGCCTAGTGAATTGGGTGAACCTCCCCTCCTGAGGTTCCGCGGATGTAGGGAAACCGAACCGAGTAAACAAAGCCTTGTGTGTTCTTGTTTGTTTTTCGTTTAAGTTCTGTTAAGTGCTTCTTGTTTGTCTATCAACGTCGATCTAAGAGAAACCCTAGAAACAACAAGTGGTATCAGAGCACTGGTTCTGATTGTCATTCGCTTCCGCTCATTTTAGGGTTTTCTCTGTTTCGCTGTTGGTTTTCTATTCTGTGTTTTCTTGTTCATTTTAGAAAAACCTCAAAACCACAAAAATACGGCTTTGTTTATTTCTAGTTCTCTACCTGCTAGATCTAGCCTTTACAGTTTATCCTGATATTGTTAAAGTTATTCACTAACTTTCTGCATCCAAACTGGAAATGGATGAGCAAGCTCATTCAGAGATCATGATTAGGTTGTCTGACGACGTAGCTCGTCAGGTGGTGAGTAAAACTACTGCTAAGACCCTTTGGGAAGCTCTTGAATCTTTATATTTGACAAAGTCATTACCTAGAAAGATTTCATTGCTCAGTAGACTATTCACATTTAAAATGGACACTAATCTGTCTCTAAATGAAAACTTGGACAAATTTCTTAGACTAACACAAGAATTGGAAAGAGTTGATGATAAGGTTAAAGACACTCACCAAGCTGTGTTACTGTTAAACTCTTTACCTGCTCAGTTTGATAATTTCAAAGATGTTATACAGTACAGCAATGATGACCTTAGTAAAAGTAAAATTCTAGAGTCTATCATTGAGAAAAATGAAATTATGAAGGTTTTTAAAACCAAAGCTGAGAAGAAAGCTGAGCCTAAGCCTGAGGCTCTTGTAGCTAAGGGAAAAGGTAAAGGAAATAACAAGAAGTCTAAGAAGAAAGATAAGGAAAAAGATAACAAATCTGGTGGAGAAGGGAGTAGCAATGGTAATTGTCATTATTGTGATAAACCTGGTCATTTCATCAAAGATTGTTACAAGAAGAAAAAAGCCGATGAAAATAAAAAGGCTAAAGAAACTGCTGCTGTGCTTGATTCTAATGTTGAGTATCCTCATCAACTGCTTGTTTGTTCTTCACTAACCTCTAATGACACTTGGATACTAGATTCTGGATGCACCATTCATTCTACCTATGATAGGTCAATGTTCAAAACCTTCAAGGAGTATGATGGTGGGGAGGTTTTACTGGGAGATGACTCCTCCCTGGAGATCAAAGGTATAGGCACAGTTGTCATGAGTATGTTTGATGGTAAGGTAAGGGTACTTCAACGGGTAAGATGGGTGCCTGATCTTAAGAGGCACCTTATGTCTGAATCTGTATTGGATGATCAAGGCTATGACATTAGGACTCGAAATGGGATTAAGGAAGTCTCTAAAAATGGGACTATACTTATAAAAAGTATCAAGAAAGGAGGGCTGTGTTGTGTACTTGGTACTCCTGAATTGAACTTTGCCTATGTGAGTCTTAATGTTATGACTGATCAAACAAAATTATGGCACACTAGACTTGGTCACATTGGTATTCATGGCCTGCATCAGTTATTTAAACATGGTATTATTTCTGTTAAGCCTGTTGACTTGAGTTTTTGTGAAGATTGCATTCTAGGAAAAAAGTTTAAGCATGTGTTTCCTAAATCCACTTACACTGCTAAAGAACCTCTTGCATATGTTCACTCTGACTTATGGGGCCCTGCCCAAGTTGATACAGTTGGTGGTAGGAAATATTTCATCTCTTTCATAGATCATCATTCTAGAAAGGTTTGGATTTATCCGCTTAGGTCTAAAGATGAAGCTTTTAACAGTTTTAAAACATGGAAATTGCTTGTTGAGAATGAATCAAATCACAAACTTAAGTGTCTTAAAACTGATAATGGTCTTGAATTTTGTAATCATGCTTTTAATGATTTTTGTTTGCAACATGGCATTAAAAGACACCTCATTGTTCCCGGCACCCCTCAGCAGAATGGGACTGCTGAGAGGATGAACAAAACCTTGCTTGAAAGAGCAAGGTGTCTGCTCATAAGTGCTGGAATGAAACCTTCTTTATGGGGTGAAGCAGTTACCACTGCTGCATACCTCATAAACAGGTCCCCATCCTCTGTGATTGAGTTCAAAACTCCACATGAGATGTGGACCGGAAGGAAACCTGACTTATCTCATCTGAGGCTCTTTGGATGCACTACCTACACTCATGTGTCTCAAGGTAAGTTGCAACCAAGGGCCCAGAAAGGGGTACTGTTAGGTTATCCTGAAGGTACTAAAGGTTACAAGATGTTGCTTGTGCAACCCCATGGTTACAAGGTAATCATATCCAGAAATGTAACCTTTAATGAGGTGGATTTTTATTTTAAGAACAAGCTGACCAGTTCAACTGAGTGTGCAGGTATTGATCAAGACACAACAGCTTCTTCACCCTTCTTTCTACCTCATGAAGGAGAGGTGGCAGGAGATGAGGATGAAGATCAAGATGATGATGACCCAACTCCCCCTCAAGACCACCAGGATGCCTTATCTCAAGATGGTAATGCTGAAAATGATCAGCAAGAACCTGAAGGTCATCAAAATGACCACACACCCCCTCCTGCTGCAGCAGCCCCCCATCTTGTTGATGGGGAAGTAAGCTCCTCTTCCTCCCTATCTAACTCTCAGTCTGGAGAGTCCTCTGTGCATCTTGATAATGACAATGTGTTAAGTGATTATCAACTTACCAGAGATAGGGAACCTAGGGTTATCAAACCTAATAGGTGGTATATAAATTTTGCTGATCTTAAAGATGTTGATATTGTGGAGTTTGCTTTTATTGCTGCTGATATTATTAGATCCTATACTCCTGAAACTTTTGACCAAGCTATAAGTTGTAAACAATCTTATCTGTGGTTGAAAGCTATGAAGGAAGAAATTCAGTCTATGATCTCTAACAAAACTTGGATATTGGTGCCTAAACCTAAAAATGCTAGATTCATAGCCTGTAAATGGATCTATAAGCTGAAGGAAAGTGTTAAACCCTCAGAACCTCCTAGATTCAAAGCTAGGTTAGTTGCCAAGGGTTTCACTCAAAAAGAAGGAATCGACTATAATAACATTTTTGCCCCTGTAGTAAAATACAAAACACTTAGATTAATGCTTGCCATTACTACTGTGTTTGACTGGGACTTAGAACAGATGGATGTTAAGACTGCTTTCTTACATGGTGATCTGCATGAGACTATTTATATGTCACAACCTAAGGGTTTTGTTGATAAACTGAATTCTGATCATGTGTGTTTGCTAAAGAAATCAATTTATGGTTTAAAACAGAGCCCTAGACAGTGGAACTTAAAATTTGACTCATGTATGAAGAAACTGGGTTTTCTGAGAAGCAGTTATGACACATGCCTATATTTTAAGGGTGTTAAGTCTAAATCTCCTTTATTTGTGCTTCTGTATGTGGATGACATTCTTATCATGTGCAATTCCAAAGTGATCATTTCTGGTGTGAAAAGGGATCTAAAATTGCATTTTGACATGAAAGATTTAGGAGCAGCAAAAAGGATTCTAGGGATTAACATCACTAGAGACAGAAAAAGAAAAATCATGTGGCTTTCTCAAAGTGATTATATCCAAAAGGTGTTAGAAAAATTCAATATGCATGATTCTAAACCTGCTAGCATCCCCTTAGGAGGGCACCTAGACTTATCTAGACACCACTGTCCCACTGATACTGCTGAGAGAGAAAAAATGGCTAAGGTTCCTTATGATGTGGCTGTAGGGTCTGTCATGTATGTTATGCTTTGCACCAGACCTGATCTTGCTTTTGCCATTAGTGTGCTCAGTAGATTCATGTCCAATCCTGGAGAACTTCATTGGACTGCCATGAAATATTTGCTTAGATACCTCTGTGCAACTAGAAACTATGGTTTGGTGTTTTCTGAACATGCTTCAAAGCATAATTTGCATGGTTTCTGTGACTCAGATTATGCAGGAGATAAAGATAATAGGAAGTCCACTTCTGCCTATTATTACACCTGGGTAGGTAACTGCATCTCTTGGAAATCACAGCAACAATCAGTTGTTGCTCTTTCCTCTACAGAAGCTGAGTATGTTGCTGCAACAAAGGCTGCTAAGGAAGCTTCATGGCTTACTGGGCTTATTGGTGAAATCTTACCTATGTCTTTCTTACCTGTTTTTCATATGGATAGCCAGAGTGCCTTGTATCTGTGTAAGGATCCAGTTCATCATGAACGGACCAAACACATTGATGTGAGGCACCATTTTATTCGTGTACAGGTTGAAAAGAATCTCATAGATGTTAAAAAGATTAAGGGTGACCTTAATCCTGCTGATTTTGGAACCAAGATAGTCACTGCTGACAAATTCTCATTTTGCAGGGATTCCCTGCATATTTGGGAAGTTCCATGAGTCTCTTGACTCTTCTTGAACCGAGGACGGACCGTTGGAACACCCTCTTCACTACTGGTGACCAAGGCTTACACAACCACAAGGATTAGGAGGGCATTTTGTAATGTTTGTAATCCTTGTAATTGATGTATATAAACATTGAACTATGGTTTAAGTTGTATTGTATGCACAAGCTCTAGGTTGTTGGTTCCTTAGTGCCACGTACCACCGAGCCATTGCCGTGACCATGGAAAAGCACATTGGTCCCTTGGCTAGACCAAGTCTGGATCCAATGGCTAGCCATGGTTCACATGTTGAAGCTTGGATTGGTATATAGGCCTAAGCTAGACTTTATATGGGTTTTGTGTCGGTTATTTATGTTGGACAGAACTTGAGCTTTTCATTTGGGCTTAAATTGGTTAGGCCCATTTCTGTGAAGCCCAAACCTCTGCTCTTTCAGTCGACCGTTGCAGCTCGCCTATATATATGTTCTTAAGGGGAAACCCTTAGAACTGTAGCACAGAGTTCTCTGAGGTAAGAAAACCCTAAATCGGCTAGGGTTTCTGGAGAGCTCCTTGAAGACGGCGATTCCTGTTGTGCTCGATTTGCTTAAGTGCTACCTGAGTACCTGGTTGTCCAACGAAGACGAAGAAGAAGCCAAGGAGAAGCTGGGAGTGAGAAATCTCAAGGGAGATTTCTCGGTGTCCTTAATCGGACGATTTCTTCCCTATCTCTGTTCATCTTTGTTTTGTTGAGTCTTGTCTAGAATCGTCGCTTAGTGCTTGTGCATTCATACCTCTGTAACCAGTTCTTTGGCCTGGGATGCCTAGTGAATTGGGTGAACCTCCCCTCCTGAGGTTCCGCGGATGTAGGGAAACCGAACCGAGTAAACAAAGCCTTGTGTGTTCTTGTTTGTTTTTCGTTTAAGTTCTGTTAAGTGCTTCTTGTTTGTCTATCAACGTCGATCTAAGAGAAACCCTAGAAACAACACTAAAGGGAAGGGAATTCTGAGGAAAGGTGAAGTAGTGCTGAACCCTGAATCTTTTCTTCCATTTTCTTCGACCTCCTGAGGAGATTGTAGAAGCCCGAGTTAAGATAGAATTGGAATTAATTGCGTATCTCTTATGCTTGGCCTTGAATTGGTAAGGATACACTTCTGTGGACAATTTTAAGTTGAAATTTAAGTCGGTGAGTAGTGCAGCTGATTTCAAGACTTGAGCACTTTGGGAATAGAACACAAATATATTTCAAATTGAAGTATTGTGTTGTGTCAAAATTCCAATTTGTCGACTCTATCTATGTGTTCAAAGAGTATTTTTTGGTGGGATGGGATGTTAGGTCAAAGAATAATAAGACTCAACTACTTTCATAATTTCATTTAGCTAGCTGGAGTGTGTGAGCTGGGATGTTGTGGGAACTGGAACCAGAGGTAGAAGTTATACTCTATAGCTCATAGCTGGTGGTGGATAATTGCTAGAGTGACTGAATATGTGTAGGAATTTGTTAGCACATAATCATTTACTTAATCCCAAGGTAAGCAATATAATAAGAGGATTTTAACTCTGCAGTGGGCATCCAGAAAATATCATTTATGAAGGCTTTTTACCTTCTGGGCAGTTTGGGGTTGCCTCATCTGGTAGCTTAGTGGAAGTTACCCATGGGCTGTTCCCATTAGTTTCCCTAATTGAACCGTGTGTGTAAATCCAGTATTTGTGTGTTTCACACTTTCTTAGTTTAACATCTTTCAGTTTGACAATATTATTGTGATGATCAGTTTTCTCTTCTTCTGTGCTTTCACAAAATAATGTCTTTCTTCTCAAGTTGCAAATCCTTTCACATACTCTTACGCATGCAATGGTTCTATTTTCTTTGCAGTGGGCTGTACATATCAAGAAGCCTATTGTGACTGTGAGTGCATAAATCTGCTCTCAATGATTGTTGATGGAGACCGATCTTGATGATGATCTCAACACAAAACCTAGCCTGTGAAACAAGAACAAACGAGGTCGGGGCGGGGCTTGTCTCCCCGGGAAGACCCTCCGACGCTCAAGTCAGTATTGTTCTCATCTCCCCTCCCAATGGAGGCGTAACACATGTTTTATAATCAAAATTAGGGTTTGAGGGTTACCGTAGGAAAGACAATAATGTCCTTGGGCCATAATGGGCTCGTTTAATTTTGCTCTCTCAATTTCCCCTCGGGCTTCTTTAGCATTTATCAGTGGTGAAGGAGGCCGATAATTTCCGATCGTTGGGAATCTTTATGCTTATATTTGGATTTTTCCCTTGATCACTTAGTTGATTCTTGATCTCGTAAATGGGTACTTGGATAACAAGTTGGATAAACTCTCTTGATTGCCAATGGTTGAATAATATTGACCATGATTGATGCTGGGATTCTGGCCTGCGAACGGCGACTATAGACCTTAGTTGGTGTCCACTAGTTGGTCTGTAAATGACGACTATTGGCCTTGATTGACTACTTTTTGGCAAGAGATTGGTCCTGTCATGGACTTATTTCGGTCGTAATTGGCTAGAGATTGGTCCTGTCATGGACTTATTTCGGTCGTAATTGGCGAGAGACTGGTCCTGTCATGGACTTATTTCGGTCGTAATTGGCTAGAGATTGGTCCTGTCATGGACTTATTTCGGCCGTAATTGGCGAGAGACTGGGCCTGTCATGGACTTATTTCGGCCGTAATTGGCTAGAGATTGGTCCTGTCATGGACTTATTTCGGCCGTAATTGGCGAGAGATTGATCCTGTCATGGACTTATTTCGGCCGTAATTGGCTAGAGATTGGTCCTGTCATGGACTTATTTCGGCCGTAATTGGCGAGAGATTGGTCCTGTCATGGACTTATTTCGGCCGTAATTGGTGAGAGATTGATCCTGTCATGGACTTATTTCGGCCGTAATTGGCTTTTCTTTGGGTCTTGATTGACGATCACCTGAATGGCCTATGAGTGGCGAGAATTGTTGGCCTCGATTGGTTATCCATTGGCCTTGATTGGCTACTTATTTAGGTGGACCTGCACTTGCAGAGTTGAGAGGTGCAAGGGGTATGCCCTCGGCTTTGCTTGTTGTAGTTCATAGGACTAGGATGCAGCTATCTTATTAATCTATGATAGCTTCAATTCACTCCGTTGTATTGCACCTTGGCCCGATGCTCTTCCCGGTGTTCTCTACGCTCATTTATAAACAAACCCTTTTAGAAATCCAGTATAGGAGGCTCTGTTGAGTCATCCGAAGAGGGAGACGTCGAAGTAGACCTGGCGGGGTTCTAGTGAGCGGCGGCCACAGGCTGCTTCACCCGCTATAGCCAACGGCGGAGCCCGAGATCGGCAGTCTTATTGTTGACGATCAATGGGAGGAATCGACGGGGATTCCATATGGTCGATGAGTACTTTTCTTGTAATCTCAAACACGATCCGACCCCGTTTTGCTCTTGAGGTCTGGCTCCATGTGCCAAATTATCTGTAAGCTACCACTTCGAAATATACGATCAAACCAATGCTAATCAATCGTTTGTTTCAGTACTCGAACCGGCGAAAGAATAGGAGATGAATCATCGACTAAGACCCTCAGTGTAAATTTATTGCAATTTGATCCAAAATTCATGCATCAATTGAAAAGAAAGTGAGAGAGAGGCAAACTCAGTAATTAAGGTATTGGCTGCGGCTATGATGACGAACCAAATGTGACGGAATCTGCAAAGACTCCAAAAGAAATCTAGCGCAGGACAGATGCTTGCTGGCTAACTGCTCCGCCGATTTCTTCTCTTCCTCCGCCGAGACTCCGATGATCAAGGTGCGATGGGGGAGAGCCAACATATGGTGGCGGTGGTCGGCGTTTGTTTGACCCACCCAACTAATTGAGATGCAATCAACGCACAAACGAATATCCTCTTATTTCGCTTGGTCGTTATTGACTATCTTTAGCAACTGTGCCCAACATCGTGTGGTGCATATCTTCAAATTGCCCCAGAGTACTGAACTTGATCGATCTAGTCTTGTAAGCAAATCAATGATCTCCTATCCATGATGTGTATATACATATAGATATATTAGACTTGTTGAGTAAATATGTGAATAATGAAAAGACAAGAGAATGACAATGGCCCTGGGCACTTCCTGATTTCAAACCGTTTGGTTTTTAATGCTTCGAAATCTTGTCCGGTCATGAACGCCCTTAGCATCCACCGCCCCTTAGCATCCACCGCCTCTCTCGGATCGGCACCGATTGTGGGCGGGTAGCGGCTGATTTGGCCTTGAGCGGCTAATGTTGTTATATATATATACGCGCATATAAGCATTTCAAGAAATTATATGTCACTGATGCAATTAACCATATAATATGATTAACTAAAAAGCAAACTTTTCACTAGAATAGGACATAGAGAACTTAGCTTTTGGGTCTCATATGATGGACCGGCCGGACATGATACGTTGCCCCTCCAAGTGAGATGTCCTGCCTTATGGAAGTTGGGCCTTTTCCGCAATTAGCTTATATATGTGGGCTGATTTGTAATTTCCATGAACTCTAGGTTGATTTTATAATTAATTCCATATTTTGCAAATTCATCGATCATCTTCTTCGTCATAGGGTTTGTGGAAGCGGCGGCGCAGAAACCCACTGTACATCCTTTAGCCTCGTGCTCGACAACGGCGTAGGGTTCCGCGGGTGCGCCTGACCCATCGACATCGCTCCTAGTCTGGTTGAGGCTCGGCTATGCTAATTGGACGATGATGTCGGTGCTGCCCGATTGCGACTCGATGACAAAGGCGATCGAGGTCGGGTAGGTGGGAGACGCTCCTGTTGCGATTAGCGGCTGAGAGCGGGGCTGTGTAGTTTCGGCAAGCCCGCCCGCATCAACCTCGATGATGGGGAAGCGGTGGTGTGAGGAGGGCAGTCGACCGAAGCGCTCTCGACGAGGGCTCCTTGCGATTTGCAGTGACGGCGACGTGGTCGGCACGGCGAAGGCTTCGATCTGCGCTAGTCGATTGGTGCGAACAACCAAGGTTGTGGCGATCATGCCCCGAGCCACGAGATCTACGACTGATAACCGGAATCAGAAGTCGATGAGAGTGAGGAGATGCGTCCACGAGGAAGAGGAAGAGGGAGGACGTGTAGCCATGGAAGCTAGGCGTCACTGAGTTCTTGTCGAGGGACGGCTCCACCAACCCGCTCCATGGAGGTTCATCAGCTCCACCGTCGATCCATTGCGGGTGCTTGCGGCGGCCAACACGCTCCCTCGCAGTGCCCCTAGCCCTCGGCGACGGTAGGGCTCTTCAATTTATTTCGTTAGGGTTCCGATCTTAGTGCTTTTTGATCGGATCCCACAGACGGCGCCAATTGTGAGTGTATAAATCTGCTCTCAATGATTGTTGATGGAGACCGATCTTGATGATGATCTCAACACAAAACCTAGCCTGTGAAACAAGAACAAACGAGGTCGGGGCGGGGCTTGTCTCCCCGGGAAGACCCTCCGACGCTCAAGTCAGTATTGTTCTCATCTCCCCTCCCAATGGAGGCGTAACACATGTTTTATAATCAAAATTAGGGTTTGAGGGTTACCGTAGGAAAGACAATAATGCCCTTGGGCCATAATGGGCTCGTTTAATTTTGCTCTCTCAGTGACCATTGATTGGTTATATGATATCAATGTTGGAGTGAGCACCGCATTGTTCCTCAAGAATCATTTTAGGTCCCAACCTTTTCAGGGTTGATCATATGTGTTACTAGAATCCCTGGAGGTTGTTGACTCGTTGAATCTCAGAATGTCATGAATCTCTAATTTGGATGATCAGCTTGTCCTATAATTTTGACATTTTTGCTTGGCTTTAGATGAGAGAAAGGAAATCGAGAAGCTTATTGTACAGAATGGTGGGAGATATTCTGCTGAACTTACCAAGGCATGCACACATCTGATATGCGCTATATCCTTTGATTTGGGGGTTAATCTCTCTTTAAATGTCTTTCCTAAATAGATGCATTTTATTGATGTTAAACTGGCTTTTCCTTTAGGATTGTTACCTTTTCAAGCCCATGTTCATTCTTGTTAACATGTCTGCTATTTGAAATGATGCTACTAAGATATTACTAGTGTTTTGTAAAATGGATCCACTCAAGAACAAAATTGTTTTCTGTAGGAACTTTCGAGAGCATACATTAGACGTGATTGATGGAGTATTAATTATTCATCTGCACTGTTAATAATTGTCTTTCTTTCAAGTGCGAAATTAAATCCCATTTACCTCATATACTATACAATATGCATATTAAACCTGCATGCCTTTCATGCATGAAAGCCTATTCTTTCTTTCCCTCACGATCAATTACCATCCCTGGCTGGAACCTTTTTTAGAAAATATTTTATTTTAAATTAAATGTGATTCTTCTTAACTGTACTCAAGCTGCTGAAGGTGACGAGTACAAGGCTGCCATAAAGTGGGCTCACGAATTATGTGACATTCGTATTGTCACCCCAGAATGGTTTGATCAGTCAATTGCCAAAAGTGGTATGTGTACTGTACTGTCCTGCTTTATCTCGAAATATACTGGGTTGTTGTTGTTGTCGTCTGTATTGGTAGTTAAATTAAGTGCTCATAATATTTTTTTACATCTTGTTGAGTGGTAACCCAGCATGTCTTGACAAGGAGTCATATCCAGTTCCGGGAGGTTCTGCTTCATCAGATACTGTTCGAGGAATATTCATTAGTGGAAATTCACTATCATTGGCATCTGATGATTCCGACTTGCAGACAACAGCATCTTCCGGGTATGTAGGTCCAAAACCTCCGGAACGTTTCCGCCGGCCGCCGCTGCCTCCAAAGCAATTATTGGTGAGTGTATTTGTCAACTTTCCTGTGGCATTGAGAACCATTCTATTGTTTCCTTTTTATCACATGAGGCAACATAGTGTTTTAAGTACTTCATTACAGATAAATATGAAGAACAGAACATAAAACAGAAGATAGTGTTTAACAACTTTAAGTTTCAATCACGGTGAGTATTAAACCTTAAGTTTCAAGTGTATTTACATTAATATCATTATTCCTTTGACTGGTAAATTATGCTTCACTAACCGATTTTGAGTTATTGTTTTTCAATTTTGGTAATCTGTTGTTGATGATGTGGATTGTTTTATGTCAGCTGATCTTAATTATTGCGTTTTTTTGTTACTTAATTATTACAACTGAGCTGGGCTGATATTACAACTGATTTCTTGGGTTTTGTTTGTTTGTTAGAGGTTAACAACATTGATCGATTTAGAGAAACAAAATGGGTAGTTGCAGGGTTTTTGAGCATTGATTCTTGTAGAGTTGTTGAGTAATGTTTGAATCTTAAGCTTCAAACTAGGTGTATGTGTTGTGTGCAATGAACTTCCATTTACAAAGCTTCAAATTAGTTCTGTTCTTCATATCTATCTGAAATGCAATGGCATTGTATACCTTTTCCAATCAAACACAAAATTATCAAACAAGAGAGCAAGAACACCACGTTCTGAGATGGGAGAGCAAAAGCCTTAACTAATGCAGCGAAAGCTGAAATTGGTTGTGATGAAATGATGTTGGCTATATATATATATATATATATATATATATATATATATATATATATATATATATATATATATATATATATATGGTAAAGGTTTAAATCAAAATGGGGCTTAAAATGAAAATTGCTCTTAAAGTGAAAATGGATTAATTAGGGGCGCGGATCCTGTATTGCTGTACATGCTTTTTAACGGGTCGGCCGGCCCAATTCATGTCTAAGACTAACTCCAATGGTTGTGTGCAAATGTCTAAATGTGCATTTTTTTGACATTTTTGAGCTACATTGGTTGCTTTTGGGGTGTGCAAATGTGCACATTTGAGCATGCAATGTGCAAATTTGAGCACATCACCTCCCCATGTGCAAAAACTTTTTCAAAAAGCAAGATAATTTTATTGGTGTGTTTTTTATGATTTTTGTTTTTTTTTGTTTTAAATTAATTGTATTTGAATGGTGTGTAAAAAATACACATTTGACTATTGGAGCAAAATACCAAAAAGTAAGGTGTATTTTTACACACCTTGTGCAAAACCATTATGGATAGTCTAATTCCCGTTTCTCCCATGGCAGTCCGTCTCTCTCAATCGCTCATCTCTCTCCTCCCTCTCATCGACATCCTCTCATCGTCCCTCGTTGCCCCTCGCCGTCCTCAGGTATGGCTCACCCTCGTTCGCTTCCTCTCTCGCCCTTTTCGAATCCAATCTAGCCGATTTCCGCCGCCGCTCATCATCCTCCGGCTTCCTCCTTCGCTCGTCGTCCTGTTTTCAGTTAATCGATTTGTGATTTCTCTATCTTTGGCTTGAACGATCAACCCGCTTCTGAATTTCAAGAAATTCGGCCTGAACGATCAGAAGGCTATTGTCGTGTTGTTGCTTCTGAGTTTTCGATTTGTGATTTCTCCAGATTTTTTTATTTCTCTTTATTCACTATTGTGGTTTCTCTATTTTTCACAAAATAGTGTTGTTGCTTCTGAGTTTAGAGTGCTTTTGTTGCTTTTGACTTTCTTGTTTTCGATTATTGTCAAGTGCCCTTGTTGCTTCTGAATTTCCTCTTGTTGTTTCTTGCTTCTGAATGTTTCTTCTTATTGTTCGAATTAGTTGCTTCTGAATGTTTTCAAGTGTTTTCGAGGCTCTGTTGCTGTTCGAATCAGTTGTTGTAGGTTAGTTCTTGCTGAATGCAGTTGTTCGAATCAGTTGATGTCTTCTGTTGAGATGGAATCAGTTAGTTCTGGCTGTCTTCAGTTGCTTTTGAATTTTTCTTAGTGTTTTCGAGTGCTCTGTTGCTGTTCGAATCAGTTGCTTCTGAATTTGCCTCTCGTAAATTTTCCAATTGATCATCCACCAGTGAAATTTTGTTACTGCAAGAGCCTGTACTCCCTGGTTGTGAAGAGTATGGTGAGTGGTCTGTGGGTTATGATTCATGTGATTGGGTTTATATACTAATGGAATTTCAATTACAGAATATGGTGAGAGGTCTGTGGATTGAGATTCATGTGATTGTGTATATGACCTTTACATCTAAGATGTCGGCTGTGAAGAAAGAAATAAAATGCCCTTTATTATAAGAATTCTTAGTGTGTGATTAAGGTGTGGCATGTTTTTTCTATTGTATTACCCCCAATTTGTTTTACCTTGTGAAAGGGATTTCCTCACCTCATGTTCTTAGGACATTAGGGCCATGGTGAAGATAAGCTTCTTATATTTGTCCATGCTTTCTCTCATAATAAATCTCAATTCATATTAGGACAAGCAAATGAAAAATCAGTTGATTAAATTGTTTATCTGCCTATGCAACTCCATTCACATGTTCTTTTTTTTTATTTGTTATTAGTGGGTTTATCAGCTTGCAATAATATCTTATAAGCTTCTCGGCAGTTTCTTGGTTTAAGTATATTGAGAAGTAAGAGATAGAGCAAGGTAGAGGGTCCTTACTCTATCAAATTTTCCTCCACTCTTGTTTTCCACTTTGTTTGTTCTATCAGACTCGAAAACACCTTTTTGATGTAGTTGGGGGAAGGTCGAAAGGGTGATGATTGTTCTAAAGTTTGAGTTCTAAATCACAATAGGCATTTTGAATTGCATTGTCATAATCGAAATGAATTTTCTATGCAACCTTTGCATCATTCTGTTGAACTGGGATACTTGGAAATTTGAATGGGAAAGCACCTACAACAATGCCATCAGCGATGAGGCGCCATTAACAATTGTTTAGCCTATTGCATTGCAAGGTGCGAAATCATAGGTGCTTTCGAGAACCTGTGGTCCGTCCTTGGAACCTAGGCAAAGCAAAATTCCTATCTAATATAATGTGCAATTTTAGTTTGATAAAGTGCATAAATAAGGTGATAAAATGCAAAAATAAAATGATGAAGTTTCTGCATATCCATCTTTCTCCTACACTAGAAAAGTTTCTGCATTCAGCTGACAGTATATCCATGTTGCAAATTTGTTGTCTAACAAGCTACTGGGTTTCATCACAAGTTCAGTGATGTTTTGAGAATGCAAGAATAAGATAATAAAGTGCAAGAATAAAATGATAAAGTGTATGAATAATAATATGAAGTGCATGAATAAGATTCTAAGGTGCACAATTAAGATTATAAAGTTCATAAATAAAATGATAAAGTGCAAGAATAAATCAATGAAGGGTATGAATAATAATAATAATAATAATAATAATAATAATAATAATAAAAATAATAATAATAATAATAATAATATGAAGTGCATAAATGAGATTATGAAGTGCATAATTAAGAATATAAAGTGCATAAATAAAATAATAAAGTGGAAAAATAAAATCATGAAGTGTATGAATAAGATTATAAAGTGCACAAATAACCTTATAAAGTGCAAGAATAATCATACAATGTGCAATAATAATAAAATTATGAAGTGCATAATTAAGAATATAAAATGCATAAATAAAATAATAAAGTGGAAAAATAAAATCATGAAGTGCATGAATAAGATTATAAAGTGCACAAATAAAATTATAAAGTGCACAAATAACCTTATAAAGTGCAAGAATAATCATACAATGTGCAATAATAATAAAATTACGAAGTGCAAGAATAAGATTTTGAAGTGCACAATTAAGATTATAAATTGAAAAAATAAAATGATAAAATGTGATCATAAAGTGCATCAGCTTTGGCATGAGCATTAATAAGAAAGATGCTAAAGTGCAAGAAAAAAATGATGAAGTGCAAGAACAAAATGATGAAGTGCATAAATTAGATTATGAAGTGCACAATTAAGATTATAAAGTACATAAATAAAATGATTAAGTGCAAGACTAAAATGATATTTTTACGCACTTTATATTATTGTTAATGCACCAATTTATGTATTTTATAATATTATTTATACACTTTATAATTTTATTCATACACTTTATGATATTTTTTTTGCACTTTAGAGTATTAAAATGAATTAAAAATCTGATTTTTTTAGAAATTTAAATTCTATTTTTTTTCAGAAATCTAATTTTTCCATAAATCTGAAATAAGAAAGAAACTGCTTGTTTTCAGGCTCATACTTGTTGTTTTGGTATCCCCATCTTCAGTCACCATTCCCCCCTCCCCCCACACCTCTCATTTAAGAGTTTAGACCTTTTGTGCACTTTATAATTTTTTTTTGGTGAACTTTATAATATTATTTTTGCACTTTATAATCTTGTTTGTGAACTTAGTAATCTTTTTTTATGCACTTTAATTTTTATCTCATGAACCTTATTAAGGCAAAACTTGCAGTTGCACCAGATTTTGCTTCTTCTATCATAGCGAGGGACACCAGTTGATTATTATTGAATCATTCATTACAGTAGAAGAGAAACAAACATCAATTATACATCAATATTCTTAGTCGCAACATTTCGATCTATCTATTAGCAGCGCTGAATACGATCAATCATATGTATCTCTGAACTTAATATTTTCAAGTCTATATAAAGCTTACAAATTGAACCAAACATGCTTCCCTTTGTTTTTGTGTGTGTGCGCTGTAGGACTGTACAACTCTAAAAAAGAGGCTAAAAAAGATGCTGCTGTTTTGAGATTGAAACTTGATACAGAGATGAGGAGGAAAGTATCAAAACGGGACGACAAGATCTCATCACTGAAAGGCACCTTAATAGACTGTGAAGCTGAAATCAGGAGGCTGAAAGATATGATAGCTGATGTTGACAAGAAATGCCCGCTGCAAGCTGAGCTATATAGGCTGACAGCCGAAAAGGATCGGGTAGAGCAGAAGCATAGAGAACTAGAAGAGCACTGCTAAGCCTTAAATTAACATGTAGATGCAGAGAAGAAGCTGAGCGACGAAATTGAACTACTGAAGGTAGGCACTGAGAATAGAGAGCAGCTGGAAGCTTTAAAGCTTTACTTGTTGTCTATGGATAATTTTGTCTATGAATAAGATTTGAAATGTCTGTACAAGGTTTAGAGAAAGCCTATATGGGATTCGAACCCACACCATGTATATAATAACACATTGCTCTCCCATTGAGCTAATAGGCTTTAAAAGGCAGTACATACATTTGTGACAAATTGCACTGAGATGACATGAAAATAAACTGAACATATATCTCCTCACAATCAGCTCCTCAGTCAAGAAATGAATGAAACTAAATCTCCTCAATTAGCTCAATCAACTCCTCATTTAAGACTTGAATGAAACTAAACTAAATAGAACTTCATTGTCATTGTAATTTCGCAAAGTTTCTTATCACACATAAATGAAATAGAACAAATTACATCATAAGAAATATACAATCAGTTGAGGCAATCCCATATTATAACCCGAAATCAAATTTAAGGAATAAGATATTTTTCACTATTGGATATATATTAGGAAAGCTTCCATGTGGGCTAACACAGCAACAATGAATAGTTTTGACACTTGAAAAATAAAACAAAGAGACAAAAGGGGCAAGGAGGGATTGGTCACAAATCAACAAATGAGAACTTCCAGATGTCTTGCATAATCACACAATAGACATTTTCTTTAAAACCTAACAAGCAAAAAATGTTATCAAGAAAGAGCACACAATTTTAGATTATGAGAATCGATTGGAAACCATGAAATTGGCACCGACTTAGCTCAAATTATAGACAAATGCAGAAGGCGAAGTGAAGGATTCAGTTCAAATGTAGCAAAGAACAAGTAAGCAGAAGATGAAGGGGAAACCCTAACAACTAGAACATGAAAAATCAAGAGCATTGGAGAACCCTAACAAACAAAGCAACAAAAAAGGACCTATTCCAAACTCTGATTTTTCAAGCAAATGAAATGTCAGAGAGATGGAATCAAAAGAAGAAGAAGAAGGAAGATTAGGAGATTAGAGATGGATGGGTGATGGAAAGGAACTTACCAGTAGCGGTCCGAGCGGAGCGGGCAACGAAATGAGGCTCCTCGCGAGGGGGGAGGAAGCCATGGCCGCTCCGGGAGAGAGAAGAGAGAGAAGAGAGCTGAGGCTCCTCGCGACCAGTTTCTCTTTGCTCATGAACCCTCTTCTCTTTACTTTGGCCGCCCGCTGCCACGTGCCAGCCACCGTTTAGGATGAACTGAAGATAAAAAGAGCGAGAAAAAAAGATGAGTAATGAAGTTACCGTTAGCTATGCCACCTTTACACAGCGAGGATGAAATGAAATCAGGTCGACAAATACCTAACCCTAAGAGTGCGAGCAGTCAGTAGAAACACAAATTCAAAGCCTTAACAAATAAGAACACTCGAATCAAATCAAGCCGACGACGAACAAGCAAAAGATAAAACAGGAATCAAATTGAAATTATGATAGGAATCAGGTGAAGGGAGCAAAGGGTGAGCAGAAAGCAGAGATTAATGGAATACCTGAGAAGAGAGGAATCAAATGGGAGCAGAAGTTTACTAAATAAGAAAACATCTCCGTCTCAACTTCACAAGTTACCTACCTACATTAGCAAATTTGAGAATAAGAAATTGCTGACTAGCTCATTGATTTAAAGCTACTGCTAGACCAAATATGTTGTAAGTCCTACAATATTAATGCATAAACCTAATCGGTTATGCAAGAAGATCAGCAACTTTTACTTACAAATTACTAGCTATGCAAAGAGTATGACATATTGGGTTTATATGCAAAGAGGTGTGAGGGTATAGTTTGAACTAATCACAAAGAGGGGGTATGACTGTGCAAATGGATTAAAGACAATAAGCAGCTCTGGTGCACAGGTGTACAGAGAGATCTTCTCCAACGCCAAATTAACAATAACCTTATTCCAGGTCTAATTTTCAGTATCCCAGCAAACAACACAGAGAGATCTTCTCCAACATCAAATTTCATACAGTAAGCTCTTATCGATTTCTCATTAGAGAAACTTAAATATCTGTACAAAAACTTAACTATGGAAAGCAAGAACAACTAGGAGTCTAGGACAAACAAAACCACAAATTGGAAACCAAAGGAGGCCGGTGAGGGGATAGAAATCAAGAACTAACAAAATTTATACCCAAATACCTTAAATCACTGGAACAATTTGAAACCATCGGCTCTCTCCCTCACCGGCGGCCTCTAGCGATTCTCAAACCTCTGGTAGCCCCGGCGTCGATCGCTTACTCTCACTCCAATTACTCTCAGGTCGCCGCAAAGATCGGCGTCTCCTATTACTCGAAGGAAGAGGGACGGAGAGATGGAGAGAGAGAACGACATTGAACAGAGAGAGAGGGACGGAGAGAGACGAAGCCCTAACACATATCAGAGAGAGAGGGGTGCTGGATGAACCCATTTTTCTTTCAAACCAGTCCGGTTCATTTTTTTTTTAAAGCCAGACCCGCGCTCAGTTTTTCCCTTAACTAGGTGGCATGCCCGTGCGTACGCACGGGACATGTAGCTCATCTATATATACACAAATTATGGCCAATAATCTTCTTTGTTGAAGTGTAATTGTTACGATCTAGTTATTCATGAAGAGCTTGAAAATTAAGGTTTGCCACTCTCGTTGATCCATGCAACTTTAAGAATCAAATATAAATCTCATGTATCAGAACATTTTTTTTTTCATTGAAAAATCTCAAAAAAGTTAATTAACAACTAAGTATTTTTCGAGACACAACTTCAATGTTTGACGTTAAAAAATACTCCATCTGATCAAAAAAGAATATCGTTTGACTTTTTAACACGTATTTTAAGGAGCTAAAAACTATATAAATATCAACTTTTTTAAAATTATTTTTTTACAACTTAATATTTGTTGGTAGTAAGTATTAGATTATAAAAAAATAATTAAAAAAAAAAGTTAATATATTATATAGTGTTTAGCTCCTTAAAATACGTGTTAAAAAGTCAAACGACATCCTTTTTGGATCGGAGGTAGTAATGATAGTGCAAATTCCTATGTTTCATACTTAATATACATGGTTTGAATTAAAAAATTATTTTATCTTAAATAAAGAAAATAAAAATTTTCAAACTTATCAAATAATGGAAATTTAGGAGGATAAAATTTGGGTTAATGTCTCCTTACAAAAACATAAAATTAGATGATAATTAATTATATAGACATGCATCTATGAATACAACATATAAAAAAAACTATCATCTGTAAAATCATCCTTCAGAATGATCCGGGAGTTAGGTTGCTTTATTAGCAATTTCTTCCAATGTTGTAAAAAAAAAAAATTGTCGTTCAAATTGTAAAAACAATACTATATGCCTATGTAATTATTTGATCGTACAACTTGTACTAATCTATGTAACTTTTCGCATGCTCAATCCTTTGAACGACGAATGCATAGATGTTGCGGGCGGGTCTAGAGGCCCGTAACGGGTAGATTGGTTTACCCAGTCCCGTACCCGTTGCGGGTGCGGGCCAAGCTTAGCGATCCGCGTGGGCTTTTCCCTCTACCCAAGCCTGTCCAACTCGACGGCCGCGTTTGCCCGGCCAAGTCTATGTCTAGTGTATACTCCGTATGTTGCATCTTGCTTGCATATTCTTCTTAATTGCCTTATAATAAGAATCTAAGGTCACCATATATTTGTTACAAAGTTTAGGAATTTTATATTGCTTTTTTCTTTGTCCATATTTTTGCAGGTAATCTTGTGAGGTTGTCCAATGATGGCAGAAACAGCGGCGTAGCTTCATTGATATATAGTAAACACAGCACCATCCTTGAAGCTAAATAAGGGTTTCTTGTTTCAGATGCAGGCCTTGGTTTCCAATTACAGTGTTCTAAGCACTACACTCAACCCGGGTGTGTCGGTTGATATCTACCTGAAACAAGCTCAGTTTGGAGATATGAGGAGTTACAAAGCATCTTTGGTTTCATGGATGAAAAGTTTCTGCAAAACAAAAAAGAACCAGAAAAAAGATATTGTTAAAATAAATTCTTTTAAAACACAAATCAATAAAAAAAAATTGAAAGATGAAGCAACAAACACAGGAGAGCCTATCGCCTCCAACACCGGCCTCCAACGGGATCCCGTGGTGGCATGGTTCACCATCTTAAAGAACCAGTATACCTCTGCGGCTACGCATATTTCGCCCACCACGCCCCTGCATAGAGCCAAATCGACCCGCCGTTGTCACCCCGGACAAGTGTTTCGCCGGAATCTTAGGCATTGACGGTGTTCGAAATACTTGAGATGGTCATGAGTGCTCTGAGAAGGGCGGATGAATACGTGTGGGATTGAGCTGCATGATGTTAGAATCCACCCGTCCTTTGACTCCGGCTTTGATGTTGTCGAAGACTTTGAGGCATATTGCCCCTTGATCAGTAGCTTACATATTGTAATTAGTAATTACCCATTAATTAATTAGGCAAATTGCCTCTTAGTTTCAAACTTTCAATCGATCAGCAAGAAATTAAAGAGACTAAAGCTATGGGGTTGTAAGTTGTAACCGCATGATATAAAGGGCCTGAATAAAGAGGCTAATTAATTAGCCAGTAATTAGGCAAAATATCTCTTGGTTTGAACCGGAAATATATATATAAAGGGGCTGAATTTATGGTATTGTAACCGAAAACAAATTGAATGAAAAAGGTCAATTAATTAAGTTTTTAAAATAAAGATTATGTGATAAGCCGAAAGAATAGAGAAGAGAGGCGCAGAGAAGAGAGGAGAAACTCATGTCCTATTAGGGTTCCAAAGGACCCAATATATAGGTGTATACAACGGAACTAGGGTTTCCTAGAGTTTATCCATCACAATATAATAATATTATAACACTCCCCCTTGGATAAACATCCTTAAATACTACCTCATTACAAATCTCGCCTAGAAAACCCAATGGGACAAAACTAGGATCCAGAGAACAAATACATATGACATTTAATACGCTTTGGTGATCTGCCTCGTTAAAAACCTTGCCAGGAAAACCCAGTGGGACAAAACCTGATCGAAGGGAAAAAGAGTGCAGCGCGTATACTCCC
Source organism: Persicaria maculosa (assembly GCA_963922045.1). Taxonomy (NCBI): domain Eukaryota; kingdom Viridiplantae; phylum Streptophyta; class Magnoliopsida; order Caryophyllales; family Polygonaceae; genus Persicaria; species Persicaria maculosa. The sequence continues at coordinate 53,646,183 of OY998253.1, forward strand.
CCTGAATTCAACACCCTTCTTGTAGTCTTCTCATTCGGGTAAGCTCTTTGGACTTCTTGATGATGCTGATTGTATGAGCTGCATAGCCGAGTCTCAACGTTTCCTTTGACGTGTATAAGTTGAGATGTCTTCATACATTACAATTGCATGTGACGAGACTTTGATATTAATGCTTAAGGCATTTTCTATCGATCCTTTCATTTATATGCGTATGCAAGTAACACGTCCGTCATTTACATTTAGATCCAAAATTATTTTGGAAAATAGTCAAAACAAGGGTAAGTTGCTCTTTATAACGATTAAGGTTATAATAATGTGTGCACATTAATGAGGTTGAACACAACTTTTCTTGTTTATTATTATAGATTATAGATTATAGATAGATATAGATATACACACTTTTAACGAAAATCCATAATCATTATCATATTGCAACCACATTAATAGAGAACGTGAAATGACAAAGTAAATCATGCAAACTGTAATCAATAACTCTAAAATTAATCAAATATATTTTGGTCAATAATCTTCTTAATTTGTTGAAGTGTAATTGTTACGATCGAGCTACTTATAATGGTCCATGAAGAGCTTGAAAATTAATGCTTGCCACTCTCATTGATCCATGCAACTGTAAGAATCAAATATAAATTTCTCATATGTTAGAAAAAAAAAAATTTCATTGAAATATCTCAAAAAATAATTTATATACGTATTTATCGAGACAACTGAAAATATTTGATCAAATAGACATAGCTTAAATTCCTATGCTTGACGTACTTAATTAATATACATGGTTTGAATTAAAAATTTATTTTATCTAAATAATTAAATAAAATAAAAAATTTCAAACTTATCAAATATTAATGGAAATTTAAGAGGATAAAGTTTGGGTTGAATGTCGCTTCCTTTGTCCTTAAAAAAAACATAAAATTAGATGATAATTAATTAATTATATAAACATGCATTTATAGATACAACTACAACATATAAAAAAACAGTTTGTAGAAAATATGTCGTTCAAATTGTAAAATCAGTACTATATGCCTATGTAATTATTTGATTGTACAATTTCACATGCTCCTTTGAACGAATGCATATGGTTCTCGATCACTTCATATAACAAATATTGTAGTTTGTGAAGGAGATACACGCAAAAATATGCGAGAATTGAAAGGTTGGAAATTAGTAGCTACTAACCTCTTCGAATTTTTTTACAACTTCTTTGAATTCTTGTGCTCTACCGATAATAATCAAGGAAAGGATGATACAAATAAAGACACAATCTTATGATCCATATCTAAACCTAATAAGATGATACAAAAAAATAAATCAAAATGAATTAGTGTAAATATATATATACCTTGAAATAATAGTCCAACTAAAGATAAAATATAAATCTTTACCTAAAGAAGGGAAATAGATTAGTTCCTGCAAAACAAAAAAGAGAAATAGATTAATTCCTGCAAAAAAAAAAAAAAGAAAAAGAAGGCGAAGACCATTGTTAAGATAAATTCTTGCAAAACTCAAATCAATAAAAAAAATTGAAAGATGAAACAACAAACAAAGAGAGCTTATTGCCTCTAATACCTCCACTGGGATACTGTACGTGGTGGCAAAGTGCCTCTCGATCGATCTCAATAGCTTTATATGTTGTAAAGAATGCATGTTGTAATTACCCATTAATTAGGCAAAAAAATAAAGAGGCTAAATTTATAGATTGTAACCGCTGATATCAATATATTGTAATCACCCATTAATTAGGTAAAATGTCTATTGGTTTCAATCCGAAGTAAAATAACGGGGTAGAATTTATGGGATTGTAACCGTTGTTATCAATAATGAAAATAAAGAGGAAAAAAAAGCAAATTGAATTGACATTTATCAATAATGAGGTCAGCATTTATGAGTCTTGCACATAACCGGTTAAACGGATAACCGAGAATATTATAGATTGGATAACCGAGAACACAATTATAGCATTTATGGTGGGGACTGAACACAACTTTTACTAGATATATATATTATAGATTAGCTATTTTCACTTTAAACATAATTTTCATTTTAAGCCCCATTTTCATTTTAACCTCAGCTATATATATATATATATATATATATATATATATATATATATATTCTGGCTTATTGCTATGAATTTTGTGATTTGAGTGTGTTGCTATGAATTTTATAATATAAAATACTTAAAAGTATGACACATAAAACAAAATCTTATCTTTTTCCTCTGTTTTCTTAGAAGAGGAAAATGGAAAGCTACAGGCCTCCCTCCCCAAACCTGCGTTGCTCAGAGAGGCTGTCTAAAGGAAGCACAAGCGCTGCTGCCTCAGCTGTCGGAGTCGAGTGCGACAGAGATGAGTTGGGACGTAAACTGACAACCTGTTTGTTGCAAATGTATAATGAGAAATTGATCTCGAGAAGACAAATGTCAACAGCTACATCATCTGCCTGGCTACGATGGCCTACATGTATGAAGGTGTTCTTTAACTTCCCCCAATTGCAAGTGGAGATGGTCAAAGAAGCATCTCGAGATGAGGAAGAATGAACGATATCAACAGGAGATTGTTAATGTGTTCGGTCTTTTGAAAAATTTGGTTGTAAACTATCTATATTTGGGTAAACTATCTATTTTGAATTTCATCGATGAATTAAGACAAAGATGTCCTTGTGTTGAGACTCGGTGCATGCCCACTCTTTTTGGAAACTGGTTACATTAATGCCTGAGATGGCCCCAAAGTGATTTTATCTATATGCTTGTTTATGTTTCTCTTTTCTAATCCTTGGTATTTTCTTATTTTAAGTTCCAGTGTATCCCAAAATTTTTATTTTATTTTATTTTTTGAGTAGGTAAGAATTCGGATTCGCCGAGGCGCTATCCGATAGCATTCTTTCGGATGAGGTCAAGAAGACCTGGATTAGTAAGCAGTTCCGGGTTTCTGGAAGAACGGGCCATTCGTGTAATAAAGTCGGCCACCTGATTACCTTTGCGAAGTATGTGAAAGAATCTCACTTCGCGAAACCCCCGAAGTAGGCAAGATATTTCCGACATTATCATTTCGATTTTCCACGGGCACTTCATCCCATGTTTAAAATAATTTATAATTATTAAGGAGTCACCTTCAATTATGAGTCTATCGGAACGCAAGTCAATTGCCTTTTTTACACCTAAACGTAGTGTCCGGGCCTCCGAAGACAGGACCGATTGTTTTCCAATCGTCTCCATCCCTGCAGCAATTGGGGCACCTTCCCAATCGCGGATAACAAAGCCAGCTGAGCTGTTGTGCTTGTCCGGCGCTGAGCCATCAAAGTTAAGTTTCAGAAATTCCGATGGGGTTTTTTTCACTTCTGATTTGTCCTTTTCCGTTTTATACTCCCTATTCGTATTTCCTTATCATACCCTTTATCCTTACCTTCTATATAATCTCTAGTGGCTCTAAGCCAGCTGTTCATATGTGATTTTCACAGTTTGGTTATAACTGTCGATTGATAGCTGTTTCTGTTATCTGAAAACCACTTGATTCCTAGTGAGCCAAGACGCCCACCAGCTAAAGACCATTTCTTGTTTATGTTTTCTATTCAAGTGTTCTGCTAGGATATTCATAATAGGTTTGATCTTCCTTGATGTATGTATTGTGTCTGTCACTAGCTTTTTGATATTGTTGTCAACATTCCTAAAAAACGTACTATATTTACATTCCAAGAAGATATGGGTTGCGTCTTCTTCGTGGTGATTACAGATTGGACAATAAGGGGGGATGGCGACTCCTTGTTTAGATAGTAGTGCCGCAGTCGGTAATCCCTCTTGAGCAACTTTCCATAGGAAATTCTTCACTTTCGGGGAGACGTCAATTTTCCAAATCCAATTACTGTCATCTGGTTGTAGCTCAATGTTATTCGTCACTAGCTTATACACAATGGTAGTCGAGAACCACCCTTTCTTGTCCAACCACCAATATAGACGGTCTTCCAATGGTACAGATGGCACATGAATATATGTTATTTCCTCCACCAAAAATTTGGACCATTTCTCGATTTGTGCGTGTCATCCTTGCACAGGGGCCATGCTAATCTTCTCTGTATCGTTCCAATTTTATCAGATGTCTCCGAAGAGACTCCAGTGTATCCCAAATGTCAAGTAATAAGTCTAATTTTAACCTTAGAATTAAAAAAAAAATGATTTCCAAAATCACAAACTCTAATCAAAATTTCGCATTTTCTGCTTATAAATTAAATCTTAAAAATAAAAATTTATATCACAAATACACACACAAGTATAAAGTATAAAGCACTAACCTTTTGAATTCAGATTTGAGATTCGGGGAAGAGAACAATTTCACCAAAGCAGTGGCACCCTGGAGCCGGTCGCGGCGGAGCCAACACAACGGTGTGACGACAGCGTAACGGCAGGGGACTTGGGGAGGACTCGCCTGCGCGTTTCATTTCCCTTCGCCTTCTCCTGTTTGTTTGAAGTGTCTTCTACTCTTCTGGTGCGCTTCCTTCTCCGAGAGAATGTTGTTTGTTTGAAGTTTCTTCTACTCTTCTGGTGTGCTTCCTTCTCCGAGAGAAGGTTGATGGGATTCGAACCAAGGAACTTCGATACTTGTGGCGCTTCCTTCCCCTTCCTTTAAACAATTGAGCTAAGCGAATTTGATAATAGTTCTTACATTCTAGTTATACTTAATTTTCCTTTTTTTTGTCCGAAATATATACCTATACCTACTAGTAAAAGAAGCTTTTTTGTTCATTTAATATCAATTAAAAATATTTATGTATACACAATTTAAAGTTGTAATCCATTATAAATTATAGAATGAAATAAATAAAAGTGGATTGGTATTGGCATATTTTTCATATAAAATATATTATAATTTGTCTATACTATATTCTTTAATATAATTTTCCTATAATGTAAGCATATGAGTGATCTTTTAATTTAGTTGTATATTTGATACAAAAATACATGTATTGGGCATAGCACGGGTCTGTCACGCTTCCCAAAGTTACAAGATCGGATTTTGAAAAGAATCTCTGGCAAACCCACTCATCCCCAGGGCCGTCCAATAGTTTTTAGATGCCCTGTGCGTGTATGAAAATGGGGCTCTAACAAGAAAGGGGTTTGTTGCCATAAGAAAAAAAGTTGTCATCTAGTATAATAAAAATAACAATACTATTGAAAATCTCAAACTAATATACCATCCATCACTTAAATAGCATAATACTTATAGCATTGTTTGAAACAAAATCTTCAATTAACATTGTTTGAAACAAAATTTTAATGATGATGGAGATGTATTGCAGCAACGCATCAACGCATCAACTTGTTTTCTTTAAGTCCTGAATCGCAACGGCTTTTTAAGTCCCGAATCACAAATTGATGATGGATTGGAGATGAAGGTGCAATTAGGAAAATCTCAAATTGTAAGTCCTTAATTGCACGTACAAATACATTGGACTATAAATCCCAAATTGCAACAGTAAACAGGGAATTGAAATTCATTAGGAAATTCAATAGAAGTCCCCAATTCAACATGGAATAAAAATTCAACAGGGAGATTACCAGTAAATTTTTAAAGAGGTAAATTACCAGTAAATTCAACAAACAGGGAATTGAAGGACCTAGACAATGGAGATCGAAAATCGAAAATAAAAAATTATCGATGATGGAGATGCACAGCGGAGGCACATGAAGGTAAAGGGGAGGTCGAGGAGGGAGTCTGTGACACTAGCGAGGCTGAGGCACCGGGCGATGGCGGTTCTGCGACACCGGCGAAGGAGGTGACAAGGAATCGGAGAAATACAGTAGCACTGATGGGATGAGGCCAGCCGATGGTACGAGAGAAACGCATATTGAGAGAAGTGAGAGCAGAGAGCTTGAGATTTTGAAGAGGATGGAGCGTGGATTTTGTGGGGATGACAAAGCGTCCTCCATTAATCACCCTCTACGCGTGATTTCTCTGGGAGGAAGAAGAGTCGACATTAATTAGGGGTTTCTTTTCCGCTTTTCACTGCCACCGTCTAAAACAATTTTAAAAAAAATCAATATATACATATACCCAGTACTAGTACACAAATATGGTGCCCCATTAAAATGTGGTGCCCTGTTCCATTGGGCTTTTTTAACAGCCCAATGGACGGGCCTGCTCCTCCCTCTTCTATCTTCGGTAAGACCTAAAAAAATCCTAAATGCATCCCCAAATCTCTCCCTCTCCTCTTTTGATTCAAGTAGGCCGATCTTGATTTTACTGCATTTCGGCTTGATTTCTGTAATCTGCAAGCCGACTTTTTTTTTTTGCACCAATGAGATTATTTAGGAAATTGAGCATAATAGATGTGGGTGGTATGAGCCAATCAATTTAATGTATTTATTTTAACATTTTAAATAAAAGTGGATTGATATTGACATATTTGTCATATAAAACATAATGTAATTTTTCTATACTATATTCTTTAATACTCCCTCCGTTCAGAAATAAACGATGTTTGACTTTTTTCACATAGTTTTAGGAACTAAAAACTATATAAAATCTTATTTATTGTAATTGAATTTTTTTCATAGTTTAATATTTATTAATAATAAGTATTAAATTGTGAAAAAAAATTAATTAAAATAAAGAAGATTTTATATAGTTTTTAACTCCTAAAACTACATGTACAAAAACCAAATATCGTTTATTTCTGAATGGAGGGAGTATAATTTTTCTATAATGTAAGCATATGGAGGTTGGACGATCATTTAATTTAGTTACATATTTAATACAAAAATACATGTCCTGGGCATAGCACAGGCATGCCACACATCCCAAAGTTATAAGATTGGATTTTGAAACAAATCTCTAACCACTCCTCCCTCCTCCATCATCAGTAAGAGTTAGAAAAATCTTGATCATGCATCCCCAAATCTCCCCCTCTCTTCTCTTGATCTTTCACCTTCTCCGCCTCCTCCTAACACTGCTTCAATACTGATAGATTACATAGGTCTCATGTTGTATAGTGGGCCCAAAGGCTCAATACCTTGTAACATATATATATATCTTTGTCTAATGAATGAAACCCTCGAGGAGGACTTTACATCAATTCTGTCATTCTACATGGTATCACAGCCTTTTCTTCCTAACGGAACCCTAAATTGATCCTCCCGTCTCACTGGTCTTCTTCTTCCTCCGACCTTCCTCCTCGCCGCCATCCTCTTCGCGAGCCTGCGCCGCAGCACCTGGTGTCTCGAGCCCAGATCCGAGCCTCGCACCCTTCTCTCTGTCCTCTTCCCTCGCTCCCGGATCCGACCACCGCGCGCCACCAGCGCCCTACCGAGCCCAAGTCCGACGCCCCGCTCCCTCGTACTCCTTCGCTCTCGCTCAACCGCTTTCGCCCAGACCCATCGCCGAGCCCCTCACCTCCCAGATCCGGCACCCCTTGTCCAGATCCGGCCTCCTTGACCCCGGATCCACTGCCTCCTCTGCCCAGAATCACCCTGCCACCACCGGCTCTCCCCATCGGCCACCGGTTCTCCCAGATCCGACACCTCTCTCTCTCTCTCTCTCTCTCTCTCTCTCTCTCTCTCTCTCTCTCTCTCTCTCTCTCTCTCTCTCTCTCTCTCTCCGGTTGCCGCTGCCCGTTGCCGCCGATCCGTCACCCCAGTCGCTGGTCGTCGACGCAGAGGAGAGCCGATCGATCGGGCTCGGTCCTCTCTGTCTCTGAACGCGCTTCCAACAAGAAGAAAGTAGAGATTTTTAATCTCTTTTGAAGAAATTACAGAAACATCCTTTGTGTTTTCCTATTTTCGTTTCTGGCCCTGACTTAATTATTTATTAAGTTAGGTGGCCAATTAAATTTAAAAAAGAATTCTTAACATGGCCTTCTACGATCATCAACATCACGCCTTCTCCTCTATTCAGCCGACATCTCCAGACTCGTCTTGGTACATGGACACTGGTGCCACCTCCTATATGATGAACTCCTCAGGTAACCTCTCTTCTATTTACTTTAAAGGTCCTGCACACTCTATTATCGTCGGCAATGGTGGTCGCCTTGCTACTTTGGGGATTGACCATGCCAAATTACAGACCCCAACCCACCCACTACACCTTAACAATGTCCTCATTGCCCCAAAGATTGTCAAAACCCTTATCTCTGTCCGTCGGTTCACTACTGACAATAACGTTTCCCTTACGTTTGATCCCTTTGGTTTCTCTGTGAACGATCTTACTACGGGGGTTACTCGCATGAGATGTAACAGCACCGGGGAGCTCTACCCTATCACACCACCTCCTGCGTCCAGTCAGTCATGCCCGGTCTCCCTCTCGGCATCGTCATCCAGCCTGTGGCATGCACGCCTGGGCCATCCCAGTGCTGCCGTTCTAGATGTCCTCCTCTCTCAGAGTCTTGTCACCTGTAATAAAGACCTACACTCTAATTTATGCTCTTCCTGTCAGTTAGGCAGACATGCAAGACTGCCATTCCAACGGTCTTTGAACTCCACCCTTGATCCTTTTGCACATCATTCATAGTGACATTTGGACCTCTCATGTGCCTAGCAAGGAGGGTCACAAGTACTACCTCTTGTTTCTTGATGATTACACTCATTTCTTATGGGTCTTCCCGTTGCATTTCAAGTCCCAAGTGTTTCCTATCTTTGTCAAGTTCCATGCCTATATCAAAACACAGTTTCAAATATCCATCAAATGCTTCCAATGTGACAATGGTCGTGAATTTGACAACAAAGACTTTCACTCTTTCTTCGCCACACATGGGATCTCCTATCGGTTGTCTTGCCCCTATACTTCCCAGCAGAATGGCAAGGCCGAACGAATCATTAGAACCATAACCAACATGATGCGCTCTCTCCTCTTTCACGCATCTATTCCCCTTACCTATTGGCCTCACGCCTTATCAATCACATGTTATCTCCTCAACATTCTTCCATCTACTACCCTACACCATCGCTCGCCAACTCAGGCCCTCTATTGCACCTTGCCTAGGTATGACCACCTTCGTACCTTCGGGTGCTTGTGCTTCCCAAACCAGTCCTCCACCGCCCCACACAAGCTTCACCCGCGCTCCACTCCTTGTGTCTTCCTAGGCTATCCGTCTGATCATCGTGGTTACCTTTGCCTCGATGTTCGGAGTCAAAAGCTTATTGTGTCCCGTCATGTCACTTTTGATGAGTCTCGCTTTCCCTTCTCTTCTCCCATCTCCGACACCTCCTATGTCCCAGTCTGAGTCAGAGTCTTCCTTCCCACACTTTCTCCTTCCCCAGAGCTCTACCGGTGCTCCTGCCTCCCCCCCCCTACACCGCCCCCACCGCCACCTCCTCCTCCTACCACCAGACCGCACACCCGTAGCATCTCCGGTGTCTTCAGACCTCGTCAGATCGTCTCTATGAACGCCACCCTGCACCCCGCCAAACCTCCTTCTGTGTACTCCCGACCACCCCCTCCGTTACCCCAGATGTCGCGACCGCAGCATCTTGCTGCGCCCGCGGCATATCAACCCGTGTCGCGACCGCAGCCTTTTGCCGCGCCCGCCGCACAGCCTGTTACCGCCCCCACAGATTCCCAAATCTCTCCTGCCCCAAATCCGACCTCCCTTTCCCTTATCCGGCCCCACCTCCCACAAAACAGCCCTCCTCGACCCGAATTGGCAGGCGGCTATGCTCGACGAATACAGGGCCCTTACAAGGAATGGTAATTGGGTTCTGGTTCCTCGCCCTCCTGAGGCGAACGTCATTCGATGCATGTGGCTCTTCCGCCACAAGTTCCGCTCCGATGGTTCGTTAGAGCACTACAAAGCTCGTCTTGTGGTCAAGTCGATCTCAGCAGGTAGATATTGATTGTGATGAGACATTCAGCCCCGTGGTCAAGCCTGCCACTATCCGAGTGGTGTTGAGGTTAGCTTTGTCGCGACAGTGGGCCATTCATCAGCTGGGTGTCAAGAATGCCTTTCTGCATGGCCATCTGAATGAGGCAGTTTACATGTTTCAACCGTCGGGGTTCGCTGATACTGATCGTCCCAAGCACGTGTGTCTCTTGAAGCGCTCTCTGTATGGTCTGAAACAGGCTCCGCGGGCTTGGTTCCAGCGCTTTGCTTCTCATATGCTACGGTTGGGCTTCGTTGGTAGCCGCTCAGATACGTCTCTGTTTATCTATCGCAGAGGCACAGACATGGCCTTTCTGTTACTATATGTCGATGACATCATCATCACCGCCTCTTCTGATGCTTTTCGGACGTCTATTATTTCCCAGTTGAGTGCCGAGTTTGCCATGTCAGATCTAGGTCCGTTGTCTTACTTCTTGGGTGTCGCCGTGCAGCGTCATGCGTCTGGGCTGTTTCTCTCTCAGAGTAAGTATGCTGCCGAGATTGTTGCTCGGGCCAAGATGAATAACTCCAAGCCTGTTGCCACCCCTGTGGATACTTCCAAGAAGTTCAGTGCTCACTCTGGTCCTCTGTTTGATGATCCAACGTTGTACCGGAGCCTCGCCGGTGCTTTGCAGTATCTTACGTTCACTAGGCCAGACATCAGTTATGCCGTTCAGCAGATCTGCCTGTTCATGCATGCGCCAAGGGAACCGCACTTTCATGCCTTGAAGCAGATCATCCGGTACATCAGCGGTACCCTCGAGCTGGGCACCACAATCACCCCTTCCTCTCGTCTTGACCTCGTCGCTTACACTGATGTGGATTGGGGTGGTTGTCCTAACACACGTTGCTCCACGTCTGGCTATTGTGTCTTCCTCAACGACACCCTTGTGTCGTGGTCCGCGAAGCGACAGTCTGTGGTGCCTCGCTCTAGCGTCGAGGCATAGTACAAAGGTGTCACCAACTTTGTCTCCGGGTGCTCTTGGCTGCGCAATCTCCTTCTTTAGCTCCGCTGCCCTCTTCAGAAGGCCACCCTGGTCTACACCGACAACGTCTCCGCCGTCTATCTGGCCAGCATCCTAGTCCAGCATCAGCGAACGGGGCACATTGAGCTCGATCTCCACTTCGTTCGGGACAAGGTTGCTCTTGGACATGTTCGTGTTCTTCATGTCCCGTCCTCCTATCAGTATGCTGATATCTTCGCCAAGGGTTTACCTCGGCAGTTGTTTCTCGATTTTCGGTCCAATCTCACAGTCCGGGACCCTCCACTTTCGACTGCGGGGGTTTGATAGATTACATATGTCTCATGTTGTATAGTGGGCCCAAAGGCCCAATACCTTGTAACCTATATATATCTTTGTCTAATGAATGAAACCCTCGAGGAGGACTTTACATCAATTCTGTCATTCTACAAATACCCTCTCTCTCCCTCGGCTAACCTTTGAATGACCTAGACAGAGAGTTGCAAATTTTGGGGGAAAAGGGTCAGTTTTGCAAATAATTAAGAGGGGGTGATACTTATGCAAACTTTTTTGCATAGTGGTCTAGTTGTGCTATTCTCTCTAAAGATTTTGCGCTAAGTTTTGATTTTGCATGTAAATTTCCTCTCTCTTGAGACAAATAATTTGTTTTTTTTTTATGCATGAGCTTAATTCTAACGTTTTGGAGAATTTTTATCTTTTAGTTAGGGTTAAAATATTTGTAGGGTTTAATTATTTTATTACTTTAATACTACCTCCGTCCAAAAATACATTGTCTTTACTATTCACGCACGCTTTTTTAAGAAGGTAAAAACTATATAAAATATTAACTTTTTTATTAATTTTTTTTAATAATTACAAACTTATTGATAATAAGTTTGTAATTATTAAAAAAATTAATAAAAAAGTTAATATTTTATATAGTTTTTAACTCCTAAAAAAGCGTGCATAAATAGTAAAAGTCCATGTATTTTTGGACGGAGGGAGTAATAGTTTTATGCAATTTCAATATTTTATCTTTTTAGTCATCCTTGATACACAAGTTAGAAACTATGATTTTTCTTCAATTTAAGCACTTAATCTCTTTCATATTATTAACCAAATATTGGTTTACAGAATTTTCTCTTTATCTCCTTGGTGGAATCCAAGCCCTTCTTGGTGGATTCTAGACATATTTTCTAAGGTTTCGTCACTTGCGAACCCTTTTATCATCAAAGGTTCACGCTTGCGTGCCTTCCACAACTTCCTACTGCGACATTTTAGTTGGTGTTATATAGACAAACACTTAGAAGGGTGGTGATATAGAGACATGTATAGGAATATTTTGGGAGGCCTTGGCCCTGCGTGGCCTTATTCTTTTGGTTTTACACTAGACCTTGATATGGTCTATGTCCTTTTGACCGTGTTACATCCCATGAAATATATTTACCTTTTCAGACATATAGACAAACACTGCATTTCCATCATACAAAAATTCCAAAATCGTCGGGTGTCTCTACTCCCCCCAGGATTCACCTCTCAATATAACAAGTCCCTTCAACAAAAATGTTAACGTTAGAGACTTACAGAGGGAACAACAAAAATAAAAAATAACAGAAATCATTATTCATAAAAAACAACTCAAGCCTCCTCCCAGCCAGAAGTCAAAGCTCTCTTTACCATTCAGGTATCCCCTATACATGTGTGTGTATAAGAAAGATGCATGTTTAACAAGTAAATGTTACAAGCTCATCCAAAAGTGTTGAAGCTCCCACTGGTTGCTCCAATTTATACCCCTGTCGTTGGTATGATTAGCATATACGAGAGAGCCACAAAATCTCTCGGCGCTAGTTGATTGTTACTTCTCTAACCCAATAAACACGTCGCAATGTACCATACTTGTATCACTGTTCTCTTCCCCTTCTATGTTTGATTTGGTCATGACTTTCCAGTATCCTCTTAACAGATGACTGGGACTCGAGCTGAGAATTACATTAAATACCGGCTCATATGGTGTTAGACCTCCTCTGAAAAAAGCAGCCTCTTCACTCCAACTCCTTCCCAGAGCCAAACATTGAGTCCAGATGAGAGGAACCCTCTTTGTTAAATAAACTTGTTGGGCTCCCTTGCTGGTTATCCTCGCTGCTGCCAGTCCTAGGTTTTCCTGGTCGGGTTCGAACATTAACACCCATGGGAAATGGCACCTGAGAAAGAACAGGCTTAGTTGACATTCATGAATGTTTCAAGTAGTTGCACGATAGATAATCATATCATCCTTGGCTGTTTACGTTAACCTCTTCACACGATGATAAAGGTATAAATAATTTTTTATTTTGTTGATTTAGCTCCAACAGAAACTTGCAAAAGCAACCATTTTTACTCCTTTAGCTGCAAATTTTATAGATCTATACTTTAAAATTTATGAACAAGGTGAAAAGCTTTCTTCTTCTAAATCATTATCAACAACTGAATGAAAAAAATGCTCACTCCCATTGTAGAGAAAAATACAAGTTCTCTCATGAAAATATTTAACAAGTTCCTACCTGATCACCAGCATTTGGCCCATCGGTATGGAAAAGAATAGGTCTGCATCGCTTGTCTTCATTCATCAAGCTAGAGTTCTGGAAATGGGCGATAAGAGCTGCCTTTCCTTGTATGCGTCCATAGGCAAGTGATGCAACTTTTTCACTGTTGAACTTCTCCCATTTCTTCCCATTTAGTGTCTGTCAAGAATCGGAATTTTATTCAGCAGTGTCCTTAGCTAAGAATGATTTAGTACATGATGTAGCAAATTGGATGCCTGAAAGGTGTTCTGAAATCAAACCTCAAAGAGAGGAACAATATGGGCAGGGTCAATCATGTTGATAAATGCATAGCCCACATTGCATTTGTTCTGACAAAAGGACAAACAGTTGGACACAGAGAGAAGGGTATAAGTCAATAAGTTAAATAGAAAGATCTAATTTCAACTTCTTTCGTTAACTGAACTTTTTTTTTTCATATGTGCAAAATATCACTTGCCTTGAAGTCAATTGGTAAATATATGAAATCATAAGTTCCTCGATGGCGTTCATCTATTGCTGCCATTAGCATCTTGGATGTGTACCTACAAAGATAAGATACTGTTACTACCCAAAAAAAAAAACCAAAGATAAGATACTGTGTTAGCTCTGTATTGTTTTATCCAAAATTTTCAATTGGAAGAATAAAGACTGCATTGGGCTATCCAAGCTGCAACTTTGATCGTCATATAAACTGACAAAGCAGAATGTTAAGTTCACTCTGATCCTACATATGTGTACTGTCATTGTATGTGATATGATATGCACACTGAGAAACAGACAAATTAACATATAGAGAAAGAAAGCAGTATCTACACGTCAAGCTGAAATGAAAATTAAAACTTGCAGGAGACTGCACCATTTGCATACTAGAAAACCATGATTAATCACGTGCAGACAAAACTTACCTTTTTTTTTTCCTTTTTATTTTTCCAATGGAAATACATGAACTAAGCTTACATGCTCCGAGAGAAAGAATATAAACATGGATCAAAATAAACATAAAAAAAGGGAATAAGCAATAGGCGAACAAATCATAAATTTCCACATTGGAAGATTAAAAGAACACAACAGAAGCCTATCTGAAAAGTGAAGAGTGTTCCATTTCAGTGTCTTAAGTTGCCCTTTGTTGCATGCAACGTGTCCAAACAGAAATAAGAAGACACCCTTTTTTACCTAACAATGTCATCACAAAATTCTAAAGGCAGTAACTATGTATTACCTGCGAACCCAGTTTGCAGGATCTCACATTAAATTATATAGTACAGTCGGTTCTTCTATCCTATGCCCTAAGGGTATAGAATAAGACTCTAAATTGGGAAAGATTCCCTACTAAAAAGGCAAGCGATCCTAGGAATCTAATTCAAAAAAAGCTAAACTAATTAAAATTTTAAAAATACTATTATCCTATGCCCTTAGAAAAATCGTAGTACAATTTACTAATTAAAGCAAGCTGAAAAATATGACACTCCAAATGTGAAAAATGCCAACATACTTGTTTGGAATGTTCTTAATCATCAGTGTGGTGCGATTATCTTCTCCACGTAAAATACGACCAACATCAAGTTCATACTGCTTCTTGTCTGCTTGAGAAGTGCTTTCATTTCTAGGATTCCGTGGACGTTCATTAGAATGGTCGAATGAATTTGTCATAGAATTCATTTGCCCTCTACTGGGGTACAGCATACTCCTCTGCTGATGGGAATGCAAACCAACATTTCTAGGAGGAATGGACAAGTCCACGCAGTTTCCAGCAACACGAGGAAAGCCGTTGCGAGACATATATTCCATGTGATGCAGTGGGCTGCCAGAAAGTGCAATATTACCCAGAGAACCCTGGTGAAAAACACTAGGTTCAGGAGATCCCACTGGATAAGAATTTCTCCTGTCCCAGAGAGGATTAATGGCAGGTGCAGATCCTACATGATGATTACTCAAGGATATAAGAGAGTTCATCATGTGCTGTGGCGTTCTAGTCGGTCCTTGATTTCTTGATGGAGATTGTGTACTGGAAACTCCACTTGTAAATGAAAGGGAGTTTGGCCACATTAAGGTTGAATCTTGCCGGTTAGAATTAGTCCACATGTATTGTCCAGGAATATGCATATTTCCATTTCCAGATGAACCAAAACCTGGGCATAAAGAAAACTGAATCAAAACCATATTTACTTAATGAAATTAAAATCCTGATTTGCTAAATTACAGAAAACCTTTTGCATATGTTTTAATGTTTCAAATCAGGTTAGCAAGCAAGTTACGCAAACTTCAAAAAAAACGAGGAGCAAGCACCTAAAGCGGGATTTTAGAAAGAGAAACCTTAAAATGGGAGGAATACAGTTAAGCCGTATTTGGCAAAAGAACATAAACACATCCTCAAAATACATATAAATTAGGACATGATAGTATGGGTCCTCTTACCATTTCCCATTTCAAGTGAATGCCCATTTGAGCTCATCCTTGCACCGTGGGATTTCTCAATTCTTCTAAGTGGCAGAGAGGTCAGCCCTCCAGGTATATTACCATTAGCCAAACCGTCATGATATTCAGGAAGTGATTGAGGATGAAGTGTTGACATGCCACGAAAATCATGTTTAGTCCTGCCCAATGAATTGTGAGGCATAGAAAGGCCAATTTGATTGCCAGATTGAGCTTGCAAAAGAGATGGTGAACCACAGGATACATTAGAGGAGATCTCCCGATTGAACATATTTGCCCCAAATGGACCAGTAGGGATTTGCATTCCAGCATGAATACCCATCCCAGTTTCACCCTCGTAGCACGATCCATGTAAAAAGGGCCCTGCAAAAATATATGTTAAAGACGACTTCCCCTCCTCTTTCGGTATATATTGTCGGCATATATTTCTCAAAGAATATAACCATACCAGATATTCCGGTTGCAATACTACTATTAAGGCTACTCCGCTGCGGATGTATACCAAGCTCTTCTTGCTCCATATCACGAGGAAACAGTTGTGGTGAACTGCAGCACAATCCCAGCACACCCCAGAATGAATAGAGAAAAAGAAGGAAAGGAGAAAAAAGAATGAAATGTTAGCATAAAAGCAACAGACAAGGAAAGTGAGTTACACAGATTGTAACAAATATGAAGCATAAATATTTGTTGCAGGAAGACTCTCATATCTATTTCATACTTAAAAAATTCATAGTTGTTAGCTACTATGCAAAGGGATATGAACTTGCTTGGAAAGATAAAAAGTCATATTGGCACTAAATCCTCCAGTAGCAGCACAGAAATAAGAAGTTAAAGGGCATTTACCACTGTCTCAGGCCTCCAGTGCGGCTTAGCTCAAGTTTTATCCTCTTTCCAGCAATATCACTTTGATTTAATGCAAGAAGAGCAGATTCTGCCGCTCTTGTATCATAGAACTCGATGAATTTGTGATTACTTTTATGGGGAGGTTCATGGATCTGTTTACAAGTAATGGATGCGTGAGAAGCATAAAGTCTATATGCTAAGCTGCCAGATTTTGATTTTTTTTTTTCAAAAAAAAAAAGAAATAATTACCTCTTTAATCTCTCCATAGACAGCAAAAATCTGATGAAGTTCATCATTTGAGACCGCTGAGTCAAGATTGAACACTGCAAGTGTGCCCTGATTTACATCTTTCTCAGAAGGATAATCCTGTTTGTGGCAAAACACTGACCATTTAATACTCATAAACAAGCATGACACTAAACACATATATTCCTAATTATAGATTTATTAAACAATCAGGATAAATTGCATAATCCTCATCCCCATATAATCACAAATAATTACCACCACTATAATTCTGTAGTCAGATGTAAAAGCAAAGACGGGCATTTGAAACCAGACCACAAAAAATCTGCTCACCTTTGGAATTGAATAATGTATGTCAAGCTTCCGGTGCCTCAATGGCTTATTCTGAAGTGCCTTCATCGCGTTTCGTGCAGCTCTAATATCATAATATGATATCATCACAAAGCCTCTATGTTTGCAGGCTGTATACAGAGTCCAAATATCTCCATATTGCTGCAAAGAAAGACGGATTTGACCATTTAAACCCCATAGATAGAAGCGGTCATGTGCAGTAAATGAAAAGAGGGGTATGGCCAAGGATTTTGTGTCCATACCTCAAAGAGAGTTTGCAACTCTGAATCTTCTATATTGTTGTTAATATTTCGTACAAACAAAGTTCTTGATGGATGTCCACCTCCAACTGAAATATTAGATGCTTCCATCTGACTACTGGGAATTCCTTTACAAAAGTCAGAATTCCTTTGTCCAGTTGAACTGTCATCTCCTAGGTCCATTCCTCCAATGCTGCTGAAGAAGTCCAGATCTTCCAGGTCATCTCCTCCACTTGATTGGCCAACTTGTTCAAGCCCGTCTGCAACTCCAGAAAATAAATCTTCGTCATCAGGAAGGAGGTTGCCAATTGTTTGGGCCTCGATTTCTTTGAGGGATTGCAATGGCTCCTCTTGCTCATAGCGTGAGGAGACAGTATGAACAGAATGACCATAAAATTCACCATTTGATGATGTAGTCACTGGGGTCAAAAATATAAAATTCATTAATCAGTTTCAACAGAAGCCAAGTGAAAAAAAAAGGCCAATACTGCAAACCAAATTAAAGATATTATCAAATAGACTAGGACCAAAATTTGTGGTTCTTCGGGATCTCCAACACCAGCAAGGGGGTATGAAAATAAACTTTAATTTGACAATTGATGGAGGGAATAAGAACTTACACTTTCTGCTAAATAATTCTGATAGTGAGCTGGAGAAGAGTCCATTCTCGTAATGACTGGACATCATATGAGGCTTGACCTCTTCTTTCGTAAGTGATGCTGACTGCACATCCAAATTACATCTTGTAACAGAAGCAGAGTTCACAGGATTCCACAAACTGAAGCACCGAGTTGCTCTTTCTGCTCCTACTGCTTGTCTTTGCAGGGTAATATTAACTTTTTGACCCGGTACAAGGTGGTTATTAGGGCTTTCTGAGCACTTGGTAGCTTTTGATTCCATTGACAGTTTCTTCTGGATGGGGGATGAGGAAACAGGGGCACTGCAAGGTGTATGACACATCCCATCCTTTTTCACTTCTACATAGTGAACATAGTTGCAAATCCCTTTCAGGTTTCAACACATCATCTAAATATAACTCAAAATCCAAGGGCATGAACAAAAGAAATGGATGAAATAACAAAAGATGACTGCATCACATGTAGTAAAATGCTTTGTGTAAGCCGACAGCATGTGAACATTTATTTCACATGCCATAGCATTCTTAGAAAGATATTATTCTAGCAAACACAGTTCGTGAATTTTCTGTAGAAAACCAGAAAGGCACATTGATTTCATTGATAAAAATGAACTTAAAACTAATGCCCTGATCAGGTATTAGCAGGGGGCTTATTAATCTACGCTCCTAGCAATTCGAATAGAAAGTCGTTATATTTGGGCTGAAATGTTCAAAGGGAGTTACTAGGATCCATAGGCAAGCACAGTGCTGCTGATTAATAAAATGAAATTAAAACAGTGAGATACAAGGTAGAAAGTATGTTTGAGCAGAAAAAGATTTTGAAAATTCTCTCCAACCTCAATACAGAGAACCTCTGTTAGGCAACTAATAACCATTTAATATGGAATCAAGAAGCGAGAATGAATTATATATAGGCTAAGCAGTTTCTTGCATGGAAGATTTAACAGAATGGGCAGACTGAAGTAAAACTGCACTTCGAAAAATGTGCCTAGCCAACTATGTTGTAGGCAACCAAAAGGGCAATACAACACAAAATGGAATTACAAATATTCTGTGTGGAGATGAAAAATTGTGTATGACCTAATAGTTCAGTCACTAAGTGAGTCCTTATGAGCAAAATTTATAATGAGACTTGAGAAAACGACAAGAAAATTCTAGCATGGGAATAAAACAAAATGAACAGGACAGAAAGCAGACTCACCGCAGTTATCCATCAAGGGTATCTGTTTCCACCCCCAAAAAAATAAATTTGTATCTACAAGAGGAGAAAATAATTATTAAAGCATACAAAAGATACAGAGAAGTATATTTGAAAGTTGCAAAGCCGAAGAAAATTTCTGCAGAAGATTAAAAGATTTGGGCAGTTTAATTAGAGAATTACAACCTTTGGAGTATGGACGTATGGTGCATTCTGTGGTACAATTTTTTATGGGTGAATACCACAAGCATAACAAAATATGTTCAAATGTTATCAAAAACTTAATTTAAAAAAAAAATGCAAACCACTATCAGCATTTGGTGAGCTTCGGGCTTCAGTATTAACATATTTTACTATGGTTATAACGACAGTCCATCAACATTAAAGGTCGTGTATACCAACCCCCAAAGGTTGTGAAATTTGAATTTATTTTCCCAAATCATTTCTATATAGTGTTTCTGCTAATTGGTAAAGCATGATTAAGAGCTCCAGCTTGACCACATTCTATTAACACTTCTTTTCTACCTTGAAAAAAAAAGGTGTCAATTGATAACAAAAGATGTGTGAAAATCGAATTTCGTTGACAAGTATGATGCAGGAAATATACCTTATAGGTTCATGATCTCAACTGAAAACAAATGGAATGACCAAGAATTGATTGGAAGCAGCTCCCCTACTGAAAGAAAACATCTGTGAATATTAATATTTCCTGTATTGGCATGGAAGTGCAGTGGGTATGAAATGGATGATAACATGAAAAGGAAAAAGAATGATGAATCATAGAGGAAAGCAAATGGGGAAAATGGGGAAAACAATTGAGCATAACAAAGGCACACTAACGAAACTGGATGAAAATAACCACTAAAAGTCAAGATGCACAAGCTTATTATGAAAAAAACCCCAGCTCTAAGCTAATGCAAGCAGCAGCGAATCTTAAAATTACCAGATAATTGTTCCTAATTCATCAAAATCTCAGAGTTTCCATTTTCATATCAATCAATCAAGTAATATCAAAAGCAGCTTCACCAAAGGCAATTAATGAAAATTCAATAATCAAGAAAACGCAACATGAGCTGAGAGTACATAGAAGGGAATAGGGCATATACAAACCGATCTAACGCAAATTGAGATTGAGGAGCAAAATTAACTTCGGAGAGATAAGGATCCAAGAAACAAACGATAGGAACATTAACAATTGCGACAAACAAAGCAAAGAAACAGAAGAAACAGAAAGGAGAAATAAAGCACAAACCTTGAATCCTAATTGGGGCAAAAATTGAAGAACAACTTGAGCTGAATTATGAAAGAGGAAGGGGCTGGGGACGGAGCAAGCGAGGGAGGGAGGCAAGGCAAGGAAGAGATAGAGAGAGAAACAAATGGGGGAAGTAAGGGAGAATATATAAATGGAAGAGAAATCGAATGAATTACGGCATAAGGCAAGCAAATTGAAGAAGGGATCTAGGCAGCTGTGCCGTGCAAGAACCTCCAAACCCTTCGATGATGCTTATGCTATCTCTCTTCCTCCGGAGGTTTTCCCTGCAATGCACGTTAACCACATGTATATCCTTAATTTATTTCTCTTTTTTCCTCCTGGCTGGCTCTGAGCGAAACGCATCTCCCATGGATTCCTCCAGAGCTCCCCTCCGCAATTAATTGAATGAACTAGTTCCTGTGGTCGGAAGCTATGGAGTTCCCGGCAAGGACGAGACTTTCCGGTGAGATTCCGATCCTCTGCTCGCTCTTCTCGAGGTGAGAGAGGAGAAAGAAGATAAAAAGAAGGGAGAGAGGCGAGAGAGATTAGCTCTTTAATTAATCAAATTAATTAATACTATCAATTTGAAATTCAACCAGTAGACGAAACAAAGAAAGGAAAAGACAAGAGAAGAAAAGGGGAAAAAATAACGGTGGTCGTAAGTTTTAACCCGACACAAAAAATTAGTGATATCAAAAGAGATTACCGAGTAGTTGTTCACGGAGTAGTATATTTTAATTATCTTGTTTAATTACGAAATGATAAAAAAAATATTGTTTTTTTATTTTTAATCGAAAATAATTTGGTTGTAGGGGACCCTAAGAGTCAAAGGCATTCCTACGGATGAGAGAGCAAAGCAAAGAATCGTCAGGGCAATATGGATATACATGGCAAAGTTCAAATGTGATAGGCGATCCGCAACTTGGTTTGTCTCGCGATAGACATAACGAATCTCAACTGAAGAGAAGAAACCTAGTGAGACTAGACTGTCCGAGACAATCATTTGAGAGTCTCCTAAAGGCTTCCCCAAACCTTTTAGGTTGTTGATGATGGTTAGATTGTTATCTTCTATTTCCAAGTCGGGTATTTGTAGTTCTACTGTGGTCGTGATACCTTTCCAAGCCCCAAAGCTTTCAGCTCCCGCGACAGTAGGGATTGGGCAGGGACCACAACCAAAGAAGATTGGGGTTCCCATATGGTTTCTGATTATAAAGTCGTAGGAGCCAGAGCCAGAGGGCGATAGAGCTCCATCGAAATTAAGTTTGTGTTTCCCATTCAACGGGGGTTTCCATTTTGTTTTTTTTTTCCCTCTTTTGAGTTGTTGTTGTTTTGGTTTTTGGTTGTATTATTGTGTTGTTGTCAAGTTCTTCATTGTTTTTTGTGGATTTCCATAGTGAGATTTGTTCTTTGATAATAAAAAAATCTAGTTTAATTACCAGATATTAATAGATGTTACATTGTAGTTTATATTTTAATTATTTGTTTATTATTCATCTCTGTTATCTCATAACTCAAAATAAATAAAATCTGGTTTAGTACCCGTATATTACACTGGCGTTACTTTTTTTTATTAGGAAAATTTTCGGTTGTGAAGACTCTACCCGAAAGCATTCCTACGGATGAGGTCTTATAGATCTAAGTTATTTGAAATATCGGTACCTCGGACAAAGTGACCAATGTGTGCAACCTTGTTAGCCACTCTCTTGCCCATGCGGGGAAGGTGAAAGAAATAGACTTCTTTCACAAGCGACAAAAGGGTTTTGATATCAGCCATGATCCATTCAATTTCCCAAGGGCAGTTATGTTTGTTTTTCAAATGATTTTATTATCATAAAAGAATCTCCTTCAATTTGCACTTTGTATATATGCAACTGTATAATTTTTTGTACCCCTACTTTAAGGGCAAGGGCTTTCGATTTAAGTTGAGTTTGGGAACCAAGTTTCCGAATTCCTATGTGAAGCAGATTCCTCAACCAGTCCCGAAAAATTATGCCAGCGGAATTATTCAAGTTTTGTAGTGTCGAGCCATCAAAATTAAGCTTATGAAAACCTATAGGAGGTTTTCGCCAAGAGGTTTTTGTCTTTTGATTTTGTTTGACCTGCACCGAGGTAGCTTGCTTAGTAGGAGAATCTGTCGGATTCAGGACGCCATCGAATACTGATGTTTTCTACCAATTATCAACGTGAGTTTGTATGAGATGACTTGTTATTGATGTGCGAGGGATGACAACTTGTCTAAACAGGAATTGGTTTCTAATGTACCACGTAGTCCACCAAGTAAACGCAAGTCTGTCCTTATCCTTCATTGAAAAAGTGTTTCCGATAAAGTTGATGATTGGCTTAAAATCACATGATTGGCCAATCAAGTTGGAAATTTTTGTCCTCATACTCGTTGGGAAGGATCGTAACAAGATCATGTAATGGCATTCAATAAGCAAATAGGCGTCCTCTTCAATAGCAGAGTTGCAAAGACAGTTAGTAGAAGGAACAGATACACATTGTTGGTTAAGCCGGTCAGCAGTGGGGAGACCTTCTTGGGAGATTTTCCATTAAAAAAATTTAATTTTGGGTGGAGTATTAAGAGTCCGAATCCAGGAGTTGCTATCCATTTTCATGGCATTTTTTGAAGAAACAAGTTTGTAAGCGGACGAGGTGGCCTGAAAACCACCCCTCCCGGTCGGGCCACCAATAGAGACGATCCTCAATGGATTCGTAGCTAAAGGCGTATCTAAGATGTCGTTGACAATCGAAGACGGAAGAGTGGCCTGAAGCTTTTCAAGCCACCACTGACCAACTAAGATATATTCGCTAACACTTTCGTTGGGATTTGAGAAGTCAGTAAAATTAGGGCTAGAGCGTATTGAAGACGTTGTTAACCATTTATAGGTCCAAAATCTAACCGATTTACCATTGCCAATTGACCAAATTAGCCCCGTTTTAAATTTATCAATGAGTGGGGTGAGGTTAGACCATTGTCAAGATGAATTGCCTTGTTTTCGATAGTTGAGGATGTTTATGAGACCAAGATATTTATGAGTAACAAGTTTAACACGTACATTATTAGGTTCAACCAAAACTTTCCATTATAATTAATTTCATTTGGAGTGCTTCATTCATTTCTTTAGATTTTCTCAAGCATATTCCCCCGAATTTCTTCGGTCTACAGATTCTATCCCAACTAATAAGACGGCTGATAGCATGCATATAGGTAGGCATAATAGGTTGCATTTAGCTTAGTTAAGATGCATATCATGCATGGATTAAGTGCAATTTGCATATTTGTTCTCTGTGTGGTTGGAGTCGGAATCTACATGCTTTTATTGATTATTTCAGGTAATCGTGGATCCGAGGAGGAGACATGGGTTGATAACGCATTGGATGAGAATGTCTAGTTGATCGAAGAAGCTTACATGAAGATCTCAAGAGGTCCTGAGAAGAAGAAGCGAACCTAAACGAAGAACAAGTCTGCAGAAGTTGTCGTCAGACATGCTGAACTTGTTTTGCACTTTCTGGAGGCCTCGGTTGTCCGATCGACTATTATGACCATGCGTTGGAAAGCTCTTTCAGAGGGCTACAACTTTCATGTTGACGTCGAGAGCTAATTCGAGACGGAATTTTCGGGAAAACCCAATGCAGCGCCCGCCGCATAGTTTGCTGCGCCCGCCGCACGGACCGTCAGCGCGCAGCGCTTTAGAAGAAAAAACCCTAGTTTTTCTATGTTGTTTTGAGGCCGACTTGGATGTTTTATTAGGCCACTTTTATGTTATTTTTCATAACTTCGATTCTATTCTTACGTTCTATCAGACAATGAGAGAGAGAGCGATGTTCGCCATGGGCGACTAAACTCTCTTCGTTCTACTTGCAATTTGAAGCTTTATTTGGATTGATTGTGAGTTTCTGAATCTTGTTCCTTATTTCCTATATTGAATGCTTCAACTTCTTTGTGCTTGATTGTTTATTGATTTGTTCTATCTTGTCTGGCCAACTTGTTAGATCAATTCAATTGCTAGGGTTTTGTAGATTCCTGGTTGCGAACCTTAACCCAAGTAGCAAACTTGTTCCTTTAGGGCTGGTTGAACTATTTGAATGAGTAGGAAGTTGAATGTGTTGTTAAATCCCTCTTTAGGGACTGCAAATACCTTGGCTAATCTCTGAACTTAAAGCTATCAATTGGGTTAAATCCTTCTTTAGGGACTGTTCGATTGATAAGGGTTGCTAGGACTGGTTGGACTAGTAACTATATTAGGTCGGGACAAGGGCATTCATAGGAAGACTAAAAGGACAAGAGGAAGTTACAATATCAATTCAACCAAATAAAGTGGATAGTTGTAGGTAGAGCGATCTTCTCTAATTTGTTTTGCATTAATCTGTTTATAGTTTATTTTGCTTTCTTTCTTATTTCAACCACTCAAAAACCCCCTTTCTGCTAATTGGTAAAAACACATTGCGGAGAAATACTTGATTCTCTGTGGGATCGACCTCTTACTTGCTTGCTATACTAGTTTGTAGGTTTGAGTTTTATTTTGATACGGTTTATGCGACTAAAAACCGTCCATCAAATTGGCGCCGTTGCCGGGGGAATCAAGTTTATTTCTTTGTTTTGTGTATTTATTAATTTTTGTTTATATATCTAACTTTGTTGTGAACCTATCTTACGGTTCATAACACCCTTGCTACTAACTTTTTAAGATGTTGAGATTGTTGCAGTTTGAAGGTGAGAACTTTCACCAATATTTCACTAGATTGCATGAGTATGTTAATGACCTTGGTTCATGGGGTTATCAATATGGTGTACGGGAGATGTGTGTTTGCATATTTGATGGGATGAATGCTGAAACACGGAATCTTGCTGAGTCCATGAGTAATGGAGGCCTATTGGATATGGGACTCTTTGAGATTTGGGATTTTTTCTACAACATGAGTCGACAGGTTGAGCAGGAAGTATCAATCCGAACTCTCACACAAGTGTTGCAGCAGTTAGAGGAAAGAAACATGAGCCGAATCGGAAAATTGGAGGAACAAATGAACCAACTCATTCAAATTCTAAGTGCAAAAGGTGAGAAAGAAAGGAGCTTCGAAGAAGAAGATGAGGAATTGGTTGCAGACAACGATAGTTTCTTAGATAATGGAGGAGATGGTCTAGTGCTTCCTGGCTTGGAATCTCATGAGTCGACGCATGAGGTTACATGTGATGTGTCTCCTACTCCATCTGCACCATCCATTCTGATCTCGCCTATTGATGAACCAGGTCTAGAGCCATCAGCTGAGGCTAAAGAGGTAATAAAGGTAAACTTTTGCAATTTTGAAGTTAATGGTGTATATGTTGATCCTTTTGATTGCTATTTTGAGAAGCCACCAGCGGAACTGTGTTGGTGGTATCATATTCCTTCTGCAGAGAGTCATACTAGACTATTTGATAGATTGAAAGGGTTCTTGAGTTCCGCATTTTATGCTTTCAATTTATTGTGCTATGATGTGCTTTGCAAGATGTGTGCACAGGAATATGAT
Source organism: Persicaria maculosa (assembly GCA_963922045.1). NCBI lineage: Eukaryota > Viridiplantae > Streptophyta > Magnoliopsida > Caryophyllales > Polygonaceae > Persicaria > Persicaria maculosa. The sequence continues at coordinate 53,672,277 of OY998253.1, forward strand.
ATGTTACTGAGGGCCTTGACAATGTCTGAGAAATAAGGTCTTGAGATTGAGAATAAGTCAAGCCAATGACATTAAAGAGAGGCGCTTCTCGGGAGGCAACCCGAGGTAAGTTTTAGTTATTTCAATTCCTAGTTAGCTAGTTTTCTTTAACCCGACGCGCGCAATGCTCGGATCCGACCTATATCGCCCCTTCCACCACATTGTGAGTATTTCATTCATCTCTTTCTCTATGTTTTTATTTTTTGTTGTCTTTTATGTTTCATTGAGGACAATGAAAGGTTTAAGTGTGGGGGAGGGATTGCATTGCATATAGATAGAATTGGCATATCATGTTTACTTATGTTATCATGTTTATTTATGTTGTCATATTTATTTTTATTCATATACTGCATTAAAAAAAAATCACAAAAATATCATGCATTGCATTTAGGTGTTATTAAAGATACCCATCTTGGTTTAGTTTGTCCTCTAATTTATTTTTATGATCTTAATTGGATAAATCCCATGATTTGATTGAATTGCTTGAAAATGATTTTTGGAGCATGATTTGAGAATATAATTGAGCAAGTATGATTCATAGTTAAGGTTAAATTGAAATCTAGCAAAAACATAACCCCTTGTGAGTTTGTTTTGGCCTTATAGGGACTATTCATAATTATTTCCCTTTTGCTTTTATTGTGTGATTATACTCTCCATATGCTTCTTATTTCAATACCGTATTGCACATGTTTGTTGCTTGTGAATTTCAAATGATTGAGGCATGTTTTCTTTAGCCATATTATAACCTATCTACCTTACATATTATCCTTTGCTTGAAGCCCATCTGAGCCTTAAGGCCCATTCTTTTTGATAGCTCCACAAAAATATATCATAGCCAATGATTAGCCTGACCCTATCCGGGAATTAGGAGGGGAATTGGTGAAAAATCTTTATGTTGGAGTTGCTTTGAGTGGAGATGATATATGTATTGTTGTGCATTGCGAGAGGCATAGCCAAAATAAGGTAACCCTTCTTGCATAATAGAGATGACTTATTACTAGGGGCCTAAGGAGGATAAAATTCACTTAGGAGTAAAAGTCTAGTAAGCTTGGACCTAGGGAGGATAAAATTCACCTAGGGGCAAAAGTAAGCATAAAAGAAAAGAAGTCATCATAAAAAAAAAAAAATGCATAAGTTGTAATTTTGTATGGCTATTGAAATCGAAGAGTTTATTGTTGTGTATTGGAGTTTATGTTATTGGAATGGTTTGCGAAGTATGGAAGTTTTGGTGTTGTTCTGGTTGGTTGTTATTCCTTTTTCCCGGATTTTTAGCACCACAAGCCTAAATATTTCTCATGCCTTATGTTCCTACCAAAACCCCATTACAACCCTATAAAAGTCCTCATGATATTGTTTGCAAGTGATGACTTTCACGGTGTATAGAGCATTTTGGATTGAGTTGAGATGTTGGACTTTAAAGCCTAAACACATGAGAGCTTGAGTGAAACACATCATCCCGGTGAGGTTGGACTAAATTTGCTTTTACTATTGGATCGCTCATATATTTGCTAGGATATTTGTTCTCTTATTCATGGCTCCTATTGTTTGATGTTGCTTTTCTAAAACTATAGCATGAAGATCTTACTTGTGGGATGATTAATTCTATATTTAGTTTTCATTGCTTGAGGACAAGCAAAAGCTTAAGTGTGGGGGAGTTTGATAGCATGCATATAGGTAGGCATAATAGGTTGCATTTAGCTTAGTTAAGATGCATATCATGCATGGATTAAGTGCAATTTGCATATTTGTTCTCTGTGTGGTTGGAGTCGGAATCTACATGCTTTTATTGATTATTTCAGGTAATCGTGGATCCGAGGAGGAGACATGGGTTGATAACGCATTGGATGAGAATGTCTAGTTGATCGAAGAAGCTTACATGAAGATCTCAAGAGGTCCTGAGAAGAAGAAGCGAACCTAAACGAAGAACAAGTCTGCAGAAGTTGTCGTCAAACATGCTGAACTTGTTTTGCACTTTCTGGAGGCCTCGGTTGTCCGATCGACTATTATGACCATGCGTTGGAAAGCTCTTTCAGAGGGCTACAACTTTCATGTTGACGTCGAGAGCTAATTCGAGACGGAATTTTCGGGAAAACCCAATGCAGCGCCCGCCGCATAGTTTGCTGCGCCCGCCGCCAGGGGCGGTATTCATGCTGCGCCCGCCGCTTATTTGCTGCGCCCGCCGCACGGACCGTCAGCGCGCAGCGCTTTAGAAGAAAAAACCCTAGTTTTTCTATGTTGTTTTGAGGCCGACTTGGATGTTTTATTAGGCCACTTTTATGTTATTTTTCATAACTTCGATTCTATTCTTACGTTCTATCAGACAATGAGAGAGAGAGCGATGTTCGCCATGGGCGACTAAACTCTCTTCGTTCTACTTGCAATTTGAAGCTTTATTTGGATTGATTGTGAGTTTCTGAATCTTGTTCCTTATTTCCTATATTGAATGCTTCAACTTCTTTGTGCTTGATTGTTTATTGATTTGTTCTATCTTGTCTGGCCAACTTGTTAGATCAATTCAATTGCTAGGGTTTTGTAGATTCCTGGTTGCGAACCTTAACCCAAGTAGCAAACTTGTTCCTTTAGGGCTGGTTGAACTATTTGAATGAGTAGGAAGTTGAATGTGTTGTTAAATCCCTCTTTAGGGACTGCAAATACCTTGGCTAATCTCTGAACTTAAAGCTATCAATTGGGTTAAATCCTTCTTTAGGGACTGTTCGATTGATAAGGGTTGCTAGGACTGGTTGGACTAGTAACTATATTAGGTCGGGACAAGGGCATTCATAGGAAGACTAAAAGGACAAGAGGAAGTTACAATATCAATTCAACCAAATAAAGTGGATAGTTGTAGGTAGAGCGATCTTCTCTAATTTGTTTTGCATTAATCTGTTTATAGTTTATTTTGCTTTCTTTCTTATTTCAACCACTCAAAAACCCCCTTTCTGCTAATTGGTAAAAACACATTGCGGAGAAATACTTGATTCTCTGTGGGATCGACCTCTTACTTGCTTGCTATACTAGTTTGTAGGTTTGAGTTTTATTTTGATACGGTTTATGCGACTAAAAACCGTCCATCAACGGCGGTGTTGATTATCCTTGTTCAAGAAAAACCTAGTGCATATAATATCATTCATTATTTACAATATAAAAATATAAGAATTATGTATGAATTGAAAAGTGAGCATTTTCTAAGATATTGAATGATAAAAAAAATTCAAATGTTAAATAATAAGAAAATTAAAACATTATGTATGGGAAATATATGCTAAAAGAATATCAATATCATCAATATAATTCCAATGAATATAATGACTTCAATCAAAATGCAGGCATAAGAGAATATATGCTAAAACTGAAATTGAAGAATATGTGTGGGAGACAACTGAAATAATTTAGTAAACAATTAATATGAGAAATATACAATAATATTGATAATGTTTTGTAATTCCTGGTGCACATCTACTTCACCACCCGTGATTATAAAACCATTACCTAGATGGGAGAAATGAGAGGAAAAAAACAAGTGTTGCAAAACAATGCAAGATAAAGTAATAAATACATTGACGTTGCTAAAAAAATGTGTGTGGTTTGAGAAGTTGTACATTTTGTTTTATTAGGATTGCAAATGATTCACATAGACCTGTCAAAACATAACCCGACCCGAACACCCAGAATTTTTTGGGTTAAGACCCGAAAATATTGACCCGGGAAATTTTTTGGATTCGAACTCGAAAACCTGGTATTTTTCTGGGTCAAATTGGTTTCAACCCAGTGACCCGAATGACCCGCCCGATTTGTTAAAATAATACTTTGACTAATTAATGAAAATCTCAATGTCATATTATGGTAAGTTTAGTAATTAATATATTACTAAAATTAATTAATTTATAATTATATATTATTAAAATTATTCATGGAGATTCCAATTTATTACATTTTATAATTACAAACAATCTATTCTTTTTCAAATTAAGTTTTATATTTATTTATATTGTATATATATTACTCCCTCCAGTAGGTAATAGTTGATTTTTTATTTTTCAACATGTTTTTAAAAGATTAAATAAATCTATAAAATATTAAAAATTTTAATTAAATTTTTATACTCATTGGTCATTACTAATTCGTATGAAATAATTTTGAAATTTTAATTAAAACTTGATATTTTACAAAGTTTTAAAATTTACGGAAATTTCGCCAGGTACCCCTGTGGTATTGCAATTTTCGCGAGGTATACAACTTTTTTACATATTTCGCGTGGTGCCCCTGAGGTTTTAACCCATTTCGCCTCGTGCCCTTCTCGGTTAACTTTAACTGTTTTTGCTGAATCCTGTTAGTTTGCAAATAAAAATAATAAAAAAAGAAAGAAAGAAAGAAAGGCCGGACGAAAAAAGACCAGACGCGATACAGAGAGCGAAGAGAGAACGCTCGAGCGAGGGAGAAGGCGCCATACCCTGCTCGGCTCGGACCGCTGCTCAGACCTGCGCTCGGACCTGGGCGAGGAGAGAGCGAAGAGAGAACATCGTCCCCGAATAGGAGAGGCGATGCTGCTGGTGACATTTAGAAGGGGGGAAAGAGAAAGCTCGATTGGGAAATCAGTGACCCAAGGAAGGAGAGGCGACACCTAGCGGTATGGACTGGTCTTTTTCGGCGGAGTGACATTGGAATCGGAGTAAGGCATAGAAGGTAAGTCGATTTTTGAAAATTAGGGTTTTGAATTGGGGATTTTGAGTATGAGTTTGTAGCTGAAGATGACATGCAATATGGTGATGATTTGTAGCTGAATTCATATATTCAGAAATATTTTAACCAGCTTACTAATTGGTTGGTGTACATTTGATCTCATCCATGGATTTATGATTTATGTTGTAGTAAATATTGAGTGGAATTTGTGATATTGTAGTAAACTAATTATGTCCCTAAGTGTTTTGTGATGTTAATGCCTTTCAATAGGAACAAATTGTGATATTGTAGCTTACTAATCTTTGCTTTCAATTTCTTTGAATCATAATTGGTGCAGTATAGGGTCTCTCATACATGGTATGGGCTCTCCTGTAGTTACTGATATTTTAATTTGTGATTGTTGAATATAATGAATTGTGATCAATCATGCCATGTCTTTCCATTGCCATTTTTCAAATGCATCATCATATACAATGAAAAATTGACATTTCTCCTTCCATAAATGTTCTGATTTGCATTCATTTGTTTGTTTTAACCATTACTAATTATCATAAACATCCCTCCGAAGCTATTTTAACATCAGTAATGGTTACTGTTACACTTTAATGTGTGTATGTATATTGGGAATTAATCAGATGTTAAGGGTTTAGGTCATTGCCTAATAGCTTAAAATACCTTTAAAAAAATTAGGAAGGATGTCAAGAAGTACCAAATCTTTTGACTCCCTACGTTTCCATATGCATTTTAGATGTTGTATAACATGGACATCATCTCCTAAGGTTAGCCAGTAATATATTTTGCTTTCCATGACAACAGATTACTTATGGAAAAATGCCAAGAAGCTAAGAACCTTAGAAAGAGCATAACCTTTTTGATGTTAATGCCTTTCTATACGAGCAAATTGTAGTTTTTTTTTTTAAATCGTGGCCTATTAGCTCAATTGGTAGATCAATGTGTTTAGACACAAATATGTAGGTTCGAATCCCACATAGGTTATCTAGATATTGCAAACGTGTCTGATTGCTATTCGCCCAATTATTTATATCGTTCAACTTTTCGAATCCCAATAAGAAATAGCCTATGCGGGATTTGAACCCGCATCTCTGTGAATTAGCACATCGCTCTACCATTTGAGCTAATAGGCTTAACATTGGTTAGAAATAATTAGAGCCTAAAAGTTGTAGCAAAATATGTCATGTTTGTTGATGCTATACTCCCTGCATTTACTGTCATGCCTTGTTCTTCACAAACCATCATGCTATTATTTTCATGTGCATTCCCCATCCCATTATAGTGTTTTTTTTTTTGCAAATCTTTTATTCCCCTAGTCATGTCTGGGCTGTTGTTGCAAAGCTTTGCCTTTTGGTAAGCACACAAGGAGCATCAGCAACAGGCACAACCTCAATATCCTCTCCTTCTTGTACCCCTTCCTCTTCATGTATTCCTCCTGTCTGTCTATTCTTGGGCACTCTAACCTTCTTGTCAACTTCCCCTATTGCATAACGGTCCAAATTTAAACCCCAAACCCCAAACTATATTACAGAGATTATAACTAATCTAAACGCATATTAGTAGAGAGATTATAACAAATCCACCTAAAAGACTATCAAACCTATAACACAAGTCTGGTAGCAATCGGTAGAAATCACCAAATCCATTTACACAATTGAAATTAGCAAATTTCTAAAACTAACAATTCATTGCAGAATGGTAGGTCACCTATAGACTTCAGCAACAAACGAAAATTGAGTGCAAGATTCCCAAAATTGAGTACAAACTAGAAATTGGAAATAGTTTTTCACTGATGTAGCAAAATTGTAAAATGAAAAATCCCAAAATCAGTAGAAATCCCAAATCGAAATCCCAAACCCCAATTTCTAACCCTATTCCCCAAATCAAAATCCACTCACAAAATTTCCAATCGATCGAAACAACTAAATCGAAATCCCCAAATCTCTAACCCTAAATCATCCAATTTCAAATATACATACCTACTCCGAGTTATCACCAACCATTTAGGCCTGTCGGCTCCGCCTACCTCGCGCCACTACAGACACTAGCTGCCTCCGTCGTCCCAAGTCGTCGGCTTCGCTCTCCCTGGTCCGATTGTCTCCTCTCTTCTATTCCCTCCACACAAGCATCGTGTTCTTATCAATTCCGTTCTTTCCGCTTTAATTAAAAATCATTTTCTTTTTTTTTTCCAAAAATAAAACTAACTGGACCAGTTAGAGATAACGTTAAAGGGCACGACGCGGAAAATTTCACAACCCCAGGGGTACCACATGAAATATGTCAAACAGTTGTATACCCCGTGAATTAAGCTATGCCTCAGGAGTACCTCGTGAAATTTCCGTAAATTTGATTAAGAATATTGAGTAATAGTAAAAATCAAATTTCATAGATCGGAGGTAGTATATAATTACAAGCGCTTGAGCTTTAGATGACATCTTCTAATAAGTATAGAGCCCAAAAAGAACAATTTACCAATCACATCTTTAAATTTACATTTTGAAGTTATCATAAAGTCATCAAAATATGATTTTTTATTAAAAAATAAAAAAAAAATTGACAAACCTGAAACTGACCCGAAACCGGAGCAAACCCGGTCTTGAGTTAACTCGGATCTACCCGAGACCTGTTTACCCAAAACCCGTTTTACTCGAAACCTGAAGTTACCCGACCCGAACCCGACCTGAATGACCCGATTGACAGGTCTAGATTCACATAATAAGGATAATAAAAAATACTTGGGGATATGTCTGCATGACAAAGATGAAAACAAAATTAAGTCCTTCAGCATTTATACTGATCTAATTGGTTTTAAAATACAGAAATGCATATTTCATTTAGTATTGAATAATATATATATATATATATATATACACACACACACACACACACACACATATATACACACACATTATGGATCAAATGTTAACAAGTCTTATTGTGTTTTGTGTTAACAAATATTGGTCATTGATCGAATGAAAATGGAAGAATGTGATTAATCTTGGATTTTAATAATTTATTTTTACAAAACATGGACCCACGTGAACCACAAACGTGGGACCCACGTGGGCGTGTGAACTACAAACGTCCCTATAGTTTTTTTTGTTCAAATTTACTACAAACAAATAATTACTATCAACTTAGCGAATAATTACTATCACCCTAGCGAAAAGTTGCAAAATTGACCAAACCTTTTGCTACCTAAACCATAACTCCTCTTTACACACGAATAATAACTATCAAGTTAACGAATAATTACTATTAGCCTAATGAATAGTTTCAAAATTGATCAAATCATTTGCTATTATTTACACGATAACTGCTCTTGACACATGATAAACCCCCAATTTTCTATGGTTTGTTAACTTGTTAAATTTCTGAAATTGATATTTTGTTTTTTCATCTTTGATTTGCCACTGAGATAGGATGATTTTGTTGGTCTTAGTCGGGGATCGGATCCAATTTTATTTGGGGATAATTTAGCTATTCGGCAAGTTCATAGTTTCTATGAGTTGATAATAAGGAATTATTCATATGTATATGGTTAATTAGATGTGGGAAATCAAGAATTACATTTACATACTCTTTCAACCTAGTGAATAATTACTATCAACTTAGCGAATAATTACTATCAACCTAGCGAATAGTTGAAAATTGACCAACCCTTTTTCTATTATCTAAATTATAAATCCTATTACAGACGAATAATAACGATTAATTTAGCGAATAATTACTATTAACCTAGCGAATAGTTGCAAAATTGGTCAACCCTTTTGCTATTATCTAAACGATAACTACTCTTTACACACGAATAATAACTATAAGTTAGCGAATAATTAATATCACCTTATCGAATAGTTCAAATAGGGCACGACATAAAAAAGCAATGTTACCCCACCAAAAAAAAACGTTACGCCACAAAGTGCAAACAAAATCTGAAAGTTCAGAGTTATTATTCGTTGATAATAAGGAATTATTCGGTAATTTATTCGTCATTATTCATCGAACACACAGTGTAAGGAAAATCTCATCTCTACAAAAAAAAACGTTACCTCACAAAGAAACCCTACACACACGCTTCCGCTTCAACAATTTGGCTATAAAAATGGTAGGACCTACTCTTTTTTATTTATGTAAAAAGGGAAAGTCTCAATTAATATCATCCATCCATTTCTAATCAATCAATGACCTATATTTGTTAACACAAAACACAATAAGAGATGGTTACACATGACCCACCGTATATGTATATGTATATATATATAGGTTGATTTTGGTGTAGTAAGCTCTTAACGTGTATCATGTACATAAATCAGGGTCGTTGATTGATTGAAATGGGTGGCTGAGATTAATCGCCAATTTTAGCCTTTTTTCTTTAATTAGAAATCAATGGGACTCACATGTTTTCTTCCCCACTTGCTTAATTAGGGGCGTGTGTGGTGCACTCTATTTAAATTATTCGATGGTATCTCTGAATTATTCGATCGTATCGACGGATTGTGCGATGATATCTCTGGATTATTTGATCGTATCAACGGATTATGCGATGATATCGATGGATTATTCTAATTGACTAGCACCTTGAAAACGCCCCGAACATTTAACTAAAAATTATTCGATTGTATTGCTTGATTATTTGATGATATCACTTGATTATTCGATGGTATAGCTTAATTATTATGCGGTGTTGCAATATTATTAGGTTACTTATGCCATTTTAACAAATAACTAAAAATTATTCGATGGTATCACTGGATTATTTGATGCTATCACATGATTATTCGATGATATCTATGAATTTTTCATTCATATGACCACCAACGTAAAAAAAAAACATCTCATTAAGCACAAAATCAGTCTATACACATGAATAATTCGACTTTTTTCCCCGAATACCTATGAGATTGAAGAATGAATGAGCAATTTAGGTCTCAATTCCCTTAGTTGGATTAACTCCTTTCAACTGAATAACTCTAATCCCACCATATAAAAAATCACCGATTCATCTCTAACAAATTTGGTCCCAATCACCCCTAATTCATCTCTAACAATTATCCATACAAACTACTAAAACTAAAAGGAAGATATCGGCATGAATGATTTGCAACCTCTTGCAATATCTCCATGAATGATTTGCAGAAATCAAAGAAGGCAAGTCGCCCCCGGATCTGAAATCGAAGAAGGCAATTCTTATTAAATCAATCGACATCTGAAATCAAAAATCGAAGAAGGAAATTCTTATTAAATCAATCGGCATCTGAAATAAAAAATCGAAGAAGCCAATTCAAACGGAAGATATCAACATCGATAAGAAAAAAAAAAGAGTTATCTGACTAGTTAAATATATACCTCAAGATTTCTAATTTTTGCATTTAGATTGATATCACATTTTAATCAATGCGGAGTAGCAAAGCTTAGGGAATCTACATATTAGAGATGCAATATCAGTTTAAACATATGAATTACTTGAACAAATCAGCATTACCTAGAAGATCCCGTAAGTCACCAATGCCCAAGTCGGATTTCAAACCTTATCCATCGAAGCACATATGATAGTAAAAAAAAAAAATCCTAGATCGACCTAGATTCGGACGATCTATGGCTCGTTCTGGGTTATTGCAGCCCGACGCACTTTGCCCTTCGTTTCAATTGCCAAGGCCAGTCAATGAATTGGGAACAAGCTTAATCGAAAAACAATTGGAAACATAAACCATTGCCGAACTTCTAAAACATTGAACAACCGAAAACCTAGAGAATCGTGAATTTAGCAATTTTTGAAAAATTGCCTCACACCTCAATGTAGGAGAGAAGGAGAGAGGAAAGGCTGACTGGATAAGGGGCTGATCGGCGACGACGACGGGTGCTGGAGACCGGAGAAGATGGTTCAGCCAGAGGCGTGGCGATGGTGATTGGTGACAGCGGGCGTGGTGATGGCACCGAGCATCAAGGTGGGGGTAGCGACCCCAAGAGGAATGGAGCATTGATTAGCGCCATGAGAGCTCCGAGACTTCTGGACCAGGGATGTACGAGATTTTGGTGTTATGCTGTATAGGTGGATAGAGGCAGACCCAGCACGACCGATGTGCTAGTAGTCCGTGACTTCGCTAATGTCTTCCCAGATGAGCTGCCAAGGTTGCCCCCGCAGAGAGAGGTCGACTTTGCGATCGAGTTGGAGCCGGGCACCAGGCCCATTTTCGAAGTACCTTATCAGATGGCGCCGACCAAGAAGGCTAAGCTGAAGGCTCAGCTAGAGGAGTTGGCCGAGAAGGGGTACATTCGTCCGAGTACCTCGTCGTGGGGAGCTCTAGTGCTGTTCGTGAACAGGGAGGACGGTTCGTTGAGATTGTGTATTGATTATCGCGAGCTGAACCGGGCAACGGTGAAAAACCGTTATCCATTTCTGAGGATCGATGATTTGATGGATCAGCTCTAGGCCATCGTTGTGTTCTTGAAGATTGATCTGCGGTCCGGGTATCACTAGCTTAGAGTTCGTGCAAAGGACGTCCTGAAGACCACTTTTAGGACGTGTTATGGATATTATGAGTTCGTGGTCATGCCGTTTGGACTGACCAACACTCTAGCAGCTTTCATGGAGCTTATGAACAGGGTGTTCATAGACTACTTGGATAGGTTTATGGTCGTCGTCTTCGATGACCTTCTAGTCTATTCGTGGTGTCGAGAGGAACATGAGGATCATTTGAGGATTGTCTTGGAGACACTGAAGAAGCATCAGCTGTACGGGAAGTACAACAAGTGTGATTTCTGGATATCTGAGGTGACCTTCTTAGGTCATGTGATTTCTGCAGCTGAAGTCACCGTGGATCCGGCAAAGATTGACGCTATCGTTGCTTGGGAGGTGCCCAAGAACCTGTGAGATATCCGCTCTTTTTTGGGATTGACTAGCTATTACCACCGCTTTGTCTGAGACTTCTCGATGATTGCCTGACTGATGACCCAGCTGACTTGGAAGGATGTTCCTTTCGTTTGGTACGAGGAATGCCAGGCCAGTTTTGAGCTTCTGAAGGAGAAACTGACGACAACACCAGTGTTAGAATTACCTGATGGGACCGAGGACTTTGTGATCTACACAGATGCTTCGTGTTCTAGTTTGGGTTGTGTTCTGCACGTGATGGACCAAGTTATTGCTTATGCTTCACGCAAGCTGAAGCCCAGAGAGGAGACTTACCCTACTCATGGTTTGGAGTTGGCCGCAGTCATTCACGCTCTAAAGATCTGGAGACATTACCTATACATCACCTCATGCAAGGTGATGACAGATCATAAGAGTCTGAAGTATATTTTCACCCAGAATTGAAGGAGCTCAACATGAGACAACGGGGTTGGTTGGAGCTCCTGAAGAACTACGATTTGGACATCGTCTATCATCTATGGAAGGCCAATGTAGTTGTAGATGCTCTCAGTCGGAAGACTCCTCAGGAGGCGACCTTGGCTCGATTGATAGTGTAGGAGAGTTTGCAGGCAGAGTTGATGTCGTGTGGCATAGACGTGTGGGCTCAGAGAGAGTGTGACCAGTTGTCCTTTTTAGATATTCAATCCGAACTGATAGAAGAGATTCGCAGAGAACAGGCAGAGTGTCCCGAGGTAGTAGCTTTGAGGGAGCGGATGGCTCAGGGACAAGTTGGGGATCTTGCAGAGAGATCCGATGGGTTTCTGACCTTCTAGAATAGGATCGTGGTGCCATTTACGTCAAATCTGAGGCAGAGGATTATGCAGGAGGCCCACACCACCCCTTATTTGGTTCATCCAGGGATGAATAAGATGTACTAGGATTTGAGGAGATCATATTGGTGGCAGGGGATGCAAGCAGAAATTACAGATTTTATCGCCAAATGCCAGGTCTGGCAGCAAGTCAGGATTGAGCATCAGAGACCATTTGGGTTTGTTCGATCACTTCCAGTTCCTGAGTGGAAGTGGACAGATATCTTCATGGACTTCATCACTGGGCTGAGGAGGGACATTTGACGAATTGATGCTATCTGGGTCGTGGTTGACAGGTTGACCAAGTCGGCCCACTTCATAGCCATTCAGAAGACCTGACCGGTCTCGAACCTAGCAGATGAGTTCATTAGGAAGATTTTGATGCTCCACAGAGTTCCTGAGCGGATAGTTTATGACAAGGATGGATGGTTCACATTGAGATTCTGGCAGCAGGCTCATGATGCTCTAGGGAGTCGAATGTAGTTCAGTACAGCTTATCACCCTCAGACAGACGGTCAGAGTGAGCGGACGATTCAAACCTTAGAGGACATCTTGAGATCTTGTGTGCTTGAGTGGGGAGATCGCTGGGTCAGATATCTCCCGCTAGTGGAGTTCTCCTACAACAATAGCTACCATGCATCGATCGAGATGGCTCCATATGGGGCACTGTATGGGATGAGCCCGCATACACCACAACTTCGTTGCTCTAGTTGGTTAGAGAGACAGTTGACCAGGTCGGACGCCTTCGGAAGCACATGAGGGTCGCTCAAGACCAAGATAAGAAGTATGCGGATAAGAGACGGACAGAGATTGAGTTCGAGGTAGTATCACACATCTAGATTAGGGTATCACCGACCATAGCAGTTCGTCGCTTTGGCATTAAGAGCAAGTTGAGCCCTAGGTTCGTGGGACCATTTGATATTCTCGAGAGGGTCGGCGAGGTCGCATATCATTTAGTCCTACCTCCATCGTTAGCCGATGTGCACGATGTGTTTTATGTGTCCCAACATCGGCGCTATATTCCTGACCTGAGCCATATCTTAGACTATTTTGACCTTCGAGTTGAGCCTGACCACACCTATGTAGAGAGCCCAATTAGAGTGCTTGATCGTCGAGTCAAGAAGTTGAGGACCAAGGAGGTACCTCTTCTTCTGATCCAGTGGTCTAGGAGGAGCCCCGAGGAGGTGACTTGGGAGGCAGAGGATAGCCTTTGGGCGAATTATGTGAGTGTCATAATTGAGCTCTTAGGGTCTTATGTTGAGCCGAGTGTCGACCTATCCTTGACCTAGTGAGCTAGTGGTGAGCATTAGTAGTCTTTTATTTTGGGATTTTGGGTATCTCTGTGATTGAGTGCTTATGATTGCTTTCTCTGTGCAAATTCTGTGCTGAGATGATGTGGCTGGAGTGTGTTAGAGTGCTTGATGTGATGCTCATAGATGCTTGTGATGCCTTTCGCATGATGTTGATATGCCTTATGATTCGTAGTATGTTTTAAGACTTTTTCGCCTTTTTGGCATGTTTTGAGCTACTAGTATGACTCATGTTATGTTTAGATGGTTTATGCTGTTGAGATGTTTGATTGTTGAGACTATTTTGATGACATTTTGAGACTTGTCACGTGAGAGGTGGTTGATGATATTATGGATATATATCTGAGTTGATGTGTTTGTTGCCTTACAATTCCTATTGAGTTGAGAATGATAGTTTGAATGATTTTGTAACCTAGGAAGGAAATGAGGGATTAGCCTTTAGAGGTAGATGTCTCCACCTCTTGAGTTTCGGCATTTGTTGGCCGATCCGGGATTGGGAGGATTTCGAGCGATTTTGAAAAGCGATTTACTCGATTTCGGAAGAATTTGAATGATTTTGAGGAAAAAGGATTGCATGGATTTTGAAGCTTTAGTCTCGGGGATGAGACTTGTTTTTAGAAGTGGATGAATGTAAAGACCGGATTTTAGAATTTCCAAAATAGGAAAGTTTTTGGAAAAATTCGTCCTCGAGCGTTGCTATTTTTAGAAATTCCTTAAAAAATATCCCGACACGCTTTTAAATTTCAAATTGGTGGATTCTAAACCTTATTCATCAGATTTTGGGATGTCGGATTTCGGGATGGAACGTCGGGATTCAAGGTCGAAAAAGCGAAATCTTCTCTCACTCTCTCTCCCTCCTCATGCCTCTCTCTCTCTTTCTCTCCCTTCCTTAAGTATTTTGTCCTCTAGCTCATTACAACCATAATGAGCCTCCAATTTTCTTCTATATAAAGGGGCACCAATCTCTAAGTGGATCCTTATGCCCTCAAAATCTAAACCAAGAAACCCTAGCCTCCCTAAATTTGAAGAACAAAACCCTAACCCCAAAAAAACCCCATCTTTCTCCCGTTTGATCCAAATCCCTCCCCTCTCATCTCTCATTCTTGTTTCTCAGACCTCAAATAGCCTCAAAGCACCCCCAAGAAGATCTCCTCTTACAAAAAGAACCCATAAATCACGATCGGAAAGTCGTTTCCAATTAAAAACCAGGTTCTGCTCAATCTCGCCGCCACGACCAGGCTATTTCGCCAATGCGAGGACGAACCCAGAAAATGGTGTTCATACTCGCCGCAAGACTCATACTCGCCGCCGCGACTTCGAGCCCAGTTTCATTGTTTGCTCGGTAAAACGTCTCGTTCTCCCTCGTTTCTCATCCTTTTTCAATTCCGATTGTTTTTGCTTGTTCCTTACTCCTTCCTCTATCTTCGAAGGCACAGAAACATTAGATATAGTGTTGCTTGGTGTGGATTAGAGCCCTTTTCCTCCCTTCCTTCCGTTTGAGCAAGGTAAGCTCTTCCCTCACTTTGAATCTCTCGTTTTGAGGTTAGATCTTTATAAAGGTCCTCTTTTAACCTATATCCATCCTTCCTAGGCCCTGTCGTAGCAAGAGTTTGTTGAATCGAAGCCCAAGGACTCCCTTTTCTCAGGATTTTCGAAGAGCCTCAAAGAGGCTAGGTAATCCCTCTTCCGTTCTCCCCTCTAGTCCTAATTTGGATTCGTTTATGTGTTTATTGAGTCAGTTTTTGAGCTAGAAATATTTTGAAATAAATTTTAATGAATATGGAGTTGAAACGAGAAGAAACGAGCAAAAACGAACAACCTGGTTCGAATCTCGCCGTGGCGAAACCATGGTCGCCGTGGCGAGGATGAACACATGACCCCCAAGGTTGAAGATGAGCTTTCGCGGTTGCGACCACGGGTTTTGCCACCGCGAGATCCTTGTGTCGCGGCCGACGAAGGACATCCTCTCGCATGGAGCTTTGAGAGGATCATGCGGCCGGGACCGGCCCTCTCGCGGCCGCGAGATCTCCTCAGTGACTTGGCCGAGTCACTCCCATTTGGAATTCCTTGTTGGTTTTGGCCCGATCCTTTTCGAATGTGTTTGAAATAAAGGATGACTTTTGAGACGGGATTTTGAGATATTGTTTTAATATTAAATATTCAAAATGGGATTTTAACGAAATTTGAATTATCAGGTTTTATGCTCCAGAAATGTTTTGAACGGACTCCATCTCAATGTTGGGATTCTTTGACTTGGTTCGATGATCAATGTTAGTTTTGGAAATGAGTTGGAATTTCGTTTTAAAGGGATTTATCAAATGGCCTTATTGATGCTTTATCGTATCGAAAAGACTTTGCAATGGTTTTACTCTCGCTTTGTTTTGGAAACGTTTTGGAAACTCGATTTCTGTGTATATGAGTGGTAGTATAGTAGCTTATCTAATCTATGTGATTATAGGTGGTTGTTGATTGTTGGATTCCGCGTGCGTTGTCTTTTTGATGTTCGACATTTTCAAGTAAGTTCCTTTATGGGCTTACTCAGATTCGAAAGAGAAAATCTTCTACTTGTGGTCATATGACATACTAGGTGCTTCATACGCATTTAAAGCATGCCATGTAGTATCATGCTAGGGTTGCACTCATGAATGAAAATTTGGATACTCTGTGTGTTTGAGAACAGAAATGACCATTATCTATGAGTCCTAGAGTCTTTGCTAGGGTCATAGGATAGCCCAGCACCGTCGGGTTTGTCCTGAGTCATTATTGTCATTATATGAGATGAGATGATAGCCCAACACCATCAGGCATGAGCTTGATTTATGATGAGCATAATGATATGATCTGATATGATGATGACATGTACAAACATGATGAAATGGGTACCGTGCTAGCCAGGTCCGCTCAAGAAAAAGGGGGCGGAGTAGGAGAGGGACATGCCACTTGGCATTCTTTGAGTGCCTTGACAGGACAAAATCGTTGTGTTTCCTATCAAAATAAAACTCAAACCTACAAACTAGTATAGTGAGCAAGTAAGAGGTCGATCCCACAGAGAATCAAGTATTCCTATGTATTGTGTATTTACCAATTTGTAGAAAAGAGGGGTTTTGAGTGGTTGAGAATGAGAAATATTAACAAGTTAGGAGAATCAATAATTAAGAGATAGTTTCACCTACAATTCTCAACCCTATTTGGTGAATTCGATCCTTGTTTCCTACTCAAGTTCTCTTCCTTTTCCAATCAAATGTTCTTATCTTGATTTAAATAGATTATTAGCCCTATGAGTTCTAATAATCCTTTACTCCTAAGCAATCTTAACATGGATTAAGGTTTAATTCTAGGAATAGCAATAAGTCTCAAGATGTATAAAGCTTATAAGCAATATCAATCCCTAAAGAACTAATATTTAACCTATAGTCAACTTCCTACACATTCAAGCTTTCTAACGAAGTCAACTAGAACATGTTTGCTACGAAAGATTAAGAATCATAACGAACAATTCAAAACCCTAGCGATGATGAGATCCTAGCAAGGTGATCAATCAAGATAGCATCAAACACCATAAAGCATTCAAGCACAAAGAAAATGAAACATGTGATGGAAATTAGAACAAGAATAGAAAACTCACAATTCAACCAAACGGAGTCTCAAATCGTAGGCGAACCAAAATAGTTTAGCACTCCATTGTCAAACGATTGCCAAAAGATTAGATGAGATCCCTAAAACAACCTAAAACAAGCCTTTAAATAGGCCTAAGTACCGTCATAAAATCCTAGAAAGTATTTCCCAAAGTTAGGCCCAACTTAAGAGGCATAGAAAATCGGCGTTGAATCCGGCCCAGAAAAACCGCGGGTGCTGCCTTCTAGGCCGCGGGTGCTGCCCAGAATTGGCGATCTGCTGGAATGGCCGCGGGTGCGGTTTCTGTGGACGCGGGTGCGGTTTTCTGGCTTCCCTTGTTCCTCTGGCCGCGGGTGCGGTTTTCCTCTTGTATGCCCTTTGCCTCTTCCTTATGCATTCCAACTTGGCTTCTCTAGCTCGTTCTTGCCTCCATATGATCGAATGACTCTAATGAATGGTCTCCTCCATTCTTTGAATCCAAAATCTGTAATTACTCGCTAAACTTGTGTAGATTCCGCACTTAAGTACCAAATGAGCAAACAAGTAAACTAACGCTTTAAAATACAATATATACATCTAAATGACCCTAAAACTACTCTATAATGCCTATCTAAATATGCATTATCACACCTTTACTATCTTTATAAGCATGACTTGCGTCTTTAATTTTCATATTGCATTAGAGCATCTTTATTATAGGATTAGTGTATGTGTATGCTTGCTTGTGGGACCCAAAGTGCGTTTGGGGGGGGGGGGGGGAATCGGTTTGACGCCGCCTGCACAAATTCGTTTTTAAGTATTGCTCTATGCTTCATGGCGTGGGAAATCCTCCTAGGCGAATGTGAAGAATCTGTCTAACTCAGGTAATTCGGCTAAAGGATTTCTTGATTCTATGTTTATCGATTTGGTTTTGACCTGGTCTCACCGTGGCAAATTGTACTTTACTTCCGCTTTCCATTTTTTCATAAAAGAATTTCAGCGACTTAGCCTTTTAGAACAGGTTAAGGGTACCCAACGACCCTTTGATTTATTTGGGGTTCGACATCCCCACTTTAAATACTGATCTTTCAGGGTTTGAAACCTCAAGTCGTACCTGAATTGCAAGATCTGAACGAAGGTATCTAACCTTCGAAACATAACCCGGATATTTATATCCGGTCCATTACATTATGACCCTAGCAAATGACTCTACGACTCACAAGTTAACAGTCGTTCTACCAAACACATAGAGTAACCAGATACTCATTCAATTGTGCAAACCCTAAGCAGGATACTACATGATCATGCCAGATGCAAATGCAACACCTAACATAATATGTAACAACAAGCATGAGAGTCCAACTTGAGTAAGCCCCAAAGAAACTTACCTAGAGATGCATAACAACAAAGGTAAAGCATTAAGATAGGTCAGAGATCACATAGTAAGCATAATAAATATATAAGTCTATATCCAAACATACAAACATACATAATGTTGTAGGGGAGAACTAAATATGTAAATATAATAAAATATAAACACAATCACAACTCTAGCCTATCAAATAAATTCAAGCCTCTCTCGCTATATGTAACGACCCGGGATTATGATTACCGTGTTACGTTTCGAGGGATAAAACCCCTCGTTGGGATCTTGCCCCCCGAGTACAGCTTGCAGGTTTGAAATTCAAGATTAGTGTTTTCAAAGTGGGATTTCATACCTAAAACTAAAGGGATCGTTGGAATCTTCGGGGAAGTCCCATGTACCTGTCTTAAGTCTAAGTGTGGAAAAACCGATAATCATGCAAACAACAGAAATATAGTGTAAATACAAGAGTGCCACAACAGAGCAGGGTCAAAACAGAGTCTAAAGTATAAGTCCAAATAGTCATAAGTCTGGTGAAGTCAGGAAACTCGAGCTCTCACTCTCTGCCATGCAAAATGACCCGCACAAGTAGGCAAGCAGCACCGATAGTAATGAACATAAGGAATACCTAAAAAAATTAATAGTGGGTGGGATCAGATGATGCCCACTTGGCTCTTTCCCCACCATAAGTACACACAGGATCAGATGATGCCCACTTGGCTCTTTCCCCACCATAAGTACACACATACGCTATACCTAATAATCATGCTTCTAGATGCAAGGCGAAAATCTTAACACACTAGCATGCCCCTAATTCGCAAGTGCATAATAATAATGAAGGCCTTAACATAGAATACCAAATGGTATATCCCTCTTCCTAACCACCACCCCCTTCCCGATAGGGCGGAGACTGGCCAGCTCATGAATACATTCCTTTCCATTCATGAGATCAAGTCCGTATTGGTACCCAACCCCATATTGCATGCTTTTCAACCATTCATGAATGTGGTCTTACAAGAGAAAATAAGAATAATGCGAATAATAAATAATGTGTGGTAATAAAGTTGTTACCATTACTTGAATGACTCAGGACGAGACCCGATGCGACTGGGTCGTCCTATGACCCTAGCAAAGACTCTAATTACTTCACAGATAATGGCCGTTCTGTTTACACACACATACATAAATAGAATGCTTAATGGTCAATACAACCTAGCATGTACTACATGGCTTTTCAACCATTCATGAATGTGGTCTTACAAGAGAAAATAAGAATAATGCAAATAATAAATAATGTGTGGTAATAAAGTTGTTACCATGACTCGAATGACTTAGGACGAGACCCGATGCGACTGGGTCGTCCTATGACCCTAGCAAAGACTCTAATTACTTCACAGATAATGGCCGTTCTGTTTACACACAGATACAAAAATAGAATGCTTAATGGTCAATGCAACCTAGCATGTACTACATGGCATGTTGATCATGAATGCAAGCACCTAGTATATCATGCACGTAAAGCAAAGAGTTCTCTCTTTCGATCTGAGTAAGCTCCAAAGAGACTTACCTGGATAGCAGAACAACAGAAGTAGGATCCCAGCAAGTAGCACGAGCAATCAGATAATATCACCTAGATTCATATCAGAACATCCATATAAGTCTACATCTAAACATTCAATCACACAAGTACACATCATTCAACAAAGTATAACCACATCATAATCATCATCTCACCAAGTCCATCCACTCATTATGTTGCCACATTCCATAAGTCCACATCGTTCTCGTCATTCTATTTAGCCACATTCATATACTCGCAATAATATATCCGCATAGCCATATATCTCAAAGCTCATCATATCCATCATATCTCATAAGGCATAAGTAAATGATACATAACTTTAACATTTCATCATGTTATTAGTCAATCAATCATGCCATTAGTCAAGACCAATCATGATATTAGGCAATCATTCACATCAACATGCTAGTTAGTCACCGATCACATAATTCTCGAGTTATTCCCGAAAACCATTTCGAAAACCAAGCAACCGATTAGAACGTTCAACCTTAAATGCTTATGAAATTTATTTCCCAAAACTCCAATTTCAATCATTAAGTCAGTCCTTGAAAATCCCCCAAAAGAATTGAAAATGAGTTGCGAAAATGATCGTCAAAAACCTCGAGAAGCGTACTCAAAACCATTGGATAGGAGGTCTATCGCGGCCGCGAGATAGGCTCTCGCGCCCGGGAGACCTGGCACCATCGAGGCTCCCACGACCGGGAGCCTCTCATCGTGGCGAGGCTCGGTCACAACCACGAGCTCCAGGGCCCCCTTTCTAGGGCATCCTAGAACACCACATCGCCGCCGCGAACCCATCCTTTCACGACCATGAGCAAGAGCCCTAGACATGGTGTTCTTCCTCGTGGCTGCGAGTTCATGCTCGCGGCGGCGAGAACAGAGGTGAATATTTGATTCAAGCTCCGTTTGTGGTCTCATTTGAAGTTGTTTGCCTCTCCCCTTTTTCCAAAATTTCCCTAAGACTCCCAAGCACATGTTAGTACAAAAATAATGCGAAAACTCAAGAATTCGAAGAGATTTCTCACCCCACTCTTCTTTACTTCACTTCTCTTCTCCAGGGTGACTTGTGATGCGATTTGAGGCCGAATCTTCTAGATCTGCTTGTTGGGTGAGTAGGGGAAGTTAGTTTGAGAATAAAAGAGGAAACTTGTAGGGTTTGGAAATAAATGGAGGAGAAAGGAACTAACTTACCCTTCTTAGACTCAAAGACGGCCAAAAGGACCTCCGGGGGGTCGGATCTTGGATCTCCGGTTGTTGGGTGTCTCCAAAAGCTTCCTTGGACTCCTTGGAAGGTTGATGTAGCCTCTGGATCTCTTGCTTCTCGAGGGGGGTGAGAAAGGAGGTGGTTGGGTGGTGTTTTAAGGAAATTCCGAGAGAGAGGAAGGGAGGAGGAGGAGTTTTTCTTGGTGGTTGATGTGTTGGTCGGGGAGGAGAGGGGGCGGCTGAGGTGGTGGTGGTGGTGGCACAAGCGAGGAAAGAGGGAGGTTTTTAGGGTTTGCTAGGGTTGTGTTTGTGGAAAATAAGGCTTCCAATTTCTCTTTTCACCTTTTAGATGAGATGGAAGAGGTGTTGTTTGTCTTAAGGTGAGATTCAAATGAATGTGATGTCATGGGCTTATCGCTTGACTAGATGGTTTGAGGACGGGATTGAAGATAAGGAATGGATTGTCTCTTTCCAAAAGAAGGGAATGCAAGGAAGGAGAGGAAGGAAAGGTGAATGTAGGTGTCTCACCCAAATAGGGCAAGCATCTTTGACCCATCCAAATTCAATCACATGTATCCACTTGGGGTTAGGGTTTGGTGTTGGAATTTTGGCTAGGGCAAGGAGAGTGGGAGTGTGGATCTTGGTTTCAACGTTGCAAGCTTGAATCCCGAGGGGCGTCCCGAAGTTAGTTTTTCGACGTTAGCTTATTAATTCATGCTCTCTCTTTCGCGGAATTAGAATTTTGAAAATCAAGAATCAAGGTTGCCATGTCAGTTCTCAAAATTTTAGTTAGGTCAGAAATCCGCTTTATGAGTTCAAAGTCCGAGCTAGAGAGTTCTTCCACTAAATTCCACTTTTAAATTCATTTTGGGTTTTTTTCCAAGAAATTAGGGTTTAAAAATTCGAGCCTTTACATCATTCTCCTTTAAAAACAAGTCTCGTTCCTGAGACTAAAATCAAAACAAGGTAGGGGATGAAGTCGAAATAGGTGAGTCCAGGGATCATTCCATCGAACCCATAAGTGCCTCACATGTGCCCCCATGAGATACTCACAGTGTCCTAGTCATGATCATAATACTCCCAAGGCCGGAGAAGAATGTAGTATGGCCCTACCACATCCTACTTCGGCTTCTGGGTCATATCATACTCAAATGTCATAACGTCACCACTATGTCTCAACAAGCATCTACAGTGCCCCCATAGATGCATGTATCCACTTCGCGGAGCGTCGTAACGAAGCTTGGATTGGGTTGAGTTGCTTCAAAATTCCCAAATTAGTAGTTTTCGAAAACGCTGTTCCAGTTTCCTCAAATTTGATGTTAGCAAAACATCCCCAAAATCCCCCAATCATCCTACCATCCACCTCTAAGGGCTAATCCCATATTCTCTTCCTAGGTTCCAAGTCAGATTCACATTTCAGCATTTCAATCGCTAGCACTCATCAAGCATCATAGATATAGAAGAGTAATCATCATAAGCTCGTGATAAGCAATAGATCATAGCACATCAAGGGTAGTAACAATTAGGGTTTATGCGAGAGCCTCTATCCGCCTATTTGTTAATAACGAAACTTATTTGATGAAAAGCTTATTCCTTTCATGTATTTGACATAATACTTATAATGGTTATCGTTGTGGCATGAATCCAAGACTTTGGAAGTTTTTAAGTTTATTAATTCATATAACAATCTGCGAATTTTCTGTTCATCCTTCCTTATTCATCCTAAATCTCTTCGGACAGTTTTCCGACATCAATTTTGGTTGCTTTTCGAATTTCTGCAATGACTTGACATCGACTCCCAGTCGACATCGAGTGCCCCAACCAACCCGACATCGAGTCCGACTCGACGTCGAGTGCTTTGTGTTTATTTTGAAGGATTTGATAGGCTAAAAACCTACACCCACAAGTGTATGGGGTTCAGTTGTAGTAATCAACTGTCGTATCCCCAAGGACCGGAGGAGTATCGATTGTAATTTCGAGCTAGTTCAACCAAGTTCAGAATAAATGACAGATTTTTTAGTGTTTGTGTATAAAGTAACCAGGAAAACCAATTAAGTGTTGAGAAATATATATAGGGAAGGCATTCTAGGATTAAGGATTTACCAACAATACATCATCAATAGGCATAAAATATTTTCTTGCTCGAGTGATTCTGAAATCAAATTGTGGAGGTAGGTTATCTAATGTAATCACGCATCCTCTTTCGGGTTCAGTGCAAATGTGCCTAAATTGATTAGCAATTCTCCTTCCGGGCTCAAGCAACCAATTTAGGCCCTTTAAGTTGTAGAGTTTTAGGCAAAAATCATGCTAACTTTGCCTTTCCGCTCTGAATAATATCAAAATTGCCCAAAACATCTATGACAACCTATGAATCCTCAAGAATTTTAGTTTCACTTTCGATCAATAAACTTCGGGTTTAATCGTGTAGTTCCGATGGATCCTAATCGCCTTTTGGTCTCAAACACCATCTAAATTCCAATTTAGGTTTTTCGTCTTTCAATTTCAAACCCTAAATCGGATCTAATCGACTTGCATCAATCAGAATAAGCACAACATGATTAAACCATAATCCAATTCAGAAATCATTCGAGCGATACTAAGAACAAGCATATTTCCGCATTGTCGGGACAATCCCAACCCTAGAATAAGAAATCTAGCAACTCATGGAGACGTTCATGCTTGATTCAATCATATTTGGCAAGATAAACATTGGACAACAGAAACAACAACGGAAAATTACCAGAATTTGATGAATCGAACAAAAGTATCTTCAAGAATCTCCAATCTTCAAAGCTTCCAAATAGGTCTCCACAATCTCAGATTTTCGGCCCCCTTTACTTCCTAAAAACGTCCCTTAAATACCCCTTCCATAAAAAAGAATAAAAAAAGGTTCAGGAGCGACACTCGGGCATAACACATCTCAAGTGTCCAGGGCACCCGGTCGAGTGTTGAAATTTTGCTCGTTCTGAGAGCCACTTGAGACCAGAGCTATCGAGTGTGGAGGGCACTCGACCGAGTGTATGGTTTTTGTTACCTTCTATAACCCACTCGAGGATACAACATCTCGAGTGCTGATGGCACTCGGCCGAGTGTTGAGTTTTGTAAGCCCATGCAGCCCACTCGAGCATACAACAACTCGAGTGTTGAGGACACTCGGCCGAGTGTCTGGCCTTCCTTGCTTCTTTGTCTTTTGCCAAGCTTGCCATGATTCCGATGCTCCACATCCTTGATTCCATCCCTCCTAGTTCATCTTTGATGCCTTCTGAGTGCACCGAAAAACTTCGAAGCTTGTCATTCTTCTTTAGCTCTCTCATTGGCGCCAAAACCACTCAAAAGCATCTGAAATCATAACAAACGAGCGGTAGACACCGATTCCACCAAACTAAACAGAAAAGGGCCAAAAATATATATAATACTTAACTCAAAGGCCCTAAACCCGATGCAAACATGCCCTATAATCATCGCTAAATAGATGCTATCAGGAATCTGACTTGACATCGACTGCTCTCTGGACCCAACGTCGACAGCCCCAGTCGATATCGAGTGAGCCCTGAGTCGATTCTAATCCCGAACGTGATTACAAGCTGCTTAGGATCCACTGACACGCTTCCTTGTGAATTCGATCCTGATTCCCTTCCACTACAACTAGAGGAAGTCTTGTAATTTATTTGCGAAGGCTGAAGACTGGTTTGATTTATATTTATATTTATTAGACTTGATTTCCTCCATTAACGGAAGAGTTTAGCACTCCATGGCCATGGAAGCTCCCATCTAGGTTCTCTTAATTGATAATATCCAAGTGCATAAACTAAGAAATCTTATGATTAAAATAAAACCCAAAAACATCTTTAAAAAGCCTCAAAAGAGTCGGCCAAATAATCCTTCTAAAAACCTAATTAAATTGATAAAAAAGTCCATTCGGCAGATTCGGCGTTTCTGCAGAAGTGGCGCGGCAGCCAACCCAGGCCGCGGGGCAGCCAGGCGATTGCGAAATCATTTGTTTGAGCTAAGAGCCGCGGGGCAGTTTGCTTGGCCGCGGGGCGGCTTTACAGTTCACAACGATTTTTCTGTTTCGAATCTGGTCTTGATGTCAACGTGAAAGTTTTAGATATTGGAAAGAGCTTTCCAACGCATGCTTATAATTGTCAATCAGATCACTGAGGCCTCCAAAAAGTGCGAAACAAGTTCAGCATGTCTGACGACAACTTCTGCAGTCTTGTTTTTCACTTAGGCTCTCTAACTTCGATTCCGCTCACAGGCTCTTCACTTTTCCTCCTCCTCTTCACTCTTCCTTCATCCATGAGCTTCCTCGATCATTCCTCGTCGGATCAACATATACCTGAAATAATCCATAAAAACGAGTAGATTCCCACTCCACCAACAAAACGAGTATAAATGCAAATCTAGTATAATCCATGCATTATATAAATATAAATCATGCTAAATGCAACCTAATATGCCTACCTAAATGCATTCTATCAAATTCTCCCACACTTAAGCCTTTGCTTGTCCTCAAGCAATTAAAACCAAAATCAATTCAACGCCCCACAAACAAGCAATCCATGTAATAACTTTGGTAAACACTTAAAAACTCAAAATAGGGAATCGAAGATTGACAATTAACATCATAACATGTATAGCTGGTGCAATCCAAGGAATAAAGCAAGCATATTCATTCAACCTCATTAGGAAAATGTGTTTTCACTCTCACTCATGTGTTTAGGGTTAAATATTCGCGCTCAAACTCAATCCTTGAAAACTTAGGTACAACAAAATTGCGTCAGTGGTCTAAATCTCCACCGCTATTGACTTCACATACAACCAAAATCATGAGGTCTTTGTATGGGTTGTAATGGGGTCATGGTAGGAATATAGGGTATGAAAACTATTTAGGTTATGTGGTGCTAAAAATCCGGGAAAAAGGATTAGTAAACAACCAGAAAAACACCAACACCGAAACACTTCACATGCCATTCCAATAACATGTACTCCTCCACAATACAATACAAGCATACTTCTTGAATAACCACACAAACTCATTCATTTTTTTTTTGATAATATTTTTTTTCTATTTTTTTCTTGACTTTTACCCTTGAGTGAATTTTATCCTCCTTAGGTCCCAAATAATAAGCACAGAAAAACCATCTCTATATAGTGTAAATGAATCTCCTAATACAATTCTTTAACTCAAAGCAACTCCATCAATACATCAGGATATTCACCAACTCTTCTCCTAATTTCCGGATGGATCAGGCTAATAATTGGCTAGGAAGATTTTGTGGAGCTAACAAAATAGGCTTATAAGGCTCAAATGGGCTTCAAGCAAAGAATAATGTATACGGGTGGATAGAGTATAATATGGCTAAAAGAAAATCATGCCTCAATCACTTTAAGGTCACATGCCAAAATCATATAAATGCAGTCTCAATAAAGATATCTAAACGCAATTTAAAGAGGAAGTAATCAAGGAGAGTATTCACACAAAAAGAAACTAGAGGACATATATGTGTAGTCCCGATAAGGCCAAAATAACTCACAAGGTCAATTTGTTAGAACTTCAATACCACTTAAATTCCAAAGACTATACATGCTCAATTTTCTCATCAATCTTGTTCCTAAAAAGTCTATAAAATAATTCAAAGTTTCAAACACTTCAAGCAAGTCATGGGGCACATGATAAGAACAAAATATAAATATAGAGGACAAGTAGCCTAGATTGGAAAATAAGACCTAAAGTATATGAAATGCATGATATTTTTGGATTTTTTTTAACAAATGCAATATATGAGTAAAAATAAATATGAAAACATAAATAAAGTACATGATATGCCAAATCTATCTATATGCAACGCAATCCCCCCCCCCCCCCCCCCACACTTAAATCTTTCATTGTCCTCAATGAAAATTAAAGAAAAAAATATTATAAAAACACAGAGGAAGAGATAAATGGAATACTCACAATGTGGTGGAAAGGTGGATTTATGAACCTTCATGGATGAACAAAGAGTAACTAGCAACATCCGTAGCCCGTGGCTTCATCTCGATCTGCAGTGTTAGGTGCCCATAACGAAAACGCCAAATACAAACTAACCTAGAACTAAATAAAAATGATACACAATAACTAAACTAAAGATGAAAAAGATTATTACCTATCTTGGGTTGCCCCTCAAGCAGCGCCTTTCTTTTATGTCATTAGCATGACTTATTCTCAATCTTAATTCCTTACCTATCAGACATTGTCAAGGCCCTCAATAGCCTATCATATTCCTGTGCACACATCTTACAAAAGACATCATAGCACAATAAATTGAAAGCATAAAATATGGAATTCAAAAACCCTTTCAATATATCAAATAGTCTAGCATGACTCTCCTGAAAGAATATGATACCACCAACACAGTTCCGCTAGTGGCTTCTCAAAATAGCAGTCAAAAGGATCAACATAGTCACCATTACCTTCAAAAGTGCAAAAGTTTAGCTTTATTATCTTTTGAGCCCTAGCAGATGGCTCTAGACCTGGTTCATCAATGAGCGAGCTCAGAATGGATGATGCAGATGGAGTAGGAGACACATCACATGTAACCTCATGCGTTGACTCATGAGTTTCCAAGTAAGAAAGCACTAGACTCTCTCCTCCATTGCCGACGGAACTCTCGTTTCTTTCAAACGTGGCGAGCCATTCTTCCTGAGCTACATGGCAATCCATATAACAGAAAAAATCCCAAATCTGAAAGAGTCCCATATCCAATAGGCATCCATTACTCATGTTCTCAAAAAGACTTCATGTTTCAATAGTCATCCCATCAAATATGAACACACACATTTCCCGCATTCCATATTGATAACCCAATGAACTAAGGTCGTAAACATACTTCTACAATCTAGTGAAGTATTGGTGAAAATTCTCACATGACAACTGCGCTAATCTCAACATCTAAAAAAGTTAGTACTAAGGGTGTTATGAACCGTAAGGTAGGTTCACAACAAAGTTAGATATATAAACAAAAATAAATAATTACACAAAAGAAAGAAATAAACTTAATTCCCCGACAACGGCGGCAAAATTTGCCAGGAGGAAACTGTTGTTGTTCCAATCAAAGTATAACTCAAACCTACAAACTAGTATAGTAAGCAAGTAAGAGGTCGACCCCACAGAGAATCAAGTATTCCTAAGCAATGTATATTTACCAATTAGTAGACAAGTGGGTTTTGGTGATTGAAGATAAGAAAAGAAAATATAAACAAGTTATAGAGATAACAATTGAGAAAATAGTTCCATCTATAAATATCCACTTTAGTTTGGTTGATTGATCATCGATTCTTCTTCAACTTCTCTTTTAATCCTATTATTGTTCCTTTCCTGATCTTGTGTAAATTACTAGTCCTACGAGTCCTAGTAACCCTTACTAATTTGATAACCCTAACACGATCAAGATTTAACCTAACAGTAGCATTAAGATTAAGGATTAACGAGGATAAATGCAACATTAAGCTATGAGTCAGTATTTAACATATAAATGATTCTCTACACACCAGTTTAGTCCCACGAGTCCTAAAAAGGCATGCTTGCTGCTATGGATTAAGGTTTGCTACGATGAATCTACAAAATCCTAGCAATAATCTCAACTAGTTATACGGACTAGAAGAATTCAACAATATTCGCAAAAGAATCAATACGAATCAATAGGAATAGAACAAGAATATAAATTTCATAACTTTATCAAACCAAAGCTTCAATCCATAGACGCAACGAAAGAGTTTAGCACTCCATGGCCATGAAGGCTCCCCTCTAGGGTTCTCTTACTTGATAATCTCCAAGTGCATAAACTAAGGAATTTTATGATTAAAATAAAACCCTAAAACATCTTTAAAAAGCCTCAAAAGAGTCGGCAAAATAATCCTTCTAAAAACCTAATTAAATTGATAAAAAGTCCATTCGGCAGATTTGGTGTTTCTGCAGAAGCGGCGGGGCAGCCAACCCAAGCCGCGGGGCAGCCAGGTGATTGCGAAGTCGTTTGGCTGAGCTACGAGCCACGAGGCAGTTTGCTTGGCCGCGGGGCGGCTTTACTATTCACAATGATTTTTCCGTTTCGAATCTGGTCTCAATGTCAACATGAAAGTTGTAGATCTCGGAAAGAGCTTTCCAACGCATGCTTACAATAGTCAATCGAACCACCGGGTTCTCCACAAAGTGTGAAACTAGTTCAGCATGTCTGGCGACAACTTCTGCAATCTTGTTCTTCACTTAGGCTCTCTAACTTCGATTCTGCTCCTGGGCTCTTCACTTTTCCTTTTCCTCTTCACTCTTCCTTCATCCATGAGCTTCCTTATTTCTCGTTGGATCCACATATACCGGAAATAATCCATAAAAGCGTGTAGATTCCGACTCCACCAACAAAACGAGTATAAATGAAAATCTACCATAATCTATGCATTATATAAATCTAAATCATGCTAAATGCAACCTAATATGCCTACTTAAATGCATGTTATCAAGGCTCTCCCCATGGAGTTGTTCTATGCTAGTCAATTGCTACTTCACTTTGCTCAGACAGGTAGCAGGGAAATATTTCAGCAGAAAATCTTTCTTCTATTCTAACCAAGTAGTAATACTTCTTGTAGGCAAATAGTGTAGCCAATCAATCACTGCGTCTTTCATTGTGAATGGAAACAACCTCACCTTGAGCTGATCATCAGTAAATCCTTGAGGTCTGAGTCTGCCACAGACACCAACGAATTCCGTAAGATGCTTATTAGGCTCATCTCCAATCATCCCATGGAAACTGGAAGAATCAATAACCAATTAGCCTTATATCCCAATTTGGGGCCTTCAGGGAGTTCAGGTAATGTAATCACAAGGTTTTGTGAATTCAGATCAGGTTCCCTTAAGTCTCTCAATGTCCTCTTGACAGGGGAATCAGCAGTTCCAGAAATCTTTGCTTAACCTTTCAAAAAGACTCAACAAAGATTGATTAGTAACCAATGAGCGATCCACCAAGATGAATCACTAAAGATAGCAATAAAAATAAACAAAAGAAATAAAGTAATCTCGCTGGCACTGGAGCCAAAATTTGGTGTGGTGCAGAATGTCGTTACCTTTCTACAACACAAAAAAGAATAACCCAAACCAATACCTCAACTAGCAAACTAGTAACTAGTATAGTGGAATAGTAAGGGGTCGATCCCACATAGAGAATACATTTCTTGTCTACCAAATTGCTATCAAAAGGGAATAAGATAAAAGAGTAATTGAATGAAAAGGCAATTGAATAAAGAAAAATTAACAATGATGAATTGGTAACAATTAATATGAATGAGATAGTTTCCCCTATAATTCATCAACAATGGTTATGACTTTGATCCTTGACTCTACCCTATCTTTCCTTGTTTGATTCATCTAATGATGAATTACTCCAACCCTTAGCAATTGAACAATGCCAATAACATAAACAACTAAAGATAGAGACACAACTCTCTATCTCTAATCGATGCAATTGATAAAGTAGAATTGTAAATATCCCCTACACACCCAACCGATGCTTTCACATGATCGATTAGCTATGTTGTGCTACTGATTCAATTAACTTGCAATGGATAATTAAATCTTTAGCAAGAAAGCAAATTCCGTCCAGGAGGCCAATCAAGAGGGAATACATGTAATCAATCAATGAAGAACAAAGATATTGAATCAATCAAACATAGAATATATAGAAATTAAGTCTCACAAATCATATAACCATGTATCTGAATTGCACGCAAACGAAAGAGGTTTAGTTCCTCATGGAAGGTTTCCTCTCAATATCTCCATTGGAGTCTCTCTCCATTAGGTCTCAATCAATCTCCAATAATCTTCTCACTATAGACCAAAAGTCGTCCAACATAATAAAAACCTACAACCTAATTAGTTGCCAAAAGATAGAACTCGCAATCCCGCATCTACGCGGACGGCGGGTGTCGTGCTTTAGGCGGCAGGCACCGTGACCAACAAAAGCGTAATCTTCGTCTGATCTCTCCTGAATCCAAGCTAGCTTGTTCCCACGCCTCTTCTTGCCTTTTCCAATGGTTTCCTCGGGTTCCTAGCTCTCCATACTCATCCTTAGCAAAGCCATAAATGCATCCTTCCAAGCATCGGAACGTAACTCTGCGAATAAGCACAAAAGAGCGTAGATTCCAAACTTGCACGACAAAATACTAATGATATGAAATACCCAATAAACATGATATAGACTTCTATGAATGCACTAACAACTACCTATGCTGCCTATCTAAAATATGCATTATCAGTCGACGTCGAGTCATCGGACTCGATGTCGAATGCCTTACAGAACCTGTCCGAGATTGAACGAATCCGAGTCCGATAAGGTTGCTTCCACACTAAGCAAAGGATCTTCTATCTACATAGTTGGACATCTATCCTCTTGGGTGAATTCCATATTTACCTAGGATATTTTATTTCTTTTCAATTTATTAATTAAGCAATGTTTTATCTTTAGATAGATTTAGATATAGATAGATAGAATGCTCTCCTTGGGTAGCAAGGATTGAGCCCTATAAATAAAGCCCTAGGGGCTGAGTTTTTATTCATTCCAGCTCACAAGAAATTGTGAAAACACAAGTAGTTAGGCAATATAGAGAGTAGAGAGAGAGAGAGAGAGAGAGGCCGAGTAGAGTTAGAGGAGCGAGAGCGATTGTGGCTTTATTCGGTTTGTACTCTTTCGTTTTAATTTCAATTCAAGTTATTTCCTTTATGAATATGATGTTTGCTATTATGATGAGGCGCGAGTAGTCACCCTACTTCTAGGGTCGGGGTGAGCCCGATGATAGCCATGTAACTTTATGCTCAAAGGTATGATATTTATTGCGATTTCATCTTCTATCCCTATTTGCATTATTCTTCTACGACAATAGTAGGTGATCCTTATTTGTATTATTGAAGCTAAAGTGATCTTAATATAAATTTGGATTAATGATATAAAAAGAGTAGTAACAATTGGGTTTACGCGAGAGCCTCTATCCACCTATTATTTAATAACGAAAGTTATTTAATGAAAAAGCATAATCTTTCATGAAATTAGAATAAGTCTTATATGGTTATCGTTGTGGCATGATACCCCGACTTTAGAAGTTCTTTAATTATTTGAATTCAATCCAATCAACCTGCGTTTATTTCTGTTCATATATTTTCCTCATCCATCCTTTATTTCTTTGGACATTCTTTTTCGACATCTTTTATTTTATTTTCTACATGTTCGTTTTCACTACATACACACTCGACATTGAGTCCTACTGAAGTCGACATCGAGTACACTACTTGACGTCGAGTTGGTTGTGTTTTGTTGTGTGTAGGTTTTACAGGACATCGACAGTTTGAGTCGACATCGAGTCTTTCATTCGACGTCGAGTCAACTTCTGGTCGACATCAGGGGCTACTTTCGAGAAACTAAATTGGCGAGCGCTGACACGCTTCCTCGTGGATTCGATCCTGACCTCTTCCTCTACAACGGGAGGAAGTCCCGTAATTTTTTGTGAAGGCTGGAGACCGGTTTGATTTATATTTATATTTATTAGACTTTATTTCCTCCGTTAACAAAATTTGGCGCTGTTGTCGGGGAAGCTATCAATCGCGCCCTTTTTAGTTTCTTTTTACACCCTTTTTCTTTTTAGTTTTTATTTTGGAGGTGTATGTGAGGCAATGATCGCACACCAAAACTTGATCCTCTTCTCGAACCATAACACTTCTTCCATCTTCAGCAAAGGCTAAGGAGAAGACTCATTTCATCTGACAACGAGAACGAGGTGGAACTTACGCTAGTGCAGGAGCTTGAGCAGCTCTATAAGCAAATAAAGGAGCTCACCACCAAGCAAATGGAATTTGCCTGGAAGGATGCAGAATATGCACAGAATCAACAAAGGTGGGAGGCAAGGGCGGATCCCGACGTCCAAGCCCGACGAGAGCTCGAGGAACAACTTCATGCATATCCCTTAGACTGCGAAAGAATATATGCACCATACATTGGTAGTGCTAGAATCTCCTATTATTCTCCCTTGCATTTGTTTTGAAATTAGACCTTCTTTTATTTATGAAATTAGGAGGAATCAATTTGAGGGAAAGCTCAATGAATGTCCCTTAGAGCATATAACTATTTATCTAAATTTGTGCGAAACTGTTACTGATGGTTCTAATGAAGAATATCTTAAACTAAAGGCTTTTCGTTGGTCACTTGCAGGAAAAGCTTCACATTGGTTTGAGGGTTTGCCCCACAATCCATCCGCACGTGGACCGAAATCAAGGACTTTTTCTTAACAAGTTCTTCCCTCTAGCCAAGACGGCGTAGCTCGGGCAAAAGATTACGACTTTCAAGCAAAAGCCAGGGGAAACACTTGCACAAGTTTGGGAGCACTATTTGCGCCTGCTTAAATCTTGTCCTACGCATGGGCAAGCACCAAATCTGATCCAAGAAATCATCTATAACTCCCTGGATGC
The DNA here is from genome assembly GCA_963922045.1 of Persicaria maculosa. Lineage (NCBI taxonomy): Eukaryota > Viridiplantae > Streptophyta > Magnoliopsida > Caryophyllales > Polygonaceae > Persicaria > Persicaria maculosa. The sequence continues at coordinate 53,706,260 of OY998253.1, forward strand.
GCCTACAAAGGATCGGATCAACACCTATACCTCTTATAGGTATCTTAAGTACACCCCACATTGTGCTTGGGATATCTTTGAGAGGTTAGCAAACTTTGACAACACTTATGGGACTCTTGAGGCCTCCGACGAAAGGCATGCCCTATCTATGCCGCTCTACGAACCATCGAAGGAGATTGTTCCCGGCGTCAAAGATCAATTCCACAAAGACTAGGTATGCCTCCTTACCAAACAAGTTAAGTTTCTTACTAATAACCAACCTTGTTTGGAGAGTGGGTCCATCAGGCACAACACTACCGCCTGCCCACACGCCGATCAAGTTTTGATTGCAGAAACACATGAGGAGGGAGCTATGTGGGGGGTCCTAACTACTCAGGATAACATCAGCAACAGAATTGGGGTTATCGCAATCCCCAATATCAAAGAGACCCCCCCACCCTACAGAGCTCTTGGACACCCGGGTATAGAATCCAAGAAAGATGACCTATATATCATCCTCGACGAGATGAGATGGAACCATGCTGAATTCAAACAAGCCAACAATTTCATCCATACTCAACTGCACGGCATCAACTCGTGACTGGGAGAGATAGACGTTTGGCAAAAGAACATTGAGAGACCCGAGTGGGTCAATTGGCTGCATCAATCCCCAAACCGCCCGGATTGCTCCCTGGATCATCAAAACCCAATCCTAAAGGCAAGTCTGCAGGATACCCAAACCAATGACAGAAGAGGAGGTTACTGCTGAGCCAGTCGATGTCGAGACCCCACTCGACGTAGACTCCACCCACTCGATGTCGAGTCCTCACTCGACATCGAGTCATCACATCAGTGTCATCAACATCCTCAAACTTCACTCGATGTCGACTCTACAACAGTCGACGTCGAGTCAACTCACCCGACACCAGCTGCACTAAAGAAGAAGAAGACACTACCATTCCCCACTAAATCATTGAAGGACCCAGCATAGAAGAAGTTTCAGCATTTTAGGAAGATGCTTCAAGGGTTCAACGTCACCATTCCCTTCACCTAAGCTCTTCATGAGATCTTGAGCAAGAAGTGGTCGATGATTAAGATCGTAGAAGAATGCAGGAAGATGGAGCTCCCAGAAAAGAGGCCAGACCCAGGTAAGTTTGCTATAACTATTGGTTTTGGTCGACATCGTTTCAATGCACTTTGAGACTTAGGAGCAAGCGTGAGCATCATGCCTCTATCCATCCGGTCCAAAGTGAATGATAACTCCACTCCCTTGATGAAAATCAGAAATAGTTTCAAAGGCTTTGACACATAGCTTATGTCAAAGGTCTTGAAGCTACATCTGTGTTGATGAAACACAAAACCTGTATTATGTGCATATTATGTCCGAATGTTTTTATTAAATATATTGCCAGATATTATTGTATATTATGCACTAACATATGCAACAATTTTTTCGAATAATATCTCATTCCTTAAAGCTTAAAGTCAAGAAGAATCAAATCGGAGATTATGGCTTCAGAGTTTCCTAATATAGAAGATTGTAAAGATTGCCATGATCGGTCTAGCCGTTGAAGAGAAGATCCTTCTTTGAAGGTGGCGCCGATTTGTTCAATATAAAGGAAATGAAGAAGGGAAGACAGATACACAATCGTTGAACACAAGCATTCATTCGCACTCAAGCCTTCAAGTCAATCTGTCTTTTTCGTGTGCTCTCTGCTAGTGGTTAAGAGTCGTATCTTTTGTTTCAAAGCATTTGAGAGTTACACAGTGAGCTTATAGGATATATTTCGAGAGAGTGTTATACTCGAGAGTTTGTAACTCAGGAAGTGGACACTAGGCGATTGATTCACGAAGTGTAAGAGGATTGTACTAGATAGCTGAGAGAGGTGTGGCTCTTCTAGATTGGTCTAGGACTCCAAGGGAACGTGAGTTGACTAGATTGCAATTGTATAGGAGAGAGGCTTCTCGGTGAGCTATTAGGATCCTAAGTCTTGTGAATCAATAAAGCCGGTTGAATCCTAGGGTTGTGGAAGAACCCTAGGCGGGGACGTAGGCCAAGTTCGTGCCGAACCTCGTTAACAATTCATTGCGTCATTTACTTATTGCTTTACCATATTTTCGCACTTGTTTCCAATTGTATAACTCTTCTGTGTTTCAGGTTTTTCTAGAGGAAATAATTAAGTCCTATCTCAAATGGTTTTGCAAGTGTTTCAAAAGTCGTGAGATTATCAGCGAAAAGTTGGCATACTCTATTCAACCCCCCTTCTAGAGTATCTTTATATTACTTTGTTATACATTATCAAACCTTCAGTGAAGATAAGAGCTCTAGAGCCCGTGGATGCCAGACTCTACTTGGCAAACAACACAGTGGTCATCCCTATGTTGTGAGCTGAATCTGCCATGTTTTACAGCAACTTTTATATCGATTTCTGTATACATTTCATACATTTGGGCTAAGATAGTACAGAACCTATGTAGTTAATGTTTATTTGCCAAATTATGGAATCTAAACCAGTTTCTGTTTAATTCGCAGAAATCGAGGCATTTTACAGCAATTCTACAGAAGGTCGGAAAAGCTCGGAAAACCACTACAGAAGTCCAAGGTCAAAGCAGCGGAACCAGTCGAATCGAGCCGAGGAACCAGACTACTCGATCTCGAGTAGACCTTACTCGACCTAGACGAGCATGTCCGAGCAACCTTGTCGAGCAAGCCTGATCGAGAGAGCCAGACCACCCGACTTCCGGACCCAACTCGGTCTCGACAAGCCCTAGTCGAGATCGACGAAGCCCAGACGCCACACCCGGAGTCGACGAGGAGAGAAGCTGATCGAGAAGCCGAGGACGAAGACGCCGAGCAACCTTACTCGATCTCGACTACGCCTTGTCGAGATCGACGAGCCGACCAGAGGTTGTCCGAGTCCATGCCGAGGAGCTCTAGTCGACACCACCAGAGAGCCATCTTCGACGAACCCTACTCGATCTCGACTACGCCTTGTCGAGATCGACGAGCTTCTGAGTCCAGATCCGGAGTCCATCGAGCAGAGTCACTCGAGAAGACCTAGTCGGCAAGCCAGTCTACTCGAGGTCGACTAGGGCTACCCGAGGTCGACGAGCACCGTGAGCCAAGACCGAGCCACATCGAGCACCAGTTAGCCGAGACGAGGAATCCTACTCGAGGTCGACAAAGCCTTGTCGAAGTCGAGTAGAGCCGTTTCCAGAAACTTCTCGACGAGGAACAATCCGACTAGACTTGGGATTCCTTGGGCGTGAAGGAAAGTCGATTTGGCCGAAGATCCTATCCAAATCCATCAAGTTCTATCCAAGGAGACAAGATCTATCAACATCATGAAGACTTACCCTATTTAGTTTTATCTCTTCCTTATAGATTTATTTCCATTATGCAATTTATTTATCTTTTGAGCTTTAGATATAATTTTAGATATAGATAGATATCTTCTTTCCTAGAATAGCTAGGGAATGAAGCCTATAAATAAGGCCCTAGGGGCTCAGTTTTATTCATTCAATTTCAGTAGGAGAAGTAGTAGGAGAGAGAGAGAGTGAGTGGCCAAGAGGAGTTTTGTGAAGCGAGAGCGGAATTGACTTCCTTTGGTTGTAAGCTCTATTTTATTTTATTAATGCAAGTTTATTTCCTTTTATTATTGATGTCTTTAATTATGATGAAGCGTGAGTAGTCAACCCACTTCTAGGGTTGGGGCGAGCGCGACGATAGCCATGCATATTTGAGGTAAAGATCCGACCTTTATCATGTTTTGAGCATTTTCCTACTTGTTGATGTGTTTATTGCCCATCTAATGGAGATCCATGTTAACCACTTGGATTATAAACATAAAATCAGTAGAGACAATTAGGGTTTCTTGAGAGAGTTGTCTAATTGTTGGAAAAGGCGAAAGCTTAGTCCTTTAATGCGATTCACATGATTATCTGTTTGATTTTATCTTATGCATGCTTGGTTATTGTCGTTGCAAACCCCAATCTTGGAAGCCTTTTTACATTCAGTTTAAGTCGAAACCCTAAAAGCATTTGTTCTTTATTTTCTTTCTTTGTTTTTATTTCGTTTTATTTCCCTGCTCTCGTCGATCTCGACCAAGCCTGGTCGACCTCGACTACTGATTCTCGACCTAGAGTCGCCGTAGCTTACCTGTGCAGATTCTCGACCAGACCAACTCGATGTCGACAAGGGCTCTACTCGATATCGAGTACCCTCTGGTCGAGATCGACTAGAAACTGCCGAGCTGCTGCGCTGTGTTTGACTGTCCGATCTTCTGTCGACTACCCTAGTCGAGATCGAGAACCCTGTTGTCGACTTCTGACTGTGAGATTTATCCGCTGCCTAGGATCCGCTGACACGCTTTCTCGTGGATCGATCCTGACTTCCCACTACTGCATCAGGAGGAGGTCTTGTAATTATTTGCAAGGGACGGAATCTGGTTTGCTGTGATTTATTTATATTTTATTTGCATACTCGATTTCCTCCTATACTAACACCCTACAGGCATAGTTGGCGATGTACCCGTTCAAGTAGGTAAGTTCTTTGTCCCTGCTGATTTTCTTGTTATTGCAATGGAAGATGACCCTGTTTGTCTCATTATTCTAGGTAGGCCCTTCTTAGCAAACGCCAATGCCAACATAAGCGTAAGGAAGGGAGTGCTTACATTCACCATCAGCGATGGGGTAATTGAGTTCTCATTTAACAAAACTGAGAAGCACGACGGTCCTATGGAGGTCGAATCTATCAAGGGAGGTTACATCACTTGCGAGGAGCCAAAGGTAAGAACAATGACCCCCGAGGCACGTCTTTGGCTCGACGTGATGCATTTCTTGATCAAGTTATCCCATCAAGATCCTCCACATTTATCCCTTTCAAGACAAGAGGGGCAACCTTAGGAACTTCTCCAATATATCCATCAATTGCACCAATCAATTCCTTATTGAAATGAGTTACTTCTGGAGGTTTCTCTGCAATTGCAAAAACCTCAGCATTGTTAGGAATCGATTTCTCATAGGGAATAGCAATAGAATCATTTGAATTAGACACATTGTCATGTGACTTAAATAAATTCTCAATTTTACTTTCAATGTAATCTTTCCCTAAATCAACTTTTTCTTTGTTAAAAGACTCAATATGCAATGATTCATTCTCAATAGAAGCATCTAAAAAATATAGAAAACTCAATCTTTCTACTATCAAACTCCATAGTTAGGGAACCTTCATAACAATCAATCTTAGTCTTAGCCGTTCCCAAGAATGGCCTTCCCAAGATAATTGCGGTTTTAGACCTACCGTGTTCCATATCCAAAATAAAGAAATCAACTGGAAGAAACAAATCATTTACCTTAACCAGAACATCCTCAACAACTCCTCTAGGCTTAATACTAGAACGATCAGCGAGTTGTATAGTAACACCAGTTTCAGACAATGCATTGAGACTAAAAAACATGTACAGATTATATGACATCACATTGATTGAAGCACCTAGGTCTAACATGGATTTGGTGAAGCTAGTAAACATACCTGAATCTCCTCACTTTTCAAGCAATCTTTTATGTAGTAAAGCAGAAACATTTTCACTTAAACTTACCTTTTCTTTCCTTCGCATCCTTTTCTTGCGTTTTATTGTGCATAATTCTTTTAAAAACTTCGCATAGCGAGGCACAGTTTTAATCAAATTGAAAAGTGGAATATTTACCTCACAATGAGAAAATGTGTCATAAAGAATTTGTTCATCTTCCCACTTACGATCAGGTCTTAAGCCATTAGGAAAGGGTGGTGCAAGTCTTGGGACCTCAGAAGACCATTCCTTGGACGATTTCCTTGGGGAATCAACAACGTCAAAAATCAGCTCCGTCATTGGAGGGGGCGGCGGGCGTGGTGAGGGGCGGCGAGTGCCATCATCAAAAGTGTGCGATTTCGACTCTTTGTTATCTTCCTCTCCCACATCAATCACTTCTTTAGGTCTCTCTTCAACATTCCTAGTGGGCACATTCACTTGTTTACCTCATCTAAGGATCATGGCACTCACATTCTCCTTCAGATTCACTACCACTTGTGATGGAAACTTCCCCGAATCTTTTGCTTTCAATTCTCCAACCTCCTTAGCCATTTGACTCAACAACTTTTCTTGAACATTCATCTTGTCCCACAACAACCTCAATGTCTCATCCCTATCCTCTTGTTGAGTGTTTCTTTGACATTTCTCAAATTATCCTCTTTGATAAGGAACTTGTTACTGCCGACCTCTTCCGTTGAATCCACTTTGATAGTTCGCAATATTGTAGCCCTGATTGTAACCATTGTGACCAAATATGTGGTGAGGTCCATAATCCATAGCATTCGAATCAGCGACATCCTCTTGAATTAAAGGAAACTTATCATTCGGATGTGTTGGATCTCCACAAACACCACAAGGTCCAGGCTGTTGAAATTGATTCATTTGAATAGCCATCTTGTTCACTATCTCTGTAAGCCTATATAAATCATCCTTGCGACCATCTCTAGAATTATCCAACTTATGAACTCCTCTAATTCCTTGGTGTCTCCTATATTGTTGCGATGCATTAAACAACCATTCAAAAATCTACATTGCTTCCTGAGGTGTCTTATTCAAAATATCTCCTCCACTAGTAGCATTGATGAAACTCTTATCGGTGTCAAGCAAGCCTTCATAAAGATATATCACTAAATCATCCTCGGGTATACCATGTTGTGGACAAAGGACAACTACCCTTATGCTTCTTGAACCGCTCAACATACTCATAAAGACTCTCCGTAGGTGATTTCTCAATATTAGATAGCTCCTTCTTGAGTTTGTTGAGGCGAGTCGCATGAAAGTACTTTTGCAGGAAAGCTTTCTCCAATTCAACCCCAGTAGTAATGCTTTCCGGGGAACACTCTCAACATCAATTGGTCATCGGTAAGGACTTTGGGTCTGTGTCTATCACACACTCTCACAAAGGTAGCAAGGTGTTTTGTTTGGTTCCTCCCTAGGCAATCCATGAAAATAGGGTAAAATAGTAGACCAATTCGACTTGTACTCAAATCTTGAACCCTTAGGGAGATTAGGAAGTCTAATTACAAGTGGTTGAGCACTCAAATTAGGTTCCTTTAGGTTTCTCAGGGTCCTTCTTGGTGGATTATCAACTTCGTCTTCTATCTCCTTATTTGTGTCAAACTCGAGCCTCCTTTTCAACCTAAGAGATCTTTCAATCTCATAATCAAAAGACAAAACCAATGAATTAAAAGATCTAGTTTGAACCATACAAGGACACAAAAGACTCAAGGAAAAAATGAAAATAAAAGAAAAAAGAAAGAATCAATGAAAAAGATAAAGAAAAGCAAACTCTTTTCTTCTCCCCAGCAATGGCGCCAAGAATTTGGTGCGGGGCGAACGTCGTTGGCATTTTCTCCATTTGCCAAATAGTAATAAAATCCAAACTCAAGCACAAAACCAATAGATTAGCAAATCAATGAATTGATCAACCAAATAACTACTAGTATAGCGATGAAGTTCGGAGTCGAACCCACAGGGAGAAGCGATTCAGTACTCAATAACTCTTACCAATGACTCTTATGACAAAACAATGATTTAGGACAAATAACAAGGAAATAAAGTAACCAATTTTATGATTGCAAAGCGAATTGATAATAAGGTAGAGAAATATTTCACATGTAATTCTCTAACAATGGTTGAGATTCATGGTCCTAGAATTGATTCATTAATTATTAATAAATATATGTCTACTTGACTAAAGTTGAGAGATCTGCAGGGATACAATCATCTTATTCAATATCACTAAAGAATCGCATTAAGGATTCAAGTAATTAGACCAATTGGCATGTTGATTCAATACAATTAAGACAAACCGGAACAACCCTAGATCAGCCCTAATCGACACTCCTCAACATAGATCAATTGAAATCATCCACTACAAAGACAAAGAAATATCATTACTTCAATACCTTCGTTTGCTATCAAGAATACAGCAACAAATTCATACCTAAGATGCAATTCCTAACATGGTGATCAATCATAGAAAGGAAAAAAATATAGAATAGGCACAACATGATAAATATAAATATGAATAACTAAATAGAATCAAATCCGCACAATCTAAACAACCATGTCTTCGAATCACATACGAAACTATGAGCTTAGCAACTCATAGGCCAAAAACCTCTCTTCTCTCTAATTATGTTCATTGTTTCACAACTCTCCTCTCTAATTGTTCTATGGCTGAAAACAATAGAAATAACCTAATAAAGAGTCGTGCAAACCCTAGAATATAATAATATAATAACAGGAAATAGAATCTTTGGATCCAAAATCGCAATCGTTGGAAACGGTGGCACGGCGGGCGTCGCCTGAAGCACAGCGGGCGCCGCTTACTCAGTGACAATTTCTCCTCTTTTCTTCGACTATCTTCGATGTTGTGCTTCTGTTCTCCTCTCTAGCCTCTTCCTCAACCTTCATATGCTCCAAAATATGTCTCTTAAGCTCTTCCAAGATCCCTCCAAGTTCAGAATGTAATTCTGCCGAATAAACACTAAAAAGGCGTAGATTCCGAACTCGAATACTTCACAACCAATACATGAAACTAGACTAAAACATATGGAAAACTCCTATCTAAATGCAATAAGAAATACCTATAATGTCTATATGAAATATGCATTATCATCTAACCACCCCTATTTACTCATATTGTCTCAATTACCTACCCCAAACCCTTCTTTTCCAAACTAGCATCTGCGAGTGACTTGCAATTCCACTTCACGGATATATTTAAAAGTTTCAATAATTAAAGAAGCACAAACTTTAGACTCAAAGCTTTCAATGCAAAATACCACTTTGTTTCTATCCATTTAAATGTAGTACACCACAACTTGAAAGGCCAAGAGTTTAGATTGGATGCATAAGGATTTTTTAATAGCTCTGGGCTCTCTAGCAAACCAACTCAGCCATGCTTCAATGGTTTGAAACTGGCATCCAATCCCCACCCAATTCCATACAAGTCATTGCACCTCACGGACAGCAGGGCAGCTGAACCACAAATGCAATTCACTTTCCTCCTCACATTTGCATAGCATACACTGAGCAGCATCCTCCCCTATCTAGTGCTTCACTCGTCACCTAGTCTTAAGGCGGTTTCTGACTACAAGCCAAACAATGAATGCCCATTTCCTGTATTGCAGCTTCTTCCACAACATTTCCCCCTAATATGTATTCACTCCTTTCACTCTGATGAGCCCATAAATCTTGGAACAAGAACCTTTTTAGCTCATCTTTTATTTCTAAGATTCTCTTCCAGACCCAACAATCATAAACTTTAGGACTGATATCCCACACTTCACTCCCCCTCAAGTGATTCTACGCACACCAACAATGCCATATACTTGGGGTATTTAGAGCTATGTCTCCAACTACCCTTGCTTGTACACTCCTATTCCGAGAAAGTATCTCTCAAATGTCCAAGCCTTCTTCACCGAAAGGCTTTGTAATGTTGTCCCATGCAACCAGGTGCTTGTGCCCTTCATTTTTCTTGTTCTAGAGAAACCGTCTACACATACCTTCAATTCTGTGCACAACCTCCTTTTGAAGAATTATAACCTGCTCTAGAAAGTATTTATTCCATTGCAAACAAATTTCAACAACTATAATCTCCCGACATATGACAGATTTCTGGTAGCCCAAGAGCCGATTAGCTTCTCAAACTTGCCATACAGATCCCCATATTCATGAATAGCAACTCTCTTCGAATGGAGGAGAATACCCAGATATTTTATGGGTAGGCTTCCTCTAACAAATCCCAACTGCTGGATAATAGACTCAATGATGGCATCTGAGACCCCAAAAATGAAGACAGTAATATTCTCGTTGTTTGCCCTTAAGCCAAAGCAATCGAAAAAACTATCGAGGCACAATTTCAGGATTTTGACTGACTCAATATCGACGTGACAGAAGAGGAGCAGATCATTAGCGAATGCAAGATGGGTAAGCTCCAACTGTTTACACCTAGGGTGGAACTTGAAAACATGCGCAACTATGGCTTCATGAATCATTTTGCTAAAACCTATATACATAACTAGTGTGGTGCAAAGTGTCGTTACCTTTCTACAACACCAAAAAGAGTAACCCAAACCAACAACTCAACTAGTAAACTAGTAACTAGTATAGTGAAATAGTAAGGGGTCGATCCCACAGAGAGAATACCTTTCCAGTCTATCAAATCACTATCAGAACAAAACAATATCAAGAAGTGGTTGAATATTAAGACAACTAAACTTAGCAAAAGTAACAATGGTGAATTGGTGATAATTATGGATGATGAGAAAGTTTCCCCTACAATTCATCAACAATGGTTATGTCTTTGATCATTGGTTTTATCTATCTTCCCTTGTTTCATTCATCTAATGGTGGATCACTCTAACCCTAAGCAATGCAACAATAACAATCACACAAACAACCAAAGATAGGGGAACAACTCCCTAACCCCAATTGGTATAATTGATAAAGTAGAATTGTCAATGTCTTGCACACCCAATCGATGCTTTCAGGGGATCAATCAGTTATGTTGTGCTACTAATCCAATTAACTTGTAACGATTAATCAAACCTTTAGCAGGAAAGCAAATTTCATCAAGGTGGCCAATCAAGAGGGAATATATGCAATCAATCAATAACAAACAAAGACATTGAATAAATCAAACTCAAAATAGATAGAAATTAAGTCTCACAAAGAATATAACCATGTGTCCGAATTGCAGGCGAAACAAAAGAGGTTTAGTTCCTCAAGGAAAGTCTTCCTCTCAATATCTCCATAGGAGTTCTCTCTCAAAAGTCTTCTCTCTTCTCAAAGAGGTCTCTTTTTTTTCCCCAAAAGTCGGCCAAAATAACATAAATATTAAACCCTAATAAGTTTCTGAAAGGTGGAATAGAAATCTCGTAATGACACGGAAAGCGGGTGCCGTGCTTTAGGCGGCGGGCGCCGTTTCATCAGTAGCCATATTCTTCAATTTGTGCATTCCGAATCCAAGCTAACTTCCTCCATGCCTCTTCCTAGCCTTCTTTACATGTTTCCTCAGGTTCCTAGCTCTCCAAACTCATCCTTGGCAAGCCATAGATTCGTCCTTCCAGCGTTAGTACATAAATCTGAAGAAAAGCATAAAAAGAGCGTAGATTCTACACTTGGAAGACTCGACACTAAAGACTCAAATTACTCAAATAGACACGCAATAAGCTATCCTAGACTTATTAACAACTACCTATAATGCCTAGATAAAATACACATTATCAAAATCCCCCACACTTAAGCTTCGCTAGTCCTAGAGCGACCAATAAAAGCAACTTATACCTACTAATTCATCAAGCATGCCATAGCCTTACAAAAACAAACCAGAAACAAACTTTCAAGGAACATAGGATCAAAGTGGCAAACATCGTCGCATGTATCTAATGATCAGAGCATGTGGAAGCAGAAATCATCCAACCTTACCAGGAATATGTGTTTCACTCAAACTCTCTTGTGTTTAGGCTTTACAGAACACTCTCAACCCAATCCATAATGCACTAAGCTCATAGAAATTGACAACAATATAATCAAATCTCCACCGAAATGCCATTACTTGAGAAAAACAATAAAAATGTATGACTTGGCTCTTGATCTCACTATCTTCTCTCTTTTTTTTTTTAAATTTTTTTTTCTTTTCTCTTTTTTTTTTCATGCTTTCTTTCAGCTTTGGTGTATTCCTTACGCGAGTCACAAACATGGGTGTCATGAATAGCCCCGATCTATCAACACCTCAACTTACTCGAATGAAGTCCACTTGAACATCTTTTGACGCGAATTGCAAACATAGGTGTCATGAATGAACCCGGTTACTCAATGATCAAGCTTCCTTTCTTAGTGGGTAGCTTTCAACACCCTTTTACGCGAATCATACCCATGGATGTCATGCGTAGATCCGGTTACTAAGTGCATTCAAACCATTGCCACCTTATTTCACTCAACACACTCAATAAGAAACTAAAGCCAAATATAAACAATAAAAGCACAAAATCCGCAAGCAACAAACATGTGAGTCAGTTTTGACAATAGCTAATGAAGTCAATATCCAGAGGTAGCAACATATGGAGAGTAAATCACACAAAAAAGCAAAATGGATCATATAATTCCAGTAAGGCTAAAAACAATCTCACAAGGGTCATATTGTGTCGGATTTCAATCATAGTCCCATCTCGATCATACATGCTCAATTATATCACCAGATCATTCCTCATAAGCAAATATTATCCAGAAAAAACAAATAAGGCCAAACACTTCAACTTCTTCGTAGGATTTACAAGTTCATTCCATCAAAAGCTCAGAGTTTCACTCAACCAAGATGGTTGTTTGAATAACAACGTATTAGATAAAAAACAAAAAAAATTTGGGATTTTTGACATTTTTCTATATTTTTTTTTTCCATTTTTGACATTTTCCTCATAACAGAAACGAATAACATAAATTCAAACATAAGACACAAAAACTACGAAAGAATCCAAACAAACATCATCCAAACATAAAGATAATAATATCCGACATCCAGACGATAGAAATAGAAATATCCAAATCAAAAGTACAGGCCATCACAAGGCCAACACCAAACCGATCAAAGTACAACAATATGCAAATAAAAGTACAGCAAATGTCTTGACACATAACTCCAGAAATCATAAAACAACTCATAAATCTCCTCTCCCACACTAAAGATTGCATTGTCCTTAATGCCGAAACACGAAGGACAATACAAAAAATGAAATAAAATAAAGTGTAAGGAAGGGAACATACTCACTCACTGTTGCGGTGGCTAGAATGGGTAGTACTGCTGAAACTTCTGGTAGAAAGTGTCAAAGCTAGTCTGAAGTCCCAAGATAGCGCGGGTCTGCTCCTCTTGTCTCTGGTACATTTCATCCTGGCGCTGACGGAGATCATGCTGGTAGCGTCTAAACTCCATGCCCTAAGCCAACTGCAGTTGATACATCTCATTCAGTTGCTGAGCAAAGGACCAGAAGAAGCAGAGGAAGGGGCATAGCTCATGTCAGTATCGGAATCCGAAGCCCCAGCCCGACTAGACTCTCCTCTCACAAATGTGGCAAGTGGGATGATAATGCATATCTTAGATAGGCATTATAGGCATTTTTAGTTTAGTTAGGTTGCATTTCGCTCATACTTTGTAGTTAATTTGCATCTTGTGATTATTCTGGAAAAGTTCGGATTCTACGCAAATTTGTGTTTATCTTGCAGATTGAATCGGAACACATTTTGGAGATGTAATATCTTGAAGAGGAATATAAGAGACATTGGAAAGAAGCAAGGAAGGAAGAGAAGCAAGGAACTTGGAGTTGCTCGGTATTGGACAAGAGAAGACGGCAACAGGATGCTGCGGCTGTAGCAGGTATGCCGCGGCCGCAGTAGAGCAACTAAGCAGCGGGTCTGGAAGAGCCGCGGCCGCAGCATTGTTTGGCAGCGCGGCGTCGTTTTGTTTAATGAAACCCTAGTTTTGTTATTTTTGTTCCATGGCCGACTAGAATTGATATAAGGCCGATTTTATGTTATTTTTCTACTACTTCTATTCTATTCTTAGTTCATCAGACAATTTAGAGATTTAAGTGTGTCTTACATGAGGAACTAAACTCATCTGTTCTGCCTACAATCTGAAGCTTTATTTGGATTGATTATGAGTTTCTAATTCTCGTTCCTTGTTTCCTATATTTGAATGCTTCAACTTCTTCGTGCTTGATTGTTTATTGAGTTGTTCTATCTTGCTTGATCAACTTGTTAGATCAATTCAATCGCTAAGGTTTTGTAGATTCCTGGTTGTGAACCTTAACCTAAGTGGCAAACTTGTTCATTTAGGGATGATTGAACTAATTGAATGAGTAGGAAGTTGAATGTGTTGTTAAATCCCTCTTTAGGGACTGCAAATACCTTGGCTAATCTCTGAACTTAAAGCTATCAATTAGGTTAAATCCTTCTTTAGGGATTGTTCGATTGATAAGGGTTGCTAGGACTGGTTTGACTAGTAACTATATTAGGTCGGGACAAGGGCATTCATAGGAAGCCTTAATAGGACGAGAAGAAGTTACAAGGATCGCTTCAACCAAATAAAGTGGAAAATTTTAGGTCGAATTGCTTCTCATAATTATCTCAACCAAAATCATTTACTTTTGCTTTCTTCAATCCGCTTTGATAAAAGGAGGAACTTTAACACTAAAAAAACCCCCCAATTTGGTTACTTTAATTGACATCTAAATCATAGTTGAATCATAAATTTACCTGTGGATCGACCTCTTACTTATTGATATACTAGTTATAGGTTTGAGTTTTCTTTGACGGATCAACGACAGGTTTTCCCTCCGTCATGGGACATTCCAACCAGCAGAAATCACTAGGAGCTTGAACCTTGTCGTCATCATCGTCCCCATACTCGTCATCATCATCATCATCTGCAACTTTCGACAGTAGGTTGAAGTCAGCAATCGTCGGTCCAAGCGGAAGCTGAGCTGGTAGACTAATAGTGTGGTCGCCCCTACGTCCAGCGTGCCAAATGAAAGGTGCCTGATCACCCTCAAGGTGTCTCATCTTAATCAACATTTCCAAGGAGATGCGAGACTCTCCGTCCATAGGCACCAAATTTATAACTCTCACTCCGCAGCGCACAGCTATCAGCGTAATCAATCCTCCAAAGTCGATAGTCCTGGTATCCCTCTGAGCTCCCCCTACTAGCATGTCAGCACAAGCGTCTAAAAACAATCGCAGCCAATCAGGAGTCACCCCCGCCTCGGGGGTCAAACAATACATCGCCGCCCTCGCCTTCATAGAAACCTTGTTAAGCTCGTTCTGCCCGAAGAAGGTATTGTTCCGCACCTTGTGGCAGAGTCTAAGTGCAGGGTAGGTGATGATGTAGTTGTAGTTCTCTCCCCCACGAATCCACGTGGCACCAGTAGCTATTTGCCAAGTCGCCGTCGGCGGAGGAGTCATCATTATCTAACGCCTCCATTTTGGAGTGGGGAGGCGAGTGATACCCAAGTACCTTCGAAGTTGTGCAAATATACTCAAGTGTATCCGTCTCATAACAGTGAACTGAATTTGCTCTCTATCCTCAAAAACAACTAAAGTGGCCAGAAACTCTCTAATCAAATCTGGGGAGGTCAGCCCATGCATGACAATAAAATTCCCGATGCCCCTATTCTCGAGAAGGGTAGCACAAGGACCTGCTAGACCTAAATCATCTAAGGCCGGATGATCGAAAAACTTGGTCGTCGAGTATTTCCTACGGCTAAGTTCATTCCACTTCGTAATCTAAGCCCCAAATAGTGTACTCGGAGCAATCATGTTCGGAAACGATGGCATGGTGATGAAATGAAGAGAATGAACGAACAAACTTACAAAATCTGACGAAGAAAATCGAGTTCTGATGAGGCAGCGGGCACCGTTACTTGCTGTTCGATAGGTGTGCTCGGTTCTCCACAAACAAACCCTCCTCCTATAAGACCCATTGTCTTAAGAGGCGCCAGCCCATGCCACCTAGCCCTCTCAAGTCCGTTGTTCTCACTTGGAGCCTGAAAAGGAAGAGCTCTTGTGTCATGGGTAGGGCTTCAATCACTTATAAATCACTTCCAACATCCTTATGATATCCGATGTGGGACATGGGTGTTACAATCTCCCTTACTTAAAGCCTTGGCGACCCCGTCAGGCACAAGGGACTGCCCTCCGAGAGGAGCGTACCCGAGCATACTGTCGGCGCACCCCCCGGAGTCGGCTCTGATACCATCTGTAAGACCCAGGGTCTTAAGAGGCACCAGCCCATGCCACCTAGCCCTCTCAAGTTCGTTGTCCTCACTTGGAGCGTGAAAAGGAAGAGCTCTTGTGACATGTGTAGGGCTTCAATCACTTATAAATCACTCCCAACATCCTTATGATATCCGATGTGGGACGGGGGTGTTACACCTCCGACGTCGGAAAATGCCATGTTCCGCCTCCTTGCTTCACGTAAAAGTGATTTAAGGTCTTGGGGAAGGGTATTTTGAACTCAAAGTGGCCGGAAGTGGTGGTTTGGGATTTTGGTGAATTTTCAAAGTGAACGAAATTGCGAATCGAGGGCGCATATTTGTAGATCGGGGTGAGTAGATTCCGAATATGGAGTAGGAATTTTGGTTCGAGCAATGGTTTGGATGGAGTGTGAGGACGTGTGAGGATGGAGAAGGTTTGGAAGGTTGAGGGTTATGGAGGAGAGAATAGATGTTAGGGCGCCTTGTCCCTAGTGGCCTAATTCTCTCGTATTCGATCCCAAAATGCAATTCTTAACTCATAATCTCGTTCCAAACATTTCCAAAGACCAAAACAAATAATCCTAACACTAACTAGGCTCAAAAAGAAAATAAATAACATAAAACAAAACAAAATAGAAAGACTCACCTCGGGTTGCTTCCCGAGCAGAGCCTTTGTTTCACGTCCATGGCTCGATGTAGTGATGTTGTTCTATTCCTCGGGGAGATCCTCCCCTTGCCAGGAGTCAATAACTTGGTTGGCGATGTCCTCATAATATTTCTTGATTCTCTGACTAATTACCTTGAAGTTATGACAATCCATTGGGTTCTATAAATCAACTGCACCATAGGGATAGACATGGACAACAATGTATGGACCTGTCCATCTAGACTTGAGCTTTCCAGGGTGAAGTTTCATACGTGAGACATACAACAGAACCTTGTCTCCTGTGCAGAATTCTCTCCTCATAATGTCCTTATCATGCCATGCTTTAGTTTTGTCCTTATAGATCCTAGCATTCTCACAGGCATCCCAAAAAATCTCTTCTAACTCTTGAATTTGAAGCTTCATCAACTTTCCTGCTTCAAACGCATCCATGTTTTCTTGCTTAACTGCCCACGATGCTTTATGCTCGAGCTCAACTGGCAAATGACATGACTTTCCATATACTAGACGAAACGGAGACATCCCAATAGGTGTCTTGTAAACAGTACGGTAAGCCCATAATGCATCTTCCAATTTGAGACTCCAGTCCTTTCTATTTGGTGTGACAGTATTTTCCAAAATCCGCTTCACTTCCCTATTAGACAATTCTGCCTGTCTGTTGGTTTGAGGATGATAAGCGGTAGAGACTTTCTGAGTCACATTGTATTTTCTGAAAAGAGCACTGACAATCTTATTACAGAAATGAGTTCTCATGTCATTGATAACAGCTCTGGGCATCCCAAATCTGGAAAACAGGCTCTTCAAGAAACTAGCAACAGTGCGAGTATCGTCAGCCTTTGTCGCTTTTGCCTCAACCCACTTAGAAACATAGTAAACTACAAGTAAAATGTAGACATTTCCAAATGAACTAGGAAATGGTCCCATGAAATCGATACCCCGGACATCAAAGATCTCGCATATCATAATCGAAGATAATGGCATCTCGTTCCTTCATGAGATATTTCCGGTTCGCTGACATCTATCGTAAGTCCTGCAGAATGCATGAGCATCGTGAAAGATATGTGGCCATCAGAATCCCATTTCAAGGACTTTTCTAGCTGTTCTCTGTGCTCCAAAATGTCCACCGCTCGGGTGCGAATGACAATATCTCAAGACAGAAGTTACCTCATTGTCCGGAAGACATCGACGAACAATTCTATCAGTGTAGTGCTTCCATAAGTAAAGATCATCCCATACATAGAAGTGAGCTTCATGACGAATCTTCTCCTTCTTCGCTTTGGGGGAATTTGAAGGGAAGATTCCAGCCACCAAATAATTTACAATATCCGCATACCAAGGTTGCTTAGTCCGAATACTCATAAGTAACGATGGCGGCTCACCTTCATCATCTTCAAGCAAGTCAGAAATCGGGACGCTGCACCGGCGGTGGGCACTGTGCTCAGAGGCGGCAAGCGTCGTGTCATCAGTGTTGTCCCAAATCGCAATTCTCAACAATCCTTCGTCAGGAAATTCTCCTAATCTCTCTGGTTGCTTTCCCCCACCATCGGTTCTATAGATTCTGCTCAGGTGGTCGGCTACTAGATTTTCTGCCCCCTTCATATCTCTGATTTCTAGGTTGAATTCTGTCAGAAGTAGAATCCATCGAATCAATCGCGGTTTCGCGTCCTTCTTTGTCATCAAATAGAAGAGTGCCGCATGATCACTATAGACCACCACCTTGGCACCCAATAAATAAGGACGAAACTTCTCTAGGGCGAATACCACAACCAATAGCTCCTTTTCAGTAGTAGTGTAATTCCGCTGAGCCGTATTCAATATCATCGAAGCATAATAGATCACATGCGATGCTTTATCAACTTTTTGGCCCAAAACAGCCCCAACTGCATAATCACTAGCATCACACATCAACCCAAACGGTAAAGTCCATATATGAGTCTGAATAATAGTTACTGAAGTCAACTAATTCCTCAACTCATGAAAAGCCTTCTTGCAATTATCATCAAACACAAAGGAAACATCTTTCTTAAGCAATTCACATAATGGGGAGGTTATCTTGGAGAAATCCTTGATAAACCTCCTATAAATCCTGCATGGCCTAAGAAAGAACGAATCTCACACACATTAGTAGGATAAGGTAAAGACTGAATCTAATCTATCTTAGCTTTATCTACCTCAATGCCCTTCTTGGACACAATGTGGCCAAGAAAAATCTCTTGTTCAACCATAAAGTTACACTTTTCAGAGTTTAAGACCAAGTTAGTTTCAACACATCTTTTAAGCACTAGCGACAAATGATGCAAGCAAGAGTCAAAGTCATTCCCATGCACAGTAAAATCATCCATAAATACTTCAATAAAATGCTCAAAATATTCTGAAAATATACCCATCATGCATCTTTGAAATGTACCAGGCGCATTGCATAATCCAAAAGGCATTCTACTATAAGCAAAAGTACCAAAAGGACATGTAAAAGTGGTTTTTTCTTGGTCTTCAGGTGCAATAGGGATTTGAAAATATCCAGAATAACCATCCAAAAAGCAATAATAAGACCGGTCGGCAAGGCGTTCAAGCATCTGATCAATGAAAGGTAAATGAAAGTGACCCTTACGTGTCGCCATGTTGAGTTTGCGATAGTCAATAAACACTCTCCAACCAGTCTGTACCCTCATAGGTATCATCTCACCTTCTTGGTTCTCTTGAGTGTTCAATGTTACCATCTGAGTCGCCATTCTCATCACAACTATTGTGAGCCTAATTCGCCATGTTTTACATCTACTTTTATATCGATTTCTGCATGCATTTCATACATTTGAGCTAGAATAGTACAGAATCTATGTAGTTTATGTTTATTTGCCAAATTATGGAATCTACACCAGTTTCTGTTTAATTTCACAGAAATCGAGGCAATTTATAGCAGTTTTGAGAAAGGAAGAAAAGCTCGAAGTCAACGAAGACCGAGGTCAAGGAGCAGCGGAACCAGGACAAATCGAGCTGGAAAGAAGGAAATCTACTCGACAACATTTGGTCGATTTCGACCAAGCATAGTCGATGTCGAGTACACTCAAGTCGATTTCCACTCGGACAACCAAGAATCGAGTAGAGCTGAGGAAGTTAGTCGATATCGAGTTGTTTTACTCGATATCGAGTTGGCCATATCGAGCCAGGACCCCGGAGTCGACGAGTAAAGCTGGAGCTGGAAGAATTTGCTCGATATTGAGGAAATCTACTCGATATCCAGTAAAGATCAAGTCGACTTTGCTCCTGGAGGCCTGAATCGAGTTGCTGAGCAGAAGACGAGAAAAATGATGGTCGATATCGAGCAATCCTACTCGATATCGAGTTGATTCCATAAGCTGATTCTGAGAGTAGTCCGAGTCTTGTTAAGTTTCTATCCAAAGTCCAATGGAGATATTTTCGAAATCAAATTCCATCAAGATCTATCAAGTGCTATCAAGAGGAGAAGATATTTACCTACATTAGATATATTTCCTTTAGAGATTTATTTATTTATTTCCATGTTTTAATTTTTAGATAAAAGATAGATAGAATTAGATATAGATATAGTTTTCTTTCCTAGATTAGCTTGGAATGAAGGCTATAAATAAAGCCTATAGGGTGGGTTTTTATTCATTCAATCATATAATTAGTTACATAGAGATATATATATATATATATATATATATATATATATATATATATATATATATATATATATATATAGAGAGAGAGAGAGAGAGAGAGAGAGAGAGAGAGAGAGAGAGAGAGAGAGAGAGAGAGAGAGAGAGCTTGTGGCCAGAGCAAGGTGGAAAGGCGAGAGCGGATTTGGCTTGTTCGGTTGTAAGCTTTCTTTAGTTTTATTTTAATGCAAAGTTATTTCCTTTTATTATTGATGTCTTTATTCATGATGAAGAGCGAGTAGTCCACCCACTTCTAGGGTCGGGGTGAGCCCGACGGTAGCCATGTGAGATGATGCGGTAAAGGTTTGATCTTTTTATGCAATTCGTCTTCTATCCCCTAAGCATGATTCTCTTGCAAAAGTTGAAGGTGATCCTTGTTTGTGTTATTGAAGCGAAAGTGATCTTAATACAACTTGGATTAATTATGTGAAAAGGGTTAGTAACAATTAGGGTTTATGCGAAAGCCTCTATCTTCCTATTTATTAATAACGAAATTTATTTGATGAAAAGCATGATCTTTTATGCTTTTATGTGTTATTTTGCATGATTATCGTTGTGGTGTTGAAACCCTGATCTTGGAAGTCTTTAGTTTATTGAGTTAATTTCGTGTTTACATTCGTTTTCATTCGAAAAGTTGCAATTTTAGTTTCTGAGTTACTCGATCTCGAGGAATTTTGGTCGACATCGAGGACTTTTGTCGACGTCGAGGAAGTTTTGTCGAAATCGAGTTGTTTTGCTGGGTTTTAGTTTCTCTTCAGTCGATTTCGTGCACTGTTGGTCGATTTGCTTAGTCGATATCGAGTAACAGTGGTCGATATCGATCAGTTTTCTGTGCTTCGCTTTCTTTTCTGCTTTTCTCTGTTGTTTCTGTCTGTCTGGTTTAATTTTCTATCCGTGAAATTTTCCGCTACCTGAGATCCGCTGACACGCTTCCTCAAGGATCGATCCGGACTTCCCGCTGCTACATTAGGAGGAGGTCTTGTAATCATTTGCGTGGGCACGAATCTGGTTTGTTCTATTTCATTATATTTTAAACTCGATTTCCTCTCTACAACAAATTGGCGCCGTTGTCGGGGAAGCAATCGTTCGCGCCTTAGGTAGTTAGATCTCACTTTTTCTTTAAAGTTTTTGATTTTACAGTGTATGCGTTGTTCTGGTCAACGGCCTGAGTTTGATGCCTTGGACAACTCGGAACGCCTTATACACGTCCACGCTAAATTGAAAAGAGCCATGGCGAGAAACACAGGAACAGCTGATACAGAGGCTTAGGACAGAACTAGCCGTCAAGGATGCCACTCTCACCGCTGAGAGAGCACGCACTACACAGGAAGCTGAGCGAAAGAGGCAGGTGGAAGCTGAGTTTGCCCAATACCCTACCACTGCAGAGGATTACATGCACCCGACTCTTGTTGTGCCTGAATCGGTCATTCTAATACCTGAAAATAATTTTGAAATTCGCACTCCTTTCCTTATTGAGATTAAAAATAATGCCTTCTATGGTAGATTTAATGAGTGCCCTCTTGAACATATTACCAATTTTTCTGACATGTGTCATACTCTTGCTGAAGCTACTACTCTGGAATATGTCAAGATGAAAGCTTTTCGATGGTCTCTCGCCGGTCCAGCGCTGAAGTGGCTTAAAGGTCTCCCTCCACGATCCCTAACAACATGGGCTGAAGTAAAGCAAGAATTTCTCAACAAATTCTTTCCTCCTGCCAAGACAGCGTTCCTCCGCCAGAAGATTACAGCTTTCAAACAGAAGCCTGGGGAGCCGCTAGCAAAAGCATGGGAATGATATAAGGATCTATTGCGATCCTTCCCTACACATGGACAGCCACCCTACGTCGTTCAGGAGATCTTGTTCAATTCTCTCGATCTGGCTGCTAAGGATAGGATCAACCAGTATACTCATTATTAGTATCTGACAATGTCGCTAGCTGACGTATGGGCCACCCTCGACAAGCTTACCAACTACGACAACAAGTATGGGACTCCGACAAACTATGATGAGAATGCATATGCCAGGCCAGCCCCATCCATGCCTCTCTATGACCCTTCTAAGGAGATTGACTGAGATGTCAAGGAGCAATACAACATAGATAAGAATCGCAAGCTCCTTAAGCAAGTCAAGTATCTTTCTGTCAACCAGCCCTGCATCGAATGCGGATCTTAATGGCACACCACTACTGAGTGCCCACACACAGAGCAAGTTAGGATGGCAGAAAACCACGAAGAGGTGGCTTACGCAAGGGGTCCCAATCGCTATATGGGGGACCAAAGGTTTCAGCAACCACAATGGAACCAAGGTGCCCCTAGCAACCCCCCGCTATACAGAGCTCCGGGACATCCGGAAAGGGACCAGAAGAGGGATGACCTACAGACCATCCCTGAGGAAATGCGGAGGAACCATTCAGACACCAAGCAGTCATTCAATTCCGTCTATACTCAGATACATGGTGTCAACGCTAGGCTTGGAGAAATCGATGTCTGGAGGAAATCGATTGATACACAGATTGTCCAGCTTGCAGCAGGCATCCCTAAACAATCAGGTACGCTCCCTGGATCTTCAGAACCAAATCCCAAGGGAAAGACCGGACACATCACAGCCATAAAGCTCAGGAGCAGGCATCAACTACGCGAGCCAGAGGATAGAAAGCAGCAGGACGAAGAAGCTAAGAAACAACTCGATGTCGACCAACAGCAAGTCGATGTCGACCATAATTTGGTCGATGTCGAGCAACATCAAGTCGACGTCGAGGAGAAGCTTGGCCAGGATTCGTCTCCACAGCACTCCAACTCGACATCGAGGAAACTGGTCGATATCGAGGAAAATCTTGTCGATGTCGAGGAAACTCAAGTCGACATCGAGGAAGCTGCAACACCTCCGACATCTGTTCTGGCTCCGAACCAAAAAAAGAAGCTGCCTTTCCCGATAAAATCTCCAAAGGATCCAGCAGAGAAGAAGTTTTAGCGCTTCATCAAGATGCTTCAGAGGCTCAATGTCACCATACCCTTCACAGACGCTCTTAATGAAATGCCATCATATGTCAAGTTCCTCAAGGAGATCCTAAGAAAAAAAGCGGTCAATGGCTGAGATCGCAGAGGAGTGCAGCCATATGGACATACTTGAGAAAAGGCCAGATCCAAGTAAGTTTGCTATAACCATTGGATTTGGTCAATACAAATTTAATGCATTATGTGATCTTGGAGCTAGTGTAAGTATAATGCCTCTGTCAATATGGTCCAAGATTAAGATAGGTGCCCTAGAGCTTGTGGATGCTAATCATTATATGACAAATAACACGGTGGTCATCCCAACAGGCATGGTGGACAATGTGCCGGTGCAAGTAGGTAAGTTCTTCGTCCCTGCTGATTTCTTAGTTATTGATATGGCAGAGGACCATGCTTGTCCAATTATTCTAGGAAGACCCTTCTTGGCAACGATGGATGCCAACATAAGCGTAAGGAAGGGAGTGCTCACTTTCAACATCAGCGATGAGGTAATTGAGTATTCCTTTAATAAAACTGGAAGGCATACAGGTCCCATGAAAGAGGTAAAATCTATATTAGCTGGTTACATTACTTGCGGGGAGCCTAAGGTAAGAAATATGAATCCTGAAGAGCTAGAAAAAAGGGATATGGAAGCCTAGGTGGAGGAGATCATGGCCATCCTGAACAAAGAAGCTGAGAATCCACTCGACATAGACCAAGGTACGTCGATTTGGACTAAATATTTTTCGGATGCCTTGACAGGATTCAAGTATTGGGTCGAAGTCGACACGAGTTACTCGACATCGAGTAAATTGGTCGACGTCGACCAAAATCGGAGCCCTCCACCAGCAGCAGCTTCATCGAGCAATCCACTAGAAGCCGAGGACAACTCGACATCGACCAAATTGGTTGAAGTCGACCAACATCCTTCTTCCTCGACTGCTCCTTCCTCGACCAAGAGTCCACCAGACGAGCAGAACTTCTCGACATCGAGCAAGTTGGTCAATGTCGATCAAAAACCTCCTTGCTCGACTACAACTTCCTCGACCAGCAGCCCACCAGAAGAAGGAAGGTCTTCGATGTCGAGTAATTTTGCTCGATGTCGAGTAGAATCTGAGGTCCCCGAATCCAATTCTGCAAAGGTAAGCCAAGGTACGGATCTTTCTTCCCCTATTTCCATTAATGATTTATCTATACATGGGAGAGGTTTGCCTTGGTATGTGCGATTATGCAGGATTTCAAATGATGAGTCCAAAGACTATGAAGTTGGTGACAAAGTCTATGTTACCAAATCAAATGATCATTTGTTTCCTAACAAGTTCAACAAAAAGAAGATGGGGCCCTTCACAGTGAACAAGATCCATTCAGGCGGATTGCAGCTGATGGACAAGAATGGAGTCCTATTTGAAGCCCAAGCTACATGGGCCCTGCAAATTCCACCTTGAGCTTAACGGAGAAGTCGGCCTAGCGACTGTAAAATCTAGAGCTTGTAAATAGACATTTATTTAATTTGGGACTTTTGGACATTGCTGCTTTTCTTTGTTTTTGGTTTTGAACTTTTAGTTTTTCTATTGTGGGTATTTCTCTTCTAACGAATCTTGCAGGGAAGAAAAAGCTGCAGACTTACTCGACGTCGAGTAATCTACTCGAAATCGACCACACATCTCGAGCAAAAAGGAGCCTGTGGTCGAGAAGGATCACCCTGAAGGCAAAAACTTACTCGATCTCGAGTAGACTTGGTCGACATCGACAAATCTCCTCAAAGTCGACCATCCCTTGTCGATTTCGACCAGCTCTGCAACAACATTACAATCGATTTTTGACATCCTGCACATCTGTCTAGTGAGTTTCTTTCTTTACCCTTGTTTTTATACAGTGAGGACACTGTAATGTTTAAGTATGGGGTGGGGGAAGGGCTTACTTTATGCATATTTGATATATTTGACATTATGTGTGCATGTTTAGAGTTTATTTCTTGAATTGCTTATACATGGCTATTTTGGAATTCAATATTGATTTATGTGCTTATATGCATGTTTTCCAAAGTTTATAAAAATGAACCCCATTGAAAATTTATGAATAATGTCATGGAAGCTTTAATTGAACTCGGTGATGCAAAATTGGATTCGTTAGAGATATAGCATGAAATTGCCTAGTAAAGGGAAGTCACAATGAAGTGCATATTTTCTTGAAAACCATGAAAGGAGGTAAAATTTGAAATTGCTTTTGACATATTGCATGATAAGAGGATGGAGGACTTTATATTTCCATATAATGCTCATTGTTTATATCCTAGCCATACCTATGCTTATGCATCACAAAAGCCATATATATGCCTTATTTCAATTATTGCTCCACATGTTCTAAATAATGCCATTCCTTACCTTATTTCCATCCGGGGATTATGTTGAGAATGATGTTACATTATGAAGATGTTATATGGTGTTTGTGTTGTTTTTATTATCGGAGTTTGGTAGGAATGTTGAAAAAAATATATGGAAAATTTAATGAGTGAAAGAAAATCCGATCACCTCAGAAGATAAAAGTAGATCGACCCTGCTTGCTGAGATAATAGTTCAGCAGGATGGGACACCCATGTGAGGAGTCCAAAGCACTAAGTATCCGAGGCCATTCATGACACTTATGTTTGCGACTCGCGAGAAGGCAGTGCTGAGTTTAGAGCGGTAAAAGCATAATATTGAAAACGAAAGCCATGAGCGATGAGAGAAATGTGAAAATCAAAAGAAGAAGAAATGTGGTATGAAAATTTGGAAATACTCCATTTCCCCGAATTATTAGCACCACATGGCCAAAAATATCCCACCTTTAGCCTTTTACCAAACTACTCCTTATTGAGCTTAATTAAAGTCCTCTTGATTATTAATGTCTTGTCACTTATGAATCGTTTTGCATAACCCTCCTTTTGGGAGTAGATGTTGTTGTTATTTGCACATGCACGGATTTGTGACATTAGTACCTTTTCGAGGATGGGAATTGACTGCAGAGACATATAAGAATGAATCTAAGATGTTGAGAGTTTGAATTCTTCCCCTGAATGACAATTAAAAGTATTGTTTGGGGACAAGCAAGCTTAAGTATGGGGTGTTTGTTGTGAGCCTAATTCGCCATGTTTTACATCTACTTTTATATCGATTTCTGCATGCATTTCATACATTTGGACTAGAATAGTACAGAATCTATGTAGTTTATGTTTATTTGCCAAATTATGGAATCTACACCAGTTTCTGTTTAATTTCGCAGAAATCGAGGCAATTTACAGCAGTTATGAGAAAGGAAGAAAAGCTCAAAGTCAACTACAAAAGACCGAGGTCAAGGAGCAGCAGAACCAGGACAAATCGAGTTGGAAAGAAGGAAATCTACTCGACAACATTTGGTCGATTTCGACCAAGCTTAGTCGATTTCGAGTACAGTCAAGTCGATTTCTACTCGGACAACCAAGAATCGAGCAGAGCTGAGGAAGTTAGTCGATATCGAGTTGTTTTACTCGATATCGAGTAGGCCATATCGAGTCAGGACCCCGGAGTCGATGAATAAAGCTGGAGCTGGAAGACATTGCTCGATATCGAGGAAATCTACTCGATATCGAGTAAAGATCAAGTCGACTTTGCTCCTGGAGGCCGGAATCGAGTTGCTGAGCAGAAGACGAGAAAAATGTTGGTCGATATCGAGCAATCCTACTCGATATCGAGTTGATTCCATAAGCTGATTCCGAGAGTAATCCGGGTCTTGTTAAGTTTCTATCCAAAGTCCAATGGAGATATTTTCGAGATCAAATTCAATCAAGATCGATCAAGTGCTATCAAGAGGAGAAGATATTTACCTACATTAGATATATTTCCTTTAGAGATTTATTTATTGATTTCCATGTTTTAATTTTTAGATAAAAGATAGATATAATTAGATATAGATATAGTTTTCTTTCCTAGATTAGCTTGGAATGAAGACTATAAATAAAGCCTATAGGGTGGGTTTTTATTCATTCAATCATATAATTAGTTACATAGAGAGAGAGAGAGAGAGAGAGAGAGAGAGAGAGAGAGAGAGAGAGAGAGAGAGAGAGAGAGAGAGAGAGAAAGCTTGTGGCGAGAGCAAGGTGGAAAGGCGAGAGCGGATTTGGCTTGTTCGGTTGTAAGCTTTCTTTAGCTTTATTTTAATGCAAAGTTATTTCCTTTTATTATTGATGTCTTTATTCGTGATGAAGAGCGAGTAGTCCACCCACTTCTAGGGTCGGGGTGAGCCCGACGGTAGCCATGTGAGATGATGCGGTAAAGGTTTGATCTTTTTATGCAATTCGTCTTCTATCCCCTAAGCATGATTCTCTTGCGAAAGTTGAAGGTGATCCTTGTTTGTGTTATTGAAGCGAAAGTGATCTTAATACAACTTGAATTAATTATGTGAAAAGGGTTAGTAACAATTAGGGTTTATGCGAAAGCCTCTATCTTCCTATTTGTTAATAACGATAGTTATTTGATGAAAAGCATGATCTTTTATGCCTTTATGTGTTATTTTGCATGGTTATCGTTGTGGTGTTGAAACCCTGATCTTGGAAGTCTTTAGTTTATTGAGTTAATTTCGTGTTTACATTTGTTTTCATTCGAAAAGTTGCAATTTTAGTTTCTGAGTTACTCGATCTGGAGGAATTTTGGTCGACACCAAGGACTTTTGTCGACGTCGAGGAAATTTTGTCGAAATCGAGTTGCTTTGCTGGGTTTTAGTTTCTGTTTAGTTGATTTCGTGCACTGTTGGTCGATTTGCTTAGTCGATATCGAGTAACAGTGATCGATATCGACCAGTTTTCTGTGCTTCGCTTTCTTTTCTGCTTTTCTCTGTTGTTTCTGTCTGTCTGGTTTAATTTTCTGTCCGTGAAATTTGCCGCTACCTGAGATCCGCTGACACGCTTCCTCAATGATTGATCCTGACTTCCCGCTGCTACATTAGGAGGAGGTCTTGTAATCATTTGCGTGGGCACGAATCTGGTTTGATCTATTTCATTATATTTTAAACTCGATTTCTTCCCTACAACAACAACCTCTGTTAGCTTCACGACTTTCTCCTCGCAACCCTTCACAGGTTCATCCAACGCAAATGGGTTCCCAAATCCACTAGACTTCTAGTACTTCTGAGTCAAATTTGCTAATTCAACAAAGATCTACATAGCTTCTTCCGGCGTCTTGTCTAATATATCACCTCCGCTAGTAGCGTTGATAACGATGCGCTCTTGGTCAAGAAACCCTTCATAAAGATAGAGGATCAGATCCTCTTCAGGAAATCCATGCTGAGGGCAACTTGCTTTGATTAGCCTGAATCTCTCAAGGTAGTCATAGAGACTCTCCCCAAGGAGTTGTTCTATGCTAGTCAATTGCTTCTTTACTTTACTCAGACGAGTAGCTGGGAAATATTTCATCAGAAAATTTTTCTTCAATCCAAGCCAAGTAGTGATACTTCCTTTAGGCAAATAGTGTAGCCAATCCATTGTTGCGTCATTCAGGGGGAACGGAAACAAACTCAACATGATTTGATCATCAGTAAATCCTTGAGGCCTGAGTCGATGACAGACACTAACAAATTCAGTAAGGTGCTTATTTGGCTCATCCCTAATCATCCCATGGAAAATTGGAAGAATCATTAACCAATCAACTTTGTATCCCAATTTGGAACCTTCAGGGAGTTCAGGTAATGTAATCGCAAGATGTTGCAAATTCAGATTAGGTTCCCTGATGTCTCTCAGTGTCCTTCAGAGAGGATTTTCAGCGTCTTTAACCATCTTTGCTTAACCTTTCCAAAGACTCAACAAAGATTGATTAGTAACCAAAAGGTAATCCACCGCGGTGAACTACAAAGATAGCAATAAGAGAAACAACGGAAATAAAGTAAATCTCCCCGGCGACGGCGCCAAAATTTGGTGTGGTGCAAAGTGTCGTTACATTTCTACAACACCAAAAAGAGTAACCCAAACCAACAACTCAACTAGTAAACTAGTAACTAGTATAGTAAAATAGTAAGGGGCCGATCCCTCAGAGAGAATACCTTTCCAGTCTATCAAATCGCTATAAGAACAAAACAATATCAAGAAGTGGTTGAATATCAAGACAACTAAATTTAGCAAAAGTAACAATGGTGAATTGGTGATAATTATGGATGATGAGATAGTTTCCCCTACAATTCATCAACGATGGTTATGTCTTTGATCCTTGACTTTATCTATCTTCCCTTTTTTGATTCATCTAATGGTAGATCACTCCAACCCTAAGCATTGCAACAATAACAATCACACAAACAACCAAAGATAGGGGAACAACTCCCTAACCCTAATTGATATAATTAATAAAGTAGAATTGTCAATGTCCTGCACACCCAATCGATGCTGTCAGGGGATCAATCAGTTATGCTGTGCTACTAATCCAATTAACTTGCAACGGTTAATCAAACCTTTAGCAGAAAAGCAAATTCCATCAAGGTGGCCAATCAAGAGAGAATATATGCAATCAATCAATCAATAACAAACAAAGACATTGAATAAATCAAACTCAGAATAGATAGAAATTAAGTCTCACAAATCATATAACCATGTCTCCGAATTGCATGCGAAAAAAAGAGGTTTAGTTCCTCATGGAAAGTCTTCCTGTCTAGGCGTGGCCACGGGTCAGACCCGGCAAGTCGACGGGTTCGACCCGCCGGGTCAAGGGTCGGGGGAAGGCGACCCGAACCCTAACCCGGGATTTCCACGGGTTGGCGGGTTCGGGTCACCCGACGGGTCATCGGGTCGACGGGTTGACCCGGCGGGTCAGACCCGCCGGGTACCCGCCGAGTCGACCCGACGAGTTGGAACCCGGGTTGGACGGGTTTGCACTTGTTTCGGACTTCGGAATCTGAATTGTCGGATCGAATTTGTCGAGAAAGGGAACGAGAATTGAACGCCTATGTGTTTGACAAATATCCTTTCGTGTTCACAAATCATAACTTGACTCTTTAGTCTTTATGTACAAAATACAATATGTAATATTACATCTTATAATTTTCAAAACTAAAAAGTCTACAACTTATAACTCTATAAGTTTTACAAATTACAAAAAAGTTGTACAATTTTTGTATTAGGGAGTGTTGGGGGGGAGGGAAGTAGGGCTTGAATCGGTTTCCCGACTGCCTACGTATCCTCCCGGGGGTGAGGAATCAAAGCCCACGTAGTTCTTTTACCTGTATGTCTGAACCCCGGCCCGGTTACCTCCTTTTCTAGTCTTCTTGATCGTCGGATCCTCCACCACCTCCTGAGCCATCTGTGACCGCGCCATCAATGGAGCTCCCAACGGACTCTGTCTCTATTCCGTCATCATCCTCGGAATCAGTCCCCAATATATTTTATGTAGATTTTTATTTTTTGAACTTTTTAAATGTAATATATAATGTTTAGGTAATTTTTTCTAAGTTGTTAGGTAATTAGTAAAAATATTATCTTATAAAACAATATTCTTTGAATCATTCAAACACAAGTTTATTGTAAACCGAAAGACGATTACACGTTTACAAATCACGACTCACATTCACCGATTCACATAACATAACATAATAACATAAAAACGTAAAACATAAACTTACTACATTACTACAATACTCACTACTTATTATTAAGACTTAGGACATAGGAATAATAGACTAGTTTTTACCACCACTCGTTCCACTCGAGCCCGAAGCGCCATCGTTCTTAATCTTCTCGGGGTGCTTGTTGGTGATGTGATACTTCAAATTACCATGGCCAAGGTTATTCCGCATCTTGTACTTTTTAGCACAATGATGACAAACGGCTACGAATGATCAATCGGCTTGCACATCCGCCTTATCGTAGTGATCTTCAAACAACGCCTCTTTGAGGTTGTCACCGGACATGATTACAACGTACGAGCTTCTGAAAATCAAATTGATAGAATGATAGGTGATTGATGGATTGGATGGGATTTGTGATAGGAGGAGTCGGGTATTTATAGCCCCGAGTCTAGTCTACTGGCCGTTACAACGGCTCTATTTTTTTTAAAAAAAAACACCTCCGACCTGTGGGCCCCACCACCAACGGATATTTTTTTTTAAAATAGGGCGACCCGGCGGGTCGATCCGGCGGGTCACGGGTCACGGATCTCCCGACCCTAACCCTAACCCGCTACCCGTACCTACCCGGCAACCCGGCAACCCGGACCCGGCGGGTCGTTGACCCGTACGACCCGGCGGGTCACGGGTTGACCCGTTAACCCGTGGCCACGCCTATTCCTGTCAATATCTCCATAAGAGTTCTCTCTCAAAAGTCTTCTCTCTTCTCAAAGAGGTCTCTTTTTTTTTCCAAAAGTCGGCCTAAATAACATAAATATTAAACCCTAATAAGTTTCCAAAAGGCGGAATAGAAATTCCGTAATGACACGGACGACGGGCACCGTTTCATCAGTAGCCATATTCTTCAATTTGTGCATTTCCAATCCAAGCTAACTTCCTCCACTCCTCTTCCTAGCCTTCTTCACATGTTTTCTCAGGTTCATAGCTCTCCAAACTCATCCTTGGCAAGCCATAGATTCGTCCTTCCAGCGCCGGGACATAAATCTACAGAAAAAGCATAAGAAGTGCGTAGATTCCACACTTGCAAGACTCAACACTAAAGACTCGAATTACTCAAATAGACATGCAATAAGTTATCCTAGGCTTATTAACAACTACCTATAATGCCTATATAAAATACGTATTATCAGTAACACAAATAGATACGGGGAGAGTGGATCTCCTTACCTGAGACCGCGCTTACCCGGAAAAAAATCCTTCTGGAGATCAATTAATAAGCACTAAAAATGTCGAAGTGGTAACACACTCCATAATAAGCTCAATCAGATTTCTTAAAAAGTTCATGTACTCAAGGGTGGCCTTGATAAAATCCCACCTCAGAAAATAGTAAGCCTTTTGCAAACCCAATTTAATTGTGCACCTAGGCGAAGCCCTTTTCGTTCCATAAGCATTGACCACTTCCAAATGAAACAACACAATGTAGGATTCGGAACCTTCGAGCGCCCGAGAATAAAGGCACCCTGGCAGTTAGAAATCAAGTCACCAAGTTTGTTTTTCAGTCTTCTCACTATTATCTTCGTAACAGCCTTCATTAGCGTGTTGCAACATGAAATAGGTCGGAAGTCCTTCACCAATGTAGGATTCGGAACCTTCGGTAGAAGTGATATAAATGTTGCATTAATCTGCTTGAGTACCTTTCCATTTCGGAAGATCTCTCTAATTGCTTCGCATGTATCCTTACTAACTATTTGCCAGGCGTCTTTAAAGATTGACTTCCAAATCCATCTGGCCCAGGGGACTTGTTGCCTCCAATACTTCATATGGTCTTTCTAATTTCGTCATAACTTGGTATATTGGGCAAGAGCCTAGCTTGATCATTCTGCAATCGTACATCACCTAGTAACTGAGGGGAAACTAGTCAAGTAAATAAATATAAAATATGGACGAACTAAACCAACTCCCTGTCCAAGCAAATAAAATACAAGACGTCGACTGGATGACTCGACGTCGACTGGTCAGTCGATCTCCCTAGCAAAGCTGCACAACAGAAGACAAAATGAACTCGACGTCGAGTAAAGGTACTCGATGTCGACCTGGTTAACTCGATATCGAATAAAGTAGTCGATGTCGACCTGGTTCCAAATTCTGCCCTTATGTCGACTTCAGTAGGAAAGCTTTTTCACAGAATTACCTGATTCTCTTTGGAAAAAGTCTAGAAGTTGAGCTATTGTACGGTGAGGAACACCAAACAAATATTTCATAGTAACATCCCCATGAATATCAACATTATCATCTATCCCCATTCAACCCAATGACATAGCAGAATTCAAGCAGAGAAAACCTCAACAAATTACTATTCATTTTGAATCATATTTCATATTTCTTGTTAGTGTTGATCTTGTGAAGAAGCATATGATGAACTAGTTGTGGATAGAAATGCATTCTATCAGATTTATGAACAATGTTCCCAAAACAACAATCAACTAACAAAGTCCAATCATGTGGTGACAACTCATTTTTATGATATTTATAAGCTTCAGCTTGGTATAAATATTTGCAAAACCACGAAAGCATTAAGGAGGAGGAACAACATACTAGAATTAAGTTAATGCGTCGCCATAAACAATGAATTGAGAATTATTAGCTGACAACAATACATAAAAAAATTGCCACCAAACATAATATATAACTATATCACTAAACAATTATGAAATAATGTCACCATAAAAATAGGTGATTAATTGTCACCAATATTAATAAATAATAAAACAACAACATAAATTCATTAAAACCATAGAAAACCCAAAGTCCCCTACGCACTTGATTAACTATGAATTAATTTCACAATAAACATAGTCTCAGTTTAGTTGATGATATAGGGTCAAGATAAATAACAATTGTCATCAAACAAACATTTGTCACCAAATAAATATGGCAATGCTGAACCCATAAAATTAAATAACACGGAAAGCAAGAACAAAATTAGAATCATAAAGAAGAACATGCACTAACCATTTGGATGATTCATTTGAAGTTGCAAAGAACAAACAAACCTTAAAAACGAAAACAAAGTGTCATCAGTCCAATGAAAACATGATACAAAAACTTCAAAAATCCCAAAGTGATTAACAACAAAACCGAAAATTGTTCTAATGGTAAATAATGACATTACAATTTCACAAGGGGATTTCCAAAAAATTGATTGAGTGCGTTCGAATTTAGGGTAAAACTATTGCTTAAACCAAGGAAACCGAAATTAAGTGGAGATTGAGAGGACACGAGGAATGGAGACGAGGTAAGGGAGATTGAGAAGGACGAGGAGAGGCAAGATAGGGACGAAGTAACCTTAGCCCGACCAAAAATGGTTGAGCAAGAGGGCCATGGAGATTGAGAGGGGCGAGGAGTGGCAACGGGATAAAGGAGATCGAGAGAGGAGGGGAACAGCGAGAGCAGGGCCGCCTCGATGTTGATTGAGGCCCCGGTGAAATTATTAAAGTTAGGGCCTATAATTTTTTAGGCTAGATACATTCATAATATAAAATTATATATCTAAGTTATATTAGTAAAGGTGTTTTTCCTTGTTGAAGATAACACATCATCAAAAACAACAACAAAAAGTATCAAACACATTAAAAAAAAAAAGGTAGCCCACTACAGTAAAAAAAAGGTAGGTAGCCCGCTGTAGTGGAAAAAAAATGGAAGGTACCCATTGCAGTAAAAAAGAAATAATGTAAAACTTGGGAATTAAACTCATGTTGGCATGGGAAGCGCTACAGTACTTGATAACTTGAATCTTCTTTTGCTCTACGTTTTATATATATAGCATGTTTAAAAATAGTAGGCCATAAACGCTTTGCCTGCTGATAGAGAAAGGGAATCTCCCCAAGTAGAACTCCAAGATACTCACTCTTAGACTCCAGATATCACCAGTGTAGCCATTGTACTCCCATGGTTGAGATCTATGTTGATCCTCCCGGGGCTCATGTACGTGATCATCGAGACTAAAGAATTGGAAGGATCCATGGTCTGTGAGAGGATCTAGGAGACACCATGATAGCATGCATTTAGGTAGGCATAATAGGTAGCATTTATCTTAGTTATGATGAATATCATGCATGGTTTAAGTACAATTTGCATATTTGCTATTTATGTTGGTGGAGTCAGAATCTACACACTTTTATTGATTATTTCGAGTAACTGTGGATCCGAGGATGAGATATGTGTTGATGACGCATTAGATGAGGATGTCTAGTTGATTGAAGAAGCTTAAATGAAGATCTAAAGAGGTCCTGAGAAGAAGAAACGAGCCTAAACGAAAAACAAGTCTGCAGAAGTTGTCGCCAGACATGCTGAACTTGTTTTGCACTTTCTGGAGGCCTCGGTTGTCCGATCGACTATTATGACTATGCGTTGGAAAGCTATTTCAGAGAGATACAAATTTCCTGTTGACGTCGAGAGCTGATTCAAAGTAGATTTTTCATAAAAGACCATTGCAGCTGCTGCAGCACATATGCCGCGGCCGCCATATTTGCCCAGAGCGACGCGTTTTGCCTTTGGCGATGGTTTTACCTATCTAAACCCTATTTACCAATCCTTGTTTTTTGGAGGCCGACTTGGACACGAATTGGGCACGAAATTGAGAGAGGGTTTGTCTCTAGGTTTTCATTCATTCATTAGATTAGGATTGAAGGCGATTTTAGTTGGAGATTGAGAGCGATGTTCGCCATGTGCGGCTAAACTCTCTTCGTTCTACTTGCAATTTGAAGCTTTGTTTGGATTAAGTTGTGAGTTTCTGAATCTTGTTCTTTATCTCCTATACTGATTGCTTCAACTTCTTTGTGCTTATTGATTGATTGTTTTGTTCTTTCTTATCTGGCCAACTCATTAGATCAATTCAATTGCTAGGGTTCTGTAGATTCTTGATTGCGAACCTTAACCCAAATAGGAAACTTGTCCCTTTAGGGCTGATTGAACTAATTGGATAAGTAGGAAGTTGGATGTGTTTTGTTAAATCCCTCTTTAGGGACTACAAATACCTTGGTTAATCTCTGAACTTAAATCTATCAATTGGGTTAAGTCCTTCTTTAGGGACTGTTCGATTGATAAGGGTTTCTAGGACTGATTGGACTAGTAACTATATTAGGTAGGGACAAGGGCATTCATAGGAAGACTAAAAGGACAAGAGGAAGCTACAATATCAATTCAACCAAATAAAGTGGATAGTTGTAGGTAGAGCGATCTTCTATAAATTGTTTTGCATCAATTTTATTTATAGTTTATTTTGTTTTCTTTCTTATTTCAATCACCCAAAAACCCCCCTTTTTACTAATTGGTAAATACACATTGCTGAGAAAACTTGATTCTCTGTGGGATCGACCTCTTACTTACTTACTATACTAGTTTGTAGGTTTGAGTTTACTTTTGATACAGTTTACGCAACTAAAAACCGTCCATCAAATTGGCGTCGTTGCCGGGGAATCAAGTTTATTTCTTTGTTTTGTGTATCTATTGATTTTTGTGCATATATCTAACCCATTGTGAGCCTATCTTACGGTTCACGACACCCTTGTTACTAACCTTTCAAGATGTTGAGATTAGCGCAGTTTGAAGGTGAGAAATTTCACCAATACTTTACTAGATTGCATGAGTATGTTGACGACCTTGGTTCATGGGGTTATCAATTCAGCATCCGAGATATGATTATTTGCATAATTGATGGGATGCCTGTTCAGACGCGAGCCCTTGCTGAGTACATGAGAGGCCTGAAACGGTTAGGAGGATTGTCGGGCTTGTGGGATTTTTTCTGTTATATGGATTACCATGTTTCACAAGAAGTCTTGCTCGCTACGTCTTCTCCACCGATGGAGGACTCTGTCACACACCTGGAGGATCCATTGCACACTCTTACTCAAGTGGTGCAGCAGTTAGAGGACGGAAAAATGAGCCGAATCGGAAAATTGGATGAACAAATGAGCCGCTGTAAAAACTTGGAGGAGCAGATGAACCAACTGATTCAAATATTAAGTGCAAAAGGTGGGAAAGAAAGGAGCTTCGGAGAAGAAGATGAAAATACGACGGATGGTGAAAAATCTGATGAGCGACGACCGCCGTAGGAGGGCGGCGACCACCGCGTTGTTGCTGACGAACCCCAAACGTCTTCTTCTCTTGATTTTGAGAACCCCATTCCACCGCCCATTGAAGAATTGAAGGAGAAAAGGGTGGGGGATCCTATCGAAATCATTGTGTTGCATTCATTCCCTCCTAGGTGGTTTCAACATAATAAGGATGTTCAAAAGGAGGAGGAATTATTTGATGACAATGATAGTTTCTTCGATGATGGAGAAAAGGTTCTAGTGCTTCCTGACTTGGAATCTCATGAGTCGACGCATGAGGTTACATGTGATGTGTCTTCTACTCCATCTGCATCATCCATTCTGCGCTCGTCCTTTGATGAACCAGGTCCAGAGCCATCAGCTGAGGCTCAAGAGGTAATAGAGGTAAACTTTTGCAATTTGGAAGGTAATGGTGATTATGTTGATCCTTTTGGTTGCTATTTTGAAAAGCCACCAGCGAAGCTGTGCTGGTGGTATCATATTCCTTCAGCAGAGAGTCATGCTAGACTCTTTGATAGATTGAAAGGGTTTTTTAATTTCATATTTTATACTTTCAATTTATTGTGCTATGATGTTCTTTGTAAGATGTGTTCACAGGAATATGATAGGCTGCTGAGGACCTTGACGATGTCTGATAGGTAAGATCTTGAGATTGAGAATAAGTCGGGCCAATGACATTAAAGAAAGGCGCTTCTCGGGAGGCAACCCGAGTTAAGTTTTCTAATTTAGTTATTTCATCTCCTAGTTAGCTAGTTTTCTTTTCAATAAATTAGGTTTCCCATTAGGCATTAGATAGTTGTTTTTGGTTTGGGATAGACTAAACTTTCAAGAAAGGTCACCAAAATCCTCAGATCCGACCTATAGAGACCCATCCGCCACATTGTGAGTATTTCATTCATCTCTTCCTCTATGTTTTTATTTTTTATTATCTTTTATGTTTCATTGAGGACAATGAAAGGTTTAAGTGTGGGGGAAGGATTGCATTGCATATAGATAGAGTTTGCATATCATGTTTACTTATGTTATCATGTTTATTTATGTTGTCATATTTATTTTTATTCATATATTGCATTTGAAAAAAAATCCAAAAATATAATGCATTGCATTTATGTGTGTTATTAAAGATACCCGTCTTGGTTTAGTTTGTCCTCTAATTTATTTTTATGATCTTAATGCATAAATCCCATGATTTGATTTAATTGCTTGAAAATGATTTTTGGAGTATGATTTGAGAATATAATTGAGCAAGTATGGTTCATAGATGAGGTTAAATTGAAATCTATAAAAAAATGACCCATGTGGGTTTGTTTTGGCCTTATAGGGACTTTAAATATTATTCCCTTTTGCTTTTATTGTGTGATTATACTCTCCATATGCTTCTTATTTCAATACCGTATTGCACATGTTTGTTGCTTGTGAATTTCAAATGATTAAGGCATGTTTTCTTTAGCCGTATTATACCTTATCTACCCTTTGCATTATCCTTTGCTTGAAGTCCGTCTGAGCCGTACAGCCTATTCTTTTTGATGGATCCAAAAAAAAATATCATAGCCAATGATTAGCCAGACCCTATCCGGGAATTAGGAGGAGAATTGGTGAAAAATCTTTATATTGGAGTTGCTTTGATTGGAGATGATGTATGTACGGTTGTGCACTGTGAGAGGCATAGCCGAAATAAGGTAACCCTTCTTGCATAATAGAGATGACTTATTACTAGGGGCCTAAGGAGGATAAAATTCACTTAGGAGTAAAAGTCTAGTAAGCTTGGACCTAGGGAGGATAAAATTCACCTAGGGGCAAAAGTAAGCATAAAAGAAAAGAAAAGAAGTCATCCTTCAGATGGAAAAATTGCATGAGTTGTATGGCTATTGAAATCAAAGAGTGCTTATTGATGTGTAGTGGAGTTTATGTTATTGGAATGGTTTGCGAAGTATGGAAGTTTTGGTGTTGTTCTGGTTGGTTGTTGTTCCTTTTTCCCAGATTTTTAGCACCACAAGCCTAAATATATCACATACCTTATGTTCCTATCAAAGCCGCATTACAACCCTATAAAAGTCCTCATGATGTTGTTTGCAAGTGATGACTTTCACGGTGTATAGAGCATTTTGGATTGAGTTGAGAGTTGTACTTTAAAGCCTAAACACATTGAGCATGAGAGAAATACATTATCCCGGTGAGGCTGGATTAAATTTGCATTTACAATTGGATTACTCATATACTTGCTAGGATGTTTGTTCTCTTATTCATGGCTCCTATTGCTTGATTTTGCTTTTATAAAATTATAGCATGAAGATCTTAATTGTGGGATGATTAATTCTATATTTGTTTTTCATTGCTTGAGGATAAGCAAAAGCTTAAGTGTGGGGGAGTTTGATAGCATGCATTTAGGTAGGCATAATAGGTTGCATTTAGCTTAGTTATGATGAATATCATGCATGGTTTAAGTACAATTTGCATATTTGCTCTTTATGTTGGTGGAGTCGGAATCTACACACTTTTATTGATTATTTCAGGTAACTCTGGATCCAAGGATGAGACATGGGTTGATAACGCATTAGATGAGGATGTGTAGTTGATCGAAGAAGTTTAAATGAAGATCTAAAGAGGTCCTGAGATGAAGAAGCGAGCCTAAACGAAAAACAAGTCTGCAGAAGTTGTCGCCAAACATGCTGAACTTGTTTTGCACTTTCTGGAGGCCTTGGTTGTCCGATCGACTATTATGACAATGATTTGGAAAGCTCTTTTAGAGAGCTACAACTTTCATGTTGACGTCAAGAGCTGATTCAAAGTAGATTTTTCGTAAAGGACCATTGCAGCGGGCACAGCACATATACCGCGGCCGCAGCACATCAATGAAGCAGCGGCCGCAGCTTCCATGCCTCGGCCGCCGCATTTGCCCAGAGCGGCGCGTTTTGCGTTCGGCGACGGTTTCATCTATCTAAACCCTATTTACCTATCCTTGTTTTCTGGAGGCCGACTTGGACACGAATTGGGCACGAAATTGAGAGAGGGTTTGGCCCTAGGTTTTCATTCATTCAGTAGATTAGGATTGAAGACGATTTTAGTTGGAGATTGAGAGCGATGTTTGCCATGGGCGGCTAAGCTCTCTTCGTTCTACTTGCAATTTGAAGCTTTATTTGGATTAAGTTGTGAGTTTCTGAATCTTGTTCTTTACTTCCTATATTGAATGCTTCAACTTCTTTGTGCTTATTGATTGATTGTTTTGTTCTTTCTTGTCTGACCAACTTGTTAGATCAATTCAATTGCTAGGGTTCTGTAGATTCCTGATTGCGAACCTTAACCCAAATAGCAAACTTGTCCCTTTAGGGCTGATTGAACTAATTGGATAAGTAGGAAGTTGGATGTGCTGTTAAATCCCACTATAGGGACTGCAAATACCTTGGTTAATCTCTGAACTTAAAGCTATCAATTGGGTTAAATCCTTCTTTAGGGACTGTTCGATTGATAAGGGTTTCTAGGACTGATTGGACTAGTAACTATATTAGGTCGGGACAAGGGCATTCATAGGAAGACTAAAAGGACAAGAGGAAGTTACAATATCAGTTCAACCAAATAAAGTGGATAGTTGTAGGTAGAGCATCTTCTCTAAATTGTTTTGGATCAATTTTGTTTATAGTTTAATTTGTTTTCTTTCTTATTTCAATCACCCAAAAACCCCACTTTCTACTAATTGGTAAATACACATTGCTGAGAAAACTTGATTCTCTGTGGGATCGACCTCTTACTTACTTACTATACTAGTTTGTAGGTTTGAGTTTACTTTTGATACGGTTTACGCGACTAAAAACCGTCCATCACACCAAAATCAACAATTTTTACATGTTTCTGGTAGTTGAGTAGGAGGTTGGAAGGCTTGATTTCTCGGTGGAGATAGAGGAGGCCGGAGAGGATCTGACTTGCGAGCTCCAGTAGGGGTTGGTAAGAGATAAGCTTGCCTTCAAGAGATCCGTCATCCATGAACAGAGGATGGATCAAGGTATATTCTTAACACTTCTTTTATTGGTATTGAATCTAGAGAACTTGAATCACTCAAATACTGAGGCGTTGTTTAGTTCAGCAGTTGTATGTGTTTATGTAATTCAAGATGTATTGGTGGCTGTTGTGAGCCTAATTTGCTCTGTTTTACACTTACTTTTATATCGATTTCTGCATGCATTTCATACATTTGGGTTAGAATAGTACAGAATCTATGTAGTTTATGCTTACTTTCCAAATTATGGAGTCTACACTAGTTTCTGTTTTATTTCGCAGAAATCGAGGCATTTGATAGCAATTCAGAGAGAGGACGGAAAGCTCGAAGTCAACTACAGAAAGTCCAAGGTCAAGGAGCAGCGGAACCAGGACAAATCGAGCAAAGAACGAGAAAGATCAACTCGACACAGTCTGGTCGATGTCGACCAACTTTGGTCGATGTCGAGTAATCCGAGTCGAAACCCAGAAGTCGAGGAGAAGCCACTCGAGGAGCCCGGTTCTACTCGATGTCGTGTAGAGTTACTCGATGTAGAGGAATCTCGATGAGCCCAGAAGATAGGCGAGCTCGAGTACAACCCCGGGAGAAGAATCCTACTCGACGTCGAGGAGATTTGGTCGTCGTCGAGGACATTCCAGAGCAGTCCGAGTCAAGTACGAGAAGAAATCCGAGTGATTGAAGTTACTTGCAAGCGAAGGCACAACAAATCTATCAACATGAAGAGAAGATATATCAAAAGAAGGAAGAGATCTATCCACATTAGCTTTATTTCATTTTAGATATAATTATTTTATTTCCAAGTTTTATCTTAATATTTTAGATAGGAAGTTTAGATATAGATAGATATTTCTTTCCTAGATTGGCTAGGGAATGAATACTATAAATAAAGTCTTAGGGGTTGTTTTCTATTCATTCAATTTCAATTCAATTTAGTTCCGATTCAAGTCAGAGAGAGAGAGAGAGAGAGCATTATGGCCGAGAGAGGTTGGAGAAGGCGAGAGTTGAATTTTGGCTTCGATCGGTTGTAAGCATTCTTTGATTTTTTTAATGCAATTTAGTTCTCTTTTGTTAGTGATGAGTTTATTCATGATGAATAGCGAGTAGTCACCCAACTTCTAGGGTCGGGGTGAGCCCGACAGTAGCCATGTAAGGTGATGCGGTAAAGGTACAATCTTTTGATGCGAATTCGTCTTCTATCCCTACGAGCATGATTCTTTTGCGAAAGTTGAAGGTGATCCTTGTTTGTGTTATTGAAGCGAAAGTGATCTTAATACAACTTGGGTTAATTATGTGAAAAAGGGTTAGTAACAATCAGGGTTTATGCGAAAGCCTCTGTCTTCCTATTTGTTAATAACGAAAGTTATTCGATGAAAAGCATGATCTTTTATGCCTTTATGTGTTACTTTGCATGGTTATCGTTGTGGTGTTGATACCCTGATCTTGGAAGTCTTTAGTTTATTGATTTTATTTCATCAATTTCGTGTTTTGTCTTGCGAAAAGTTATGAATTTTGTTTCTGTGTTACTCGAAATTGACAAAGCTTGGTCGACGTCGAGGAAAGTTGGTCGACGTCGAGTTGATTTGGTCGAGATCGACTACTTGTGCTTTCGTTTTCGTTTTCTGTTCGTTTCTGCTTTCTGTTTTAGTCGAGTGGGTAGTCGAAGTCGAGGACTCTTTTGGTCGAATTCGCATTGTTTCTGGAACTGAAAAGGCGGGCGCTGACACGCTTCCTCGTGAATCGATCCTGACTGCCTTCTACTACAATGGGAGGAAGTCTTGTATATATTTGCTGAGACAGGGAGTCAGTTTGCTTTATATTTTATTTATATTTCATACTTGACCATCCTC
Organism: Persicaria maculosa; assembly: GCA_963922045.1. Taxonomy (NCBI): domain Eukaryota; kingdom Viridiplantae; phylum Streptophyta; class Magnoliopsida; order Caryophyllales; family Polygonaceae; genus Persicaria; species Persicaria maculosa. Next base: position 53,748,905 of record OY998253.1, read on the forward strand.
CTGCAACAACAGTGGCTTGTATGTAGTTACAGGAGAAATCAACTTTCTACTTGAACAAAGTGACAAGAGGAAAACCTGTCGTTGTTCTTGCCCAAGAATACTCAAACTCACAACTAGTATAGTGTGTAAGCAAGAGATCGATCCACAGGGAAATCTATTCAATTCAAGTATAATTCTAATCGCTAATAAAGAATATGGGGGTTTTTGGTGTGTAAAAGGTCCGCCTTTTTATCAAAGCAGAAGTAAGCAAACAAAGTAAAATAGATTGTAGAATGCAATGGAGAGAAATAGGTTCACCTACAATTTATCACTTCGATTGATGAATTCGATCCTTGTTTCAGCCCTTATCTCTAGTTCTTGTCTTTTCCTATCAATGTCCTTGTCCATATCTTAGGTAAATTACTAGTCCTACGAGTCCTAGCAACCCTTATCTCTAAATAACCCTAACACGGTTAAGATTCAACCTAGAGATAGCATTAAGATTATGAATTAACCAAGGTACACATAATATCAAGCTACGAGTCGATATTCAACATGTATTCAACTTCCTACACCTCCAATTAGTCCTACGAGTCCTAATGGGATATGATTGCCACTTGGATTAAGATTCGCTACGAGGAATCTACAAAACCCTAGCAATTGAATGAATCTACTCTAACTAGTCGGCCAGGCCAGAGAGAATAAAACACATTCAAGCAATTAAGCACAAAGAAGTCGAAACATTGCAATAGGAATAAGAACTAGATTAAGAAACTCACAATTCAACAATCAAAGATCCAAACTGTAGGCGAAACCTTGAGAGTTTAGTTGCTCATGCTCAACGGCGCTCTTAACAATGGAATAAAGTGCATAAGGTCCATGAAATAATAAACTAGAAAAGCCTTAAATAGTGTTTAGAAAGTCGGCCAAATAACTTAGACCAAAACCCTAAATAAAATCCGGAACTGTTTCTGCACGGGTCGCGGGGCGGCCGGCGATCAGCGAAGTCCTCCATTTCTGCCTTCGAGCCGCGGGGCAGCCAGCGATCCTGCGGGGCGGCATGCGATTCTTCCGAACTCCTTCTTCCGTTACTTCAGCAGCTCCTATGTATCTCTTTAGCTTGTTTTCTCTCTTTTCAAATTCATTTCACCTCCAATCTACTTTACCTGAAATAAACCATAAAATCATGTAGATTCCGCCTCTTCCAACTCAACAAGTAATTATGTAAATTCAACTAAATAAATGCAATATTCACAACTAAACTATGCTAAATGCAATCTATTATGAAACACTAAATATGCTCTATCACAAAGCGTATTGTGGTATTTTGCTAAGATGAATGGAAAACTTGGGTCTTATGTGTCTCGTGATTTTTTGTTCTTCTAGTTTTCAACGTGTTTTGGTCGAGTCGGAACTTGAAAAGTGATGAAGTTGCAGCATGAGTGAATTTGGTTCTAGTATTTCTTATTAATACCAAAAGATTTGAAGATGGATATTGTTGAGTTGGATGCTAAAATGGTGATAATATATTATTGATATTTGCTTTAGCCGACAAATTAACGAGATTACGTAGTTATCTAGTGTTGAAACAATTTTTTTTTTAAAAAGCAATAGTCTTATTGATTGTTTTGTTTCCTTTTCATAAATCAACCAAACATTTGAAAAGATAATGAGAAAAGCAATAATTCCTTTCTTAAATTAACCAAACAAAATTTGAGATTAACCTTTTCCCTTTCCTTTCCATTCTCTTAAAATGATTTCTTTCCTTTCCTTTCCCCTTCTCCAAACAAACGAGCCCTAAGTTAATTTGAGTTCATAAATGGATATTTGAGAGCAAAACCATCCGGGAAAAATGCATTTTCATTGAAAGAAATATTTTGAACTTTTTTCAAAATAGTTTCAGGTTTTTTATTCCAAATTTTAAATTTTTTTTCAAAAAAAAAAAAATAATTTTATTTGGAAATGTAATGATAGGTGTTTACTTTCCCAGTCTTTTCTTTGGCATGTAATATTGTTTTATGTGTGTATGAACTTGTATGTGTATATGATGATTGTACAGATGATATATAGTATATAGTATACATATATGATGCACTATTAGATTTGATCTCGACTGAGTAGCATTGAGCTTGGTAAGCTTGATCCTCTAACAGGATTAATTCTATAGTGAGGTTTAACATATATGTGTAACATATATTGTGTATATCATTTGTATAAGGTATGTTATAGGAAGAGGATATAACCAGATTGGACCTTAGCCCATAATCTGGCCCCTGATCTCGGCACTCCAGATTGAGCTCGGTAGCCCAGTGGAAGACCCCGAGCTTACCTTGTCTTACCTTTGCATTTGTGGAGTGCTGCGTTTTGGGAGCTCGGGCTTGACCTAGCTATAAAAGCTCCTATCCCTCGCTGGAGCTCTTAATTACTTCAGACTTCGTCTTTCTCTCTCCTCACAAACGCTCTGCTAGAGTTTCTAGGGTTTGGGGTTTTCCTGCTCTTGCCGTCGGCTTGAGAGCGCTCGGAGAAGAAAGGTTGTTGTTGGCGTCTCTGTGAAGGTAGATCGAGCTCTGGCGTCCTCCTGGGTGGCCGCTCTCCTGTGCCTTCTGAGGTTTAGGGTCTTGAAGATCTAATCCTTCTTCGATCTTCGGTTTTTCCCATACATGGGGACTTTCTCTCCTTCCTTGTACCTCTGATTCACATGCATGTTAGATTTAGGGTTGTTTGCTATTGTTGCTTGTATCATCCCTTGTACGAACTCTTTATAGTGGATTCGGCCAACTCTTGAAGCCCCGTGGATGTAGGCATTTTGTCGAACCACGTAAAATCGATGTGTTCGTGTTCTTGCATATGATTTCTCTCGATTTGTTGTTTATCGTTCTAGATCTTGTTCGCTTTCACTTCCAAAACCGATTTCTAGTTTAGATCTTAGGTTTTATAACATGGTATCAGAGCCTGAGTGTCCCGCTCTCGATTTCCTAGCTCATTCTTGAGTTTTAGGGATATAGATTGGATGTAGGGCCTCGGACGGACCTAAAAGGCGACATCGCTGGTGCTGAACCCCCCCCCCCCCCTCCGCGCGTGATATACCACACCTTGTTTGCTAGATCAAGGTGCTTCTATGCTTAGTTCTTGTGTTGTTGGTGCTTCTTTTCTTCAAGTTTTCTTGCTTTGTGCTTAGCTTGATAGAATTTATTGTTGCACTGCTTGATTCAAGCTTTCTTGAATCATTTACTGTATTCTTTATTCACGTACTGATTGTTTACTTGTTTTACAGGTACGAAGTTACAATTATGGGTGACAAGGGTACATATCTCAAGCCCTTCAATGGCCACACAGATTTTGCAATGTGGCAACTGAAAATGAAGGCAATTCTCATCAAAGAAAAATGTTGGGTTGCAATTACCAACAAATTTTCAGATGATACATCTAAGGAAAAAATCCAGGAGATTGATCAGCAAGCCCACAGTGAGGTTATGCTTCGCTTGGGTGATGAAGTTGCACGTCAGGTACTGAATTTTGATACTGCTGAGAAATTGTGGGAAGGTTTGGAAAGCCTTTACATGGTAAAATCTCTCCCTTCTCGTTTTAACTTGTTTAATAAGTTGTTCAATTTAAGATGGATGTTTCTTGTGCTTTGTCTGAAAATCTTGATAGATTTCTTACTATTATACAAGATTTGCAAAGATGTGGTGATAAAGTTGAGGAAACTCAGCAATGTGTGTAGTTGTTAAATTCTTTGCCTGCTCAATTTGGTACTTTAAAGATATTGTGCAGTATAGTACTGATAAATTGGATAAGAAAGTTATTCTTGAATCCATTATTCAGAAAAATGATGCTTTGAAAGTCTTCAAAAACAAATATGAGCTTAAATTTGATCATAAACCTGACAATAAGAATGAAGTGCTTGTTGCTAGAGGCAGATTCAAAGGTAATAAGAATAACAACAACAACAACAACAATCACAATAAGCCACCTCAAAAGGATTCTAGTAAATTCGAGCCTCATCAAAATGGTAAACCTGATAAATCCCACATTATGTGTACTTACTGCTCTAAGTCTGGTCATATTGAGAAACACTTATTTAAGAGGAAGAAATATGAAAGATTGGCTGGTAAAAAGCCTAATGTCTCTGCTGTGCTTGAGTCTCATCCTTATAATACTCATGAAGTGCTTGCTTTGTTAATTTCTGGTGACTGCAATGCATGGATTTTAGATTCTGGATGTACTATGCATGCTAGCTTTCATAAATCTTGGTTTTCTGAGCTTAATTGTTGTGATGTTGGTACTGTCATGCTTGGTGATCATTTTGTGCTTAAAATAAAAGGTATTGGCTCTGTTGTTTTGAGAATGTTTGACAATGTTATTAGAGTTATAAAGGGTGTTAAATGGGTGCCTGATTTAAGAAGAAATTTGCTGTCTGAAAGTGCCCTTGAAGAATTGAATTATGATGTGTACAATTCTGTTGGTGTGAGGATTGTGTCTAAGGATGGTAAACCTGTGATTAAATGCTTAAGGAAAGTTAGTTTATATGAACTTGTTGCTACTCCTGTTATCAATTTCTCTACTACTGCCTTTACTGCTGTTGATAAGCTTATGTCTATCCATGATACCATGTTATGGCATGTTAGGCTAGGTCATATTGGTAATAAAGGCCTTGAGAACTTGTATAAATCTGGTGTTATTCCTGCTAAACCATGCTCCATTAACTTATGTGAAAACTGTGTTTTAGGCAAACATACAAGAAAAAGTTTCAAATCATCTGTGCATGTTTCTACTGCTCCTTTTGATTAAGTTCACTCTAATATGTGGGGCCCTGCCCAAGTCTCTACTGTTGGTCTTAAGAGATATTTTATGTCTTTGATTGATCACTTTAGTAGGAAAGTTTGGGTTTATTTGCTGAAAACAAAAGATGAAACTTTTGAAACCTTTAAAGTATGGAAGTCTATGGTTGAAAAGGAACTTGGTCTATCTGTTAATTGCTTAAAAACTGACAATGGTCTTGAATTTTGCAATTCTCTGTTTGATGCATATTGTAAACAACATGGCATTAAAAGGCATCTGACAGTCCCTGGAACTACCCACCGGAATGGTACACTTGAGAGGATGAACAAGACTCTTCTTGAAAAAGCTAGGTGCATGCTTATTTCCTCTGGTTTGAAGCATTGTTTATGGGGTGAAGTCGTTATGACTGCTGCATATTTGATAAATAGGACCCCCTCTTATGTGATTGATTTTAAAACACCTTATGAATTTTGGTGTAAAAGAAAGCCTAACCTTTATCACATTAAGCCATTTGGTTGCACTGTTTACTTCTACATTAACCAAGGCAAATTGGATCCCAGGTCACAAAAGTGTGTCCTTCTGGGATACCCTCAAGGTGTTAAAGGTTATAAACTCTTATTTGTTCAACCTAGTGTTTATAAAACTATTGTAAGTAGGAAGTTCATCTTTAATGAGAATGAGTTTCACTTTAAAATGACTTATGTTCTACTATGCATGATACTAACCTGCAGGTACACAATGGTGATCAGTTTTATGTTCCTCATAAAACTGAAGCTGAAGCAGATGATGACTTTGATACTGGTTATTCCCCCTCCCCTTCTCTGACTCTTACTTTTGTTACTCCTCCCCCTTCTGATTCTGTGACTGTGCAATCTCACCAATTGGGTGGGGCAGCTCATGAACCTGTTGTTGAATCTTTTGTGCCTTCCTCTTCTACTTCTCCTATTTCTGTGAATGAGGATGCTTTTGTTGAGTATGTGCATGCATCTGGTCTTGGTTCCTCTAGTTCTTCAGCTGCTGAAAGGCATGATCTCACAGATTGGCAGTTAATTAGGGATAGGAGTCCTAGAACTATCATTCCTAATAAAAGGTTCATAAATAACATTGTTGAGTTTACTTGTCTTGTTTCTGAAGTGGTTAAAAGCTTTACTCCTGAAACTTATGAACAAGCTTTAAGATGTGCTCACTATAAGAATTGGAAAAAAGGCTATGGATGAAGAGATTGAGTCTATGAAAATTAACAAAACCTGGTCTTTAGTTGCTAAACCTGAAAAATGCAAGACTTATTGATTGCAAATGGATTTTCAAGCTAAAAGATGGTGTGTATAAATCTGATCCACCTAGATATAAAGCCGAGCTTGTTGCAAAAGGTTTCACCCAAAGAGAGGGTGAAGACTATAATGAAATCTTTGCTCCAGTTGTTAAGTATAAGACTCTTAGGCTCTTGCTTGCATGACTGTTGTGCATGATTTTGAACTTGAGCGAATGGACGTTAAAACTGCTTTCTTGCATGGTGACTTGGATGAGACTATCTACATGAGGCAACATAAGGGCTTTGTTGAATTTGTGCATTTTGACTATGCTTGCCTACTAAATAAGTCTATCTATGGTCTTAAATAGTCTCCACGATAGTGGAACATTAAGTTTGATAGATGTATGAGATTCAGTCTAGGTTTTAAAAGAAGTAAGTTTGACACATGCTTGTATTTCAAAGGTGTTAAGAAAAATGGTCATGCTGCTTATGTGCTTTTATATGTTGATGATATTTTGTTGATTTCTAAATCTAAAGAGTGCATCTTAGACATTAAGAAGAACTTGCAGAAGCATTTTGACATGAAGGATTTGGGTATTGCTAAGAAAATCTTGGGGATGTCCATTCTTAGAGATAGATAGCATAAGAAATTATGGTTGCCTCAATGTGATTACATTCATAAGGTGCTTGATAGATTTCATATTACTGGTGATAAAGTGAATAATATTCCTTTAGGTCCCCATCTTGATTTGACTAAGTCCAAGGATGTTTTGTCTGCTATTGAGATGAAAAATATGAAGTCTATTCCATATGATGCTGCAGTTGGGTCTGTTATGTACTCCATGATTTGTACACGACCTGATCTGGCTTTTGCTATAAGTACTCTGAGTAGATTCATGTCTAATCCTTCTGAGAAGCATTGGTTATCCATGAAATACTTGTTAAAATACTTGCTTGGCTATGTGAATTTGTCATTGTTATATTCTGAGCATTCTTTTGCATCTGAATTACATGGCTTTGTTGATGCTGACTATGCTAGTAACAAGGACACTAGGAAATCAATTACTTTCTATGTGTATACATGGGCAGGTAATTGTATTTCCTGAAAGTCCCAACAACGGCTTATAGTTGCATTATCTTCCAGTGAAGCAGAGTATATTGCAGCTACAGAAGCTTGTAAAGAAGTTATCTGGCTGCAAGGTATTCTGAAAGGAGTGGAAATGAAGCACTATACATCTGTACTGCATATAGATAGCCAGAGTGCTCTATATTTGTGTAGAGATCCTATGTACCACGAGCGTACTAAACATATTGATGTTAGATATCATTTCATTCGAGAAAAGGTTGAAGATAACATCATACATGTTAAGAAAATTGATGGTAGAGATTATCCTGCAGATTTTGGCACTAAAATTGTTCCTTATGAAAAAATTGTGTTTTGCAAGAACTTTGAATGTGATGTGTGCTTGGGCTGAGGACGGACCTGGCCATGAAGAATCAACTTATTAGTAGAGTCTGAGTCTGCCCAGTGCAAGACTTAGAAAAGTAGAGGGGTTTTTGTAATGATATGTGTTTACTTTCCTAGTCTTTTCTTTGGCGTGTAATATTGTTTTATGTGTGTATGAACATGTATGTGTGTGCGATGATTATACAGATGATATATAGTATATAGTATACATATATGATGCACTATTAGATTTGATATCGACTGAGTAGCATTGAGCTTGATAAGCTTGATCCTCTAACAGGATTAATTCTATAATAGGGTTTAGCATATATGTGTAACATATATTATGTATATCATTTGTATAAGGTATGTTATAGGAAGAGGATATAAACCGATTGGACCTTAGCCCATAATCTGGCCCTTGATCTCGGCTCTCCGGATTGAGTCCGGTAGCCCAGTGGAAGACGCCGAGCTTACCTTGTCTTGCCTTTGCATTTGTGGAGCGCTGCATTTTGGGAGCTCGGGCTTGACCTAACTATATAAGCTCCTTTCTCTCGCTGGAGCTCTTCACTTTAGACTTCGTTTTTCTCTCTCCTCACAAACGCTCTGCTAGGGTTTCTAGGGTTTGGTGTTTTCCTGCTCTTGTCGTCGGCTTGAGAGCGCTTGGAGAAGAAAGGTTGCTGTTGGCATCTCTGTGAAGGTGGATCGAGCTCCGACGTCCTCCTCTGTGCCTTCAGAGATCTAGGGTTCTTGAAGGGGGACTTTCCCATGCAGGGGGACTTTCTCTCCTTCCTTGTACCTCTGATTCACATGCATGTTAGATTTAGGGTTGTTTGCTATTGTTGCTTGTACCATCCCTTGTACGAACTCTCTATAGTGGATTCGGCCAACTCTTGAGGCCCCGTGGATGTAAGCATTTGCCGAACCACGTAAAATCATTGTGTTCATGTTTTTGCATGTGATTTCTCTTGATCTGTCGTTTATCGTTCTAGATCTTGTTCGCTTCCGCTTTCAAAACCGATTTCTATTTTGGATCTTAGGTTTTATAGGAAATAACACGTATGTATATGACACATCGATCAGTTGTGAGTTGTGACACTGAAGTATCAGATTAACTTGATTCAACAACCTCATATCTTGACACATGCTTGCCTATGGCAATTGGAAAAGAAAATTGGCTCCATTTCGGTAAATTCCAAATGAAGTCATGACAAAATGGAAATCCCTCCTACTTAATGTAAAAGATCGGGAAGGAAATTACTGTTCACTACTATAATAGTTATAATTAACCGTTGGTTCTTAGTAGACTGGTCTAAATATAGGAGAGTTGCTAGATGAATAGTAACTTTAAAAATTACACATTATTTTTCATTAATTTTTTTTTATTAGGAAAAAATTTGGACGAGCAAGCTCTATCCGAAAGCATCCTTGCGGATGAGGTCTGTGAGACCGGGATTGTTGTAAATATCGGTACCCCAGGTAGAGTGGCAAATGTGTGCAACCTTATCAGCCACTCTATTGCTCAAACGGGGTACATGAAACAAGGAGACTTCTTTCAAAGTTGATAATAAAAGTTGGACGTCTGATAGAATGAGTTCAATTTCCCACGAGCATCTAGACTTGTTATTGATGTGATTTATTATTATCTTGGAATCTCCTTCAATTTGAACTTTATCAATATGAAGATTAAGAACTTGTTGAACCTCAAGTTTAAGTGTTAGGGCTTCAGCGGTTAAAGCGCTTTTCTGACTTAGTTTTTGGTATCCGATGTGTATCGGTTGTCCATTCCAGTCCCTGATTATCACACCGGTTGTGCTAACGTTATTTGCGATTGTAGATCCGTCAAAGTTCAGTTTGAAAGTTCCTTTAGGTGGTTTTCTCCACTTAATCTTACCCTCCGTTGTTTGTTTTTTAGGAGTGCCTATGCGGTGTCGTTTAGGGTGGGGGTTGTCGTTAAGAGCACTGTCATATCAAAGAGTGTTGCTCCAGTTTGTCTCGTGATTGCTAATGAGGCTTAAAGTGGCGTCTTTGGAAGGAATAGGTACCAAGTCGTCCACCGGGCAAAAGCAAGTTTGGTTAGTGACCCCTTTGAAAGGGTTTTGCCTATCAAAGACATGATCGGTTTTATATCTCTTGATAGATTGATTTGGGTGGTTATAGCGGAGCTGATGTGTGCTGGAAATTGTATGAGAGATTTCGAAAATTGGCATTCTAGCAACAAGTGCACGTCATCTTCCACATAACTATTACATAAAGGACAGGTAGAGGGGACAGGGACTCCCCTGTGGGTGAGTCTAGAGGCTGTTGGGAGTCCGTTCTGGCAAATTTTCCATAGGAAATTTTTGACCTTAGGAGGAGTGTCCAGACGACATATCCGGGCATTACAATCCAACTGAAGAAAAGATTCAGTTGTTACTAGTTTTATGCACTCGACGTTCCATTATTTTTCAATTAAGTTACAAAAATGCCATTGTGCCTTAATTACCATCATTATTTCCTTTTTCTTTTCTTTTCATTTTTGGATGTTGTTATTAATGAGGTAGTACACTTAAATTTATTGTATTTCTATTTTATTCCTAAAATGTACAATAATTATAAAATCCATCATTATTTTATCTAGATTGTACAATATTGCCCACTATTTTTCAATTAATATTTGGTTAAAAAAAAATAATTCAAAATATCAGACAAAACGTTATCGGACAAATCGAGAGTTCATATAAAATAGTAGATTGAGAAGCCGTTGAGGATGAGAGTGAGCAAAATAAATCCAAGATGATAAACATAATTATTGCTACTGCCCACTATTGTTTCTTTTTTTTAGACAAAATTGATTTCAGGTTAATATATAGCATTGATATGATTGAGTTAATTAAATTAGTTCAAGTTCAAGATATCATGGAAAATTTTATTATGTTATATATGCAATATTATGATTATATTTTTCCCAGAAGAGAAATTATAGTTGAAAATTTTGAATTGGTTTGATTAAAATTAAGATATCACGTGAAAAATTTCTTATAATTTGATTTATATTAATGATTACTTATTATTGATTATTGCTTATTCCTTGTCAATGATATTAATTATTTCTAAATAAGGAAAATATATATTTGAAACTTTCAATTTGGTTCAATTACAACTATTTAAACAAAAAATGACACGTAACTAAATTATTTATGTTTTAATATATAGAATTACAGAGAATTATTTGTTTGAAGTTAAACATATTTTTTCCTGCTCACTTACTTTAAAAATAAACTCCGGTAATTACTAATATATTAAATAAATCAAATAATAAAAAAAATTTCCTACTCACTTGCTTTTAATACAAGCCTTTCATATTCAACACTTCAAAATGAGGAGAAAGAGATCCTAGAAACGATGAAACACTCTCTTAGAGCATGCCCAAGAGTTTCCCTAAAAAATTCTCCAAAATGAAAAATTATAAATCACATATTCTGAATGTTTTTGGGTCAAATTCCAACAGCTTCTCCATGATGGAGTTTATCTCAAAATATATATAGTTTTCTCCAAATTTAGAGAATGATCTCAATTTTTTTCTCCTCATTCTCTATTTTGGAGAATCTAATGGAGAAGTTGTTGGATCAAAACCGGTCTTCAAATTCCTATAAACTTAATATGGAGAACCTGTTGGGGTTGCTCTTAGGAAAATAGAAAACCTTCCCTACTCACCCCCAAACAAGGAGAACACACAAACCCTCCCCTGCTCATCCCCAAAGAAGAAGAAAAATTCAGCAAAGAGCCACCTTTCTCCAAAATCAAGACAATCAAAGTCAAACAAAATCTCTCTATGAACTGTGCAATCAAAAATCGGTATGGGGTTCCAAATTTCTAACCCAAAACACATATGTTCTGCTGTGTCTTCTATGCCATGGGGGCGAAAAGTTGGGCGACCTACAAGGGATAGGCTTTTTTTAGGGACTGCAATGTTTAGAAAGGGGGGAAAACAGATTCACGCTGAAAAGGGGATCTGAGAGGTGGGAAAGGGCAAGACTTTTATGGTATCTGTTTTGGTGGTGGTCAGAAAGTTTTAGCGTGGTGATCGGCCTTGTTTTGCCGGTCCTAACGGAGGGCTCTATGCACTTTCAGACTGAAATCGGCGGCTGGTTATGGAAAATCAACAGGAAAAAGGAGAAGCTTTTCAGAAGCGGATCTGGAGACCTAACAACATACTCACCAGGAAAGCTCCTTTACCCTGGGGTTCCACTGCCAAAATCCTCTATTTAAGCCACTGTGGGGTGAACCTTTTTCCTCACTTGTTTCATTCCTGGCTTTCTCAAGAAAAATCTCTATCTGTTAATACTCATACTTACTCTAAAATCTCCATAGCTGAAAAATATAAAGGGAAGCAACCCATCAGCAAGGAAATAGCTGCCTTTGGGCAACCAAAATCTCGCGGGGTAGCAACCCCTATTCGGAGGATACACTCACTTTGTCTCCTGCTATCAAGCGGAGCAAGAAGAAAACCACACCTGACTTGGGTTTGCTCAAAGCCAAGCTTCAAGGTGTGCAAGGAAATATTTCTAGGTTGTGCAACTCGTCACTGTACGCTACTGTAATTGGGAACCCAATAGAGCTCAAGACAATATGGAAGAAGATCAAGTATGATTGGCGATTTGTGGAGGGTGGCTTTCAGCTCATTCCTACTGCTAAGAGTTGGATCGAGATTAAGTTCGGTTTGGAGGATGATAAGGAACATGTGTGGGAGGGCCGTCCCTACCACATCGAGCACCAACTGGTGTTTCTCCAGCCCTGGAGTGTAGACTTCGATCCTCTTAAGGAGTCCATCTTTGTGCTCGACACATGGATTCGCTTTCCGGGGCTCCCCTCCAAATTTGTTAGCAATGAGTTGCTGGCCTCTATTGCCAAGGCTAATGGACTGGGTAAGGTTCTTAAGGTGGATGCTATCAACAATAAGGGCGCTCATCGCCGATACCCGAGGGTATGTGTCAATATCGACATCAGCAAAAACCATACCAAAAAGGCATTTGTGATCGACGAGAAGGACAAGGTCTTGCACTTTCTTGTGTTGTTTGATGATTTCTCCAAGGGAGGTAGAGCTTGTGGGGAACCAGATCACTCCTTCAAAGACTGTCCTTCAAGGATGATGGTGCACAGAGGTTACCTGCCAAGCTCCAAAGACAACACACCTCCTGTTGGTTCAGAGCAACACCATGATGCTGGTATAGGCTCTTCAGGAGATTGGGTGAAGGTGGCTATGTCTAAGAAGAACATGAATGGCCCAATTAAGGTTGGCCACTCTAAGGAGGAAATCTTCAAGTTCTTTGAAGACAGTGTATGCATCACTTCCGAGTCCTCCTCCTCTGATGCCTCGACTAACAATTTGGTCATGGAAGGGCTTATGGAAGACAAAGGAGTTGAATCCCCAAGGGCTAATCCGGTCAATCCTGAGTGTATCAACATCAATCTAGGGGCTCCAATGAATGCCCTAACAACCCCCTTGGCGATGGACCTGACCCAAGCTGTCCCCTAGCATTAGCATCATGGTCGGTGGTGGTGCCAATGTCCCAAGGGTAAGTCTCAAGCCACCTCTCTTATGCTCTTCAATGATCTTCCCACACTTTTGGTATTCAATATAGATATTGTGGGAGTATATTGTCTCGATTAGGAGATCTCTGGGGCTTACAACCTTTTGTGCCCCCCTAGTAGGATGTTTCCTTAGTAGAGTTGGGATGCAATCCCTTTGGTGGAAGAACTTCCATAAGTCCACTTTCCAGGCAAGAAAATGTATACCCCCCCCCCCCCCCTCAAGGAAAAGGGACATTGAGAATTGCCTAGGGATATCTAATGAACGGAATCTAGAAAATTATCTCGGATGTCCTATCATTAATGGACGAGTTAACAAGGAATCTTTCGAGGAACTGGTGTGCAGATCCAAAGAACAACTCTCTAAATGGCGAGCTAACTCACTATCTCAACAGGGGAGAGCATGTAAAGGCTCGGATTTTCAAATCTTGATTTTTAGAAAAATGAATTTAAATCGGATATTTCAAGGAAAACTCGCCCTCAATTTAATAGATCGAACTCGAAACTCTTAAAGCAGATCCCGGTCAAAAATTAAAATTTATGCAAAATAGATTTTTCTTCCCGCTTTCGTATGCCGAGAATTGGAAAATAATGTTAGGATTTCATTATTTAATTCAGATTGAAAAATTCAATAATTTATTTTGATCGAGTCGGAGTAAGATTGTGAGAGTGGGTTTCGGAATTTATCTTTTCGGTTATATTTCTTTTGGGACTTGAGGACCACATTATAATTTGTCTTATTCCCTCTCCAAATTTCTGATTTCTCAACCTCTCTCCCCCCCTTTCTTTTGACTGCAGATCACCCTCCAGCCTTGCTCGCTCTATTTTGGGTTAGACACCCACTCCTCTTTAACTCTTTCCTCACTTACCTTATTCTCCAATTGAGGCAAAGATGTCAAACCTTTCTCCTGATTTCATACAGTCCTCCACGCCAACCTGCACCCCTCCCTCTGTCAGACTGTGACATTGCAGCTCCCCACTATTCTCCAGCTTGAACTTAAATTAAAGCCCATCAAATACACACCCTCATCCTTACTCTCTTTCCCCCAAATCCTCCACTTCTCTTCTCTTTCCCTTCCAAGTTCACCCAAACAGTAGCCATTCCTGGACCACCAATCGCCGCCACCACCCTTGGCCAGCAGCGCCGCCGCCAGCAGCTCCGACGCCCAGCTTTCTCCCCCTTCCCCTGTTTCCAATCCACAACTTCCGGTAAGGCTCCATCTCTTCTTCTGCTGCTTCGAAATCCTGCAAGGTTTTGCCTTTATAATCCTTAACTCCGTCCTAGGCCATGAGGAACGCAGCCCCGCCTCCGACGAAGCCCAAAGCGCCTCCGACAAACTCTGAAGGGGTCTCCATCCCCCCCGGTGAGCACTCGATCCCCCTTCCTTTCACCGTGGCTTCTCTGTGCTTCTTTTTCTTCTTGTTTTCGGTTGTCGGGGAAGAGCGTCGGGGAGCTTGAGAGTTCTGGGGGTCTAGCGAGAGCGAGGTTCCGGTGAGATTGAGCGGAGTGAGGGAGCGAGCGAGAGTGCGAGCTGTGAGTGCGAGAGGGTCGGAGCAACGAGCTGAGCAGCGTGAGAGGAGACTCGGACAGAGGAGGCAAAACCGAGGGGAACGACGGAGGAAGGCCCGATCGCCGGCGTGATTGAACGTCGAACGGGGAAGCCGGTTACTAGAGGAGGAAGAAGAAGCTCTTGTGGGGTCCACCTCCATCTGCCACATCAGCTAGCCTTGGGCCCCTCTTTTCTCTTTCATTTTCATTTTTGACCAGATTCGGAATTGAGTGTGAGAGATGGATTGGGTCAACTTGGGCTGGGCTGTGTTTTTCTTTCCCTTGGGCCGAACTATTGTGTTTTAAAAGAAGTATTTGTGGGCCTATTATATTTAACCTCAAAAATCTGATGGGATTTTGTGCTGCTTTCTTTTCGAAAAATAGGAAGGCTCGGTTTGAAGTTTTACCAAAATATAAAGGGGTCGGTTTATAATTTTTTTATAAAATAAGGGCAGTTTGTTAATTCCATAAAAAGGTTGATTTTTATTAAATGGAAATGGTCGAGACTTTAAAAGATTTGGAAATATTTTATGAAAGTGTTTAATAAATGGTATTTAAAATATTATATACTATTATTTGGGATTTAAGACATAAAATACTATTTTGAGAATAAAGATATAATATTACGGTAATTAAAAGGAAATATAATATTATGAGACTTGGATTTTAGAAAAGAGGAATTTGACGAGCATTTTCAAAAGGATCGGAATTTCTAACTATTTGAATCGGACTTTGAAACGGTTTTCAAGGCTAACTTGGTGAATAAATTTGATGATTTGTGTGTGATATTATATGCTTTAACTAATATTAGGAGTAGACTTATTTATATTACTTATATATGTGTTAGGTGATCATCTGTGACATGTTGGCTTCTGTATACCTAGTTGTTGCCTTTTGCTGTTCTGCACTTCCAGGTGAGTTCCTATATGAGCTCACTCAGATTCGAAAAGAGATCTCCCTACTTGTAGCCATGTGCATACTAGGTGCTTCCATTCATAATAAAGCATTCCATGTAGTATCCTGCTAGGATTGCACTCATGATTGAGCATTCGTTTACTCATTGCTTTTGTAAACAGAACGGCCGTTATCTGTGAAGTAACTAGAGTCATTGCTAGGGTTATAGGACGACCTAGTCTCATCGGGTCCCGTCCTGAGTCAATCGAGTCATGAACTTCCTTATATTATGAGATGCCTGCGGGCTTTATTGTGGAGCGGGTTGGGCATGCGTGCCGCCCGATTATGAATGAATGCATTCGCGAGCTGGCCAGTCTCCGCCCTATCGGAAGGGGGTGGAGGTAGAAGAGGGATATACCACTTGGTATTCGGTGCTAAGGCCTTATTATATTTATGCACTTGATCTTAGGACCATGCTAGTGTGTTAATATTCCACCTTGCATCTAGAAGCATCTTTATTAGGACTAGCGTGTGTATATGTCTGCTTGTTTGGGATTATATTGCGTAGGGCTTCGATATGACACCGTCCCGCATACATTTTTTTTAGGTTTGTTTTGCAGCATGATTATTCCTTGTTTTCATGTCGTGGGAACTCTCTTGGGCGATCTCAAAGAAATGGTTTAACTCCACTAACATTGTATATTAAATTTCAATAAATACGCTTATTGATTTGGTTTTGACTCGGCTCTGCCGTGTCACCCTCTTGTATTACCCTTGATTCTACTATTTGCATGACTGTTGGTTTTCCACGCTTAGACTTATGACAGGTACAGGGGACTTCCACGGGGATTCCAACGATCCCTTCGAATTTTAGGTATGAAATCCCACTTTAAAATGTTAGGATAAAATTTCAAACCTTCAACCTGTACTCGGGGCGCAAGATCCTAACGAGGGGTTTCATCCCTCGAAACGTAACCTAGGAATCATAATCCCGGGCCGTTACAAAGATGGTAGCAGAGCTCAGGTTATGCGAACCGAGTATGATAGGTTGAATTGGTTTTGAAAGTGGCCCAAGGTTTTAAAATGGTTTTTCAAAATGTTTTAGAAAGGGCAAAATGAATTTAATATGGCTAACTCAAATGGACTAAATATGAACTTGACTTCATAAATCCGGTAATCAAAGAAAGGGAAACGAAGGGGTAGTGAAAGCGCTAGACCATCCCTATTGGATGTAGTTGGGATAGGGTATGCAAAATATAGCTTGTTCTTTACAAATGGGCCTACAAGACTCCAAGGCTTTGCGTCGTAGTGGCTGGAGTGGCGAGTTAGGTAGAGACCGTGAGGTTTTGCCCCTCCGGTTAGTCGCCCCTCGAAGGGCGGCCCATAGGATAGCTTGATTGTTGATTGTTCTGTGTTGAGTGTTGTTTGCTTAAATTGGAGACCTGGCTGTTATTTTGACTATGAATCATGTGTTAAATGCCTATGTGAATGGAATAGCGGGGGAGATATTCTGCCATTATAGAGTCGGGATCCCAGTCCTTGTGGGATTGCCTTTGATCTTTTAAGCCTGATTATTTCTTTCTTCGGTCTTCTTTTCCCGACCCCACTAAACGTCTTTATTGAGCTTTTCTTGCGATGTCGGTGTGATCTACGGGAAATTGGGAGGAATAACCACATTTGAGGTTGTATTGGAGTACGATGTTTACTTGATCCATTTGCTACCCTACTCGAGAGTCACATGAATATTCCACGGGAAACAAGTTGTGGGGATTCTGGGAGTGAGTCAGAGTCGCCCTTGTAGATCTCTGTCGGGTTATCTTAATTGTTATGTCCATGATTGCATGATTCTATATGTACTACCCCCTAGACTTGCAGATTGATTGTTAGTGTGAATTTATGCCTACATGTCTTGATGTCCATGTTTAGCCGTTGCTTAGGTTCGTGTTACATTTTATTCCTATATCATCTCAACATGATCTACTTAGTATATGCGTTGTTATACTAATGCTTGAATAAATGTGTCACATGTTAGGAAACAGCATGATTGATGCCCTCTTTGCAATAGGCTCATGATAGTGTGCCCGTTCTATTCTGATATCCTGATAGAGTGCGTTAATTACTTGATGGGTGTGTGTTACAACTTGATGTTCAACCTAATTCATATGACACCCAGTTTCCAACATGCTTATCCAACTGTCATGCTATGATGATCACCATGCTTCTCACATACTTTCATGAATATATGACCTGATGTGTTATTTCCATCATATATTGTGATGATGATCCTTAATGTGGATTTGTGGCTGTATGTCATTATGTATCCATGCTTGGCCACCTTGTTTAGATCTCATGTCATGCTTCATTGTATTTCTGTCATACCCCCAACGCATGCACAACTTGATTTCATTGGTTCCCCGCATCATCATACTAATGATTGATTAAACACATATGTCGCAAGTTGCGAACTCGCATGATGTTTACTCTCTCTTTGGATTAGGTTCATGATAGTGTGACCCTTAGCATGTCAGTCTTACTCTCGCCCCTCATCATGCCTTTATGACCACTAAATCATAGCATGCTTACCTTCCTGATTTTCGTGACGTTCTCTTGTTCACTCTGTAAAGATACCCATGTCTTACCATGTATCACTAGCATCATGTAGGATCATGATGTGACTTGATATATTCTTATGCTAAACACATGCCCTGGTTGTATACTGTCAATCTATACCTGTGTACTTGCATGCTTTATATTCTTGTAAAGTCGTACTATCTTAAGCTCATGTTGTCGTTTCCGTCATATTTCCCCCTTGTCATCATGTGGTCGCGTTATGATTGGTTGACTCCTTAAATGCATTCGTGCTAGTTCTTAAATGAACATGTAGTCTATGCTGCATAGCTGCACCTCTTAGCATGTTAAACTATATCTTATAGGACCCATGAATTATGACTTGTGTGTAATAATGCTCTACCTACTTTATGACCTGCTCTTCCGTAGGATAGACTCCGCGAAGTCTTGTATTCTTTCCAACATCTCTAATGTGTGATCTTTTTAACTGATTAGGAATTGACAGACCCAGTTATAGAGTTAGTGCCTATTTTCAACGCATGTTAAGCATTAGGTGATTATCAATGTGCGCCTATCATCTCACCACTCGATGTTGTTTCCGCATGTCCCCTTACATTCTTAATGCTTTTGCAAATGAATAATCTGGCACCTCGCATGTCCACACACACATCACGATAGCTATAAGGCACTCGTAGGATTACCTTTGCATATATAATGTAGCTTACCGTCCCTTTGAAACATGATACCTTAGGAGCATTGTCCTGTTTCGCACTATGATATGCGCATGACTCTTTCATCACAACTGCTTATATTCCTTTTATATGTGCTAATGATTGGGTGCGATACTGGTCCTGCTTAAACTTTTATGACACGTCCCACTATTATATGGAGTTGCTCGATGCATCTTATTCTTATACATCTCTAATTGTCCTGTAGTACCTTGTAAAATCTATACCTTTAGAGATATGATTTGTACGATCGCATGCTCAACTTGCATCTCATGTAGCCACTCTTGTCATAGGTTGTGATATCCTTGCTATGCTCTCTCTACATGATCTTATGAGTCCAGTTAGAATGATATGCCTCCACCGAGTTGTCTCATGCTAAGTATGATTAGTGGCATGCTTATGAGTGTTCTCGTCTGAATTGTTGTCTTTATCACATGATGCTTTTTTTATGCTTAATTGGATAAATTCATATTTTGGTGGGATATGTGTTAATTAGCAATTGAGTATCTAGTTGCGTGTTATACCCTATAACATGGTAGATGCATATATACGTGAAATGTGATTTTGGTGTTAAATTATTCCTCAACGATTATCCTTGATTGCGCCTTTCCCTTAAATATATATTACTAGTATCATGAAGGACTTACTTTCTCCATAGCTCCTTGTCTGATGATATCCCACGTTTACCCTATCATTTTGAGAAGTCATTGTTATAAGATGTGATTATGGTACCGTTTTTATATGGCCTGCCCATGTGTACTTGTTATGAGTAATTTACCCTACCTGTAATTCTCTATAATGTTTACTAGATTTTGCATAAGCTATGTGCCGCACCAATCTATTATTCGTAGATACATGTTTCTTATACATATCAAGCTTGTCTGATATATGAAATGAAAAATTGCTAGCTAGTCCCTTATACCTCATGCAGAACTCAATCATGCTTTTGGTTGCCCTTATTTGTTAACATCTTTCATTAAGGTAGGTACATGTTAGTGTCCAGTGATGCAACTAGTTTACTCCATGATTGGTATGTGTTTTGCTTGCTGCACTTGTAACCTCGTAGAGTTCCATAGGGGCACCTTACTCCTTCTTGGGTTGGGATCTTGTTTTTTTTGTCGTGTCATCATCAATTGGTTTGTGTTCGGTTCTGTGGGGAGTCCAGGTTGTCCTCCTTGTCTCTCCCCTATCTCCGCTAACTAAAAAATTTGCTTGCAATACTTTGACGAACGATGGCGTAGAGAAGAGACCGTTTAGCCATATAGCACGGGAGCGGCATAGCGGAAGCACGGTGGACCCATAACCCCAGGTCCCAGAACTAACATATTGATTCTTTGAATGATAAACTGGTATTGGATGTTACCTGGTTAACTTCTACTTATGATGATGAATTTTAGTGCTTTGGTGTTCCTATGTGACTGACCTTGTGATATGATTGATGTTCTGTGTTGGTAAGCCTTGCTTGTTTCTATTACTTGTGGAATGTGAACTGTACCTGCTGAGATCCTGACCTTGTGTTTAGTAATCATGATATTATGTGCCCCGTTAATATGTGACAATATGTTATTGTGATTCTGGCCTGATATTACCTTTGCTCGAATTATTATTAGCATGAGGTTATGTGGTAACTTGTTTTGCTATGTCGATACCTAATATTCTGCAATACTTGCCAAGCATGATAGTATATTAGGATTCATGACATGTGACTGTTTGAGGTATTGAGAGATAATGGTATATAAACCTAGTGTGAAATCATATTATATGCTGATATGAAATACTTGGGAATTAAGTGATAGTAGAATGAAGGGTCCATGGTATAAGGGTGCATGTTATCTTGATATATTGGTATGCGATATCTTGTTAAGTTAAATGTTGATGTGACAATAATATCTTGTTCTGCTATGTTTCTAGACTTTGCTATTGCTAAACCATGAGGGCGTGACCGATTCTATGTTGACACTTGAACATAAATTGCTGAAATATACGTGATTGTGGTGATACCTATATGCATTGATATTTCAAAAATTGATTTTCATTTAGATTTTTGGTTATGAAAATGGTGAATATCTTGACTTGCTGAATCTTGTTGAAATGGATTTTGTTGTGTTGACTTTTTGTCTTTCTATTAGACTAACACCCCTATTATGACAAAATTCTGCTGTGTTGGTAGTGGTAAGTAGGAAACCATGCTGATGTGATCTACTAAGGTTGAGACTTGATGTGTTTGTGTGTTGCCCTTTCAAAAATGATATTCCTGCTTGATGCATTCTTATTTGTTGACACATAGAACATGAAATGCTAATGTTGAGTGTGACGTTCTAATATACTGGTGTGCGAAAAAGTTGGTAATGGCTATTTATGTTACGGTTTTGGCATGGCCAATTTCGGTGGTTGGTTGTTTATGACGTGACATGTCTTGGTTATATCGATTCTGATAATGGCTAGAGATTCGTAGATTGGAATTGCTTTTGATATTGGAACCTAGGACGAGAATATGGGATTAGCCTTTAGAGGTGGATGATTCCACCTCTTGAGTTCTGAATTTGCTTGACCAACTTGGGATTTTAAAGGGTTTTGGAAGAGTTTGGAAGAGTTTGGAAGAGACCAACTCGGATTTTGAAAAGCTTTGGATGGTTTTGAAGTCGAGAGGTTTTGCTTGTTGGTTTTGAACGGTTTTGGGAAAGGACTAACTTGGATTTGGGAAAACCGAACACGGTCGAGAATTTAAACGATTTTGATGCCAATCTTTTTCAACTGCGGAATCCCCTTTGAAACTTTTCAAACCCGGGCATGTCTATTATACTTCACGAAGTGGATACAAGCATTTTATGAGGGCGCTTGTAGGGTGCTTGCTAAGACCTAGTGATGATATTGTAGAACTTTTAGAGTTGTGGTACTTCCGAAAAGTCGAGGCGAGGATGTGATAGGGGCGCTTATTGCATACTTGTCAAGGCCAATTGGAGATGTCACGATCGTGGCTAGGATGTTGTGAGAATCCCGGACGACGCAACCGAGATGATTACAAGATCCTTGGACATGGTCCTTAGACTCATCAATTTCAACCTTCATCCTCTACTTTGCTTTGGTTTTAGTCTCGAGGACGAGACTTGTTTTTAGAGGTGGATGATGTAAAGGCTCGGATTTTCAAATCTTGATTTTTAGAAAAATGAATTTAAATCGGATATTTCAAGGAAAACTCGCCCTCAATTTAATAGATCGAACTCGAAACTCTTAAAGCAGATCCCGGTCAAAAATTAAAATTTATGCAAAATAGATTTTTCTTCCCGCTTTCGTATGCCGAGAATTGGAAAATAATGTTCGGATTTCATTATTTAATTCAGATTGAAAAATTCAATAATTTATTTTGATCGAGTCGGAGTAAGATTGTGAGAGTGGGTTTCGGAATTTATCTTTCCGGTTATATTTCTTTTGGGACTTGAGGACCACATTATAATTTGTCTTATTCCCCCTCCAAATTTCTGATTTCTCAACCTCTCTCCCCCCCTTTCTTTTGACTGCAGATCACCCTCCAGCCTTGCTCGCTCTATTTTGGGTTAGACACCCACTCCTCTTTAACTCTTTCCTCACTTACCTTATTCTCCAATTGAGGCAAAGATGTCAAACCTTTCTCCGGATTTCATACAGTCCTCCACGCCAACCTGCACCCCTCCCTCTGTCTGACTTTGACATTGCAGCTCCCCACTATTCTCCAACTTGAACTTAAATTAAAGCCCATCAAATACACACCCTCATCCTTACTCTCTTTCCCCCAAATCCTCCACTTCTCTTCTCTTTCCCTTCCAAGTTCACCCAAACAGTAGCCATTCCTAGACCACCAATCGCAGCCACCACCCTTGGCCAGCAGCGTCGCCGCCAGCAGCTCCGACGCCCAGCTTTCTCCCCCTTCCCCTGTTTTTGATCCACAACTTCCGGTAAGGCTCCATCTCTTCTTCTTCTGCTTCAAAATCCTGCAAGGTTTTGCCTTTATAATCCTTAACTCCGTCCTAGGCCGAGAGGAACGCAGCCCCGCCTCCGACGAAGCCCAAAGCGCCTCCGGCAAACTCTGACGAGGTCTCCATCCCCCCCGGTGAGCACTCGATCCCCCTTCCTTTCACCGTGGCTTCTCTGTTCTTATTTTTCTTCTTGTTTTCGGTTGTCGTGGAAGAGCGTCGGGGAGCTTGAGAGTTCTGAGGGTCTAGCGAGAGCGAGGTTTCGGTGAGATTGAGCGGAGTGAGGGAGCGAGCGAGAGTGCCAGCTGTGAGTGCGAGAGGGTCGGAGCAACGAGCTGAGCAGCGTGAGAGGAGACTCGGACAGAGGAGGCAAAACCAAGGGGAACGGCGGAGGAAGGCCCGATCGCCGGCGTGATTGAACGTCGAACGGGGAAGCCGGTTACTAGAGGAGGAAGAAGAAGCTCTTGTGGGGTCCACCTCCATCTGCCACATCAGCTGGCCTTGGGCCCCTCTTTTCTCTTTCATTTTCATTTTTGACCAGATTCGGAATTGAGTGTGAGAGATGGATTGGGTCAACTTGGGTTGGGCTGTGTTTTTCTTTCCCTTGGGCCGGACTATTGTGTTTTAAAAGAAGTATTTGTGGGCCTATTATATTTAACCTCAAAAATCTGATGGGATTTTGTGCTGCTTTCTTTTCGAAAAATAGGAAGGCTCGGTTTGAAGTTTTACCAAAATATAAGGGGGTCGGTTTATAATTTTTTTATAAAATAAGGGCAGTTTGTTAATTCCATAAAAAGGTTGATTTTTATTAAATGGAAATGGTCGAGACTTTAAAAGATTTGGAAATATTTTATGAAAGTGTTTAATAAATGGTATTTAAAATATTATATACTATTATGTGGGATTTAAGACATAAAATACTATTTTGAGAATAAAGATATAATATTACGGTAATTAAAAGGAAATATAATATTATGAGACTTGGATTTTAGAAAAGAGGAATTTGACGAGCATTTTCAAAAGGATCGGAATTTCTAACTATTTGAATCGGACTTTGAAACGATTTTCAAGGCTAACTTGGTGAATAAATTTGTTGACTTGTGTGTGATATTATATGCTTTAACTAATATTAGGAGTAGACTTATTTATATTACTTATATATGTGTTAGGTGATCATCTGTGACATGTTGGCTTCTGTATACCTAGTTGTTGCCTTTTGCTGTTCTGCACTTCCAGGTGAGTTCCTATATGAGCTCACTCAGATTCGAAAAGAGATCTCCCTACTTGTAGCCATGTGCATACTAGGTGCTTCCATTCATAATAAAGCATTCCATGTAGTATCCTGCTAGGATTGCACTCATGATTGAGCATTCGTTTACTCATTGCTTTTGTAAACAGAACGGCCGTTATCTGTGAAGTAACTAGAGTCATTGCTAGGGTTATAGGACGACCTAGTCTCATCGGGTCCCGTCCTGAGTCAATCGAGTCATGAACTTTCTTATATTATGAGATGTCTGCGGGCTTTATTGTGGAGCGGGTTGGGCATGCGTGCCGCCCGATTATGAATGAATGCATTCACGAGCTGGCCAGTCTCCGCCCTATCGGAAGGGGGTGGAGGTAGAAGAGGGATATACCACTTGGTATTCGGTGCTAAGGCCTTATTATATTTATGCACTTGATCTTAGGACCATGCTAGTGTGTTAATATTCCACCTTGCATCTAGAAGCATCTTTATTAGGACTAGCGTGTGTATATGTCTGCTTGTTTGGGATTATATTGCGTAGGGCTTCGATCTGACACCGCCCCGCATACATTTTTTTTAGGTTTGTTTTGCAGCATGATTATTCCTTGTTTTCATGACGTGGGAACTCTCTTGGGCGATCTCAAAGAAATGGTTTAACTCCACTAACATTGTATATTAAATTTCAATAAATACGCTTATTGATTTGGTTTTGACTCGGCTCTGCCGTGTCACCCTCTTGTATTACCCTTGATTCTACTATTTGCATGACTGTTGGTTTTCCACGCTTAGACTTATGAGAGGTACAGGGGACTTCCACGGGGATTCCAACGATCCCTTCGAATTTTAGGTATGAAATCCCACTTTAAAATGTTAGGATAGAATTTCAAACCTTCAACCTGTACTCGGGGCGCAAGATCCTAACGAGGGGTTTTATCCCTCAAAACGTAACCCAGGAATCATAATCCCGGACCGTTACAGAGCAATACTTATTAAGTCCAATTTGGCGGCAAAACCGCTTTACACTATGCAAAGCTTTATGCTCCTATCCTCTATCCATAAGGAACTGGATCAAATTAATAGAACTTTCTTCTGGAATAAAGATCTTCAACATAGGCCACTAATCAGCTCGGATCGAATCTGCCAACCATACTCCAAAGAAGGCCTAGGGATTAAAAAAGCACAAGAGATGAATGAGGCACTTCAACTAAAACTCCTCTAGAAAACACTTGTGGTACCCTATAATATTTGGGTCCAAGTAGTCAAGTACAAGTACCTCAAAAACAAAGATATCTTCGAATATAAGAAGGTCGGATCATGCTCTTGGCAATGGACAAAAATCTCCCCATTAATTCCTAAGTTTAAAACCGGGCTAATTTGGGCAATTGGCAATAAGAAATCAGTCAGGTTCTGGGATGACTGCTGGATTTGGCCAAAACCCTTAAATACCCACCCGGCATGTCCAGACTATAATAGCACCAAAAAGGTTGAGGACTACATCATTAACGGTCAATGGTGGGTGGAAAAACTAAAGGGAAACCTCCCGTCACGCATCATCGATGATATTATGACAATCCACATTCTGTCATACCCCTTTGAAGTTAAGACAGGCTGTATTGGTGGCCAGATCGCCATGGATGGTTCACCACGCACAGTGCATATAACCTACTGACGCGGTATGAGGATAGGACAAACGACAATAACAACTGGATTTGGAAGTTAAACACCACACCCAAAATTAAAAACTTCATGTGGAAAATCAGTCAAAATGGCTTACTGACAAAAATTCGACTGGCACAACGCCGGACACATATACCAATAACATGTGCTCTGTGCAATGACACACCTGAGGATGAAACACATCTGTTCATAGAGTGCCTACCAGAAATTATAGAAGACATACTCTCCCCCGTGGTGAGGAGGAAAATAGGTGACCTAATACAAGTATCAAGAGACATCAAACCAATCCTAAAACTCTTAGGGGAAGGCCTAACAGTGACATCAAAAGCTACCATTGTAGCTAGATGGTGGTCAATATGGTACCACAGAAACCAAATATCGTTTGGCAAAAACACCGGATTCTCTACCGAGACAATAATCAACTTGGCATGTACAACGATGGCTAATTGGAAAAGGGCAGGTGAATTAGAGGAGAAGTCGATTCCGATACAGATTCATAATAGTGGCAAAAGCTACACCAAATGAAATAAAGCCCCTACCAAATGGAAAAAACCTCCGGTTGGGACCTTCAAATTCAACTTCGACGGATCCTCGATCCCGAATATATGTAGCTCTGGTGGGTACATTATCAGGGATTGGATGGGCAACCGTATTCAGCTAGGACATAAAAGCTTCAGAAGACAGTCTCCTATCAAAGCTGAAGCACTTGCGCTTTTGCTAGGTGTGGAAAAAATAGTTCAACTTGGTGTCCGGAAGATAATCATCGAAGGAGACTCGCTTATCATCATAAAATATCTACAAGGCCTAGCGAGATGCCCGTGGAAAATAGAGTTAATCCTATCCGAAATCAAAACGCTCCTCATAGGAGTACAACAAATTTCATTCTCTCATATTCCCCGGACGGGTAATACTGTGGCGGATAGGGTTGCACACATGTGCCATAGTGCTCGGGGAACAGAGATTGTGACCGATCCTGTCCTACAGAATCTCATCAGCAAGGATGCTATCGGTTAGCAAATGCTAACCGAATTCTTACCTAATAAAAAAAAACTTCAAAATGAGAATGAACAATACGCGGTATCATTGAATATCATAATGATATTAATACATACTAAATTGAATTTTTATGTAGTATAACAAAGATACAAATAAACTAGCGGACGATCCCGTGCTACGCACGTGTTTATTTTGAAATAATTTTTAATGATTTATTTATTTTGAAAGTAAATTTATTTAGTACTCATTAGAAACTCATTCTTAAAAACATATTTATTTTATAATTTAAAATTTTTATTGCACATATAAATGTAATTATTATATTTTTCCATTTTTATCTTATTTTTGAATAAATTAAATTAATCTATCTTTATCCATTGTTATGTAGGTATATAATATTTATTCTAATTAGTTTTTACCTTATTTTATTCTTTTAATTTTCTTCTCCAATTTATTCAAAATCAAATTTTAATTTTATTTAATTCGATAATATAAAAAATTATACTTAAATGAAGACTTCTGTAACAATTGTAGTAGTAGAAGAGTTTTTAATATAGTGGTTAGATGAATGAGCAATATAATTTAGCGGACGATCCCGTGCTACGCACGTGTTTATTTTGAAATAATTTTTAATGATTTATTTATTTTGAAAGTAAATTTATTTAGTACTCATTAGAAACTCATTCTTAAAAACATATTTATTTTATAATTTAAAATTTTTATTGCACATATAAATGTAATTATTATATTTTTCCATTTTTATCTTATTTTTGAATAAATTAAATTAATCTATCTTTATCCATTGTTATGTAGGTATATAATTTTTATTCTAATTAGTTTTTACCTTATTTTATTCTTTTAATTTTCTTCTCCAATTTATTCAAAATCAAAATTTAATTTTATTTAATTCAATAATACAAAAAATTATACTTAAATGAATACTTCTGTAACAATTGTAGTTAGGGGTGGGCACGGGACGGGACGGGACGGGATTGAGCCGGGACGGGACTCGTCCCGCGAAATTTTCACGGGACGGGATCGACACTTTTTTTTTCGGGACGGGATGGTGTCTAGACGGGACGAGATCGGGACGGGACGGGCCTTGTCCCGCAAATAAAAATAATAAAATATTATATAAATTTGCAAAGTGAAATATGCTTTCATAATTCATTAATTTGTATAATATGCTGAATACGGTATTCTTCTCAACTATATTATTCAATATTATTATTATTATTGTTGTTATTATTATAATACTATTATTAATTCATACAATGATTTTATAATTAATTATAATGTTCAACAAATTTGGCTACATTATCTTACTAGATCGGGACGGAAAGGGATTGAGACGAGATTCACCAGATAATGTCTCATTATCGATTGATAGTTGGGAAGAATATCGTATTTAGCTATTTGCCTCTTGTAGCTCTAAATGGTTATAATAATAATAATAATAATAATAATAATAATAATAATAATAATAATAATAATAATAATAATAATAATAATAATAATAATTGTAAAGGCTCGGATTTTTTTTTAAAAAAAAAATATTAATATTAAACTTCGAAAAAGGAAACAAAAAATGAACTTAAAACAAATCCCGGCCCAAATTTTTAACTTTAAAAGATCGTTTCCGTCTTTCATTTCTAGGTTCGAAATTCACGTGTTCGGAATTTAATTCCGGGTATTTATTTACCCAATTTCACACTCCACCCTTACCCACTCCCTCACCTTACCATACTCTATCAAATCCATCCCCATTCCTTATCAATCACCATACCTAACCATTCAATTCAACCCCTTTCACACAAGGAACCAAACACACCTCCTTTCTTACTTTGTTGTGGTACTGCCGAGAGCTCCCCCCTCCCACCTCCATTGTCGCCGCCTCACCATCTCCACCACCACACCTCCATCGCCACACACCACGCCTTGGTGACCCATCATCGTCGTTGTCATCTTCAGCTCCTCCTCTTTCATCGAAGAGCAACAGCAGCCACCCTCGGAGCACTCGACGACATCGACGAGCCACCGAAGATCCACCGCCCATTCAAGCGCGAATAACGCTCCGGTAAGCCGTTCTCCTTCGTTTCCTAGCCAAACCACTCTCGATCCCTACCAAGGTGCTCACCCACACCCAATGCAGGTTCGACGATCCATCGCGAGCCTCCGACGACACCCGAACCTCCGATTGAGAGCTCCGAAGTCGCGAATACCTCGGTGAGCGTTCGAACCTCCTACCTCTCCATTGGTTCATTTCGATTTCGTTCCTCGTCCTTGGGTGGTCGGAGAGTGAGTGTGGGCTGTGTGTGGAATGATTGGGCGAGGTCGATAGCTCCAGCGAGCCGGGGTCCGACGAAGACCGGCACGAAGGTCGTGAACGCGAGAGACGGGCGTGAGAGCGAGGGGAGTGAGTGGGGGAGTGCGAGCGGAGGCGAGCGAGAGGTCTAGCACGAGCACGAGCCGAGGTGCCGGGCTCGAGCCCCGTCGATCAGCGTAGGCGGGCTGATCGAGCTGCGCCGGCGGGGACGAGTCTTGGAAGTGGGCGGGAGTCTCGTTGGATTTGGGTTGAAGAAGAAGCCAACGTGGCTTTATGGGCCCCCCTCCCTTTTGCTAACTTACATATACGTAGTGTAGTATGTGTTTTTTATTTAAACCGGGGTTGGGTTGTTTATATGGGTTCGGTTCGGTTCGGATTTAATCATTTACTTATTTAAATAATTAATGGTATTTAAAATAAAATATAATTGTTAATGTGTCTTGAACGACTGTTAGCCGGCGACGCATCGGGGGGTCCGGGGGGCGGAGCCCCCCGGACACCGCCTTTACGGTATGCAATGTTTATTGTAAACGGGCATATCGTCTGTCTATTTTGGGCTTTCAGCCCATTGTCTGTTTAGGGTTCCATGAGTCTCTTCATATACTCATGGAACGCCAACCCCTTGTAACCTCAATCTGTTTCGCTTCCTCTAATAAGAAAACTGGTTCTCTGCCCGTGGACGTAGGCAACACACCGTTGCTGAACCACGTAAATCTCTGTGTTGTTCTTCGCTTTATCATTCTCGTTATAACAAACTGGTATCAGAGCCGGGTTCGGCGGGTGGGCCGGTTGCACCCAAGATTGAGATGGACTCCACATCTGAATCGATGACGGGTTAGTCGAACCTGTTGCGTGGAGATCTCAATTCCAACCGGGCTAGACTTGTGATGGATTCACAAGTGAGAGGGGGATTTGTTGGGACACTTATGAATCCCACATCGGAAGTGGGGTGATTCTGAACCTAACATATAAGTGGATGGGCTACTCCACCTAACGCCAATTGGTTTTGGGATGGTGCCCCAGTCTGGCTTATATGTTGGGCTTTCTGGTCGGACCCAACAAGACTTCCCCTAACAAACTGGTATCAGAGCTTTGGTCGTTGATTTCCGCCGAGAATGATGTCTGGTTCTGTGTTGAAGATCGACAAGTTTACTGGAAGAAATTCTTTCAGTCTGTGGCAGATCAAGATGCGGGCTTTGCTGAAACAGCAAGGCTTATGGACACCGTTGGTCGCCGACAAGAAGGGGGCAGATACAACCACCGCTGAGTACGACCTTCTGGAGGAGAAGGCTCATTCGACGATTATGTTGTGTCTCGCAGACGATGTCATAACAGAAGTTGCTGATCAGGAAACCGCAAGCAAGTTGTGGCTAAAGTTGGAGTCTTTGTACATGACAAAGTCTCTGACGAACAAGTTGCTTCTGAAACAACGGTTGTTCGGGCTGCGTATGCAGGAAGGTACACAACTCAGAGATCATCTTGATCAACTTAACACTTTATTACTTGAATTGCGTAATATTGATGTTAAGGTGGAGGACGAAGATGCTGCCCTAATTCTGCTGGTATCCCTACCCCCCACATACGAGAACTTCGTTCAGTCGTTCATCGTTGGGAAGGATACCATCACTTTGGAAGAGGTTAGATCGTCGCTTCACAACAGAGAGTTGCGTCTGAAGGCAACCGCGTCGGTTACAGACAATCAGGCTTCCGGGCTTGTGGCAAACGGAGGCAAATCTGATGGTAGAAAGGGCAATAAGAAGAAGCATCGGCAAGATCGCAAATCAGGCCCTAAACCAAACGATGTTTGTAACTACTGCAAGGAGAAAGGTCATTGGAAGAATGACTGTCCGAAAAAGAAGAAGCAAGAGGAAGAGAAATCTGGGTCTGCAACAGTAGCTGATCGTGGCAATACTTCTGAGGAGGATATTGTTCTGTTAGCTGATGATCACACACACAGGGTTGATGTGTGGTATCTTGACTCTGGGGCGTCCTATCATATATGTCCTAAAAGGGAGTTGTTTGCAACATATAGCCGTGCTGATGGGGGCAATGTATCCATGGGGAATGATGCTCTCTGCAAGGTTGTTGGGACTGGCTCAGTTAGGTTTCGGACAGATGATGGGAAATTTCGCACATTGGAGGATGTCAAGCACGTGCCATCCATGACGAAGAATCTGATATTCCTAACAGTGTTAGACGACAAGGGGCTCAGGTACACAGGTTATGGGGGAAAGTTGCGTGTGTTCAGAGGCTCTGATGTGGTTCTGCAGGGAGTCAAGCGGGGAAAGGGAACTTTGTACACCCTACAAGGTTCCTCAGTTACAGGTGCTGCAGCGACTGTTTCTGCTGGGGTTCAGGAAGCTGATCTGACCAGACTTTGGCATATGAGGTTGGCTCATATGAGTGAAAGGGGGATGCAAATTCTCTCGAAAGCAGATCTTTTGGGAGGCCATAAGGCCCAGAGCCTTGAGTTTTGTGAACATTGTGTGTTTGGGAAATTACATCGCAGCAAATTTCCTAAAGCAGTTCATCAGACAAAGGGCACGCTGGATTACATCCATTCAGACTGTTGGGGTCCTTCACGCGTTCAGTCCTTGGGCAGTCACAGGTATTTTTTGTCTCTGATTGATGATTACTCTAGGATGACTTGGGTATTCATGATGAGGCATAAAAGTGAGGCATTCAGTAAGTTCAGGGAGTGGAAGACTCTAGTAGAGAATCAGACTGGAAAGAAGGTCAAGAGGCTGCGAACTGATAATGGTCTGGAATTCTGTTCATCTGAGTTTGATGGGTTCTGCAGAGATGAGGGCATTGCTCGGCATCATACAGTCAGATACACACCACAGCAGAATGGTGTAGCAGAACGAATGAATCAGACTCTTCTGGCGAAAGCAAGGTGCATGCTTTCCAATTCAGGCCTTGAAAGGTGATTCTGGGCAGAAGCAGTTTCAACGGCTTGCTATCTCGTGAATCGGAGCCCACACACAGGTATCAACTGCAAAACACCTTATGAGGTGTGGACTAGAAAGGCTGCTGATTACTCTAATATGAGGGTTTTTGGGTGCATTGCTTATTATCATGTTGATGAGGGTAAGCTAGAGCCAAGAGCTAAGAAGGGAGCCTTCATGGGCTATGGTACTGGTGTGAAAGGGTACAGGATCTGGTCTGACAACAAGATTATACTTAGCAGAAGTGTAGTCTTTGATGAGAGTTCTTTGCTGAATTCTAGGAAGAAGTTCAGTGATGCAGTTGAGAAAGAGGCTGTTGCTGAGGAGGTGGAGTTGGACTTCACTCCATCTGAGAGTCAGGTACCTGATTTGGTCACAAACCAATCAGGTACTATTGAGTCGGACACTGCTGAGACAGAGGCTATACCACTAGACACAGGAGCAGGTGGAGCGACACATCGCAGTATTGCTCTAGATCGGCCAAGAAGGGCTGATATCAGACCTCCTGCGAGATATAGGTCTGATGAGTTGGTGGGATATGCCTTGCAGGTGGCCGAGGAGGTGGAGGATGATGCTCCGTCCACCTACAAGGCTGCTATTTCTGGAGATGAGTCAGCACAGTGGCTTGCAGCAATGGGAGAAGAGATGGAGTCTCTTCAGAAGAATCAGACTTGGGAGCTTGTCAAATTGCCTGCTGATAGGAAGGTGATTACTTGCAAATGGGTCTTCAGGAAGAAGGAAGGACTATCAGCTGCTGAGGGTATTAAGTACAAAGCACGAGTTGTTGCAAGGGGTTTCAATCAGCGAGAGGGAGTAGACTACAATGAGATTTTCTCACCAGTGGTCAGACATACTTCTATCAGGGTGCTACTAGCAATGGTTGCACATCAGGATTTGGAGCTTGAGCAACTAGATGTGAAGACAGCTTTCCTACATGGAGAGTTGGAGGAGGAAATATACATGTCTCAGCCAGATGGTTTTCAGGTTCCTGGAAAAGAGAACCATGTTTGCAGACTGAAGAAGTCTTTGTATGGGCTGAAACAGTCACCAAGGCAGTGGTACAAGCGATTTGATAGCTATATGGTGCAGTTGGGATACAACAGGAGTTCATATGATTGTTGTGTTTACCACAACAGTCTGGATGATGGTTCGCGTATTTACTTAGTATTGTACGTGGATGATATGTTGATTGCTGCGCAGAACAAGTCAGATATTTAGAAGCTAAAGGATTGTCTCAGTGCAGAGTTTGATATGAAAGATCTGGGTTCTGCTCGAAAGATTCTGGGAGTAGAGATCTATAGAGACAGGAAGCAGAGAAAACTCTTCTTATCTCAAGAAGGGTACATCAAGAAGATATTGAGCAGGTTTGGAATGTCTTCGGCTAAGTCTATAGATACTCCAATGGCGTCTAACAGCAAGCTGGGAATGTACACACTTCAGACTGAGGAGTAGAAGGAGTACATGTCTAAGGTCCCTTATGCCAGCGCAGTGGGGAGTTTGATGTATGCTATGGTCTGCACTCGACCAGATCTAGCATTTGCTGTTAGTGTGGTAAGCCGCTTTATGGTTCAGCCTGGGAAGGAACATTGGCAAGTTGTGAAGAGGATCTTCAGGTATCTCAGAGGCACTACTGATGTTGGTTTGTGCTATGGGAATGATACAGAGTGCTTGGTTGTTGGGTTTTCAGACTCTGATTATGCCGGCGATGTGGACAGTAGGAGATCGATGACTGGCTATATTTTCACTCTTGGGAGTTCTGTGGTGAGTTGGAAAGCAACTCTACAACCTACAGTCACTTTGTCTACCACAGAGGCAGAGTACATGGCGTTGACAGAAGCTGCTAAGGAGGGAATCTGGCTGAAAGGCTTGGTCAATGATCTAGGCCTACATCAGGATCAGGCTTTAGTGTATTGCGACAACTTGAGTGCAATATGCTTAACCAAGGATCAAGTTCATCATGAGAAGACGAAGCACATTGATGTCAGGTACCATTTTCTGAGGAATGAGAAGAGAATCAGGGTGAAGAAGGTGGGAACTGCTGATAATCCCGCTGATATGTTCACTAAGCCAGTTCCAAAGAGCAAGTTCCAACACTGTTTGGACTTGCTTAATATCACCAGCTGTTGAGTTGCCCTACGGGGCAGTCTGGGTCCTTCTTCAAGGACCAATCTGAGCACTTTTGTCATAGGTGCATCTGTTTATGAGAGGATTCAAGTCAAGGTGGAGATTTGTTAATGTGCCTTGAACGACTGTTGGCCGGCGACGCATCGGGGGGTCCGGGGGGCTCCGCCCCCCGGCGGTGGTCTCGCTGACCGGTCAGCGAGTCGGGGGTCCAGGGGGCGACGCGCCCCTGCGGGGGGGCTAGGGGGGCAGCGCCACCCCGCCTTTACGGTATGCAATGTTTATTGTAAACGGGCCTATCGTCTGTCTATTTTGGGCTTTCAGCCCATTGTCTGTTTAGGGTTCCATGAGTCTCTTCATATACTCATGGAACGCCAACCCCTTGTAACCTCAATCTGTTTCGCTTCCTCTAATAAGAAAACTGGTTCTCTGCCCGTGGACGTAGGCAACACACCGTTGCTGAACCACGTAAATCTCTGTGTTCTTCTTCGCTTTATCATTCTCGTTATAACAATAATATTATTGGGGGTTAAAATATATTATTTGGACTTATAGATTTTAAGAGTAATTTAAAAAAAAAAAAAAAGGAATTTAACGAGTATTTTCAAGGGCCGAAATCCTTAACTATTTAATTCGGATTTGAAACGATGTTGGAACTAACTTGGGAATTATACTTGCTTGATGACTAACTAGCATGATAGTATGATCGTTTGATTAGCGGGATATGTGTGACTAATAACGTGATACTGTGGTGATTTTCTAAAAGAGATTAAATGTTCAATATTTATGATAATGATGATATATATAGATGGAAAGTATAAGTATGATATATACAGGGAGTATATTTTCAAACTGATGAGTTGGCAAGTTGTGATGTGACGGTTATTGTGTTAAGTTGTGAAGTTGTGTGTGAGATAATTCTATGCTTGTGTGCCTTAGAGATAGACTCATTCTGTGCTTACACTTGTTAGGTGATCATCTATGACGTGTCGGATTTCATACTGCCTTGTTGATTGCTTTTTGCTGTTCTGCGGTACCAGGTAAGTCTCTTCGGAGCTTACTCAGATTGAATAGAGCTATTCCCTGCTTTAGGTGCATGATATACTAGGTGCTTGCATTCATGATCAGCATGCCATGTAGTACCATGCTAGGTTGCATCGACCGTTGAGCATTCTATTTCTTTATGTGTATGTAAACAGAACGGCCGTTATCTGTGAAGTAACTAGAGTCATTGCTAGGGTTATAGGACGACCTAGTCTCATCGGGTCCCGTCCTGAGTCAATCGAGTCATGCACTTCCTTATAGTATGAGATGCCTGCGGGCTTTATTGTGGAGCGGGTTAGGCATGCGTGCCGCCCGATTATGATGGAATGCATTCACGAGCTGGCCAGTCTCCACCCTATCGGAAGGGGGTGGGGGTAGGAGAGGGATATACCACTTGGTATTCTGTGCTAAGGCCTTATTATTATTATGTACTTGATCTTAGGAGCATGTTAGTGTGTTAATATTCCGCCATGCATCTAGAAGCATCTTTGTTAGGTATAGCGTATATGTGTGCTTATGGTTGGGATGCAGAGCTAAAGTGGGCATCGATCTGATCCCGTCCCATATCAATTTTTTTAGGTATTATTTATGTTCATCCTATCGGTGTTGGTTGCTTATTGCGCGGGTCATTTTGTCGGCGGAGAGTGAGCGCTGGAGTTATCGACTTCACCAGACTCTGATTATATTTTTGGATTTACACTTTAGACTCCGTTTTGACCCGGCTCTGTCGTGGCACCCTCTTGTATTACACTTGTTTTCGCTATTCGCATGATTACTGATTTCCACGCTTAGACTTACGACAGGTACAGGGGACTTCCCCGGGGATTCCAACGATCCCTTCGATTTTGGTTATGAAATCCCACTTTGAAAACATTAAATTAGGCTTTAAAACCTTCAACCTGTACTCGGGGCGCAAGGTCCTAACGAGGGGTTTCATCCCTCGAAACGTAACTCGGGAATCATAATCCCGGGCCGTTACAATAATAATAATAATAATAATAATAATAATAATAATAATAATAATAATAATAATAATAATAATAATAATAATAATAATAATAATAATAATAATAATAATAATAATAATAATAATAATAATAATAATAATGCCACATTATAATTAAAAATAATAATAATATTATTATTATTTATTTTTATTGTTATTATTATAAAATAATTATACTTTACAAGAAAAAAATATAATATGATATAATAGTAATAATAATAATTTTATTATAAAGTAATATTATTATTAAATTATATAATAATATTATATAATAATAATAATATTATAATCAATTATTAATATAAATAGAAAATTATTATTATGATTATAAATAATATTTGCTCAAATAATAATATTATTATTATTAAAAAAAATTATTATTATTATAAATGGAAGATTATGGTTATAATTATAATATTTGCTCAAAATAATAATACTAATAATATATTATTATTATTCTATAATATTATAATATTATTGTTATTATTATAAAAATTATTATTATTATTATTAGTATTATTATTAGTATTATTATTATTATTATTATTATTATTATTATTATTATTATTATTATTATTATTATAATATGCGGGACGGGACGGGATTTGCGGGATCCCACCGGGATCGTCCCGTGTTTCGTCCCACATAATTTTTACGGGACGGGATTCACTATTTTGTCCTAAATCCCACCGGGATCGGGACGGGATCGGGATTTGCGGGATTTGTGCCCACCCCTAATTGTAGTAGTAGAAGAGTTTTTATAAATTTGAAAAGAAAGAAAACTTAAAAAATATATAATAATAGTGGTTAGATGAATGAGCAAAAAATTACTAAAAAGCTTCCTTTACTATAGAGTATTAATTTTATTTAATTCGATAATATAAAAAATTATACTTAAATGAAGAATTCTGTAACAATTGTAGTAGTAGAAGAGTTTTTATAAATTTGAAAAGAAAAAAAAACTTAAAAAATATATAATAATAGTGGTTAGATAAATGAGCAATAAATTACTAAAAAGCTTCCTTTACTATAGAGTATATAAGATAAGATAAGAACAGTAAGATTTATTTAATTCGATAATATAAAAAATTATACTTAAATGAACACTTTTGTAACAATTGTAGTAGTAGTAGAAGAGTTTTTATAAATTTGAAGAGAAAGAAAACTTAAAAAATATATAATGATAGTGGTTAGATGAATGAGCAATAAATGACTAAAAAACTTCCTTTACTATAGAGTGTTCTTCTCCAATTTATTCAAAATCAAAATTTAATTTTATTTAATTCGATAATATAAAAAATTATACTTAAATGAAGACTTTTGTAACAATTGTAGAAGTAGAAGAGTTTTTAAAATTTTGAAAAGAAAGAAAAATTAAAAAATATATAATAATAGTGGTTAGATGAATGAGCAATAAATTACTAAAAAGCTTCCTTTACTATAGAGTATACTAGTCTATTCCCCGTGCTTTGCATGGATTTAATGTAAAAATATTAGAGAATGTCAAATTAAAATATTTTTTTCATATTTAAATGTAAAAAATATTAACATTAAAAAAAATAAAGTATATTCATCTACAAACAAAATTGATAACCTAGATTTTATGATAATTTTTTATATAGTTTAATAACAAAAATGTAAATAATATCAGAGAATTATTTTTGAAATGAAATTAAAACTCTCTCATTAATTGACAATCATAAATGTCTAACAAAATCAAAAAAAATTAATATATAAAGAAGAACTACAAAAATATTTAGAAAGTGGAAACAAATCCAATTTGAGCGAGAAAATAAACACGCAACTAAATTGTCTGCCCTCTTAACGTACATAAGATCAATCATGCAATCTCAAAAATCTTTAGTTCTAGACACCACCTTCTTCAAAATAAAACTAAACACTTTCTCAAACGGGTTTATATTCTCTTGAGCATATTAAAGTTTCATAATTAATTAAGTATAAAAAACTACTTCTCTCTCCCAAAACCTAGATCTCGTTTGGTTGACATTCCAAAAACCCAGGAATTGAAGTAGAAATTCCCAGGAATTGGAGATAATATATACCTGCATTTGGTTGGTTTTTTTGTTACAGAAAAACTCATGAAGTTGAATTCCCGGGAATTTAAATTTCCCCATTTTGGTGGAAGTGCACTAACCTAGTCCCCCCTAGTAAGTTCCGATTCCACCCTTTTTAATAGGAAAATTCTATTTTCTTATTTCAATTTCTGTAATCCAAAATCCAAAACCAAACACAGTTTCTCAATTCACATGATTTTCAATTTACGAGAATTGAATTCCTAGGAAGTTAACTTCCCGAGAACTATACTTCCCACGTTTAACCAAACAAACCCCTATTGTATACTCGTTTTAAAAATAAAAAATTAATCCACAGAAATAATCAATTAGCAATTTAAGATTAAGTTTTTTTTTTAAAAAAGTACTCTAGTTCTCTGGACAATTAAAAAAATGGCATCAATAGAATATAAGATGATCACTTACTCTTTTTTTTTTAATTTTTTTTATGGTAATCATTTAATCTCGATTGGTCTTACCTAATAACTAAAAAGTAAAGAAATAGAAATCAAATTAATCAAAACTTTCAAGCTAACATAATATATAACTGATAGGAGTACGCACTATAAATTAAAATAATCATTAACTTCTAAAAAAGCCAAACGATTTACTCCGTAGTATAATATGCTTAGGTTATCAATACTGAGAAAATATTTTTGAATTTATATATACACACGGATCGAGTATATATGCATTAGTTAACTATTTTAAATTATATGTTTAATTCACTTATTGATTCATGCCAAAAATAAAATGATGTCATTATATGTGCAATTCTATTTCCAAAAATAGTACTCTGTATTCATTAAATATTTTAGAAATTATAATAAATAGATAGTAGGTGTGGATTTACTAATTAAATGGCAAAATTTCATTGGTTAAAATTTTAGGCGGGAAAATTTTTAACTACAAAGCGACATGTGCCAAAAACATGTTCTGATTTAGTATTGTTTAGGATAAGATAAGAAAGATAAGAAGAGTAAGATTTATTTAATTCGATAATATAAAAAATTATACTTAAATGAACACTTCTATAACAATTGTAGTAGTAGTAGAAGAATTTTTATAAATTTGAAAAGAAAGAAAATTTAAAAAATATATAATGATAGTGGTTAGATGAATGAGCAATAAATGACTAAAAACTTCCTTTACTATAGAGTATATAAGATAAGATAAGAAGAGTAAGATTTATTTAATTCGATAATATAAAAAATTATACTTAAATAAACACTTTTGTAACAATTGTATTAGTAGTAGAAGAGTTTTTATAAATTTGAAAAGAAAGAAAACTTTAAAAAAAAATATAATGATAGTAGTTAGATGAATGAGCAATAAATGACTAAAAAGCTTCCTTTACTATAGAGTAAGATAAGAAGTAAGATAAGAAGAGTAAGATTATTATCAGGTCTAAACATATTTAAATTTCATTGTTGAGTTTTCGCATGCAATCTTGCAGAGCACGGAAATAGCTAAATCAGGTGTATCTAAGAAAAACATTTCTCAATTTCATTTCTTATCCAGAAAGATAGCATAAAATCCGTAATAAAAATGCTAGCAAAATTAATTAATTTGTGTGCAAAGCACACCCGATCAACTAGTACTATAAAAGATTGGGAAGGAAATTACTGTTCACTACTATAATAGTTATAACGGAAATTTCGCGAGGTGCTCCTGAGATATTGCAATTTTCGTGAGGTATACAACTCTTTTACATATTTCGCGTGGTACACCTGAGGTTTTCAATCTTTTCGCCCCGCGCCCTTCCTTGTTAAATCTAACAGATCTCCGTTAGGTTTCAATTTTGAAAAAAAAAAGAAAAAAAAAAGAAGAAGAAAGAAAGAACGCACAGAGGGAGAAGCGAGGAGAGAGCGACCAAATCTGGCACCGACGAGGATGACGAGGAGGGAGAGGAAGGTGAGCCGGGTAGGGGAGGGTTGGTGGAGGAAGGCGCTGTCGGCGAGGCCGGTGTCGGCGGCAGAGGAGGACGTCAGCG
Organism: Persicaria maculosa; assembly: GCA_963922045.1. Taxonomy (NCBI): domain Eukaryota; kingdom Viridiplantae; phylum Streptophyta; class Magnoliopsida; order Caryophyllales; family Polygonaceae; genus Persicaria; species Persicaria maculosa. The sequence continues at coordinate 53,789,051 of OY998253.1, forward strand.
ACTCCGCGGTGGAGGGGATCCTAGCGGAGGCCGCCGATCACATCCTCTTAAGCAAATCTCCGCCCTTAACCTCTCCGGCATCTCCAATTCCGTCCTCCCCCAACACCTCGAGTCCCGCTTCCGCCGCCTCAAGTCTCTCCCTTCCTCTCTCCCCCAACAACCGCCACCTCCCGCCTCCGCCGACTCAGCCATCAGAAATCAAACCCTCAGTCGGCTCGGCCCCCAAGTCCACCGATTCGACTCACAACAAGCGGAGCGACTCAACCACCGGAAATCAAACCCATAGTCGACTTGTTGATGATGGCGAGGAGGGAGGAGTAGAGGGTGTAACCGATTAATTGACATTGAAGCCTGAAGCTCTAATGGAGTCAACAGAGGCGCTGGCAGCGGCTTTGGCGTCCTTGGAGAAGGCGAACAAGGCGAGGGAGACGGACGCCCAGAAGACGAACAAGGCGAGGGAGACGGACGCCTAGAAGAGCACCAAGAAGACGATCTTGCTCGAGGCTCGACAAATCTTAGCCGGAGTGGTCAGAGAGAGGGTCGACGGATGCGGCAGGGGGAGTCAGAGGGAAACAGCGGAAGAGGGCGAGGGGAAGGGTTTCGGAAGATGCCATGGACGTCCATTTTTTCTTTTTTTTTTTCAAAATTAACGGCGTTCACTGGATTCGTTAAGTTTAACCAGGAAGGGCACGAGGCGAAAAGATTGAAAACCTTAGGGTACCATGCGAAATATGTAAAAGAGTTGTATACCTCGCGAAAATTGCAATATCCCAGGGGCACATCGCGAAATTTCCGTAGTTATAATTACTCCCTCTGTTAATTAAAACTTGTCATTTACTATTAATGCACGCTTTTTTAGAATGCTAAAAATTATATAAAATATTAATATTTTTTGACATTTATTTTTATAAATTCATAGTAGTACTTAATAGTAATAAGTATGAAATTATTAAAAAAATTGTTAAAAAAGTTAATATTTTTATATATTTTTTAACACATAAAAAGCGTGCGTAAATAGTAAGAATGTTAAATTTTAAAAAAATAAAAGGATAGAAGATCTCCAGAAAAGATAACGTGGTTATTCTTAAAGGAAAACAAAGGATGGAGCTGAAAAAACGCTCTCTCTTTTGAGAGAGATGAAACACCTGTCGGCCAGGGTTTCGGGCATTCTGACCACCGCAACACCGTTCCTCCGGGAGCGTTCCAACCCTCCTTCGGGAGCCCCACATCTCCTCCGGGAGCCCAACTCTCCTTCGGGAGCCCTAATCTACTCCGTTAGGAGGCCGAACGACTGTCTTTGGCTGTCCACCAAGCCCCGTTGTTCTCCATTGGCAGCCTATAACTCCCTCTCGCAGCCCTCCTTCCTCCTTGTGGGTCGGATACCGTCGGACTACTTCTTCCTGGATTCCCGTCGATCCGGGGTGGTTGTTTCGGGCGTCATTCGATTTGTGAAATTGTATTGGGGCTTTTGCCTCCAACGACTTTCTCTCCTTGTTCCCATCTCCGGTGAACTCGGTGCTTCTCCGTCGAACTAGCCTTCGGCTCACTCGTCGGGGATTCTTCTTCTCCTCGGGGATCGGTACTTTCGAGCCTGTCCCTGGCCGGCAGGTTTCGATTTGCTTCCAATCTCTCAAGCCTTTCCCTGTCAATCCAGTGGTTCACTGCTCTGCATCATCATCGGTCACCTCTCCGGATTCTTGGTGGCGGGACTCGCTCGGTTCCCTCCTCCTCTGGTCTGTTGATCCCGGATCCAAGGTCTTGCCCGGCGAACCTGGCTCGTTTTTCTCTCTCGGCGTCTCCCTCCTGGTGCCATCCCCTCTGCTGTCGTGGTGGGCTGGTCCCAGCTTCGGCGGCGCCGGCGGTTACTGTTTCCGCTTCCGATGTCAAGACCCCTCTTACCTCTCGTGGGTTGTGGTCGCCGGCCACCGGGGTTGAGGTCTAATCCTTTCATCCTTGCTGCCATCGCCGTCGGTTATTGCCTTCTCTGACTTTGCCTTGCACTCTGGCGGCGTTTGTTTCAACCCTAGGTCATTTGCTTCCTGATTCTTTGGGCCCGATTGTAGCTCTTTGGGCCCAAGGCGTTGCGTTGCCTTGGGCCCAAAGCTGGCCCGAAGGATTTTATAACCTATTAATGTAACACCCCGTCCCACATCGGATATCATAAGGATGTTGGGAGTGATTTATAAGTGATTCAAGCCCTACCTATTTCACAAGAGCTCTTCCTTTTCAGGCTCCAAGTGAGGACAACGGACCTGAGAGGGCTAGGTGGCATGGGCTGGCACCTCTTGAGACCCCGGGTCTTATAGATGGTATCAGAGCCGACTCCGGGCTCGGAGGTGCACCGACAGTATGATCGGGTACGCTCCTCCCGGAGGGCAGTCCCTTGGGCCTGACGGGGTCGTCAGTGCTTTAAGTGGGGGAGATTGTAACACCCCGTCCCACATCGGATATCATAAGGATGTTGGGAGTGATTTATAAGTGATTCAAGCCCTACCCATGTCACAAGAGCTCTTCCTTTTCAGGCTCCAAGTGAGGACAACGGACCTGAGAGGGCTAGGTGGCATGGGCTGGCGCCTCTTGAGACCCCGGGTCTTACAATTAAAGTAAAACTAATTGGGTTATTATTTGGTTTAAATAATAATTCCGGTTGGGTTGTTAAAAATAAAATAAAATAAAGTAAAAAATAAAATAACTCGTGTAAATAAATTCCGGAATTTTCTTGCGCTCTTCGTCCTCTCGCGGTCGTGCTTCACTTTCTCGGGTTGGTTGGAGTCCTGTCTTTTGGATCCGTGGTTAGTTTCGGTTGAGGAGCAGTTCTGCGGCCCTGGTTGATCGAAGTGATCGTGTTGGTGGTGTTCGTGGTCTCCGAAGATCCTTCATCTAGGTGGAGGGAACGTCGAGTGATCCACACTTCCCCAGGAGTCGTCTTTGCCCTTCGTGGATTTCTGCTTTCCGTCTTTCCGACGGTGAGACATCGTGTCAGCTATGCTGTCCCATGCGCTCGCTATCCACTTCTCCATGCCGGGTCTCCCTCTTCTCGCTGCTGTGTCCGCTGGTGTGCTTAGGGGTTTTCCGGATTTATTTTGTGTAGTTCTTTTGTTGTATTAGGTGCCTGTATTCTGTTTCCATGTTGTATTTTCTTTTGTTATGGTGTATGTTTAGACGGTTTGCCGTCTGCCGACTTTGTCGGCCTCTCGAGGTCCGGGCATGTCCGGTCTCGAATTATTTCCTAATAAAAAAAAAATAAATGTTAAATTTTAATTAACGGAGGGTGTATAATTAACCGTTGGTTCATAATTCTCCCCTTGTGTAAGATCTGAATTGCCCATCAGATTTTGAATTAAAAAATATTATTTATTTTTGTTTACGGGCCCTTTTCGGTAATTGCATCTAATTTGCTACTGATCTGCGTTTCTACCTCCCGTGTCCTTCCCTATACAACTCTCTCTCTCTCTGTCTCTCTCATTTTGTAGTTCCTTCTCCGGATTTCGCCTCTCGTCGGAGCCTTCGTCGCCACTTCTTATCTTTCTTCTGTTATCCCCTCCCTCGTCGTCTCGTCCTTCGGTTTATTCGCCATCGGCTGTCGGTTTCGTTCAAATCTCAGGTTTGCCTTTCGATTTAGGGTTTTCTCTCCTTGTCTGTGTCTGTTTTTTTTTGCCTCTTTCGTAGCTTTGATTGTTTGCTTTGTTGTTGTGTGAGACATCCAAATTGATTGTTGTCCCCTCTCCTTTGAAATTTTTCATTTGGTTATTTGTCTTCTTGTTACCTAATTTTCGAACTGGGTCCGGTCCGTCTCAGTTTTTTTTTTTGCCATTGATCGTCTCGACCTGTCCATGGCAAGGTTTCAGTTTTAGCTTCTCCCTGTCTACTTCTTTCGGGAGCCATTCCGAGTTTTTCATAATCTTTATTTGTTTCTTTAATTGTTTTCCATCTGATTTGTGTGTTTCTCCGTTGTAGATCTCTGATTTCATTCCTCTTGTTGTCTCTCGTTCAATTGAGTTATCTATTTCGTATGCTAAAAGCAAAAAATCATAACACAAGACACCATTGCCTTTTGTCAAAACCCATCCTAGGTAACCCCTTCACTCATTGCTTTCTATTAGTTAGGCGAGAAATTGCTTTCATGATTTAAGCCTTTGAGTAAGAAACGAGAATGTTTATGCTTCCAGTAACATTTTTGTTCTTTTTCCATCATCTAATCTCCAATTTCCACATTCATGAATGCTATTGCTGCCTAATTTAAATACTCCCTTGCATTATTATTGAACTTTAGCTTAATTTTGACTTTGTTTTACTATAGCTAGGATTTAAACTGCTAGACATATCTTAGACTATTTCCTTGTCCTAAAGATTGACCTCAAGAAACATACATATATAGGTCTGTGCATTCATTTATTCATCTATTTTTTAATTCTTGTTTGCCGTTGACTGGTACTCAATTAGTAGTCCATCTCTCTGATGAGGATTGGTACTTGAATGATTTCTTTGTCATAGATTTCAAAACAATGAACTAACATTGGGGCACCCCCAGATTGTGGGTAAGAAAGCTATTTCTAATATTTAGTAATAAAATATAATGTGAATATATATTTAGTGATAAAATATATATAGAGGCTCATCCTAAATCGAATTTTTAGGTCTTAGAATTGTATGCACTCTAGAAGGACCGAAGGAATGAAAATTGCTCTAGTAAAAAAAGATTTCTTCTAAAGCCACAACTAATGGTTTCAAGACTTCAAATTTATAATTCCAGAATGATATGTAATATGATTGAGTAATTAAAATATGGTTGATATGGCAAATCTGGAAGTATAAACCAAAATATAATTGCAACTTAATTTCGTATATAAGTGTTATGGTAGGAGGAAATTAACGTACTTCAGGCCTTGATTCAGTTTAGTGCGTGCATGCAATGCTTTCTTGTATGTTTTGATGCTGTGGAAACCCTATGCTCTATGGAGATGGAGTTTCATTTGAAAGTAGTGGAAAATACTATGAAATGTCTAATTAGCTTTATCATATTTAGAATTCTTGTGTTTTCATTATTGAATAAACATAACCTTGGCTACTTATCAAAACTGGAGTGGAGCAGTAGAGGGTCTTCATCCTTCATGAAATATTGTGGTTTGTTAAGATTAGTTGGTATCTTGAAGTTTGCATTTGCTTTTTAGCTTGATGATTGCTTGTGTTCTTCAGAACTGTGTGCATGTGTATGTATATGCACCTGTACTGTATAGATGCCTCTTCCCTCTCGCTTTACTGCAATTCAGTTCTGGATTACTTTCAATAAATATCCTAGGACATTTGATTATGATTACTAAGGGGGTTTCATTATTTTAATGAGCACTTGTATGCTTGTGTAGACTCACTGATTTTATTTTTCTAATTTTTTTGAACCGTTTCTGAATTTTAACCATGTAGTCTTTGTGGTATCAATTGTAGGTGTTGGTAAGAGTTGCCTTTTATTACGTTTCTCTGATGGATCACTCACAACAAGTTTCATCACAACCATTGGGTAAGAAATTTTGCTTAAGAGTTGTATTTCCTTAACATGAGTTTTTGGGTTGCAATTCCTCTTATCAATATTTACTTCTTGCAGAATTGACTTTAAAATAAGGACCATTGAACTTGACGGGAAAAGGATCAAACTCCAAATTTGGGATACTGCCGGTCAGGAACGGTTCCGAACAATTACAACTGGTAATTTTTTTTTCATACTATATTTTTCAAATCATTCTCTCGACCTGTTCGGGGGATGAGTGCGTACATCCTGACCCCAGACCCAGCTCTATAGCGGGATTAACTGGGTTGTTGTTGTTGTTGTTGTTTTATAATTTTCAAATCATTAGTATATACATTCCCATTAACATAATTAAAATGAATAGTGGAAGTAAATAACTTTCTTTGATAAGAAACAGTTCTTTAATGCTATGAATTCAAGTAATTTTATTCCGTTAATGTCATGATCAACTTAATGTGCAGCAGCATTTTGTGTACCATTCTGTTGCTATTCAGTTTATGAATCCTAACAAGGGTTGGTGCTGCACTGCTGCTTATTCAGGCAAAAAAAAAAAAAGATTATAAATGAACCTTGTTACCTGTAATCAGTAATCATCCTTCTGCAAGGTTACCTTAATTATGAATCCTGCATATATTTTCTTGAGGTGGTGACATGAACAATAAATCAGGTGTACAGTACTATGTCCTATGAACTTCTTTCTGATTATTTGACCCTGAATGCTTTATTAATTCTATGCAATTTGGGGTGATTGATACCTTCTGTGTTTTGGCTGTTGCAGCTTATTACCTTGGAGCCATGGGTATCCTGCTGGTTTATGACGTTACAGATGAATCATCCTTCAACAGTAACTCTTTTTTCTCACCTTTTCATCCTTCAACAGTAACTCTTGTTTCCCCCATTTTCATCTGTCCAGGTGAGTGGAGTTGATTATGTACCTTCTTTAAATGCGTATTTGGTTCTTCTTTGGTCGCCTTTAATAAAGAATTCGCGAGCAAAAGGCAAGAGTCAATAAACCCAATCCTGAATCAGTTGTCTTCATAAACCATAATTTCATATGGAAAAATAAATAAAGCATTGGAACCTAATTATTGACCTGGAGCGTCTGTGATTGTCAATGACTCGTTGTCTCCACTCCTTTCTCTCGCTTTCTCTCTCATGAATATTTTTCACTTCTCCCAATGAATCCAAAATCAAGGATCAGCGATTTGTATTGTACAGAGTGTTATGTGAAAGAATTCAAAGGCCATGGTTTTCAGTTAATCAAAGGGTCTCCCCACCTCCTCACATCCCAGGGTTTCTGAAGTTGGCTTTTAATTCGGCCTTATGAGAGATGACTGAATCTCAAACCTCCTCCTCCTCCGCCTACAACTCCCCTTCTCTCTCCACTGCTGAACTGGTAAACCCTCTTTCTCTCTCTATCATCAGTTGAACACTTGAATGATTTGCACTTACTGGGAGATTGCTTAGTCCATTTCTTGAAAGTTCTTCCCTTTTCTTTCCTACGCATATTGCTAAAAAAAACACCCAATCTGATCTGGGTAGTTTTCCTTTTTCCTATTCCCCTTTAGCTTGATAAATTAAGCTTATGATTTTGTGGTACAGTTGATAAAACAAGCTTGATTTTACCTTAATCACACCCAGATATTGTAATTTGTGCTTCAATTTGCTATCCAATCTACCCAATTTATCATACTTGGTATGTGTTTAGGGTTGAATCGTTGGAGGAAGTATTTGATAGCTTGTGGTTTGTACGTTGTAGGTGGCTAGCATTAATTTGGTTAATGTATTTTTCATGTCTAATGGAGTAGGTTGATGTATTTTTCATCTCCAAATTTGTGTTCAATTCATCATTTTCAGCCCCCCTTACAAGATGCAGTTCTCCTCCTTTTATGATAGAAAAACTAATTTCTGCAGGAAAGTGAATATACTAATTAAAACATAATAAAATTATAATGGGGGTTCGTATCATAGGTTCCCTAATTTATTGTATTCAAAGATTTTTCGAGTCAAAGTCGTCTTTGTCGTCCTAGGCAGCTAATTCTATTACTAAAATTGTTCTAAATTGGATTTCTGAAACCCTCCGGTTGCTCACACGGAAAAGCGTTGATTTATATTGACATGAACATCCTTGGTATTTTTCAAGCATGACGCATAAGTTCTGTCACAATAGAGAGTGTATTTGAAATTTTAATTGCATTATCCCACTTAAATAGGGTTGTTGATTTTATTCCCCTGCTAAGATTGCATTATAGTTTTTACCTTTTGATCAAATAGTGTGCTCATGTGTTGTGCTGGTATTCTAGGCTACGTTGCACATGATGAACATGTCTTTGTAGCTTTTTTTTTTTTTAATGATTTAGAACTCAATCAGAAAGCATGTCTCATTATTCCTGAGATTTATGCTTGACATTTGAGGTTCCATCTTATTTTTGCATCTCTCCCACTTTGTAATTGTAGGACGGCTCCTCTCTGATTCGACCTCATCGCTCATCTTCAAGATCCTTCAAATACTGCTAGAGTACTAGAGCTGCTCGACATGGGGCCTCTTTTGAAAGCCTAACAGAAGAGGAGGTATACAAGGCTTTGGTAGCTATTCCAGGTTCTACAAGGATTAGAGTCCACCTATAGGACATTAGGGAAGGGGCTATTCCAGGTTCAATGAGCAACAGAATCAAATGATAACTATGTCAACCTCTTAACGCTCCATTTTCATTCATACAAAGATGCTTCGATGTAAAAGTGGAAAGCGCCAAATGCGTGCATCGCGTGCCTTTTGGTGCTTCCTATGGATAAAATATATAGATAGATAGATATATCTATCCAAAAAAAATATATATAAACACCTAGTACAAAAAATATATAAACACTATGGATAAAAAAAAGATAGATAGATATATCTATCCAAAAAGCACAGCCAGAGGACCGCAGCTTCCTCCACGTCAGCACCTTCCTCATCCTCCGCCCCGTTTGTCGGTTCCTTCCTTGCATCGATCTCTCTCATCTTCATATGAAATCATACGATGGGTAGTTTCACCAATACTAATAGTCTAATTCCAGTACAAGTGTACAACCCCAACCCTCTCAAATTGTTTGACACCCAATTCATCGCATCGTGTTTAATTAAGCTGATCCAACCAAATGCTTCCACGACTTGTCGATATCTATCCACATATATCACTGAAAAGGAGAAAAAAAACCGCCGTTTTGGATACAGCAACTTGCACACAGTTTTTTTCCTATAGTATGTACATAAAACACGACGCTGTTTTGAAAGTGCTTTTAAGCTAGCTAGCTGCTGCAATTTTGAAAGGCGCTTAGAGCTACCTAGTTGAAGATGGAAGATGCAGCTGCAGCAGCAGCTAGCACCGTTGGTTACAGGGACCCTCCATGGAAGTTCCAGGGAAGGCAAGTACCTGCATATACACATTCTAAAACTTACAAATGGATGGGGGCTTTTCATTTTTCAGTGATTGATTGGGTTGGGTTTTTGTGCAGTGCATTGTATCAGTTCCATCTGGTCAAGTCAGAAGTTGCTAGAGCTCTGGTTCCCAAAGAATTCAGACTGGTCGAAGCTTTTGGGTAACTCATTTCATTTCGTGTGTTATTTGACAGTTGACACAGTCATGATGAATTAATTCGATTAAATTATAAAATAAAATAAGAGTTGTGTGGGTTTATTAATATGCAGATATACTCTGGGTGGGTTCTTTCTTGCCCGTTATGAAGACAGCCCCGCTGGAGTCTTTGACGAGGCGAGTCTTACCCTTCCCTCTTGTTTTAGTCAAGTTATTGATGCTCACTTTACAATAAACAACTATTCCACTTTTCTACTATCCCATTACAAATGATTTTGCAAACCTCAACTTGTATTTTGATATTTGAGTCTCTTAATTTAGAGTAGCAGCCAATACAAATATAGTTTAATCGTTCAGACTTTGGATTGAAAAGAGTACAATACAAATGATCTTATTGGCCTATGAATAATTGAGGGTCATGCTCAGACACACATGCAAGTATCAGAAATGTTTTAAGCCATTGTGTAGGAGTGGCGATCCTACCAACTTTCTATTGGATCAATTTCCGTGTTTTATTCTTTTTTTGACAAAGTATTATAGCTGTTGTTGTTTATTACTACAGCTTGTTGTGATCGCTGGGCTCATCTGGAATCCACCCTCGTCCTGTGCGTACGTACCTCTGTTCCTTTGTCGTGATCGTGTGTAAATTGTTGGATAGATTGTACTTGAGAATTCTAGCAATTGAGTTCATCGAAAAACAAAAGAGGATACAGGATTATATCAAAGTGACATTAGCCAATCAGTGACACCAACTCCTTGGATTGCTAGTGGAATTTAGATTAAAGAACATTGGCCTGATTAGGGCGCGCGGTTGATTTGGAGTTACACTAGTGCCCCATAAAGTGTACACAAGTATCGTATCGTGCATAATTAAGCTTTGGTTCTTTGCTCATCATTTGATCCATCTTGTGTTTCTTCCGAATACAGATGGGCATCCCGGGTACTTGTGAGCAGCAATGAGGCATGTCTTCATGGACGCAAGGTCTCAAAATACCCTCTGCAGTTAATCACTTTCGCTGCTGCATAAACTGACTGTTTCTGTTTGATTTTCAGGAAGTAGGTCTTCCAAGCCATGTTGCCAGATTCTCAAAGGTTTGGCTCATCGATCAGTCATGTTCATCCAGATTCATTTAGTTGTATTTTGCTAGCTAGCTTGGCCTTTTTTTTTGCTATATAGCATGTAGGAGGGACCCCTTTTGATGAGTCTTTCTATAATTTTGAATCGATTGAACCGAACAATAGTGATCACATATTGGGGCAAATGCTATTATGCTTCATTTCAGAGTGGAAATCTTTCTTACATATGAAGCTTAGGCAATGTTCAGAGCAGAGCGATGGTGGATATGATGCGGAACAAGGAAGACAGCGCAATTGGTTTCCTCAAAAGGATTGGTTTGGCTTCCGATAGAGCGTCTCCAAGTACCCGTACAGCTACAGCTACGGAGGTGACTCAACTTGGTGGTCCTTTACATGATATCTTCAGTGTCAACCTCCTAGATGCTGGTAAGTTTACTAGGGAAACAACTATATGTAATATGTTCCTCCGAAAACAACTATATGTAATATGTTCATCTGCATCGGTTTTACTTGTAACTCCACACTCACTTGTGATCTTTTTTCTGCCTTTTCGTTAGCTCCTCAGGAGAGTGCCAAGAAATGGATGGGTCCTTCCATTAAAATGTCACTTCCAAGCTTCAGGTGAATGTTTTTTGATGCATAATTCAAGTTAATCGCGTAATGCACTCTGCGGTTTTAGCAGATTGATACCGTGGATCCTTGTCAAATTGCAGTGGTCGAACACAGGACAACCCCTGCCTTCTCAAGTATTCGTGTAAAATGGCTTGCAGGTTTCTTCCTTGTACAAATTAACAGAGTTATTTTAGTGTCAGCAACAAAGTAATGTTATAACTTGTAATAAAGGCATACTTTGTCTTTTGCCTAGTGAGTTCCTTGTCCTGCCATTTTATGGCTATTCAATGTGAACCTCAATGGCTTTTCTTGTTGCAGGGTACGATTGGTGAAGCCAGTCAGAGTAACAACTTCAGATTCTGCAGCGGACAATGAAGCCGCAAGGGAACAAAAAACGGATGCAAGTAGTTTAAGCCAGATGGTTATGCTCTCAAAGCCAGTTTTAGCATTGGAGTTCAATCGTATGCACATGAGTGTTGAAGCTCCTCTCGTGGTTGCCGAGTGACCCTTCAACCACTAAACTTATCCGCAATGTAGCCAGCGTATTTTGCAGTATAAACTTGCATTGTAAGATTATTAATCTAGTGTGTTACCATCATTTTTACCATGGAAGACAATATGCAAAATTGTAATTCATACATGAACTGATAGTAATCGACTGAGATCTGTTTAGAACAAAGGCAAGATGTTTGTTTGGACATCAAGTTTGCATCAGCTCTGGTATAAGCTTTAAAAGGAAAGACATTTCTATCTCCGAGAACTCGGGCTTGGGCTTTCCCTGTCCTTCTTCGGCTTCATTGGCAGTCGATTTGGGCAGGAAACCTGACACTGCCTCTGTGATCTCTTGGACAAAGTCGACTACCACGCCATCCACTCCCATTAGGCACTGCAAATACACTGCCTCTGCAACATTACTGCAACAGTCCATACACCCAAATCAGTGCCAATTGAGTTACATCTTACAGGATCAGTTAAACAACTTACTTGAGCTGCCCGTAAGTTAAGAGGGCGAGCTTGCATTCCTTGATCTTAGGGACCATCCCTGGATTCTTAAAGATGGCTTTCGCTTCCGATACAATCCCTTGCAGTCCAGCAGCTTCGCAATGCTTGAGGGCCTCGTCCAGCGAATTTCGCCTAGGGTCCTTGTAAAGTTCTGCCCCTCCTTTGGTAATCAAGAAGACCTGATCAAGGGCCATTTCGATACGCCTTTTTAGCAGTCTAACCATTCGCAATTGATCAATAAACCATTCATTTCCAGCAACTGCATCGTACCGGGTAGGTACTCTGCATCTGTCGGATCAACCGGGCAGCATCTGGATGAAAGCTTGAGAAAAAAATCGGCCTTTGCTTTGCGTGCTTGTGGACGACGTTCAAGATGACCTCAACAACATGTCTCAGATCTTCTTCCGTGTAGACGATGAAATCGTCGAATTTCAATTCAATATCAAAGCCCGCGGCCTGGCTCACATTTTCGAAAGCCTCTTCCAATGTGCATAGAGCATCATCGTTTTCGACAGCCCACTCGACTACTCTCCCATCCTTGGTCTTTTTGAACAAAGGCTTACCTTCCTGTAAAACAAATGTATTCCTCCACAGTACATGACATGTTTAGTTTCGATTTCCAACAGATTTGAATGGAAGAATGAGTGAGATCTGAATGAATCAAATACCTTGCCGGACAGTTTTTGAGGTCCATAGCTTAGGAATTCTTCCAGAGTAAGATCTGTTACTCTTTTCTCAACAACGGACCCCTACAAATTTGTTCTTAAGATTAAGAACTTGCAGTACCAAACTATGGACAAGTCATAGAAATAGGCTATTGCTACCTGCATATGAACTCAGATGAAACGGATTTAAGATATATTTATCCCACGAATTGACACGTTTCCAGTAATCATTACGAAAATTTTTAAAAAATAATACAAATAAATCGTAAATCTATTCAATTTTGAAAAATAACACAAACGAATCCACTATTCGTTCGTGTTAAAATTTTAAAACCAAAATAAAGTTGAAACTTAAAAAAAAAATGAGGTGAACAACAGTCATCCGCGCGCCCGTATATATACCCAATTTGGATCATGTGATAGATCTGTTTCATATATTGAACAGATCATTGATTCGTTCGAAGCATTTATAATTGGATCGGTGTCACCATACAGTTCAAACAGATCTTAGTTTCGCAAGTATGAGTATATATATCACATGTGCTCGGTGCATATGGTTGTCCCCGTAGAAATATAGAAGCAAATAGTTACCTGAGCTTGTGTGAGAATGAAGTCATCATGGAAAATGACCGGGCAGTCATCTTTGGTCACCTAAAACAGAAATGGAGTAAATCAGCGTCATCTCAAGTCTCACCTACCGTTGGGATCAATTCAAGCTTATAGAAAGTGGGCCGGAGACTGTCGGCCCAAAACATACGAGCCCAATATATTTAAAACAGAATTTAAAAAAAAAAAAAAACTATTCTAGATGCTGTGAGATAAATCGTCAGTTTATCGTTATATCTTCTCTAGACTTTGCCAGCTGTCTCCCCCGCGCGTGAAAACTCGGTTTCGGTCATCTTCTTCCCTCTTCTGGTCTTTGTCTATATCGATTACATTTTCCATGGACAGATTTTGGATATTTCGATTCACATATTGATCAATAAAGCCCTAATTTGGATACCTTTAGTTTGATTAATTATCTGATTTTTAAACCGAGGATCACGTACGCACATATTCGCATTTTGCAGCGCACGTTAATTAGATCAATCACGGAAACGGCAAGCAAAAACAAAAAAAAAAAAAAGGACCTGAACATCAAATTCAACGAAAGGAGGGATGTGAGGAACATTAAATAGGGAGGAAGCCTTGTTGAAAGAGAGGAGGGAGTTCTCTCTGAAGTCTCTCAAACGGGGATCTGCAGCCGACTCCATTACATTCATCCCGCATCCTCTGTGCCCAACCACCACCCATTTCCGACCGCCCTTCTTGTCTTCTTCATCATCCGCGCCTTCATTTTGATCATTCATTTACAATTCCACCATTTATATAATAAATATATGTAATCAAAAGAAACAGAAATTGTTTAAAAATTAAAGAGATCGAGCGATCGAGGAGCGTACCTTGAGACAGGTGAGAGGCGGGTTGTGGAGGGAGAAGATGGAACATGGCTGGATTAGGTAAGTTGGTGGTGATGAGGGGAATTGCTGCTTTTACACCCATTGCAATTGCAATTGCCTTCCTATGGAAAACGTACTACAGCCTGTTCTATTCGTGTACGCTTGTTTTAATTCGTCTTGTTTTTTTAACTATCTTTATTTTCTTCTGATTTTATATATACCGAATTCAAATCTCAAGATGGAGCCAATTGGTACGTTCTAGTTCTACCACCTACAATGTTTTCATTTTTATTTTAGAGGAAATTGGGTGGACGATACCTCTTTCAAGTTTTTTTTAACTTCTTCAATTTTGTTTTACTCTTAAAATCAGTTTTTATCCTTTTTTAAAATGATTAATGATGAAGATATTTTATAAATTAAATTTTATCTTAAAAATTTTTTTATCCTTTTTTTAAAAGGATTGATGATGAAGATATTTTAACAAACTTTATCCTTTTAAAAACTACTCATTTATATTACTGTAAACGGATTGGTGGATGAAGGTATATATTATTATCAACGGAGAATTTTCGAGGTTACCACTTCAAGAATTTTTGAGGTTACATGTAACATATGTGACTCTTCAAATTATTTGAATAGAATCGTTTATCGATCAATTCTAACCTAAATTATTGTATGCAATATATTGTATCCAACTTTAAAATAACGGAAATTTCGCGAGGTACCCCTGTGGTATTGCAATTTTCGTGACGTATACAACTCTTTTGCATATTTCGCGTGGTACCCCTGAGGTTTTGATTTTTTTCGCGTCGTGCCCTCGGGGTTAAACTTAACAGTTTCCGTTAGTTTTCAATTAAAAAAAAAAGAAAGAAGGAGAAAGAAAGAAGCAATGTCGTACTCCTCCACTCCTCTTTGCGCCCTTCCTTCTCCAGCGACGCCATCCTCTCCGCTCCTCCATAGGCAAATGTTAGGGGTTTGCAATTCAAACAAAGTAAGAAACCCACACCAGGTTGCAATCACCAAATCTGTCATCCTATTGTCTTTGAAATCAAAATGCAGTTTCAGAACCCTAAATTTCTCAGTTCGCAGATTGAATCCTACGCAGTGAACAACTCCGTTCAAATACGCCTGGCGAGGGAAAAGGAGAAGGATATTGGTTGCTTCCGGATTCAAATCAATCATCGACCATGAACGAGTGCTAAGCCTGTAGATCTGAGCATAAGGATCAGTAAAACCACAATCAACCCTAACAGCCTTATAATCGTTAGCCGAAGGGTCGAATCCGAAACTGAAATGAGGGGATCTCGAGAAGGTGATTGGAAGGGAAATCGAATTAGGGCTTTTTGAATAGCCGTATTCCAGAAAATCAAACCGGCCTTATTCATCAGACAGACTAATCCATTGACAGGGCCTAGAATTCGCGGGGGGGGGGGGGGGGGGGGGGTGGTTGGGTGAGTGATCAGCAGCGGGGAATCGAATTGGGCCGGATGAGTGACCAGCAGCGGGGACCCGTCGTAGAGCTGGCAGCGGCGGACAAGGAGAGTGCGGCGGCCGGTGGTGGATTGGTGGTCGTGGTGGGAGGAGATGAAGAGAGGGGTGGCAATGAGAGAGCGCCATCATCTGCAAACGCGACGGCATCAGAGGAGTGATCCGGCCGGCGGTGGATTGGTGGTCGTGGTGGGAGGACGGCGTCGCTTGAGGAGGAAGGGCGAGGAGGAGACTGCGTCGCTTCTTTCTCTCTCCTCCCTTTCTTTCCTCCACCTGCCGCGTCGTTCTCTCTCCGCTTCCTCTCTAAGCCTCCTTTCTTTCTTTTTCTTTCTTTTTTAATTCCAAAAGTAACGGAGTAACAATCCATCCGTTAAAATTTAACCCCGAGGGCACGACGCGAAAAAAATTAAAACCTCAGGGGTACCACGCGAAATATGCAAAAGAGTTGTATACCTCGCGAAAATTGCAATACCCCAGGGGTACCTCGCGAAATTTCCGTTAAAATAATTGCTTTAGATTCATTTACTCCATTGAATTGTCACGCACCATCTTTCAACTCTCAATGTCTATTGTAATATACTGTAGGAACAATTGCATCCATCCTTTCCAATATATAAAAAAACTCAATTACGTTCCACATACAATCCAATAATATATTACAATAAAAGTAAACATTACATTAATCATTCATGTAATACAATAACATTCATGTAATATAATGCCATTCACTACTTACTAGAAATCACATTCATGTAATACAGTAATATTCATGTAATCAATTTCTGTAATGAATAAAATCTTCTATCTATAACCATCTATAACCAACTACAGTAGCATACAATTCTTGTAATGAATGATTTACTGTAATGAACGAATTCTTGTACCCATTACTATAACCAACTACAGTATCATACAATTATTTAAATATCTATGCACAGATGAACTGTGGCTATATATTATGGCTATATAATATTTTAATAATTTATTTTGGCCTAAAAATATAATATTAATATAAATAAAATAAAACAAAAATTATTAAATAATTAATTTCAATATAAATAATTCTATCCACAAAAAAAATCCAAATATAAATAAAAAAAAAGCATATATCAAATACTACATATTTATCTATTAATATTTTTTCCATGTATAAATATGAAATACTTTTATTTATATTTTTTTATTGAATAAAATATTTATAGATAAATTATGGCTTATATAACTTTCTATAAACTATTACAACATATTATTTTATTAATTTTTTCCCTAGAATCAACCACACCGTGCCACATAGGATGCTATGTAATAATGTATATTTTAATAGGCATTATAGCCTATTTTTAGCTGCATTTCATTGTCACATAGTCAAGTTTTATAGTTAATTTCGTATTACGCTATTTTAGCGGTAAAGTGCGGAATCTACGTTATTTTATTGGATTATGCATAATCGTTGTTCCGACAGGGCCGGGTGAAGAGCTTGGGAGGAGATCAAAAAGGAAGTCAAGCTAGAGCTTAAAAGAATTAAGAAAGAAGAAAAGACATGAACGAGGAAAATCAAGCCAAGGCACGAGGAAGCTAAAGAAGAGCTAGTCGCGACCGCGAGTCCCACGAGTCGTCGCAGAGAGTGAGAACCAGAACTTGAAGCCCAGCTGCTTGTTGTCGCGGCCAGTGGCGGAACTAGACTCCCGGTGATGAGGGGGCCAAAATTTTTAAATTACTTTTTTTTGTCAAGTACAAAAATAAAATATATATATATATATTAAAAAGGAAATAAAGTTGTAGCTTAGATATACAATTTCTTTTTGAAAAATAGACAAAAAAAATGGAGATATAAAAAAAAAATTGGATTTTTTTTGTTTATCATAATCAAAAGTGTTTCAAAAATTTTTGAAAAAAAACTATAAAATTATAGTTTAAATATTTAATTCCTTTCAAAAAATGGTAAAAACAAAAATTGAAGGAATACTAAAAATTTCTTGAAATTTTTTTTTGTTTATCATCAAAAGTATTGAAAAAAACTATAAAAGGTTATTTTAAATGTTTGGTTTTTTAAAAAAAATCATAAATACAAAAATTTGCCAAAACAAGAGGTATTAACTATATATTTAAGGCTTGACTCAATTTAGTGGTTACCCTTTACCAACTATATTAGTTATTATTTTACTCTTTCACTACTAATATAATATATAATTACCTATATAAATAATACTAAATATATAATTACCTATATGTTTAAAAAAATATTGGGGGACAGGGCCATCCTTGGCCTCTAAGGCTCTAAGTAGTTCCGCCTCTGGCCGCGGCAATCACTTGTATCGTCGTGGTACAATGCCTAAGTCGCCGTGGTGAGGAGCCACGAGGACACATTGAAGACAACATGAGTCGTGGCCGGGAGAAGCCTAGTCGTTGCGACGACATGATCGACAATCTATCTCAGAATGAAGAATTCTATCTTTTCGGTGCGGAAACTCTATCAATTGAGGACGTCTATCCTTTGCAGCTGATTGAAGACTATCAGAATTAGCATTTTTATTATATTCAAACCGTTACACTTAGTACTCTTAGAACTTTTTAATTCCTTAGCTTCATAGCTCAGCGACCTCGTCCCGACGGATCCTTATAACTGCATAAGACACTAAAATGGCGTAGATTCCGACTTCTTCCACAAAGAGTAAATGGTATGCATTTAATTAGAATGAGGACTATATTACAACGCAAATGCAACTAAGACTAGCCTATTATGCATGTCAAACTATGCATTATCAAACTCTCCCACACCTAGCCTTTGTTGTTCAGTTGGTTGTGATTACCTTCGGAGCTGGATGTGTTGCGATTATGAGGGTCCTGATTTCCTGGAGAGTGAGCCATTGAGGTGTTGGATGGTTTTGAGCTAATTTGACGACCCAACTCTCGGTCTAAACGAGCCTCCTCTTCGAGGAGGTGACCAATAAGATCATCAGTTGTCATATCTTCAGAGTTCATCATGAAAGATGTGATAAATGGGTCATAGGATGAGTTGAGCTATTGAGGGCTGCCAATATGTGAAAATAGATCCTCATCGAACACCGGTTGTAGAGCCTTTGCAAGGGAGACAGTGATGGAGTGTTTGCTTCAATGTAATCCAGTGGTGGATCCATGATTTTTTGTAAGGGGGGGCTGAATTTATTTTCCCAAAAAATGACAGTTTGAATTGAAACTTAAAAAACTATCCTGTAAAATCACAAGGGCTGCTAGTTCAAACCCCTCAAGCAGCCTATCTATGAGTCTATTTGTTATCAAAACCTCGAAGCTGCCTATTGAAAAACTATTTGTATAAATCTCACCAACAACTCTCAAGCCCTTCAACCGCATTCTTTAAAAAGAAAAAAGGAAACCAAAAAAAGAGAAAACACATACTTGATTTGTTAAAAGCAACAAGGCGACAATGACTTTATATTGGATATTCAACAACAAAGCCTTGCTTTCCTTCATTGCGCTCACATTTCTAGCAACCAAAAACGCAATGCCTCATGTAATCGACTTGTTCATATTATATATTCCTACAGAAGCCCATGAATATATTAATACTGATACATTATCAAGTAAAACCACAAATAATTAATCTATTGAACAAATAAGGTTTTATTTCACTGTCCTCTTTACTCCTTTTAGGCCCTTTGAATTGAACAAATGACATAGGACTTATAAGCTCTTAATCAACACCATATATATTTACAGAACCTAAACAAAATTTCAAAAAATTGATTCTCAAAATCAAACCCCAATTTCACAAAATTTATTCTCCTAAATCACAAACCCTAATCAAAATTCCCTCAAATTGATTATCAAATCTACAAATTCTAATTTAAATTGATTCTCACTCAATCAATTGAACTTAAAAACAATCAAATTAATCGAAATTTCCCCCAAATTGATTATCAAATCCACAAATTCTAGTCTAAATTGATCTCTCCCAAATCAAATACCCTAATCAAATTTCCCCCAAATTGATTCTCAAATCCACACATTCTTAATCTAAATTGATTCGAATTTAATCAACTGAAGTTGAAAACAATAAAATTAAAAGGAAGAGGATGAAAACTAACCTTTAAGTTATTTCTCGAAGGAATGAAGGAGGAGAACAATGGAGATTGAAGAGGCCGACCGACTGTGCGGGAGTGCGCCAAGGACAGACGGACAACAGAGGGGCTTCCGGCTGGGTTGCGGTGGTCGGTGGTGACAAGGACGACCGGAGGACGGCTGGGACTCGGCCACTCGGGGATTTGACGTGTTTGACTGTTCGAGCAGATCTGTAAAACAAAAGAGGGGTCTGTGAAAAATGTTCATGCGGGTCTGTAAAAAAAAAAGGGGGGGGTGTGTGAAAAAAAATGCACTCACCCAGAGCAATAGGGCGTATACCACCAGACAATGAAGGACCGGCCAAACAAGCACCAACCTTAGAGACAAGGCGTCTCCAAATGGTGCCAACAGCAATAGGGCGTATACCACCACCCGGTTTAACAAGAGGCGTGAGAGGAGCACTGGAAATGTACTCACCCAGAGCTTGCGGGCAGCGGCCCTCAAGAAAAAGATTGACCACTCGAGTAATAGAGACGATCAAATCATCCGAAATAGCAACAGCAGCTCCACCAAAACAATCCAAATTATTATTATTATTATTATTATTATTATTATTATTATTATTATTATTATTATTATTATTATTATTATTATTATTATTATTATTATTAAGTGCTTTCTAAAAATAAGCAATAAGTGTTTTAATTTGCGATTTGCAAACCAGTTATTAAATAGGTGTTTTTTTTGTATTTATACAAACAAAACCAATAAATTTTTTATGTAATAATATTTTATACAACATTATTAGTTACAAACATATGGAAAAAAATAAATAGTTTTATAATTTGATAGAAATATATCCTAATTTTCATTTTTTTTATGATTATATAGTCAAATAAATAAGAGTTAAATAAAGAAATAATTTTAAAAAAATATATGAAAATGTTTTTATTAAGAAAAATCAAATGACATGAAGTCAAATGAGGCAAAAAGGGATATTTGTCGCTTAAAGTTTTTTAATATACCAATTTGTTCACAAGAGCACTTTTAATATGTATATTTGTCTCTTGAATCTTTTAATATACCAATACGTCTTAGGGGGGTCATTTAATATACCTATTTGTCTTTTCGGTCGAAAAAAAATACTGCTTGGATATCAGGTAAACGAACAAGAGAGCTCTCTCCTCTCTCTAGTTTTCTACCCTTGTCGGTTTCTCCGATGGGGGCCTCGGTCCGACCTCCACTTGGTTTGAGAATCCCTCTTTGGAGGCAAATAACCCCTCTTCAGAGGTCGAAATTCCTTCTCGATTGAGAAGCTCCTCATCGGTGGCTTTTCTCCTTCTCTTCGGAGGTCAGGTATCAGCCTCACCGGACCATGGCTTGTTCGCTTGGCCCCTCGCTTCGCCTCCTTCCTCCCTTTTTTGGGTTTGGCAAAGTTGATTTAGGTTGTAGCTTTCCATTTCCGTTTTCCCTTCTTCAGATCTGCTCTTGCCAAATTCTCAAGATGGTGCTCGTGTGGATTTGTGCTCATTACCATCAATCCCATCTCTCTCCATGTCTGTTTTGGTTCATCCGTTCCTGATTCCTCAATCCCTAGCCTCGTGAGTGCTTGCAATCCTCGGGTCTCTCCGCGCTCGCCGCATCTCAATACAAATTCGGGTATGTGGAAAGCGTCTTTTCTCTCCTCGCTTCCCCTGTTGGCTGTACTGGTTGGTGGCGCTCCGACTTCTAGGTTGCTCCGGCCTAGTGTTTGGTGCCGCTGCCCCCATTAGTCTGCCTTCTGCCGATTGAGTGCTCGTTCGTTGTTTGCCCTCCATCTGAACCCCCTGCTTTCCCCTCACTCATCCACTCAGTGTCCCCCTTTCTCGGGCCTTGGCGATGCAGACCGATTGCTGCTCGTCATAAGGAGGTGGCGTCGGTGTTGGTATCGTGCTCGGCTTGGCGATGTTGTTATGGCCTATCATTCAGTCGTTGAGTTTCCATCCTTCTCCTCAGGACCATTCGGTTTCCCTAGCTCTTTTGGGCCCGAATTCCGTCCTTGGGCTCAAAGTTGGCCCAAATTCTTAAAATAATAAATAAATATAAATATAAAATAGTAAAACGATATATATCTTTATTTTTATATATATTTAGATATCCCGAAAGGGCTTCAATTAAATCCCGAATGGGTCTATTGGTGTGTCGTACTAGCTAGGGTGGTTCACGGCAGCGAGTCGGGTTGTTCGTGACATTCTTCGTCTGAGTTGAAGCTTTGACGTCCGGTGTCGAGTCTAGCTGGGGTCAAGGCAGTGTGTATCGAGGCGACTCAGCGTTACGTAAATTTCCTTGGAGTTTAGCCTTCACTGCCCATAGGGACTCCAGTTGTACTGCTGACCAGCGGTGTCACTACTTGGTGTTGCTTGGCGCCGGCTCTTGTCTACATTGTCTCTAGCTTGGTTGGGCTTGGTTCGCTTGTTCGACTACATTTGTGTGCCTCTCTTCGTTTGTACTGCACCTTCTTTCTGTTTCTATGTTGTATTTTTCTGTTTCTATTTTGTTAGACAGCTAGTCGTCTGACGACTTTGTCGCCATATCGAGGTTTCAGGTCTATTCGACCAAGAATTATTTCCTAATAAAAGAAGAAGAAGAAGCAAGCAACGAGATAAATCAGAGATCCTTATAATCCAGGACTAGTTGGGAGCAGCCAACAGGAGCTCAGTTGTACATGATTTTAGGAACTAATTAACCATACAATTTGCAGCTGAATTTCCCATTCTAATGGTCTGCTACTATGGGTGTTGTTAGATACACCATAAATGATCATTAAGGATTTGCACGTCGAAAATAACGTGCATGCACGTCCTTATTAACGTGCAAGTGTGGATTGTGCACGTCGTTAGCAAACTAGGGTTTGCACGTCTTTAACAACGTGCAAATATTGCACGTCATTAATAACGTGCATGCACGTCGTTAACGACGTGCAATTATGCACGTCTTAAGTGACGTGCAAACCCTACTTAGGGTTTGGCGTTTAGAGTTTAGGGTTTAGGGTTTACCGAGGGTTTTTTAGGGTTAATTGAAAGAAATTGAAGGGTTTAGCTAGTGGAGGTTTATGATTTAGGGTCTAAGTCATTCCGAGCATTGGTGAGTTTAATTGTCAGGTGATAATTAAAAGAGAAGCAATAATTGTTAAGGTTTTCATTCGGATAATATGCGAATAATGTTACAAGGAACGGAAAAAAAGGTTTACATCCATAATTGTAATAAACTGGTGGAATAAAATCTAGGCAAAGTGTAAAGGGTGACCAGACTCGACACGTAAGGCTCGAAATCTGTCAAACTGAGCTTGAAAAGGAGCATCTCATCCTTCGACGCTCGGTTGATGATGTGCGACCCATTCTGGCGCAGGCGGTGGAATAGGAGCGTTAGGACGCAACTAGATCTATGAGAACGGAAAATTAGAGTTATAGTATTGACATATAGATGAAAAGCAAGAATAGGTAATCATATAAGACGTTTGATGTCGTACCGCAGCAAAATGGTCTTGGTTTCCGATGCAGGCTAAACCAAGGGTTGCTGATTGAGGGTTGTTAGCAGGTGTCGACGAGGTCATGGGGAGACATGTGAACGGATGATGCCAAGCTAGGACGACGAGAGGAATCTGATATACCGTTGCAAATACTAAACCCATGATGGGTAGCTCTATCCACCGTCTCCTATCACCATAGACAGGTCCCACCCATCTCTGGTTGTCTACGAACTGCTGGAATGAGTACCCTCCCATATAACAACCGGCGTAGAGATCGGCGTGATCCTCTAAGTGATTGCATAATAACGTTTTGAGTTTCGGGAAAGCAGACTCGCCGATCGGTGATGTCAATGACGCCAAAGCACGGTAGCCACAATGACCATCTCCAATAGTGTCCCTCACACCCTCAATATGTCCGAGCATGAAAGGATCAACGTTGTTTCGACCCCAGTTGAACCCTCCGAACACATCATCACATCCACGTCGAGTTGAGGTCGCTTTTGGACGATGTCGAGCAGCATGTCGAGCAGCACGTTCTTCTTCTCTCTCAAAATTTGCCCTGAACTCCTCGAATGGCAACGGGTTGGTTCTGCAGGCATTCCTTGACCCCCGAGGCCTCCCTTTCGATCGGACGCTTGCAGATGAGGGTGGGTGGAGCTCATCGTCGCATAAATTGTTGGAAGCCGTGTATGAAGATGACAACTCATACGGGAGTGGGGTGTCGTCGATGTCAGTCCATGCCAAATCCATTCAGAACGGATGGATGTCCTTAGCGGGTATCGGAGTCCCGGAACTGAAGTAGGCCTGAACCTCATGGACACAAGGGATCCCGTAACAAACCCTCCAATGTCGGTCCGTGCATTCCGGAGGAATGTTTTGCTTCACGACATCCTGCCACAACTCGTATAGATAGTCGAAGCACTTTTTGGAGATTAAAGTCTTTACTTCATCAAAAAGGTTGACTTTATACGCCGTCGTTGGCCATTTGAAGCGGTCGATCTCCAAAGCAGATTGCAGCTCATGCAGTTGGCAATCGTTGACTCTATGGATTGCATCGATCACCATGCGAAAGTCACCGGTCGATGAGTGCAGTGCCTCCTTAAAAACCTTGTGTTGATCCTCAACTCTGTAAAAAGTTTAACGTAAGCATTGAAGTTCATACCACTAAACGTTTGATGTCATATCATATTGTAATGGGAGATATGAAGTAGGGTGTACCTGTTTGTTGTACGAGTGCCGAAATGGAAGCCATTATCTACGTAGCATCGTACGATGTTCCTATTGTACGGAAGCCACACCGCCTCTAAATACGCCACCACACCTAGGAATGGGTGCCATGTAGTGTGTAGCGCCCGACGACGTCGGCGAATGATTCCTCCGACTTCGATTGGAACAACCCCCAACAGTTGCCTTTGAAGATGCCAACGTGGTGTAAATTCTTTGTGATCTTCAGAGCCGCTTCCTCGCATCTTCTCGTCGTGTGTAACCAGCAAAGGAGATGTTGGACGTTGGAGAAGACAACATTTAGCGCCGCCAAGAGACCTAGCTCCCGATCAGTCATAATAGCTTGAGGCTGAACCGTCCCAAGCAAGATCTGAAGCTAACGCAACACCCAAGCATACGTGTCTTCGTTCTCGCTTAAGACGTCGTTGTCATCTGAATGGCGTCTAAACTCATAGTAGTACCCTCTTTTCCGCAGACGATGTAGGGTATCTTCCATGGCGTGGTGGGTGGGCGGGCAGCACGTACGGCCGGCTCTGAGAGGCGTACGGCCACCCATGGATCCATGGCGATTGGGTGAACGGGCGCCGGAGGGTCCGGATTGGGTGGCGTGGTGGGCAGCACGTACGACCGGCTCTGAGAGGCGTACCAGGCCATGTAATCAGCAGTGACACCGACCTCACAGTCCTTGCTGGTGCGTCTGTGGTCAGCCAAACAGTAAAAGCGACCCTCGTTTTGCAAGTCCTGCCACCTATTGTGCGCGGCGTCAAAGAGGGCGACGTACTTCGGCGTCAATGTGGTGTCGCGGGTGAACTGCCTCGGCGGGATGATGGCCAGCGGGACCCCCTGGACTCGTCCAAACTGGCGAAGGCACCTATCGGACATATACGGCTCCTCCTCCCCGCAGAATGTAATGGTGCGCTAATAGGTGGACTAACGGTACTCGCCGTCGAAGTCCAGATCACGCCCAAAGGGCATCCACTCCACCTATAAATAAAAAAATCAGTCGTAATTCACATTTTCGAAATATATGTAATATAATTAGAGCCTCGAATACATACATCGGCTACGGTAAGGCGGTCGACCTCGTCTCACATCTTCTTCAGCTTCCCCTGCTTGGCCCTCGGGTTCGCGTGGGTAGGCGCCTTCGGAGGGATGAACTTCGCATACCAGCGTCGATCGTCCTTCCTAGCCGGATCGCTGGACAGATCACCTCAGAAGCGAGGAAAGTACGCCCATATCCAAGCCTTGACAAAAAATACAATGTGGTTAGAATATAATATAAATATTACTATACTATAAAACAAATTCAGTGGTCTCGTACCTGTAGTAGCGGCGTGCAGCTATCTATACCCTTCGCACTTGCTCGGGTAGCCTCGCCTAGGCCCCTGTAGAGACAGGTAAGGGCACCTGCACCCCATGCAATGGTGGCCGTCCGGGGGATGTCCCAAACAAGGCCGAACATCTTCCATTGGATCCGGCTCTACGACTTATCCACAAACAGAGTCGCGGCGACAGCGGTGGCTAGGTAGCCAAGGTGCAGAAACCGACGCTGTACTGGGTCATCCTCTGGCTGCCTCCCTCCAGTATGCGTGCGGATCAGAATCTGCTCAAGATCAGCTGCGGCCTCAGGGTCATCAGTGGGCGCGGGGTCGATGAGCGGCCCGTGTCTCGCGATCCACTGGTCTGTCACCCAAGTAGCGGGAGGGCCGCCAGCGTGTTTGTATGAGCGCAGGGTATCTGGGTCCAACTGGTAGTACTCAGCGACCGTGTGGATCAGCTCCGCCGGGACCAGATGTGACAAACAAGGCAGACGTCGTGTAGCGTGATGGTCATCTTGCCCCACGGAAAATGGAAGGAGCTGGTTTTCGGGTGCTAATGCTCCAGGAACGCGGTGGCCGTGAACGCGTCCACACCCTCCCAATGGAGGGCCCGCAGCTGTGGGATGCCCGATGGAATCAAATCCTGCCACCAGGTCCCCGGGCCCTCGAAGATATACGGATCAAACGGCAGCAGGTGAGTCGCCCAATGGTGGAACTTCAGCAGCGGCAGATCCACAGTCGGTTCCCTTCACACCCGGTACGCTCGGTGGTGCCTGTAAGACACCAGCAGATCGCCCGGCGGCAAGAATGGGTCGACCTGCGCAGCCGGCGCAGGGATGGGCGCGGGCTCCTACTGCCCCCCCTCATGCCCCTCCTCATCCTATCCCTCCCCCCTCAGACTGCCTCTCCTCCTGCCCGTCGTCCACCCCCTCTACGACGTCAGGGATGGTGTCATCCCTGGAAGCCAAAGAAATCGGCGGTGGTGTGGATGTCGAAGCCTCAGCGTCGTGGGTGGCGTAAGTAGAAGCCTCGCGGACGCCTGAAGTGGATGCCTCGTGGATGGTGGGGGGGCAACTGAGCAGGCGGTCTACCCCCGTGGGCCCGTCGATCCGCAACTACATCAGTCACGTAGCTGCTCAGTACATCGGCAGGCTCCAACGAAGGCTGCTGGCCCTCCGTCAAATCGCCAATCCCGCGCCAATCAGGCAGACCCTGCCAAAAGCTGTCATCCTCGTCGGCCGGGGGGTCCCCATGGACTACTGGTAGCCCTCTGTAGACATCAATAGATCATCTACTGTATGTGTCTCATCGTGTCTATCATGGGGTACCGTCTCCTACTCAATCTGACTGACCGCTGCCCGGTCGCTGACCCTAACTGGCCGTAGGGTACCATCCCCCCTCAAGAGCCTCCTTGCCTGTTATTATGAAATTTTAAGAACATGTTACTTTTTGTATTACTTATGCTAATTCATTTGATCTAGTTGGCTGTTAATGTCTTTTCAATTTTTTATAATGTCTTTTAATGGGTTTTAATTTATTTTAATGTCTTCTAATTTCTTGGAATGACTTTCAATGACTTTTACTGTCTTGTAATGCATTGTAATGGCTTTTACTGACTTTCAATGTTATTATAATGTCTTTCAATGTAGTTTAATGACTTTTAATGTTATTCTAATGTCTTTTGATGTCTTTTAATATATTTTAATATCTTTTAATGTCTTTTAATATATTTTAATATATATTAATCGTTTCTAATGTTTTTTATTGTCTTTGAATTTTAATGTATTTTAATATATTTTAATATTTTTTATTTTAATGTTTTTTAATGTAGTTTGTACTTTTTGTACAAGCTATAATTGAAACTATAAACATACAAGTAATGTATGTTTATAGTCTATATACTATCAAACCATAAAAACTATATATATCAATTATAATCTATCAAATTATATTATAAAACTATATTATAATCTATCAAACTATATTATAAAACTATAAAACTAAATCAAATAAAATAAATAATTCAAATAACATACCGGTGGGGTCGGGACAGGAGACACCTCCATATTCCGCCGCTTCCGCGGCGGTAATAGAAGCTCCTCCACCGGAACTGCCGCCTCCGCCAGGACCGCCACTACCTCCATCGCCACCGCCTCCTCCACCAGAACCGCCGCCTCCGCCACTGCTCCACCACCACCACCACCCTCTGCCGTCTCCACCTGCGTACCACCACCCTCCACCATCTCCACCTGCGCACCACCACCGCCACCCTCCATCTGCGCCACCTCCATCGCCACCACCTCCGATGCCTCCGCACCAACACTCGTCGCCTCCACGGGCACCGCCACCGCCTCCACTGGCACCACCACCATCTCCGACTCCGACTCCATCTCTCTCTCTCTCTCTCTCTCTCTCTCTCTCTCTCTCTCTCTCTGTGTGTGTGTGTGTGTCGATCTCTCTCTCTCTCTCTCTCTCTCTCTCTCTCTCTCTCTGTGTGGCTCGACCTCTCTCTCGTCGCCGGCAACCCTAACCCTCAGCGCTCGTGTGGATCTGGGACGAAGTGGAGACGAAGGGGCACATCACCTCCAATTTTAGATGATCGGCTTGCACATCGAAAACGTGCAAGCACGTTTTTTTTTAAAAAAATAAAAACGTGTATACACGTCCGGGCACGGTGGTTGCAAACCCACCTGCACTTTATTTTCGATGTGCAAGCAAGTTAATTCCGACGTGCATGCACGTCCTTATTAACGTGTGAATTTATAGTGTATATAACCAAAGCGGCTACTATTAACGACATCTCCACATTCTTCAGAATTTCAAGGTTGGAAACTTACAAGTATCTCCTGGATTTTCAGGAAGTCAACACCGATGACATTGCACATCTTTTTCATATAGCCTTTGCACCAATGCGCCTTCAGAATAGAAACTCATGTTACGAGTATTAGATATTGGACTAATCGGATCTAACCACGTCTTATCAAAAGAAAAAAAAAGTGTCCTGTTTTTGTTGTTATCAGTTTCAGATTTGATTTCTTATAAAATTCTTTCACAACTCGGTGAGAATAGATTCAGGTTCCCTCACAATTTAAGCATTGATGCGAGTTCTCTTTGTTGGGTCTTTTGCTATACCTATTCAATCAACTAGTTCTTTAGTGGGAATTACAGTTGGTTCTTGTTTGAATTGCCTTTCCGAGTTCAATTTTGTTCATTATACCATTGATAACATTAATCATGTTTGAATTGCCTTTCCGAGTTCAATGTTGTTCATTATACCATTGATAACATTAATCAAGAAAATGTGTAGGTGAACTCAAATATCACACCTTGATTTTGTACTTACACAATTAAAATCCCAAAAACTACTACAAACCATTTTTATTTCTATAACCCCCCGCACACAAATTACAATCCGGCATATAGATGCAAAAACAAACACAGGCAAAGCACAATTGAATGACTCTCCAAGGCTGTGTCGATCAGAAGTAGGCCTTTGCGTTTTTGCTCTTCTTCTGTTTCTTGGCCCTCCTCCGAAGCTTCTCGCAGGCCAAGGCGTTCTCCAGCTGCCCAACTCGCTCCGACAAGGAACTCAGTATTCGAGTCTGCATTTCGTTCCTCTCGAACAGATCCGCCATTAATGACATTAGTTGTTTGTTCTCCTCCACCATTCTCTCTAGCATCTCCCTGCTCCTCTTGCTCTCCTCCATTGTATTTGTATTGCTCTTCTCCTCCTTCACCACAACTACTTCCTTCTCCACTGGCTCTTCCTCTTTCAGCTCTTGCTCATTGTGTTCAGACGAATCTGAATCTGACTGCAAGTCCTCATCTTCACAATTCGGTTCCTCCGGGGCTTCTAATTTCAAATCCTGCGGATTTCGGTCTTCTGCATCATCCAATGGCTGATTATCACAATTGGTTTCAGGCGGTTCCTTGATTGAGTTCTCAGCTTCACTTTGATTGAAGACCGCTATGGAATCGACCTTCTCCTGCGAGACGATCGCCCTGCGGATCAAGGTTTTGCGGAGGTCCTTAAAGGCGCAGTTGAAGCCGCTGATGGAATCCAACCTAAACAGCAAAGACATCAGCCTCTCGCTCACCTTCAACCTCTCCCTCTCATCCCTCCGGATCGCCTCCACCGTTTCCGAATCTACAATCGCTCTCTCTACCTCGCGGAGCTCCCGCTGGATCTCGAGAAGCTTCTTGACGTTTTTCCTGACTCGGAAGCCCCTCCACAGCTTCTGGATCCGGATCGCTTCATCGGACCTCGAATTATGGTTTTGATTGGGCTTGGACAAGTTCTCCGCGGGCTGGATGAAGTGAACGGGGATGGAGACGACCTTGGGCTTGTGAGAGGGCAGCGGCGACGGTACCGGCGTCGTTTGGGAGGCGCCGACAGGAACGGTTCTGAAATTGGGAGGGTAGCGAGGAGAACTACCCCAACGGCTTCTGTAAAATGGGCTATCCATCATCTTCAACCTTCTCTTCTGCTTGTTGCGATTTTCTGAATCAAGTAAATTTTGGAATTGAAATAGGAATTGGAATGGGACGATTTATGTGTTTGTTTGATCTCTGAGATGGAGATTCAAGGTATGGGTAAGGGCGTATTTATGGGGGTTGGAGGGAGTAGCGGCGTTATTCCGACGAGAGAGTTCGACAATGTTCTGGAAAACACTGGGCGTAACGACTCAGACGCGAAAGAAGCTTCCAGATAGTGCTGAATGCTGATGATCAATTTTATCGAGTAATCAAAGTTTTCGAACCTTCTAGAAACTCGAACTGACATGAACAAGAAAAAAAATTGGGTGGTTAAAACCAAATATTTGTAAAATTAATTCAAATAACCCAAACTTTAGATAACTTTATGAACTTTATAATGTGACAAAAATAACTCAAAATTTTACTACTACGTGTTTCTATCACCACCAGGCACCAATATCATTTTTAAAATAAAAAATACTTTGTAACACATAACTTAATTTTATACTCCGTAGTTTTGATATAAAATCTAAAACAATATTAAACAAGGTTTTTTTTAATCAAAAGGTAAATTTTTATTTATGAAAAATAAAATTTTTGACTTAAGATAATTGAAAAAAATATCGCTAATTTATGTCATATTTTAAAAACCCAAAAGTTGGTTTGAACAAATGATAAAAAGTTAGAAATATTTTTGTAAAATATTTCTTAAATGAATTTTTTAATAAAAATTACACAAAATATAACTTTTTATATTCCCTTTAAATATTTCTCAAATTATATAACTTTTTATATTTTCAAATAGGACCTAAACATTATTAAACTAGGTTTGTAATCAAAATGACATAAAATATACATTTTTTAAAATGAAAAATATAATTTTCTGCTTCAGATAATTGGAAAAAAAATTCGCTAATTTAGTTCATATTTCAAAAACCCATAATTTGGTTAGAACAAATTATATAAGTTAGAAATATTCTCAAGTGAAATATATTTTTAATTTTTGTATTTTTGTTAATTTATTATTTTTTAATTAAAAAATTCATTTGAGAAATATTTTTAAAAAATATTTCTATCTTACATTAGTTGTTCAAACCATATTTTGGGTTATTAAAATATGATAATAAATTAGCGATATTTTTTCAACTATCTTAAGTAAGAAAAAAAATTCATTTAAATTTTCTTTACCTTTTGTGTAATTTTGATTAAAAAACCTAGTAGTAAGAGTTTGGGTTATTTTGTGTAATTTTGATTAAAAAAATTCATTTAGGTGATATTTTTTATTTTAAAAAAGACATTGGTGGTGATATAAACACATAGTAGTAAGAATTTGGGTTATTTTTGTCACTTTGTAAAGTTTATAATGCTACTTGCAAACCCCACAAAAATTTGGGTTATTTGAATTAGTTTTACCCCAAATAAACAAACACATTGCACAATCCATTTCCCTCGAAAAAGAAAAAAAAAAGCCAATTTAGGTCAAATGGCATAAAAGCACCCTTTATTCATTTTTCTTCCCAACTAACCACCCCTTATTAAAAAAAATTTCACTTAACCACTCATTATAGCATATCTATTACAACTAACCACCCATTTCCTCTTTTCTCTATTTAAAAGACCAAAATGACCCCAATATTAATTACTACTACCTCCGATAAAAAATACATGTCGTTTGACTTTTCATCACGTATTTTAAGAAGACATAAAAAATACATGTTATAAAGGGTGGTTAAGTGAAATTTTTTGAATAAGGGGTAGTTAGTTGAGAAGAAGAGTGAATAAAAGGTAGTTTTATGCCATTTGGCCAAAAATTTAAGCATAATCAATTTCCCCTACAAATTTCAGCACTTGAAATTCAAATTTTCGCCCTTGGGGTGTGTTTGGTAACGAGATGGATTTTAGTGGATGGGGATAGAGATGGATTTTGGGGATGAAAGAGATGGAAATGGATTTTGGGGATGGGCGAGATTGAGATTTTTGGTAAATTTTATCCAATTTGTGTTTGGTTGTATTTTGATTGTTTGGAAAATAGAGTAACGAAAAAAGACCAAATTACCTCTACTAACCCACCTGAGATGACGAAAATGCCCCCAACTTTATACCTTTCTTCTGTCAATCATAATTCATCAATGGAGTTTCGCATTTCTTTAATCAATATATTCATCGCATTGGTCATCGACTTCTAGCTCAAACTCTCTCTCAATATCACATTACTGATCGACTTCATCCTTTGGTTGACCTCCACTACGACCTCCGCATCCCCACCTCTGTCTTCAACTATGGAGACCTAACCTCCGTCGTAGCTCTCTGGAAGTCCTCCTCCGACGTCGACCTCCACCAGCCTTTAACTATTTAATCACCGATGTTCTCTTTACCTATTTTCTACAATTGATTTCAATTACTGATTTTGGTATGCGATTGAGGAATTCCCTCTAAATTAGAGCTCATATATGATGCATACACTCAAAGACTTAGGCAAGAGAGAAGAAGCTAGGGAAACGTGACTCCATTTTTAGCAATGGAGGGCGAGGGGTTTTTAAGGCAATTGACGACGACTTCAACTGGGGTTCTTCAACTGCATTACGAATCCATGGAGGTCGTGTCATCCTTCATCTTCTCCCCCGTGGATGTTCCGGCAAGGGAAATATAGTGACATGAGGGTTTGAGAGAGAAAGAGAATACAAAAGCGAGAGAACGATCAGATCTGAGAGAGGAAGGGCAAAAAATGGCATCTACCCTCCCCCATCCACTCCACCTCCCTAGAGGATGATAAAAAAAAACCAACCCTGTTGCATCCCCTCCATCCCCTGAATTGCATCCCCTCCATCCCGTGTATCTGGTCGCCAAACATCAGGGCGCGTTTCCCAAAAAACAATTCCCACCCTTCCCACCCAATAAACCCCGTTACCAAACACACCCTTAGCCTACAAAAATCCTCCTGTTTTTTCACCCTGTAGAGTTTATTTCATTAAGCACTTAAGTTTTGTACATTTTTATGTAACATTTTATGTGTAATGGTTGTATATTATATGGGCAATGATTGAAGGTTAGAACTGGGTCAGACTAAGCTTGGTTTGGGTGTTAGCTATTTGGTTGCCAAACCGAAGTTGGGCCCCCAAACCTGTTGAGCCCAATCGGCCCATCTTTCCTATGTGGAAACTGAGCTCGGTTTACTTTGTGTGGAACGCAGCGTTTGATGCTAGGGTTCCCATGCGAGCTCATTTATATATACACCTTACCTCCTGTCTGCTTGTCAATGTTGAAGCTCCCTGTCTGGTGGTAAGTCCAAAGAAAGAGAGAGAAAGAAGCGAGCGCCAGGAAACCCTAGCGCCGTCGTATCTCTTTCCGGGAGCAACGCTTTTGGCTCCGGTGGTCGTCTCTGGCGCTTGTCTTGGTGGTCAATCTGCTGTTCTTCTGCAGATCTTCCTTCGACGAAGATCTTCTTCGTCTTGCTCTTGTTTCTTCTTCAGTGTTTCGTATTTTCTTGTTGTTGCATGTTATTCTTTCTTTCTGTGTTTTATGTTACTCTGTAAGCCCTTGAACATTTGAGTTAGTGGATTTAGGGTCCGATATGGAGGCCCCGAGGACGTAGGTCATTTGGACTGAACCTCGTAAAATTGTTGTGTTCTGTTCTTGAAGTTTACTTTCACTTCCGCTTATTTGATTGTCGAACTCGTATCTATTGAACATCTGCTATATCAAATTGGTATCAGAGCTTGTGTTTTGATGCTAGAGCTTGAGTGTCCTCTTTCCAAACTTTCTGAATCTTCATAGATCTCAGGAAGCGGAAATTGATGTAGGAAGCGGGTGGGCCTATATAGGGTGTATCACCTGGTGCCATTCCCCCCTACATGATGCATCAAATCCTGTTCTGAGATTGTGTGAAACCTTGAAGAACTATACACTCCTAAATAACTTTGGGATTCTTGATCTTGCTGAGTTACTCTCTGCAGTTGTTTTGTGCTTGCTTTAGCTAAGGTCTTCTTGGTTATTCTAAAAGCTAATTTGTTTTCTTGCATTTGCTGACAGTGTTTGCCATGGCAGAGTCTTTTGTTCGTATCAAGCCCTATGATGGGATTTCTGACTTTACAATGGCAATTAAATATGAAAGCTATCCTTATCAAGGAGAAGTGATGGTTGCTTATCAATGCGGTATATCCAAGTATTGTAGATGAGGAAAAGAGAAAAGAATCGGACTTGATAGCACATAGTGAGATTATGATACGCCTTTCTGATGAGGTTGCATGGCATGTTATGGGTAAGAAAACAACCAAAGAGATGTGGGAGACCCTTGAGGGGTTATACTTGGTTAAATCTCTTCCTAGTCGCATTAATCTACTGTGTCATTTGTTCAATTTTCAAATGGATGTTTCTACTTCCCTCAATGATAACCTTAACAAGTTCTTGAATATGACTCGGGATTTAACTAGATGTGGTGATGATATTTCTAATTTGCATCAATCTGTGCTGTTGTTAAATTCTCTACCTTCTCAGTTTGATACTTTTAAAGATGTCATTCAATTCAGTAGTAAGGATTTGAATAAGAAGGAAATTATAGAGTCTATTGTTCAGAAAAATGATGTCATGAAGGTGTTTAAGTCTAAACAGGAAGCTAAGTCTAAGGCCTTGATGGCTAGGGATAAATTTAAAAAGGGAAATATAGTGGCAGGAGGTCGGGAGGTTGAACGAGAATGAGAAGATGGAGTCCCCAAATTAAAAATTCCACAAGTATGGATTCAATCGATAAGTTACATATCGATTAACCATAATAAAATTAATCAAAGTGCATATGGAAAAGGGTTTGAGAGAGAAAGAGAATACAGAAGCGAGAGAACGATGAGATCTGGGAGAGGGAGGGCAAAAAATGGCATCTACCCTCCCCCATCCACTCCACCTCCCTAGAGGATGATAAAAAACACCCCCCTTGTTGCATCCCCTCCATCCCCTGAATTGCATCCCCTCCATCCCGTGCATCTACTCGCCAAACATCAGGGCGCGTTTCCCAAAAAACAATTCCCACCATTCCCACCCAATAAACCCCGTTACCAAACACACCCTTAGCCTCCAAAAATCCTCTTGTTTTTTCACCCTGTAGAGTTTATTTCATTAAGCACTTAAGTTTTGTACATTTTTATGTAACATGTTATGTGTAATGGTTGTATATTATATGGGCTTTGATTGAAGGTTGGAATTGGGTCAGACTAAGCTTTGTTTTGGTGTTAGCTATTTAGCTGCCAAACCAAAGTTGGGCCCCCAAACCTGTTGAGCCCAATCGGCCCATCTTTCATATGTGGAAGCTGAGCTCGGTTTACTTTGTGTGGAATGCAGCGTTTGATGCTAGGGTTCCCATGCGAGCTCATTTATATATACACCTTACCTCCTGCTTGCTTGTCACTGTTGAAGCTCTCCGTTTGGTGGTAAGTCCAAAGAAAGAGAAAGAAAGAAGCGAGTGCCAGGAAACCCTAGCGCCGCCGTATCTCTTTCCGGGAGTGTCGCTTTTAGCTCCGGTGGTCGTCTCTGGCGCTTGTCTTGGTGGCCAATATGCTGTTCTTCTGCAGATCTTTCTTCGACGAAGATCTTCTTTGTCTTGCTCTTGTTTCTTCTTCAGTGTTTCGTATTTTCTTGTTGTTGCATGTTATTCTTTCTTTCTGTGTTTTATGTTACTCTGTAAGCCCTTGAACATTTGAGTTAGTGGATTTAGGGTCCGATATGGAGGCCCCGAGGACGTACGTCATTAGGACCGAACCTCGTAAAAGCGTTGTGTTCTGTTCTTGAAGTTTACTTTCACTTCCGCATATTTGATTGTCGAAGTCGTATCTGTTGAACATCTGGTATATCAAATTGTATCAGAGCTTGTGTTTTGATGCTAGAGCTTGAGTGTCCTCTTTCTAAACTTTTTGAATCTTCATAGATCTTAGGAAGCGGAAATTGATGTAGGAAGCGGGTGGGCCTATATAGGGTGTATCACCTGGTCCCATTCCCCCTTGCATGATGCATCAAATCCTGTTATGAGATTGTGTGAAACCTTGATCGAAGAACTATAAACTCCTAAATAACTTTGGGGTTCTTGATCTTGCTGAGTTACTCTCTGCAGTTGTTTTGTGCTTGCTTTAGCTAAGGTCTTCTTGGTTATTCTAAAAGCTAATTTGTTTTCTTGCATTTGCTGACAGTGTTTGCCATGGCAGAGTCTTTTGTTTGTATCAAGCCCTATGATGGGATTTCTGACTTTACAATGGCAATTAAATATGAAAGCTATCCTAATCAAAGAGAAGTAATGGTTGCCTATTGTTGATAGGAGGAAATCGAGAATTGCAATACACTATAAATAAAGTACAGCAAACCAGATTCCGTCCCTTGCAAATAATTACAAGACTTCCTCCCGATGCAGTAGTGGGAAGTCAGGATCAATCCACGTGGAAGCGTGTCAGCGGATTCTAGGCAGCGGAAATATCTCACGGACAGAAGTCGACCACAGGTTGTCGATCTCGACTAGGGTTAGTCGACAGAAGATCGGACAAGTCAAACAGCGCAGCAGCAGCTCGTTGGTGTTGGTCGATATCGAGGACAGCTTACTCGATATCGAGTAGGCTCGTCGATGTCGAGTTGGGTCTTGTCGAGTACCTGCACACAGAAGCTACAAAGATTATGGATCGGGGATCAGTAACTCGATATCGACAAGGGGTAGTCAATATCGAGGAGGACAGAAAGTAAAAACAAAAGAAAATAAAGACAAATGCTTTGGGATTCTAAAACTATGTAGGAAAGACTTCCAAGATTGGGGTTTGCGACAACGATAACCAAGCATGCATAAGGCAAGAATAAAACAGATAATCATATAATTCGCATCAAAGGACTAAGCTTTCGTCTTTTCCAACAATTAGACAACTTTTTCAAGAAACCCTAATTGTCTCTACCGATTTTATGTTTACAATCCAAGTTGTTAGCATGGACCTCCATTAGATGGGTAATAAACACATAACAAGTAGTAGATGCTGAAGACATGATAAAAGTCGGATCTTTACCTCAAACATGCAGGGCTATCGTCGGGCTCGCCCCAACCCTAGAAGTGGGTGGACTACTCGTGCTTCATTGCAACCTCAGACATTGATTGAAAGGAAATAACTGCTTGCATTAAATCAAACAGAGCTTACAACCAAAGGAAGCCAATTCCGCTCTCGCTTCACCAACTCCTCTTGGCCACTCACTCTCTCTCTCTACTACTAATTGCTGTCTGATTGAATCAATAAAACTCAGCCCCCTAAGGCTTTATTTATAGACTTCTAATCTTTGCTATTCAAGGATAGAAATCTCTATCTATATCTAAATATATATCTAAAAGCTATAAAGATAAATAAATGGAATAACATAATTAAATCCAAAAAGAGAATTATATCTAAAATCCTAAAATATCTTCAAGTGGATAAATCTTCTCCTCCATGGATAGTTGTTGATAGACGCGGATAGACTCGGCAATCTTCGGCCCCAAGCAAGCAGAAACCGAGTAGGACAGCTCAAACCGCGTAACGCGGCTTCGGACATCTTTCCTCGATCTCGAGTAACTTACTCGATCTCGAGTAACTCGGACGTCGACTTCAGTTTCAGCGGCATCTCGGGTAGCTGGTGCTCGATTTGCTCCGACACTAGCTCTCAGAAGTTGTCGATATCGAGGAACTTCCTCGATATCGAGTAAGGGTGATCGATCATGGTTGGCCTAGTGTTGTCGAGCAGTCACTCCTCGGCATCCTCGATCAGGCTCCTTCGTCGACTCCGGGTGTTGTCTTCAGCTTTGTCGATATCGAGTAATCAACTCAATATCGAGGAGAGTGCTGGAATCGGGTTGATTATTCCTCAGCTCCTCGACATGGCCGTCCTTGATCAGGGTGTGTCCGGACTCTTTTGTCGATATCGAGGATTAATACTCGATATCGAGTAAAGTGTGGCCTTCGTCTTTGCTTCTTGGCTTTCTCCCGGAATGGCTCCATATTCTGTAATATTAAACAGAAACTTATGTAGATCACTATTTCTGGCAAATAAGCATATACTACATAAATTCGACACATTCCCAACCCGAAATATGCAAAGTGTATAGAATATGGAACTAAACTGTGCATAAAAACATGGCTACTTTAGAGACATCAAATCACCCCATACTTAGACTTGCTTGTCCTCAAGCAATAACCAAACCATAACCAAGACCCACAACACATTCTTCAAGTCTTCGCCTTTTGTCAAAAGCAACATCTCAAGTAGTAGCAATGTAAGACAAGTGAATTTAACGTCATCACACATATATGAGCGATCCATAGGCATAGGCAACACAAATCCAACCTCACTAGGGTAAAGTGTTTACACTCAGCTCTCAATGTGTTTAGGCTATGAAGATCAACTCTCGACTCAATTCCATATACAATCTCATAAACATTGCAATTTAAATATAAATCCACTTCGCAACAAATTATGTAAATGCAACAAGAATTATCAGGAGGACTTCGCTCAATAGAAGTCTTCAAAGAAGATTCCATTCGGCGGGGTTGTAATGGGGCTTGGTAAGAAATAAAGGGTATGGAACTATTTGGCCATGTGGTGCTTTAATAAAATTCGGGAATCAAGACTCATAAATCTCCAACACAACTCAACCAAACCATAACTCTCAATCATATGCATAAACCAAACTCTCCAACTCATCTCAATGAAGTATGTAACCTTTCAAACTTCCTTAACCTCTCCAAAGTATGAATCTTGCGAAAAATGAAAGAAATAATGTAAGTTTGGCTCATGCACTTTATTCATAATCACATTCTTTTTGTTTTTTTTTCTCTTTTTTTTGAAACGAAAATAAAATAAAACTAAACTAGTGCATTTATAGGGTGAGCCAAAAATCCTTTTACATAGTATGCATAGCAAGATAAAAATATAAAACCAACCCATATCTCAATAAGTTCAAAAATCCTCCTCACTTGAAATGAAACACAAGCTCATTCTTTCCACAAACCATTATTCCAACCAACTCTAAGTCTTAATTCCCAAATGGGGGTCAGGCTCAATTTGGCTAAGAATAATTTTGTGGAGTTTATAATAAAAGTCTCAGGCTAATGTTCTGGCTTCAAGCAAGAATAATGCAGGGTAGGTAAAGAAAGGATAAAATTGGCTTAAAAGGTGCCTCTATCATTTAATCCTTATTCACATAAACATATAAATGCATTTAGCTTTGAATAACTATCACAACATTTAGAGATGCATAGGAAGAGTAAATACACTCAAGAAAGCAGAGGGATTTTTTAATGTTCTCCCTATAAGGCCAAAATTCTCACTAGGACAAATTTTGTTGGATTTCAACCTTTAGCTTAGGATCATATGTGCTCAATTTCATCACAAGTTCACAATCTACATAAAAACAATTTCGAGGACTTGGGCTAAACCTTCCAAACAAGCCATAGGATTTACATGATCAAGTCAATCATTATTTATCATCATAGGACATCTAAGTTAGGGTAAAAACTAAGACAATGCAAAAATTTAAACATGCATTTTTTTCTTTTTTTTTCGACATTTTTTTTTATTTTTTTTATTTTTATTTAAAAAAAAGGCAAGACTAAAGTATAACAAAAGACTTAAATGCATAAAACTTAAACACGAATGCATAACATAAAAATAAAATTTCACCATGTAAAACCAAAAAGTAAGACTAAAACATATAATAATGATAATGAGTCCTTCCCCCACCCCATACTTAAAATATACAGTGTCCCCACAGTATAAAATCAAATAAAAACAAGAGTAAAGGAAGGAACTCATCGAATAATGCATCGAGGAGGGCAAAACAGTGTATATCGAGTAACCTTCTTGTCGATATCGAGTACTGTACTCGATATCGAGTAAGCTTGTCTGCGTCCAGTGGATTCTGAAGTCGAGGAGCTTTGTCTGGTTTAGTCGATATCGAGTTGGCCTACTCGATATCTAGGAACTTCTGGGCTGCTCCTCTTGGTCGTTGTCGACTGGCCTAGCCGATTCCGACTGTTTTTCAGGGACTTCTTCTTTCCCCCTTTCGCGATCCTTCTATGCTTGCCGACCTAAAAGTGTTAGATTGCATACAAAAACAAGACCTTCCACATGAAGTATTCTAAACTAAAGAACAAAAACCAAAACCAAAAAGTTCAAAAGTCCCATAATTCAAAAGTTTTATATACATGCTCTAGATTTTAGAGTCGCTAGGCCGACTTCTCCGCTTGTGCATCATGGACCATCAATATGGGCCCCCTTTGTGCCTGGCCCTTCTCCTGGATCATCTAGGTCCTGATTGTAGTATGCAAGCTCAGCTGATAGATGGTTGCTTGCATAATCTTCCTTTTCTTTCTTCTTTTTCTTCCCAGCTCTCAGTTTCCGCAGATTTTCTCGCCACGGGGCCTTACCTCCCCTTGAATTATTTATTAATTTCTTAATGGAATGAGGAGGAATAGGATTCATACCTGAACTTACCTTTTCGGACCCAAAATAGAAATCTTCGGGTGTGGGGTTAGTCGATATCGGGCAGGACTGGTCGATATCGAGTACAGGGACCCCATACTTAGGCTCTTGGCAAGTCTGTGGTGCTGCAGCAAAGGAAGTCGATGTCGACGAAGCTTGGTCGATATCGAGTAAGGCTTTGGTCGATATCGAGGAGCCTATGTCGATATCGAGTTGATTTTGGCTGCCTTCCTCCGTTGTTTGCTTGGTCCCGTGGTTGCTGATGCTTTTCACCTCCAGCCATGAAATTTCCTCTTTTGCTGGGCCAAAAGAGAAATCTAAGACCTCATCGCCTATGGTGAAGGTGAGCGATCGCTGTTTGACACTAATCTTGACATCTGTAGTAGCTAAGAATGTTCTACCAAGAATAATAGGGCTAGTAGGATCTTCAGCACAATCTATAATAAGGAAATCTGCTGGAGCAAAGAATTTACCAACCTGGACGGGGACATTCTCAACTATACCTGTAGGGATGACCACTGTATTGTTTGTCATGTATAGCTTAGCATCCACAGGCTCTATGCATCCTATCTTTACCTTCCACCAGATTGATAAGGGCATGATGCTCACACTTGCTCCTAAATCACACACGGACTCATATTTATATTGTCCAAATCCCACAGTAACAGAAAACTTACCAGGGTCAGGTCTCTTTTCAGGGAAGTGGAGTACTTTGCATTCGCCTGCGATCTCTGAGATGGATCGCTTCTTGCTCAGGATTTCTTTCAGAAATTTGACATATCCAGGCATCTCTTCCAGGGCTTCTATAAAAGGAATAGAGACATCAAGTTCTTGCAGCATATTAACAAAACGGTTAAACCTACCTGTAGTGGGATCTTTCAGTGCTTTGGATGGGAAAGGCAATGTCTTTTTCTGCTTTGGAGCCAGATCAGACGTCGGAGGTGTTGCAGAGTCATCGACATCGGCTAGGTTTTTATCGATATCGACTTGAGCTTCCTCGACATCGAGTAGGCTTGTCGATCTCGAGTTGCTGGACTGGGCAGTGGAGTCCGAGCTTGGCTTATGGTCTGTATCGAGGAGGTTCTTGTCGATATCGACTACGGGCTCCTCGATATCGAGTTGCTGTTGTTCGTTGTTGAGTTGCCGCTCTGCTCTGTCTTTGTGCTTCCCGACCTCTGGCTCGTGTAATTGGTGCCCGCTCCTGAGTTTGATAGTTGCGACGTGTCCGGTCTTCCCCTTAGGATTTGATTCTATTTGCCCAGGGAGTTGTCCGGATGGTCATGGAATCTGTGCTGCAATTTGACCCATCTGGGTCTCTATTCCCCTCTTCCAGATATCTAGCTCTCTAAATTTTGCATTGATGTTCTGGAACTAGTTGTTGATGGTGCCTTGATTCCGACGCATCTCCTCAAGGATGAGCTGTAAGTCATCCTTCTTTTGATCCCTTTCTGGATGTCCTAAAGCTCTGTATGGCGGAGGGTTCCTAGGAGGACCTTGGTTCCACTGTGGTTGATAGAACCTTTGATCCCCCATATAGCGATTGGGACCCCCTGCGTAAGCTACCTCTTCGTGTGTCTCTGCCATCCTGACCTGCTCTGTGTGTGGGCACTCAGTAGTGGTGTGCCGCTGTGATCCGCATTCGATGCAAGGCTGGTTGACAGAGAGATACTTGACTTGCTTGAGGAGCTTGCGATTCTGGTCTCTGTAGAACTGCTCCCTGACATCTTGGTCAATCTCCTTGGACGCTTCATAGAGGGGCATAGATGGTGCTGGCCTGGCATAAAAGTTCTCCTCATAGTTTGCAGTAGACCCATACTTGTTGTCATAATTGGTGAGCTTGTCAAGTACACCCCATGCGTCAATTGGTGGCATTGTCAGGTACTCATATCGAGTGTACTGGTTGATCCTGTCCTTAGTGACTTGGTCAAGAGAATTGAAGAAGATCTCTTGAATGGCGTAGGGTGGCTGTCCATGAGTAGGGCAAGATCGCAGTAGTTCTTTGTATCTTTCCCATGCTTTTGCTAGCGGCTCCCCAGGCTTCTGTTTGAAAGCTGTGATCTTCTGGCGGAGGAGTGCTGTCTTGGCAGGAGGGAAGAATTTGTTTAGAAACTCTTGCTCTACTTGGGCCCATGTGGTGAGGGATCTTGGTTTCAGTCCTTCGAGCCACTTCAATGCAGGTCCAGCGAGAGACCAACGGAAGGCTTTCATCTTGACATATTCCAAAGTTGTACCTTCAGCAAGAGTACGTCACATGTCAGAAAAATTGGTAATATGTTCAAGAGGGCATTCATTAAATTTGCCATAAAAAGCATTATTTTTAAGCTCTAGAAGGAATTGAGTGCGAATTTCAAAAGAGTTTTCAGGGATTAGAATAGCCGATTCAGGCACGACGAGAGTCGGGTGCATATAATCCTCTGCAGTGGTTGGATATTGGGCAAGCTCAGCTTCTGCTTGCCTTGCACGCTCAGCTTCATGTTCCCTTCTTGCTCTCTCAGCAGCGATAGTGGTATCCTTTGCGACTAGTTCCCTTGTAAGCCTCTCAATAAGCTGTTCTTGTGTCTCTGCGACCGCCATGGCTCTTTTTAGTTTAGCTCTGATGTGTAGAAGGCGTTCCGGTTCGTCTAAGCCGTCAAACTCAGGTGGTTGACCAGAACGGCGCATACACCTGTAAAGTAACTCAAAGTAGACGTGAGATTTAACTACCTAAGGCGCGAATGATAGCTTCCCCGGCAACGGCGCCAATTTGTTGATAGGAGGAAATCGAGAATTGCAATAAAATATAAATAAAGTACAACAAACCAAATTCCGTCCCTTGCAAATAATTACAAGACTTCCTCCCGATGCAGTAGTGGGAAGTTAGGATCGATCCACGAGGAAGCGTGTTAGCGGATCCTAGGCAGCGGAAATATCTCACGGAAAGAAGTCGACCACATGTTGTCGATCTCGACTAGGGTTAGTCGACAGAAGATCGGACAAGTCGAACAACGCAGCAACAACTCCTTGGTGTTGGTCGATATTGAGGACAACTTACTCGATATCGAGTAGGCTCGTCGATGTCGAGTTCGGTCTTGTCGAGTACCTGCACACAGAAGCTACAGTGATTCTGGATCGGGGATCAGTAACTCGATATCGACAAGGGGTAGTCGATATCGAGGAGGACAGAAAGTAAAAACAAAAGAAAATAAAGACAAATGCTTTGGGATTCTAAAACTATGTAGGAAAGACTTCCAAGATTGGGGTTTGCGACAACGATAACCAAGCATGCATAAGGCAAGAATAAAACAGATAATCATATAATTCGCATCAAAGGACTAAGCTTTCGTCTTTTCCAACAATTAGACAACTCTTTCAAGAAACCCTAATTGTCTCTATCGATTTTATGTTTACAATCCAAGTTGTTAGCATGGACCTCCATTAGATGGCTAATAAACACATAACAAGTAGTAGATGCTCAAGACATGATAAAAGTTGGATCTTTACCTCAAACATGCAGGGCTATCGTCGGGCTCGCCCCAACCCTAGAAGTGGGTGGACTACTCGCGCTTCATTGCAACCTCAGACATTGATTGAAAGGAAATAACTACTTGCATTAAATCAAACAGAGCTTACAACCAAAGGAAGCCAATTCCGCTCTCGCTTCACCAACTCCTCTTGGCTAGGGATGGCAACGGGGCGGGTTCG
Organism: Persicaria maculosa; assembly: GCA_963922045.1. NCBI lineage: Eukaryota > Viridiplantae > Streptophyta > Magnoliopsida > Caryophyllales > Polygonaceae > Persicaria > Persicaria maculosa. The sequence continues at coordinate 53,833,161 of OY998253.1, forward strand.
GGGCGGGGAGTACCCTCCCCGTCCCCGTTTGCAAAAAGTCCCCCTGTCCCCGTCCCCGTCCCCATTCGGGGATAAAAAATGGCCCCCGTCCCCATCCCCGTCGGGTCCCCGTCCCCATCGGGGAATCCTCGTCCCCGCGTAATTTTCCCCGTTTGCATTCCCCGCGGGTTTCCCCGTCGGGTTCCCCATTTAAAACTTATGATTTCCCTCATTTAATAAAAAATTATAAGATATTATTAAAGTTATGTAAAAAATATGATATAAATATTACATATAATATCTCATAAATGTAAATTATAAGGTAAAAGTTTAAAAATAAAAATAAAATTATTTAAAATTAGGTAAGATATAAGTAAAAACGGGGATTTCATACTCCCCATCGGGGATCCCCGCGGGGTTCCCCAACGGGGACGGGGCGGGGCGGGGATCGGGTTGGGGACTACTATCCCCGTCCCCATCCCTGTCCCCGCGCGGGGAATCACTTTGACCCCCATCCCCGTCCCCGTCCCCATTTAATTTCCCCATCCCCGTCCCCGCAGCGGGGAGTCCCCGCCCCATTGCCATCCCTACTCTTGGCCACTCACTCTCTCTCTCTCTCTACTACTAATTGCTGTCTGACTGAATCAATAAAACTCAGCCCCCTAAGGCTTTATTTATAGGCTTCTAATCCTTGCTATTCAAGGATAGAAATCTCTATCTATATCTAAATCTATATCTAAAAGCTTTAAAGATAAATAAATCGAATAACATAATTAAATCTAAAAAGGGAATTATATCTAAAATCCTAAAATATCTTCAAGTGGATAAATCTTCTCCTCCATGGATAGTTGTTGATAGACGCGGATAGACTCAGCAATCTTCGGCCCCAAGTAAGAAGAAACCGAGTATGACAGCTCAAACCGCGTAATGCGGCTTTGGAAATCTTTCCTCGATCTCGAGTAACTTACTCGATCTCGAGTAACTCGGACGTCGACTTCAGTTTCAGCGGCATCTCGGGTAGCTGGTGCTCGATTTGCTCGGACACTGGCTCTCAGATGTTGTCGATATCGAGGAACTTCCTCGATATCGAGTAAGGGTGATCGATCATGGTTGGCCTGGTGTTGTCGAGCAGTCACTCCTCGGCATCCTCGATCAGGCTCCTTCGTCGACTCCGGGTGTTGTCTTCAGCTTTGTCGATATCGAGTAATCAACTCGATATCGAGGAGAGTGCTGGAGTCGGGTTGCTTCATTCCTCAGCTCCTCGACATGGCCGTCCTCGATCAGGGTGTGTCCGGACTCCTTTGTCGATATCAAGGATTAATACTCGATATCGAGTAAAGTGTGGCCTCCGTCTTTGCTTCTTGGTTTTCTCCTGGAATGGCTCCATATTCTGCAATTTTAAACAGAAACTTATGTAGATCTCTATTTCTGGCAAATAAGCATATACTACATAAATTCGACATATTCCCAACCCGAAATACGCAAAGTGTATAGAATATGGAACTAAACTGTGCATAAAAACATGGCTACTTTAGAGACATCACCTATCAATGCGGTATATCCAAGTACTGTAGATGAGGAAAAGAGAAAAGAATTGGACTTGATAGCACATAGTGAGATTATGAAACGCCTTTCTGATGAGGTTGCATGGCATGTTATGGGTAAGAAAACAGCCAAAGAGATGTGGGAGACCCTTGAGGGGTTATACTTGGTTAAATCTCTTCCTAGTCGCATTAATCTACTGTGTCGTTTGTTCAATTTTCAAATGGATGTTTCTCCTTCCCTCAATGATAACCTTGACAAGTTCTTGAATATGACTCGCGATTTAACTAGATGTGGTGATGATATTTCTAATTTGCATCAATCTGTGCTGTTGTTAAATTCTCCGCCTTCTCAGTTTGATACTTTTAAAGATGTCATTCAATTCAGTAGTAAGGATTTGAATAAGAAGGAAATTATAGAGTCTATTGTTCAGAAAAATGATGTCATGAAGGTGTTTAAGTCTAAACAGGAAGCTAAGTCTAAGGCCTTGATGGCTAGGGCTAAATTTAGAAAGGAAAGAAACAAGAACTTTAAGAAAAATGATGATAATGCTAAAACTGACAAGCCTCCTTCTAATAACAACAAAGGTAAAGAGAAAGTGTCTGAAAATGTGCAAGATAACAACCCTAAGAAAAATGGGAAGTGTTATTACTGTGACAAAACTGGACATTATGAGAAAGATTGTTATAAGAAAAACAAGGATGAGGCTAGGAAAGAGAAGTCTGGTGTCTCTGCATTGTTTGAAGCTGGTTCTTGTTCTAAGCATGAATTATTGCCTATTTGTAATGATTCTGTTTGTGATGGTGTTTGGATCCTTGACTCTGGTTGCACTATACATCCTACACCTGATAAGAAATGGTTTGATCATCTTACCTTGATTGATGAAGGGGATGTTTTGTTGGGTGATCATCATGCTGTTTCTATTAGTGGGGGGGGGGGGGCACTGTGCCTTTGCTCATGTTTGATAACCAGATTAGGATTATTCAGAATGTTAGATATGTGCCTGATCTAAGAAGAAATCTGTTGTCTGAAAGTGTGTTTGATGATATGAGATGTCATATTAACACTTATCTGTACTACTACATTTTAGGCCCTAATTTAACATTTTTTATGTAATATTTTTATAATGTGTTACCATATCTATCTATTGTAACATATTTGAAACTTTATTAATAATTAAATTGTTACATTAGCACAAAATATGACTAGAAAGCTAGAGATTTTAATTTAAACATATCCTTTGTGTATTCAAAGGGGTTATGTTGGTGTCTGTACAATAGCAATTTTGGTGTGTATTCAAAGGGGTTATGTTGGAGACGAAAGCAACTTTGCATGTACAATAGCAATTTTGGTGTGTATTCAAAGGGGTTATGTTGGAGACGAAAGCAACTTTGCATGTACAATAGCAATTGGGAGCTCTACTGCTCACAAACAAGCTAAAGTAGTTATATTATTATATACAGAGGAAGAAAATAATACCCCAAATGTTGCTTTAGCTCCTCTAGCTTTATATTATATAATATATTTTCGGAACGAAGCTTTTCCTGTCACCAAAAAAAAGTTGTCACCACTAAGGGTGATGATACAATCTCGTAAAAAAAAATTGTAAAAATAGTTGTTAACTCAGGTGTCATCATTGATAAGGGTGGTGACACTAAACACACGTTAACTCATGTTTTTTTGGGTGATATCATTGTTTGCATATGTTTTTATTTTGTTTATAGCGTCTATGACCCTTTTTTAATTTTGGTTACAGTGTATATGACCCTGTTTTTATAATGGTGACAATGTCTATGACCCCGTTTTATAGTGGTTACAGTGTCTATAACCCTGTTTTTATTTTGGTTACAACGTCTATAACCCTGATTTTATTTTGGTTACAGCGTCTATGACCCTCTTACCGATTCATATATTAGAGGAGAACGGTTACCACATGTATTTTGGCTTCTCATTAGCCCCTTTAGAGATTGTGCTTACCTTGTCCTAGGGGTTTCCTTTGATTACAATGTCTATGACCCTTTTTTTATAGTGATGAAAGTGGCTATGACCCTATTTTTATTTTGGTTACAACGTTTATAGAGTTTTCCTTTGATTAAAGTGCCTATGACCCCCTTTTTTCATAGTGGTGACAGTGTCTATGTCCCTGTTTTAATAGTTGTGACAACTTCTATGACCCTCTTACTCATTCATATATTGGAAGGGTTCTCATTTGGTTACAATGTCTATGACTCTTTTTTTTATAGTGGTGACAGTGTCTACGGCCCTGTTTTTATAGGGGTGACAGTATCTATGACCCTGTTTTTATTTTGATTATAGCGTATATGACCCCCTTACCCATTCATTTCTTAAAGAAGAACTGTCACCACATGTATTTTGACTTCTCATTAGCCCCTTTAGGGTTTTTCTTTGGTGACAGCACTTATGTCACTGTTTTCATTTTGATGACAGTGTTTATGACCCTATTTTTATAGTGGTGACAGTGTCTATGACCATGTTTCTATTTTGGTTACAGCGTCTATGACCTTGTTTTTATTTTGGTTACAATGTCAATGGCACTCTTACCTGTTCATATATTAGAGGAGAACTGTCACCACATGTCTTTGGCTTCTCATTAGCCCCTATAGAGTGTGTGCTTCCCTTGTTCTATGGTTTTCCTTTGGCTACAGTGTCTATAACCCTATTTTTATAGTGATGACAGTGTCTATGACCCTGTTTTTATTTTGGTTATAACGTCTATGACCCTCTTACACATTCATATATTAGAGGAGAACTGACACTACATATATTTTGACTTCTCATTAGCCTCACTTCTCATTAGCCCCTATAGGGTTTGTGCTTCCCTTATCCTAGGTTTTCCTTTTGTTACAGTGTTTATGACTTTGTTTTTTAGTGTTGACAGTGTCTTTGACCCTTTTTTTTTTTATTGTGGTTATAGTGTCTATAACCCTGTTTTTATAGTGGTTAAAGTGTCTATAACCTTATTTTTATAGTGGTGACAATGTCCATGACCCTGTTTTTTTTTTTTCATTATGGTTACAATGTCTATAACCCTGTTTTTATAGTGGTTACAGTGTCTATGACTTTATTTTTATAGTGGTGACAGTGTCTATGACCCGATTTTTATTTTGGTTACAATGTCTATAACCCTGTTTTATTTTGTTACAGCGTCTATGAAGAAGATATCAAAAACCAAACAGTAGTTTGGTAAAGAAGCACATATTTCGTCAAACTAAATCAATAGACGACATAGCACTTATTGGAGAAGATATCAACGAGCATTCACATTAAAAAATGCAATCCATGCCATAGCACTCAGCCAACCCAATTCAATAAAACCACAAATCCCAATCAAGCCAATAATCCGGTAAAAAAACAATAGTTGATTATATGATATTTAAATGCTATATATATCATTTTTTTGTCACTTGATTATTATTATTTTTTAACAAGAAGACAATAGTCAAACCTCACTACATATCAACTTCACAAGTTTAAACCCTCCAAAGACAGGTCACCACAAAAGGACACACATACACTCTCATAGTCAATGTCTATGACTTTGTTTTTATAATGACGACAGTGTCTATGACCCTATTTTTATTTCGGTTACGGTGTCTATGACTCTGTTTTTATTTTGGTTACAGCGTCAATGACCCTCTTACCCATTCATATATTAGACGAGAACTGTCACCGCATTTATTTTGGCTTCTCATTAGCCCTTTTAGGGTTTGTGCTTCCCTTGTCCTAGTATTTTCCTTTGGTTACAGTGTCTATGACTCTGTTTTTATAATGGTGACAGTGTCTATGACCCTGTTTTAATTTTGGCTACAGCTTTTATAACTTTGTTTTTATTTTGATTACAGCGTCTATGACCCTCTTATTCATTTATATATTAGAGGATAATTGTCACCACTATAAAAACATCAATTAAAAAAAATATAAGTGAATGTGTTGTCAAAAAACCAAAATCACACACTCCATAAGTGAATGTCTTTTGCTTACTGTTCTCTACAATTCCAATAGCAAATTTTCATATAAGAAAACCTTTTCTGTCGTGGGAGTAGGGAAGATGGCCTCTCCCACGTATTTATTTGGTATCAAAGAAAGTGTTTGCAATTGCCAAGATTATTATCAAGAAGTCTTGGAGAGACCGAGTGATAAGATGAGGTTGCAAAATCAAGGCTAAAAGGCCAATTGTGTTGCCAACATCCAAGTTACACCGTCCTTTGGCCAGCTGAACTTGCTTCAAGAAAGAACTGCATTTGCAGCTGATTTTGGTCCGAGGTAGGGGTTGTTTTCAATTTTTTGATATTGTTTGGAACTTTTAATCATGATTCGGGATTGCTCAAGATCCTTGCAATGAGTTCGTAATTCAAATAGTTGATTAGTACCCTTAATTGAGTGGATGATTTGTACCATGTTTTGTGAGAAAGTTAGGCTGATTAGTGGTAGACAAGCCCAAGAACATGTTCTTGAAGATGGATGGATCTCACTACTTAGTCTGTTGCTTGGAGGTTCGTTCATGTTCTTGAAAGTATCTGCTTCGGTTGCTTGATCTGTTGGGCTGAAGCTTTTCAAGAACCCAGGTACCCTATACCAACCTCAACCTATGAACTTGATTGATTATTGTTTCCTTCTTTCCTTGGTTCAACAATACGTGTTGAACTCACCTTGCAATATGATAATGTGGTTCTTTTCCCCTCAACGAACTATCACCAATTTCAATGACGTTCTTTATGCTGGATTGCTGAACATTATGATAGAACTTGGAATTGCCATTTGATTGTGATTTCCATACCTGCTTTGAATTATTTGTGCTCTTCTCAATTCTTGTCCCTACCGATGTTTCCATTTTGGTTGAAGTATGTCATTGAATGGCACAAGCATGCAATCAATCAACAAGTACATTGTCATTTAAGTCAAATCCTAGTAAAATGTTGAGAGCATAGCATCAACAGCCTAATAGGCATACACAACTTATCTCAATAAACTAGAAGATGGAAATTATAATGCAAAAGCTTCCATAAATATATGTATATATTCAATGCAAAATATTCAGTCCTAATGCCCGAATGTAAACTATTTACATGAATAACAAGATAGTTAGTTAAATGGTAGAGCATGTGCTTATGTCTTGAACCTTGTTTTGAAGCCTATTAGCTCAAATGGTAGAGCATGTGCTTATATACAAGATGTGGGTTTCATTCCCGCATATGCTATGCATATAACATACCCACTGTAAACTATTTACATGAAAAGTAGAGGAGGATCAAAGTTTATTGAGAAGGAAAGAGCATATTTTGTTTATGAGAAACACCTATAGGGAATTAGCTAGAAAGGTGACTTATAGGGTAGTTCAACAAGCAAATAATTAATTCATTCACTCCCCAAATCGAAGAGATTCTGAAACAAACCACATATAAGAAAATAAGTTGATTGTCAAAATAGAAATTTGAGATTTTGTTCAAAGACACTTAGACAGATGCTTGGAAAGAATTTGCTATGTTTTTTTCTATCATTGCTAAGTTCCATTTGGCAAAATAGAAATTCAATATATATATATATAGGGTTGGGTTCAGGTGCAAATGTAGTCAAAAGTGAGAAGGAAAGAAGAAATCATATTGGTCCATCCGTGTCCTCAAGCGTGCGCGTCGGATCCACCCCACGCGCTTTGCTCTGTCATGTGCGTGTCATCCACGCGCTCTGTACAATTGAAAAAAATTGCGTCCCGACTTGCCCACGGAGGAATCGAACACTGGTTTAATTGGCGACAGCGTGGATGTAGCATTCAACCACTATATCAGTACGTCTTTAATGTCCATAGTACATTTGAAAAATTCTTAACCCTTAAAACGTTTTCAACTCAAAATTCAATCAGCTTTGTTAATTTAATTTTTTCTGAAAATTAATTAAAACATCATCATATAATTTTATTAATTATACATTATAAAAATATATATTTCACTATAAAAAAATTGTGTATTTTTATAATTGCAAATTATCTTTAAAAAAAATAAAATTATATTAAATATACATTAGAAATAACAAAAATTAAGTAGTTATACTTGCATTTTTGTATTTTCATTCTTATTTTATTTTCTTTTAATGTTAATTTTTAATTATTTATTTATTTTTTAAAAATAAAATGGTTAATGAACCAATACCATTTAGTCACTGAACCACCCTCTATATATGTGCTGAACCAGTTACTATAAAATTGATGAACCACTTCTATTTAATTAATGAACGATATATTTAGTCACTGAACCACTCTCTATATATGTGTTGAACCATTCTCTATTTAGACACTGAACCACTCTCTAGTTAGTCACTGAACCACTTCTAATTCGCTTTTTTTTTTATCACTGAATCACTCTCTATATATGTGATGAACCATTCTATATTTAACCACTGAACCGCTATATATTTAGTCACTAAACTACTCTCTATTAAGTAACCGAACCAACCTCTATTAAGTCACTGAACCAACCTCTATTTAGTCGCTTAACCAAAACCTCGATTTACTCACTGAACCAACCTCTATTTAGTCACTGAACCAACCTATATTTAGTCACTAAACCAACCTATTTACTCACTGAACCAACTCCTATTTAGTCACTGAACCAACCTATATTTAGTCATCGAACCAACGTCTATTTAGTCACTGAACCAACCTCTATTTAGCTACTGAACCAACATATTTAGACACTGAACCAACCTCTATTTAGTCACTGAACCAACCTCTATTTATTCATTTAACCAATCTCTATTTAGAAACTGAACAAACCTATTTAGTCACTGAACCAACCTCTATTTAGACACCGAACCAACCTCAGTATATACGAATTGAACATGTGAAAATGTGATAAACCCATTCAATGTTATTTCGAATTAAAGTTTTTTTATATATATTTTAAATTCCCTTTACTCTACATCTTCATCGGACCACTTGGAATAAAAATCATAAACCACTTGGTTTAAAACCTTGAACCACTTGATATAAAAACCCTAAACCACTTCTATTTATTTCATGAACAAATACAATTTATTTCATGAACACTACTATTTAATAATTGTAACATTTTTATTCTTCTTTTATTTTCTTTTAATGTATATTTTTTAATTAATTATTATTTTTTAAATAAAATGGTTCATGAACCAATACTATTTATTTAATGAACAAATACTAATTTTTTTATGAACCGCTATAATTTATTTCATGAACCATTACTATTTAATAATTGTAAAATTTTCATTCTTTTATTTTCTTTCAATGCTTTTTTAATTATATATTGATTTATTTTTAAAATAAAATGGTTCATGAACCAATACTATTTATTTGATGAACCAATAGTATTTATTTGATGAACTAATATTATTTATTTCATGAACCACTATTCTATATTTAATGAACCACTAGAATTTATTTCATAAACCACTTCTATTACTTGCTGAACCAATACTATTTATATGTGCCGAACCACTTGGTTTAAAACCCTGAACTATTTGGTTTAAAACCCCGAACCAATACTATATTGATTTATTTTTAATTATATATTGATTTATTTTTAAAATACAATGGTTCATGAACCAATACTATTTATTTGATGAACCAATAGTATTTATTTGATGAACCAATATTCTATATTTCATGAACCACTATTCTATATTTAATGAATCACTAGAATTTATTTCATGAACCACTTCCATTACTTCCTGAACCAATATTATTTATATGTGCTGAACCACTTGGTTTATAACCCTGAACCACTTGGTTTAAAAACCCTGAACTATTTGGTTTAAAATCCTGAACCACTAGGTATTAAAATCCTGAACCACTTAATATTAATTGGCATTAAATTCATAGGAAATCATTTTTTTAAAAATCCATATAGAATGGGTTATATGGAAAAGTTCAAACATTAATTGCAGTAGCAAATTCATATAGAATTTGTTACATGGAACTGATTGTATGGAATTCTCACAGTACTTGAAATCAGCGTGCAGCAATTAGAAATTAGGGAGAACGAATTAAGGCACAAAACAAAGAACCACAGTAAACACCTTCAAAAAATGAAACGGGAAAGGAATCAGAAGTTGAGGATCAGAAAAGGTAGAGGCTTTTGAAATTTGGGATTGAATTAATCACTGGAGGAACCGGTGATGGAGAGGAGCAGCGCAGAAGCACCTCAAGTCTACGAGCCTCGCCGACATTTGCCTCTTCTATCACTCCGGCCCCAAGGCGTGTAGCGTCGTCGGCGTCATCTCCGTCGTCCGGGCGGTGGGGGAGATTAGGAGGCCGGTCGACTTGGCGGAGACAAAGGCCGATGACTCCTTGAAGGGCTTCGTTGCGCTCGTGAGGATCCAATTCGAGCAGCGCCCGATCGACTGTGTCGATCATCTGGAGGAACGAAGGTGAGCAGCGAAGCGGAGAAGATTGCGAGGATCGAAGGTGCCGATTCTGGAGGAGCGGGAAGAGCCGGATCTGGAGGAGGGAGGGAGGATAGAAGATTGAGAAACGCGTGTGCTTCAAACAAAAAAAAAAGAGGCGCGTGAGGGTGTTTTTAATTAACCAATCAGCTTACTTCTTTCCTTCTCACCAGACTCACTTCTTCTCACTTGAACCCTAACCTATATATATATATATATATATATATATATATATATATATATATATATATAGGGGCTCTTTCTGGTGAAACAACCCTTATCATGAAACGGGGGGACAAATCTGAGCCATTAGATCTAAAAGAATCAAAGGTTGACAATTGTTTTGGAAAAAAGCGTTTAACTACCTAGTATTCACATTTAACGTTAAATATGAATACTAGTTGGTTAAACGCTTAAAACTTATAAGCAGCGACTATTATTCACCAAATATGTTAATATTCATATTTAATGACATAATTATTCAAATCTAAATTATTAAATATTCATATTTTACAAACTAGTACAAATTTACTATTGCATATTACTATTCATATTTAAAGATACGGTTACACCAACTAGTATTCATATTTAATGCTAAATATAAATACTAGTTGGTTATACGGTTAATTGTGTTTTTTTTTTAAATCAATCCCCTCCCTTCATTTCTTTTGATCCTGTCCACAATTGTCCCTTCGTTTCATGGTAAAGGGTGTCCTCATAGGAAAGTTATTCTATATATATATATATAGGGAAGCTTTAAAATGTAAAAACTCCTTAACGTGTAAAATTTGCTTAACGTGTAAAATTTTGTTTTTTTATTGCAAAACCGGGCGCGGGCCTAGTTTAAAAAAAAAACGAACCGGGTTTATAAAAAACGAGTGGGCACGCTTCTTCCTTCCTCGCAACTGCCAAGGTACTCCCGCCCATCGCCTGTTTCTTATTGCATGTTCAGATCAAAGGGCGGCGAAGCTCCTCCTCTCTTCTCCTACGAAGAATCCGTCTCGCTCGCCTACTGCCGCCGCCTTCCGTCTAAATACTCGGAACCCCGCCGATGAGATCCAGTTGAAACAGAGGCTGGTGAAGAAGCAGACTCCGAATTCCCAGCCTCCCGCCAGTCGATTCGCGTTGACATCTTCACAAATTGGAATAGCTGACCTTCGATGGAGGGAGATATGAGATCGAGAGATGGCGCGAGGATGGAGGTGGTGAACGTCGGGCCTGGATCTGTGCTTCAAGGTGCCAAATCCTTCATTCTCGCTTCAAGGTTTGTTTCGTGATATGAACCTAGTTCTCTTCTAATGTTGCATTTTTTCGATTTCTATTTTACTCTTTGAAGTCTCCATTTGGCCGGTTTTGCACGTATAGGAGGGAGGCCAGCTTTCTCTTTTCCTCTGCTTAATCGCACTTAAGGTGTTTGTTAAAATGCCTCTTTGTCAAATTGCACTGAGATTTTAGGGATTGAAACAAATTTGAGGTTTGATGAGACATGTGGATGTGCGGCGATTTCTATTTTCTGAGTTCTTGTCCTGATGAGATTTGTGTAGATCTAGGGTTCTTGCTTGATTTCTACATATGGATGCATATGTAGTTCCATATGCATCCATTGTGTAATTTAGTGCTGATGATATTGTAGTTCCAGATGCATATGTAGTTCCATATGTAGTTCCAGATGCATATGTAGTTCCACATGCATATGTAGTTCCATATGCATCCATTGTGTAGATCTAGGGTTCTTTATGAATACTGATGATATTGTCATTGTGTAATTTAGTGCTGTGAATTAGACAACATTAGTTTCCCTTGAGATTTTGCTTGTTTAATTAGTTTAGGTCCTCCCCATTCTTTCTGGATCTACTGCGTGCTGCTGCTTGGGTTCCCATGATTGTCCCTTTGGCGCTTTTGACTTCAATTTCCTTGAGGTTGAACCTGTTACAGATCCCTCTCTTCCTTCTGTTCGCTTTCTTGCATCTGGAAATGCTAGAACATTGTAGATGAGTTCATTGCCGGGAGGAGGTGCTGAGTTGGTGTAGGGTACACACAAGGACTATGATTTTCGTCAGCAAAAGGAAAAATTGGCTTGTTTTTTTCACTAGTCTGCATAAATGTTTGATGATGCCTTTTTTGGGTCTGAATTTTGGGGGTTGTATTCAGATTTTGTTGATGGATTTGGTTTTGCTTGCCCTAATTTCAATTTTTGTTTCACCTGCTCATCTGGTTTTTTTTTTGTTTGCTAGTTTCATTCATTTGAATTTTATTTTTGTCAGATGGTTTTCAGATTTTGGAATTTTTTCTGATCAAACCTGCTAAATAGAGTTGCTGGAATTTGTAGTACTAGGCTCATTTGTAGAGGAGAAAAACAATTGAATTATGGCATTCAAGGTTTATGAGTTATGGCTTATCAGTGCCCTCATCTTGTGACAATCACAGTGATTTTTTGTCTTAAAGTTGTGTTATGATACTGTATTACGTAATGTGCATTTTGCTGTAGAATGTTAAAAGTTACCGTGGAATGTTAAAAGTTGATGTGGGTTTAATGTATTTTCTTGGTGGGGTAATTGTTGTTTCATCTTTACTTGAAGCAAAATAATTTATATGGGTAGAGGGCGAAATAAGAGTGGATGATGTGTTGGTAGTTCATTATGTTCACATGATATGTAATGTGTAGCCCATATAGGACAGCTTGAACAATATTTCTGCACATTCAACTGAATTCATAACTCAAAAATGAATTCATAACTAAAAAATAATATCTAATCTCTAAACTAATTTAAAACCTAACCAAGTAGCACATGCAACATCAATTGATGTTGCCTATTTCTTGTACTTAATAGTGCACTTATAAGTGCACATTCTTAATATTTTAGTGCAATATTAGATAAACAATGTGCATATATAAGGTGAAATAGTGCATACTTGATATAAAAAAGTTGGTCCTGCTCTACCTTGTTAAACTATTAAAAATTTAATCTTGTTCTTAAATTTGAATTGGGTGTTAATGCTAGAAGATTATTTGCTGCAGTAGTGGTGAAAGTTTTGGAACCTCGTCCTTTTGAATCTTGTCTTACATGTGGCATTTGCATTGAACATAAACTTGCCCCGATGAGGCGATGAATTGGGTTAGCTTGTTACTTGTGTTATGTGCAATTTTAGTTTGAAAAAGTGCAAATTTAAAACAGAAAAGTGCAATTTTAGAACTCAAATATTCTTATCTTGTCCATATTTTGGGTTAGCTTATTACTTGTGTTAAGATCCATAAGCTCAATTAGGAATGAGCGTCTGAACAAGAATCGTTCAGGAGGTTGGTGGTTCGAATCCACCTGGATCTATCTATTGTTTCAATTGGGTTGCTTTTTTGGTTCGAAGGGGTGCTTGCAATGTCGAGCAGAGCCACTATATCACAAGCACTAGACTTGAGTAAATTTCAGTACCCATACAATTTCCTAAGAGTAAAAACATAATACAAACATATGTGAGAAATATTTTAGAAAAATATGAGTCACTACATCAGAATCAAATGTGGAATTAAACATCAGAAACTATATCCGAATATAATTTAATTGCACAACTGTATCTTACTTTTGCACTTTATGTTCTTATATTTGCACTTGAAAGTTGCACAAAAGCACTTTAAAATTGCACAAATGCACTTTAAAGTTGCACAAATCCACTTCACATTTGCACAAATGCACTACACAGTTGCACAAATGCACTTGACAGTTGCACAAATGCACTACACAGTTTCACTTTATGTTCTTATATTTGCACATTACGATTTTATTTTTGCACTTTAAACTGTTATTCATGAAGAGAAACATCGAACTTCTAAGCGATAAACATATATAGTTGCACAAATGCACTTCACAGTTGCACAAATGCACTTCACAGTTGCACAAATGCACTTCAAAGTTGCGCAAATGCACTTCACAGTTGCACTTTATGTTCTTATATTTGCACATTAAGATTTTATTTTTGCACTTTATACTCTTATTCATGAAGAGAAACATCGTACTTCTAAGCGATAAACATATATAGCCTATGCGGGGTTTGAACCCGCATCTTTGTGCGTAGGCACAATGCTCTACCATTTTGAGCTAATAGGCTTCAGTTGCAAGTGAATTTGAAATGCAGTGAAACACTAATGCAAAAATCTAGATTTAGAAAGATGGAAATTGTCCACACAGATATATACCAGTTTCATAATTGCCTGATTTTCAGCTGTCAATCCTTGCAATGCGAGGTCTTTGTCTTTCTCCCTTCTAAATGCTCCAACAAGAGCAGCTTCATATTCCCTTTTCTAAAAGGACATGTTCATCAGCAAATCAAAGAGGATAACCTCAAGAAAGCCAATTAGTGGAGAAAAAGGCAACCTGAAACATTCTCTTATCAGATAGAAGTGGGCTAAATGCACCACCATTTAGTCCTTCCCATTTAAATGCTCCTGGTGATCCTAGAAGCCCCATAGAATGTGATAGTGAATAAACAAATCTTGATTACATCATTTTATTGCAAAATTCCTTAGATTTTCATGATGGTTGCTGAATAAGATTGAAAATAGTGAAGTATTACTAATAAAAAAAATCTGGAATAAACAGCCAGTCGAAAAAAACAGGTGCTGACCGAGAATGTCCTGCATAAATTGAATAAACTGTAGTAGCAACAATTAATGGAGAGCTGAAAGTTCCAGCAAATACCTTCAGTTGCTGAATTTGCATCCTCATAGAAAGAACATCTCCAGATGCATCTTCATTCACAATAGCCTGATTTACACGTTACAATAATTGCAAAAGGCTTCTCAGTAATAAATACAATAAAGGCCTGACACTACAAGAATGAAGTTCCATTAACTACAGAAATGCCTGGCAAGAAGAAATTAGAAGGCATAACTTACATTGTTCTTTATAAACTTTGCTCGTTGAGCAAATTTAAGTGTGCTTAATGTCTCCAATGAACAACTAAAAGAAGAATACAGGCACTTGATTAAAATGAGTTATCAAAGTTGTTCAAGAACACATGAATAATTGCAACCAGACTATATAACAATCATCTGCAAGCAAATAACATGCAACATAATCAATTTATAAACTGTCTTTCTCCCATCTATAAGGTGATCAAATACGTTCAGAATTTCATCTCTCTTTTAAGTGAGTAAAGCTAAATCAGTTTAGTTAAGGCCACAGAATCAACTAACACTCTAATAAACTCCAACACATCAGCTGATATAGGTGAACCACCCGAAAACATGGTATGAACATGTCCACCAAGCCTTTCCATTATTTTATTAATGAACACTAGCCTCTCCCATATCAGTGATGGTTTTTTTCCTGAAAACACAACCTTGAAATGCTTCCCATCAGTTTTTTTTGTAATACATAAATCCATTGCTTCAGAAACCTAGTATTGCAGCCGCACCCAAGGACTTAAACTACTCTATAACAAATGCAGCTCTTTTACTACTACTTTATCTACTTCTTAGTAAAAGCAATTCAAGAAATTCAAGAATCACAAACCCTAAAAAGCTAACCAATTTGATGAAGGCAAGTGAAGATTGAAACGATTAGAGAGTTTTCATAACAAAATTGAGATGAATATCATGAATCCCTAACCTGGTAAGGGTAAACAAAGAACGAGAGGAACACTAGCGTCGAGGGTGAAGGGAAGTCCGATGAATCGCCCCAAGAGTTGATTGGTGGCCTGCTCTGTCGAGAATAGGGTTTCTCAATGGCGGCCAATGTCGAGAAGAAGAAGCTGCCCCTGATGCAAGCAGACCCTCGCGACAGAGTGGCTCATCCACCACTCTCGTAGTAGAACAGAGAGAGGATCGATGGATCTATGAAAGCAGAGAAAGACGTGAAGCCTAGCCGCACTTCTCACCATCGATCCACTGTATTGAAGTCGAGTGGGAGATTGAGAAAGATGAACGAGGAAGACGGACGCTGGTCTCTTCCTTTCCACCCGACAAACAAAATAGGATCGGCGACCCAACACAGGCCCAACCCGCGCACTATATTAACCCGCGTAACCCGTGTGGTATTAAGAAGGGAATTTTACACGTTAAGCGGATTTTACACAATAATATATATATATATATATATATATATATATATATATATATATATATATATATATATATATATATATATATATATATATATATATATATATATAATAGTTGGATAGATTAATCATACACTGAAAGAATTGGATAATAAGGCTAGGGCAGAGAAACATATTTGTCAAAGTGTTAATCAAATCTAGGGCTGAAGGCAATAAAAAAAAAGCACCAAATCCATATATACTTTGAATTAGCCCATGTGGGATTTGAACCAGCATCTTTTTGCTCATGCACATTGCTCTACCATTTAAGCTAATAGGCTTAAATTTGTTACATAGAAATTATAGAAATATGGTATCCTACCAAACATGACCACAAATTCCACATAAGTAATCCATATTGGCAACAAAAGAATTGTCTCTAAATAAAGCAATCATCTCACATTCTCACCAATGGAGCAAACTCACTCACCAATGGAGCAAACTCACACCTGAATACCAAAGAGTTATAAGGAGGAGATTACCAATTTGCAGTGCTTAAACTTCCTTTTTTATTAGAATAATATTCAAAATACCATAAAATACATTTGCATAATAAATAGAGCTGAAAAATCAACACTAATTGTCATGAAAACAAGAAAAAAAATTACAAAACAGAACAAGAGTGGAAAAAAAACAACACACTAGCTAAACATCAAGCACAATAGCAATCGGGTCAACCCACATAAAACCGACCCTAATTTTGATACATTTTTCACATGACATTTAAGTGGTACATCTCAACCAAATCGAATTAACTTCTTTTCAATTTGCTTCCAACGATTACAATAGAGTAACAAAATCTGCAACATTTTCAACTAAAAGCGGAAGAGGATATAAAACTAAATCTAATTTGATCATGTGCCATAGCTCGATCTTTAACGGAACATGATTTTTAAAAACCAAACATCGTAGTATTATACTAAAATGGATTTTTTGAATGAATCGGATATGATGCTTCTAATCTCCTTTGAGAATCGAATCTGTTGCGAGAGAGATTTACTCACCTCCACCTTCGGCACCAACTAAGCTCCACCAGCGTCAATTTGGTCGGTGTCGTGTATCGCACCTCGCTCTCTCCCTCTCTCGCGACCTCCCTCTCTGCTCTTCGCTTTTTCGCCCTTCGTCTTCTTTCTCGCGTGACCTGAATCTCTTAAATTCATTTAATTTTTATTTTGGGTAAATTTCGCCACTAGCCCTTGACGTTTCATACTTTTTCTTGTTAGTCCTTAACCGTTCATTCATTCCATTCAAGTCCCTAACCTTTTATACCTATTTCATATTAGTCTTTAAACTTCGATTCATTCCATTCAAGTCCCTAACCTATTGAATGTGTTGCACTATTAGTCTAAATTATTTTTAAAATTGAAAAAAAAAGATTTTATTTTAAAAATAATTTAGACTAAACTGTAATTTTTAGGTGAATGTTTAAGATTGGTTAAGAAAAATATGAAAATTTTAATTAAATAATATTTCATAAACTTCTAAATATAATAATAATAATAATAATAATAATAATAATAATAATAATAATAATAATAATAATAATAATAATAATAATAAATGAAATAAGTTTACTTTATAGTGTGGTTAATTTTATTTAATAAAAAATGTAGATAAATTAACGTTATAAATTTTTAGGAAGTAATTTGGTCCAAAGGCCTTCGGCCTTTGGACCAATTACTAAATGTCCTAAAGGATTTTCTTTGCTAGTAAATGTCCATTATTTTTCCATAATACCAAGTTTGCCCTTGCCTATTACTTATCTATCCGCTCTTTTTTTTAGATCTGAGAACACGAAGCTCTCGGAATCCCGCGGCTCCATCGCCATCTCCTCTACGCCGCCTCCTTCTTCCTTCATCTGTCCTTCACGAGTGGAAGCCGCCAAGGAAGAAACAACGCAGATCGGGCAAAATTGGAGCCGGATCCGGTTTGTGATTCTGATTCAAACGGCGTCGTCACACCTCCCCCTCTCCTCCAAATTTCATCTGCACCGTCGCCCTCCACCGCCGCCTTCGCCTTCATCCTCTCCGATTACCACACACCAAGCCGCCGAGGAAGAAACAACACAGATGGGGTAAAATTGGAGCCGGATCCGGTTGGTGGCGGTGGCTCCTTCCTCGACGCGCCTGCTGCCACCGACAGGAGATGAAGGAGTAGAAGAATGACGGCGCCGACCTCCGATCATCATCAGATCACGATCTTCAAAATTAGCAAAACCTAGGGCTATGATCAGTCGAAGACCTGCAATTCAAATGAATCAATGACAGAGAAATTGATGGAAGAAAAATGCGGGCTTGATTTGCAGGAGGTGTAAATTCCCTTTACAAAATGTGTAATTGGTGTTTGGGGGTGAAATTGGTGTTTGTGGTGACTGTACTGTTTGTAGCTTGCCATGTTTGAGTTGTGGAATGTTTGGTTTGCCTTTGTAAATTTATAAATTCCCTTTACAAAATGCATGAGGTATAAATTCTCAAAGGTTTGGTTTGCCATTTTTTTTTTCTTTTCCTTTTTTCCTTTTAGTAGTGGGATTTGAGTTGTGGAATGTAGGATTGTAGGTTGGTGACAATATTTATGACATTGTTTTTATTTTGGTTACAGTGTCTATGATCCTGTTTTTATAGTGGTTACAGTGTATATGACCTTATTTTTATAGTGGTGACAGTGTCTATGACTTTGTTTTTATTTTGGTTACAGCGTCTATGACTCTCTTACCCGTTCATATATTAGAGGAGAACTGTCCCCACACGTATTTTGGCTTCTCATTAGCCCCTATAGGGTTTGTGTCTCCCGTGTCGTAGGGTTTTCCTTTGATTACAGTGTCTTTGACCCTTTTTCATAGTGGTGACAATGTCTATAGCCCTGTTTTTATTTTGGTTACAACGTCTCTAAGGTTTACTTTGATTACAATGTCTATGATCTTTGTATTCATAGTGGTGACAGTGCCTACACCTATTTTATTCATAGTGGTGACAGTGTCTATGACCTTGAAACCACATGTATTTTGAGTGAAAGTGTGTATGACCTTTGATTACAGTGTCTATGACCTTATTTTTATAGTGATGACAGTGTCTATGACTCTCTTACTCATTCATATATTGAAGGTGAACTGTCCACCTAATGTCTTTTGGCTTCTCATTAGCCCTTTTAGGGTTTGTGCTTACCTTGTCCTAGGGTTTTCCATTTGGTGACAACAATCATCTCTTAACAACGTACTGTACTTAACATTTTAGGGTTTAGGGTTTAGGATTTAGGGTTTAGGGCCTTGGCCCTAAACCCTAAAGACTTAACCCTGAACCCTAAACCATACTGTACATCACATGTTCTTTTGGCTTCTCATTAGCCCTTTAGGGTTTATGCTTCCCTAATCATAGGGTTTTCCTGTTGGTTACAGTGTCTATGAACCTTTTTTCATAGTGATGACAGTGTCTATAAAGCTGTTTTTATTTTTGTTACAGCGTCTATAGGGTTTTCCTTTTGAGTACAGTGTCTATTGCTTTGTTTTTATAGTGGTGACAGTGGCTATGATACTGTTTTTATTTTGATTACAGTGTCTACGACCCTACTTCCCTTATCATATGATTTCTCTTTGATTACAATGTCTTTGATCATGTTTTTATAGTGGTGACAGTATTTATGACTTTATTTTTATTATGGTGACAAAAGTAGTTACATTTTTAATTTTTTTTAATTGTGGTGACACTACTTTAAAAAAATCTAGAAAACTATAAATTAGAAATTAGAGAAGAACTGTCATCACATGTATTTTGACTTATCATTAGCCCCTATAGGGTTTGTACTTCCCGTTTCCTAAGGTTTTCCTTTGATTACATTGTCTATGACCCTTTTTCATAGTGGTGACAGTGTCTATGACCTTGATTTTATTTTGGTTACATCGTCTATGACCCTCTTAGGCTCTTACCCATTCATATATTAGAGGATAACTGTCACCACTTATATTTTGGCTTCTTATTAGCCTCTATAGGGTTTGTGCTCCCACGTCCTAGGGTTTTCCTTTGGTTACAGTGTCTATGACTCTGTTTTGATTTTGATTACAGCGTCTATGGCTCTCTTATCCATTCATATATTAGAGGAGAACTGTCACCACATGAATATTGGCTTCTCATTAGCCCCTATAGGGTTTGTGCTTCCATTTTCCTAAGGTTTTCTTTTGATTACAGTGTCTCTGAACCTTTTTTCATAGTGGTGACAGTGTCTATAAAGCTGTTTTTTATTTTGGTTAAAGTGTCTATAGAGTTTTCCTTTTGATTACAGTGTCTATGACTTTATTTTTATAGTAGTGACAGCGGCTATGACACTTTTTATTTTGATTACAGTGTCTATGACACTCTTACCCATTCATGTATTAGAGGAGAATTGTCGCGACATTTATTTTGGCTTTTCATTAGCCCCTATAAGGCTTGTTCTTCCTTTATGATATGATTTCCCTTTGATTACAGTGTCTATGACCATGTTTTTATAGTGGTGACAGTATCTATGACTTTAATTTTTTTATAGTGGTTACAATAGTAGTTACATTTTTAATTTTTTTTTATTGTGGTGACACTACTTTAAAAAAATATAAAAACTACAAATTAGAAATTAGAGAATAAATGTCACCACATGTATTTTGGCTTCTCATTAGCCCCTATAGGGTTTGTGCTTCCCTTTTCCTAGGGTTTTCCTTTGATTACAGTGTCGATGAACCTTTTTAATAGTGGAGACAATGTCTATAAAGCTGTTTTTATTTTGGTTACAGCGTCTATAGGGTTTTCCTTTTGATTACAGTGTCTATGATCATGTTTTTATAGTGGTTACAGTGTCTATGATCCTATTTTTATTTTTCTTACAACATCTATGACCCTCTTAACCATTCATATGTTATAGGAGAACTGTCACCACATGTATTTTGGTTTCTCATTAGCCCCTATAGGGTTTGTGCTTCCGTTGTCCTATGGTTTTTCTTTTGATTACAGTGTCTATGACTTGGTTTTTATAGTGGTGACAGTGGCTATGACACTGTTTTTTTATAGTGGTTACAATAGTAGTTAAATTTTTATTTATTTTTATTTTGGTGACACTAATTTAAAAAAATCTAAAAAACTAGAAATTAGAAATTAGAGAACAACTGTCACCACATGTATTTTGGCTTCTCATTAGCCCTTATAGGGTTTTTGCTTCCCTTTTCCTATGATTTCCTTTTGATTACAGTGTTTATGAACCTTTTTCATAGTGGAGACAATGTTTATAATGTTGTTTTTATTTTGGTTACATCGTCTATATGGTTTTCCTTTTGATTACAGTGTATTTGACCGTGTTTTTATAGTGGTTACAGTGTCTATGATCCTATTTTTTTTTGCTTACAGCATCTATGACCCTCTTAACCATTCATATGTTATAGCAGAACTGTCACCACATGCATTTTGGTTTCTCATTAGCCCCTATAAGATTTCCTTTTGATTACAGTGTCTACGACCACGTTTTTATAGTGGTGACAGTATCTTTGACTTTGTTTTTATCATGGTGACAATAATAGTTACATTTTTAATTTTTTTACGGAGATTATGCGAGTTAGAACAACTTCTATAATTGCGGGATAATTTCTGAAATTTTAGAAATTAACACAGGGGCATATTTTATAAAAACAGAAATTCTGGGAGGTTTGGCGTAATTACTCTTCTTCTTCCCCCATTTCGAGCAGCTTCAACAGTGATTTTCGCCGATCTTCCAACGGCTCGTTCTCCTTACACAGAGCTCTGTTTGACGCGTATGACCTATCAAACTGACGAGTGCAATCTCTACTTCAGTCTCATTGTGTTGATTTTGTCGAAGAATGATCTTACACACCACGGCGAATGCTTGAACAGGGGCTGCTAAGCGGGTGTTTCACGAAGCTCCAAGGTGTCCAACAATGTCGGTTAGCGATTTTGTATAAATTTGAGAGGGATTTTTGCACGAAAACCATCCTTGAGAGATGTAGAACGTGATTGAGCGGGTAGAAGGCTTCGATTTAGGGTCGAACGGAGAGGAGGTCAAGCGACGGCGGCGGATGCCGGAGGAGGAACATCGGCGATTGGTCGGAGCACTGGTTGGGGCTGACGAAGTGGGAGTAGTGGAGCCTCGAGCGACGACCAAGGACCGACCGACAGCCACCGGAGACGAAGATGGTGAATCTGTCGAGCGTGAAATCTGTCGAGCGTGCAATCGTCCTCGATTGATTTTAGAGAACCTGTGGAGCGTGAAATTTGGGGGAAATTAGGGGCAGGGGCAAAATTGGAAATTATGAACATTTACCTAATATTGCCACCCTTGTGTCCTATGTCTTAAAAATTGGACCCAAAATGGCCACTTAGCAAAAAACCCCAAATTTTTAGTATTTGAAATCTACTTTTAGGGGAATGCCTAAGATTTGTAGATTTTAACTAATGAACATTTCTAATGTTAATTGATCTAAATTATTGTATTAAATAAATTGAAAAACAATATTTTGGAAAAAATTATGTGTTTTTTTGGACAAAGGAGTGTATTTTTACTAAAAATTATAAATTATAGGTAATGAAAATAAATTAACAATGGGATTATTTAATTAAAATTTTTCTATTTTTCTTAACCAGTCTTAAAGATTCACCTAAAAAATACAATTTAGTCTAAATTATTTTTAAAATAAAATAACTGATTTTATTTTCAATTTTAAAAATAATGTAGACTAATAGTGCAACAAATTCAATAGGTTAGGGATTTGAATGGAATGAATAGAAGGTTAAGGACCAATATGAAATAAGTATAACAGGTTTGGGACTTGAATGGAATGAACAAAAGATTAGGGATCAACAAGAAAAAAGTACGAAACGTTAGGGACTAGTGGCGTAATTCACCCATTTATTTTTTAAAACAAAAACGTTAACAAAATGGATGGATGGCCACGACGTGAAAAAATTACAAATCACAGGGCATTTCGTGAATTATGTAAAACTTTTATACCCTAGTAAATTTGACGTTACCTCAAGGCACCAGGCTAAAATTACTTTAAAAAAATAAAAGTGATTTGTGAGAAGGGACGTAGATGAGAACAAAGGGGGATAGAAGATTCCGACCACTCTTTGAAAGCCACAAGATCGAAATTACTCAGGCATAAAGGTAAACCGATTGTATGACTAACAGTTACAATTACAAATATCTCGTTAAAGGGAAATGTAAGGTTACGAAATGTGCTTTATGTATGTGGTTATTTAGATTATTCTAAAAGAAATAATATATATATATAGGGTCGCGCTCCGGTGAAAACCAATATTGTGGTAGAAACCGTGAGGAGCGTTTTGATTGGTTGACACTGTGGAATATTGTGGTAGAAACCGTGAGGAGCGTTTTGATTGGTTGACACTGTGGGGCTCACAGGTGGGGCAATTCTGATAGTGATTTGCAACTTTACCCAAGCTTTATAGAAATTACAAATTTGTTCAAACTTTTTATAATTTTATCAAAGTAAAATAACGAAGATTTATAAATGACTTTTAGTGGTACTAACTACCATAATCTACTAACTATATTATGAATAATAAGTTTTCTGTGGTTTTAAGCCCACTACGCTCTGCAACTAAAACTTTCAAGCTAAAGAGTTTTGACCCATACCTGAACGTAGTTACTCTGGACCACCGGCGTTCCTTAGCTTCCGGCTTTCTAGAGGTGGCTAACCTTCAACCAGGCCTCCCTTAGTCCAGATAGAGCACAGATCTGTTTCGTTTCCTACCTCAGACCGTAGTCTTTAGCTTTTGGTTTTTGATTTTGAGAGGGTGAAAGGATTTGAATCAAGAAAACAAAGTATTCAGAACATAGTGTTCAATTAAGTAGCTTTCCCTTTCTTGAGAACAAACTTTATTGAATCTGGGAAATATTACAACATACAAGCACTCTTAACTTAAAACTTAGACACACTTAACACTCATATCAGAAGATCCATTGAAAGGTTTTGAACTTTAGAGTGATGGAAACACCAATCTACTCAAATTCAAAACGTTTCTATTTCTCTTTCTGATTTACAAACTCTCTTCTTTCTTCTCCTATGGTTTTTCTCTCTCTGAAATTGTGTGTTGAGAAGCTGGAGAATGGCTCTATTTATAGAGCTGAGTAGAGAGCATTGGATACTTCTTCCATCGTCTCTTTTACAAATGGCCGACATATGGGCCCCTACGCACTCAGAAAAGCACACAGTACAACAATTATTTTACAGGTTCACGTGATAAAAGCAAAAACAGTAAAAGCAGAAAGTACAATAATTGTGCTTGGTGGATGATGATGGCTCTCAGTTGTCCAGGTTCTGGACCCCTTCGTCTCCCATGTTGGCTTCCAGGTCATCATCATTGTAATCTTGAACTAGATCTAGAGTATTATCAAACTCTAGATCTTGATCATTGTCTAGATCGAGATCAAGCATTAATCCTTCAGTGTATTCTCGATCCCATGCAATCAGTAAATCGATCATCCTCTCGTGTCCCCTTTTATCTAGAAAGTGACCGGCCTCTATCTCTGCTAAGTAAAGATTGATGGATTCAGTCCTGTTTATGGCTTGCTGCATTAGTGGATTGAGTTGTGGGGATACGATGAATGTTGTATTTCCGACTTTGAATATCCCACAATCTGTCTGTCTGAACTTGGTGATGTAGTAGTAGATGTAGAAGAATCCCTTTGCTCTTTCCTCCCAAGTATGCCTTACTACATCGATTCTTCCTTCCATTACTGGATCTTTCACGTACCAAGAATCTTCCCTCATTAGTAGGAAGATTAGGTAATGTGGTAGCCGGGTTTTTCCCTGGCTAACATCTATGCAGGCACTGATAACACGGCAACAACTTATGTCTTGTATTTTTTCGAATGTTGCTGCTCTGAGGAAGACCTCCTTCTGGAACTTAGTGAAATACTTGTACAAGATGCTTTCTTCTTCTTTCTTTGGCCATGGTCTCCTGTTATTGTGGTGGATTCCATTGCACATTCCATATCTCCACGAATTTAAAAAGTCTGCATCTTCATTTGGCATGATGGGTAAGGATAATCCTCCTAATCCTGCGCCAGTGGTTACACAGAAATGGTTACACCATTCTCTGATCGTTGCTGGAGTATCGTGATCTCTCAAGGTTACCATCCAGTAGAAGTTGTCGAAATCTCTCATTTTCCATCTTCTACAGATGTCTTCCTGGAGTTCAGTAGGTAGCTGGAGAACTTTTATAATTATCTCTAGAGTTAACATTCGTATAACCGCTTTGTGTCTCGCTTGTAGGAGTCCACGACGGAATCTATTATCAGTAAATCTTCCAAAATCAACAGAAATATGAAAACTTGGAGGGGAAACCAATCCTTGGTATCCTCTTATTTCTCCTAAGAGATTAATGTCCCATAGGTGGAACACCCATTGCGGATTTTCCCACCGCGTTTGATTTCTCTGATCCATTAGCTAACTCTCTTGTTAAGCTGTCAGCAAGAGAATTTTTGGATCCCTGCACATGTTCAATGGTAAAAGTAAATTGATTAAGGGCTAATTGCCAACGCAGGAGTCTCCCATGCGCTTTCATATTATCAAGATTGTTATTTATGAAACCTAATATTCCTTTACAATCTGTTCTGACTGTAAAAGGTTTAGGAGCTAGGAAGATTATAAATTTCTGGATTCCCCGATAAATTGCAAGAATCTCCTTCTCCATGACAGTATAATTATACTCAGATTTGTTGAAGCTGCCACTGCTATACCTGCAAAGCTTGTTATCTTTCTTTATTTTTAAAACAGCTCCCCAATGATAATCACTAGCATCCGTTTCAAGAACTAATTCATCATCTTCATTAGGTAAAGTTAATATTGGAAGTTTTTCACATCTTCTTTTAAGTTCTTTGATTACTTTAGTATCTGATTGAGTCCAACTCCAAACTTGATCTTTCTTTAATTTTATCTGAAGAGGTTTTCTCAATTTGGCTAGATCCTTTATAAAATCAGATGCATAAGTAAGACAACCTAGAAATCTTTCTAGTTGTTTTTTATCTTTGATTTCATCAGGAAAATTTTCTACCTTTTCTAGAATATGTTCTTGCAAAATAATTTGACCTGCTTTAATCTTTAATCCTAGGAACTCAATTTCAGGCTCAGCATAAATGCATTTTTTCTGTCCTAAAATGATTCCATGGTCAATACATTTTTGAGTTATAGCTTTCAAGTCATGCTTATGTTGTTCTATAGTTTTAGAGAAGATTAAGATATCATCAATGTAAACAAGACAGCAATGTTTAAATTCTTTAAAGACATTGTCCATTCTTCTCTGAAATATTTGTGGTGCATTTTTTAAACCAAAGGGATACCAAATTGCAGGATCACTCTTAATATAATATAAATGCGGAATATTAAAGATAACTTAAAATAATACACAAATTAAAATTCTAAAACTAATGGCTATTTTATGTAATTTTTAGTTTTTTGGTTGGATTTTAGTGGAAAAGTGGAGGGGTCCACTGTTAAAAAGCACCCAATAGGATTAGTCCTTTCGGTTTTCACTATAAGAAATGGTCCTCACCCGAGTCAATCCCTATATATATATATATATATATATATATATATATATATATATAGGTGTAAAATTGTTTAAGGTGTAAAATTTTATTTTTTTAATACAAAACCGGACGCATGCCTTATTTAAAAAAAAAAAACAAACCGGTTTGTTATAAAAAAAACAGGTGAACCGCATCCCCTTCTCTCCCTCTGTCGGCTCAGCACCAAAACTCCGAAGCGGCCATGGTAGTTGGCACATCCGGCCACCTCCGACGACCTTCGGCCACCAGCGCCTAGCCGCACTCGAGCCCACCCTGGTGCGCACCCCCCGAGCCTTGACTAGGCTTGGTTCGAGCCAACTGCTGCCCAGTCGAGCCCAGTCGAAACCCCACATGCTTCTTCTCTCCTCGCTCTCCACGCCACCCACGAGCCACCTCCGGCCACCAGCCACCACCCGCTCGAACCATCTCACTCAGGCGCACCCCCGAGACCGGAACCCCCTTGGTTCGTGCCCAGCCGAGCTCACACCGAGCTCATCTCCCCCAACAGTGTTGTTCGGCCTTTTTGGCTCGAAACCATTCAAAAATCCTGATTTTTATCCTTGTTTCAACTCGAATTTGGTATGATTTCTAACCCTAAACTTGTGTGTTACAATTATTTAGATTGTTTGAATGATTTAGATTGAGATTGAAAACCTAGGGTTTGATTTATGAGCGGAATTTGGTGTTTTTTTACCAAAAGCCAAAATGATTGAAATTGATGATGTGGTTTTGTTGTTGGGTTGATTTTGAGCTAATTTCATGTTCATAGCATTGTCAAATTGTTTATGGATCATGAGCTAATTGGATTGTAGAATTTTTTTGCGATATGCTTTAGAATTTGGGGTTTTTTTTGCCAAAAGCCAAATTGACTAAAATTGATGATATGATTGTGTTGTTGAGTTGATTTGGAGATAATTTCATGTTCATAGCATTATCAAATTGTTTATGGATCATGATCTAATTGGATTTTAGAATTTTATTGCGATATACTTTAGAGGTTGAGGTTTTTTTGCCAAAACCAAATTGATTGAAATTGATGATATGGTTGTGTTGTTGGGTTGATTTGGAGCTAATTTCATGTTCATAACATTGTCAAATTGTTTGTGAATCATGAGCTAATTGGATTTTATAATTTTATTGCGATATGCTTTAGGTCGATTAGGTTATTCTATTTTAGCATGAAAATCATAATTTAGCCTATTAGCTCAATTGGTAGAGCAATGTGCGTTTGCACAAAGATGTGAGTTCAAATCTCACATAGGTTCCATAATAGACAAGAGCGCAACAATCGCAAATTGCTAATCATGCACATCATAATCTTTTTTTTTTTACAGTAGGCGAAAAATAGGTGAGCCTTACTAAAGTAAGGCGCTACCATGATCATCCGACCGGATGATGTTACAGAGATCCCTAATAATAGGGAGATTACAAAGAGTACAGTTGTCTCTAGATCTAGCTATGAAGTTTGCTGCCTTGTTAGCTTCTCTGTAGCAGTGTCTAAACTCAATGCTGTCAAAGTTAGCACTAAGATTCTTGATTAGCTCCACATCCCTTGATATTGTCCATCTTCCATGATACTTATCATTAATCGTCTTGATCACTTCCAGGCAATCTTCTTCCACTATGACTCTCCTTAGGCCTCTTGCTATGGCTAAGTTTATACCTGCACAAACTGCGTCAACTTCTGTTTGAATAGCAGATGTAGCTGTCGTTTCCAACTGAAGGATATCAATCACTGAACCATAATGGTCCCTAATAATGACCCCCCCCCCCCATGGCATTCGCTTGTGGGTTTTAGCGAGCCATCCACGTTAATTTTGTAGATAGCCCTAGGTGGTTTAGTCCATTTAGAGTTTCTTTTCCTTCTAACACTATGGTTGGCTTGAGGAGAGGATTGTTTATTTGCAGTTTGCCAGTCCGTACGATCGGACAAAATTCTACTTGCTAAATGACAAGATGTGGTTGGTTTCTTGTTTCTGATAATCAAGTCATTTCTTGATTCCCAGATTTTTTGCCATATAAAACAGAGTACGTTCTTCAATGCCCTTTTTGTTTTGATTTATAGTTAGGAGGTCTTTTATATTGTTATAGTGGGTAGGTATTAGTGTCTTGTTTTTACCTACCAGTTGCCCGTAGGAGGCAATGATAGCCCTCGTGAACGGACAAGAGATAAAGAGGTGGTCACTGTCTTCATTATTGTTATTGCAGAAGCAACAGCTTGACGGGACCCTATTGAAGTATCTATTTAGTCTATTCTTTGTGGCAAGGCTGTCATTGATTATTTTTCAAAGGAGATTCTTAACTCTAGGGGGGATGTTTAGTTTCCAAATCTATTTGTAATCGTCCGAATGGTTGTTGCTGTTAGTCATAATTTGTCTCACCGATTTTGTTGTAAATTTACCATTGGAGTTGTATTTCCATATTAATTTATCAGGGGTATTCCAAAGTGGGACTCTGATTTTTATAATTTTTGAAACAATGTTGATGGGGAAGATCTTATGTAATAGAGGGATATTCCACTGTTTGTTAATTTTAAGAAGATGTGTTACCTTAAGATCGGGATAAAAGTACTGCTGGAAGTTTGCTAAATTTTGATCTGATACCCAAGGGTCTTTCCAGACATTTATTGATTCACCGTTTCCTATTAGACATATTAGTCCCTGGGAGAATCTCTCTCGGAGGTTAAGAAGTCTCCCAAATTGCCAAGAAGTATTCTGCGCGGATTTTTTCATTACTCCTTCTTGCTGAAGATATTTTTCTTTTATGACTTTTACCCAAATGTTATCTGGTTCATGAATGATTTTCCATAAGAGTTATATTTGAAGACTTATGTTCATTTCTTCCGCCAGTTTTAGCCCAAGACCACCTTGTTCTTTTGGTTTACAGATCTTATCACAACTAATTAAAGGGGTGTACTTTTCTTAATGTAGTTTGTTCTAGAAGAAGTTCTTTTGAGCTTGGTCAATTTCGTTTAAAATTCCTTTAGGGAGGAGAGAATTCTGCATCAAATAATTAGTCTTGGAGCTTAAATTTGCTTGGATTAAAGTTGCACGACCAGCCTGGGTGAGAGAGGAGGCCTTCCATTTGGGTAATTATTTTTTAAGGCCTTGAACAGCCTCATTAAAGACTTTATTTTTAACTCTTCCTCTGACTAAAGGTATACCTAGATATTTTTCTAGAGTTTTAGATATAGGAATATTCATATCTCGAGCTAAGGAGTTAGCCAGATTTGAGCTAATGTTTCTTGGGACTTACAAAGAGCTCTTGTTGTAGTTTATGGTTAGTCCTGAGAGGTTTGAGAAATTGTTGAGAATGTTTTTCATAGTGTGAAGACTTTTGTGAGAAGCTCTGGAGAAAATAATTGTGTCATCTGCAAAAGTAAGAAAGGGGATGCTGGTGCCATTTTTTGTGAGCTTGATTCCAATGAGAGCATCTTCGTAGCTTGCTTCCTTGATTAATTCTCTGGATAGGTTCTCCATGACTAAGATAAAGATATAGGGAGCAAGGGGGTCTCCTTGCCTAATTCCCCTTCCTGGTTTGAATGGGGTTTTGGGGCAATTGTTCACTAGGACTGAGAAGGTGGTCGTAGTAATACAGTTCATGACCCAATTGATCCATCGTTGGGCAAAGCCAAATTTGGTGAGAGTTGCTCTTATATAGTCCCAATTGATTCTATCGTAGGCCTTTTCCATGTCTAACTTAAGGGTCATCCAGCCTTTTTTTCCTTTTTGTTTGTGGAAGTTATGAAAGATTTCATGTGCTATAAGGGTGTTGTCCTGGATTGATCTTCCTTCAATAGAGGCACCTTGAAAGGGATTGATTAAATTATTTCAGATTGGTTTGAGCCGGTTAGCTATGATCTTAGTTATGATTTTATACATGGTGTTGCATAGGCTGATAGGCCTATAGTGATTGATATTCAGAGGATTCTCTACCTTGGGGATGAGGGCAATAAAGGTTTGATTGATTTGTGTTAGCATACTACCAGAATGCAAGAAAGCTTTCACTGCTTTACATAAGGAAGCTCCAATTATTTTCCAGTATTTGAGATAGAATTCTGGAGGATAGCCGTCGGGTCCAGGTGTCTTGTTCTTAGCCATACTACTGATTGTATCTTTGATTTCTTTGTTAGTTGGGAGAATTAGAAGAGTTGTATTATCAGTGGATGTGATTTGTGGTTGAATGTGCTTAATTTGATCACTAGAAATGGGGGTTCTGTTTTGACCTAAAAATCTATCAGACATTTCTTTGGTAATCTGGCATGTTATTTCTTCATTTTTTGTGAGTTGAGCTCCCTCCTTTGTGATAAAAGTAGCAGTGGAGTTTCTATAATTTTTTATTTTTGCAATGGTTTGGTAGTAATTAATGTTTCTATCTCCTAGTTGAAGGTGTTTAATCTTTGATTTTTGTTTCCAAAATTTAAGACTATAGACTAAGAGTGCATTTTTTTCTTTTCCAATCTAGTTAGTTTCTTAGTATCACTAGGTGACAGGGTACCCCATGGTAGGTGAAACTGTAGTTTCTGAATGTTGATTTCTATTTCCGAGAGCTATTTTTGAATGTTGTTTTGGTTGTGCTTTTTGCACCAACTCTTGATGTTCTTTTTAAGAAGTTTTTGTTTCTGCATGAAAGAGTATGCAAAGAAGCCTGTCAGCTTGTTGTTCCAAACCTTGGTGACTATGGATTCAAAGATGGGGTTAGTAGACCAAGCCATCTCAAATCTGAAGGGGGCTCCTTTAAGATATTCAGATGTTCCCAATTGTAGTGTGATGGGACAGTGGTCAGAGGATGAGAAGGGATGGTGTTGGGTTCTAAGGTTTTTAAAGTGAGACATAAGATTTTGGTGAGCAAGAGCCCTATCAAGGCGCTCATATGTATTGTTCGGATTGTTGTTAGAGTTTTTCCTCCAAGTAAAGGGGAGCCTATATATGGGACAGTTTGGAGGTTAAGCTCTTCTTTGAGTTCTCTTATTCTACGAAATCTGTGTGCAGATGGGGTGCAACCACCAACCTTTTCAGTGTCATTTTCTATGTCATTTAAGTCTCCTATGAGAAGAATAGGAAGCATATGTTTATTGACGACAGTGATGATCTCAAACCAGAAAGTTTCTTTATCAGATTCAACTGAAGGGGCATAGACAAAGATGATAGCAATATCCATTTGTTCTATTGTAATTTTAATCATACAGAATCTTTGGTGTTGTTCAAGGATGATGTATCTGTCATTGGTTTTGTGTTTTTTTGGAGAGAATCCAGATGCCTCCTTTGGCACCAGTAGAGGGAATAGTTAGGGCCTTGTGGAAGCCAGATTCTTTAAGGTGATAATCAGAAGGGGGTTCACCTGTTTTGGTTTCAGTTAACGCTAGTATGTCAAGTTTATTATTGTATCTGATTTGATTGATTTCATGCCAGAGAAGGGGCCTCCTGGAACCCCTGATGTTCCAGTAGCCAATCCTAAACATAAAACCAATTTGCAGCTATGCTACATATCTTCAAAATCAGAATCCAAGCATTATACCAGTTATAATGTTGAGTTATCAATTTTTTGATAGAGGTAACAGATGTGTAATGTGATTTATCTTTTTGTTTGTCTCTGCAAATTAGAGTATATTGAGAGTAGTATGAGTAAGGGTCTTTACCTGAATGAATTTTCCCTAACATGAAGATTGCAGTTTCTGTTTCGAGTGTAGTTTGATCCCCAACTTGTAAGAGTTGTTGGCAGCAGTTCTGCTGGTTTAGTATGTGACTTGTTGCACAATGTTTGAGAAAAAATTTGTGTGAGACTTGTTGGATTGAAGGTTTGGTTTGGCTTTCCACCACAAAGGAACCAAAAGCTGGCCTCGTGGGGATGATAGCCGATTGTTGTTGAGAAAGTTTAAGAGAGGTCTTACCTTGGATTGTATGTGTGTTACTGTGTTCAAACAACCATCCCCTGGATGTAGATGGAGTTGAGTTGGCAGCAGTTATCTTACAGGAGATATCCCATAGGATTGGTAACTCAAGGTTAGTCCAAGGATGAAGATAAATAATAAGATTAGCATAATGAGCTTGGAAAGCATTAATATAATAATAATTTGAAGATACCAAAGAGATACCAGAGGGTGATCTGATGGGGATTGTAGCCGAGTTTTGTTGAGGGGATTTGGAAGAGATCATACCTATAGTTTTTTCATCAAGGTTGTGACCATTCAACCGTCTCTTTAGGAGGATTTGATTTGAATCAAAGGCATAAGCTTAATAGTTATATACCAGAAGGGTAGCAAATCATAGCCTTTCAAAGAGGGAGGGCAAAGTGTTAGAATTGCACAATCAGATAAAACAGTAGAGTGGTAAGGATAAATTGAAATTTTGCTTAATAACAACCAAACCAAGTGACTCCCACCAAGCTGGAAAATTGGGAGGAGGCACCAAAACCAATTCCGAATAGGAAACAACAAAAGCAAACCAACAGCAAGATTCGAATCACAACTAAAACTACAAAAAGTATTCATGGAGGTTTGGAAATAAAGATTCCGTTTGAAGCAACAAATGCATTTAGAGTAGACATAGTAATGGAAACTGTGGGGTAATAGAGAATCATATGGAAGAATCAAATTCAGGAGAAAGATACAATCATATATATATATATATATATATATAAGTTAAGATTTAGGGTGAGGAGAGGTTTATGATTAAACTTATCTGTCCAGGGGCCTTGGATTCTTTCGTATCCAAGAGAGGGATAAGAGGCTGATGTATTCCAACTGAAATCACCCTTCTTGACATCAATTTGCGGAAAGGGTGCTAGGGGTGCTATCACTAGAATGATGTGCAAGTAAATCCAGTTGCATGCAAGGATGCAAGCTGGAATGAGTCCACCCGCCTTGTTAGACACAATCATCTCCGAGATGTTCATCTTGATAGCTGTATGTAACACTAGTACTAACTTTTGGTTGCCGTGCTGAGAGTTTCGATTGCATGCAAGGATTTGAGCCTGCAAAGAGGGGATTTTGAGACCAACAATTTTGATATTATAAGGGTTTGTGTTAAAGGTTTTGTGCTGAAATTTTGGTTTTGAAAATTTGGGTTTAAGTTTGTAAATTTTTTGTTTTTGTGGAGAGTTGAAGGTCGGCTAGCATCTAAGGGTGGTATTTTGGCTTCTTCTCCGACCGTCCAATGGGAGTAGCAACCACCAAGGCAGACGGCGGGGCTGGTCGGCCGGCCACCAGAGGGGAGCTACAAGCACTAGAGAGGGAAAGAGAAGATGAGGGGGGATTATCGGCGGCCAAGCACCGCCGGAGGAGACAGCAGAGCCGGGGAGGAATGAGCGCCCACCACCAGAGGAAACGCCGAGGAAGGCTAGAACAAGAGGAGGGAGGAGAGCAAGGCCGGAGAGCCTCGGAAGGACGCCGATGAGGGCCACCGAAAGCCGACAAGGCCCACAGCCACCAGCACGAAGACAGCAGCGGGAGGATAGCAGCCCAGCAACCCCCATCTTTCCACCTCATTTTCCATTTTTTGCATCTCTTTCTAGGTTCTTTTTTGGTAGAATTTGGGGAGAAACTTAGATCCTTTATCACTCTTGTAAGATCTGGATTTTTGATTTTGAGATAATGACTAGGTTGGGGCTAAATTTGGATTTGATTTTTGGGGGTTGGCTTGGAGTGGGGTTGGTGGCGGCTGGATTTCTTAGGGTTTGGCATGAAATTTGGTTAATTTGCCACTAAGATATTGTGAAGTTAAAAATACCAAATCAATGGACTTTTTTTTTGATCGAATTCATTGACTTTCTTGTTAACTTGCTTCACTATGTGAATGCTTCTTCTTGTTTCATTCGATCGATCAATTAGTCCACGTACAATGAAAGCTAACTTCAATGCACATCATAATCTTAGTTATGCACTTTTTAACCTTAATTATGCACATTTTAATCTTATTTATGCACTTTAATTTTAAAAGTTTATTATGTATGCATACCATAATGTTATATTTGCACGACATAACATTATATTTGCACATTTTAATATTATGTATGCACTTTAATTTAAAAGCCTATCATATATGCACACCATAATGTTATATTTGCACAACATAACATTATATTTGCACAACATAACATTATAATTGCACATTTTAATCTTATTTATGCACTTTAGTTTAAAAGCCTATTATATATGCACACCATAATGTTATATTTGCACAACATAATATTATATTTGTACATTTTAATCTTATTTATGCACTTTAATTTGAAATTGTTAAATGCTTGAAAACAAATAGATGATAAGTCCATTTAAAATGAACATTGCATACCGTAAAGGCGGGGTGGCGCTGCCCCCCCTTAACCCCCCGTCGAGGATCTCCGCCCCCCGGATCCCCCGATGCGACGCCGGTGAAAAATGATTCAAGACACATTAACAATAATCTTTATTGTGCATTTCATATTATTACTCATACACGTCGACATTTTATTCTTGCACTTTATCATTTTATTTATACACTTTATATTTGCACAACAAAGTGTCGAAAACGGGAAAAAGTGCATTTACCCATAAAATTAGAAATATTTACCTATTTACCCATAAAATTAGGCTCATTTACCCATAAATTAAGCATATTTCAATTATAAATTTTTATAATTGAAATAGGCCCATTTACCTATTTACCCCATAATGAATTATTATGTCTGCATAACATAAAGTTATATTTACACAACAGGATGTTATATGTGTACAACATCAAATTATACTTGCACAACAAAAAGTGTTACACGAAAAAAAATCCTGGGACAAAGGAAAAAAAAATCTGGCCCGAAAAGGGGGGCACAGGGGAAGGGGGGCACACGCATGGGCCAAGGGGGCACATGAGGTTGACATTTTACTAATTAAATTAGGCCCATTAGTAAATAAATTATGCCCATTATATATATATATATATATATATATATATATGCAAAGGTTCAAATGTAAAATTACTTTAGGGTGTAAAATTTGCTTAAGGTGTAAAATTCTCTTAATGGGCCTAATTTTTGTAGGTAAATTGCTAATGAGCCTAATTTATTTACTAATGGGCCTAATTTAATTAGTAAAATGTCAACTTCATGTGCCCCCTTGCCCCATGCGTGTGCCCCCCTTCTCGGGCCAGAATTTTATTTTATTTTTATCATTTTTTTTTTTCGCTTTAACACTTTCTGTTGTGCAAGTATAACTTGATGTTGTGCACATATAACATCCTGTTGTGCAAATATAACTTTATGTTGTGCAGACATAATAATTCATTATGGGGTAAATAGTAAATGTGTCTATTTCAATTATAAAAATTTATAATTGAAATATGCTTAATTTATGGGTAAATAACCCTAATTTTATGGGTAAACAGATAAATATGTCTAATTTTATGGGTAAATGCACTTTTTCCCGTTTTCAACACTTTTTGTTGTGCAAATATAAAGTGTATAAATAAAATGATAAAGTGCAACAATAAAGTGACGATGTGTATGAGTAATAATATGAAGTGCACAATAAAGATTATTGTTAATGTGTCTTGAATCATTTTTCACCGGCGTCGCATCAGGGGGTACGGTATGCAATGTTTATTTTAAACGCACTTATCGTCTATTTGTTTTCAAGCATTTAACAATTTCAAATTAAAGTGCATAAATAAGATTAAAATGTGCAAATATAATATTATGTTGTGCAAATATAACATTATGGTATGCATATATAATATGCTTTTAAATTAAAGTGCATAAATAATATTAAAATGTGCAAATATAATGTTATGTTGTGCAAATATAATGTTATGTTGTGCAAATATAACATTATGGTGTGCATATATAATAGACTTTTAAATTAAAGTGCATAAATAAGATTAAAATGTGCAAATATAATGTTATGTTGTGCAAATATAACATTATGGTGTGCATATATAATAGGCTTTTAAATTAAAGTGCATAAATAAGATTAAAATGTGCAAATATAATGCTATGATGTGCAAATATAAAATTATGGTGTGCATATACAATAGGCTTTTAAATTAAAGTGCATAAATACGATTAAAATGTGCAAATATAATGTTATTTTGTGCAAATATAACAATATGGTGTGCATACATAATAAGCTTTTAAAATTAAAGTGCATAAATAAGATTAAAATGTGCATAATTAAGGTTAAAAAGTGCATAACTAAGATTATGATGTGCATGATTAGCAATTTGCTATTGTTGCGCTCTTGTCTATTATGTAACATATGTGGGATTTGAACCCACATCTTTGTGCAAACGCACATTGCTCTACCAATTGAGCTAATACGCTAAATTATGATTTTCATGCTAAAATAGAAGAACTTAATCGACCTAAAGCATATCGCAATAAAATTCTAAAATCCAATTAGCTCATTATTCACAAACAATTTGACAATGCTATGAACATGAAATTAGCTCCAAATCAACCCAAAAACACAACCATATCATCAATTTCAATCAATTTGGATGTTGGCAAAAAAAACTCAAATTCTAAAGCATATCGCAATAAAATTCTAAAATCCAATTAGATCATGATCCATAAACAATTTGACAATCCTATGAACATGAAATTAGCTCCAAATCAACCCAACAACACAACCATATCATTAATTTCAGTCAATTTGGCTTTTGGCAAAAAACCCCAAATTCTAAAGGATATCGCAATATAAAATTCTAAAATTCAATTAGCTCATGATCCATAAACAATTTGACAATGATATGAACATGAAATTAGCTCAAAATCAACCCAACAACACAACCATATCATCAATTTCAATCAATTTGGCTTTTGGCAAAAAAAACCCAAATTCCGCTCCTAAATCAAACCCTAGGTTTTCAATCTCAATCTAAATTATTCAAATAATCTAAATAATTGTAATACACAAGTTTAGGGTTAGAAATCATACCAAATTCGAGTTGAAACAAGGAATAAAATCGGGATTTTGAATGGTTTCGAACCAAAAATGTCGAACAACACTGTTGGGGGAGATGGGCTCGGTGTGAGCTCGGCTGGGCACGAACCAAGGGGGTTCCGGTCTCGGGGGGTGCACCTGAGGGAGGTGGTTCGAGCGGGGGGTGGCTGGTGGCCAGAGGTGGCTCCTGGGTGGCGTGGAGAGCGACGAGAGAAGAAGCGGATTGTGGGCTCGATTGGGCAGCAGGTGGCCCGGGGTGTGGCTAGGCGCTGGTGGCCGGAGGTGCGCACAGGGCTTAGGGGGTGCGCCTGAGTGAGGGGGTTCGAGCGGGTGGGGGCTGGTTGCCGGAGGTGGCTCGTGGGTGGCGTGGGAGGCCGAGACAGTGGTGGCTCGAACAAGGGGAAAAGGTTCGGTGATGGTGCAACTGGGCTCGAACCAAGCCAAGTCAGGGCTAGGGGGTGCGCACAGGGGTGGGCTCGAGGGCGGCTAGGCGCTGGTGGCCGGAGGTGGCTCGAGGTGGTCAGGTGGGTGTGGGTGCGGGAGTCCGAGCGTGACACTGACTGTTGGAAGCGCGCGTCCTCAATTTGAAAATGGGATGTTCATTAAAAAATTAAATTTTACACCTTAAACAATTTTACACCCTAAGGATATTTTACATTTTAACTCTTCCTTATATATATATATATATATATATATATATATATATATATATATATATATATATATTCAAATGTAAAAACTCCTTATTGTGTAAAATCCGCTTAACGTGTAAAATTTAGTATTTTAATCCTATCCCACACGCGCCTCAATTAAAAAAAAAGTTAATTTGGCCGGCCATGGCTGCCACTCCGTTCCTCTCTCACTCTCCTTCGCGCCATCGATGCCGGTTAGCTGTGCCTCACCCACTTCAGATCCGGCGACGACGCCGACCTCGGAGCTCCTCTCACCGGGCACACACCTCGCTCTCAGACCACTACCTCTCGATCACCATCGTCGTTGGTCCACTTCCGAATTCCTACACCGCATTCACCGCCGCCACCACTGCTTCCGAACACTCCCACAGTCTACCGGCGCCGTCCAGCCACTTTCTCGATTTCCCCTCCTTTCTCGATTCGCCGATGTCTCTCCCCTTCCATCGCTCGATCCCTCTCCAAATTGATTGTATTGCTTTATCTGTCTCCTACTTTTCTATTGTTTGTAATTTGATTTGCTCTCTGATATGAGCAGGAAACACAAATTTCATTCTTGATTTGCTCTCTGATCTGAGGATTGAGGAGCTGCTCGACCTCCGGAATCATCCCAATCTCGGTGAGTCTCCAACGCCTCTCAATTTTGTTCTTGTGTTCTCATTAGGCTGATGGTTTGAGCATTGATGGAAGGTCAAAATAACGAATCAAAAAGACTTAATGAAACTATGATATAGCGCATGCATCATAGCTTGTGAAACTATGATACATCTGTGATGCAGCAGCTGTTGCTCTTCGTATGTGTTGCTCATAAGGTGTTTGTTAAAATGACTGAATGAAACTATAATACATTTTTTATTTGTTCATCAGTTATAGCATTTGATTAAAACTATGATGCTTGCTGCACCAAAGTTTTCCCTCAAGTAGATGCTCTGACCGAGCTTTAAAAACCTAGTATCAAGGGCCTCGTGAGCAATGTGACGTTCTATAACGTGTATTACCTAACCTGTGTGAATGTTTGTGGATTAAGTTCTTCTATGCATTTCGCCTTATGTACACTTCAAGCGTTTGCAAAGAAATGGTATTTTTTTAATGCCTTTGACAATTAACATGATTGCAGATGTTGTAGCTGGAATCGCGAGGAGTGAAGAAACAAATATGATGGTCCAGTGCCATGCTTTCTGTCCTGCACCTGTAGTCTTCCACTTCACCTGTCCAAGTAAGCGTGCATCGCTGTTAGTATTATTAGTAAGTATATATCTTTTTGTTTTAAAAAGAGTGTGCACCATTAGATAGAGACCTTACCTTGAGAAAAATCATGCTAGGAAAGATAAAGGTTAAAGGCAGAAGTGTAAATGATCCAATAAGGTTGATGAAGTCACCCATAAAGGGAAGAGCTGCTGTAATTAGTGTATTTCCAGTGAAGACAGAAACACGAAGGATGAATCTGCGCTTGAGGTTTTCCCTTGAGTAGATGCTCTGACCGAGCTTTAAAAACCTAGTATCAAGGGCCTCGTGAACAGGTTGAACGAATATCTGATTTCACAAACATAGTGAATTATTCATCTGTTATTGGATAACTACAGCATGCCTTATGATTAGTTCTAATGTGTATTTTCTAGCGTTATGTTCATGTTTCGTCAAGAAACTTCAATGGGATCTTTGTCTATCTCATTTTGCGATCCTTATTTGCAGTTAAGTAGAAAGTAAAAGATGAGACTCACATGTTGGGAAATGATATTCTGCAGAAAAACTGCAGCATTTATCAGGACTTTCACCCATTTCGGGCCGCTGAGGTGCTTAGGCAGGTACTGTGATACTTGTGTACCATAAGCCCAGTAGCCAACTATACACACTCCATAATACACCATTAGCCCTAATGTGTACTGTGTTAGGAGTGCTCTTCTCATGTTCTTGACTGCTGGATGCCTTAGAGTCGACTGTAAACAGTGAATAATCATTGTTAAGTTGAGTGTTTTTTGCACAATTGTAAACCTTTCCTTACTATGTATTTGTAAATTCCATTTACTCAAATTTAGAAAAGTAAATGACCTGTAGTTCAAGTAACATTCCTGAAGTGTTGGTCACAACAATGGCTGAAACAGCGCTGAATGCGTTTAATACCTTGTCTGCTTTGCTACCTTCTACTTGGTAGTTTTGATCCTTGTTCCTAATGCCTGTGAAAAGTATCAAAGATATTACACCAAAAATGATACTTTCTATTCTTGTTGAAGGTAAAGTCTGGAGTATGACTATCTGATTGATGAAACTTCATCATAATGGATACCAAATTTGCCTTGGGCTAGCTAAGGTGCATATTTACCATCCTTGATTAAAACTACTAACAGCAAACTGATGTAGCCGAAGGTGAGGATAGCAGAGGCTCCTGACCAAACTCTCATGGCTGAGATGTTTGGGACGACGAAAGAGAATATGCAGTATGCCGCTCCTGTCATGATGATGAAGTACTGAAGCCTCAAAGTAGAGTCACTAAAAACCAGATTCATCTCCTGTTATGAGAGCATTTATATTCATCAGGCATATGGGTAAATCGGTATGATTTTGTGTTTCTTTTCAGTTTTTTCATCTGGCTTTCTACAGTTTACCTTCAATGCCAATCCACTTAGTAGGATGAAACCCATGTTTCCAAGTAGCAGCGTCGAAAATTGGAGAAACCATGTGAGATAGTACATCCTTTTCCCTTCAAGTGATAGAAAATATGTGAGATAAGTACAACAACTTGAAGCTTTGATTTTCCTTCCCCGCATTCCATGATCAATTTCAGTTTTCATTTTCTGTGACTGTGTGGTTTCGGAGCTGAAGATGGATGCCTTGGATTCTGATGTAGGAGTTGTTAATATTTGCTATTCTATTTGATGATTTCAGCACATAGTTCTGGCATTTGGGTGAATTGTTACTTTTAAGTATCAGCTCAATTGATTTCTGAATGCATTGTCTGATTCTTTGCCTCTGATGATGATCAGATTAATACTTTCGTTCTTCTGAGCAGCCCTCTGATGATTTTGTTCCTTTGAACTGATTTTGTTCCTTCTTCTTCGGCAGCAAGCACTGAGTTTGTTCTCCATGGCCTAGAGCCTACTCAGTTCTTTCCTTTTCTTGACAATGGTGATTCTAGACTGTGATTTTTATTGTCCGTAAGCTGGATTTTTGTACTTAATAAGGTTTAAAAGCCTATTAGCTCAATGGTAGAGCAATGTGCTTATGCACAGAGATGTGGGTTCAACTCCTGCATAGGCTAAATTGCTCAATTTTAATAGTTTGTATTTGCACAATTGAATCTTACTTTTGCACAATTGTATTCTAAATATGCACAATTCTATCTTACTTTTGCACAATTGTCGCCTCATTCAAAACTAAAATTTAATGGGGTGATTACTAGAATGTCCTAAAATT
This sequence comes from Persicaria maculosa, assembly GCA_963922045.1. Taxonomy (NCBI): domain Eukaryota; kingdom Viridiplantae; phylum Streptophyta; class Magnoliopsida; order Caryophyllales; family Polygonaceae; genus Persicaria; species Persicaria maculosa. Next base: position 53,874,780 of record OY998253.1, read on the forward strand.
TGGACCTTATTAGGAAAGAGGCTCCCCCCTCCTCCAAATTAGCAAAATGTCCACCGCCCCCCTTGGCCCCTGTGCCCCCCCTCCCGCCTCAATTTTTTTTTTTTTTGCCGCGTTTCCAAAGTTGCTGAAACGGAATTGCTGAAACTTCATTTTCAGCACATACAGGAGTTTCAGCAATCCCTGTTTCAATTTTTTTTCCCAGTTTTTTTTTCCCGTGTTGTTGAAACGGAATTGCTGAAACTCCTGTTTCAGCACATACGGTTTCAACAACTCCTGTTTCATTTTTTTTTCCAATTTTTTTTTCGCGTTGCCGAAACGGAATTGCTGAAACCGGAGTTGCTGAAACCGTGTTGCTAACCCAGAGTAGCTTTTTTCCCCTTTTTTTTCGCATCATCACTTCTGAAGTTGCTGAAATCGGATTTTTTTCCAAAGAAATGCTGAAATATATGCTTGTGTGTAAGATATAGTAGCCCATACAAATTTATAAGAATTAATTTCCACGTTTCAGCATAATGAATTTTGCTAATAAAAAATAATTTTGCTGAAATCGTGTTGCATAAATTGTTGTTTTTTTTCTTTTTCTTTTCGCGTCATCACTTCGACACCGGAGTTGCTGAAAATGGAGATTTTTTTTAAAAATGCTGAAATGCTAAAATATATCCTTGTGTGTAATATATAGTAGCTCAAACAGTTTTATAAGAATTAATTTAAGCATTTCAGCATAATGAATTCTACTAGTGAGAATTAATTTTAGCATTTCAGCATTCTACAAAAAGTTTCGATAAGGCAAAAAAATTGCTGAAATTTTAAATATCCAAAATTATCAACAAAACAAACTCAAATAACATTTTGCTAATAAAAATTAATTTCAGCATTTTAACATAACGAATTGAAATAAACTCCACAAAAGAAATAACAAAAACCTACCACATAGTTCCTCTTCACCACTATTGGATTCTCATGTTACGTCTCACATACTAACCCACACAAAATGAAATAAACTCCACAAAAGACCAACACACCACGGTAAAGTCAAACTTTAACCAATACAGTACAAAATAAAGCTGCCAATGGTTAACAACTTTAATTAATGCAAAGGAAAAGAAGACCAAGGGGAGGCAACTTACACACGCTACCAGCATCACTGAAGAACCACTTGCTAGCAAAGAGATGCCAGCACACGCGCCACAAGACAAGCGCCAAGACCACCAACAGCAGCTGTCCGCCGGGCAAATAAACATATCAGCAACTCAATTAGTTGCAAGCCGGCGAGGGAAAATCCAAGAAGAAACCAGGCAAATAAACATATCATCTATCCTCCAAGAAGAAACCAGGGAAAATCCAAGAAGAAACGCCGGAATCCACCAGAATCCACCAGCGAATCTGCTGAAACCACCGGAATCCACCAGCGGAATCCACCAGCGAATCTGCTGAAACGCCGGAATCCCGCGAAGAGACGATCTGGAGAGGGATCTGGAGAGGGATCGGAACTTCCATCGCAGCGAGCGGAAATCACCGGATCTGCACAGGAGTTCGAGATCCGCCATCGTCTACTCCTCCATAGATCTGCACAGCGAGCGGAAATCGCCGGATCCATCGTCTCCGCCATCGCCGAATCTACAGTAGAAGGAAATAGCGATCAAAATCGAAAGAGGAGAACGGAGAGAGCAGATCTGAATCCAATGCACCGGAGAGAAGAGGGAAGGGATAAGCAGGAAGAAGATGAGAGGCGGCGGCGCGAGCTGCAAACCGATTCCGGCAGGAGAACGAGCGGGGATGAGGGAGACAGAGAGGGAGGCGGGGATGAGGGAGAATGTGAACAGAAGGTAGGGGGGCCAAGGATTTAGCTCGTGGACTTTTAACAAAAAAAAAATAAATCCGTGGACAGTTTTTTAATTTGACCCAAAATTTGCGCCTTCGGCGCAAATTTTCTCAAATTTAATTTGGTTCTCCCTAAACTAAAAATCAAATTTGGGCACTTTGTTTTACAATTGCACAACTGCACTTTACGGTTGCACAACTGCACTTTAAAGTTGCACAAATGCACTTCACAGTTGCACAAATGCACTTTAAAGTTACACAAATGCACTTCACAGTTGCACAAATGCACTTCACATATGCACAAATGCATTTGTGCAACTTTAAAGTGCATTTGTGCATCTTTAAATCTGAAATATGTAGTTATATAATGTGTATTTTGAAATTGTATAAACTCTCATCTAGAATATGTAAATTTAAAATCTGAAATCTGTATAAGCTGTAAACTAAAATCTGAAATTGTATAAACTATCATCAGAGCCATTTTGAGCTAATAGGCTTTAGTGCAAAACTTCAAAAGGCTTAAGCAGGACAATGTGGAAAAGATAAACAAATATTATTTGCAATTTATTATCCTAAAATGAATCAAATTCAGCATCAAAAGTGCATCCGTTTTGCTATCTTTTAAGAATGCACTATTATCTCTTAAGTTAGCACATTTGCTATCTAATATTGCACTTAAATATTAAGAATGTGGACTTAAATCTTTTTATCTCCCAATCTCACCTAAACAAAAACTAAATCTCTATTAATATGTATTGACTAAAGTCATCATCATGCTCATAGTCATTTTGCCAAAGATTAACACATTTTAGTCTTTAGATAAACTGCTAATTTCTTAACCTCCGAAGTTAAAGCTTCTAAAGAGTCCTAACCTCAGGTTCATCTGTCGTCAAAGGAAGACCTTGCGCAATCGGTATCCGTAGCTTTTCTTCTTGAATTGTTACTTCATGCAACTTTTTAAAGAACTTCTCTTCCTTCTCCTTTCCTGTGATAGATGAAGAAATTTTAAAACATGAGATTTCCAGGTTCAGAAAACACTGAATATCTAATTTGCAGCTTATACCTTCCCCCAAACACAGCAGTTAACTAGATCACTGATATTAGTGAAAACAGCTGCACTCATTCCTCATTCAAGTCCGATTACAGAAATACCTTTACCAAGCTCAAGGAATACATTTGATATTTCTAGACATAAGATCTTGCACATTTTCAAAATACTTGCCCCGTCTTCAGTTGGGAAAGTTGTAAGTTTCTGCCTCAATGTTTGCGCAATTCAGCGACATGTTTAACATATCAAGTGTGTTAAATCATCACCACTGATCGTTGAACAATCAAGTTGCAAAATCACTATCATGCCTGAGTTATCAACATCCAACAAACAGTTGCTAATAAGATTAAGACATACCTTTGTTCGTAGCTTAAATGGTTTCTGAGATGTAGCTTTCAGTTGCTTCTTCTTCTTTAAGTTCCTCCCACCGACATTTCTTGAAGAAACCGAGCTCTGATGCAGTTAATATATCAAATAAGTGTCACAAAATACAATAAAACTTTAATCCCCTTAAGAAGTCGATGCAATTCCTAAAATCTTACAGTTCTTCGGCTTTCCAAGCTTTCACCATCTACTTGAGCAGTTTTGACACAAAACCAGCATGTGAATGAAAAAAACCGATTGTACATGGTAAATATTCCCTATGATAAAGCTCATAGGCTTATGTACTGTGTAATTCAAGCCCTAATATTTTGAATTGACATGATAGGTAAATGCAGTTTACGACATGCAGTTTATTTTTGCAGAATTTTGGGGCTTGTTAGCATAAGTTGGATATCTGTCATTTTATATATGTTGCATAAAAAATAGTATAGAGCTAAATAAAGAACAAGTAATTTGGTGACATATTATCTTATTTTGTGAATTTAGACATTATAGGAATGCCCAAAAAATGGGCATTTTTAAATAAAGAGAAAGTGTTTCATTTAAAAATGGGCAGATTCTTTGCAGCTAAAATGTTAATACGAATACTTGATAGTTTCACCATTTTTCCCATGTTTGAGAAATCTCTTGACTTGTATTCAGATGGGAACAAACTACAAGGCAGCTATAATTCCTCAGAGTAAGAGTATAAGAGAGGCACTACATGGATGGACCAAGGAAGCTAGGAAGAAAAGAAGGCAAGATCAGTAAGATGACTGATGAACTAGAAATTAAGCCCCTTTCTCAATCTGAAATTGAGATACAAATACCAGATGCGTCTTTAAGTCGGAGTCATTCTAGTATAAGGTGCAAAAATAAAATTATAATGTGCATTTGTGCAACTGTGAAGTGTATTTGTGCAACTGTGAAGTGCATTTGTGTAACTTTAAAGTGCATTTGTGCAACTTTGAAGTGCATTTGTGCATCTTTCAATCTGAAATCTGTAATTATATAATGTGTATTTTGAAATTGTATAAACTCTCATTTAGAATATGTAAATTTAAAATCTAAAATCTGTATAAGCTGTAAACTAAAATCTGAAATTGTATAAACTATCATCTAAAATCTGCAAATCATATAATCTGAAATCTGTATCAGCTGTAAACTAAAACATGTAATTTAAAAATCTGTATCAGCTGTAAACTAAAAAACACTTCTATATAGATCCAGGTGGAGTCGAACCACCAACATCCTGAACAATAGGCGCTCATTCCTAATCGAGCTTATGAATCTTAACCCAAGTACCAAGCTAACCTAAATATGGACAAGCTAAGAACATTTGAGTTCTAAAAATGCACTTTTCCGTTTTATACTTGCACTTTTTCAAACTAAAATTGCACATAGAAATGGAACTTATCATTTAAAAAAAAAAGGGCTTAGGAGATTTTCAATCAAGTAAGATTTTCACACACCAACAAAAGGGCTTAGGAGATTGCATTAGAAGATAACAGGAAGCAGCCCAAGAAAAGGGCTTAGCAAACAAGCAAATCCTAGCTAACCCAAGTTTGCAAATATGCCTGAAAATTTCCCAGACCAGTGAAGTACGAGCCATTGAGGAAGCACCTTCATCCCCTTCTATACTACCTTTATCCAGTTCCTAATCAATGTCCAGCAATTTCAAAACCTGCTAACAACAACCCAGGTTCAGATTTTACAGTGTGAATTGACATAAGATCTAAACCAGGTCCTCTATTCACCAATGGCTTCCCCCAGCCTCCCATGCCACAGCAGCTACACACAATTCATACAATTTCATTCAGATTTGTAAAAAAAAATTGTAATCTTCCATAACTAGTGTTAGTGTTAGTGCTTGATGAAGCATCGACATCTAAACAGCCTGCATAACCTAGGCAAGACAAGAAAACTCGTTCCCTTGCTTTACTATTATCTAGTTTTTTTATATGAAAGTGTTCCTCTTAGGAGGAAGGTAAGACGTTTTCTGCATAGAATCAAGCTAACAAAAATTAAAATTTGGAGTAGCACAGCAAATTCCTCACCTACTGATAGGAAGAACAAAAGCGAAATTGCAAAGTCCTAACCTGTACAGCTACTCCAAATTTGCATAAAAAAGATGAATTGCAAAGTCTTGTGGAAAATATGTGAATCATATCTGTAGAAGATGTGCTCTAAACTCACAATATATACAACTCTGCAGTTCACTCGAAACCGGTGATTTTAATCAAGCACAGATATCTTGAACATGAACAAGGATCCAAGAAAGTATCAACTAAAGATCAAATGTGCACTATGAGTTGCAGATTCGGGATATGAGATCCAGTTCACAAATTCATAAAATTAAAATCCATAAAATATGAGAGTCGAGGAAGAAAAGGAAGAACAGACCTAACTCTGGAAACCCTCCGGGAAAGCTGAGGCTGGAGCTCAAGAGGAAGGCCGAGAAATTGGGCCGAATTGGGAACTTAGTAATATCTCAGTTGCTCTTGAACTAATTTACTGTCGCCCTGATCTCCATCTTCTTCTTCAGTGCGAAGTTCTTGAGCACCTGAAGAAAGGGGAAATCCTCCAAACTTCCTCACCTCCATATATCCTCCATCGGGGTGCCAATGACAGGGTCGATCGCCGCCTTGCCACCTTTCCGCCTTGCAAGATCAGATCCACCGCCCAATGGACCATCCTCTCCAGGTGCCAATTGAAGCTCCGATGCTGAAGCATCGCCATCTCATCAACAACGGTGTGAATTGATTCCACATAAACAACGGCGGCGGTAGGGGAGCGAGACGGAGGAAGCTTCGTAGGAGAAGAGAGGAGGAGCTTCGCCGCCCTTTCATCTGAACAGGCGATGAGAGAGGGAGTGCCCTGGCTCGATGCGAGAACTCGAGAAGGAAGAGGCGTGTTTTTTTAAAACCCGGTTCGTTTTTTTTTAAATCAGCCCGCATGTCCGGTTTTGTATTAAAATATAAAATTTTACACGTTAAGCATATTTTACACGTTAAGGAGTTTTTACATTTTAGAGAGAGAGAGAGAGAGAGAGAGTTTAGATCCTATAAGAGCATGCCTTTTTATGTAAAATGTGAGCAAATTTTACCCATTGGATAAATGGAAATAGATGGATGAGATTGAACCACAATTTTAATTAATTAATTATTAATATTAGTGGGGCCCACAGTTAAAGATTCGCCCATTGCATTTTATAGAGCGTGTAATTCAACTAAGCTCTTTTAAACCTAGACCCCCCTAATCTCTTTCATCACCGCCCAGTAGAGAATCAGAAGCATATTAGGTCAGATTGGAATGGATCTCCTATTTTTGCAACCGCCGGCGTTCTCGCTTGTCATCACCGCCCGCATCCACCTCCAACAATTTCCGATTTCCTTGGATCGACCCATCCATGTTACCTCCCATCTCCTCCAATGATACGCAGATCCGGCTCTTCTCCGATGCATATTCTGCAGGCTGCAGCGACCAGTTGTCCCTAGTACTCGCTTTGCAAATCTGCTAACTTTTTTTTAATCTTTAGATCCGGAAAGAGGTCAACCAGACACTGAATCTCCATGCCCAATTGGCAATTGCAAAGGTTTGATCGGTTTGACTTTCTTCATTCCATAGTTATTTATTTGAATCACTAAAAACATCTAGATTGTAAATAATTTTTTGCCTCATTATTGTGCTAGTTTTTTTTTTATATCTATAATTATATATACCATTTTTTTTTCCAATAACAACAATTCAAGTAATTGTGCGAGTATATATTTGTATAATCGTGCCTTCCTTTTATTACAGATCATTGCTTTACGAAGTCGAGCAACTTGCCATGAGAAGCTTCCGGTTGTGTTTCGATAATTGTAAAACACCAAGTGGAGTTGAGTTTTGACAAATTATTCACCTATATCTAGTTTATTGTTCGTATGTATGTAGGATTTTTTTGGGGTGGGGGTTGTCTATATATTGACGGATATAAACGGAGATTATTCGTATATATGTCATAAATTATTCGTTTGTATATTCAAGTATACGGGGAGTTTTGTTCATGTACGGAGATTATTCGTATATATGTCATAATTATTCGTCTGTATATTCAAGTATATCAATGGTGAGATTTTCATATGATCTCAATAATATTGCACGTAATTTATATTTTTTGGTTTGACGAGAAGATTTTATTCGTATGGAAATGAGATATTATTCATCACAATAAGGAAAATGTGTTGGTAATAGGGATGGCAATTTCACCCGCACTCGACGGATATCCATCTCACCCGACCCGAAAAAATGGGTGAAAATCCGAAATAAAGCGGGGATATTAAATGGGTGATGGGTGAAGGGTGATGGGTCGGGTCGGATTCGGGTGAAGCCATTCCCCACCCGTCACCCGATCCATCACCCGACCCATCACCCGACTTATATTATATACTTATATTTTATATGTGCAATTACCAATATACTCCTAAACCCTAATTCAAGATACCTATCAAACGATTAAAATGGAAATATCTTGTCATAAAGTAAGTTATGTAATTTTTATTTGAAGATATATAATGCAATTGACTCCTAATTAAAATGAAAATGTGAAGTGTTCAACAATATATACACACTGTAAAGTGTTCAATGTAAAATTTGTCAACAATATATACACACACTTTTTACAGTGTTATAAACCGTGTATATATATATACACTCTCCTTACCAAAAAAACAGTATATATATGATATACACTGTAAAAGTGTATATAACATATTATTATTATTATTATTATTATTATTATTATTATTATTATTATTATTATTATATATGCGGGCCCGGGACAGGTCCGGGATTTGCGGGATTTGTGCCCACCCCTAGAATATTTAATGTCTTGTATTTCACCCGAATTTTCACCCGATCCACCCGATCACCCGGTGGATGATGGGTGGACGGGGCGGGTGAAATAGTTGGTGGGTGATGGGTCGGGTAGGGTGAAGGGTTTTGGGTGGTGGATCGGGTGACGGAAGTAGATCATCCACCCATCACCCGACCTATTGCCATCCCTAGTTGGTAAGAACTTTTAATAAACATGGTATTACTTACATATGAATAATTTCGCGGTTGTCGAATAATCTTGTGGAGAGTGAAAATCACTCTCTTTAGAGGAGAGAGTGAACTAGAATTTAGTGTGGGTCCCATAATAATTAATTTAAATTTGATTTAAAAATTGAATTAATCTCATCCATCCACTCTCTTAATCAAAGGTCAAGATTTGCTCGCATTTTACATGGTAAGCCTTGCTCACGCACGCACGCACGCACATCGATTCCTTCACTTTGAAGACGGGATTTGCTCTTGTGGAGACTGTTGGTGATTCGTTTTTGTTACTGTAGGAGGTAGGATTTTTCTTTTGAATTGAGAAGGTAAAATTTGATCACATGAAACAGAGATTAGACTCTGATACAGCTTGAATTTTGCAAACAGTTTGAGGCTTTGAGCTATCAAAGCACCAAAAGTTTGCATTCCCTCTCAGCAGTTGATGCCACATTGCTTAACATCAGGTCTTGAAAGGGATCGATTCTCACCCAGAGCAAGGAGATGATGGAAACCAAGGGGACTGATCTAATGATCACAAATTCACAATGGTAGGTGTCTTGTTTTGCTGCCCCATAAGACCTTTATGGAACGGTTACATATGGCCAATCACCTAAAGGACGAAGAAGAGTGACTCATACCGGCGGCAATGGCATCCGAAATCCCAGCAACAACTCCTACAAATCCCTCTTTAGAGTTAGTTCATCATATGAACCAAAACCCTAAACTAAAAATTCCCGTCCGCACAAAACAAACTCACCCTTCGCCAGGAAAAAGTAATCAGTTGATAACAAGACAGACCTGACAGCGAACACGAGAAACAGACAGTAGAAAGACAAACACAACGAAGCGGTAGAAATCTCCTTGAAGATTTTTGATGGACTATTATGAATTTTCTACTCGGATTTATGCAGCTGGTTCATATTGTGTCATAATTTGTTAAGAGATTATGTAATGCTAATATTTCTGCAAGTAAAATCAGCAACATAAGGGCTCCATGGTGACTCCTGGATGACATAAATGGGAATCGAAATCTAAGAGTAGGCATGGCTGATAACTGTTTGACACAAATCGCTGGCTATCAGTTGCTCAACTTGGGGTGGAAGTTGGTCGAACACTAGAAGCGGCGCATCTGGGTCTTGCTCCATACCCGTTTGAGCAAACCATTGTGCTACAAGGTTTACATGTGCAGGTACGTGAGACAGGGCCACCCTGTCTCTTTCAAAAAACTCACGCTCCATTTGCGTATTCCTGGATCGGATGCTTAGGAATTCCTCAGGGGATAGGATAGTCTGAAGATCCATTTCGATAATCAAGGACTGTGTTCCCAAGCGCTTCCACAGCTTGAGACCTGTCCACAAGCAATGCTCTTGCACTTCCTCGGCAGACAAACGACTCGTCAGTAAAGGCGTCGTCTTAAAAGCAAAGGCTTGAACAAATCTTCCTTGATCGTCTCTGAATATCCCCCCTACTCCAGCTTCAAGCATGTCGGCTTTCAATACTCCATGTATATTTAATTTGATCCAGTTTACCGGCGGGCATCTCCATAAGTCCATGCTGCATACATATATGCCTTCATTAATCAATATTCATAATACTAAAACGCAATAACCAACATATTCATACCTTGTTTGCGGGAAGATTTGGATAACAACTGGCTCCTCCTTCGAATAAGACTGGGCTCCCAACAGAAACAATCTTTCGTCATAAACATAGCTATTCATGAATGGCTGATAAAACCCAGACTCACTGATTGCCGTGCTAGGGTCATGCGAAGTAAGTTGGTCCAACGAATTAGGCTTGAAGGCATCACCATCTCCTCTCAACATCACAATAGAGTTGAGTATATGACCACCATAGAGATTATCAATGGCAATATTAAACAACTTATTCCAGGAGGTAACCACACCATACTCCTCCATCGCCCAGAGATGGAAGACTCTCCTCGCAGCGTAGAGCAATATGGAAAGCATGCCAGAATATTTTAAAAGCTTCATCTGCTGAGTCGATCCTCCTTCGCGGAAAATAGTCACCATGAAGAGGTTGAGATTAGGCGGAAGCACCATCACTTTGAAGGTTTCAAGCTCGCAATCAAACATCAACAACAACATACAAAAGGTGGCATCTGGATCGATATCATCCTCGTCATCTTGAACAAAAGCATTAACATTTTGGGATGATGACAGCAGCCAATGAACTGTTCCATTTAAGAAACAACTATTGGTAGGGTTGGGGAAGCCATAGGTTCCGAGTCCAGTGAAAATCTTTGTCGTAGCCTCTACCTCCTTCCAGAGTGCTTATCGAGATGAGTATACCTCGAACATTAGGTGCTGCTTAGTATGCAAAGAAGACACAGATGCAGATGAACGAGGAATCGAAACTCTCAGCACTTTGAAATCATTCTCCGAACTCTGGTAACCGAAACCTATTGCATTCGGTTGGAAGCGGCTGTCAACCGTGAAAGTACCCCAATCCAGCCTTATAATTAGGGGAGCGCTCTTGTCCTGGACGGGGAGCAAGGGCAGAGCAACGTACCTACGAATCACCGGATTCCATAGGAGGGTGGAGTCGAAGGGAGACGATTTTGTATAGGTAAGGCACACTACACCATGAATCACATCAACTAACTCCAACTTCATGGTGGAAGGCGTAGCAATATCCTGAAATGGAAACGGGAAACTCAAATTCCTTACATGTAGATGGAATTCTTGAGGGTGATAGAGAACGTAGGAACCGCGACCACGATCTACGAGGAGATATGGTTGCCGATTAGCTGCCGGCTTAGCAGAGTAGGAGGCCTTGAAGGAATGGTGGCTGCAGATGAATGAAGTGGATGAGATCATAGAGTTCCACTCTTTGCAAACACATCGGCTTCTCCCTAAGGTTTTGATATCTAATCTCTTGAAGATCTCCCCAAACCATAAGCCCCAGTCTAGCACCCTCAGTTTTCCATTGGAGGACTCCATTGAAAGATCTTCTGCAAAACAACCAGAAGGAAAACTTACAATTCTATTTTGCCCATTATAGATTGTAGATATATATATTCTTTTGTTCATGCTTCACCAGTACGTAATATATAACGACCTGTCTCATACCTATTATTACTATTAACTAATAGATTAATTTAGTATATATTACCTAAATTAAATCTACATATTATTTTAAATTTTTTTTTTTTTTGCAGGAGAAAATTTTCTCATAATCAAACACACTCCAAGGGGAGTAAAGAGTAATTAATGCAATACCAGTCAACCACCTACAGCAGGGAGTAAATATTTTATAGTTTGCCAATAATTTACAAATATGATCCTATTTACACTTCTTTTTTATTTTCAGGAAAACAGTACAATAACCATTTATGAGATAAATCAAAGTAATTTATTACCTTGTACAGTAATATTTAACAATAAAATGATATAAGAATAATTAATTCATTATCTTCTATATACCTTTAAAAATTGAGTCCCAAGGCCCCTTAATGGCTCTCATTAAAGACATTCTCATTTTTAATCATTTTCTTTTCCTTTATTTTATTATTGTATTCATAAATGGTTTATCATATACTCTTACTAACTTATGAAAATTTAATTATATTTTCCTAAATTTATATGCTCAATAATAATGACCTCATTCACATCATTTCAAAACCCCAATATATTTATGAAATTCATATCATCCGAATAATATATATTCATATAAAAATCAATTAATCCTTAATCTTTTATATCTATACCTATCAAAGCATCTTTACGATCCCAATTTATGAATTTTTTTTGTTAAAACCGAATATTAAAAGGCTATTTTATCGATATATTATATTTGTTTTAGAATCCTTAATGGATTTTAACATAATTAATAAATTAATTTAAATTTTTGCCTAGCAATTTCTAAAATGTAATTATATAAGCAATCAAACATATAAGTTAATTCAAAATTAGAATGGATAATAATTTATTACTTTTTTATGTCACTTTTTTATACTCCGTATTTCTAATCTCCTAATTAAAACATGGTGAAAATTAATTAAAAAATATTTTACTTTTGGTACCAATATGTATCATGATTATCACCATATATCATTTATCATATATTATTATAGAAGACTATTATATGTGGATGAATTATAGTTAATTACTTGCAACCATTCATATAAATTATATATCCATGTTAAATTCAAGACTCCAATGACAACTAATTTGGACACTTTGAAGGGATATGAAACGATGTAAGAAAAAACACACGGTTAATTAACTTCAATTTTATTGAATTGATTGTGTCATAAATTCAATGACCACCGTTACAAGCTCATCAGCTACTCAATATCTTTTTATACATATATGATCAATGGAAAAGGGTATGGGGTCGAGTCTAATCTGCAAGAAGCTGCTAGCGTTAGCCCGTCACCGCTTCGGTGCTAGAACCGCAACCATCTAAGCCATCTAGGCCAAATCTAACTTATGCATTAGCTTTCATGCAAGCCGTCTAATTAGCCACATTATCCAAGCCACATTACCAGATCTCAATAAGCATGCTTATTTTATAAATGTTTTAGATTTAATTTTATGTAATTGTAACCTTGGGTCTTTTTTTTTACTGGCGAGCCTCTGCGTAGGGCCTTTCAAGCCATCTTTTGATGCCTTCAAGATCGCTTTTGTCGATCTACTTCTTGCCTACTGTAAAAAAAAAGTCTTCAAATTTTCAAGCATATATCAATAGCTAGGAAAAGAGGTGAAGAAACTGACCAGTAACACTAAACCGATGGTGAGGCCAAATCAGTCATTGTAAACCTTGAAGATGAAGTTCAAGACACTTAATGAAGAAACTCATAAATACATTATATTGGTCGGCTTGATCCAATTCAACAATAGTCAAGTGTTATTATATGCATACTTTTGCAAGATTCATCTATATACAAAAAATAGGATGGTATGATAAAAGGTTTTAACAAGATTTCATTATTCGTTTTTTCATAAGAAAAAAAACTCAAACCGACTCCATTCTATACACAGTTAATTTTGATTCAATATTTATAATAAAATTATAAATTAAATTTCATGTAAGTATAAGATATCAGACTGGGACATAAACTCTACCATAATATGTCATTGAAAATCAGAAATAACATTATTTCTTCAAAAATAAAATATTAAACATAAAAAAATAGGGTTTTACTTTGAAATTGCATCTTATATAATAGAGTGTTTTTTTAAAAACACCTTTTATTTTAAAAAACCAAAAAAAAAATTATTCAATCGAAACACCAACCTCTATGTTTCAGTTAAATGTTTCATTTATAAAGATATTTTATGTCAATAAGACTATAACCAAAATTTTCTTATTTAACTAATTTTTTTTAAAATATCACTAAAAACTTGAAATTTTAGTTGTAAAATAAAATTTGGTGCTTCAATTGATCAAATAAATAAGGTGTTTTTGTTTTAAAAAAATTAAAAGGTGTTTTTTTATAAAAAAAATATTTTACAAGGTGTCTTCTTGAATAAAAAAACCCCATAAAAATATAAAGATTTAATAAATAACTTAAACCAAATTATCAAGTATATAAACCTGAGATTTACTATTTGTACACATATACTGTTTAGATTAGTCAATGAAATGATATAAAATAAGCTCTTAAATAGGCTTATAAAATAGCGAAACTTATATTTAAGTCCCGTGCGTAGCACGGGTATGCCTTGGCTAGTTTGGATTTAAAAATTGTACCAGGGAGAGGGAATGGGAAGCATACTAATTCGGTATATTATTAATGCTAGCCCTTATCAAATTACCCTCAAGAGATGGAACAGAGTTAGCATGAGCTCAGCTGCATCCTTGTATGTCCAAAACATTCATTGCAATTCATATAGTTACACTATTCCTCTCACTATATATGTCAATTTGTTGTTCATTCTCACCTTTCAACATACAAACTAAAAACCAATAATATATAGACTAACACTGGGTTCCTATATATATATATATATATATATATATATATATAGGGAGTGGTTCCCTTGTGCACACCTCTTAAGATATACCTTGTGCACAATTATGAGCCTTTGATTAAGAGGAGATAAAAGGCTAGGATTAAAAGAGATTTTCCCCCTTTTCTTTTTAATATAGTGGGACCCACATGGCAAAAAAAAATCCACTCTCATTCTCTTAATTTGTTTTGTGCGTGTATCTCACCCCCTCACCTCACCCTTGATTTTTTTTGTTTTTTTTTTTAAATATATAAAATATTAGGGAAGAAAATGCTTTTTTCTGGTGGGAAATAAATGCTTGTTTTATAAATTTAGTACGTTTTATAGATTTAACAATTTCACCGAATAATATTTCACTTCCTACTAAATAATGTTCATATATTTTTTTTAATTTAGTTCAAATAAAAATAACAATTCCATTGAATAATTTTCACATTCTACCGAATAATGTTTTGTTTGTCGATCAATTTCAGATAAAAATAACCTCAAATCCCTAAACAATACTTACCGTTAATACGAATAATGATTCATATTTCACCGAATAATATCTCAAATTTCACCGAATAATGTTTTCTTTTATTTTGACTCCATATTCTGACGAATAATGAATCTGATTTCACCGAATAATTTACTAACTCATTATCACTGGTAATTAAAATTCGACACATACATCTGAACAAATAACAAATAATTAATCAAATTATGCATCTCGAAAATCATACATTAAATTCGATTAAAATAAACACATTCGTCTGAATAATTCGTCATTTTTCTCCGAATAATGCGGGAATAATTGACAAAATATTCCAGATTTGATCAATAACTTCTACAATTTCAGACCGAAATAGTCCAGAATTGAATAATTGATCAAATACCTTCCCATGTGTTGATTTTAATGAAATCAGTCTCTTCGTCTTCTTCACTCTCGCCCCCAAACCCTCATTCGACGCCGCCAGCACCTACCCATGTGTTTCTGACCTCCCGGACTTACCCATTCCGGCGACCTATCGATCAATTGGACAACACCATTTCGAGATGAATCAATTGGCGGAGATCAGCGAGATCGTCGGAGCAATCCCATCACTGCTAACCGTCGCAGATTGCAACGAAGGCCATACCTTGCTCTCGGAGGCTAACCGTCGCATATTGCAACGAAGGCCATACCTTGCTCTCGCAGATTGCAACGAAGGCCTCGCCTCTCGCCGCCCCCACAGTGTCGAGATCCTCCGCCTCTCGCCGGCCTTCACCCCTCGCCTCTCGCCGCCCCACAGTGGCGAGATCCTTCGCCGCCGCTGCTTCCGCCTCGCCTCACCGTCAATCTCCGAAATTGGCCGCCGATCATCAACACCAGAGGGCAGAGGCGTGGTAATTGAGGCGTGGTAATCTCCGAAATTGGCTGCCGATCCAACCGATGAAGAAGAGTGTACTTTGGAATTTAGGTTTTATTGGCCTAAAACACCACGCGCCTAGTGAAAGGAGGTATGACTAATTACAGCGGGTCCCACTTCCAATTTATTAAAAAAAAAAGAGAAAAATGATTTTGAAAATAATTCACATATATAGAGTGAGGTTAATGAAGATAGAGCAACTGTTAGTAGGTTGGAATTGAAGAACATGACAATCAGTGAATCATCAGTCTTAATATATACGCTTAATTATAATTGAGGCACGACCTCTTTCCGTAATTTTCATTAATATATTTGTTCTCTATATTCGATCACGAATATATAACAAGCTATATTTGTTCTCTATAGACTAATTTGTAGAAATAGCATATTTTCACTCATCCACAACACAATTATGCATGTCTGTCTGATGCATCATGTACCTCAGCAAGAGGGTTTGAACTGAAGCAAAGTAATTTAAATGCACCAAATTAAGAGAGTAAGCAAGAATAAACAAAAGAGATTCGATTCAAGCAGGTCTCACCAGTTGGTCGTACTTTGGATTGGGTTTCCTGTTCTTCCATATCCGTTGATGGACTAGCTTGTTTTGCACCCGTCTGCCAAATAAAGCAAAGGGATCAAATTTCAGTAAGAGAGTTAAGATTCAAAACACTGAATTCGGTACCATTGCCTACTTTGGGTATCCATTGGAAAACTGTTACTGCCAATAAAAGCAAGAAAGAGACTAGTGCAAAGAACAAATGATTAAAGGAAACATCAAACCATAAAGTAATTAGGGCAAACAGAACAGATCATAACATTGAGCAGAAACATAGGCAGAACTGAACCTATAGACATGCGTTTGCGAATTCGAATTCGAATTCAAATTCAATGGTAGGTTAGGTAGGTATAATAGACACGAATTGAATTGAAGGAGTTCCCAATACCCTAGGCCCTAGCTAAAGAGCCTAAGGGGTCGTTTGGTATATATTGATACCTAGATATCAAGATATTAAATATCGATATCGATATCAACTAATATCTTGATATCCTTGTTTGGTATCCATAGCATATATATCAAAATAAGAGAGAATGTTTTCCAAGTGACACAAGTGTTTTTTCTATGTGCACTAGTTTTACAAAGAGCATGAATACAAAGAGTAATTATAATACAAAGAGTAATTGTATAGCTTGTTGATGGCTATTTGCACTAGTTTTTGCCTTTCCTTCTTTCTCCGTATCGATTCAAGCTCGATCATATGAATCCATTTATTCATAAGAAAATCAAAGTAAAACACAAATTTCAGCACAACTAACAAATTCTTCACAACTCAACGAAAGACATCTAAAACAAAGCAGGAGAAATAGAAACCAAAAAAAAAATAAAAAATTCAGCACATGTAGAAATTGAATTTCAGATTGTAGAATTTCAGATGGTACAGGGCACACAAATCGCAGTAAACAAACCGTAGCAATACAGGCAAAAAATCACAGCCAAGATGAAGCCAAAAATCGAATGACAGATGCAAAGAACAATGCGATTTCGCACAAGCCATGGATGAAGCAAAGTATGCGATTTCGCACTTGCCAAAAATCGTAGCAAACAATGTCATTTCACAGAAGCCAAAAATAGCAGCCAAACTTCCTACAAGCCATGGATGAAGCAAAGAAAGAGGAGAGAGCGAACCACCCTTGACCCTAGATTTCACACAACCCATATCCATTTCGCACAAACCTAGCCCTAGATTTCCAGATTGGGATTGCCCATAGATTCCAACAATGAAGCAAAGAAAGAGGAGAGTAGAAGAGAGAAGAGAAGAGAAGGAGAGGAGCGTACCTGTTAAGCAGAAGGGCGAGCAGAGAGAGCGCGCGAGCAGCCAAACGGGAGAAAATATTAATAAATCAAAATGAGGAGGAGTTAGTTGAAAGGTGATATCATACTCTGTTATACGGTTATACCTAACCTAACCTACCAATTTCAGTATTTCACACTCTTTGCATGCCTTCTTGGCCATTTCAGGTGTATCAAGGCTCACTACCCTCCCATGTTATTCTTGGATGTTCCTTTGCAAAAGGATTACCTTTTATTCTACTTATTTTAATACAATATTCTACCTTATAACAAGGTCTTTGTGCTTTCTATTTGCGCTACATGTTTTCAAGCGTAAACCAAGTGTTCGGTGTACATCATTCAATTTGCCCCTGCCGGTTTATCTCAAGCCTTTCAACGGGAGTTTCTTGGCTTCGATGTGCTGTTTGGATCAAGGTTACTCGTTTACTTCTATCATTGTTATGACCAAGTTTTATACACGGCGACCCGCCGACCCATGGTGTGGGAGTGGTTTACGTTGTTTTTTACCATAATGTGCTCTACTAATCTATCATTACAATGCAACATGGTCTTATCACCAGTTTCAACAATAACAACACCGTACATCCCGACTCTTTTTTTTACCAATGGTTATGGTTTCAAAAGAGTTTCCCATGAATATATGCACCTCGAATGTGAGAGGTATATGTAGTAGGAATTTCTGGACTAATGTCGATTTCTTTTGTAAAAACAATTACATTAACGTCCTCGCCTTACTAGAAACCAAAACTAATAAGATACCGGATGATAAATTTTGGAAGAAATGTGGTTTCTATTAAGATATCTATTTCAATAAATTTGATATTATTGTTAGGATAATTATAAGATATGATTAAGATTTGTTTCTATCACAATCTTTGTAATCTCCTATCAATAGTTATTAATGATGATGATAAAAGTGTGGTTTTCCACCAACACATTTCTCTACATGGTATCCGAGTTCTTAGCCTAGCAGCTGCGATCCTCACAAAATGCTTCCGCCCAACTCAATTAAGGCTTCGACCACCCTCTAACCGCCTACAGGCAACACACCCTTGGCTTCGGCCACCACAAAATCGCCTACGGGCACCATAAAACCGCTTACGGGCAACCCACCCTTGGCTTCGGCCACCACAAAGCCGCCTACGGGCACCACAAAACCGCCTTCGTGCCATTCTATCGCCTACGAGCAACCTCTTTATGGTTTCGGCTATACAAATTCGCTTCTGAGCAACAAAAAAAAAACCCCTTGGCTTTAGCCAAATCAACCATCGTGGCTCTACTCCGATCCGCTCCCGGCTACCCTCAGTCGCTACCAATTGGTCTCCGTCGTGTCAGCCACTACATGCATGCGCTTGTGTCGGTTGCTCCTGTTGTAGCTCCAACAAACGCATCCTCTCTATGATGTGAGTATGTTGCCTACAACTACAAAAGCCCACCACCGACGCCGCCTTCGGCTGTCTCATCAGCTTCAAGGATCATCATCAACCTTGCCAACAAAGTCCCCCGCTCCTCTCCTCGGCGTCCACTACAAGGCTAGCTACCACTACGATGGCATGCACCGATTAACAAGAATCCTCATGGATATCTTCAAAGTCTTCGATCATCCCCTCTTTGGCTCCATTGGTTGAAGAAGATGAGCCACTCTTCGTGGCACATGATCCCTTTCCCAAATTATTTATCTATTTAATTTTAATTCCATTTGCAACTTTCGATATCTCGATATCTCCCGTTTTAACTGTGGGGTCATATTAAGATATCTATTTCAATAAATTTGGTATTATTGTCAGGATAATTATGAGATATGGTTAAGATTTGTTTCTATCACAATCTTTGTAATCTCCTATAAATAGTTATTAATGATAATGATAAAAGTGTAGTTTTTCACCAACACATTTCTCTACAATTTCTAGCTCCAATGTTGCTTTTGACCCGGCAATTGGTTTATCAGGTGGCATCTGCCTTTTATGGAAGGACATTCCGTCTAACGAAGGCACATTCGTTCTTATTGCGATTCAACATCGTTTCATTCACATTAACTATACATACTACATCTCTAGTCAGGTTATTGCCTTCATTATCATCTACGTTCCGCCAGACAACAAGCTCAAACCTTCTTTTTGGGATTTCATAAAGGATTATACCTCTCGACTGCTCATTCCATTTTGTATTATGGGTGACTTGAATGATATTTCTTCTCCCACTAAGAAACTTGGTGGGAAAGTGCCTATTTTATCTCGTTTAACCAGACTAACATATATTAAAAACCAATTACTTCTTTCTCAGGTCCCATCCTACGGGGGTTTGTTCACATGGCAGCGGAAGAAGGGTGGACCGGATAACTGTACGTCTTGAAAAACTTGACCGCTTATTAATAAATACAGATGTTTTACCCATCTTCCCTTCTATCCGTACACAAGTTCATCCTTTCACTAGATCGGACCATGCTCTGATATCTGCCGACTTTCGGCGAAATGGACAACATAAAAATAGATCTTTTCGTTTCGAATTAGCATGGGCTAATCGACCCGACTACAATAACATTGTCAAACAAGCTTGGGGACTTGATTCTCCGGGTTATCTAATGTTTAAACTCGCGCAAAAGTCAAAACTTGTAAAGAAGCTTTCTAAATCTTGGCACAAAAAAACCTTTCTCAACATTAGCAATCAAATCATGACAACAGATCATGCTCTCTTACAGTTACAATCCAGCCTATTGGTAAATTACAATGACACGGATCTAAATCTAATGAGTAGATTACTTAATAAAAGAGAACAAATGTTAGATTTCCACCAACGTTACTGGAGTCAGCGGGATAAGGTAACACATGCTAAGCTCAACGATTCAAATTCTGGTTATTTTTCACAAGATTGCCTCTACCAAAAGGGGTAAGGAACAAATAAAATCGCTTCTCCTTGCTAATGGGGAACTCACTACAGATTTCAAAACAATCCAGCAAGAGTTTGAGAGGGAGTTTAAAACTCGTTTTTGAACGGGCAGTCACCCCCATAGGGATGCAAGCTGACCTTGCAGTCATTTCACATAAGCTTGCTCGACATCGACCAAACCCGAAGCCTTGTCCGAATCCGAGAAGAGAAGAGGGTACTCGAGAAGACAAGGAGAAGCCGAAGTCGACAACGTTCCTCGACGTCGACCAAATTGGTCGATGTCGACCAAATACTTTCTGGGCCGCGAGTCGATTGGATCAATCCGAGTACGAGTTGATTTGCTTGGGCACAAAGCAAGGCCGAATCTATATCCTATTTTATCAAGATCTATCCATGGAATAGGGATTTACCTAGCACATGAAGACATGAAGATATTTAGATATTTAATTATCTCCTTTTAGATAAATGTTCCTTTTATTTAAGTTTTATCTTTAGAAAGTAGATATAGTTTGCTTTCCTTGATTAGCAAGGATTAAGCCCTATAAATAGAGCCCTTGGGGCTGATTTTTATTCATTCAATCTTAGGAAGAGAAGTAATAGAAGAGGTAGAGAGAGAGAGAGAGAGAGAGAGAGAGAGAGTGGAGGCCGAGAGGAGTTAAGGAGCGAGAGCAAGTTGGCTTCGATCGGTTGTAAGCTTTGGTTGAGTTTAATACAAGTTATTTCTTTTACATCAGTGATGTCTGCGATTGCGATGAAGAGCGAGTAGTCCACCCTCTTCTAGGGTTGGGGCGAGCCCGACGATGGCCAAGCGTGTTTGAGGTAAAGATCCGACCTTTATTGTGTTTTGAGCATCTACTACCTTTTATATGTTTATTACCTATTTAATAGAGATCCATGTTAACAACTTGGATTGTAAACATAAAATCGGTAGATACAATTAGGGTTTCTTGAAAGAGTTGGCTAATTGTTGGAAAAGGCGAAAGCTTGATCCTTCAATGCGATTTGCATGATTATCGTTATTTATCTTGCCTTATGCATGCTTGGTTATCGTTGTTGCAAACCCCGATCTTGGAAGTTTTCTTTCACGTAGTTTATTCCGAATCCGAAAGCTTTGTTCTTTATTTTATTTTACGTTTCTGTCTTTCTACTCGACTTTGACCACCCCTTGGTCGACATCGACTACTGACTTTCGATCGAGCAAAGATCGTTGTTGCTTGTGTCTCTGCAGTTAACTCGATTTTGACCAGTTTACTCGTCTACGACCAAGTTTTCTCGACATTGAGTTGGCTTCCTCGAAATCGACCAAAAAAGCAGTAGCCTTCGCTTGCTCAGATTCGACTGTACTGGCCCCTGTCGATTAACCCTTAGTCGAGGTCGAGCACCCTGAAGTCGATTTCTGCCCGTGAGATTCCTCCACTGCCTAAGATCCGTTGACCAGCTTCCTCGAGGATCGAACCTGACTTCCTGCTGCTACATCGAGAGGGAGTCTTGAACATTATTTACTGGGAACTAAATCGATTTGCTTTATTTATATTTTATTTGCAATCTCGATTTCCTCCTACAACATTAATCCACCATTGTTTAATTAACATATCATGGAAGAAGGAAAAAGGATGATAGATATACTTCCTCAATTAATGATGAGACGAAAAATAAAAACTAAGATGAATCATTGAGCCATATTGCATAACATACATTTTCATATAACAATATTACCAAAGAAAGTAGATAACTAAAAAAAAATGTTTCACATGATAGAGCAAGATTGGGTGCATTCATCACTAAGCAATTCAGAAGCATGAAAGAGATGGTGAGATTCAGGAGGAGGAGGAGGAAACATTTCCCAACAATGGCAATTACATTTTGTCATTTTAGGGGCATCGTCTTCTTCATCAACAAGTACAATAGTCTTTGCATCGCCACTAGGCATACTATTCTTGATTTTTTCAACCGGAAAAGTGATGATGATGATGGTAGCTTGCTTTCCCATTCTCAGATTAACATATTCCACTAGGTTTTGTGCCTCGAATCTTCCTTCCACTTTAACTTGTGATTTCTCAAAATCTACTTCTACCTTTCTCACACCTTGCATGCCAATTAATTTTATATTATAACAAACTTTTTATGTTTTACATACCCATATATAATTATTAATAGAACTTCTAGAGAATTTTTACCTTTCATCTTTAGCAGCCGCGTCTTGAAATTGTTCCCACAGTTTTGACAGTGTATGTACACATTGAGCACCACTTGTATCACCTTAACCTGTATATATTAACAACAATTAGTTTAAACTTGAAAGTTCTCAGAAATAATTACTCTTTTCAAGAAGTGAACTGATATCATCAATATATAATCCATTTCTTCTTTATTGATGGAGAATTATATATATAAATACATCATAGTATATATATGCTAGCATTTATTTAAAGAAAAAATAATCCAATTTAGTGAACAATCGAACTACAAAGTACACCATACATGCTTTTCTAGTGGTAACAGTGTTCAACAACAATTTGTTTAGGAAAGATTAGACATTATTTTTAACTTTATATTCATGTCAGAGCTATATATATAACACACCAAAATCAAGAAAAAAAAAAAGAAAAAAAAACAAATTGAGAAAGTATAAAGAACCTCCTCTTTAATCGTGGGTGCTTCATCAATCTTAATAACATTGCAGACATGTTCGAGTATAGGATAGATGATGTCAACTTGCTTGTTACATTTCTTCTCAAGGATATCTACAAGGGCTTTAGGATCCACTCCTTTTCCCTTTACAATAAGCGTATCATTTTTCACATCGGCTATGACCTCTTCAACACCTGAATTGATTTGATTTATAATATGTCATCTTTAATAACTAATCTAGTAAGATCGATGTGCTTGATTTAAAAGATTATTTGCTGGTTCATTTACAAATGATGAAAATGGAGGTTAGCTTTTGAATACCTGGAAAGTGGTTCAAGCATTTGAGAACAGGTTTTATACAATTCTTACAATGCAAGTAAACCTTGAGCACGACGCGTTCTCCATCGTCACCACAAATCTCCTCATTGCTCATGTCTTCTCTTCCTTTTAGATGATGATTCCTTTCCGTGAAAGTGAACTATAGAGAATCTCTAATACACGGCTTCAAAGCATAAAATAGTATGCAAACTAAAATACATAGGGCTCTGAAACTTTCACTATATATAATGATAATAATATTGAGTTTCGATCTACTAGTTAGTCATTGAATTCGACCATTTTTAATTTCCTTGGAAGGTTCAGACTAATATTTGTTGTCCTTTCAGTCAAGATTCAAAGCCCAATAAGGGAATATTAATAGTGGCAATTTAATTTTAGTGTGCAATTCATTACCATGCTTGGATTGTGTCAATTCCAAGTAAAAATTGCATGAATATTTTGACAAATTATGGGAACTTTCAAGTTAATGAATCAATATTGTCATTTAATATAATTATATTGAATAATGAAATTCATGCACCATAACAAATATAACTTTGTTGGAAAAAAAAAAGGAATTAAGGAATGAAAAAAGAAAGACCCACGTACATTGTATATATATTTTTTAAATGAAAAGTAATTTGGATGGGCTAATTATTTAATGTTTACGTATACAAATTAATGTTCCAAATTACTATAGAATTTGTGATAAAGAAAGAATGTCTCATGTTAATTGAATCAAACAATCGACTATATAATTAACTTTCATAAAAAATATATCTAAAATATGGATATTAAACAAAAATATGAACACTGAAATGGGAATACAAGATTATAAGCTCAATTAACCTCCTAACAGCAACTACGAATTCCCTGTAATATGTTGGTGATCACATAATTTCGCATGCATTTGAGTATGTTTGTTTAATTTTGGCTAACGCTTAGCATTTAATCTACTAAAAATTATCTTAAAACTATCAAAGATCTTTATAGTTTATAGAAAATAGCTAGGTAGATTAGAAACATAGGTAAAGATGCATTTCAATTGCAAGTTCAACACTTTTTCATTCTTTGCTATACTGCATGTAGGCCTATTTCTCAACCCCACTTATTAACACCATTTATCTAAATAAATCCTTGAAATGTGCTCATAATCCTCAAATGTGTTTTCCTTTTAGAAATAAAGATGTCACATGTGTGTAAGAGAGAACAATGAACTAAAGAGCTAGTGTGATCGAACTTCCAACCCGATGTACTGCTGAAACCCAAACAAATCTTAAGACTCGTGCATAAAATACTCAAACACTGAATAATTTAAAAACTTTTGTTGCAAAAACCAAAGCATAAATAATTACTACAATAGAAATGTGAAAACCCTAGTGAAGGCATTGGATTTTAACATTAGACTGATCTGAGAAAAAAAATCATTTCAACATATAATTGACTTTCTACACATCCAATTAGTCCTACGAATCTTAAAGGGGCATGATTGCTACTTGAGTTAGTTTTACTATGAGAAATCTACAAAACCCTAGCAATTGAATGAATTAATTCTAATAAGTTGGTCAGACAAAACATAATAAAAAACATCCAAATAGTTCATCGCAAAAAAGTCAATACATTCGATTAGGAATAAGAACTAGAATATAAATCTCACAAATTTACTCAAACTAAAGCTTCAATATGTAGATGAAACGAAATAGATTAGATTCCCATGTCCATGGAACCTTCTCTTAGGGTTTCCTCAAAAGTATGTAAGATTCGTCCTAATTATAATCCTAAAAAAGAAGCTTTTATACAATGGTAACAAAACAAGGCTTCTGGCCCACACAATGTAACTCGGTCCAGGTAAAGGAAACTCGACCGTGTTAAGTGTCCTGGACCATGTTTATGATCTGGGCAATGAAACTTAGCAGTGGTACCTAGCCTTGCCCGAGTTCTAGGCGTGTTTGAGAGTCTTAGTACCTTGATCCTTTGGCTT
Source organism: Persicaria maculosa (assembly GCA_963922045.1). Classification (NCBI taxonomy): domain Eukaryota; kingdom Viridiplantae; phylum Streptophyta; class Magnoliopsida; order Caryophyllales; family Polygonaceae; genus Persicaria; species Persicaria maculosa. The sequence continues at coordinate 53,900,122 of OY998253.1, forward strand.
TTAACCTTGTGAATTCAATTCTCCTTCCATTGACTTGATACTTAGCTCGACTCTACATCTACCTAAAACTAACAAAAAATAAGTAGATTTCGAGTCTAGAACTAAAACAAATAAAAACATCAAATCTACCTAAAATATGCAAGTTAACCTACTCTAAATGAACTAAAAATGCACTAAAAATCCTACCTAAATGCATCCTATCATTGTTCTCTGATTCCATCTTTTCCTTGGATTACTTGCAAGCCTAATTCCTTGGATTACTTCACATCCATTTGAAACAACTTGAACCATACTCTTTATGAAAAGCAAAGGAAGCTAGAAGACGAATTGCCTCAAGTCTTGCCAATGGAGTAAACATGTCATCATAATCAATCTCTTCTTGTTGATTGCATCCCTTGACAATGAGTCTTGCCTTATTCTTGATGACGTTTCCATCTTCATCCAGCTTGTTCATGAAGATCCACTTAGTGTCTGTCATAATTCAGTTACTAGGTCTAAGAATAGGATGACATACTTTGTTTTTTTTTAATGCAATGAGCATCCTTTAAAGCAGCCTGTTAAACATTCTTTGGTTCCTACAAAAAGATAAAAGCATTGGAAGCACATAAGTTCTTATCGATGACCTAGTTTGGATATCTTTTTGGTAGTTAGAGATGAGTTGGTGATGGAATGAGAATTATAATGTCGATAGTTCCTCACTTCTAGTTAAGACATGTCAAACTCTCCATCATGCTCTTCTTATTCTTTAGCTTTAGTCATCACACTATTATCACCATGACATGATCAATCGTCATAAACATGTCCATTAGCATTGCCAAATCCCTCAACAAGATTTGTTCCTTTTGTAGTTTCAGTTCTTCATTGTCTTTCAAGGTAGAGCTTGGTATTCCTATTAGAATGACTGCACTCACCATGTGCTAAATCTGGAGCACTTTCGTCGTCCTCGTCGTCATCATCATCGTCTCTTGACTAACATAATCTTCAAGAGAAAAAAATATAGCAAGAGATATCTTGGGCCCACAAATAGACCGTCCGATTTAGCCCATAGAAGTTTGGATGTCTATAGCTCAGGTGACGTCAGCCCATAAAGAAGCAAACCCATCTAATTATTGCATTAATTGACATGCGAAAATCAAGGTGGCATTAATTGTAGAGCGAGATTCACAAAAACCATTAATTGTCCACCCCCACCCCGCTCATCACGAAGCTACAAGGGACATTTGATCCCTCTTACTCAAGCTCTAACTAGGTTGTTATATGAACTGAATAGTTTGAGCTCGGCTTAGGATCGGCTCCATAAAGGCTCGATCCGAACTTGTTCACTTACCTAAACAAATCGAGCCTGAACATGATTTTAAGCTTGTTTAAAAGATGGGTTCGTTCGATTTAGACTCGAAATTTATAGAATTTCTAAAATTTTCTTTAAGTTAATATGTTATGACTAAGTAGAATTGCTTAAAGCTCGAAAAAAGCTCGGTTCGAACTCGTTCGTTTCCTAAACAAGCCAAGCTTGATAAAAAAAAATAAGCTCGTTTAAAAATTAGGCTCGGCTCAGCTCGAGCTCGTTTAACAAACGAACCAAGTTTGAACATGTCAAACTCAGCTCGTTCAACTCTAATAACATCCCTAGCTCTTGCTACTTACACTCTACTTTCTCCATTGTTATATTTGATCCATAAGACCTACATCATTGGATATGTTGGGACCCTAGCCGAGTAGCTAGGGTGTGCAACTTTATCTACTAATCCATTGTCGAGACGGGAATGTGGGAGAATGAGGTCTCCCGCAAGCCCAACATAAGAGTTTTAATGTCAGACATACTAAGTTCAATCTCCCAAGGACATTTGGTGTTGTATTTTAGATGGTTAATAATGATTTCGGAATCGTCTTCCATAATAAGATCCATAGTTTTTAATTCAAGAGCCTTTAGAATACCTTTTCTTCCAGCTAGAGGCTCCGCCACAATCGGTCACTGGCCCCCCACTAGTTTGCCTTCATGCTAATCAGATTCTCATTCCAATCTCGGATAATGTATAGCCAATGGAGTTGTCGGTTGTTAAGACTATAAATCCATCAAACTATCAAAGTTTAGTTTAAACACCCCAACAGGTGGCTTTTTCCATTTACACTCTTTTCTTTTATTGAGACCATTGTTGCGATATTTAGTCAAATATGGACAGTGACATCCATCTAAGATTATGTAAAGAAATCACCCATGTATTAGGGATTCATTTGTATTCACTTGGTTTTTTCACTATAATAAGTGTTTTTTACATCATTGGTGTACCGTACCCCCCGTATTTCATCTACTTTCTCAAACTTAGTAAACTCTCAGTTTTTAGTGTAAATCCTCTGCCCCAACTTTCCGCCCCACAACCCTGTCCCACAAAATTATTTTTCCATTAAATTAATATTAAAAAAATTAAAAAATATATTTAGCTTCTACATACTTAGTATAACATATTTGAAAAAAATCTTAAAAAAACGAATAATAATTTTTTTTAAAAGTATATAGTAAAACAACATCTTTTTAAAACTTTTAAAAAAAATTCTATCTTTTTTGAATTATTATAATTTTTGTAAGTTGGTTTTTTAATTTTTTTTTCCAGATATATTATAATAAGTATGTAGAAGCTAAATACATTTTTTAAAATTTTTTTAATATTAAGTTAATGACAAAATAATTTTACAGGGTGAGAAGTTGGGACAGAGGATTTACACTGGTCGGTTTCAAGGTGAGTCTGTTCTAAAGTTACTTAAGGATTTCTTCCACATTTTTTATCCAAAACATGCCACCAGTCTCATTCTCATATTTGCTCTTGGAAACATTATCCACGGCTGTAAGGGGGCTGCGACATTGAGGAGGCAACTCAACTTCCGGAGTACTTGTGAATTCAATGTTTTTTCTATTCTCAATAGGATGAGAGCGAAATGAAACTTTGCTTTGATTTTGGTAATGCCCTTTTCAATTTTTGATAAGAAGTGGAGGTATGAATTCAGCCCTGGCCTCTGTGGCTGAGTGGCTCTGTGAAGTGTCCCCTTTGATTTCCCTATTTGTTTGTGTTTTGAGAATGGCGTGTTTATGTAACGGATAACTGATGTATGAATTCAAGCACGCAAGACTGTGGAGAGGGTCATCACCGTCATTGGCGAACGACAGAAGGGAGCAATGCGAATGGTGACTGAAGTTTCAAAGATTGACAGATGATGAACAAGTAAGTATTCACAGGTTGGAGGAGATGAATTAAGTGCATTAGACTTGAAACTAAACAAACTGTCAAGCTCTCGATTACCATGAACACAATAATATCATCCCACAGTTACTCTCAGTTCTTAAGAGTTCAAAATTTCTAAGATCAGCTGATGTGTCTCAGTTGAGCAATCTCATTTGCCGCTTTATTTTCTCTTTAAAGTGATACAAAATTCTGGCATTGTCAAATGTAGACAATTTTTTTTTTTTATCAGGTAAAAATTCGATGACCAGACAGACCTGGCTCATCGAGAGACCGACAGAGTCGGCAGACGGCGAACCGTCAAACATACAATCATAATAATAAACAGATGCAACACAAAGACGGCAAACAAACGGTCACTAGAAGCGCAGACGAGCCTAATCCATAAGAGTTGAGAACAACGAAGACAGAACGGAGCCAAGTGCCATCTAGAGATAACACCGCTGGCCAGCGGTACATCAGGAGTCCCTCCTGTGGGCGATGAAGACGAACCTCCAAGGAAATTTCCGGAATGCGGAGTCGCCATGATACACACCGCCACGACCCCAGCCAGACCCGACACCGGACGCACGAGCCCCACCTCAGATCAGAACCGTCAAGAGCAACCAGAACAACTGTCGTGAACCACCCTCGTAGAGAACGCACCTGCAAGCCCTTTCGGGAATTTGACAAGGCCCTTTCGGGATTCGGATAACCCTTTCGGGTGGATTTACACTTTTTTATTTTTTTATTTTATTTTTTGTGTGTCTCTCCTTGACCTTGGCGTGCAAGGCAAAGGAAACCCTTGCACGCCAAGATAGCCATTCTGACAGGAGGGGATTTCACACAGACAACCGTGGCTTGCACGGCAAGGAGATCGGAGCAGGGACGGCGGCAACCGGCAAAGACGCCAGTTGGAGCTAGACCGGGCTCAGCAGAGACAAGGCGGGGTTAGCCGGAGATAGAGGGAAGGGCAACTTCACTCCGGGGGGAGTCGGAAAACCAGATCTGCGAAAAGGAGAGGAGAATTGATAACTTGTGAAGGAACCACAACCGCACCAGAATATTTAGACCAGAGATTGATAAAAAACCCAAACAAATCCCAAATCCGGCAACAAGGAGGAGTCGGAAACGAGACAGGGGGGATAGGCTAGATAGCTACGGCACCGGCGGAGGCGCAGGGGACGCCGGCGACGGAGGCCGGAGGGACACAAGCCGAAAACACCCAGAGGAACCGGCCACAGATCAAAGTAAAGGTGGGTCGGAAGAGATTGAAACAGAAAATTGAGATGGGGAGAGAGATTGCACACACGGTAGTTTTCAAAAATTGAGATTGAGATCTCCAAAATTACTCAGAAGGAAGAAAGGAAAGCCCAGAAAGATATTCACACACACAAGAGTATTCACAAATTGGATTTTCTCCAAAAGTTTTCACAAATTGGGTTTTCTCATTGAGAGTTTCTCTCTCCTAGGAGAGATTTTTTTTTTCCCAATTACCTTTTTTATGTAGACAATTTTATACTAATATTGGAGAAAATCAAAATCTCTCATGAGGGGTTTCCATGTGTTTTTTTAAGGAGATGATGAATGAGCTCCTTCCAGTTGATGATATAGAGAGATTAGACATGTACGTATTTGTTCTTGAAGGTTATACCTTAGCTGCTTAGCATATATAACCAAATTTCCCCTCAAAACTACAAATCTAAGCATATAACAACTCCTGTTCACTTGATGCTTCGTATGGAGGAGGAATCAAATTCTGCACATTTGCAAAGAGATCTTCACGGCTTGGTGGCGCCTTTGCAAAGGGTGTGTCCAACACAGAATCAGGGATTGCAACAAGGGTTTCTTTGAAAAATGATTCAAAACTCTGCAACATTTTCACTCCAACCACTGAGCACGATTTGCAATATTAAAAAAACCAAGACTATCAACACAACTTATGATGAAATGATCCAAAGGCAGCTTCTTACCGTGCAATTCTTGAAAACAGCATCTGCTTTTCGCTTCCACAACCCATTGCCAGGCTCCGAGTGAAAAAGATTAAGCAATGGCTGAAGGCATAACAAGATTGGAATAACATCAGCTCTGGGATAATTAACTTCGCCATGCCATGTTATATGAACTTAGCAGCCCTTCAACTTGGAATTCATGGAACTGAGAATACATGACTTCATGTTCTGGGGTTTGCCCAATCAAATTATCCGATTACAAACATATCATCAAGTCTTTCAAGATAGAACTGCATTATCGATTAACTCTGCATCATGTGTTTCTAATAGAAAGAGAAGATGCAAGAACTCCTTTTGTGCATATTACCTTAACCACATCTCGAACATTAGGCTTGTTATTCCCATGCTTTCCAAGGACAGAATCACCATATAGTTGGTAAGCTTCCAGTACCTTGTATGAAACACGAGCAATTATAGTAGAATGTCACCAACATGAATTTTCCAGAAGCAATTTCATGTATACACACCTCACGACGTGTGACGTTGTTGGTAGGGGCACCATACAATACAGTGTCTACATTCCTTAAAATTTGCCATGGACTGTGGAAGAAGCGCAATAATTATCATCGATTAATATTTTCAAATGCATAGAGTTGTCTTTAAGCTAAATAAATTGCAACATGTCCCATTAGTAATACTCCGTAACATTCTCCAGTCAGAACACCGACCCAAATGTTAACGAAACAGATGGAAACAAATCTTAGGAAATGAGCACTATGTGATGCTGCCCATGCATTCTCAACAACTTGGTTCATGAGAAGAGATGAGCCTGCAGTATAATGATTTTTTTTTTCAGTAGCGTTCACTTCCATTGAACTAAATTGCTGGGATTTCCACAGAAACTTACTTGTTGTAGGCAGCACGCCCAACCATTACCCCATGAGCTCCAGCTTTAAGCGCAGCACTAACCTACAAGTCACATTCCCATTTCATTCAAATTTGATTGCTAACCAGAATTTGTGCATGCAAAAGAAGAACCTGAATTTGTTTGTTAAATCAGTTATGCAACTAAAAGAAACTTTACAGCTGGCCACAATTCAGATACATCACAATACGTTCCAAAATCATATCAAAGATTCAAAATCTAATAGAGGGAAAAGGGGAGTAGGAAAATGAGATATTACTAAATTAATTCAATCTATTGAGCTACAAAAAAGTCGAAAGTTCCATTGAAAAGATGGGATGGAAGCGAATTTATTCAACCTGGAGAGAGCTCAATTCATAAAAGGTAAATGAATTTGGAGTAACCTAGAGAGTGGGAAAATGTTATTTTAAAAAATTATTTTTACCCTCTAAGCTTATGTCTCTATTTATTTAATGGCGATAAAAACTTTCTTCCTTCCATTCAAAACAAAAGAAAAATCTAAGAAGGATTGGCAATTTAGATTAGGGATTCAGATTAGATTAGGAATCTGAAGCAATCTTTTCTTAGAAACAAGCCACAACTGAACTGCAATATCAAGAAAATGATATGAAGCAGGTAACTGGTTTACTCTACCCCCTTGTCCAAGAAAGAAATCTTTGTTGACTAAAATCTTGTCCTAGCTATTGGCAGTCAAATACTCACTCCTGGAGGCTCCTTCCTATTACATTGCCCTCTCTATATAAATATGAAGCCTGACTATAGTTTAAGAGTAACCTAGTTTAGCTCATTGTAGTTAACAAACCCACCATCCCCATTATCCTCATGCCAATTGTCCTATGGTCTTCCTTGTTCTGCATTGTCCCGTGCCTGACATATGGCCGCAATTCAGCCTTGCCCAGTTGCCCTTGTCTTTCTATCAGATTAGGTAGCCAAATCAAACCAGATTACGCAAAGTGGTTTAAAATTATACATAAGGTTATGATGTGATACGTAATTAGCAATGAGAGAATGTATATTTCCAACAAGGACTGTTCTCTAAAATCCCTGATGCTGAATACTTTTAAAATGGTGAATCCATTTACACGTGAATATTCTCTGAAATATTTACATGACAACATCAAGCTAGGATTGGATTTAGCCTCATGTCGCACTAAGTCGCCCATCATGAACTGAAGTTTTGAAGTGACTCAATTATAAAGATAATGTGAAACTGTAGAGGTGTAACTGGGGTTTAAAGAAGTTGTAGAACTTATGACTCCCTCTAATCCTCACATTAGAGAACAAAGAAGGATCCAAAACTAATATTTGGAAAAGTGTAGTTGATCGAACATTGTTATTTATGCAATTTGACATCTGAACTTTTGCAGAAAATATGAATTATATTGAAAGGCGTACCTCTTCAATGGAATTTATGCCTCCATTTATAGTAAACATCAAGTCTGGAAAGTCTCGCAAGAGACCAAAGTAATATTCATATCTGCACTATGGGTAAATATCAGAATTTTTGTATTTACTCCAAAATTCTCCAAGTTTTTCAACTGTTAACATCTAAGTTAAAATATAGTAGATACATACTTTAATGGAGGGATTGTTCGATTTTCAGCTGGACTAAGGCCCTCAAGAAGGGCTTTTCTTGAATGCAAGATGAAATGCTTGGTTGGGGATGTTGAAGAAACTTTGTGAATGAAGTCACCTGAAATGGAGGTTTAGGGAAGGGAAAAGGTAAAAGAAGATTACAGGCATCAAGCAGGAACAATATCTTTATTTATGATAACTATCAATTAATAGACATGGAAATCTTTATTTTTCAATCAAATAAATACTTGGAAACCTATCACCAATGACATCAATATCATAGAAAGATTAATTATAAACCTTAGATATAAAGTGTGAAATGAAAATCTTCAATATCATTTTGGCATCTTCCAAAGTACAAACCTTGTCCACATTATACATTCTAAGAAGTGAAGATAATAACATGCAAACCCAAGCAATTTCCTTTATTGAATATTTTTATACGATTGCCGATTAAAGGCACTTCAAGCATGCTACAGAAGACTTGTATTAATATATTGTTTGGTAACTTTTGTTGTTCCTCAAAAGAAAAAGGAGGGGGGAGGTTGGGGTTGATGCTGCAAACATCAAGCAGTACCCTAGAAATACAACAATCACAAATGTCCAAAAGACTTACAGAGCTCGTTATAAGAATCATGGTCATCCACACCAATTCTGCACTTAACAGTGACAGGAACATCCGTGTTTGCAGCGATCACTGACATAGCTTCACCAACAAACTTTCGTTGGCATTGGAAATACCAAGCATTCGTATGTCACAATATGCAGCATAGAACTGTGCACTCTACTACTATCTAATTTTGGTTGATGTTCAAGAAGTTAGTACGGCTTACAAACCTTTGGATCAAGCATTAAACTTGCACCAAAGCATCCATGTCCAGCTACCTTCGGGCTAGGACATCCACAACTAGTAAATAGAGAATAAGTATCATAAACATATGTTGATAAAGGGGAAAATAAAAACCCAACCTGGTAAGTTAATGCTACAAACTTTAAATTAATCTCATCATAGCCATAAGCATTTGCAAGTTGAGTAGCCTTTCCCAGCGATTTCAAGTTACTACCACCAATTTGAAGGACAATAGGATGTTGCTCTGGAGAAAACTCGAAAAACCTGTCCTGTTCAACACAGTAAAATGAAAGAAAAAAAATTCAGATTTCTTAATAAACTAACCGTATAAATAATGATCCCAACTTTTGCAAATTAATGCCCAAAATATACACATGGTATCAATAAAGTGATGGTCAGTGAGCTCATATGTAGCACTAAAGTGACAGACAATAACAGCAGCAAAATATTCCCTGATTCTCAACCCTTTTCTGACTCAGCCACCATATTTTCCCTTTTCTAACAGACTCGAACTTCCTCACCAATTTGTAGTTACTCTGTCCAAGAGCTTCAAATTATGCCAAATGCTAAATAAATAAGTAACACTCAAAATGAATATATCAATAAAAAGTAGTAGCTTCATTAAGAAGCCTGATAAGATTTTACACGTTATTTTCATCAAGCTTATGTAAAGTGGTTCCCATAATTTTTTTGGTGATGAACAAGTAGCCTACCAGATTACCCTCATGACGAACAACTGATTCAGCAACAATCATCTCCGTGTAAAGCCAGGCATGCTTTGATATGAGTCTAGCCAGAGTCCTGTAATGATTATCTGTCCAATCCAGCATTGGAGCAACACTGTCGAAACAGGAATCAAAGTATGATACAGTTTTATATTGCCTGACAAACTAGAATGAAGGAAATACAATGTGCAAGCAACTGAAACCAAATAAAAATAATAAATCCATTAAAATAAACACTAACCTGAAGAGAGGTTGGTGATAACGTTCCACCGGTGTGGATGCTTTTTTGTGTAACTGGTGTTTGCAAGCACAAGAATATACCTTCTTTTGAGCGGTTAATCCTCCAAGTACTATATTTGACAAAAATGTGCAATGTGTTCGTATCATTGCCATATGAACAGGAACAAAGGGAGGGATCAAAGCATATCCCGCAAACTTCATCATGTCCCAAATCAGACCATAACCTGCACTTTTAGCCGTTTTAGGTACATATCACCTCCAGAGAAACTACATCACAAAATAGATGCAACTATTTTTATTGGTTATTAAAAAGATGAAATTCATTCAATAAACTATAAGTTCAACTATTAATCCTGCCTCTTCTTGTAAATCAAGATAGACGGGGCTCAATTTGAAGAGTATGCCAGCATCAACACGACATTCAGCCAATTTGAATAGTATGCCCCCCGTGCCATTCATTTCTCATCAGTCATCAACAACCTTACATGAATAAATAAATAAAAAAGCCAATATCCCCCCTCTTGATTTCAGCCCTCCGCAAAACCAGAGCTTGAAGAACTAGAAAGCACGACAACCATTGAAATAACTGTAAATACCCTTCCGATGGTGAAGGGGGAGTAGGAATGTACCTGAAGATGAATTTACTACCCTTGAGATGCTAAGGAATAAAGACAGCAAAGAGAAAAGCAAGCAAGCGTTGCCTGTTAATGTGCGTCTCTCACCTCGCTATCGCAATTGCCGTCGCTGAAAAACGGATGAATTTTGGGGAGGAAGTACAGGCTGTACAGCTGCAGCTTTATATGTCATGGGTCGGGTCGGATGAAATTCGGACCGGATAAATCAAATGCCACTTTGAAAATGGAAATAAAAAAAAATTATATTTTTAATATAATATCTAATTCTAATCAATCAATATCAATATATCAATATCAATATCAATATCAATATATCAATATATAATACTAAAACAGAGGCGTGGAAATCCTATGTGGCGGGCTCTGGTTCGATTCGCTCACGTGTCGTTTTCTGGTACATTATGACCGAGTTTTTTCGACACGTCAATTAATGAATGACCAATAAATTTAAGACATGTCATACGACGAGTTAATCTATTTATCTACATGTCATACTATGTGTCTATCTTAACTAATATTTATAATTAATTTTTATCATTTGAACAATAAAATCTTATCATCAAATATATATTCATTTTTAATAGAAATATTAACTCATATATTATTAATTAGAGGAAAAACAGTATTATGTATTACGAAGATTTCCGGTTTGATTTTATAAAAAAATATATCATGATTTTAGAGAGATTTTCTTTTAAAATATCATTAATATATACTCCTTATCATGATAGATTATGTATTTTGAATGTTGACCGTGTTTAAAAAATGAAATAGCTTTTTACTTTCAGAAGATTACGACCCCTTTTTTTACAAAGAGGTTAGTTTATCTCGATTAAACTATTATACTAAATTTATATTCATTTTTAATATAGATATTAACCTCATAGTTTAATCATAGTAAAAAAATATCATTATGAAGATCTTTTAATTTTAATATATTTGAAAAAACGAGTTTATATAAATTATATTTGAAAGATCTAATACACCATTAATCAATATCAATCATCAATATATATCAATAAAACATAGACGTGGAAATCCTATATGGTGGGTTCTGGTGCGATTCGCTTACGTGTCGTACTCTGGTGGAATCTGATCTGTGTCTTTGACACGTCAATTAATGACGATCCAATATATTTAAGTCACGTAAGACTATTACATTATCTATTTATACACGTGACGTCCTATGTGTCTATTTTAATTGAAGATTAAATTTAGTTTTTAATATAAATATTTAACATCATATCTTAAATGGTTACAAAACCTATCATTTTTAATATTAATATTCAACTTCATATCTTAGTTATTGAGAAAATCTATCATTTTAATATAAATATTTAATGCCATATCTTAAAATACCATATAGATATTTTTTTTAAAGTAACGTAATTAATTTTATCATTTGAACAATAAAATACGGCATGTATTTTTTAAACGCAGTTTACGTAGAGCATACAATAACGTACTTTTTAAATTTTATTTAGATAACACAAAAAAATGTCATTAAAACATAGGTTTTAAAAACTATATTTTTAGAGCATATGTTAGTTATTCTTACCTATGTTATGCACCGTAAGAGATATCGGATTAAAAAAAAACTTTTATTGGATTTTAACCTGATTAAAAAAAAAAGAAATCACTATCAAATGGTTTCAAATTTAGGCCCGTTTGTTTTTTTACTAATTCTAAAATTACTATTATATTGTGTTTATTAAGATCTAAAATAGAGTTTATTTTTTATACCTTAAATTATTTTATCTTTGAAATTGCTATTATATTGGGCCCGTTAGTTTCTTTAAGATTTTGTATTAATTAATTATATGTTGAAAAATGAAACTTTTCATCAAAATATACACGGAGGGTGATCGAGTATGACAAATTGTGTTAAACATAACAAAGGAAATAAGATTAATAAGTGTTTGTATATATATAGACAGGCACACGCTTATTAATCTTATAAATAAATTTTAATTTCAATACATTTAAAAAAATATGAAAAATGATAAATAAATAAAATTTATAAAATAATTGAAAACAAAATATTAAAGTTAAAATCTTTTAAATCTACATTATTTTAAATTTTAATATTTTTTATAAAAAAAATAAATGCATGTGAATTATCATTTATAAAATAAATAAAATCTATTTGAAAAATAAATATATCATGAGGTTATATTCAAATGATCTAATACTCCCTCTGTTAATTAAAACACACCACTTTATTTTTTAACACTTTTTTTAAAAAAGTTAAAAATTATATTAAATGTTAAGTTTTTCATTTGTTTCTTTATATAATTTAATACTTATCAATAATAAGAATAAAAAATATAATACATAAAATAATATATAATTTAATAACCAGCCGCGAAGGTCGCGGGCAATAAGACTAGTATAATACTAAAACACATGCTGAACATGCCACGTGGCAGTTTTTCCTTAAAATTTGGTTTAGATGGAAACTTAATATTAATCATGGCCCCACTTTAATTCATTATTCAATTTAATTGGTTGAAGATAATGACCCCATTTTAAATTAATTAATTATAATTATGTGTGGGATCCTCTTTAACAATTAGTAATTAAATAAATAAATTTCACAAATTATAAATTTTGATAAAAAAATTTGCTCTAGATATTCTTTTATGCATTCTATTTCATCTTCTTCACATTAAAATATTTTCTTCCTAATTTAAATTTGAATTAATCTTTAATGTAGATAGTTTAGGTTTACGCAAATCTTTTACGGGAAGATATGAAAATATTGTCTCTAATATCTATATACTAAAACATATGTTGAACATGCCACTTGACAAGCTCGCTTTAAAAATAGATCATCTAACCATTCATAATTTAGTTTTAATCTATTACTTAATTTTAATCTATCTAATCTAATATAATTAATTCCTAATTTAATTTTCTAATTACGATTATGTCCATCTTGAAGAAATTTGGTCCAAAGGCCTTCGGCCTTTGGACCAATTACTAAATGTCCTAAAGGCTTTTCTTTGCTAGTAAATGGCCAAAAAATTTTCATAATACCAACACTACCCCTCCTTCTATTTTTCCCCCAAATCCTTCGTTTCATTTAGATATAGATCTGAGGGCTTCTGCTCTTCTCCCGCTTCGTAAGAGCTCCCATGGCTCCTGCTCTGCTCTTCTCCCACTTCGATCTCCTTCTTCTTCTCCCTTCTTCTACCGCTTCGATCTCCCCTTCTGCTCTTTTCCCGCTCCGCTTCGATCTGATCTGCTTCGGTGTCGAGTTCTAGAACCTCCTGTGCAATTCCGGCAACCAACCGCCTCGACTTCCGCCCTCCGTCCTTGCCGGCGGTGCCTTCCTTCCTTCCAGCATCGATTTCCACTGAATCCTTGCCGCCATGTGTTCGTCGACAACCGCTACCTGCGGTCCCTTCCTTCGGAACTCGGTTGCCTTGGTCTGCAGATCGTGGTACGAGATCCATCGGGCAAGGGATTCCAACGAGAATCGAGATGTGTTGGCCAATTCTGAGAGATCGATGCCTAAAATTGGGGCTCGATCTGACTGAAACAGATCTGATGACTGAAATTGGGTAAGTTGTCTCTCAAATTGGGGCTCTAATGAGAATCCAGGTGACTGAAATTGGGGCTCGATCTGATGCCTGAAACAGATCTGCCATCAACGATGATGTTATTGAGTAAGTTGTTATTGAGTAAAATTTTCAATTGAAGTTCAACGATGATGCCATCGACGAAACAGATCTGCTGGAAGCAGCGCTAAGGCCTCGAATTGAGTCCATTGGTGGACAATTGGAGAAGATGAAGTGTTACTGATTACAGTATTACTGATTACAGCGCTAATTCTCGTCTTCCCGTGGCTCTACTTCCAGATGAAGTGTTACTGATTACAGTGTATTAGTGATTAATTTGCCTAGTAGAGTGGATGTGTCATGTGTGCATAAATTAAACTTGGATTACAGTGATTAAACTTGCAAATGTGAAGTTGATTACAGTGAGGGAGATGTAGTGTATTAACACTGGACTTTTTCTTCAATCCTGATTTAGGCTTCAATTTGTTCCTAGATTGGAATACTCAATTCGGTGAAACGGGTTGCGATGGTGGGCTGAAAGTATATGTATGTGTTTGCAGGGATTTGATTTTTTTTTTAATTAAAATAATATGTACTTCCGAATATGTATGTGAATGCAATGACTTGATTTTTTTTCTTTGAAATAACATGTACTTCGGAAGATTAGAAATTTAGAATAATGTTTATATTTTGTTTATTTAATTATAGACTTATCATATAATACTCAAAAAAAAAAATTTAGTTGCGACAGTGTCTGTGACGCAGATTTTATAGTGGTTACAACGTCTATAATCCTGTTTTTATTTTGGTTACAGTGTCTATGACCTTGTTTTTCTTTGGTTACAGTGTCTACGACCCTTTTTTATATAGCGGTGACAGTGTCAATGTCCTTGTTTTCATTTTGGTTACAGTGTCTATGAGTCTATAACTCTCTTACTCATTCATATATTAGAGGAAAATTACCACCACATATATTTAATTTGGCTTCTCATTAGCCCCTATAGGGTTTGTGTTTCCCTTTTTCTAGGATTTTCCTTTGATTACAGTGTCTAAGAACCTTTTTTCATAGTGGTGACAGTGTTTATAAAGCGGTTTTTATTTTGGTTACAGCGTCTATAGGGTTTTCGTTTTGATTACAGTGTCTATGACTTTGTTTTTACAGTGGTGACAGTGGCTATGACACTATTTTTATTTTGATTACAGTGTCTATGCCCCTCTTACCCATTCATGTATTAGAGGAGAATTGTCACCACATTTATTTTGGCTTCTCATTAGCCCCTATAGGGTTTGTGTCTCCCTTGTCTTAGGGTTTTCCTTTGATTACAGTGTCTTTGACCCTTTTTTCATAGTGGTGACAGTGTCTATAATCCTATTTTTATTTTGGTTACAACGTCTATAGGGTTTCCTTTCATTACAGTGTCTACATCCTTGTTTTTATAGTGGTGATCACCACTATAAAAACAAGTTTCATGACAGCGGATATGACCCGGTTTTTATAGTGGTGACAGTGGCTATTATCCTGTTTTCATAGTGGTGACAATTATGACTCTCTTACCCATTCGTATATTGAAGGAGAGCTGTCCACCTAATGTCTTTTGGCTTCTCATTAGCCCTTTTAGGGTTTGTGCTTACCTTGTCATAGAGTTTTCCATTTGGTGACAACAATCATCTCTTAACGACGTACTGTACTTAACATTTTAGGGTTTAGGGTTTAGGATTTAGGGTTTAGGGCCTTGGCCCTAAACCCTAAAGACTTAACCCTAAACCCTAAACCATACTGTACATCACATGTTCTTTTGGCTTCTCATTAGCTCCTTTAGGGTTTATGCTTCTCTTTTCCTAGGGTTTTCCTTTGATTACAGTGTATATGAACCTTTTTTCATAATAGCGACAATGTCTATAAAGCTGTTTTTAATTTTGTTACAACGTCTATAGGGTTTTCCTTTTGATTACAGTGTCTATGACCATGTTTTTATAGTGGTGACATTATCTATGACTTTATTTTTTTTATAGTGGTTACAATAGTAGTTACATTTTTTATTTTTTTTATTGTGGTGACACTAATTTAAAAAAATCTAAAAAACTATAAATTAGAAATTAGAGAAGAACTGTCACCACGTGTATTTTGGCTTCTCATTAGCCCCTATAGGGTTTGTGCTTCCCTTTTCCTAGGATTTTCTTTTGATTACAGTGTCTATAAACCTTTTTTCATAGTGGAGACAATGTATATAAAGCTGTTTTTATTTTGGTTACAGCGTCTATAGGGTTTTCCTTTTTATTACAGTGTCTATGATCATGTTTTTATAGTGGTTACAGTGTCTATGATCCTATTTTTATTTTGCTTACAGCATCTATGACCCTCTTAACCATTCATATGTTATAGGAGAACTGTCACCACATGTATTTTGGTTTCTCATTAGCCCCTATAGGGTTTGTGCTTCTGTTGTCCTATGGTTTTTCTTTTGATTATAGTGTCTATGAACCTTTTTTCATAGTGATGACAATGTCTATAAAGCTGTTTTTATTTTGGTTACAACGTCTATAGGGTTTTTCTTTTGATTACAGTGTCTATGGCTTTGTTTTTATAGTGGTGACAGTGGCTATGACACTGTTTTTATTTTGATTACAGTGTATATGACCCTCTTACCCATTCATGTATTAGATGAGAATTGTCATCACATTTATTTTGGCTTCTCATTAGCCCCTATAGGGTGTGTGCTTCCCTTATCATATGATTTCCCTTTGATTACAGTGTTTATGACCATGTTTTTATAGTGGTGACAGTGGCTATGATACTATTTTTATTTTGATTACAACATCTATGACCCTCTTAACCATTCATATATTATAGGAGAACTGTCACCACATGTATTTTGGTTTCTCATTAGCCCTATAAGGTTTATACTTCCCTCGTCTTAGGGTTTTCCTTTGGTTACAGTGTCTATGTTCCTATTTTTATTTTGCTTACAGCGTTTATGACCCTCTTACTCATTCTTATATTAGAGAAGAACCGTCACCATATTTATTTTGGCTTCTCAATAGCCCCTATAGGGGTTGTGCTTCCCTTATCATATGATTTTCTTTTGATTACAGTGTCTTTGACCACGTTTTTATAGTGGTGACAGTGTATATGACCTTGTTTTTTTATGGTGACAATAGTAGTTACATTTTTAATTTTTTAACGGAGATTACGCGAGTTAGAACAACTTCTATAATTGCGGGATAATTTCTGAAATTTTAGAAATTAACACATGGGCATATTTTATAAAAACAGAAATTCTGGGAGGTTTGGCGTAATTACTCTTCTTCTTCCCCCATTTCGAGCAGCTTCAACAGTGATTTTCGCCGATCTTCCGACGGCTCGTTCTCCTTACACAGAGCTCCGTTTGACGCGTATGACCTATCAAACTGACGAGTGCAATCTCTACTTCAGCATCGTTGTGTTTATTTTGTCGAAGAATGATCTGAAACACCGAGACGAGTGCTTGAACAGAGGCTGCTAAGCGGTTGTTTCACGAAGCTCCAAGGTGTCCGACAATGGCGGTTATCGATTTTGTATAAATTTGAGAGGGGTTTTTGCACGAAAACCATCCTTGAGAGATGTAGAACGTGATTGAGCGGGTAGAAGGCTTGGATTTAGGGTTGAACGTGATTTAGGGTGCACGAGGAGATTCGATTCTGCCTTCAATGGAGGAGGGCTCGATTGTGAGGCTTGGAAGAGTGCGAAAGCAGCAGGGGCGGATGGCGCTCGTCGTCGGCGGCGGAGAGAGAGGGGCGGTCGACGGGAGGTGGTGTGCAGCAAGGAGGCGGGAGGCGGGAGGCGGGAGGTAGGAGAGGGGTTTTTCTCCAGATCTATTTTAATTTGGGGGAGAAGGGAAAAAAATAAGACAGGGGTATAATTGGAAAATGTGGACACTTACCTAATATTGTAACCCTTGTGTCCTATGATTTAAAATTTGGTCCCCAAATGGCCACTTAACAAAAACCCCGTCCATCTTTAATAAAAAAAATAATTTATTGAAATTACTGTACAAATAATTTTATCTTAGATTTAAAAAAAATCATTAATCCAAACAAAACAAACAATTTTTTCATTTACACAAATTAAGGCCAACCATTTAAAATGACTTATTTCATTAAACTAATTCTCATTATCTATCTATCTAATGTCTAAATCCTTATACTCCAAACAACAAAAAATCACAATTAAATATTATTATCCAATTAAAAACAAAACAAAATAAATCAAATCAAGTCATTTTTGTCAAGATGAAATTTGAACGTAAATGACAAGATTAAATTTAAACAAAATAAATCTTTTAGATGGAACCTAATTAATTACTTTCTATTATAACTTTAATTTATTTTTTTCCATTTTTTTAATTAAAACTTGATATTTGTGTTAGTTACCGCATCTTACCTCAATTTTTTTTTTGTGATTTGCTCATATATTTCCTCGATTGAAAAAATATAATTGAGTTATTTTACCTAATTAAAATTGTAAATATCGATTATTCATTATTATATATGCCAAAACCGAATCAATTTCCAAAGCTATTTTAATCTTTATGAAGAATTTTTATTTAAAGGGTTTACTTGCACCATATTTTTTTCTTTAAAAATTTCATCAAGGTTACTTCATTCGTTAACCAAAAGATGTCACTTTGTTTACTTATATGATTTTGTTATTGATATTGTAATTTATATTTTTTTTCCCTTTAATTAATATATGTACATTTCAATTTTGATAATTTTCATATCAAATTAAACAATTCAAAATCAAAATCAAATTTCAACATCGACAATATGATAATAAAGATTTGTGATCCATTTAATTAAGAAATTCTTAGTGAACACAATATTAAAGTAGAGAAAGGCCCGCACAAGGTGCGGGTCACTACACTAGCAATCAAACTAATTTAAAAGTAATCAATTAATTAAAATATGAATTAATTATCCAAATCTTTACCAATCTCTATTAATTATACAAATCTTCTATTTTATTAAATTAACTAAATATTTTTAATACAAATGTTTATTCATTATCAAATTTGTACGATTGTTTTCTTATTTCAATTAGGGTATTTAGTCTAAAAGTAATTGGCACTTAAATCAAATATTTTGAGCCAATGCTAACAATTATGTTATACATTTTAATTAACTTAATCACATAATAATTTACTTTAACCTTAATTTTATACTACGTCACATCTTTAAAATTTGTAACTCAATACTTTTTAGACGTATTACAAAGTCCATATCGATCTTCAACTGATTATATATTTAACTAATTTTCAAAACACTCCCGAACAATATTTTATTGTTAGGGAGTGCTTTGAAATAATTTATTTATTGTTAAAATAAATTATGTAGGGTGTGTTTGGATTCCAAATGCATTATGTTTATAATGCAAAATGATAAGGGTGTGTTTGGTTAACACAATTTTTAGGGTGTTTAATTTATGATGTTTTTGGATTCCACGGTGTATTAATTATAATGCAATTATTTTATCTTGATTTTTATGTGATTATTTGGTTAAATTACGGTTTTACCTCGGTTTTTACGAGATTTTTATTTTTACAACAAAATGCTCACATAAAACAGGGTAAAATAATTGCATTATAATTAAAATGCAATGGAATCCAAACACACCCATAATGTAAGCATTTTTTTTCCTCAAATTTATATTATTTTGCTATATCATTTTCATATTATTATAATAGTATAATATATCTGATATATAATGTAAATAAATTATGGCAATATCTTCAATAAAATATAATATATTTTACAAATCTCGTGCGTTACGCACGGGTACTACGCTAGTTATGTATCTATATCTATATCTATATACATGTCTCACCCGACACCTCTTCCCGCACTGGCAACCCCGCCTCCGGGCTTGTCCCCTCCCCTCTTACCATCCTTTGTTGCTCCCGGTTTGGTCCGGCCTACCGATGCAACTTTGCCCTGCAGGAGCGTCGCCTTCCTCCGGCAGCCCCCCACCGGGCCTTGCTCCGACGCCAATCACCTTGGCATCCGCCACCAACCATCGTCTGCCTCCTCCCCTCGACTAGCTGGTTCTCCGGCGGTCCGTTTCCTGCTCCGCCCTTTATTTTCGGTCATCGATGGGACACACCCGTCGGTCGCCGCCCTTTTGCTCCTCATGTTCTGCTGGTGGTGTGCTTCGCCTCCACCGTCGGCAGCCAAAGTGGCGACCGTAGGAATCGCTAGAGGGGGGCAGAATTGTTTGTTGGGGAAAAAAAATTTCCTCGGTATATATAATAAATAAATTTTTTTAATATATTGAAAGAAATCTATAAATTGTGGTATAAATATGATATTTATAACAAAAATTCATGCAATAATTTAATAATTTATATGTGTAGCATGATTAAGATTTTTTAAAAAAATATTGAAAGAAAATTATAAATTTTATAAAGAATTTTACATTGGTAAATGAAATTTTTTTTTGATAAGATTGAAAACTATGACAAAAAAACCTCAAATAGTGGAAAAAGGGAATGAGTGAGGTTTGAACCTCATGACCTATTAGATCCCTGTTCCTTCCCTCCCTCTTTTTCTTGAATAGGTAAATATATAGATGTGGTGATTACCAACTTACAAAGAATGGAACCAAACAAGGGGTTCCATGTAAGAGGAGAAATCATAAGCAAAAGGATTCCTCATCACAAGCTATACCCCAAAAATACACATCTAAATCGCCATATGCACAAAAGTCGCTACCATCCAACTACTCTACTACCCAATGGTCACCGTACATACCCAAGGCCCCACTCTACTCTACTCTAAGTTTCCCAGTTACGTTTTCGTTCCAATCTTGCCACTAGTGGTTTGCACTTCCACTTAGCGGAAAAACGGGAACGACAACTCGCTAAAATGTGTGCCGCACAAGCTTTAGGCATAAATTGTTCATTACAAAATATTAATTTGTTTCTATGCATCCAAGTGAAGTAAACTGTAGCAACAAACGCACGAAGTTTAGCTTGATAGAGCTGCGTTTTCTGAATCCATGTCGGTTCCCAAGCAAACCAGTCGAGCCAATCCTCAAGGTTGTCATACACCCGACTGATGCCGATCCATCCCCACACCAGTTCCTGCACCTCACGTATGGCTGGGCAAGTGAACCATAGGTGCTCCTCCGTTTCCTCTGCTGATCGGCAAAGCATACACTCAGCTGCCTCTATACCTTTCCAGTGTTTGACTTTCCGACTTGTGCTTAGCCGCTGTTTCATAGCTAACCAAACAATGAAAGACCATTTTCGACATTGCAATCCTTTCCATAATATTCTTCCCCAGCCGACTACTTCGTTCTTTTCTCGAATCAAATTGTACACCTTAGAGCAAGATATACCGCCAGTCGGAGCAAGTAAATGGTTAGTGGCAAATACCTGGGTTGTAGGAGAGGCCATCGTTGCTTTGATTTCGTCTCGTGTGGCTAATAAACTCTTCCAAAGCCAGCTATCACCCACCTTTTTCTGAATATCCCATATATCATCTCCCCGAAGGTGGTTCTGTGCACACCAGCTAGACCATATACTCGGCTGTTCTGGCCTTAGATCTCCAATGAGTTTCGCTTGCAAGCTCCTTCCCTATTTTTCACCAACGAAGCTAGACAATTTTAGTGTTCTCTTTCACATTTTTTAATTTTTTACCTTTATTTTTTTAATTTTTTAAACATATATACTACGAAATTACATCGTCGGAGGGAGGGGCGCCCCCCCCTGCGCGCCCCCTGCAGCCGCCCCTGGGCAGCCGCCCTTTTGCTCCTCGTTTGTCTGGTTTCAGTCCTCGAAGGTGCCTTCCATCTCCATGTTTTTTAGCGTTTGAACAATGCTTCTGTTCACTCTTTTTTTTGGGGGGGGGGGGGGGGAGGGGGGAATCATGTAAACAATTACTTTCCTTGGTTGGCCTTGTCCTTATTCGGTTTTTCGAGATTCTAAAGTCAAAGTTATTACTATTGTTGTTTTAATGCTAGTGGTTGTTTTGACGTTAGTTCCAATCTCTTGCTGTTCTTCGATCCAATCTCAATCCGTTCTTCCATGTCTTTGTCTATTTTATTGTTGTTCATTTTCTCTTCTTTGACTCATTTCATCCGCCTCTATTTTGATTACCTAGTAGTCGCTCACGATCTTGTTATCGTCTTTGAGGGTTTGGGATGGGTTTCGGGGTTTTAATGTTCAATGGTTTGGCCTGGAGTCGGGTTTCTGGATTGGAGTGCAGTGTTGTTCTTGTTGTGTTGCAGGCTTCTTTTGGTGGTGTTTGATTTGTCATGTTCGATGACGTCATGGACATGCGTTGACATCTGATGGCTTGTTTGAATCCATAATCTGAGGTGCTCGCTGGTGTTCCCCAGAGTTCTCTGTGTGCGTTGTTCCTTTGACCGATCGTTTCGTTTGCCTCTGACTTGTGATTTCGGTGTAGGATGGCTTGTACATTTATTTTGTTGTTTTATTTATGTCATTTGCTTCTGTAATTTCATTTCTATCATTTGCTTCAGTCATTTGCTTCTGTAATTTTCTTTCATTTGTACATGATGGTTAGTTCATCTACCGACTTGTCCAATCTCTCAGTTTCTCTAGGCTTGTCTAGTGAACCGAATTCTTATATTGCTTCAAAAAAAAATTATATCTATATATCTATATATAATACCTTAATTTAGAAGACTTTTGATGATGTGTCAACACCTCCTTAATTTAAGGTTTTTAAACTAATCACAATTTTCTCTTATTATTTCTTTTTCTTTACATCTCTTTCATACATTTACATTTTTTTTCTTTTATTTTTTATCCATATACTAACCATCTATATAATACCTTAATATCGATATTTAAAAGCCTTTTTGATGAAGCCTAACTTTATTGTAAACAATTTTATCATTTTTTTAAGATTTCAAGTCTACCTTGATTATTTTATCCTAAATTTTATTAATATTTTATATTGTTAATTTATTATATTACTAAAATTTTATTTATTAAAAATCGCGCCATGGCGCGAGAATTGTATTAGTATTCCATCAATTTAGGTAAACATGTCCATTTAGGTTTTAATCTCGAACATTCTATTCTCGCTGCAGCAGTTTCACTCGGTCTCCACCTCCAATTGTTCATTTATGCTTTGATCAAAATTGTTACTTAAAGTGTTTTTATTTTTTTGAACCGAAAAAAAATTGGCTTAAGGACAAAGGCTAATCAACAAGAGTCACAGAAAAATGGGAGGCAAGATCAAGGTGCGATAAGCGATCCGCAACACAGTTTGCTTCCTGAAACACATGACGAATCTCGAAAGAGTGGAAGAAGCCCAACGAGACTAAACTGTCTAAGACAATCATTTTTGAGTCCCCTGAAGGCTTCCCTAGGCCTTTTAGACTATTTATGATGGTGAGATTATCACGTTCGATTTCAAGGTTAGTTATATTAAGTTCCCTTGATGCAATCAGGGGCGGCCACAGGGGCGCGAGGGGTGGCCCCCCCCCCCCTCCAACGACGGAGTTTTGTAGTATTTTTTTAAAAAATAAAAAATGTAAAAGAGAACACATAGGTTGTCTAGCTTATTTAGTAAAAGGAGGGAAGAAACTATAAGGGAAGCAAGAGGTTATGGGTTCAAATCCCATTACTTACCTTTTGCACCACGTTTTATTCCTTACCTTTTTTGGTTATATTTTTCTTTTAATATTTTCATAAGATTATTCATGATGTTATCCATATATTTTAAATAATTCTTCTAATTTTTCATTTTTGGTTATATTTTTCTTTTAATATTTTCATAAGATTATTCATTATATTACCCATATATTTCTAATTTTTACTTCTATGAAAAATTTTTACTATCAATGTCATATTTAAACCACAATTTATGAGTTTTTTTTTTGTCATACTTTTCAATCCTATTATTTTTTTTTCATTTACCAATGACAAATTCTTTAAAAAAATTATAACTTTCTTTCAATATTTTTAAAAAAATCTCAATTCTGCTATACATATATTGTAACGGCACGTGATTATGATTCCCGAGTTACGTTTCGAGGGATGAAACGCCTCGTTGTGATCTTGCGCCCCGAGTACAGGTTGAAGGTTTGAAATCAAAGATGCGTAGTTTAAAGTGGGATTTCGCACCCAAATTCAGAAGGTCCGTTGGACACCTCGGGGTAAACCTCTGTACCTGTCCTAAGTCTACAACGCGTGAAACCTTTTATCATGCAAATGACATAAGTTCTGAAAACGATACAACCAGTGTCACGGCACAGCCGGGTCAAAACAGAGTATAATAGGAAGAAATTCCAAAAGCATGAATTTGGTGAAGTCAGGGTTCATACACTCACTCTCCGCCATATGAATGGACCCCGTCGTAACAGTACAAATTCAAGTAGTGGAGCGGGTACCTGAAACTATACCACCAAGTCAGGCCAAGAGTCCGCCTGCGGGTCCTCTGACCGCGCTGAGGACATATAATACGCCTATACCTAGAATAAAAGATGCCTTCATGCAGTACTGAGCTATTAACCACACTATCATGCTCCTAATTCATATACGCAGAATATTAAGTAAGACCTTAACAAATAATACCAAGTGGTATATCCCTCTTCTACCACCACCCACTTCTAGATAGGGTGGAGACTAGCCAGTTCGATGCTATAACATATCAAATCTCATCATCATATCGTATCTTATGCTCATCTCGTATCTCGTGATATATATATATATATATATATATATATATATATATATATAGAGAGAGAGAGAGAGAGAGAGAGAGAGAGAGAGAGAGAGAGAGAGAGAATGGGTAACTTGTGCACAAGGCTTAGGGTGTACCTTGTGCACAATTGTGGGTCGTCGATCTAAATTGGATGGAGAGAGGAAAAAGGCCCACGTGTCCCGTCTGTTTGAAAAAAAAATTTGAAAAGCAAACTTCAACCCGCAATATACCAGCGTGTAGCGCGTGAGAACCCTAACCCCAATTTCTTATTCTCCTCCGTTGTCTTCACCGTTTGTACCAGTTGAACTAAGGAGACCCAAGAGAGGCGAGGCGGAGTCGAGGGAGGCGAGGCGGAGGCGAACACAAGGCAAAGGCTTCTGTGTTGCGGCGAAGGGTTGTTTTCGGTCGACGAAGGCGAAGCCATGGCCTTCTAGCCCACAGATCGCCGGTGACCACCATGTCGGCCTCGCCACCAGATCTCCGGTGTCCTATCCGGCACTCGACGCCTTCTTCATCTTCGTGGAGCCCCGCTTCCGGTGGAGCCGAATAGCCTCAGATCCGGGACGCCAGCGATAGCGGTTCTCAGATCCGGGAGCCGAAGATTCGAGTTGTTGCAAAATCAGCCGTATGGGGGGCGATTTCGATCGCCGACGATGACGGAGGTGCGATCTGGGAGGCCGTCGGTGAGGCGAGGCGTCGCTGCCTCCTCCGATTGAAGGGCTTCTCCGATTGAAGGCATCGCTCCTCCGATCCGGGCTCCGGATCGAAATGGAGGCGGAACGAAGAGGAAGGAAGGAGGAGCAGGGCGATGGTGCTCAAATGCGATCGAAATAGTTAGGGCTTCTTCGACTGGATCTCACCTCCGCCTGGATTGGTCTCACCGCCGCCGCCGATCGATTCGACACGCTGCCCTCCCAATTGCCGTCGATCGATTCGCCTGGATTGCTCCCAACTCCTCCCGGCGCGGCGTCAATGTACAGCACCGTCGGATTCAGAGGGCCTTCACCAGTGTCACCAATCGGCGGCGTCGATGCACGCTTCGTTCTCCCCCCTTCACCAGTGTCACCGATCAACACCGTCGATGCACGCTTCACCACTGTCACCGATCACCGATCGGATTCAGAGGGCCTGCTACCAACTCCGCTCTCCTCCCTCCCGCTGCTCCTTCTAGTCGATCTCAGAGCTCCAATCGGAGAGCCGAAGCGAAGGCTCAGCGACGGTCGGCTCTTGTGCTTATGAGGTCTGCTCTGCCCCTTACAATTGATTGGTGAAGTGATAATTTGTGCAACTGCTCTTCAAAATTGATCTTTTGATTGTGTTTTTTTTTTTTTACTAAAATTGTTCATGATTGCTTGAATAACACAAGAGGAATACTAGTATTATGCAGCGAATCTCTAAAGATTATTCACCAAAATCGTCAATTTCATGTTGTCCAATTTCGTTATTAGTTGCTAAATCTGTTTATTATTCGGTAGAATATCGAAAATTAGGTAGGGAAATATGAGATGGTTACTTTTATTCGTGTAGACATGAAATATTATTCGGTTGAATACAATTATTATTCGGTGATTCTGTAATGATTATTTGCAAATAATGCTCTCTGCACAATTCGGAATATTATTTATCCAAAACTAAACATTATTCGGTGAAATATAAATATTATTCGTTAAAATCTGAAACATTATTCGTATAAACGAGGTTCGAGGTTTCTTTTATCTGAAATTGATGAACAAAAAACATTATTCGGTAGTATGTGACAAATTATTCAGTGGATTTGGTATATTTAGATATGAAATAGAGGAAAAAATATAGCATAACATTACTCAGAAGCATGTGGCAAATTATTCAGTGGGATTGATAAATTTTAATCGGAACGAATTGAAAAAAGATAATCTATCATTATTCGGTAGGCTGTAAAACATTATTCGGTAGGCTGTAAAACATTATTCGGTGGAATTGCGAACAAAATCAATTTGGTCTCACGAACAAATCAACCATAATTATTTATTTTTTACAAAACCATAACTATTTTGTATATTAAAAAAAACACCTTAAAAAGAAAAAACAAAAAATATAACAATGGGGGGTGGGGTTTGGAATCACGCAATGTAAATGGGAAATGGGAAGTGGTTTTTGCTAGTGGGGTGGGTCCCACTATTTTGTAATTAAAAAAAAAGAAAAACCACTATTAATCTACACCATTAATTTTACATAAATCAAGGGTTGAGATCTGTGCACAAGATACACTCTAAGGTGTGTGCACAAGGGAACCACTCCCTATATATATATATATATATATATATATATATATGACTCAAGGAGGACAACACCCGATGAAACTGGGCTGCCCTATGACCCTAGCAAGGACTCTAGGACTCACAGATAACGGCCGTTCTGTATTCAAACGCATACAGAATAAGAATGCTCGTTCGTAAGTGCAATTCTTAAGCATGATACTACATAACATGCTCTTATGCATATGCAACACCTACATACTATATGACACATCAGGCAGGAGGTACTGGTTACTGAGTAAGCCCCGGAGGTACTTACCTGGCTAGAAGATCAGCAAAAGAAGAATCCAGCACACAGTAGTCACGATCACAAAATATCACCTAATTACATAACGAGAATATACTGAGTATACTTCTATAGCCTTTTTGAACATATATATTACTCACTCAAATTAGCAGATAGGTAAGCAAGATCGCATCAATCATACTTTCAGTTCATCATGATCAACCATCTCTTATCAACTTAAGATAACCTCCACATCATACTTAGCCAAATTCGCATATTACCATTTCATAATCTCACTTAGCATATGAATATATATCATCCTCATCATGGCGCAACGGGCCAAAACCGAACCGACTCAAACGGGTTGGGCCAAAACCGACGGCCCGATCTTTTAGGAGGGGTAGCCCGAAGACCGAATATTCGGTTATGGTTTTTTCGGTTTTTGGCCCGAAAAAACCGAATTGCCCTGCAGTGTATATTTACCCCGAAAAAAACCTGTAGGGATGTAAACTTCAAACTTGTCCCAAATACATCAATGTCTCAAATTTGTCATAATCTCACAAGTTTCACAACAAGTCTCACAACAATCTTCAATCTTGTTTCTGCAAAAATCACCCAATTGCCCAACCATAATAAAACAAATTAATCAAGGGATATATGAAAGATTGGAAAAAAAAAATTGGGGCTTTGGATTCACTCATCTTCAAGCACAAGAAAAATCGACCAGGGCCTACATCGCTACAGGCGACAGCGGCCAGCGGGTTGGGACGGGAGATGGCGGCAGCGGCCAGCGGCAGCGAGTGCCAGTCTTCGACGGAGGGGAGTGGCGGCTCTGGCTCGGCTGTCCTCGGGCTGGGACGCGTGAAAGAAAGGGAGGGGGAGACTGTGAGAGGGTCTAGTCCTACGGCTTGAGAGCGTGAATGAAAACTGAAAATGGGATTCAAGTCTTCAAGATTAGTGAAAGAAAGAAAATAAGGAAGCGGCCACCCAGTTACACTTAGGGTTTTTTTTTTTTAAAATAAAAGAAATTCGGTTATTCGTGTCAAAACCGAAAATTTCGATTCGGTTACGGTTTTCCGCCCGAAATCGAAATTTCATTTTTTAAGGACCGAAGACCGAACCGTTTTGTCGGGCCGGCCCGAAACCGAAATTTCGGTTCGGTTAAGGTTTTCGGGCCGGCCCTGATTCTGAGCAACCCTTAATAATATCTAACATTTAATCTCTTATAGTAAATCACCGCAAGTCATGCTATTAGTCACACATATCAGAACATCATGCTAGTCAGTCACCGAATAAGTCAGAGGCTCAAGTTTAGATTTAAAACTGTTTCCAAATCTGAGTCATATAGTTAGAAGTCCCAATCCTTGAAAATACTCGCTAAATCCCTTTTTCAATTTATTTATTAAATTACTTTCCGAATCCTTTAAAAATCCAAACTACTCTTATTTAATAAAACTAACCCTTTATAAATCTCTCAAAATAATATTTTATCTTTTAAATCCTCATATAATATTATATAATAATTTACATACCGCTAATTAGTTAAATAGATAAACGAATAACCCGAACCGAACCAAACCCACTAATTAACATAACTCTCACCCGGTTCATCAACCATTAAAAAAAAAAAGTTAAAATGAAGAGAGAGAAGAGAGCAAAAAACCCTAGCTCCCCTTGCCGCCTCCAACCCAGCACCCTTGAGCGATGCCTCCATCCCGGTAACTCAGGCCGCCGACCCCAATCCGGAACCCCAGTTTGCCGATGCCACCCTCAAGCCCCAGATTCGATCAATCCCACTGATGAAAGAACCAGCGAGAACAAGATCCGTTTTGTTACCCCCGTCTGTCGCCGCTTAAAAAACCCCCAAAATCTCCACAAAAAAACCTCAGATAATGCTTTCAGAGATGAAAATCGAGTCAAGTTCAAAGTCCCAACGATCATCTTCCTCTCCAATCTGACTTCATATACAAATATCCATCAACGAGGGGGAAAAAAGAAGAAGAAAAACCACAAAATGGGGCAAGATCGGGTGAAAAGTAAAGACAGGGAGATTGAAGAAAAATGGATTCCGCTGTGTGATTGTCGACTTGAGAGGGGCTGGAGGTGGCGTCGGTTTCGTTGGTGGCTCTCCCGGGTTCGGGACGGCTCGTTTATCGGGTTGTCTGTCTGGTCAGGATCGCCTTCCTTGGGTTGGTATGTGCCTTCTTGTCCTACCTTTACCTTTGAACCTGATTCAACTCTATGCTTCTCGATTTGGATGAATCTGTTGATGCTCATTTCTATTGATAGTGCCTTTGTTGAGTTGTTGTACACATATGTCCTCTCTGTATGCTTGAAACTCAATATCCCCAAACAGATCGATCCCTTGAAAAAAGAAAAGAAAATGACCCAATTGAAAGAGTTGAACCAGTTGAATAACGAAGTGAACCCGCCCCTTGAACACAATTTTTGTAAGTCGCTCTTTTCTTATTGTTGTATTCCTAGACCTTTCTTCAACCCCCTTATCTCCTTGAAGAGAGAGCCAACTGTCTATAGGGGGAGAAATCACATCTCCATGAATCCACATGAACAATCCTCTGACCCCATTTCTAACCTCTTCCTTCATCTTAACCCATCCCTCTGGCGATTTCGCCCCAAGAAAACCATGGAATCAGAACAACAACCTTTCAAAAAGGCACTTTGCACCCCCAATCCCAAATCTGGGAACAATGGAAAAAACAATCCTATGAACAACAATGGAAAAAGGACCCCGATTAAGGTTCGGGGTCTAGATGACGGCTCTACAAACAAGGAGAAAACCCAGGAAAATAAAAAACGCCTTGACAAAGTAAAAGGAAAAATGAAGATGGAGGAAAGCGAGCTCAAAACATTCAGAGAGGAGCTGCAGATTGACATGAAGAACATCATGGAACTCATAAATGATTTCAGGAATGACATCCATGTCCTTGTGAAAGTTTGGATTAACTTTATTTTTTTACTCTTCTTGAAACTACTATTGATCAGGAATATATTATGTGTTTCTTGTTGGAATTCTACTCCCTTGGTTGTGCTATTCATTCTTTGGTTGGGCAACCTTTGTTCGACATGGTATTGGATAGGAAAAAAACCCAGAAAAAGCAAGAAAGACACCTCAAAGAGGCTGAAAAGAGAGAAAAGAGTCGTTCAGAAACAAGCATATATGACGATTGACCTCCTCGTTGATCACAATTGTGTATTAGGTGAGTATGAACAGATGATATTCGTGTATATGAAGCCTATTTTTTATCTGGCCATGGTCTTGAATTCATGCTTGAACTGGGAAAATGTGTTGGTCCTGTGCCCCTGCCATGCCTTTGGGCGTTTCGTGTGTGTCCTCCCTTCCACAAGACTCTCGGGTATGAACCATGACCCCATTATGAACCCAATGAACAAGTTGAACAAGAAAACACTTAAGCTGTCGGACCCATGCTATTCTGATATGAAGATTATGACAAAGTCCAAACAGTTTTTTTCATCCCTCTGGATCAGGGTGGATTCCTTTGGCATACTTGGTACAAAAAATCCAAATAACTCATCTATAACAGGAAAAAATGTTAAAAACCAATCACAATGTGCGGTCAAACTAGGGAAACAGACCTTGCAAATACTCAAATACCCAAAGGAAAAAGAAAAGAAAGATAACATATGTCAGTATAGACACACTGTAAAAAGAAAGGGAAACTATAAGGGACTGTGCAATAGTACTTGTCTATTAAATGAACAAGAAAAAATCAAAAGGAAGATTGATCATATATTTTCTTTGGCAACCCATATTGCTCAAATAAAAACACCCACTCAACACCACCTCGAGCAAAAACAAGCAGCTATGCAAACGACTATAGACTGGAAGCCTACAATTACTAGGGAAGACAAGATCACAGGAACAAAGACCCGGGAAAGGGGGATAGAAAAAGGAACAAATTAATCTTCAAAATTATTATCATAATGGAACGTACACAAGACCAGATCAGAATTGAGTTACACTGGAAACGTTGCAACAAGCCCAGAACAATTGGAAAAACAAACGAACAATTGACAATAAATACAATTGAATTCCCAAAATGAAAATTTGTACGTGGAATTGTTGTGGAATTGGAAAACGAAATATATGGACTGAAGTGGAAACACTTTGCAAGATAGAGAATATCCAGATTATGGTGCTTATGGAAACAAAAACAGATGCTCAGCCCCCGGACCGAGTCTGGAAGAAGGCGGGGTTCGATTCTATTTGTTGGTCTTCTGCCCGAGGGCGCTCGGGTGGCATTTATCTATTGTGGAAGGACTATCAGCTCACAGTTGGAAAAGTCAAAATATTGACAAAGGAAGAAACACACATAACTATGCTCATTAAAGACCTAAACCTTAACAGGTGCCTAGCTTGCGTTTTTGTTTACGCGCCGGCTCAAGAAAATGAAAAAAAGGAATTTTGGGCTAAATTTTCGGTCCATATTCAAAGCATTGCTTCTCCTGTGATCGTTATGGGCGATCTCAATGAAATCATGGGCCCTTCCGAGAAATCGGGGGGTGCGGTGCCCAACCCAAACAGATTCACCAGACTCTTGACTTTCAAGAACCAATGTAACCTAGTTGATATCCCTACACTGGGGAATGGCTTTACAGTTTACATGGAGAAAAAATAAAACGGACATAAATAACATCTATGAAAAACTGGATAGGACCCTAGTTCAAGACCAAATCCTTCAATGGTATCCTAGCATTGCAACAAGGAACTATGCGTTCTCCTCCTCAGATCATTGCCCAATCTCGATTGAACTCAATTCATTAACAGACAAAAAAGCAAGACCCTTTAAGTTTGAAAAAATGTGGATTCAAAGAAAAGACTATAGAAATATTGTCAACCAACAGTGGAGATTTAAATGCCCAGTATCCCACATGTTCCAAGTTACAAAAAAGACCCAACTCCTTAAAAAATTAATTAAAGAATGGAATAAAACGACATTTGGAAATATCTTTAGACGATTGAAGGACATTAAAGATAAACTCTCTGCACTTCAGAAAAACAACAGCCAATCCCAGCAAAACTCTAACAGCCTAAGAGAGATACGACTAATAAACAAGAAGAATAAAATATTACAATATCATAATGTGTTTTGGCGACAAAGGGCAAAAACAAAACACTTAAAACTATCCGACACTAACTCCGCGTACCACCACAAGGTGGCTACAGGACGGAGAAGTAGGAAAATGATTAGAGAAATTATTTTCCAAGAAGGTACGACTGTGATTGTGGAAGAAAACATTAGAAAAGAGATCAAAAGAGATTTCGAAAAAAGATTCCAACAAGAAAGGATCAACTACCAATTGTTACATGAATATCTTAATCTAATTAACTCTGAAATCACCAGTGAAGAAAATGAATACCTTATTAGACCAATTATGAACCAGGAAGTGAAAAAGGTGTTTTTCTCAATCGGAAAGGATAAATCTCCGGGTCCTGATGGTTTGACTGCGGAGTTTTATCAACATTATTGGGACATTGTAGGTCCCTCAATTATGAAAGCTATTAAGGGGTTTTTCCACTCCGGAAGGTTGTTGAAGCAAATAAACCAAACTTTCATCTCTTTGATCCCAAAATGTGATAACCCAAGAACAACAAATAACTATAGACCAATTACTCTTTGCTCGACGATATACAAGGCTATTGCAAAAATTCTGGCTGACAGATTGAAAATGGTGTTAGGAAAAATCATCCACTCATTACAAGGTACATTCATTTCTGATAGAGCTATTTAGGATAATGTCCTGATTGCGCATGAGATTTTCCACTCCTTTCGTAAAAGGCAAGGTAAAAATGGATGGATTGCCATCAAACTTGACATGGAAAAGGCATACGATAGAATGAACTGGGAATTCTTGATCTCTGTAATGAAAAAATTCGGATTCTGTAAAAAGTTTTGTGATTGGATCAAAGAGTGCATCGAAACAGTGTCTTTCTCAGTCCTAGTAAACGATGAGCCAACTGAATCCTTCCGCCCTTAAAGGGGACTTAGACAAGGTGATCCCATTTCGCCCTATCTATTCATCATAGGTGCGGAGATTCTTGCCAGGAAACTCCAACAACAAAGTGATCAATCCTTGAAAACTATCGGCTTCAAGGTTTCCAGAAATGTTCCTTCCATCCCTTTCCTCTCCTTTGCAGACGATATTATGATCTTTGTAAAAGCGACTACGGAAGCATGTCAAACCGTTAGAACTATTCTTGATGAATATTGTGAAATTTTGGGACAAAAGGTCAACTTTCAAAAATCAGCTTTCCAAACAACAAAAGGAATCACCGATGACCAAAAGCTTCGAATACAAACGTGCCTTCAAATAACCAACCAAACCACCTTAGAAAAATATCTCGGTTGTCCAATCATCAATGGCAGAGTAAACAAAAACACATTTGAAGAGATTATTGACAAATCAAGAAAACAATTAACAAAGTGGAGAGCTAACGAATTAACCCAACAAGGATGTGCTATCCTTGTTAAAACAAATCTCGCAGCGAAACCAAGCTACATAATGCAAAACTTTATGCTTCCGGCTAGCATCCATAATGATCTTGACAAAGTAAACAGACGTTTTTTCTGGAACAAAGATGCTAAGTACAAACCTCTCATCGCTTGGGAAAAAGTCTGCAGACCAAAGAAAGAGTGGGGCCTAGGACTAGTACAGACCAAAGACATGAATAAAGCGCTCCAAATGAAGCTCCTTTGGAAAATTCTTGCGTAACCAACCAATGAATGGGTAAGAATTGTGAGAGAAAAATATCTACATAACGACAACATCTGGGACTAAAAAAAGAAAAGGAACACATCTTGGCAATGGACAAAATTGATGGAATTAAAGGAGGAATTCTGCTCTGCCTTAATCTGGCAGGTTGGAAATGGAAAAACAATCAGATTTTAGAAGAACAATTGGCTACCTCATACTGATCTAGGAGGAAAAAACCTGCTCAGCCAAATTAATGAACAAGAAACGATAGACAAATTCATTAAACCAAACAAAACTTGGAATGAAGAAAGGCTGAAAGAATTCCTACCCCTAGACATTGTCCATAAAATCCTTGACGTTCACATTCCTGTGAGTGACATAAAAGACCGACTATATTGGAGACCTAGTAGAAATGGTTGATTCTCTACTTCTTGTGCGGTTGAGTACATAACGAGAAACAAAAGAACCAATGAGGACCCATTGGACTGGATTTGGAAAATAGACTGCCCGCCTAAAATCAAAAACTTCCTCTGGAAAAATCTCCTTAATGGCACCCCAACGAAAGTTAGACTTCAAAGTAAAGAAGTCCACGTTCCCCTTGAATGCCCGCTTTGTAACCATAATGGGGAAGATGCTATCCACCTATTCACTGAGTGTCGTCTCTCTCTATCTTTTATTGGTAGTTTGGATAGGCAAATTGAACAAATTATCAGAAACACGGATAAAACGGATAAACGATACAAGGACATTATAACAAACATTTTTGAAAAACTTTCGACAAACCAGAAATCTATCCTTACATTTTCCCTTTGGGGTATCTGGACAATGAGAAACAAAATTTTATTCGATAACAATGATCTCAGAAATCTGGAAGAATTGATAAAATATATAAAACAATATAGAATAAGTTGGGATAAGACTAAGGAATATGAAGTGGAGGAAGAGGACACCGCCTTGAGAAGAGAGTCCAACCAACCTAGAAAAAGGACTATACCAAAAACTGAAAAATGGAGAAAACCTGCCCGGGGCTCTATCAAACTCAACTTTGATGGAGCAAGGATTGATGCTGGCTCTACCGCTGCAGGTTTCATCATCAGAGATGATCGGCGGGCGGTGGTCTCCTTGGTGGAGTTTCCGCTGTGCAGGCGGAATGTTTTGGTCTTCTTTTTGGTCTTCAGGTGGCGTCGTCGTCTGGTCTCTCTCGGATTGAGGTGGAGGGTGATTGTCTCTTACTGATCAATGTCCTGAAGGGTCTTTCGCGCTGCCCTTGGGAGCTTGAGATGGCGGTCTCGGATATCCACGGTATCTGCCGTTCCTTCGAATCTGTCAGCTTCTCACATACTTTTCGGGAAGGGAAACAGGTCGCGGATAGATTGGCTCACATCGGCTTCTTGTCGTCCTTTGTCGTCGAGCGGATACCTGCTGAGATCGACGACCTCGTCCAGATGGATGCTC
Organism: Persicaria maculosa; assembly: GCA_963922045.1. Classification (NCBI taxonomy): domain Eukaryota; kingdom Viridiplantae; phylum Streptophyta; class Magnoliopsida; order Caryophyllales; family Polygonaceae; genus Persicaria; species Persicaria maculosa. Next base: position 53,935,225 of record OY998253.1, read on the forward strand.
TTGGGCGATGGTTTAACCGCGGTTAACCATCCCCAAATTATTGCCTTGTATAAAAAAAAATAACTCTCAACCGGTTCAACCAATTAATAAACAAAGGAGGCGGCTGACTGGATCGGGCCCCACGGAGCTGACTGGGCAAGTAGGAGGGCCCCGCCAGCTTCTTCTTCTTCCTCAAATTCAAATCCCGCCTGCGCTGTGCTGCTCGTCGCCGGTGGCTCGCGCTCCGCTGGCGCCAAGCCGCTCAGCCAACCCAGATCCCAAGGACTCGCCCCTCCCGACCACGCTCACACTCCCCTGCTCCCATGCTCTCGCCTGCCTGCTCGAAATCAAGCTCACAATCGTCGCTCCCATGGTTGTCGCGCTCGATCTCGCCGCCCTCGAGCTCGTCGGAGCTCTCGAGCTCCCCCGACTCCCCACACTCAGCTCTCGCTCACTCGCCACACGCCCACAGCCCGATCCAAAGGCTAAATCGAATCGAAACAAAGGAGGGAAAGGTGGAAGCTCACCGAGGGGGTTCGCAACTTTGGAGCTCTCGATCGGAGTTATGAGCGTCGTCGGATGCTCGTGATGGTTCTTCGAACCTGCTTCGGATGAGGGTGAGTGTAATGGTAGGGCTCTAAAGTGGTTTGGATCGGAAACGAAGGAGAACGGCTTACCAGAAAGTTGTTTTGTGCTCGAGCCGCTGGTGGACTTTCGGTAGCTCGTCAGTGACGTCGAATGCTCGCGGGTGGCTGTTGTTGCTCTTCGATGAAGGAGGAGGATGTGAGGGTGACAATGATGATGAAGGGGCTCCAAGGCGTGGTGTGTGGAGATGGTGGCGAGAGGAGGAAGTGGCGGTGTGTCATGGTGGCCGGTGTTGTTCGTGAGTTGCCGCGGAAACGAAGAAGCTGAGTGACAGTGATGAAGGAGGGATGATTGATAGGGCTGGGCAAAATGTACCAAGACAAACTAACCAATTTAAATTGGTATCAACTAAATTGGTAACCAATTATATTGGTACGGTATTACCGAACCAATTCCTTAAAGTCGGTTGATAATGGTAATGAGTTTGCCGAAGTTGGTATTACCATTACCAACCAATTATATGTATATATATTTAAAAAAATAAAATTTAATGAAAATCTTAAATAAAATAAAAGATGTTAAACTTCTAAGCTTTTGATTTTTTTAGTAAATTATTTTTATGAGAATATCATTCAATAGCTAATTTAATCTACATATAATATACCAGAAAAATTTACAAAATAATAAAATTGAATGTTTTGTAGATTGTTTGTTACTTTGTCTTATTCGTGCAAATTTATAGTATATTATTATCTATATTATGTAGATTGTTTGTCACTTAGGAAATTTTGTCTTCGATCATGCAAATTGTTTGTCGCATTGTTAATTATCTAATAGATTCTACATATTGTTGTTGATCGCATTATGTATAGCTTATGTGACATATTCGTTTATTGATCCATTCTTTTTACTTGGTTGGATTTTTTTTAACAAAATGCTTTTTAATCAATGAAGAAATGTCACAAGTCTTAGCTTGGTCCAAATGAACCTACTTTAAAGTTTCGATCAATTTTTATTGTACTTGTTAAATAATTAATCCTTACAATATTGCATTTGAATATTTAAATTTAGAGCTCCACGCGAATCATTAAATTATATGAACTATTAATATTGATATGTAATTTGGTAAGTGTTTCTTTTGATATGTAATATTTGTTTTTTAAATTTGAAATTTAATTTTAGAGTTGTATATTATTGTCAAAACTTGGTAATTTACCATTACCAACCAATTATATTGGTTACCAATTAAGTTGGTACAAGGGTTTATATGATTGGTAATGGTACGAGATTTATCATTACCAATTATAATTGGTTGGTACGTGGTAACGATGAAAAGTAACTGGTATTGTACCAATTCCACCCCTAATGATTGATGATGAAAATGAAAGGAGGAGGGAGTACAGGTGAATGGAGGTGACTGGGTGAATAAAAGGTTTGGATGGGAAGTGCATTAAGGGTGTGTTTGGGTATTGTGTTTAGAGGGGGTCTAGGATGGGAAATTTGCCTTGGGAATAACGCCGGGTTGTTTGGCTGTGTACGTGGCTGTTTGAGATTCATGGGATGGGATTTGAGGGATTTGGGGATTAAACTGGATGGATTGTGGATCCTCCTCCAAGGAGGTTTGGTGGATGGGAAAGGGAAGATGCTCTTTTTAACCCCTTGGGTTCCTTGGTCCTCCATAAAAGCTGAATGAAGCAATTGATGTCTTCCACCACCAGATCGACCCATTATACGTTGCCAGCAACAGCAACCTCATATCGAAGTTACTATTCAGCGAGCTCGTCGCCGGCGAAATTGACGTTGACGTTGAGGAAGAATAGGGCGTTGGCGAGGAGGGACAGCGAGGAGAGTGGGAAGGGTCCCCAAACCCCGCCGCCATCAAAGGGTCTCACCTGAAATCAAAGTTCCCTTGTTTTTCTGAGATCTTCTCCCCGCCGCCGCCGGAAGATTCCCCCTCTCTCGACTTCGACGACGAGCATTGGCTGCTGCTGCTGCTCGAGGCATCCCGGAGCTGATGGGCCTGGGCGCGCTTGAGGGCGTCGGTGAGGGCGTTAGAGAGAGGGGGATCGGGGGAGGTGAAGGGGGGGTCGGCTGAGGAGGTGGTCGGGAGGCGCTTGAGGGCGACGGAGAAGCAAACACAAAACGGGGGAGGTGGAGGGGCTATGAAGGGTATGAAGTTGGGGCATTTTGGTTTTTCATGTGGGTAAGTGGGGGTAATTCGGTCTTTTTCCCTCACTCCATCCATCAAAAAATCAAAATACAACCAAACACAAAACCCAAAAATTTGGGTGTTGAGTTTTCATCTCTTCCATCCCAAAAATCCATCCCCATCCCCCACATCCACTAAAATCCTACAAATCCACTAAAATCCATCCCGTTCCCAAACACACCCTAAATGGGGGAAGAAAGTCAAATTAAATACATGGTAAAATAATTCCGAATATGTGAATTTCGAATCCCGAAATTAGTTCCCGAATGTTAGTTTCCTCGAATCCCGCTTTCTCGATCAATTATATTTTTAAAATCGAAAAGGATATCGCCATCCGATAATTATTTTAAATTTGGGTCGGAATCCATTAAACGAGCTTTTAATTCAATTTAAATTCATTTTTAATTCTCTTTTTCCAAACAATAAGGATTTTGAAAATCCGAGCCTTTACATATATATAAATTATTAAATTATTGTAATAAAATATCATATTTATACCATAATTTATGGTTTATTTTCAATATATTTTTTTAAAATTTATTTATTATATATACCGAGAAAAAAAATTCCCGACCAAAAATCCCCCCCCCCCTCCCCCCTCTAGCAAATCCTGCGGCCGCCACTAGCTGCAATGATGCATTTCCAAAGACCCATGCCCTCCGAGCTAGCTACAGAAGAGATGGGGCAAGGCCCGCAACCAAAGAAAATTGGAGTGCCAGTACAATTTCTAATAACGAAGCCGTAGGTGCCTTTCGATGAGGAAAAGAGCACCGTCGAAATTTAGTTTATGGGCTCCGACTTTGGGGGGTTTCCATTTTGCCTTTTTCCTTTGTTTCCGGGACGTTGTTATTTGGTTGTTTATGTCTGGTTCTGAAAAATTCGTGCAGTCATCAACCATTTTGGTTGACTTCCACAAGAATGTTTGATTTTGATAAAGGATAAGATACGCATAGCATTTGGTTTTGTGTTGTCGAAGAGAGCCTTGTTGCGGAAGTACTAGAGACTCCACCAGACAAAGGCAAGCTTAGTAAAACGATTAATTCCTAAGCTCTCTTTAATTTCCCAGATAGTTGTATTTAGATCTGTTCCCTGGATAAAGCAGTTCTTTATTTTAAAAAACATTGTTGGCTCTGTCATAGTCATCACATCTCACGCCATAAGGCAATTCCATAGAAGGTGAGCAAGATCTTCGTAGTTTGAGTTGCATTGTGGGCAGGTGGTGGATATACCCAACCCACGAGAAGCAAGTCTAACTTAAGTGGGAAACCCATTTTTTGTGATCTCCCATAGTAGTGTATTAACTTTTGGTGGTACATCTAAATTCCAAATCCATTTCATTTCTGCCTTTTGATGATGCTTCATGTTATTTATCATGTCGATGGCAGATTTAGTAGAGAAACATCCATTCCTGCTCCATTTCAAGTATAGTATATCCGTATGTATGTTCTTGGGTATAAGGTTCAATGTTATAGAATCAATCATGTCCGGAGGCAGAAAATGTTGCGTCGTACTACGAAGCTTTGCAAGATCCCATGTTTTATCTTCATTTAGGAATTTTTTTTATTATAGTTGTAGTGTCAATGTGGTGTTTGTTGGATGCTATGGTGATGAGTGGAGAGTTACCAATGCAGTGGTTAGTCCAGAAGTTGATATTATCGCTATTGGCAATCAACCACCGAATACCCTCTTTAAAGAGTGGGACTAATTTGGTTAGTTGGGCCCATTGCCAGGAGGTTCAAGTTTTCCTTTTATATTGCATTATGTTTTGACCTTTAAGATATTTTTCTGCAATTATAGAGACCCAAGGATTGAGCGGTTCTACTAGGATCTTCCCGATTAGTTTTAATTGTAAAGTTATGTTCATGTCCTTTGATTTTCGAAGACCAAGGCCCCATGATCCTTAGTCTTACAGACCTCATACCATCTAATTAGTGGTTTATGTTTAGGACCTTTATTCCACAAAAAGTCCCGATTGATCTTGTCTAGAGCCTGGTGTATTGTTTTGGGTAGTAGAAAACACTGTATAATATGTAGCGGTTTAGCTGATAGGGTAGTCTTGATTATTGTACAATGACCCGCTTGAGATAAGCAGTTAGCCTTCCATCTATGGAGTTGAGCTTTTGTAGCGATTAATAGTTCTTTGAAATCAGCCATGGTAGTGTGACCACAAATGATAGGGCATCCTAGATAACTACCTAAGTTGGTCATATATGGTATTTCAAGCTCGTTGTGAATAGCGTTTTTCTGAGTTGTTGTGGTGTTTGCAGATGTTTGAAAGTGTGATTTATGCCTATTTACTTTTTGTCCCGAGAGAGAGGAGAATTCTCGTAGAATTTTGTTGATTTGATCACATGCAGTTTTTGTTGCCGAGGCAAAGATGACAATATCATTAGCAAAGGCTAAAAACGGAATTTTAGTTCTTCCGTGTGTTAGCTTAATTCCTAGATGACTTTGTGGTTTAGCAGATTCCATGTGCAATCCCCTGGCAAGGATTTCAGATAGTATGAGAAAAAGGTAGGGTGATAATGGGTCGCCTTGTCTGAGTCCTCGTTGCGGATTGAAGAGTTCTGTTGGTTCATTATTAACTAGAACCGAGTATGAGACTGTCGTGATACACTCCTTGATCCAACCCGAGAATCTAGGGAAAAAACCAAAACGTTCCATTACTGTTAAGAGAAAATCCCAATCCACCATATAAAAGGCTTTCTCCATGTCTAGTTTCACTGTCATCCATCTGGAATTACCTTTCTTCATTGAGAATGAATGGAAGATCTCATTCGCTATAAGGATGTTGTCCTGAATGGACCGCCATGATGAAAAGGCACTTTGTAGCGGGTTAATGATTTTAGGAATGATCTTTTTTAGTCTGGCGGCCAGAATTTTGGCGATGATTTTGTATGTGGTCGAGCATAGACTAATTGATCTATATTGGGGTGTGGCCTCCGATTTATCGCATTTTGGTATTAATACAATAAATGTGTGGTTTATTTGCTTGAGGATTTTGCAATTAAGGAAAAAACTCTTAACAACTTTAATTACAGATGGTTCAATGATGTGCCAGTATTTTTTGAAGAATCCAGCTGGGAATCCATCCGGCCCAGGAGATTTATCATTAGCTACGCTAAAGACAGCGCTTTTAATTTCAAAGTTAGAGATTTGTCTTGTTAACCAATTGTTATCTTCATATGTAACCTCCCTATCAATACTATTGAGTAAGTTACTAGGTATTCGTTGTCTTTGATTTAGTGAGTATCGGTTAACAAAGTCTTGTTTAATGATATCTCGTATTTCTTTTTCACTTGCTAGAGTCACCACTGCTATAGTTGTTATTGATTTTATAATCTTTTTGTTTCCTCTTCCAGTGGCTATCCTATGAAAATACTTAGTGTTAGCGTCTATTGATTTTATGTGGTTACGTTTTGCTCTTTGCCCCCAGTATTTATGTTGATAGTTCAATAGGGAGACGTGTTTAACCGTTAATCTTCTTATTTTGTTATCTATATTGCGATCATAGGTGTTGTACAGTTTTTGTAGTTTCTTAGTTAGTTTATATAGATATGACCCGAGTACGTCAACTCTCCAAGCACTGCGTACAAGAGTTTCAAAATCCGACCTGGTGGTCCAGGCCGTTTCAAATTTAAAAGATTGCAATTTTGACTTCTGGTTATCCATTAGGTCCAATGTGATTTGGGCATGGTCAGATCTAATGAAGGCATGGTTCTTTGTGTATAGGTTAGGAAAATGATGCAGTTGGTCCTGACTTATCAGGACTCTGTCTAGTTTTTCAAAAATATTATCAGTCTCATAGGGGTGTTTTCTCCATGTAAATTTATTTCCAAGAGTTGGGGCATCTATGTTATTATGTATTGTAATAAGTTCTGAGATTCTAGACAACCTCTTTGTGCATGGTGGTAAACCACCCAACTTGTCATTGGGTTCTAGGATTTCATTTAAGTCTCCAATTAATATCAAAGGTTCATTTATTTTTGCGATGGTTGACGAAAGCAAGGATCAGAAGCAGTTCTTCTCACTTTCATGGGCTGGGGAATAGATAAACCAAATTGTGGCTATCAGATTTAGGGGTATTATTTTTATATGTTGCTTGTATTATTCTCCTGTCCGAAGTTACTATTTCAAATGTTTCGTTTTGAAATTGAGATTGTTTCCATAAAAGGCAGAGGCCTCCAGAGAGTCCATTGGAGGAACAGAAATGCATGTTATCAAATTCGAGTTTTCTCCAATAATTATCCAAAGGTGAATGTTGCATCTTTGTTTCCGCTAACATTAGTATCTTGATATGGATGTTGCATCTTTGTTTCCGCTAACATTAGTATCCAAAGGTGGATGTTGCATCTTTTTAATGTTATTTTCACAACCAAACCAAAATTAAAGTTATTCAAGGGAATTTGCCCATTTAAAATTAAGCCGAACCGGAAACCCACGAGAGTAGCCGAGGAGAGGAGGTGACTAATGACTAGTCTGTCTAGTCATCATATGGATAAAAGGATGGCGTTCAACGGATACGTCTTCGTGGTTGAAATCTCCCAACTCTCTCTCACATTTCTCTTCCTTCCTCCCTCACCACCATCAACAAAATCCTACTCATCTCAGACTGACTCCAATGGCCACTCTGAGCTTCAATCCCTCCAAATTCAGACAGAAAACTCCAATCTCCAAGAAACCCACCTCCAATTTCTCTCTGTCTTCAAAACCCACCAATATCTCCTACCAACAACTCCTTCGCAAGTCCTTCCTCCACCTCCCCTCCAAACCCTCCTCCAGCCTCACTCCCTATTCCCTCCCTGAAAGCCCCATTTCACCCTTCCCTCTCGAGACCGACCAAGGAGATGATGATGATGATGAAGATTATGATGAAGAAGAAGATTACGATGACCCGACTGCAGAGCTTTCCTATCTTGACCCGGAAGCCGACCCGAATTCCATATATGAGTGGGAATTGGATTTCTGCTCCAGACCCATCCTTGATATACGGGGTAAGAAGCTGTGGGAGCTTGTTGTTTGTGACAACTCTTTGTCCCTTCAGTACACCAAGTACTTCCCCAACAATATCATCAATAGTATCACCCTCAAGAATGCCATTGCCTCCATCAGTGATGACCTCGGCATCCCCTTGCCCGAGAAAATCCGATACTTCAGGTAAACCCTTTGTCGCCAACCACCATTTGATTGCTTCTGTGTTAGAAGGTGGATCCCATAATATAATCTATTGTGTGGATGTTGTATTGTGTTCTTTCTTTATTGGAGAATGATCACCTGTGTAGAATGTTTTAGTGTTGCAAGTAAAATTGAATTAACTCAGCAGAGTTTTTATGATTGAGCTTGTCCTCTACAGTACTATCACTATATATGGATGGATGAGTGATCGAGTAATTTGTTGGATTGGATAGGCCATGTCCTCTAATAGACACATCACTTATTTTGCTCTTTCTATGTTTGACAGATCCCAAATGCAGACGATCATAACAAGGGCATGTAGCGAGCTTGGCATCAAACCTATTCCAAGCAAAAGGGTATGTTAAAAACTCAATTTCAAGTATTTGTTTGATTTTACTTGTAAGGGCTTGGACCTCTCAACCGTTATGTAAAGCCAGTTTCTTGTGTGTGTTTCTAGTGCTTATCGTTGCTTCTGTGGCTGGAAGAACGTTATGAGACCATCTATCAACGGCATCCTGGATTTCAGAAAGGAGCCAAACCACTTATGGCTTTAGATAACCCTTTCCCCATGGATCTTCCTGAGAATCTCGTTGGGGAGAGATGGGCTTTTGTTCAATTGCCTTATTCAGGTGTGTCAAAGTTCCCCATGGATCACGTAGGATAGGAATAGAATACATCCATACACTCTTTACTGAGGTCTTCATCCTTGAAAGCTTATGTAGAAAAAAAAAACGCATAAGTTTGCTATTGGGTCTCAAACTCAGTAAAAATTCATGCTACTAATGCTTTCACTGAAGTGCAATCTAAAAAAAATATGCATATAGGAACTCACATAAAAGCTAAATTCTGGCATTATCCTTGTGTTATGTGTCTCAGCCGTCCGAGAAGAAGTATCATCACTGGCGGAAAACTTTGTGTTTGGTGCTGGTCTAGATTTAGATTTGCTAGGGCTTGAGATAACAGACAACACATTGATACCTGGTGTCGCTGTAGCATCTTCACGGGCTAAACCATTGGCAGGTATCTTTGACTTCATACTGCAATAAAAGATTATTGATTTCTGCATTACATTGCAATAAATCGCATTCCTTGACCATAAATTTCGACTTGGCAAATGTATATTCACATTTTCTTATAACTTTTATTTGTTTGGATAACTTCATACACAGTTGAAAGAACTGGCACCTTTTTTTTTTATCACTTTCCAAGCTGTCCCTTCACAGTGCAAATCGCATTGGTCCTCGTTAGCTCATCTCTTCCCCTGTATTAAAAATGCAGCTTGGATGAATGGGTTGGAAGTGTGCTCCATTGAAGCTGACACAAGCCGAGCCTCTCTAGTATTATCGGTTGGGATATCCACCTGTTACACTTACGCCACCTACAAGAAGGAATCTGTGACAACACAAGAAGCTGAAGCTTGGGAGGCAGCTAAGAAGGCGAGTGGAGGCTTACACTTTCTGGCTATTCAAGAGGACTTGGATTCAGAAGATTGTGTTGGCTTCTGGCTCCTCCTCGATTTGCCACCCCCATCTGTTTAGTACAGGCATATGTGTATCTTTCTGCATAGTTTTGCCTAAAAAAATGTCAAATTGAGTGAGCATCACAAAACAGTGTTATTTGAACCAGAAAAGCTTGCACATGATTGCAGTTGATGTCATTTATAGATAGCATCCCACGCACTGTCGAGCATGAAGCTCGGTATAGATAGCAACCTGCATTCTTTCTGGAAGCGAGTTAATCCACATCCTAGAATCGACTAATCTGCCATGAAATTCATCTCCAAGTAAATCCTCTTTACATTGTGTTAATTAACTGCCGTGTAAATTTCTAAAATAAACGAGAACCGTACAAGAAAATTAATGCAAACTATGATTTAGTTTTCAAGGAAATTGCAGATCCGGGACAATTTCAGAATTCAAGGGGCAAAGCTTCTTCTCAATCCCCGTTCATAGTGAATTGGTACTGGATTTCCTGGAATCAGTACCCGGGAAAAAGACGGATCCATTTACAAAATAAAGCGTACGATACCTTCTGAATTATCATCTAACTCAAACTCAATCCCTCCCGCCCCAAAAAACCTTTACACTAATATGGTTCACTAGTCGTACAGAGGAAGCATCAGTTCAACCCGATCCAGAGTAAATGGATTCGCCAATAGGCAGAACCCTTATCTGGCTGCATTCATAGTTGGATGTCTCCGTACAGTTTCGGTCTCTTTTGCTTCTGCACTACAAAGCGGATTCCATGCTTTCCCAGTTCTACCGTCTTGGTCCTTCCATCATCAAGATCGACAGAACACATAGATGTGTCTTTGACAACATTACTTACAACTCCCTTGTGCCTGAAAACCAGGAATGAATTTCTCAACATAAGCTGACTCGCCACTAAATCATAAACTCATGCAACATATTAGCTAAGTAGCATGCTTAACATAACAGACACCGAGCAATGCTGTTCATCTACAACTGGCACTTGGTCAGACGAATTTCTAATTCTATCAACTATGGAACATATACACACAATAATTACTCCCTCATAGAACTCTTTCAGAAAGCCATATAGAAATAAGACGGTTAATAAGGAAACTTACCAGGAGTTATCAGATAGCTGATGAACTTCTACTCTCTTCCCAATCGCATCTTTGCCCAACTTTTTCAATATCCAACTAGCATCCATAATCTCATTCAATAGATTCTCCTGCTCAGATTCTGTGCCATCATCATATTCTTCAGACTTGGGTTTCCCTAAAGGTCTCTTTCTCTTCGACCTTTGACCCTTGACTATTCCCATCTCTTCCTGATCATGTGAAATCCAAGAATCCTGGAAAGGAGCCTTGAACTTGAGCTTCAACAAAGGCTTTGAATCCTTTGGGGTAGCATACGATGTAAGTGGTGCTTGGGAGTCAATTTTATGGATTTCACCATGTACATCAATTCTGCTTTGTGAATGCTTTTTAAAAGATGTTCTGTCACCAGCTGCTGCCGTGCTTCCTCCCCTCTTTGTCAAGAAAATATGCATCTTTTCAGAACTTAACACTCCATTTACACCAGTCCCATTCCCCAGGCCGATTTCAGGAGATCTCTCAGTTATGCCTTTTCCTAGCCTTGTCACAGTTCCTTCCCTTTCTATAATCGTCACACCTCTCATTCCACAGATGTTTTCAAATCTACCACCTAAAATCACCAGAGTTTTAAGTGTTAGATCACACACACTAATTCATTCAAATGAAGATCATACTCAATTGTGGTATCAAGGGTGTTAACTTATAGATTCTAGGAGAGATTATAATGATTTCCTACCTTCATCACGATTGGCTGCATCATCAGACCTCTCAGCTGAAAGTGTTTCAGCTTTTCTGTGCTGACTGAATGCTTCCCCACCTGCATTTGCCCATAAAAAAAGGAAGATGCAGTAGGGGAAATCAATAATAGCTGATCTAGGAAAAGAAATTCAAATTCAACATATCTGCTGCAAAAAGACAAAAACGGGGAGGGGGGGAGGGGGGGGGGGGGGGGGTGATAAATATGGTTTATATAAGAAAATGCCACACGTCCGTCTTCTGCCATTGGATGACCAAACCCTTCCAGACTAGTAAAATACCCAACCAACCATTGATCATTCAAGTAATAATTTACATTTGGCATCTAAGAGTAAGGGCCCACCCTTGATGCTTATAACACAGTTCCAGTTCCAGGTTAGCCAAGAATGTCAGTTGAAGACTCTTCTGGAAATGATGGAAGAGCTTGTACATTATCAATACAATATCCACATTCTTATCTTAGCAGTTAGCACCATAAAAATGTAACTGCAAATATTACACAAATAAATGACACTGCTATGGTAGTAAAGACTAGAGTTGACATGCATGCTATGTGACCTGGACACTTGCATGGAAAAATTGAAGAATCTAAAAAAACAGAGCCAGCACTGATGTAGTCCCTTTTTGAAAAAAGTAGAAGATAAAAGGCAGGTATGAACTATCACTCATTCAACACACAGTCCTTCAAATTCTGTGAGTTGAATGACACAAGGTTGCCGTTTGATGAAAGGTAGAGAAAGAACAAAGATGAGAATGGAAAAGAATGAGAATGCATAGTAAAGAACCGATAATAAACAACTGACCATTTAATCATCGTGGCACATCAATATAATAAAACCAATAATAAACAACTAGAAAAACAATATATTACACAGAACTGACCATTTAACACAGCTAACTCTTGTTCTCTCTGATAGCTTGAGGTATCAGATTTGGGAGAACTGGATGTATTTCTGTTTCGCCCACCTAAATGTATCACCAACTTGGTTGCCGTCATTTTCTGCTCGCCGACACTCATGCTACCTTCCTCCCTTGCAGCTGCATTGTTAGTCCTCTTGCTTTTGGTTTGGGGAATACCTTGTCTTTTCTCATCATTACCAGCCTCATCAACAAACTTTTGCTTTAAGTCTCCCCGTTGATTGATTGAGCAAATCCCTTCAGGACTTTGTCTCTTAAGAACCTGAACAACATCATGCATGGGGTTTTGGCCATAGCCCATGGGTACAACACCTCGGTGATCTTCATAATTTGGATTGGAGCCTAGTTTACCAGCTAAAGCCATTTGATGTACCTTTTTTTTCTTCTTTGCTGATTTTTTCCCAGAGTCCCTGGGCTTTTTAGGGGAACTTTCTGCTAAGCCTTTCAAAGATAACTTTACCCGTCCATATTCATTCTTGACCCCAGTAGAACCATAACCTTCATCATCTGAGAAAGGTGAGATGGAAAATATTTCTTCCAGAGTCGGCAGACCTGCAGCAGCCCTCAAGCTTGCAATTAGATCTCGATCAGCTTCATCACGACGCCTCCACAGCTCCCGCACAGCATCCTCGAGATCTTGGACCTAATTAGCATGTAAAGAGAAATGAGATCCACTAGGAGTGTGATATTAACATCTACACCAATACAGAAAGTGAAGACGGCCATTCACCTGATAGCACTCGCCACGACAAGTTGCACAGATGTATGGCAGATTACCATCAGCTTGAAACTGCAGATATTTTTCATCACTGGAAAATTTTGCCAGTCAGCATTTTCTCAAAGTTACCAGCATGAATTTGTATTAAGAAAGAAATTTATAAAGAAAAAACATGACAGATTGACAGGTTATTTGAGATATAAAGCATTAAAAGTGAGAAGATGAATACAGAATAATAACAAACAAATTGCAGCAAAAGCAGTAATGAATATCCCAAACTGATGTTGTGTATTTTGCAGATATCAACAAGACAATGTTTTCCAATATTGACAACAATATTGTAAAAACGTCTCTTAAATTTAAAAAGAACATAATAAATAATAAATTATATGATTACACTCATTCATGTGCTGTAAAAAGTATAACAACACATAAATACCATGACAATGTTGATTTTATTCCAAGTGACAACGATAACAACCAACCTGATATTGTCACAATGGCAGTGCACCCACCGCTGGCAAATATCACAGCAGACCATGGGGGTAGATTCCGAATCTCTGTAAACCTACAGGAATTACATAAAAGTGACAACGTATAAAAACGACTTTTTATAGCCAACAAGTTGCACGCTAAGACAAGCTGAAGGGAGTTCGTGTGCGGGCCCACATACGGGAGACACGAATAACACACAAACCCAATCGGGTTCCATCTCAAAACCAATTGACAATAAGAGGAGTAGTCCGCCAAGCTTATATGTAGTTCATGATATCTCAATCTTTTTAATGTGGGACAACCCCATATTCCAACAAAAACAAGCGATGTGCTTCAGAGAGTATGATAAGAAGAATAGAGGAAGCAAATGAGCAGCTGTGTGACTTCTAAAATAATGCATGTTATAGGTATGTAGTTTGAAAATGAGGAGAAGCAACCACCAAAAGTTGAAATCTTTCACAGTTTCATTTATGGGTGAAACAGGATGAATATGCCAACTCTTTAAGCCTAGATCATTAGGGAAATATCTTGATGAAAAAGAAAACAATACCCTTAAACAAACAGGGCAGTAGTTCCCTTTAGTGAACAATCTTCCACAAGCATCACAGCAATTATATCCTAAGAACCACCTGCGCAAGTGAAAAACAAAGGTGAATATCCTACCAGCAAAACTTGAAAAGAACCAGATTTTCAGCTTAGTCCAAACAGACACTCACAAGTCACAACACAATTATCACTACAAATTTAGGGTAAGAATGAAGTAATTATAAGGAACAGGAAAAGCAAACAACTTATACAGTTCAAAATGCAATAATGCTTTGGATAATTAAAATTGACATATTTATTCCTCACTTTTATATATTTGATGGATCGGTGTTGATGGAGCAACTTTTCTTCTTATTTCTCAACACTTTTTTTTTTACATTATTATCATGGATTTCTATTACAAATCTACACCACCATGTTGCCACAAACATTCTAAGAAAAGAAAGGAAAAGGCAAGAAGAGATCATAGAAAAAAAGGTTGTCATGATACGAGAAAGAACAAAATTAACAAATGCATGATGAAGGCATGAAGCCAACGTTCCTTCACTTCAACTGTGATCCAAATATCCAACAACACTCTTTTTTGGGCATACATGGCTAAGGCATTTAACGAGCTTATTTTACCACAAATTGAGGTGCAATTGAGCTTATGTTTCTGTACAGCATGATGATTTATTTACAACTGTAATTTGAGAAGATTGCATCTCAATACCTCATGTGTTGGGCCTTTCTATTTTCATCCCTCCCCTTTCAGCAACCCCACCACCCAAACCTTGAAAACATAATGAAAATATTAACTAAAATTTTTAAAACGCAATCTATGGAATTAAAAAATATTTTTTTTAAATGTGTACCATAAAGTTTCATGCAGCTCGATACTTCACTATAAATTTTCATGCCACTTTACTAAGTAATCATTTAGAAATAGTTTCTATTTTTCTGTAACCAGAGTGTTAAAAGCCCATGATGGTGCGCATACCCAACTCTTTATGTTACCCATATCAAGTTCAAGTATCACCGGCCTATCTTAAGGTCCCACATAGATGTCTTAGGTAATAAACAAATTGCTCTGCAAATCCAAAAGGCAGCAAAGCCTACACATCCCTACCTCCCTGTTCAGCTTTCTTCTTCCTTAATGAGAAATAACCAAGAGGGGGCATACAAGGAAAGAAGATAAATTTGGCATGGGAGGAGAGACCAGCAATCAGCGTCTAGCACATTAAGAAGAATACACAGAAATGTGATAAAAACATTACTCGTATTAGATTGAGGAGATTTCAAATAAGTTCAACGCTAAACGCAAACACTAGAAGCCACTTGACTGACTGCAACCAAACACATAACACTTCATTGTTGCAGAATAAAGGAAACATATTTGCATCAAGGTGAACATGAAGTACCTTACTCTCAGACCATTTCCTGGGACATTAGATTCACAGCTATGGCATCTGGTGTGACTTGGGCACAGGTAAGGTCCAGAACTAACATTCTGCATTATAAGAAGAAGAAATAAAATCATACGACAGCCTCTCAAACAAGAAATGAAAACATGCCAAGACTAAAGAAAACAACAAACCTTGTGAGGTGGCTGCATACAGTAACAGTGGTAAGCAGCATCACACCTTCTGCAGAACTTGAACTTAGTAGGATCTTCAGTTCTGCTGCAAACCTATCAAGTAAAACAGCCCAGGAAGTGAACAAGAAGAAAACCATTCTGCATAACACCAAAACAGCAGCAAAAGGAGCCCAGAAAGGTATAATGTCTAAAACCAGGCCAAACACACTAATATATCTTCTGTATCCGTAACATACCATATCAAATTCACCGTATTCGAGAACACTAAGTTGCATTTCAATTTAAGTCCTTGAGATGTGCAACTAAGAAACAAAGACATCTGTGTTTGTTTTCATGATGGAAGGAAAGCGAATTAGGCATATTTCCAACTGCTTTCCAATCCATTTAAAATGCCAACACATGTATGATACATAAAGTCAATTCAGTAGACTTTACAAGAAATGTGCAACAATTGATAAAGTCGATTACTGACGAAGCTGGAAGAAAAAACATTGAGACATGACATTATCAAATCGGAAGGAGTGTGCAAACAAAGACCAGATACCTCACATATACGGCAAGAGGGGCAGGTCCATGAACTCCAATGAAATAGATCTGTCAATAGTAACATCTCTAAGAACACAAATACCCATATTTTTGTGAAATACATCTGTCAAGAGTAACATCTCTAAGAACACAAACCTCTATTCTGTGCCCACGTTTTCAAGCAGTTTCTATGATACTTCTTACTACAACTCCTGCAAGAAAGCATCGCCTTTTCTCTCACACTTCCTTCATTTTCACTAGAAAAGCATAATTGACACACAGTATTCACAGTGGACAGACCCTGCTCCTCACCAGCAGCATCTCTTGGAGAACCCTAAGAATACATAAAGCACTTAATATAGCACAAAGCATACAAATGACTAGGTCAAGAGAACTGCAACACAATGAATAAAGGAATGCTATAAACCTCTTCCTTACAAAGTGCTAGCAATAGCAAATAAAAGCACAAACAAAACACGCTTCAGTTATATACTGCTAAGCAGGGAATGATTGTTTGTACAAGAAAAAGAAAATAATAAACTAAGGCCGAACGACAGTTCATTACTCCACGGGCCACTGTAGAATTTAAGAAAACACAAGGACGAGATGATGGTCGTATCCTTGCAGGTTTTCATATGGTTCTGCAGTGTTGTGCGCGTTTAGTTGAGAAGGAACACCTGCTTCCATTTAACATATATTAAAGGCCCAATGTCACTCAGGTGCAAACCATCTATGTTTCGGTGGCAAGACCTTTCATACAACCCCAAGTTACTGATTTATAAACTTTAGGCATTCTTCTTTTTCTTTTCTTTTTTTTTCCATTTTCTAGTTATTTATATCCGATTGCCCATTTCCACGCTTTCCAGTTTCCAGATCCATAGCTCATTAGTTCTTGACTTCTTGCACAAGTGATCTTCCTTCATAGATAGTTTTTACGATATTAAATTAGAAGTTTCAGTTTTCATAACACCCCAATCCTAAGGCTTATTAGGTTTTTGTTGGCCTGGTTCTTGAATTGAATATCCGAAAAACATAAGAACTTTTCCCTGTCTCAGACATGTGGGGTAAAATTATTGCTAACATTCCTCTTTATCTACTGAATTCGATATTCTTGGCCACAGTTTGCTTGTTTTACTATTTGGTGAGTTTACTTGAGTTTATTGTTGAGAGTATGCAATTTTATTCAGTAAATTGATGCTGTTCAGCCTATTCTTTCCTTCTAAAATCACACGTCCACTTGGTTTCTAACAGTCTTACCAAATTACCAATGCACAGCAATTTCAGAAGAACGGTTGAAGAATCCAAGATGAGGTGTTTGCAAGGGCACAACAACTTGAAATTTCCATCTTTAATATGCTTAGCTTCACTACATTATAAAAATGGGCCCTGATGGCCTCATTTTGCAATTGATACAAATAAGGCATGTTCTTGCCCTACAAACATTCATCCATCACAACACAACTAGGAAAAAATAATAATCAGATTTTCAACATCTATCAGACCGAGCTCATATTTAGTTGATACCATCCATTAAGTCAATAACAGCACTGCCTGAACAAGGTCAGGCTTTACCCAACAACCTAACCTTTTGTTCTCAATGAGATTATAAGAACACACAGGGAGAAAAGCCAGTAAGTCATTAAGGCTTTAAATTCAACCAAAGCAAAAGACGGCAGTCTATCAAATCGATTCCACCCAAACAGGTGAACTTGTTCTCGCCATCAGGACAACTGCCACCCAGAATAGTAACTATCCAACGGAAGCCTAGCAAGATCCATCCAAATTAGAAAGCAAAACAAGAAATATCACCTGCAAAGCCGCAGACTCAAACCTCAAAGCAAAGTCTTCGGCCGCCACATCGGCCACGGCGGCCCTCCGCTGTAGGGTAGCACGTTCGGTCTGCGTGAACAACTCCTCCTCGGCGACACCATCAGTAGCATCTGGGGAAGGATCAGCGCAAAGAGCCGGCGGAGGGTAAACCTTTGGAATGGGAACCTGAACTTGGGAATCAAAAACCCTAAGAAACAAGGGATCCTTCAGAAACTGGTGGAGCTTAGTAAGATCGAGGGAGAAGTGGTTCTTGGCGGCGTCGGTGCGCAGATTGCCGTGGAATCCATGGGTGCAGAAGCAAATACGCTTGCTAGCAGGAGACAGAGGGAGGGAGTGTTAGAGAGAGAGAGAGAGAGAGAGAGAGAGCGGGAAAGAGATTAAACAGTGAGAGAAGGGGAGGTGAAAAAACAAAGCATACACATAGATTGATTATTGCTGATACAGACATACCAAGTAATTGGGCAACCGACGTGAAAGGCCATTTCGATTTGAAGGGAGAAGTTGGGGGATAATCATCAAAATCAAAGACCAACCAAGACCGCCCGGCCTCGCCCCCTTCTTTACACTTCTATGGGGTTGGTTTGTAATTTTGTATATATCAAAATGGGTAAATTACAGAAAACCACCAATAAATATTTATTTTTTCATATAACCACATGCTAAATTTGAAATTACACAAAACCACCTGTTAAATAAGATTTGTTACCAAATTACCACCCAACTAAAACTATTCATAAAAACATCAATGAAAATGACTAATTTACCCCCCTTTTTAATCAAATTTTATTTTCAAATCCACTGAAACACCTCAGACATTTAATTAACCAAAAAAATAAAAAAGTATTTGTTTCTCACACCGTCATAATTTATACACCAATAAAGCTTTGAATTTATAAAATTTAAGTAAATATGCATCTAATAGGTGCAAAAGTAGATGTTCAATCAATGATATATTGGTCATTTACAATATTTTTTTCAAAAAAACCTTGACATAATTTTATTATGGTTGGTGATTTGTTAACAAATTGTATTTAATGTGTGGGCTTGTATAATTTCTAATTTAATGGTTGGTTAAGTAAAAGAACTTGATATTTAATTGGTGGCTTGATGTAATTTGAGTGAGGCTAGATGCAAGATGTCCGAATGACTATTGACAAGATAAGTTCACCTAAATTACCACAGATCCTTTTCATTTTTTTCGAACACGTTGCAAAAAGGGCAAAAACTCTCTTTTCCCGAATCGAAACCTAAATCTGTCGAACGAATTATTTTGATCGAAAACAGCCTAAAATCGATGAAATAAATCAAAATATCAATTGATCGACATACGAATTGATATCCCGCTCGCTTTACATGATTATCGAATGTCGATTTTTGGTCTTCGTTCGAAAAAACTGTCGAAGGAAGGAGCTCGGCAGGTTTAGACGAGGTGAATAAGTAACCTCGGCTAATTTAAGTGAGGTTAATGAGGGAGCTCGATGGATATTGGCGAGGTTATGAAATAGCTCCATTAATTTAAGTTGAGCTTCATAAATTTCCTCGGCTTCTGTTATTGAGGGTTTGTGATTTAAAAATTTGTTTTCACACGTATTGCATAAATTCATTAAATTATGTAGATGTATATGCGATGGGTCTTGTTATAATGCAAACTCATATGCTTATAAGAACGAGACAGACTAATTTACTAAATTGGTTTAGAAAATGTTGTTTCCCCCACTTTTGATTGTAACTCTCAATGACTAAATCAATATCATAACTTTATCTAAAGAGCAAATTAGTTGTTCTTAAGCAGAAATGAAACAGACTAATACATATTTTAATGTTTTATCTTCCAGTATTTGTTTCAAGTGGCCACTTCCCACCTATCCTCAAAATTAGATTTGACATGTTCAACTAATTAATGAAGTTAAAAATAACA
The DNA here is from genome assembly GCA_963922045.1 of Persicaria maculosa. Classification (NCBI taxonomy): domain Eukaryota; kingdom Viridiplantae; phylum Streptophyta; class Magnoliopsida; order Caryophyllales; family Polygonaceae; genus Persicaria; species Persicaria maculosa. The sequence continues at coordinate 53,955,018 of OY998253.1, forward strand.
TAATTACAAAAATAGAGAGAAAAGAACGGAGAACAAACTCTACCGAGCTTATGAAAAAGCCTCGGCTTGATTCGGTGAGGAAATGTTGTGAGCTCGGCAAAATTTGATGAGCTTAACACGTCACCTTGTGATAATGTTGAATTTCCCACAACGATGCCTACAAAAGCCCGGGATGGTTTTGGAGGGAAAAATAAATGGATTGGGAGGGAAAATTTAGGGTTTGGCCGCCAATAAATTCTATATAAGACCTCCATAGTGGTACAAAGTAGCCACATTTCCAAAAGATGGCGGAAAAACACAAACAACATGTTCGCGACCTTTTTGAAGTTCGAACTTTCATGCGGAATTTGATGGAGGAATTCGGCCCATCACTTATCGCATCGAACATTCGCAAAGGAACGGAACATTCGCAAAGGAATTCGGCTCCAAGTAATTGCATTTTTCTTATTTACATATAAGGTATTATGTGTAACTGCAACCTGTATTCAAGAATGAGTTTAAAGCTACATTGGAAATAATTACATACGATGGAACGAATTCTTCATCACTCCCAGTGTGGAGATTCTCAACTTCTCCTTGAGTTCTTCGCAGATCATTGCTTAATAGTGTGATTTTGTTCTCCGTTATTTTCTCTCTATTTTTGTAATTATGTTATTTTTAACTTCACTAATTAGTTGAACATATCAAATCTAATTTTGAGGATAGGTGGGAAGTGGCCACTTGAAACATTTACTGTAAGATAAAACATTAAAATATGCATTAATCAGTTTCATATCTGCTTAAGAACAACTAATTTGCTCTTTAGATAAAGTTATGATATTGATTTAGTCATTGAGAGAGTTACAATCAGAAGTGGGGAAAACAACATTTTCTAAACTAATTTAGTCATTTAGTCTGTCTCATTCTTATAAGCATATGAGTTTGCATTATAACAAGACCCATCACATATACCTCTACATAATTTAATGAATTTATGCAACACTTGTGAAAACAAATTTCTAAATCACAAACCCTCAACAACAGAAGCCGATCGAGGAAATTTATGAAGCTCGGCTTAAGTCAATGAGACTGTTTCATAACCTCACCAATATCCACCGAGCTCCCTCATTAACCTCACTCAAAGGAGCCGAGGTTACTTATTCACCTCGTCTAAAACTACCGAGCTCCTTCATGTACCTCGTTCCTACCTGCCGAGCTCCTTTCTTCGACGGTTTTTTCGAACGAAGACCAAAAATCGTCATTCGATAATCATGTAAAGCGAGCGATATACCAATTCGTGTGTCAATCGATTGATATTTTGATTAATTTCATCGATTTTAGGCTGTTTTTGATCAAAACAATTCGTTCGACAGGTTTAAGTTTCGATTCGGGAAAAGAGAGTTTTAAGGCTTTTTGCAATGAGTTCGGAAAAAATGAAAAGGACATGTGGTAATTTAGGTGAACTTATCTTGACAATATCTCTTTCTCCATCTTTTCTAAAGCCCTTATGATGTAATTTACCCTATCAAAATTAAGGAAATTTCGGTTAATACCCCTGAAATTCTGGCTATTTTGGATAGTGTCCCATAGTTTTTGTTTTCTCGGATGGTGCTCCTGAGGTCTTGCAAAAGTTTGTCTGGCGCCCAAAATCGTTTTCACTTTTGCGTAAACAAAAATGAACCTTTATTTTTTCATTATTGCACAAAATCACCCTTTACTTTAAAATTGCACATAATTATCTATATCTTGCCAAAAATGCAACACAAAGCACACTCATTTTTAAAATTAAAAAAAATCACCCAATATTTTAAAATTTCAACACAAAACACCCAATATTTTTAAAACTACATAACATGCCAATTACTTGACAAAATTTTCACATAACCACGTTTTTTGTGGGAAAAAAAATGGTTAAACTATAAAATGCTAAAAATATGTATATTAAAATAATACTTATTACAAAATTATCCTTTGTATTTTTTTATGGGGGTATATATGAGACTTACCTAATTAAAAAATAGATAATATAAAGAGGGAATTAAAGGAAATAACCCTTGCCCCGGTTTGGTTTACACGCCTAACCCCATACCCGGTTCAATTTGCAAGGGTTAACCCTCCCCCCTAAAAAATTACACCCCAGGCGGTAAACGTTACCTGGAGTAACCGGTCTCCAGAAGAGAGAAAGAGAGAGCCAGCGCGAGAGAGAAGGGGAAGGGAGAAGGAATGGGATTGGAGGCGGGCGCGGTCTCCGGCTCGGCGGAAGGGCTCGAGCGCAAAGGAGGTTGGTTGGATTGAGAAAGAGACGGAGGGTCCGCATCAAAGGAGCCGTTCTCCCTGTGTCCGTGGGGTGCGTCATCCAAATATCTAATCCACCACTTTCATGGCGGTCTTTGAGCGTTTCTTCGAATCAGGTAAGACGTTCGTCCATCAAAAGTTGAAAGCTTTTCCGGCAAACTCCTCTGCAAAGCAGCCTACCGGCTGATCGGTAAGATACACACTCACTCTCTCAATTCCTTTTCTCCATTTAGGTGCTAGGGTTATTTCAAATTTGGGTGTTTTCTCCATTTCGGTTCTAGGGTTCTTTTAAATTTGAGTGGTTATAGCTTGTAAGGTACACTCTCAGCCCTTTCTCTCGGTTCTTTTACTAATTTCTTCCTCTCCGGGTTCCCTTCGAATTAGGGATCTTTCTGATTTTAGGTTTTGGTCATTAGACGAGAGATAATTCCAAATTTTGAGTTCAATTAAAGGGCTTTTGGTCCAGTTGGCGGTGCTGGTATGATATTTTGGAAATGGAACGAGTGAAGGGAGCTGTTCCTGAAGTGGAGTGTTTGTAATATTGAATCAAAAACCTTGGAATAGTTAAGACTTCATAGACATGGAGCGAGTGAGGCAAGAGCTAAAACATGAACTGAAGCAGGTAACAAACAATCAGTATCTATATACTTTACATAGCTTGCATAAACAAATATCTTTCTCTTGCTCATGTTTGCTGCAGTTGAGGACTTTTTGTGATAAACATACATAGTATTTAGTATTGATGCTTATGCCTTAGTTCTTGGATTGCTTGATAGAATTTAGGTGATAATTCAAATGTTGATAGATTAGGATTTAGTATGTTGCCATGTCTCTACTTAGATGTAAAACTAAAGTAAGTGTCATGTAAACATAAAGTAAGCGTCATGTAGAAAGAAACACTTAGGAAGTAGAAACCTAATTTCTAATGGTGGGTTACCTGTGCTGGCTGTGCAAAGCAATTCGAATGACTGTGAACGCTGGACCAAAAGCCCTTTATAGAATGATTCATGTGCTGGCTGTGTAAAACTAATGGTGGGTTACACTTAGCGGACGTATGGGAAGCAAAATCGTAGCTCCAAGGCTGTTGAAGCTAACTCCTGTTGATTCACGTATGGCTGGAGCAAACAATAAGTTTCACGGTGGTCAATTTTCATGGGTAAGACAATTTTCTTTTTCCATTGTTCATTTTAATTGCGATTCTTGGATTTGTGTTCTCTGAAGATGCTTTGAATATGGTTTATTTCTTTTAAGTTTGTTGGATTATTCCCAACTTTTACTGGATTAAGTAAGAATGATGAAAATTAGGTTTTTTTAGGGGATTTAACTAAAATTTGGAGTTAGTAAAATCTATGTTTTGAATTTTTTGCACTTTCATCTTCTTGGATATAGTTGTGAAGTCAGTGGAAGAAAGAAAATGACGACTCAAATTAGACAGATTCATTGTAAGGTAGATGGACATGATATGAATATGAAAAAGGTAGAAAGAACTACTTTTAGATGCCATTCTATGTTTAAAAGATGATAATATAAAAAAGGGGCAGCATAAGTGGATACAGTATATGTTAGAAAAACCATAATCTGCCTGCGTGTAGGCAGGAATGAATTATGAGGAGGCACAAAGTAGTTTAGTTGGTAAATTTCTCAGGAGCTGACAGTTGCACAATTCTTACATGTTCACCATGGTAGATATTTCGACTAATTTGGATGTGTTCTATGTTCTTATGTTGTAGCGTGTTGGTGTGTATGAATAGGTCAAATTGGTTGCTTGAGATCCCTTTTCCGGATTACTTGTGTGAATTACTGACTTGGGTATTCCCTGAGATGATTAGTTATTCTGCTCATTCATGCATTGTAAAACTGCTATTATATGTTCTAACTAACTTTTGTCAATGAATTTTTCTGTTCATGTTTAATTATTTCTTTCTGAAAATAACTACTCTTCATCTATAGGTCACAGAGAACAGGAAGCAAGAACGACACATAGTAGCGTCTGTAGGGAAATTCAGCGTGATATGGAACTTCCAGCAAGTGAAGAACAGTGGCCACGAATGTTACTGGAATCAGCAAGGCCTGAAGAGCTGTTATTGCTACAAGATTGTGTTGAAGGATGAGTCAATAGTAGACAACCGATTCATGCACGAGAAGTTTGCAGCTGGGGACTCCCCTGAAGCTCCTTTGGTTGTTCTTCACACTCCATGTTACTCGTCTCCGCTGAATCATTTATCTTCAACTACAAAAGCAACTATTCAAGTCGCATTTGTCCAGTATAATTCGAGTTCTTGGGCAATGGAGTTACTAACAGATAGTTATGGCATTGATGTTTTGATTTCAACTTTGTCAGTGTAAACCTCAGCCCAACAGTTTTCTTTTGAGATGCTATAAATCTCTTTTGTAACATAATGTACGACCTTCCACTGAAACGATTCAGTTGAATAGGTTTATTGACTGTATAATTGGTTGATTTTACTATATTTAAATTTTTCTTGCTCCCAAGTTTAATTTGTATAAAATGGTGAATTATTGTAAGAAAGTTTCTCTTTTGCCGAAAGGGACTTGTTTTCCATCTTAGTCATTGCCTACTTTAAATCGAACAATGTCTCTCTTTTACCGAATAAGCTTATAGATTGCAGATCAGCAAATAACCTGTCATGTTAACGGGTATAATCTGTCATGTTAATAGCATTACCTGTCATGTTAAAGGTTATAACCTGTCATGTTAAAGGTTATAACCGGTCATGTTAAAGGGTATAACCGTCATGTTAAAGCAATTCCCGTGTCTACAAAGAGTTCCGTTTACGAAAAAGCAAACAAAGAAACATGCTAATCCAAGCACTTATGCCACTACATTATGTGATAGCAGCACCAAAAATAACCCATAACCCATACTGAATTTACATGTCACCCATATCGGATTTACATGACATATAATGTATTTTACTTGACATATGAATTTTTTTACTTGACACCTGAATTTGAGACGTATTCTATTCCTTTTTTATTATTCATAATTTCTTTTGCTAGACTTCTTTTTTTTTTTAACTTGGTTTCAAATTCAGCCTTGGATGATTTATGGGGTAAGTCCACTCACTCTGACTGTCATGTGAAGTTGCGTAGGTGACATGTCAAACATATCCCCTGTCATGTTAAAGGTTATAACCTGTCATGTTAAAGGGTATAAACTGTCATGTTAATAGCATTACATGTCATGTTATTTTCTTTCATTAAGGAGAAGAGGATCGATTCGCATTACCTGTCATGTTAAAGGGTATGAACTGTCATGTTAATAGCATTACATGTCATGTTATGTTCTTTCATTAAGGAGAAGAGGATCAATTCGCGTTACCTGTGATGTTAAAGGTTATAACCTGTCATGTTAAGTGGTATAACATGTCATGTTAATAGCATTGCATGTCATGTTATTTTATTTCATTAAGGAGAAGAGGATCGATTCGCATTACCTGTCATGTTAAAGGTTTTAACCTGTCATGTTAATCGCATTACCTGTCATGTTATTTTCTTGCATTAATAGCATCACACACAAAGAAAAAGGAGTTTAGCAGAAGGAATTCTGAAGCCTACCAGAGTCCATTTCCAGTTTGTCTGAGCTCAGAGCGCTCTTGCTGAATGGGTTTTATTGTTTAAGAGCTTAGAATATTGCAATCACACTTGAGTCATGCTAGTTTCTTTCCAATTAATAATACAAGTGTATGTGGATGTATAGTAGATGTAGCTGGAACATTTGAATATTGTAATCACACTTGAGTCATGCTAGTTTCTAAAATATTTTCTCGAACCAAATCTAGTATACTTGACGTGTCATGCAAAACAATTCAAATGTCATGTAAAACAATTGACGTGTCATGTAAAACAATCCAGGTGTCATGTAAATAATAAATAAGCCTATGTGGGAATTTGTATGTCACCACATCTTTGTATGTCACGACGACAACAACGTATGGAATAAGTGATCAAGATCAAGCTCTACCCATACACTAACCATTTATGTTGTTATCACAGTCACAGATTGACAGGTGGTAATTTAAGATGGCATAATATATGTTGCAAATGAATTGAAAATTGTTTTGAAGAGAGATTAGAGAAGTATCGGTTGGAGCAGAAATTAGGATGGTTCATTGGCCTAAAACCGAATCGTATCGGTTGGATCAAACCGAACCGAAAACCAAAATTCTAAAAAATGAAACTGAAAACCAAACTTAAAATAGTCGGCATTGATTCATGAATAATAAGCCTATGTGGGAATTGAACCCACATCTTTGTGTATGACCACAATGCTCTTCCATTGAGCTAATAGGCTATATGAGCATTTTTTAACAAGGAAAACTACACGAATCTCACAAAAATTCTATGACATGAACTTGAGGACCTCCATGAACGCAAACAAAAAAAAAAGGGCAAACTAAATGGCAGAACTACTATCAAGAACTCAGATGGCCTCTCCTCCAATATCTACCCATCTACTGCTCTCACCCTGAGGGGGAAAAGAAGTAAAGCTGAAAAATAACTTTAAAAGGCCAAATGAAAGCAGTTCATTAAGGACGAGAAACAACTGCAAAACATAACTGAGATGATACTAATACCTCGGGTAATACGGCAAGATGTCGGTTGGCTTATTATTCTTCTCGTTTCTTTCTATCTGGTGACAAGCTTCATCAACAAACTTAAGGAAAAAAAGAAGCTAGTGAGCAAACCCCAAAACACCAAAAGCCAATACTTCCAGTCCAACAAAATTCATGGTGACAAGCTTCACCATGAATTTTGTTTATAGAAAAATGGTCAGAAGAATAAATGGAACTACAAAAAGATTGCAATAATGGAAATACAAAAAGAAAGAGAATTAATCATAGAAAACAAGCACATCCATGATTGACACAACCATATCATGTATAAAGCTTCAACAAGAAAAAAAGATGTATGTAGAGTAGACATTCAACAATGAGATCCCATGAGTCACTGCCTCATTGAGAACCATGAGAAAGACTTCCAAGAGAAACAAAAGGCAATCTTAACTGCTACTCATTGATCTCAGTAAGGCAACAACTATAGCCATTATTTAAAATTCAAATAAAAAGTCTCTGATGCAAACCCTCTTCTGAAACAATACTTTCAAGCAACAAAATCCACTCACTTTCATTCACAGTGATTTTAATCAATAATGTGTAACCACTTGAAGCATTTAAACGAGCAAAATAATAGCATAGAGAGAAAACAATTAAAGTCCCTAGCTTTAATCAACTACAAAAGCACACATTCCTCCAATTCATATCTAAAGCCAACATAATCACTAATTAAGATGGATAAGGATGTGATAAAGCTAGGGATGGAAACAACTCAATTTCCCAGCAAAATTGGTTGAACAAGTTCCTAGCTGCCAATAAGCTAAACTATCTATTTCATTGGCTTCTCTTAATGAAATTCAACTAATACAGTTTTCAAGAAGGGTGGGAAATTACTAAAAACCAGTGATTCAATTGAAAGCCAATGAAATAGACATGAACAATTGATGATGTTGTAATCAGCTTACCACTAAATGCACAATTCCTAAAATTTTCTCATGAATTTCCCAAATTACAGCTAGTTAAGCGAATCAAAGTTACCTGCGCTGAAGTTGAGTCACATCCAGGAGTAGCAGTTCGTGAAGCGCCGGTGGCCTTGGTGTGGGAGGCAGGAAGTGGAGGCACAGGAGCTACTACAGGGGAGCTTCGGAAGCGGAGGACGGCGGGTTCGCGGGGCATAGGGTTGTGGATTCGCCGGTCGCAGGCGAGAGATGGAAGGGAAGAGTAGAAGTTGAGCGCCGGTCATAGGTGAAGGGTTCGCCGGTGAGAGGCGTTGGACAGTGGTGCCGGCGACGTGGACACGCTACCATTGAAGGCCTCTCGACTTCTTCTCCCACCTTCCGCTCTTTCAGACATCTCGACTCCTTCTCCCTCCTTCTATTTCTCTCTCTCGCTGATTCCGCCACCATTGAAGGCTGCTCCCTCCGTCCTTGTCCTCCGGCCGGTCAACCTCTAGCCTCCGATCCCCTTCCTTCTCCGACACCCGAACCAGGGAAGAGTCAGGGAATGGCGGTGCGGCTTCCTCCTCCGTTTCCCCATTCCCCTTTCCCCTCTTTCCTTTTTTTTTTCCTCTTTTCTGAATCCCTCGATTACCGGCTACCGCTTGCCTCCTCAATCCGGATATCCGCTTTTGTGCAAATTTTTTCCGGATTGGGTTACTCATGCAAACCTTCCGGATATGAAGGTCATTTTAGCAAATTTTCCTAATATAAATGTTGCCTCAAATAGGTGAGAAATCATCCTAATGAATTACGGAGTATTATAATTAATTCATTTTCTTTTGAACATTTGTATTGGTGATTAATTCATTGTAACGGCCCAGAATTATGATTTCCGGGTTATGTTTCAAGGGATGAAACCCCTTGTTCGGATCTTGCAATCCAGGTACGGGTCGAGGTTTCAAATTCAATTTTAAGGTCAATAATAAAGAGGGATTTCAAACCCTAAAAGCATCGTAGTGCCGTTGGGTACCCTTAACCTGTCCTAGGGACTAACTCGTGAAATTCATTTCAAACGCAAGCAAGGCGGAAGCAAAATTAAGATACAAAGCGCCACGGCAGAGCCGGGTCAAACCAAAACATAAGTGGATGATTGTTATTTATACCAAGTTAGAGAATTAGCCCGGTTCTTCGATTCGCCGAGGATTCCCCGTCACAGAAGCAAGGAGCAAACAAGGAGCGGTACCTAACACTATCCACGAAGTCAGGCCCGGTAATCGCCTGCGGGTCCTCTGACTGCGCTGAGGCCATATAACATGCCTATACCTAGATAAAAGGATGACTAATGCAGTACATGATTTAAATCACATAAGCATGCTTGACAGATATAATAATATGCAGAAAGCTGTAAAGGGCCCAAGACAATGCCAAGTGGCATATCCCTCTCCTACTCCGCCCCCTTTTTCATGAGCGGACCTGGCCAGTACGGTACCCATTTCATCGTGGTGGTGCACGGACCACGGAATCATAGCATGCTCAACATCATAACTCATCACATCATAACATCTCTTGCCCGATGGTGCTGGGCTATCAAATCATACTCATATCGACTCGATCGACTCAGGGCACCCGATGAGGCTGGGCTATCCTATGACCCTAGCAAAGACTCTAGGACTATCACAGATAACGGCCGTTCTGTTTCAAACACACATAGTAACCACATGCTCAGTTCAATGCAATCCTAGCATGATACTACATGGCATGCTTTATATGCAACAACTACACATCATATGACACATCAGGCAGGAGGTCCAGGTTACTGAGTAAGTCCCGTAGGATACTTACCTGAAGATGCAGAACAGCAAGATAACACAAGAAAGGGCCCAAATGCAAGTCCAAAGCAATCCAAAAGCGATACACACCTATCATTAAGCCACTTCCATAAGCTACCGGACCAACATTCATACACACAAAACCCAAGTTCTCATCATCCTCAAAACCAATCAATAGTGAAACCGTTTTCCAAAACCTTTCCGATATGACCAACATCAACCAAAATCATTTACTTCCAATCAACCCCATCGATAAAATCGTACCAACCATATTTCCAAACTTCCTTCTCAAAACCAGCACCATCAAACCAAGATAAAGAATCCCGACATTAAACATTTAAACCTTAAAACCAATTTCTCAAATTCATATTATAATGATAATTCCGGCATTTTATTTCAAAACCTTTATATAACAAATTCTGATATTAAATCACCAAAACAATTCTATTTTAACAATCATATTTACATATCAATAACAATAAATCATCTCATAATTTCTAAAATCATCATTTAAAACATCACTAAATACATATTCCAAATAGTGCAACTTTGAAACCATTTTATAACATATAATAATAATTTCAGAAGTAATATTTCCAAAAAAAATCAGATTATATAAGAATAGTCTAACCAAAATAAATTACAAATCATATCTTGTAACATACGATAATATAACAAGGTAGAGGAATCATATAAAACAACAACACTCATTTATACCATTGCCAATTTAAACCTCCCAAGCCCAACTGAAGGAAGCCCAGATCTGCTACCCGACCCAAATGAAAGCCCGACCCGGATCCTTCACAAACATAACCCGGATTCATGAAACCTGAAGCCCAAACCCGGCCCAACCAAAAAAGAAAAGAGGAACCGGGTCACCCCGTCTCTAACCTCTGCCCAGTTCAACAGAACAAGGAAAGAAGAAGAAGAAGATGACCCCGCCGATGACGATCACCTTTCCGACCCAGACATCCCCAATCCCGACTGAATAATGATTCCGACCACACTCAAGACGAATGGAGCAAAACGCGAGCGAAGTAGAGGGATAAATGGAGAGATTACCGAGGCGTGCGATTCCGACTCCGATGGGGCTCCGAGGGCGGTTGCGGCTACGATTGACGGGGAAGGAGCTCCGGTCGAGTCCTAGGAGAAGTAAGGGGTGAGCAAAAACGGATTTTGACGAGATTTGAACCGCAATCGAATCAGAAAACGGAATCGACCTTGGGAATGAAAGAACAGGGAAACGACGACGGCGTGGGGCCGGCGGCGGCGTTTGGAGGCTCCGGGGTGCTTCTTGGCTTCGACAAGGCTCATGGGGGCTCGAACAGAGGCTGGACTGCCGCTGCGGCTGCTCAAGGAAGGAGGTGGTGGGGTGCTCAGCTTGGCGTCGTCGGTTCCGAAGAGCAGGGCTCGAAGGCGGGATTGGAGCTGCAGGGAGATGGAGTGCTCAGATACCTCCGCGGGCTGGCAACAAGAGGAGGCCGTGGCTTGGCCGGCTCCGATCTCGGAAAACAGAGGAGCCTAGAGGTGTGTGGGCTCGGCGGAACAGGCCAAGAGGGAGGTATTTCCGTGGGTTTTATGAAGAGCAAGGGGGAAGAAGATGAGAGGATGAGGGGGTGTTTATGGATAAGGGCTTAGGGTTTTCATGTTGTTCAACTTATAGGGAGGGAGAGGGAGCAACTGCAATGTGTGTGTGAATTTGTGGGTGGGTTGTTCTGTTGCACCACATGAAGAAGAAGACAAAGGAGGGTACACTGCTGGCTGGCAACGAGAGAGGGAGAGAGAAGAAAGAAAAGGAAAAGGAAAGAAAATAAATAGAATTGGTCCCCCATAACAATAGAATTCAAAATAGCGGAGTTAGATCCAAACCCGCTAGCTTGATTAAATCCCGACTAAATCAAATTTAAATCAAATTTTCCAATCAATTTCAAGATAATCGAAATAAACTAATTTTTATCAAACTCGGAGTTCGAAGGCGGAATCAAAACGATGCCGGAAGGATTTCAAAATCGAAACTCAGTGTTCGAGGATGATTTTTCTCTAACTTTTATACATAATATATATTTAATTAAAATCACAATAAAATAATATATAAAATATATTCGGTCTTTACATTCATCCACCTCTAAAAACAAGTCTCGTCCCCGAGACTAAAATCATTCTAAAACAAGGGGGTGAAGTTTGAAATCAATGAGTCCGAGGATCATGCCGCTGATTCCGTAAGCGCCTCATAAGGGCCCGTATGAGATTCTCACAGTACCTCCGACGTGATCATGATATCCCCAATGGGTTGTAATAAGTATGTGATATGGGCCCTTATCACATTCTTATCTCGACTTCTCGGTTATATCATAACTCAAAAGCATCATAACGAAAATCCAAATTGGTCACTTTCAAAACCGCTCAAAATATTCAATTCCAACGTTTAACCAAGCAACTTTACACCAAACAAGTCAAATCTCTTCAATCAAAATTTCGTCAAAATCCTCAAAAACCAAATCAATTTCCTGTATAACAATCAATCAAATTCAGAAGCTCGGAGGTGGAATCATCCATCTCTAAGGGCTAATCTCATATTCTCTTCCTAGTTTCAAGATCATGCAACATCATTCACAACTCAACATGAACAAAAGTAAATCAAGTCATCAACTCATAACATCATCAGCCATCTCTCATATGGCAAATCTCAACATCAATCATGATAATCTCAACCAATCGACATCTCAACCGCATAACATGTTTACCCATAACTTAAATCATACCATCCCTTCAGAACATGCCAAAAGCGATAACAAAATCTCAACATCATACCACGAGTCATAAGGCATATCTACATCATACTGAAGGCATCGCAAGTGCATAATCGAATTTCTCATAACTTATCATACAAGCACACATGTCAAGAGATCAATGGGCTAGATGTCACGGGGTTAGTATGTCAGTACACTTCACATTTCACGATCGCATATCATTGCAATACAAGTAGATCCAATCATAGCTGATTTACCATGCCAACATATCAACACAACAAGGTCATGCTATTATGAGTTAGAAAAGGAAAGGTCTAACGATATGTCAATCATCAAAAGATAGGCATATTCACCAAACATCATCTTAACTTATCACAATGTCATATAACGATCATTTAGAAATCTGGTACCATTATCTCATATATACACCTCATATTCATCATTTACTATATCCATAATCATGCTTAACGATCATATAACATAATATCATGCTTATCACCACATAACATAACATCATGCTCTCACATAATAACACATCATTATCTCATATATCATATCACAACACATCCTAACATGCTCCTAAAACAACATAATAAGATAGCAAAGCATCAATACATCATGATAGCATTTGTCACTTTCAACTAAATTTCAATATTGCATATCAACATGTAGCATCATTCCATATCGGGTTCATCATGGTTGCTATCTACCATCGTGCCAGTACATATTAACAAGTCATGTAAGCAAGAAAAATCCCCACATCATCACTAGTAAAAATAAAACACAATCCCCACTCGCTTGATTCAAATTCCCAACTCAAGACTAGCCTCATCTAAACTTTACCAACATCAACTCAGATACATCATCTAAAAAGAAATCCTAATTCATTTCAATACTCTAATCTCGCCCCTCAAGTTCAAAGAAGAAGCAATCATGGGCATTATATATTACACATAAGGACCACATCGTATCAACTAGCATTTATATCAATATCACCATTAGACATTGCAATTGTAACAATAAGTCTCAAATTGTCGTCATGCTCAATAATCATTGCAACATCATATATGATCATAATCAAGTCAAGCTAACATGTTGCATTATAACCCTATCGGATACAATTCAGGCTTCTTAGCATATGTAGTTCACATTTTACAGGCAAAGGAATTCAAGCCATAAGTCAAGACATCATGGTACATGAGATCTATAAGTCATCAAATCATATCATCATAGACAACAGGCAATCAGGTAGCAGTCGTCAATAAGTCAGCACATCAACACGTAAATCTCATCGCTAGATCAGTGCAACATCATCGTCAAAAAATTTCAAGAGGGTTAGCAATTCGAACGAAGAACACTCCCGCTTGCAAGTCATATTGTACTCGGTAACCGTAATTCTCGATGCGTGCCTGTTCCGCCGACATCATTGATCCTGAGGCCCGTGGGTTATGGGCCCACGCTTCCGTTGCACCGCTCTATCGCTATCTACTTTCCGTCCCCTCTTCCATGCGCTGCTCGTCCGATGTATCACGTATGAGTTCAAGTTAGTGGAGATAGGGGAGTGACAGGGACAGACACCCAATGTTCCTCTCGGAGACAAACAACGACCAATGCTAAAGACGACAAGACTAGTGACAAGACTCCGACCCGAGAATAGCAATGATGCCCTAATCCAAACACAAACCCTAATCCAAACACAAACCAAAAACAGCGACGGAAAACACTTGGAATATAACTCAGCAACACAGGACAGCGACGGAAAGAGCAGGGAAGCCGCGACGGTGCTGCGCGTGTGCTGCACCCAGGCTGCGGGGGATGGTGCGGCCACAGCGTGACCCGCAGCGGCCGCTACCAGCGACAAGCGCGAGCGAACAACGACAGTCCTGGTGTCTACAGCGACGGTTGTCCTTCTTCTCTGCGACAGTTTTGCTGAATATTCTTCTTCTTTGTGTTTTTGGTTTGTGTTTGGATTAGGGTTTGGTATCAGATGATTGATCGAACAATAACTCGAATGCAAACGCTTTAGGATGGGGAAATTGAAGAACCTCTTAGCAAAAAAGATTTCTTCAATATAATTTTCCCAACTAATTTTATTGAATGATGAAAAGGGTTTAAATAACAAATATATCAATTCTATCTTTGCAAAAGATAGAGTTTTGACTTAGATAAATAAATATTAAATCCTAATATTAATCCTAGATAAATATTCCTACTTAGTGGCCAAGGAAAATATCTAAAGGGATAGACTTTACTTTTTCACCTTTATTCACCTAACTAAGTATTACTAAAAATAAGACATTCCATAAATAGCTTCAACTAACATAGGAGTTACTAAATATGGAAAGAACCTAAAACTAGTAATAATAATAATAATTAAATAAATAAAATATATTTCCTTCAATCCATGGTGGCGCCTTCTTCTTCCTCTTGAGGATGATACTCTTTGTCGTCAATAGCCCTTGAATCAATCTTGAGAGCTCGCCTGGATCAAAATCAATGTTTGACCCATAGAAGGCCATCTTGATTCGCATCATTCTCTCCCTCTTAGCTTCGATTCGTCCTCGAATTGAGTCATTGAAGAGCAGTGGGGAAGGAGCAGCAATAAGAAAGTAATTAACTTCCCTGAGCATAAATTGAGATGGTGCCAGCAGAATTTGAGGCAAAGGAACCTCAAAAACAACACCTGTCATAGGGAACATTGAGCAATCAAAAAGAACATTATCAATAGGCTCAATAACCCTATGAACTTCAGAAGTCTCAACATTAGGAACATTCTCAAGAGGTACAATAGTTAACTCAAGAGAAGTGTCCCCAACGTCCTCATCGTTGTCGTCAGGAGTAACCAAAACATCATGCAGAATATTACAGCCACCTTGCAGATCATATTTGGATATCTTCCCGGAAGAATCTTGCAGCATATGACCTACCGTTGGAAAGTTCGTTGAGTCAGCTTCGCAACAAGACTGAGTTGACTCAATTCCCAGGTCGGAGTCAATGGGAATTCGTGAAACAAAATCGGCGCGCTGTGCTGAATCCGGGGCAACGAATTCAACTATAGGCTCCTTAGGCTCAATAACCTCATCTTCGGTTGAGGAAACTATAACCACTGGAGCACAGGTGAAGGCTGAAGCAAAAGCTTGATGAAAGCAATCTGATAAGTCCCCCTTCAAACCCTTCCTGAATTCGGCCCATGATTCGGCGAACATGGCGGAAAGGTCAGCCTGGAGTTGTGCCTCTTCCTCTCGTCCTCATGCCTCATCAGCCTCTCGTTGTTGGAGAAGCCAAATCTGACGGCGACGTTGTTGTCGACACCTCTCCTTTTCGATTTCCGCTTGTCGTTGAAGCCAATGGCGGCGCCTTTGAGCCTCTCGTTGTCGTTGACGCTGATGGACTGCCCTTTCGAGAGCGAAGAATTCTTCCAATGGATCGGGATCATCATCCCATCCTCAACTTTCAAATGTAATAAAAATATCCTGACCTTTGAGGGTAGTGCACTACAAAAAAAAATGAAATTCGCTTCGGCAAAAAGCCGTGGCAAAAGGCCTTCAAGGGGTGACAAAAGGCATCTAGCTTCGGCTTAGCTACGGCAAATGGGGGAGTGGCGAATTCTGGGGTGGCAAAATTTGGTAGCTTCGGCAAATAGCCGTAGCAAGAAAATTAGCGACGGCTAGCTGCCGTAGCTAAAGTGTGGGGTAAAATTAAAAAAAAAACTGCTTTTTAGCCCGGATTCTTTAGACCCGGGCTAAAAAGTCTAATATTTTTTTTTAAAAAGTATAATGACCACAATTTACCTATATAATAAAATTTCATTAATTATACAAAACTTACATAGAAAATAAAATGTCAAAAAATACATAATTTATATACAATAAATATACATAATATGTTGATAAGTAGCCGTATAGCCTATATTGATACTGAAACAATTCCATTTTGACACAAGGGAATGGCAAGATCTATAATTTTCTTCTCTATCTTTATCCATGGTTCTTCAAAATGCAAGTTTGAAACTTTAGATGTAAAAGCTCTAGCTGCAGAGGCATTTTTGGAGGAAAAAAATGGATGAGCAAGGATAAGTTAACCTGATGGAACCTACCAGAAGCAAGCATCTTACTCTTAATTAATAATAACAAAACTTAAATCACAAATTCAACAACTAAACTAGATAATGGAGAGCATGGAGGATCAACTTTACAGGCCAAATTAAAGTAAAAACAATATATATTGGTCCTGAAAATTTTGAAGCTCATGAAGCACAAATATGGAAACAAAAACTATGACAAGGGAGGAAACAAGCCTTATGGCTCCAGGAACATACTACCTGACCGAAGTGAACTCCATGTACTGATGAGTCTATACCAAGATGCTAGTGAAGAGTACCGGCCAGAACTACTGTAATGCCACCAAGAAATTGATGACCTTACCATAGGCTGACCTCAACAGGGGTATTGTTGCTGCAAGTTATTTGGCAAGTTCGACATTAAAACCAATGTAAAACCAATACCTTCCTATTCAATTAAATAAACCGCACATTTTCATAGTTGAGAATCAACTTCTGGACAGTATAAAATCTTCATAAAGGGGTATAATGCAGCCAACTGTAAACTTTTTCTTCTACCATATAAAAGCTTTACTAACAAATAAAAGCTAGGAAAGATATATTTTTTGGCTTTATATAAGTTACTGCATGCTAAAAACAAATAGGAACAGCCATTAAACTATTAAAGTAAATCCTTTTCCTGATCAAGGAAAAAAACGTATGCCAAAAATCACTTCAAATCCAGCTAATTCGTACCATAAATAGCAGCGGTGTGCTTCCAGCCACAAGAGACCTACAACATCATTTAAGGGGAAAGAAATAGAATGATTCAGTTCCGACAAATGCATAAACAAACTATGCATGGACTAAACATTCAAGGACAGCACAAACCTTGTATACTAAGTTCCTTATGAACGTAGATTGAGCGCGAGAAGAAAGCTGGTAGCTGAGAAGACCAGGAGCAACAGGAAAAAAAACAGAGGGGGGCTATTAGGGACATTATCAACACGTATAATTGAAGATCATACTATAACAGGCTAATTGATGACAAACACCAAGTTTCAATAGAATTAAACATAATAACATAGACTAGGACAACCGATCAAAATTAGAGTAAAGTATATGAAGGAATCAAATAAGCAAAGATATAATAGATTACGAGTTGACAAACAAACCCACCTGATAGTGCATCCGAACCTAGAGCTTATTCATTTCTGTAAAATTTTGGAGTACAAACTCCACTGCGTCCATAGGAGTCTCATCATCCCTGTATGAACCCAAAAAGAAACCAGATTAAGGTTCATATAGACATCTAAGCAACAAAGTTGCAGATCCCCAACGATTAATTATGAAGCAGAAGAAAGGTGGCACAGGAAAATAGTTTAAGACGTGAAACCAATGCTGTGATCGACAATTAAATACACAAGCTTTCTTCAAGTGTCCAAGGAAAAAAATAAGAAAAGAAACTGTCTATTAATCATAGGGCATTAATTTTCTTTATTCAATGAGGAAGTCAAAGGATGCGCATTTGAAGTGAGTTGGTTGCTAAAAACAAATTCCATAGGTTTCATTATGATACCCTTGATCACTTCATTTCAAGAATGAACATTATACAATTCACATTCATCATATTGCAAGACAATAATTTAACTGATTTGAATAAGCTTCATGAAACAAAAAGGACGATAAAGGTTAGTATATAAACCCTTTAAAAGAATCTACTGTCCGTTAGAGTAAGTGGTTTAATGATTGTTTCATCAAAAAGAAGAAAAGGAAAAAAGTTTAATGGAGATAAGATACATGTTTTCGATCCAAGGACATAAAAAATAAATACCACGGTCAAAGACTTAAACTACATGATCGTGTCTCAGATTCTTGATATATAGCAGTCATGAGAAATAAATCTTCTTCATCTACGTCATTCAAATAGATCCTAGGGTTCCACTTTCTTTTCAATGAGACTCGATTTACTCTGAATCCCCGGCAAAGGGAAATAGGGAAAATCAGTTCATCATGCTTATTACTCTCCACATCTACTCTTACAAGGTACTATGGACATTAAAATATCCCTCTTACCCCATAAGTTTTGTTCAGATTAATTATTGATAGCTGGTTGTCCCCACCATCAGCATTGTATTCTGCAAATATATTATTCCCTTTACGATGCCATGATAAATCTTCTGGCCATCTCTTTTGCTTTGGGGACAGGCATCCAGTGGCACTCAAGAGAGATGCACCTAATCTGCACAGAGCATGAAAAACATAATGTAATAAGCCAGAGATCCATATGACTATTCCCTGGGAAAGTATTCACAGGAAAGATAGACAGTGTCAACATAACAGGGATGGAATCTCTAGAAAGTGGTTTTTTTATATATATAAATGGAATTAAGCCTTTTTCCAGAAACAAGATTACGTTACTCCATGCAAAGTACTAGAAGAAAAACAGACCCTCCAATATAATAACAACATTCTTGATTCTGAATTATGTCTTTTTACACAGATTGAGCATTAGGCTAGGGAAACTTCTTAATGATAAAAACAAGAATTATATACAGCCAACAAAACCTACATGATCAACCGACCAAGAATGCAACAGACAATGATTTATAAATTCAAGACACTACTCTTCATCTACAAGATTGTGTTGATTTGGTCCCTAATCTTTACAATCTAAAATAGTATAATTTGTGCTATCTTGTATGATTTACTTTCTCAGCATGGATTTTAGACTTGCAAGTGCTTTCTCAGCAGTCTAGAGAACATAAGTAAAATGTATGTTCACGTTTTGTTTACTTGATGTGATGCAAGGGTGCAGAAAAAATGGTCAATACCTTGACTTTAGCCTCGTCCCTTGTTAATCCAGTTTCTCTAGGGAAGACTTGCCCGTTTATTTCCACATGCGACACATAAACAAAAGCAAACAATAAGAACTCTTTGAACACATAGTTTGATTAACTTGATTTGATGATGTATTGAAAATAAACAAACCTGAGCATATGCTTTATCTCGCTGCAGCCCGACGAAAATGCAAAAGAACAACCAAACAGAAATTAAATGACAATTGCTAGAAAATAAAAATAAAAATTAAACGGCTTCTCCAACCTAGACTGAAATTTGGGAAATTAGGGTTTGGAATTGAAATAGACCTACCCCCTCAGCTTAAGCGCAGTCTTGTGGACGGAGAGGCAGCGACGAGGGAGGCCTGGCAAATAGAGCGGCGTTGGAGGATCCTCTTAAGAAGCCAGAGTCTTTTAGGATCGGTATATCTAGAGATGGAGAGAGAATGACAGAAGAGAGATAGAGACAGATCTCGAAGTGGAGGGGGAGGAAGAAGAAGAAGGGAGAAGGGAGACTGAGAGAGCGAACCTGGAAGCATGTCAAACGGAGGGCGCTCAATCTCCTGACGTAGCTCCACACTCTCCATCTGCGAGCTCTCTTTACAGATACAACAAAAGAGGCGATTCCGCTGCTCCGACTTCGCACACTCGACCAGAAAACATTAACTCTGCGATAAATCAATGGAGGCCTGAAGGAGAGCGAAAGACAAGGGAATCGGCGGCCAGCTAGAGAGGAGAGACGAGACCGGGGCAGGAGAAGATAGGGCTTTGTTTTGCAAGTGGTCGGGTTTACTTAGCGGGTTTTGAAATTAATTAAAATTTCAACTCCGCGCTTTGCGAAAAAATAGACCCATTAACCACGGCAGCTCCTACCGTTGTTATTAGGCGTGGCAAAATCAACCCAATAGCTACGGCAATTCTTGCCGAAGCTACCGTCAGTGGCAAAAGGTACCAATTGCCACGGCAAACCCCCTGCCAAAGCTAGATGGCGTGGCGAATTTAATTTTTTTTTGTAGTGGTGGTAATATATTACCACGTGTTTTCTCACAGGTTAAAAATGCTAACAATGTAGCTTACGTGGATTTTTTTTTGACAAGGCAACCTGCGTGGAAACCTTTTTACAAATTAGCACTACAATTGGATTTTCTTGAATGGTTTCCTTAGAAAAAAATAAACCGACAACAAAATTAGTTAAACCCGAAAAATGAAATTGATTCAACCAAACAACTAATCCGATCAAAATTGCCTTAAATTGTTACAACACGACTATTCCTAAAACCAAACGTACCGACAACAACATGAAGAGGGGAAAAAACAAAACTTACTCAGTCAAGTCTGTGAACAAATCAAAGAGAAAGAAGATTTGAGAGAGACAACTCAAGATAGGCTACCACGAGGGAGGAAGACTGCCATTGAAGAGGAACACTGCCTAGAAGACTTGGAAGACATTTCAAGAGGCGACCACAAAAGAAGATAGGAGGGAGGAAGAGACATTGGATGTGAACCCAGTCCAACTCTTTATTTTTTTCTTAAGAAAACCGTTCAAGAAAGCCCTTGTCAAATAAATCCACATAGGCTGTCTTGTCAGCATTTTTGACCTGTGAGAAAACCCATAGTAATATATTACCATTACCCTCAAAGTTCGGGATATTTTTATTACATTTGAAAGTTAGGGATTGTAAAGGCTCGGATTTTTAAATCCAATTTTTCGAAAAAAAAAATTAATTAAAAATGGAATTAATTGAATTTAATTCGGATACTTCAAGCAAAACCCGTCCTAAATTTAATAAATCGAATTTGAAATTCCTAAAGCGAATTCCAGCCCAATTTTTAAATTTTTAAAAAAATTCGAATCCGTCTTTCATTTCGGGATTCGAAAATTCCTTCCGTTGGCGATATCCGATTCAGTTCTAAATATCTAATCGATCGAGAGAGCGGAATTTGGAAGACTAATCGTCGGGAATTCAAATTTCCGACTCGAGACCACAACTCCATTCTCTTTCTCCCGTACTTATTCGAATTCAACGTTGGTTTTCACAATTTGAGATTTGATTTTGGAATTTCCTATCTCTTTCCCTAACTAGCCCAACACACACATAAACCTTTTTCTTCCTCTTGCTCTTTGACTCACCAAGAATGGCAATGAGGACAAACTTTTGTCATGCCCTTATCTGAAAATTTCAACCAAGGAAATCCAACTTTTATCTCATATTGACCACACATTTCTCTCACACAAACAAGGAATCCAAACACACCCTAGTTCCCATCTCCTCTCTCTGTTGCGTGAGGAACCCATCCCCAGGACACCTCCATTTTTGCTCAGCTCCTCTCCACCACCCCCGACTTCCTCTCCCTCCCTGTTCTCGCAACCCCTCGAGCACCATTGGGCGCTGGCTGATCCCCGTCGGGCGCCACTAAGCCCAGCGCCACCACCACAACCCCTCCTCTCGCCTCTGTTTTCCGTGGAAAGGGCCAAGCCCTGTTCTATCCGAAGCCGAGGCCGCACAGGATGCAGCACCGCCGCCAAGCCTTCCCGGAGCTTCCAGTCGCCGACGCCGAACCCGAGCCCCATTCCCCTGTCCGATTCGAATCCTTCGGTAAGCATTTCCTTCCTCTTTTCCACTCGAAAATCAAGTAAAAGCTTCACCTTTCTCATGCCCCACCTTTGATCTAGGACCGATCCGCCTCCTTGAGTCTCCGGTGAGCCTAATCGATCTCCGACGGTGCCCGAATCATTTCCGACGATCCATGAAGAACCTCCGGCCGGCGTATTCTTCGGTGAGCCTTCTTCCTCCTTTCTTTTTCCTTGGGTTGTGGGTCTTCCCCGGTAGCGATGATTGGGAGAACGGGATTGGTCGGTGAGAGCGAGAAACCGCCGGAGAACCTGGATCTCCTTCTTCTCTCTCCGTCGCTTTCGTTCTGAAAGGAGCTCTGCTCTTCTGTTGGGCAAGGAGACAGATCTGTCTCCTTCTTTCCTTTGGGCTTCGGTGTGGGCCGGGTCCGGATCACCCAATCGGGTTATATCACTTGGCAAACAGGTTTCAGATTTGGGGGAGAGATTGGAAATCCGGATCCTCTTTCTTCCTTCTGGGCTCGGATCCGGGTTCCTCTACTTCCGGGTTGGGCATGTTGTTCGGGTTTAAATGTCTTGGGCCTATTCTTGTTGGGGTTAGAGTGTTATTCCTCCTTGGTTACTTTTGGTTATACTATATTGTTATATGTATATTATATGACTAAGAATTTAAATTGTTATGTTATTATTATTATTATTATTATTATTATTATTATTATTATTATTATTATTATTATTATTATTATTATTATTATTATTATTATTATTTTATATATTATTCAGATTTTGAGGACATATATTCTTGAAAGTAATATATATATATATATATATATATATATATATATATATATTTTAAGTTGTTTTAAATGAGAATAGTATCATTTGGGGATGTATTATTTTATAACGTCTTATAATGTAGTTTTGGAAGAGATTTATTGAACACTAGTCATAATTGTGAGTTAGAAATTTTGAAATGATTTATTGGCTTTGAATTGTAAATATGATTTGGGAAGAATTTTGGTATTTTATGTTAAGCTAAGCATTGTTTGGTAAATTATTAAAAGAGATTTTTCAAGTTTTTGGAAATGTCTTTTAAGGACTTGTGTTTGGAAAACCCTCATGCCGGGATTATTTTAATAAGTATAAACTTGCAAGTTGATTAAGAATTTAATGTTATTGTCGGGATCTTTGCCTTGACTTGATGATGTTGGTTTTGGGAAGGAAATTGGAAGAATGATTTTGGTCGATGTTGATCGTATCGGAAAGGTTTTGAAAAATGGTTTTACTATCGATTGGTTTGAGAATGTTGTGAACTTTGGTTCTGTGTATATGAATGTTAGCCCGATGGCTTATGGAAATGACTTGATGATAGGTGTGTATTGTTTTGGGCTACTTTGGACTTGCAATTTGGGCCTTGCTTGTGTTATCTTGCTGTTCTGCATCTTCAGGTAAGTTCCCTAGGGGCTTACTCAGGTTGGACATTCATGCCTTTTGTTGCATTTTATGTTAGGTGTTGCATATGCATAAAAGCATGCCATGTAGTATCCTGTTTAGGCTGCACGAATTGAATGAACATCTGCTTACTTCATGCGTTTGAAACAGAACGGCCGTTATCTGTGATAGTCCTAGAGTCTTTGCTAGGGTCATAGGGTAGCCCAGCCTCATCGGGTACCCTGAGTCAATCGAGTCATGAACTTCCTTATATTATGAGATGCCTGCGGGCTATATTGTGGAGCGGGTTAGGCATGCGTGCCGCCCGGTTATGATGGAATGCATTCACGAGCTGGCCAGTCTCCGCCCTATCGGAAGGGGGTGGAGGTAGGAGAGGGATATGCCACTTGGCATTGTCTTGGGCCCTTTACAGTATTTTTACACATTATTATGACTAGGAGCATGCTAGTGTGTTTGACCTTCGTATTGCATTAGAGCATCTTTATTAGGTATAGCACATACTATGTGGCCTCAGCGAGGACTGCCGGTCCCGCATGAGTGGCTCGATCTGACTCCTTTCCCCGTTCATCTTTTAAGGTATTTTCTGCAGATCTTGTTTGCTCCTTGCTTCTGTGACGGGAAACCCTTTGGCGAATCGAAGAACCTAGCTAATATTCTAACTTGGTAAAATGGTAATCACTTGCTTATGATTTGGTTTGACCCGGCTTTGTCGTGGCATTTGTATCCTAGTTTTGCTTTCGCTTTACTTTCGGTTGAATTGGATTATGCGACATAGTCTTAGGACAGGCAAAGGGTACCCAATGGCCCTTCGAGGTTTTTAGGGTTTGAAATCCCTCCTTCTACTAATCTTAAATGAGTTTGAAACCTTGACCCGTACCTGGATTGCAAGATCCGAACAAGGGGTTTTATCCCTTGAAACGTAACCCGGAAATCATAATTCTGGGCCGTTACATAGATGGTATCAGAGCTGAGGTTGTGCAATTCGGGTATGCAAGGGTCGAGTGTATGTTTTGTAAAATCGCACATGAATTTCAAAGGATTCGAAATGATTTTAAGAAGGGCAAAATGAACTTAAGATGCCTAACTGAAATTGGACTAAGTAATGAACTTGACTTGTAATAAAAGAGAAAAACCGACCAAACGGGGACGCGAGTGGGTAGTAAAGGCGCTAGACCACCCCTATTGGGTGTAGTTGGGAACGGTAGGCAAAATACCAGCTTGTTCTTTACAGATGGGCTGGGAGACTCCAAGAAGATCGTTATGAGTGTTATTAACTGATTCTATGCTGAATGCTTGATATGCTAAAGTCTGATTGATATGCCTAACAATTAAATGTGTATTGACTGATCTGTGTAAACGGGATAGTGGGAGTACCCTTGTTTCTGTATGGTCAAACCCAACTTGTGTGGAACAACCCCTTCCACTATGTTAACCCTTTGGCGGTTCTATCTAGCCTTTTCCTGGATGTCAGTGTCTTCCACGGGTAATTGGGTTGGTAAACACATTGTGTCGGGAATCATGGTTGGAGATTAAATTTGTTTGAGTGAGTGTTGGAAGTTCTTGATGTCACTTTGAGTCAAAAGTAAGGTGTTTCTGGGGCTGTCTCTCCTTATTCTTATGATGATCAACCAATGTCTTCTTGCCATGAAGAGTCATACCGGATTCCCACATGAAAGAGGGGTAATGAGTCGGTTGGGAAAAGTCAATTGTTGCCCTTAGGGATCCCTGTACGGTTGTAATGATGACCCTCTCTGAGTTGCATGACATGATCTAATAGCCTCCTGCATATACCTTGCGAATGGCCATTAGTACATACTGCTCATGCTATTACATATGGGATTGATTATATTGCTTAAGTCTCATGTTGTGTCTTGCCCCCCATCATGACTGTATGTTTTTATAACATGTTTACTTGACCTATTGATCGTATGATTGACTGGAAGCATGAACCATATCATATGACCCTGCATGATAGTGTAATCAACTCCTCTTTGTATGAATGCATGTAGATGATCGCCTTAGCAGTCTCGGTGATGACGTGTTGATGTTTATTACTCCCTTTTGTGACAAGAACCTATAGCATGCCCATCTATTTTGTATTCGTCGGATTAACTATTGTTGATTATTACGCAATTGATATTGTTGTGTTACTTGCATTGAGTAGAGGATATGTTGGTAGAATTGAGTCATGATAAATGCATGTTTTATCCCAGTATGTGCGGAGTTGAACTCATGTTCCCGTTCCCTAACTATATTGCCCGTTACTTATACCCGTAGTATAAATCGTTATCCTTGCCCCATGCTTCTATATCGTCGGAATATGATTTAATTGATTTCTTACATATTGTTATGATTAAATGCATGTATGCATCGCATGTTATGTTGAGTCATTAGTGTCATGTAGGACCCTCGATGGTAACTTGTGCGTGCTATACCTTGTCTGCATTATTGCTGAACCTCTCTTGAGCTAGGTTCCTGATAGCGTGGTATTTCCCCTTTCTTTCACCTTAATATGTCTTACTCATGCAAATTAGATTGATGTTGAACCTGATGATTGACTTGATTTTCGTGATGGTTAGTTCTAGCATGCTTACATGTTATCACTCGGTAGTTTTTCCCCTATTGCTCTATAATATCATCTCGTGCTTGTATGAATGTAAGACTTGACAGCTCGCATGATCACACACCACGCTATACCATGATTTCACATACGCATAGCACATGAATGTTAGAATGCATTTAGTCGGGTTACCTTGATTATGGTCATGATTTGATATGTGCTAGTAGTATCTTGTAGGGTTTATGATTTTCAATATGACTCGCTAAATGATTACGTGTGCACTTGTTCTATGATGTGATAACTATC
This sequence comes from Persicaria maculosa, assembly GCA_963922045.1. Lineage (NCBI taxonomy): Eukaryota > Viridiplantae > Streptophyta > Magnoliopsida > Caryophyllales > Polygonaceae > Persicaria > Persicaria maculosa. Next base: position 53,981,155 of record OY998253.1, read on the forward strand.
GTACCATTATATGTGCCCCATGATGGTTCGTTCCTAGCATGATTATAACCTGTCGCTCATGATGTCCTTCTTATTGCTTTTGATCATGCCTTATGTTTCGTGAACATTATGTTGAACTCTTTTTAATGACTCTTGACTATGCTTGTATCCCATCATGTATCGCTAGTACCATGTATTACTTATGCCTTTAAATGTATCTCGTCATATGATTACATGTCGTTCTCAACCTATTATATGATCCTTGTTGCTAGATGTGATAATTGTCATGCCGCTCTTATGTACCCTTATATGACGCTTAGTTTGATTTTTATGATTGTTGGAAGGTAAATTTTTGCAATTTTGAAATATTTCACAATTTCGTATAAAATCTTAGTAAATTAATCATAAATCAAATTGTGATTAATTTATTTGAGGTCTAAAATTTAAAGGGAAATTTTCTTCCAAAAGGCCCAAAATGGTTATTTCCATAGGCCCAAAAAAAATGAGAAATATATCAAATACACCTCAACCCAAATTTGAGGGTTGTGAAACTAGACGTGATATTTCAGGGAGGCAGTTTGGGAGTTACAAAAAAAACTGTACAGTGAAGCAGGTAAAAAAAAACAACTGTACAGTGAAAATGGGGGAAGTGGGGTCATCAGATAACTACTCTAAATTATTCACCCTATAAAAGGGAGTTGTGCTACAAGAGGGTCTGATTTCCTCCCCATCACTCTTCTAGACGTGTACCTGCACCCTTTGGCTGGCTTTCTTTTTCTTCCCTTGGGGGCTGTTCAACTGTAAAATCATCAAAAGCAGTAAACACATCTCTTTCCCCTTCGGCTGGCCTTCTCTTCTTCCCAATATCAACAGAGCAACCAATCTTCCTGGCTTTCTCCTGCTTGCTTCAAACAAATGCACCTGCAGCAATATACAAAACAACAAACACAAAACAAACATCAGCAAACCTGTGTTCCTGCTTCAAGGTAGTTTTCATGGTTCCAAGATCCCCCTATGCAAAATGATATAGCTTTGTACAGTTATATTATTTTAAGTATATGGTTTGGATTTCGGAACCACAAAACTATCCCTAAACAGGTCGAAATGCTGCCGGATTTTGCCCAGAATTCACAAGCAAATTAATTGCCGAATTCCATCAGCTATAAGTAATACGAATACAGGGATGAAGTGCTGCTGAAATTCTGGGGGGATTTAATTAACAAGTGATGGGGTCTGTTTGCCAGGGTTTTTTTTTTTAAAATCAGGAAGGCAAACAAGAATACAAAAGACCCTGAAAAGTTACTACCAAATTGCAACTAAATGTAAACCTGATTGCTTGAACCATTCAAGTCAGTCATTTGCATATTAAACTGGAACAACTTGGAAGTAAAAAAAATTGCTTCTAGTTTCCAAACTAATATGATCACTTCCAAATAAGTCTACCAGGGCACAAATCAAAACCCAAGTCGGTTTATGAGACCCAAAATCTGTAGGTTCATCAAATCAGTCCCAGATTGCATTAAGTAAACAAACCCTAAGAAATTGAGGGAACTAATGCAGTCAGAAGATGAAATGGTGAACTGAACTTACCCGTTAGAAGTGTAGCAGCAGCGCTTGGGCAGAAGGTGGCGGGGTCTCTGGGTGAGTCGGTGACAGGAAGATTGAAATTTAGGCATATATTATCAAAACCCTAACAAAATCAGCAATTTGGGTTGAATGTTTAAAGGTTTGAGAGTGCTTACACTGAAACCCTTGAAGTCAGAACTCCTCTGGCCTTGGTTTTCAGATCTCTTGAGCCTTAGCTTCTGCTGCTCTCCCTGATGATTGCCCCAAACCAAAAACTCCTAATGGTTGTCAAATTCACAATTTCTAGATGAATTCCGACTATCAAAACCGAAAGCCCTAAAAGGCTCAAATTCGCAAATCTGAAAATTGCAAATTGCAAACAGAAGTCAGCCAAGAAATTAAGCAATCAATTGGAAGTGGATGTGAGCGGAAATTAAAGACTTGGGGCACAAATTGAAACAAGACAAGATCCGACATACCTAGGGTTCGCAGTGGCGCTCCCGAGGGTGTCTCGTAGCACCGCTCCTGAGGCCTGAGGGTGTGGGCGAGTCCTGGCTGCACTGCTCCTAAATGTGCCATCAGTTCGTTCGCCTTCTTGCTCGATCGCCCAGGCAGAGAGCACAAAGCTATCAGCGATCTTTGAGCGATCGTACGCTCTTCGCCTGCTTCTTCACGCTCAAGCTGAGAAGTCCCTAAAGAATGGCGAGCAGCAACTTATCTCTTCCGAGGCTGAATTGGAAATTTGAGAGAGTAGGGCTCGGTAAAAAAATAATGAAATAAATTAAGAATGGGCTAAGGGTCAACAAACAAAAATGGATCTGATTTTGTTTTAGGCTTAGGCCCAACAAGCTATTCCCCATTTAGATATGTGGCAATGAAAATCAAATGCAATATACATATATACTTCGTAAAGCCTAAATTTTAAAAAGAGTATATATGTTTAATTGCAAAATCGACCCACTAAAATATAAGAATTATAATCGGCATAAATTAAGAATTTGAGTTTTATTAAAAATGCCAAATTAAAACTCATAAATATTCTTTGCCAATTAATTCTAGTGGCTCAATCTCAAAATCGACTCCAATAAAAACGGAGTCAAAACCTCAAATCGAGTTTCACCAAATATAAACTCGGTTCCCTTCAGAACTACGTATGGACTTGATATTCTTTTATGAGTTACGTAGGAAATTCGGTATAAAATTTTAAATACGCCGAATTCAGTCACCGGTTACAAATTAAATCAAATCTGTCTTGGTAGAACTACGTAAAGACTTGACGCCTCATACCGGCTACGTAGGTAACCCGATATTAAATTTTAAAAATATATTGGGTACAGTCGTCGACCTCTAAATTCCCTTTAAATGAATATGAGGTTAAAACCAAACAAACTAAATTGCTCTCGTTTAGAACTACGGGTGATTTGATTCTCTTCTAAGAGATACGTAGGACACTCGATACAAAGCTTAGGCTCGTCGAGTTCAATCGCCAAAAACAAGTTCAAATATATTGTCCATTCTGACTCGATACAAAGCTTCTGCTCGTCGAGTTCAATCACCATCCTCAAATGATCTCGCGATCAAACCCAAATACAAAATTCAGTTTTGTCAAGAACTACGTATGATTTGATCCCTTCCAAAAGGGTACGTAGGAAACTCACAAACGAGTTCAATCACAACCCCCAAATTGACCTTTAAGTCAAAACAAGTCAAATCAAATCAAACACCACATCAAATTCGTTTTCTATGCAAATGATAGGCGGGTTACTTGAGTTACCCTTCCGAGAAGGTGGGCTCAGGTTTACTCGGGTGGAGTGTTGTTCGAGCTACCCTTCTTAGAAGGTGGGCTTGAACTTCATCCTATGATGCATACGAGAAAACAAAACCAAATCCAAACCAAACACAAAATCCAAAACACTCTGAACTACGTGAGGCTTGATTCTCTTCCAAGAGATACGTAGGCAACCCGTTAAATTTCGGGTGCAGCCCAAATCACCAAAACCATTCAAATCTTGGTATCGATACGACTTCGAATCAAGAGGATAACCAAAAGGGGTCGAACTCAAATATTAAAAATCAAATAAAATGTGTTGTACGATTATTCGCGCATTTTTGTCCAACAATAATGTACCTTGTCATGCTATATTTGGACTCATTTGTTGTCATGCTCGTGCATTGTTCATATATATGATGTTTGTCATCCTCATTAAGTCATGCATGATCATTACTGGCTCCGCATATCTTATTTGAAATTGCTAGACATATCTGCTTCCCTGGAATAAAAGGCTATTAGCTTATCTCACATGCATCCGTGTAGAATTCGATTATGTCCTCTGGATTGAATATGCACTCCGTTCTCCTTGAGATAGGTACATGTTAGTGTGGATTAATGTGACTGATATGCTCCATGATGAATTCATTTTGCTCGTCACAATTATAACCTAAAAAGGCTTTCATAAGGGCATCGTTGCTATTCATGGGTCAGAGTTTCGTCTCTAGTTGTCATCTTTAGTTGTGATCCGTGTTTGTCCCCGAAAGGAATTTTAGTTGTCTTCTCCTGTCACTTCCCTATCTCCCCTAACTTGGGCTCTTGCGCGATACATTGAACGAGCGACCGCACGTGGAAGAGAAAGGAACTTGGATAGTGATAAAGCAACGTGACGGAAGCGTGGGCCCATAACCCACGGGCCTCAGGATCCACGATGTTGACGGAACAAGCAAGTTTTGAGGATGGCGGTTACTGAGTACAATATGACTTGCAAGCAGGAGAGTCCTCTCTTCGAATTGCTAATCCTTCTAAATTTGTTGATGATGATATTGCACTGACCCGACGATGAGATTTACGTGTTGATGTGCTGATTTGGTGATGACTATTGCCTGATTGTCTGTTGCCTATGATAATACGATTTGGTGCCCTATAGTTCTAATGTGCCATGATGCCTTGATGTGTTGATGCTCTGAGTTGCTAAGTATGATCTAAATTACTGTACCTATAAAAGTATGAACAACAAATGTTGAGAACCTGAATTGTTGATCTTCTAAGGTTATGATGCAACTTGCTAGCTTGACTTTATTATGTGCATATATGATGATTTTTAATAATGATTGAGCATGATGGTAAATTGAGACTTGTTGACATAGTTGCAATAACTGATTATAAACCCATGATGCTATGTTTATAAATGCTGGTTGACCTGAAGTAGATCTTATGTGTGATGATTTCATGATTGTTCTTCTTTAACATGTGGGTGAGATCTTTGGTAGTGTGGTTGGGGAAATGGTGAAAGGATTTGAGTCGCTAAGATGATCAATGGTATTATGAGGTAAGTTACAAGAGATGGATGTTGGTTTAGGTAAGACCGGGTGAGTTGGGATTTATGAGATGTAATGCTTGGTGGTTTTGATGAGCTTCTAGGTGAGGCTGGTAATGCTTCGGGTAGTACGTGAAGTGTAAGGAAGGGCTCGTGAATATTGAGGACATGGTATTAGAGGGTACTTGGGTGTGAAGTTAGAGATAGGAGTTGGATTCTTAGAGGTGGATGGTGTGGTAGTGCTTGGCAGAAGGAGGGGCGAGATTTGAGCATCGAGATGAATTGTGATTTCTTTGGGGAATTTTTGTCTGAGATGACGTTGGCGAGTCTAGAAGAGGATTAATCTTGGCTTGAGAGTGGAGATGGGCGAGTGGGGATTGTGTTTTATTCTGACTGGTATGATGTGAGGATTTTCTTGATTATGTGATTTATTTATATCTGCTGGCATGATGTTAGATGACGACCATGATGAACCTGATATGGAATTACATGTTGATATGCAATATTAAAATCTAGTTGGTAGTGACAAGTGTTACCATGATATATTACTGCTTTGCTATTCTGTTATGTTGTTTTAGAAACCTGTTAGGACGTGCTGTGATATGATATATGAAGTAATGATGAGTATGAACTATGGGATAATGATGTGCTATTATGTGGAAGCATGATGTTTTATTATGTGGTAGTAAGCATGGTGATGTATTATATGGGTGACTAGCATGATTATTGCTTATATAAATGATGAATATGACTTGAAGTATAGACATGACTTGTATATATGAGATAGTGGTGCATGATTTCTAAATGGTCATTATATGGTTTTGTGACGAGTTAAGGTGATGTCTTTTAGGACATATTGACATTTTGATGATTTATATACTACTTGATCTTCCTTTTTCTAAATCTTAATAGCATGACCTTGTCGTGTTGATATGTTAACGTGATGAATCTGTTCTACTTGTGTTGCGATATCGATATGCGATTGTGAGATTTGATGTGTACTAACGTACTAACCCCATGACACCTAACCCATTGACTTCTTGGCATGTGTGCTTGCGTGATAAGTTATGAGAATTTGATGATGCATTTGTGATGCCTTCAGTATGATATAGATATACCTTATGATTCGCTGAGATTATCATGGTTGATGTTGAGTTTTGCCATGTGAGAGATGGCTAATGATGATTTGAGTTGATTGGCTTATGTTCATATTGAGTTGAGAATGATGATTGAATGATTCTGGAAACTAGGAAGAGAATATGGGATTAGCCCTTAGAGGTGGATGATTCCACCTCCGAGCTTCTGAATGTGATTGATTGTTATGCGGGAAACTGATTTGGTTTTGGGGGATTTTGACGAAATTTTGATCGATACGATTTTACTTGTTTTTGTGTAAAGTTGCTTGGTTAAACGTTGGATTTGAATATTTGAACGGTTTTGAAAAGGATTAGCTTAGATTTGTAAGGAATAAACGTTACCGAGAATTTCAACGATTTTGAGGTCAATCTTTTTCAATTGCGGAATCCCCTTTGAAACTTTTCAAACCCGGTCAACTCTATGATGCTTCACGAAGTGGATACAAGCATTTTATGAGGGCGCTTGTAGGGTGCTTGCTAAGACCTAGTGATGACATTGTAGAACTTTTAGAGTTGTGGTACTTCCGAAAAGTCGAAGCGAGGATGTGATCGGGGCGCTTATTGCATACTTGTCAAGGCCAATTGGAGATGTCACGATCATGACTAGGATGTTGTGAGAATCCCGGAAGACGCAACCGAGATAATTACAAGATCCTTGGACTCATCAATTTCAAACTTCATTCCATACTTTGTTTTTGGTTTTAGTCTCGGGGACGAGACTTGTTTTTAGAGGTGGATGATGTAAAGGCTCGGATTTTTAAATCCAATTTTTCGAAAAAAAAATTAATTAAAAATAGAATTAATTGAATTTAATTCGGATACTTCAAGCAAAACCCGTCCTAAATTTAATAAATCGAATTTGAAATTCCTAAAGCGAATTCCAGCCCAATTTTTAAAATTTAAAAAAAAATCGAATCTGTCTTTCATTTCGGGATTCGAAAATTCCTTCCGTTGGCGATATCCTATTCAGTTCTAAATATCTAATCGATCGAGAGAGCGGAATTTGGAAGACCAATCGTCGGGAATTCAAATTTCCGACTCGAGACCACAACTCCATTCTCTTTCTCCCATACTTATTCGAATTCAACGTTGGTTTTCACAATTTGAGATTTGATTTTGGAATTTCCTATCTCTTTCCCTAACTAGCCCAACACACACATAAACCTTTTTCTTCCTCTTGCTCTTTGACTCACCAAGAATGGCAATGAGGACAAACTTTTGTCATGCCCTTATCTGAAAATTTCAACCAAGGAAATCCAATTTTTATCTCATATTGACCACACATTTCTCTCACACAAACAAGGAATCCAAACACACCCTAGTTCCCATCTCCTCTCTCTCTGTTGCGTGAGGAACCCATCCCCAGGACACCTCCATTTTTGCTCAGCTCCTCTCCACCACCCCCGACTTCCTCTCCCTCCCTGTTCTCGCAGCCCCTCGAGCACCATTGGGCGCTGGCTGATCCTCGTCGGGCGCCACTAAGCCCAGCGCCACCACCACAACCCCTCCTCTCGCCTCTGTTTTCCGTCGAAAGGGCCAAGCCCTGTTCTATCCGAAGCCGAGGCCGCACAGGACGCAGCACCGCCGCCAAGCCTTCCCTGAGCTTCCAGTCGCCGACGCCGAACCCGAGCCCCATTCCCCTGTCCGATTCGAATCCTTCGGTAAGCATTTCCTTCCTCTTTTCCACTCGAAAATCAAGTAAAAGCTTCACCTTTCTCATGCCCCACCTTTGATCTAGGACCGATCCGCCTCCTTGAGTCTCCGGTGAGCCTAATCGATCTCCGACGGTGCCCGAATCGTTTTCGACGATCCTTGAAGAACCTCCAGCCGGCGTATTCTTCGGTGAGCCTTCTTCCTCCTTTCTTTTTCCTTGGGTTGTGGGTATTCCTCGGTAGCGATGATTGGGAGAACGGGATTGGTCGGTGAGAGCGAGAAACCGCCGGAGAACCTGGATCTCCTTCTTCTCTCTCCGTCGCTTTCGTTCTGAAAGGAGCTCTGCTCTTCTGTTGGGCAAGGAGACAGATCTGTCTCCTTCTTTCCTTTGGGCTTCGGTGTGGGCCGGGTCCGGATCACCCAATCGGGTTATATCACTTGGCAAACGGGTTTCAGATTTGGGGGAGAGATTGGAAATCCGGATCCTCTTTCTTCCTTCTGGGCTCGGATCCGGGTTCCTCTACTTCCGGGTTGGGCCTGTTGTTCCGGTTAAAATGTCTTGGGCCTATTCTTGTTGGGGTTAGAGTGTTATTCCTCCTTGGTTACTTTCGGTTATACTATATTGTTATATGTATATTATATGACTAAGAATTTAAATTGTTATGTTATTATTATTATTATTATTATTATTATTATTATTATTATTATTTTATATACTATTCAGATTTTGAGGACATATATTCTTGAAAGTAATATATATATATATATATATATATATATATATATATATATTAAGTTGTTTTAAATGAGAATAGTATCATTTGGGGATGTATTATTTTATAACGCCTTATAATGTAGTTTTGGAAGAGATTTATTGAACACTACTCATAATTGTGAGTTAGAAATTTTGAAATGATTTATTGGCTTTGAATTGTAAATATGATTTGGGAAGAATTTTGGTATTTTATGTTAAGCTAAGCATTGTTTGGTAAATTACTAAAAGAGATTTTTCAAGTTTTTGGAAATGTCTTTTAAGGACTTGTGTTTGGAAAACCCTCATGCCGGGATTATTTTAATAAGTATAAACTTGCAAGTTGATTAAGAATTTAATGTTACTGTCAGGATCTTTGCCTTGACTTGATGATGTTGGTTTTGAGAAGGAAATTGGAAGAATGATTTTGGTCGATGTTGATCGTATCGGAAAGGTTTTGAAAAATGGTTTTACTATCGATTGGTTTGAGATGTTGTGAACTTTGGTTCTGTGTATATGAATGTTAGCCCGATGGCTTATGGAAATGACTTGATGATAGGTGTGTATTGTTTTGGGCTACTTTGGACTTGCAATTTAGGCCCTGCTTGTGTTATCTTGCTGTTCTGCATCTTCAGGTAAGTTCCCTAGGGGCTTACTCAGGTTGGACATTCATGCCTGTTGTTGCATTTTATGTTAGGTGTTGCATATGCATAAAAGCATGCCATGTAGTATCCTGTTTAGGCTGTACTAATTGAATGAGCATCTGCTTACTTTATGCGTTTGAAACAGAACGGCCGTTATCTGTTATAGTCCTAGAGTCTTTGCTAGGGTCATAGGGTAGCCCAGCCTCATCGGGTACCCTGAGTCAATCGAGTCATGAACTTCCTTATATTATGAGATGCCTGCGGGCTTTATTGTGGAGCGGGTTAGGCATGCGTGCCGCCCGATTATGATGGAATGCATTCACGAGCTGGTCAGACTCCGCCCTATCGGAAGGGGGTGGAGGTAGGAGAGGGATATGCCACTTGGCATTGTCTTGGGCCCTTTACAGTATTTTTACACATTATTATGACTAGGAGCATGCTAGTTTGTTTGACCTTCGTATTGCATTAGAGCATCTTTATTAGGTATAGCACATACTATGTGGCCTCAGCGAGGACTGCCGGTCCCGCATGAGTGGCTCGATCTTACTCCTTTCCCCGTTCTTCTTTTAAGGTATTTTCTGCAGATCTTGTTTGCTCCTTGCTTCTGTGACGGGAAACCCTTTGGCGAATCGAAGAACCTAGCTAATATTCTAACTTGGTAAAATGGTAATCACTTGCTTATGATTTGGTTTGACCCGGCTTTGTCGTGGCATTTGTATCCTAGTTTTGCTTTCGCTTTACTTTCGGTTGAATTGGATTTTGCGACATAGTCTTAGGACAGGCAAAGGGTACCCAATGACCCTTCGAGGTTTTTAGGGTTTGAAATCCCTCCTTCTACTAATCTTAAATGAGTTTGAAACCTCGACCCGTACCTGGATTGCAAGATCCGAACAAGGGGTTTTATCCCTTGAAACGTAACTCGGAAATCATAATTCTGGGCCGTTACAGGGATATATTTTTACCATACGCCCAAAGGTGGGGATATTTTAATTAGTTTTCCCTTTTAATAAAAAATAAAAATATTTTTGAACCTTTTGTTTAAAAAAAAATAGTGGAATTCCCATATTATTTAATTTTCTTTTTAAAGTCAAAATAAATAAGCAAGTAACCTAAGCACAAAAATAAGCAATTCAGTATTTGAAAGAAAAACAACAAGTAATCTAAGATCAATATCAGCAATTAATTTTTTTTAAGCAATGGAGAGATTTAAGTGAAAAAAATATGCAAGTTAATTACTTAATAATCTCCTTGTTTTGAAGATTACCGTTCTCTATATCAATGAAGTGTATTGCAACACCATATAATATTCCTTCTTTTGGTGAGAGGCAGTCCATGTGTTAAGTTAGGAGCTTCAAACATCTTTCTAAGCTCTGTTGTTGCATGTTCATACATCTTCATGATATCGCTTCTCAAAGTAGATCGACTTATCAACTTAAAATTCAGATTCAAACCAGTTATGTATCTTTTGAACCAAATATGATCTACTATGCTCAACACAGTCGAAGTTTTGAGTTTCCAACCTCGCAATGCCATTTCATTTTCTATTGAAATTTAGAGTGTGTTTGGATTCCATTGCATTTTAATTACAATGCAATTATTTTACCTCATTTTATGTGAGCGTTTGGTTTTATAAATAAAAATCTCGTAAAAACCGAGATAAAACAGTAATTTAATCAAATAATTACATAAATCGAGATAAAATAATTGCATTATAATTAATATATCATGGAATCCAAACACGACATAAATTTAAACACCTTAAAAATTATGTTAACCAAACACCAATTTATTTATTTGCATTATAAACATAATACAATTGGAATCCAAACACTAACACATCCTTAAACTTCTTGCACAAATCGTCTTTACCATGTTTGTTATGTGACCCTTGAGGTGTGATGTCCCACTATTCCTTCTTGTTGATAATAATTTGTCCACACTAGTTTAAAGAAAATAATAATTATATATTAAAATAGTGCAAAAAATACATTATGACAAATTAAAAAGTATAATAAAATAAATATTAAAATATACTAACTAAAAATAAAATATTAATCCGGTTTTCGGTTAGAGTGTGTTTGGATTCCATTGCATTTTAATTACAATGCAATTATTTTACCTCATTTTATGTGAGCGTTTGGTTTTATAAATAAAAATCTCATAAAAACCGAGATAAAACAGTAATTTAATCAAATAATTACATAAATCGAGATAAAATAATTGCATTATAATTAATATATCATGGAATCCAAACACGACATAAATTTAAACACCTTAAAAATTATGTTAACCAAACACCAATTTATTTATTTGCATTATAAACATAATACAATTGGAATCCAAACACTAACACATCCTTAAACTTCTTGCACAAATCGTCTTTACCATGTTTGTTATGTGACCCTTGAGGTGTGATGTCCCACTATTCCTTCTTGTTGATAATAATTTGTCCACACTAGTTTAAAGAAAATAATAATTATATATTAAAATAGTGCAAAAAATACATTATGACAAATTAAAAAGTATAATAAAATAAATATTAAAATATACTAACTAAAAATAAAATATTAATCCGGTTTTCGGTTACATATTTTCTAGAGATTCGATTCCGGTTTTACCCGGTGCACACCCAACTGTAGTCTGTAGGGGATGGCGCTAATGAGGAAGGATATATCGGAGGAAAAAGGAGGACAAAAAACTGCGTCTGCCGGGAGTCGAACCCGGGTCTATTGCTTGGAAGGCAATTATCCTAACCGTTGGACTACAAACGCTTTGGATGCTTATTTCAGTCAGGGATTTTAGTAAACTAGGTACTAACTTTAAATTCAATAAAATAATATAATAATAGTAATAGTGGTAGTTTGATATCAAAATGTCTTTTAACGTATACATTACTTTCATCCAGCTCAATTTGGGCATTTAAAACTTGGTTTCTTCTGTGTGTTCTGAGAACAACGTGCCCTTTCAAACACATGTAATATGTTAATATGTACTACTGTATATGCAAGGTTCAACTAACTTGCAAGTTTTGGCGCTACTTAGGTCAGCTGGACGGACCCCACTATGGTGGGTCCCACCCTGGCCCCGCCTCACCTCAAACCTCCCCTGTTTTCAAAGCTTCCAATGCCATCCACTTCTTCCCCTTCCACTCTCTCAGCCACTCTTCCAACACTCCATTCAGAATCTCACAATGATCACCACCACCACCCCCACCGTCGCCTCCTTCTCCCACCTCCCCACCGTCTCCTTCTCCAACCACCACCTCCCCCACCGCATCTCCTCCTTCACCCCCTCCCACCAATTGACTCCCCTCTCCCTCCGCCGCTCCAAGCTCCCCCTTTTCTTCTCCGGCGGCGGCGGAACTGGCGGAAGCGGTGGAAATGGCGGCAGCGGTGGAGGTGGTGGCGGTAATTGGAATGACGACGATGACGATGATGAAGAGGAGGTTGATATAGTAAAGAAAAACCAGGCGGAGGCGATCTTTGCGATGGCGAGACTCGGAAGGACTATGAGCACCCTGCCTGCTGATCTGGCTGCGGCGGTCAAGGAAGGGCGGATTCCAGGGCCGGTGATCACCCACTATATTGAGCTGGAGAGGTCCCCCTTCCTCCGGTGGCTTCTCCAGTTCGGTGGCTTCAGAGAGAGGCTCCTCGCCGATGACCTCTTCTTGGCTAAGGTCGCCATGGAGTGTGGTGTTGGCATCTTCACTAAGGTCCCTCCCTTTTCCTCTTTACAAATTGTGTATCCTGATGATCCCATATATATGAATCAGTTACCTTATTTCCAACCACTTATTTATGAAATTCAATTTTTTTATATCAATTTGGGGCAACATCTATTATATTTGGACAATCAATTATCTGATGATTGCTTACAATTTTTAAGAACAGAATCTCCAAGTGATTCCCATTTTAGAGATTTTGGAGTTTTGGGTAAATTTTAAGGCATTTTTCGCTCCAACAGATTCTCCGGATCATTCTTCAAAATGAAGAAGCAGTAAAAACAGAGACTTTCCTAAATCTGAAACATTCTTCAAAAGTAAATCTTTCTTCAAATCTTACAAATTGAAAAGCTGTTGAAATTGAAGCAAAAATAATTTAAAAAATATGTATTTTGTTTTCCCATTTTGGAGAAACTGTTGTATGATCTCACATTTCCAATCAATATAAATAACCTCTAGTCGATATGAAATGCCATTTTTAAGGGCTGATAAACCGGCTTTGTTAGTGTTCGAGTTTGTCTATGGCATGAAATGAATTCAATCAGATTGGACTGATTGCCCCACCCATTCTCTCTACTTTCTTCTGCTATTCATCACTTTGAACAAAATGGAATCTTTTAGTATATAACACACATTATAAGCAAAACGCTACATTCGGATTGGATGTGCTGGTTTCTTCAAGTGTTTCATTCTTACATCTTTTGTCCCCATCTTGAAAAATAAGTATACTGTCCTTTCTTTCTCATGCTTATTTGTAGACTGCAGCTGAGTTGGAACGGCGCAGAGAGAACTTTACCAAAGAACTAGACTTCGTTTTTGCTGATGTGGTAAGTACTTATGAACCCAAACCAATGTATTCCTATGGCGAATCGTTGTACTAATTTTTACGTTCATCTTCAGGTCATGGCACTGATTGCAGATTTCATGCTGGTGTGGCTTCCGGCTCCAACTGTTTCTCTCCGTCCACCTCTTGCACTCACTGCCGGTCCCATAGCTAAATATTTCTACGGCTGCCCTGACAATGCTTTCCAGGTTTCCTTCTCTTTCAGTTACTTCTCCTTGAGTAACCAACTTTTTCTGATCTTCAATGTCCTTCGTCTTTGATCGACTTTTCAGGTTGCCCTGGCTGGAACTTCATACACAGTCCTGCAAAGAGTTGGCGCAATTGTAGTATGTTTTCAAAACTTGCTTCGTCAATATCTGGATCTGTTGGACCTTTTCGGTCTAACTGATCCGAAATATTTCACTTGATCATGGTAATTATTTGAGCTTTTGTACAGCGAAATGGAGCGAAGCTCTTCGTAGTTGGGACAAGTGCATCCTTGGTAAGTTTATTGTTACTTTTGTAAATTTTTGATCGGCATTTTCGTATGTGAATTATTTCATAAACGGGTAAATGGTCCAATCCTCTCAGGTTGGGACAGCCTTTACAAACGTGTTGATCAACGTAAGGAAGGCCTTTGACAAATCCTATGCTGTCGAAGCAGAGGACGTGCCTATTCTACCAATGAGTGTGGCTTATGGAGTGTATATGGCAGTGTCGAGCAACCTTAGGTAAGCCCATAGGTCTATTTCCATGCCATTTGTCTTACCATTCTTTCTTCGCGACAATCAACGAAATGTGGCTTCATTTGGTGTTCCTAGGTACCAAGTGCTAGCAGGAGTAATCGAACAGCGCATTTTAGAACCATTGCTGCACAAACAGAAGCTGCTGCTGAGCTTGATCTGCTTTGCTGTTCGAACCGGGAACACATTCTTGGGATCTCTTATGTAAGATCAATCTCCTTTCCCCGACTTCCATTTTTATCGGATCAAAGCCATTCGCAGGCTTCACTAGTATCTTTGATAATGGTTTTTATCATCACAACAGGTGGGTAGATTACGCTCGTTGGACAGGGGTTCAGAAAATACGAGATTGATCCCCAATGCATTGATTCAAATCAATGGGGTTGAACTGTGCAGAAAGGTTGCCTGCTTTGAGCTCCTTCCCAATTAGAGAGCTGGAAGGAGACAACAACAAAAAAGGAACACCTGCAGCAAGTTGATCCTGATTAGGTGTGTTTGTGTATTAAATCATGGTAATTGGTAAGCTGGCATTCAGTGGACGATTGTAAATTAAATGAAAGGGTTATTTGAAAGTCATTTGTAAGTTGCGGAAACTATATACACCGCAAATGGTCGTCCAAAGCGACGTAGAGCAACGTCAAAGCCGACGTTGCTATCCTCGCTTTGGACGTTGCCTCATGACAAAGTCAAGATTAATCCAATGTACGTTCTGACGTTGTAATTCCACATTGGATTTAGCATGGAGGATAAGGCTCGTGGGTTTGGAGTGAAGCTTTGTCAAACATCTTATACTGCAACACAACGTCGGATTGGACGTTTAAGAACGTTGAATTAGATGTTGATCTTGTCATGGCAAAGAAAAATTTCATCAATTTGACTGTAATCAAACAAACAACACTTTTGCAGTGATGGGTATCTATCTTCGGTTTTATTTCTTGATAGATACCCATCAACTAAAAGAACATTTGTGGATGACAGTTAATGCAAATCTTCACCTTTGCATTAAATTTTTTATTTAGTTAACTGTGATCAAACAAATGACTTTTGAATTGATGGGTATCCATCTTCAAATTTAATCCCCAATAGATATCCATCAATTTCAAGAACAATGGTGGATAATAGTTAACTAATGTAATCCCCGCACCATGACGCGTTTATATAAAAAATTAATTATAAATTAAATTAGAAAAACATAAAACCCATCATATTAGCTACATTATACTTGTGTCAATGTTCTTAATTAGTCTTGACTCTTGAGAGATTGGAAAAATATTAATGTGTCATAGTAAATTAAATTCAAAATAAACTCCAAAGGTAAAAAGTTCAAATAGTCAAGTTCAAGCATCAAAGAATCAGTAAATATGATAATTTGATAAATAGAATCTGATCTAGATTTGAATCAATTCATGAGAACAAATATTACTTACACAAGTCACACAATAACTTGGATCAAATTAAAAAAAATTATTTAGTCTAAATCAATTGGGCTTGTATCTCGATCCTTTACTCTTCCTTCTCGATTGATTCTTCCTTCAATTGGAAAACATGTGTACATCTGCAGCTACCGAGTAAAAGAACTTCAGAATATATTTGATTTCTTCTGCAGTATCAAACTCCATGTGCTCGAACTGAGGACATATTTAATTTATTTTTATTTTGGCCTTTTTCATTCAGTTGTGTTGAATTTAACATATGCCAAATTGGTATCTGATCTCAATGGATCGAGGGTATCATCCTAATCCACACATACTTGCATATCCTGTAATTTGATAGATTCTTTCTAAACCACATCACTTGAGTTCTCTTCAATTCTAATGTCTTCTTTAAAGAGGTGAGGAAAGCTGCAACTCATTCAATTATGCAACATAAACTTAAGACTGTAGTAATCTTACATAACACAAATGGAAAATAGAATGAGAAGAATGTATGAAGGATGGAGGCTGATTTAGAAATCTGAAATTGAAAATAGATAGTAGTTATCTTACCACCAATAATTGAAATTTAGTTCAAAAGATATCAATATGGGTGAATTAGAGCAACATAATAAGGAGTTAATGACAGAAAATCCAATAGTGCGTACATGAGATGTAACATCGACTCCAATTTCATCAACAAACTGTGCTAAGAGAGAAAATTACCACCAACGAGGAAAGCTCTAAACAAAATAAGAAGAATGTACGAAGGATGGAGGTTGATTTACAAATATGAAATTAAGAACAAGTTTGAAGATCCTGAATTTTAGAAAAAGAATCAAAGACACATATCCAAAGGTAGAAAACTATATATTGATACCTCATTCAATAGTGCAACATATATAGATCAAAGACAGTGGTAATCTTACATAATACAAATGGAAAATAGAATGAGAAGAATGCATGAAGGATGAAAGCTGATTTAGAAATCTGAAATTGAGAATAGATTATAGTAGTAATCTTACCAAAGGCACAAAACCAAATATTTAGACCTCGGTTTTCTTTCCTGCAATTTCCCCCTTTGTAACACCAAATCAAAAGTTAAATTTTTTCCACAAAATATGAATAAATAAAAAAACAAAAAGGTAATGTGATAAAAACATATCATTAACAGAAAAGCTACCTTAGTAGAATAATTTCAAATGTTAGATTAAAAAAAAATAGAAATCCAATTAGATGTTAAGATTTTGACAGAATTAACAGAATGATTTTCAAATGCTAGATTAAAAAAAAAATAGAAATCCAATTAGATGTTAATATCAAACTAAAACTTTCATTGAAGGGAAGAGGAATTTAAAGATCAAACAACAACTTTTAAAGTACAAAAAAACAACACTACATAATATATTTAATGGACATCCGATTAGTCACAAGTCTTGATTTTCATATTTGATAACACTAATAGAAAACAGTGTTAATTTCAACACTTTTTATGACCAATTTCGACGCTTTAAAGCGTCGTAAATTTCAATTTCGATGCTTTTAAAAAGCGTCGAAAATTCTTGCGTCACGAATGGCAAGTGCTATTTTCGACGCAAAATTCTGTCGCAACCAATCTCGACGCCCTAGGGCGTCGGAAATGGCATGTCAATTTCGACGCTATAGAGCGTCGAAAATGACATGCCAATTTCGACACCCTAAAGCGTCGAAATTGGCATGTTATTTTTCAAAAAAAAAATAAAACGTATTTTCTTCATTCATCCCCTTCCAATACACATTAATTAAAACCCTTTAAATAACAAAAAAAAAACATTAACACAAATCAAATAAAGCATTAGTCAAATAAATGAAGATCTTACATGAGTGAATTAAAAATAATGTTATAAGCATAAGAATCTCTCCCTTGGTCAGCTTCGTCACTTTCCCCTGCTTCTCTGTGCCCTTGGTTCGCACACCCAGAAGCCTCCTTAGAAGAAAGAAGTTCACCTGGGAGAAACATGAATCTCCAATCTCAGCAAACCAATTTTAAGAAAAGTTCAAAGGATCTAAGTTAGGGCTGCTTTAATTTCAGATACACTTGATTGTGTAGAGCCTGTTGGCTTTGATTTTGGAGGGTTGAAGATTCCAAAATAAACTCATGTAATGAGAATGCTGTATAAAACATTCAGCATACTAAAGTTGGAATCTTACCTCAAGCTCAACAAATACGTCAAGAAGAGATCCAACCTCTCCAAGATCCTGCCCTACCAACCTATCAGCTCGAGTCAATGTAGGGTCCATTGTTGTACCAACTCCAATCAGACCTCCTGGTACCGCATACTTTAGCTCATTCTGCTCAACATACAAGGATACTATCCTAGAGTATATGGGTGTGCACTTGATGTTTCCATTTTCATCTTTTACAACAATAACTGGATGGACCTCAACGTACTGATTTACCTTCAAGACACTGTACAAAGAAAATCATAAGAAAACAAGAAAATGGAAACGAATCAAAACATAACAGCCATACAGAAAATGCACTCCATTCTAATTGTTCATACAAGGAGGCTATAAACACATTCATATCTTTTATTAAAAATAGCAAAGGAAAGAAACAAACCTTGAGAATACTACCACCAGCTACACCACCTTTGATATCATCAACCTCAGACCCAGGCTTGTTGACATCAAAGGACCGAATCACAATCATATTTGGTGGTGATATGAAGTTCCTTTCTGGGATCGGAATCTTTTTCACTATATATTCACAGACAGCATCAATGTTGTACTTCAATTGAGCAGAAATCGGAGCAATAGGCGCACCATCAGCAACAGTTCCCTGATTAAAAAAGGAAATAAGTTAATCAGTTTTCCCTTTTTTAGAATGGAGAAACATTATACATGTGAATGCAAGTACAAGGCATGTTACCACTGAGGACATGAGGAAATTAACTAAGCACAAATATAGAAATAAGTAATGGATGTTGAGCGAAAGACAAGAGGGAAAGAGTGCCTGCTAGAACAATTGTAACTCCAACAAGCCATGATAACTACATACCAAAGCCAGACCTCAGCAGGGGCTGCTGGGGTGTGACTTAAGTTCATTTCAACTGTTCCGTCTAGTTATAAAATAAAAAACAAACAAACAATGATAATGCAGATTTCAGTAGAAAGAGTAATTACCTAAACTACCTGAACTGTCATAAACTATCATTGTGAGGGAAATATTCAAAGGAAAATGATTCATATTGAGTTAACCACTAACAACTACCTGAATTCTCTTCATATTAGTGTTTGTAGACAACTGCAAGTCTGCAAACATCAAGCAACACAAGCAACAACATATGAGGTTAATTACCTCCTAAGCATAGATAACAAGTGATGATAAGGCAATTGTAAATAAGTTGGCTTGCGGCAGTGATTTCGTTAGTAAACTAAAATCATATAGCATATGAGGTTAATTACCTCAAGCTTAAATGCAATCAAGTGTCCTTGATACTGTCCTACAATCTTCCTCGTGAATGAAGTAAACCATATCAATCTGCATCAATCGGTAAGTGAGATGACTTTAATTGCATTAAGGAATAAAAGCAAACTATAACAAATTGAGAAGGCAGTTGTTTTTCTAAAATGAGGGTAGCTAACAAGATCAAAATGAACACCCAATAGAATTGTACGTACGTGATTATTCTTTAAAATATATCAAGATAAGTGAAGAAGAATTCTGCAGGTGATGGATTGAAGATCGTCACCAAGAGAAGTTTATGCATCTGTTATTGCCCTTCTTCCAGCTCTAGCTTAGATGACGACCCCCAATAATCGACCTTAATCTTGAATTAAGTGGACCATGTAACACCAATATCTGCATATACACGTGAGAGTGTGAGACGAGTTCAGTTATAGTAGCTTTAATATCGAGGGAATCATACGAAATATAAGCAAAAGAAAAGTAGCAGCAATCTTCTACAACACTTCTTTAATCTTCAGAACCCAAAGCTGGATGATACCTCATTTTCTATTTTTCTAAATCAAATTTGGCATATTGGAAACAGAAATCTGATTCAATGATCAATTTGACTCCTGCTTTAGAACAATGGAAATTTATCAGTTGATGAAAACTTTGAGTCTCATACATCATCCAGCTGTCAAAATGATTCAAATCCAAATGTCAATCAAATATTTACTAATTGTGAATAAAGGCACTACATTTTGACCTGTATTTTATTATATAAATGTGGAAGTACTGTATTATATTATACAGGTTCAATGAATGTAGTAATACATTAAGAGACTAAGAACACAGGAAGCAGAAAATGGAGAAAGGGAATCTCAAGGTGAAAATTGTTCAAAACTAAAAACATAGCAGCAAACACTTTCCACAAAGTACAAGAGAGCAAAATAAAATCTAGAATCATCAACCTTAAGAAGGAAAGAAAAATTGGTATATGCTAGAGTTAGGAACTCAAATGATAGATCACATAAACCCACAACCTTCATAGTGAGCCCCAATTTGGATGAACATTGAACAGGAAAACATAATCTAGGACACTATTAAAAGCACGAAGTAACTGAGAAATAAAATGATATGAAAAGATTTGGTGATTCAGAAAACAGACAAGTAAAAGCACGAATAGGCTAGTGAGAGACCAGAACTAGGGCCACTGAAAATAACAATTTTGATATATGAAACGCAAGGGATTGGACTTTACCGATGCATATGCAATGATGATGAAGCTTACCTGGCCACAGTGATGACCACGTCAACAGCCACGAGAAAGCAACTGGAACCCACAGACCTAGAAGGATAAAAACTTCACCCATGTCAATTGATATTCAACTGATTTGGATAAATATTTACCATTGGCGGCATGAAGCCACAAAACAGACATCATCATTCCAAGATATAAAATTTTCCCCTTTTCCCTTCTTCTTCTTTAAAATTTTATTCCTTTCTTGATCTTTTTAACCCCAAATTTTATTTTCTTCAAGTTTAAGATACATGTTGACAGGCACACAGCAAATGGATTCACGTAGTTTGGCTAAGGCATGTAGAGTCAATAACTCAGTCCCACTATAACATCTTTAAATGATATTTGAAACAAATTGAGTAGTTTTTGGATGCTTTGAACATGCAAACCAATCCATTAATTGTGCAGTAATTTTATCACATGACAGATTTTAGAGTACAATTGCTGCATAATAGAAGAAAGAGATATAAAAAGGAGAAGGCAGATGAACATAAAGCAAACCTGATCATGTTTTTGCTCATCTAAATTTGGTGGAGCTGATGTTGTTTGAGGAGGAACCTAAGAAAAGAAATTTAAACACAACTAAGTAATGTGGAGGAATGCTGTAGACCATTAAAAATTTAGGAAAGGCACATAAATGAGTGCATCTTTATTCGAGAAAACCCATCTCAAAGTTTCCCAATTGTCCTTAAAAAAAAAGGTGAGTCACTTTCAAGGGTTTCCAGATCCAGAACAGCAGAACATAGCCAGTCCATTAAGGAGTTCAATTTATAACAAGATAATTCAAGCATTGATGACTAATTACAATATATAGAAGAAATCTGATAGGTGTTCGATGAATCTGATAGGTGCTACTGCTGATGTATACAGAATTTGAGTTTTCTGATTCTAGTGATGATATTAGTTGATTATAACTGAATCATTTCAAACACTCATTCGTACAAAAACAATTGATTTTTTGCTTGTTGAGGCGCCTCGTTTGGCAAAATCTCCTGCTAAATCTTTCTTATGAATGTCATCCTTGATTAGGATTGAAAACAAGGATGCAATACCTGAAACTGAGACTTGTTTCTACTCCTGCTAAATCTTCCTGAGACTTGTTTCTACTCTATGCAGAAAATCAAGCAATCATGAAGATGAAAACAAGGATGCAATACCTGAAACTGAGATCACTAGCGCCACAAAGGAACTGTTGCAGAGATCTCTGGCTACACAAGCGAATAACGGCAAAAGTTATGGCCGATTCCTGCCAGATTAAGGTACCTCCTGATTTCCTGATGATTTTTAACCTTGAATCGCCTCCGGATGTGGACGAATACCTCCTGATTTCCTGATTTGGATCTAGTCCGAAGAGACGAACTTCAGTCGATCTCGAACAGAGAGGGAAACCGAAGGGAGAGAAGAACAAGAAAGGAGAGAGAAACCTACTCAGACTTCGGGTGGCCGTCTCCAGTGGGCGGTCGGTGCCCGTCTCCAGTGGCGGTGGTCCGGTGAGTGGCCGTCTCCAATGGCCGCAAATCGCAGCTAGGGTTTTTGTAGTGCGAGGAGTGAAGACGGATCGAAGATAGGAGAGAGGGACACGAAGATACTAAGCGTGAGGAGGCTTTGTTTTAATTTTTTTTAGTTAAGCCATTCTCGACGCTTTATGACGTCGAGATCTGTCAATTTCGACAGCTTTAATTGTCGAGAAATTTCGACACCTCAGATCGTCGAAAATTATCGACGCTTTTTAAAAGCGTCGAAACTAAACCGTCGAAATTAAACCACTTTTCCTGTAGTGTAATATCAGTGAACTCAATGAGTTATTGAGTTCACCGATAACATCTACAAGTGAATGAAGGTGAGTAGCATTAAACCAAATAGATTATAGTAGTAATCTTAAATTGAGAATATATTATAGTAGTAATCTTACCAAAGGCACAAAACCAAATATTTAGACCTCGGTTTTCTTTCCTGCAATTTCCCCCTTTGTAACACCAAATCAAAAGTTAAATTTTTTCCACAAAATATGAATAAATAAAAAAACAAAAAGGTAATGTGATAAAAACATATCATTAACAGAAAAGCTACCTTAGTAGAATAATTTCAAATGTTAGATTAAAAAAAAATAGAAATCCAATTAGATGTTAAGATTTTGACAGAATTAACAGAATGATTTTCAAATGCTAGATTAAAAAAAAAATAGAAATCCAATTAGATGTTAATATCAAACTAAAACTTTCATTGAAGGGAAGAGGAATTTAAAGATCAAACAACAACTTTTAAAGTACAAAAAAACAACACTACATAATATATTTAATGGACATCCAATTAGTCACAAGTCTTGATTTTCATATTTGATGATATCAGTAAACTCAATGAGTTATTGAGTTCACCGATAATATCTACAAATGAATGAAGGTGGGTAACATTAATGCTGCATATGATCGAGGATTGGAGGTTATACCTCTACCATCTATTCCTTGTTTCCAGTTTCCACATGACACTCTAAATTAAACCTTAAGTGAAGCATCCCAAAATCATATTTCCAGTTTCCACATGACACTCTAAAGTCAACCATAATTCAAGCATCCCAAAATCACATTCGTAGTTTCCCAAAATCATAATTCAAGCATTCCAAATGATCGATGAAGTTGTCAATCTACCTCCCCTTCTCATGTGATGACAAAAACACCATTTTACAAACCCTAACGATTCTACTGACAAGCAAGCCGCAGAGGACTTGGGTGGACCAACAAAGAGTGTGGAGAGATTAATGACAGTTCTGACGAACACAATCCACCACTCAACCAAAGCATATCACAAACAAGGAACATGACGGTTCCTATGAAAACAACCCACATAAGAAAGAACATCAAAACGGAGCTGCAACCTCCACCTCCTTCCACCCCCGATCCGCACCCCACTCGCACCCCATCCATCTCCTGCCAAACGGAGTTGCAACCTGCCACCCTCACCCTCTCCACCCCTTTAAATGATGCAGGAAAACACGACCTTATTAAGCCATTTATCCTCCAATCTAAATTCCAAGCATGAACCAGTTGGCAAGCCAACAGATAAATAGACCCACAATTCAAACATTTTAACTTACCCCAAGTTCCAAGCATTTCACATGATCGAGTTTAGGTGTTGCTAGGGCTGTCATAAATGAAGATGGGAATAGTGGTGGAGAGGTTGGAGTCTGTTTCTGGTTTACAATGGTCTAAGAAAATCATAAAGGGTAAATTATTGCGGTCTGTAAGGCACGAGAATTAGGGTGTGAGAAGATGGAGATGGCAATCAACTGTCATCTTTCTTCTCTTCTTTGACAAAGGCTGATCCCTCCACCATTTATTGATCAAGCTGTTGCGAGATTGAACTAATGTGAAGAGACCAAAAGTGTCCCACATTGATAACATGAACAAAGAAGCCTTAGTAATAAGCTAGTGGGTTACTCCTCCTATTGCCAATTGGTTTTAGGATGAAACCCCACTCGGCTTATGTGCAAGACTATTAGCGGAAGGGCGCATATGTGCACACGACCCCCGATCTCGAGTTCCAATAGACTTCAGTATGGTATCAGAGCGAAAAAAGCCAAACGATCCGACTCTCGATCCCGGGCTAGCTAAAAAGAAAATGAGATGCTAGACCCGTTGTCCAAGTGTCAACTAGAGGCGAAAAATGACCCTAGTTGCACTTGCGGGGGCGTGTTGAGAGAATGAACTAATGTGAAGAGACCAAAAGTGTCTCACATTGATAATATGAACAAAGAAGCCTCAGTATATAAGCTAGTGGGTTACTTCTCCTATTGCCAATTGGTTTTAGGATGGAACCCCGCTCGGCTTATGTGCTAGACTATTAGCGCAAGGGCACACATGTGCACACGACCCCCGATCCCGAGTCCTAACGGACTTCAGTACAAGCATGATTACTCGCCTGCTTTGCTTTCTTTAGCAACAATCTCTTCCAAGGATGGAAAGTCCTTTTGGACAAGAATTTGAAATCTGATTTGATCAAACTCAGAGTCTTGTCCAGCCACCAGTTGGTAGCTTCGTTGTTTCTAGGTGTAATCTTTCAGAAGACCAACATCTTCATGACACTTCATCAAGTGTTGGGTTTTGATGAATATAGATCTTTGAAATCTAATTCCCCCCCCCCCCCCTCCTCCGGATTCATGCTTTGTAACATTAGGTTTTAATGAATATAGATCTTTGAAATCTAATTCCCCCATCCGGATTCTTGCTTTGTAACATTGGTTTTTGATGAATATAGATCTTTGCTTGCTGAAAAGAGATTCATTTGTAATTTTGACAGGGTGAAAGAGACGTATGTCTCTGAGTTGGATGGTGAAGATTTTGCTTATTATCTCTGAGTTGGAGAATCTATGAGTTGGATAATCTCTGAGTTGGATAATAAAATGCATAAATAAGATGATAAAGTGTAAGAATAAAATGATGAGTATGAATAATAATATGAAGTGCATAGGTATTAGTATTATTTGAGAATTTTAAACCACGACATTTAACGATCACTAGCGTCCCATGAGATCCGGGATATATATATATATATATATATATATATATATATATATATATATATATATATATATATATATATATATATGCCTTCATAAATCTACCTAGAGGATTTGTAAGGTTCGGATGATCCGGTTATTCGGGGAACGTTATAGAAGAGTTTTGAATTCTTCCGTGAGCTTTAGATCTTACGACCGAGTACGAGTTATTTAGTTAAGTTATTTGTTTTTAGCGGAAGCGATGGTTTTCGAAAGTGGGGATTTCGAACCCCTAGAAATGCGCGCATCCGTTGGAGGTGTTCACATGTCCTAGGTACTATCGTGTAAATGATTTTCAAGTCGGAAATATAAAGTGCGGAAATAACGTACATCAAAGTCGCCGCGGCATAGCCGGGTCAAAACCAAATCAAAGTAAGCGAGAAAGTAAAGAGTGCGTAAGTCATGCCTCACTCGCTCTAATCGTCCCAAAAGGTCTGTCCCGACAACCATCCACATAAGTAAGTCATATCGGGTAAGGGGTACCTGAATCTAAAAACAAGAAATAAATCGGGGTCAATCATCAGAAATATGCACACTCAATGACATATAAAGAGGCATACTTAAACTACATGAATGTTAAAATGTAACACATAAGCAAGTGTATAGATATATATAAATGCGAAATAAACACACAAAGGCCCGTATCATCATCGTAATCATCATCATCATCATCATCACCATTATATCATAATATCTTCTCAAACGTACTCATTCTTCTCAAACATACTCATTCTTCCTCATCATAAGTATTTCATCATTTCATTCTTGTTCCAACTAGTATAAGTCATCTATTCAGATTTTGACGGCCGTCCTACCATAGACACATATCATACATATGAATGGTTAGATTTACTAAGTTCATCCTACGTCATATTACCGGTTTATATTCCTAAACATGTTACTAGGTCGCGTGATGCATGAAGACTCTCGATAAGACAAAGAGTATCACATAAATCCATCATGAGTAAGTCTAGGGCACTTACCTGGAGTCCGGAGAATAAGCAAGCAATAAAATGCGCAACCAAGGATCTAATTAACAAGAGCCTAGTGATTTCATTAAACTTTCATTAGGTGGTATTCTAATACATGGTACCCAACCTAATAATCAGCATACATCCACATGAAGTTCATGATTCTATAGATTGTGCACTTTGGTTAAGTGATTCGGACTTAACCAGTTATAATCTATATCGTATTATCACATAATCGATTTTCTTCTTATCGGATCATAAGCCAAGTTATGGGTATACTTCATTTCTATATTTTATATGCTCTAAGTTTCAGTTATGCCATCATATATTTAACCATATTCTTAGCATTCCCTTAACCAAGTTTTTTAATCGAGTCATTAAAAACACTGGTTACTAAAATTATAATAACTCTTGATCCAACCGTTGGATTGCCCTAATTTTTGAAGAGAAGTTAGATAACATTTCCATGAACATCATATTAAGATTTCATCCGAATACGATTGTTGGATTGGAAATAAAGTCCAAATTACAGAGGCACATATATCCATTTTGTTTTTTGATGTTTGCTACAAAACGCAACCAAAAACACATAGAGGCTCCACTTCCTAAGCCCTTTCCTAAACACAAGATCTATTCCTAGAGAGGGGAAGGTGGATGAGGGACTACCTTCAAAGAATCCCACACAAACGACTCAAGAACACCCTCGGTAGTCCTTCGGAGCACCTTCCAAACACCTTGCCATTTTGTCACCAAAAATCCCAAAACATGATTTAGATTCTTACTCAAAGTTGAAGAAAAGGAGTTATAATATATGTTGGAACTTAGGTTTTAAAGAAATGAAGGATTCTTACTGATAGATTACATAGGTCTCGTATTGTATAGTGGGCTCAAAGGCCCAATACCTTCTAACCTATATATATCTTTGTCAAATGAATGAAACCCTCAAGGAGAACTTTATATCAATTCTATCATTCTACATGGTATCACAACCTTTTTTTCCTCACGGAACCCTAATTTGATCCTCCCGCCTCACCTCTCCTCTTATCGTCGCCGGCCTCGTACCGCCGCTGTCCTCCTTCACCGGTCATCCTCTTCCTTCGACCTTCCACCGGCGCCGCCACCACCTGCTCACCGTCGCCGGTCACCACAGCCCCGTCCTCCCTCGCGCGTCTCCGATCCGGACTCCATGAGCCTCGCACCCTCGCTCTCGCTGTCCTCCCTCGCATCTTCGCCGCTGCCCAGATCCGGAATCCCCGACCACCACAAGCACAGATCCGGCCACTCTTAGGCCAAATCCGAGCCTCACCCACACATAGCCATCACTGTCCGAGCCGTCTCCGGTTACCGCTGCCCGTCGCCGCCTCCGTCTATGTCCGTGCGTCCAACGAAGAAGAAAGCTTCGATCTTTTGTAATCTCTTTTGAAGTAATTGCAGAAATGTCCTTGTGTTTTACTATTTTCGTTTCTGGCCCTGAGTTAATTGTTTATTAACTTAGGTGGCCACAAAAAAAAAATGCACCGGTACTCCGGATATCCTACCCCTCGACATGCCGGTCCTTACGCCTGTTTGACATCGCCTGATCCAGGCTATGTTCCGCCAGCTATGCATCACGCCTTCTCCTCTACGCAGCTGACATCCCCCGACTCTTCTTGGTACATGGACACTGGTGCCACCTCCCATATGACGAACTCCTCAGGTAACCTCTCTTCTATTTCCTTTAAAGGTCCTGCACAATCTATTATCGTCGGCAATGGTGGTCGCCTTGCTACTTCGGGGATCGGCCATGCCAAATTACAAACACCAACCCCACCCACTACATCTTAACAATGTCCTCATTGCCCCAAAGATTGTCAAAAACCTTATCTTTGTCCGTCGGTTCACTACTGACAATAACGTTTCTCTTATGTTTGATCCATTTGGTTTCTCTGTGAACGATCTTACTACGGGGGTTACTTGCATGAGATGTAACAACACTGGGGAGCTCTACCCTGTCACACCACCTCTTGCGTCTAGTCATTCGTGCCCGGTCGCCCTCTCGGCATCGTCGTCCAGCCTGTGGCATGCACGCCTTGGCTATCCCAGTGCTGCCGTTCTAGATGTCATCCGTTCTCAGAGTCTTGTCACCTGTAATAAAGACCTACACTCTAGTTTATGCTCTTCCTATCAGTTAGGCAAACATGAAAGACTGCCGTTCCAACGGTCCTTGAACTCCACCCTTGCTCCTTTTGATATCATTCATAGTGACATTTGGACCTCTCCCGTGCCTAGCAAGGAGGGTCACAAGTACTACCTCTTGTTTCTTGATGATTACACTCATTTCTTATGGGTCTTCCCGTTGCATTTCAAGTCACAAGTGTTTCCTATCTTTGTCAAGTTCCATGCCTACATCAAAACACAGTTTCAAACATCCATCAAATGCTTCCAATGTGACAATGGCCGTGAATTTGACAACAAAGACTTTCACTATTTCTTCGCCACAAATGGGATCTCCTATCGGTTGTCTTGCCCCTATACTTCCCAGCAGAATGGCAAGGCCGAACGGATCATTAGAACCATAACCAACATGATGCGCTCTCTCCTCTTTCACGCATCTATTTCCCTTACCTATTGGCCTCATGCCTTATCAACCACTTGTTATCTCCTCAACATTCTCCCATCTACTACCCTACACCATCGCTCGCCGACTCAGATACTCTATTGCACCTTGCCTAGGTATGATCACCTTCGTACCTTCGGGTGCTTGTGCTTCCCAAACCAGTCCTCCACCGCCCACACAAGCTTCACCCGCGCTCCACTCCATGTATCTTCCTAGACTATCCGTCTGATCATCGCAGTTACCTTTGCCTCGATGTTCGGAGCCATCAGCTTATTGTGTCACATCATGTCACTTTTGATAAGTCTCGCTTTCCCTTCTCTTCTCCTCCTCTCCCATCTTCGACACCTCCTATGTCCCAGTCTGAGTCAGAGTCTTCTTTCCCACACTTTCTCCTTCCCCAGAGCTCTACCGGTGCTCCTGCCTCTCCCCCTACACCGCCCCCACCGCCATCTCCTCCTCCTACCACCAGACCGCACACCCGTAGCATCTCCGGTGTCTTCAGACCTCGTCAGATTGTCTCTATGAACACCACCCTGCACCCCGCCAAATCTCCTCCTGCGTACTCCCGACCACCCCCTCCGTCACCCAGATGCAGCGGCCGTAGCATCTTGCTGCGCCCGCGACATATCAACCCGCACCGCGGCCGCAGCCTTTTGCCGCGCCCGCCGCACAGCCTATTACCACCCCCACCGATTCCCAAATCTCTCCTGCCCCAAACCCGACCTCCCTTTCCCTTATCCCCACCTCCCACAAAAATGCCCTCCTCGACCCGAATTGGCAGGCGGCTATGCTCGACGAATACACGACCCTTACAAGGAATGGTACATGGGTTCTAGTTCCTCGCCCTCCTGAGGCGAACGTCATCCGCTGCATGTGGCTCTTCTGCCACAAGTTCCGCTATGATGGGTCGTTGGAACGCTACAAAGCTCGTCTTGTGTTTAACGGTCGATCTCAGCAAGCAGGTATTGATTGTGATGAGACATTCAATCCCGTGGTCAAGCCTGTCACTATCCGAGTGGTGTTGAGCTTAGTGTTTTCGCGACAGTGGGCCATTCATCAACTGGATGTCAAGAACGCCTTCCTGCATGACCATTTGAATGAGACAGTTTACATGTTTCAGCCGCCGGGGTTCGCTGGTACTGATCGCCCCAAGCACGTGTGTCTCCTGAAGCGCTCTCTGTATGGTCTGAAACAGGCTCCACGGGCTTGGTTCCAGCGCTTTGCTTCTCATCTACTACGTTTGGGCTTCGTTGGTAGTCGCTCTGATACGTCTCTGTTTATCTATCGCAGAGGCACATACATGGCCTTTCTGTTACTATATGTCGACAACATCATCCTCACCGCCTCTTCTGATGCTCTTCGGACGTCTATTATTTCCCAGTTGAGTGCTGAGTTCACCATCTCAGATCTGGGTCCGTTGTCTTACTTCTTGGGTGTCGTCGTGCAGCGTCATGCGTCTGGGCTGTTTCTCTCTCAGAGTAAGTATGCTGCCAAGATTGTTGCTCGGACCAAGATGAGTAACTGCAAGCCTGTTGCCACCTCTGTGGATACTTCCAACAAGCTCAGTGCTCACTCTGGTTCTCTGTTTGATGATCCGACGTTGTACCGGAGCCTCGCCGGTGCTTTGCAGTATCTTACATTCACTAGGCCAGACATCAGTTATGCCGTTCAGCAAATCTGCCTGTTCATGCATGCGCCCAGGGAACCGCACTTTCAGGCCTTGAAGCGGATCATCCGGTACATCAGCGATACCCTCGAGCTGGGCACCACAATCACCCCTTCCTATCGGCTTGACCTCGTTGCTTACACTGATGCGGATTAGGGTGGTTGTCCTGACACACGTCGCTCCACGTCTGGCTACTTCGTTCGAGACAAGGTTGCTCTTGGAGATGTTCGTGTTCTTCATGTCCCGTCCTCCTATCAGTATGCTGATATCTTCACCAAGGGTTTACCTTGGCAGTTGTTCCTCGATTTTCGGTCCAGTCTCACCGTACGGGACACTCCACTTTCGACTACGGGGGTTTGATAGATTACATAGGTCTCGTATTGTATAGTGGGCCCAAAGGCCCAATACCTTGTAACCTATATATATCTTTGTCTAACGAATGAAACCCTCAAGGAGGACTCTACATCAATTCTATCATTCTACACTTACCAAGAAATCAAGTCAAACTCTCAAGACCCTTCAAAAACAGTTTTCTGCAGCTCCAAAGATGGACGATTTTGGCTGGGAAAATGACCTTGGATTTTTGTGTTTGAGATATGTATAGAAAGCTGGGTTCAAGACTCAATTTGGATGAGTATTGAGGGAGATATGGATTTTTCTTTGAAGGCTGTCCAAAATGGACTAAGACTGGAGTAGGCTCTCTTTTTCTCTTGGGGACGGCTGGCCCTTTGTGAATGAGCCCCAAATGAGCCTTAGCTCAGATTTATAAAGGGAGGGAGTAGGTTTCGCTTGAGTCAAAGCATGAGAGGTGATGGGATGAAGAGGGAGTGGTTGAATGTCTACATTCACAAGCAAGCCACAAGTCAAGGGTTGGTGGCTCAATGTTGGGCAATTTGGGTGGATGAGGCGTTTGGCCTATTAGCACAATGTAAAACCCGAGCTCGCGATGCGTTAAAATCTGTTAAGTTCATAAAAGACGAGAAAAGGTGGCTCGGGAATGTATTTCCTTCATAAAATCCCGACTTAAACCAATGTAAAGCCATCCATAAAATTTTAAAATTTCCGGGTTTTCATAATCATAAGGGAGGATAATATTCAGATTATCCTACGGATATTTTATAAATATTAATTAAATTCCGGTCTTTACAATTAGAGTGGGTTAAAAGGTTATTTTTTTTACTAGGGAATATCACATTGATTAAAAACTAAGCCATAGTTGATGATTTTATGTTCACACATTATAATGTGAAAATTGATTTTTTTTTCAAATTATTCACAAAAAAATAATTATTTAACAAAATATTCAAACTTTTAAAATATTTACAAAAATATTCATTTTTTGCAGATCTTCCAGAAAAACGCGGTCTGAGACCGTGTTTTATTCACAGGGTAAAAATTTTAAAATCAAAGGAAAAAGTGACAAAAAAGTTTACAATAGAAACGCGATCTGAGACCGCGTTTCTGCTGTTAATTTTTATTTCGTATTAAATTAGGTAAATTGTTAATTTTTTATACTAGAGACGCGATCTAAGACCGCGTCTCTCTCTCTCTCTCTCTCTTTTTAAAGTTAATGGGGGAAGCAGGAGGCCACCGGAGAGTTCAGAGGAGGAAGGAGGAGATGTCGGAGGTCGGAGCCCGAGGAACAGAAGAGGGCCGCCAGAGCCCGTAGGAAGGAGCGCGGGAGGGCCACCGACGGAATAAGAAGAAGCCACCGCCTGCGACCACGTCGCTGCGCCCAACCCCTTCAGCTTCCTGCCTTCCTCCTTTTATGGCTTCTCCTCCGACCCTTATTCTCGCCAAATCCCGCCCCTCTTCTCTCAATTTCAGATCCCATCTCCTCGTTGCGGCCATTGAAGGCTCCCTCCATTCATCCCTTCCTCGCCTTCGTCCGTCTCGCCCCACCCCCTTCTAACTCCGTTTTGATCTCGCTCTCGACCTGTCAATTTCTTTCTCTCGATCTCGATTTCTGACCTAAGCCCCGCCTACCCCGCAACTGTTCCTATGACCTCCTTTCTCCTCCTTCCTCCAGGATTCGGCAGCCCTCTCCTCCTTCCTCCGGGCTCCGACCTTCGACCTCTCCTCCTTCCTCCTCCGACCTCTCCGACGGCCTCCTTCTTCCTCTCCTTCGATGGATGTCGACCTTTCCTACTCAATTTGCAGTCGGGATGGGTTACTGCGCCCACCATTGCACCCAATTGCTTGATCGAATCATCTCGCCCTCCATTCCGACCCCAAACAATCCCTTCTTGTCCAAGTCCTCATGCCAGTCCATCGCTTACCTCTCTTCTGCTTCCCCAATTAACTTTGAAAAAAAAAGGAAAAGAGAGAGACGTGGTCTCAGGACGGGTCTCTAGTATAAAAAATTAACAATTTACCTAATTTAATACGAAATAAAAATTAACAGGGGAAACGTGGTCTGAGACTGCGTTTCTATAGTAAATTTTTTGTCCCTTTTTCCTTTGATTTTAAAATTTTTATCCTGTGAATAAAACGCGGTCTCAGACCGCGTTTTTTTGGCAGACCTGCAAAAAAATGAATATTTTTCTAAATATTTTAAAATTTCGAATATTTTGTTAAATAAATTTTTTTTTGTGAATATTTTGAAAAAAAAATCGTGAAAATTAGTGAGTTGAGTCCATTTTTAGTAGAGTTATTTTATTTTAAATCAATTTAAATTTTATTAGTGTGAGATATAATAATGTTTAGGATTATGTTAATTTAGATGCATATTAAAGTGAATGCTATTTTTAATAGAAAATTGTTCAATAATATTTATTTAGTAAATTGAGATTAGGTTAATCTTAATTTCACTTAAATAAATCAATAGTCGTATTGCACATTTTAGTGATCTTAAAAGTAAGATTTAAATTTTTATATATATTTCAATTGTAATTTTTATTTTTTTTTACACAAAGAATTGATATGCTATTTTTTTAAATAACCAAGTCACCCAAACCACGGGCCATAAAGTAGTAGTACATTAATACAATAATTTGGAAACTTTACACGTCCGATATGTAAAATGGCCGGAGGAAAAAAGAAGATGAAGAAAAGATCGAGAAACCGAACAAGAAGGCAAGAAGTTAGAAGAGAGGAGCAAGAAAGCAGCAAATCGAACCGGCGGCAAAAGTTGAGCTAAATCCCGGTTCGTATATGAATGCCGATGGCTATGGTCAAGATGGTGAGGATACAGAAGAAGATAACGGAGTGTATCAAGATTGCAATCCCGCTCGTATTCATGTTCCCGAACTCCACCACCCTCGTCCTTGCCGGCAGCTGGAAGAGCAGCCCCGGCGACAGCACTATGAAAAGCGCCACCGCCACCACCAGCGGCCCCCAGTCCGTCACCATCGCTCCCCTCCAAGCTCCTCGATCGATCGCTAGCTTGCTGCAGTCGATTAATATGTACGTCACTCGAAAGGGTGACTGTAGGGTTTTTGAGATGCCCTTAATCTGTAGGGTGGGAGTTATTGAGTGGTTTTGCTTGGAGAAGGGATGTGTATTAGGTGGAGGAATGAATACAAACTTAATTGTGAAGGAAAATAGACAAAGGGGATGGGTTTGAAAGAGAGGAAAGGTATATTAACATAGATATATGGAACTGCTTTATGTTTCTTTATGTGAAATGTTGATCATGGAGATGAGGTATGGTCCATATGGATGTATCATGTATGATCGACCACTTTCTCGATTTTTCTGTATGAGTTAATTACTAGTGTACACACTTATTTTCAATATTAATAAAATAATGAGATATAATACATCATAAATCCCTACTATTTTAAATCTGGGGAAAGGAGTCTACTATTCCTTGTAAAAAAAGTTAACCATTGATTTTTGGTGAGTTATCTAATCAAAAGGTTCAGGGTTCCTTATTTTTGAAATGTCTTAATTACCCACAAAATTTCAATTTACAAATGTTTTTTTTGTTTGTTTTGTTACTCTTTTATTTTCATCTAATAAATGAATTGGAGGATAGAATTTGAGGATAGACTGTACTGAAAACAAAATAGAAATGGATGGTTCTCAACGGCTAGTGTCCTTAAGCACATTACGAAAGCACGCAGACACAACACAAATGCATATAATTGGATTTGGAAATTAGAATGCCCACCCAAAGTAAAAAATTTCCTTTGGAAAAGCTGTCTTGATGGTACTCCCACAAAAATAAGACTACGAAATCAAGGAATAAACTTACCCCTAAGATGTATCCTACCAAGTGTCAAACAACTCTTACGATCATAAAGAAAATGGATCAGAGAATACAAAGTGTTATACAAAAATACCAATAAGACCAATATAACATGTAAATAAATTGTTAATGTGCCTTGAATCATCGTTGACCGGCGACTAGAGCTGGCAAAACCCGACCCGAACCCGAAAACCCGACCCGGTCGACTCGAAACCGATTATTCTGAACATCGACACAACCCGTCCATTTTGGACCCGAAATCCGAATGAACCGAACCCGATTAACCCGAAACCCATTAAGACCCGAACCCGTTATAATCGAAACCCGAACTTTAAGCTACAATCTAGTAAGAAATTTTAAATGAATATTGAAATAATGAAAACCCGAGACAACCGAAACCCGAATAACCGAAACCCGATACAACCGAAACCCGAACCCGACCCAACCGATTGACCAAATTATTAGACATTACCCGAAACTCGAATGACCCGAAACCCGACTAACCGAAGCCAAACCCGACCCAACCCGCCCGATTGCCACCTCTACCGGCGACGCATCTCGGGGTCCGGTTGGCGGAGCCCCCCGACGCTGGTCTCGCTGGCCTTTCAGTCCATCGTTTACGGTATGCGATGTTTATTGTAAATGGGCCTATCGTCTGTCTATTTTGGACTTTCAGTCCATTGTCTATTTAGGGTTTCATGAGTCTTTTTATATACTCATGAAACGCCGACCCCTTGTAACCATAATCTGTTTTTCGTCTCCTCTAATACAAAGCTGATTCTCTGCCCGTGGACGTGGGCAACACACCGTTGCTGAACAACGTAAATCTCTATGTTGTTCTTCGCTTTATCATTCTCGCTATAACAAATTGGTATCAGAGCTTTGGTTGTTGATTTCCTTCGAGAATGATGTCTGGTTCTGTGTTGAAGATCGACAAGTTTACTGGAAGAAATTCTTTTAGTAT
Source organism: Persicaria maculosa (assembly GCA_963922045.1). Classification (NCBI taxonomy): domain Eukaryota; kingdom Viridiplantae; phylum Streptophyta; class Magnoliopsida; order Caryophyllales; family Polygonaceae; genus Persicaria; species Persicaria maculosa. The sequence continues at coordinate 54,016,562 of OY998253.1, forward strand.
GTGGTAGATTAAGATGCGGGCTTTGCTAAAGCAGCAAGGTTTATGGGCACCGTTAACCGCCGACAAGAAGGGGGCAGATACAACCACCACTGAATACAACCTTCTGGAGGAGAAGGCTCTTTCAACAATTATGTTGTGTCTCGCAGACGATGTCATAACAGAAGTTGCTGATCAGGAAACCGCAAGCAAGCTGTGGCTGAAGTTGGAGAGTTTGTACATGACAAAGTCTCCGCCCCCCAGCGCTGCGAGTCGAGGGTCCAGGGGGTGACACGCCCCTGGCGGAGAGGCTAGGGGGGACAGCGCCACCCGCCTTTACGGTATGCGATGTTAATTGTAAATGGGCCTATCGTCTGTCTATTTTGGGCCTTCAGTCCATTGTCTGTTTAGGGTTCCATGAGTCTCTTCATATACTCATGAAACGCCGACCCCTTGTAACCCTAATATGTTTTTCGTCTCCTCTAATACAAAACTGGGTCTCTACCCGTGGACGTAGGCAAAAACTAGAGGAACTGGAAGACGAAGACCCGACCAAAAGACCCCACGTTAATCAGATCACCCAATGTAAATAGAAAAAGATAAAATGAGAAAAACCTAAAGAATATTTTGTGAAACTAAACTTTGATGGCGCTAAACTTCCCTCAGGTCAAGCAACTTGTGGCTTTGTGATTCATGATTCTCTCGGAAGTTCGTTGATGTGTGATGTCCATGTTTTGTGCCATGTTTTATATTGACTTTTATATCGATTTCTGTATACATTTCATGCATTTGGGTTATATTAATACAAAATCTATGTAGTTTATGCTTATTTTCCAAATTATGGAGTCTACACTAGTTTCTGTTTAATTTCGCAGAAATAGGACGCACTTTGGAGCTTAAAGGAAACTCATGAAGAAGCTAAGGATGGTGCAGCTGGAGAAAAGGCCATTTTTCGGCATTCATCATTCTGAGTCAAGTTTCGATGTCTTCATGAGAGTTGTAGCCCTCGAAAAGAGCTTTCCAAAGCATGCTCATATGCGTCAATACGACGAATGAGGACTCGGGAAAGTGCGTTTCAAGAACAGAGCAGAATGCTGAAAACTGAAGGGTGGTCGATATCGACCAAGTCTACTCGATATCGACCTGACCTTGGTCGAAAATCTCCAGAATCGACCAGCAGACAAGGGTGCAACTCGATATCGACCTATAGTGGTCGATATCGACCAACAAAATCGACTCGATATTTTCCAGGGAAGCCGAGATCGAGTGACTGAGCTGAAGCCGGAAGAGGTGACTTGATATCGACCAGGTGAGGTCGATATCGACCTACATCCAGTGTCGAGTCTAAGTCGATTCCGAGCTCTACTTAAAGTTCTATCCAAAATCCAATGGAGATATTACCAAGAGAAGATTCCTTGCACATGAAGACTTGAAGATTTATCTTTTTATCTTTTTATTTATCCTAAGGGTGGAACATTTAATTACCATATAGGATTTATCTTGTTTTATCTAGTTAGATTTATTTATTTCCTAGTAGAATTATATCTTTAGATATAGGATAGATAGATTCCTTCCTTGGATAGCAAGGACTTGGGTCTATAAATAAAGCCCATGTGACTAGTTTTTATTCATTCAATTCTAGAGAAGTAGTTCAATACATAGTTTAGGAGTTCAAAGGTTTTAGGGTTTTGGCATTCTACGAAAGTTTGAGTGCCAGGATTGTAAAGACTTTGAATATAGTTTATGCAAGTTTATTTTACATCAATGATGTCGATTGCTATGATGAGGCGCGAGTAGTCCACCTACTTCTAGGGTTTGGGTGAGCCCAACGAGAGCCATGTTGGTGGATTAGCGATTGCAAAAGAAGGTACTTTATCGTTATCTTATTCTATTCCATGTACTAACCTTTGATTGAGAAATTGAAGAACTCATGTTGTGAAACTTGAGTAGTAATTAGGATTTTTATTCGAAAGATTATAAATTCTAATATAAAAAGGAATAGATACAATTAGGGTTATTTATCACGAGATTTATATTCCTACTTGTCGGATTGGGTGAAAGCCTTCTCCTTTATCGATTAAGTCGCCATCTTTTATGATTTATAATTCCGCTTTCATGGTAATCGTTGTTGTAAACCCCAATCTTGGAAGTTCTATTTCATCCATTGTTTAGATTTGAAAATTTGCATTCGTTTAGTTACTGTTACTGCTCGATTTCGACCAAAACTTGGTCGACGTCGACTACTCATTCTCGATCGAGGAAAGATCGTTGTTACCTGTGTCTCTGCAGGTTCCTCGAAGTCGACAAGCTTACTCGACTACAACCAAGTTTTCCTCGACGTCGAGCCGTTTCCTCGAGATCGACCAACTCCAGTGCTTCTTGCTTGCTCGGATTCGACTGTGCCAGGCCCTTGTCGACTAAACCCTAGTCGAGGTCGAGTACTTCTGAAGTCGACAACCACTTGTGAGATTCTTCCGTTGCCTAGGATCCGCTGACACGCTTCCTCGAGGATCGATCCTGACTTCCCACTGCTACATCGGGAGGGAGTCTTGTAATTATTTGCGTGGGCAGAATCCGGTTTGATTTATTTTATTATATTTTAAACTCGATTTCCTCCTACAACAATGTGTGGCGCCTTTGGTTGCAGGCACTCATGCAGGTTTTGGCTTTGTAGGCTGAGACTCGTGGCCTTCTCCAAGGGCTCTCGAAAGCTCGGAAGGATGGCTTTACAAATATTGAGGTGGACCATGACTGTTTTACGGCGATTAATGTCCTAAAGGGGTGCCGAACGTGTCCTTATTAAGGCGATCGAGACGATCATTTTCGACATCCTCATCTTCAACCATACTTTTGACGCCATTTCTTTCTCCCACATTTGAAGAAGGGCAACCGGGTGGCAGACCACTTTCTTTCATGATAATTATCTATTATCTATTAATATTACTAATTCTGTTAGCATTTTGCTGATGTCTCACACCCACAATTAAACCTGATTATTTTAATTCATTTCTCTTTTCTTATTGGTTGGTTATATTGTCGGAAATCTTTGGTATATGCTTTTTTTTTTTTGATCGCAATCATCTCCCTAATCGTCTATATACATTGAAGTTGAGTTGAATCTTGATTGATTTATTTTTGAAAATTTAAATTATGTATTTTCCATACTAAATCGATTATAATCTTCCCCACATTGTCTACGTACAATGAATATTTAAGATTAAAAAATATGAAAATATGCATATTAAAATAGGACCTTTTAGCTAAGTGTCCATTTTTAATAAGACATTTTACCAAATGTCCACTTTTATATTCCCTTTTGCAAAATGTCATAATATGACACTTTTGCCCCTTCTTCCCATTTTTAATTGATTCCGTTCCTTCCTTCCCATTTTTATTTTGACAATTGACCGGTCAAAGTCAATGAATTTGGTGACACAACTTTGATGACAAAAAAAAAAATTTGGTGACAATTTTTTTTTATGAGATTAATGTCACCACCTTTATAAGTGATGACATCGGTCAATGATTTTGGTGACACAACTTTGGTGACACATGTATGATGATAAACAATTTTTTTGGTGACAATTTTTTTTTACAAGATTAGTGTCACCACCTTTATAAGTGGTGACAGTGTGACACCGGTCAATGATTTTGGTGACACAACTTTGGTAACACATGTATGATGATAAACAAAATTTTTGGTGACAATTTTTTTTTACGAGATTAGTGTCACCGACCTATCGTTGTCACCACCACCCATATCGCTGTCACCACTCTTATTGCGGTCACCACCTCTATCGCTGTCACCGCCCTATCGCTGTCACCACTCATATTGCTGTCACCATCACTCCTATCGCTGTCACCACCACCTCTATCACTATCACCACCACCCATATTATTGTCACCACCCTTATTGCTGTCACCACCTCTATCGCTGTTGCTTGTGTCTCTACAGGTTCCTCGAAGTCGACAAGCTTACTCGACTACGGCCAAGTTTTCCTCTACGTCGAGCCGTTTCCTCGAGATCGACCAACTCCAATGCTTCTTGCTTGCTCGGATTCGACTGTGCCAGGCCCCTGTCGACTAAACCCTAGTCGAGGTCGAGTACTTCTGAAGTCGACAACCACTTGTGAGATTCTTCCGTTGCCTAGGATCCGCTAACACGCTTCCTTGAGGATCGATCCTGACTTCCCACTGCTACATCGGGAGGGAGTCTTGTAATTATTTGCGTGGGCAGAATCCGATTTGATTTATTTTATTATATTTTAAACTCGATTTCCTCCTACAACAATGTGTGGCGCCTTCGGTTGCAGGCACTCAGGCAGGTTTTGGCTTCGTAGACTGAGACTCGTGGCCTTCTCCAAGGGCTCTCGAAAGCTCGGAAGGATGGCTTTACGAATATTGAGGTGGACCACGACTGTTTTAATGCGATTAATGTCTTGAAGGGGTGCCAAACGTGTCCTTATTAAGGCGATCAAGACGATCATTTCCGACATCCTCATCTTCAACCATACTTTTGACGCCATTTCTTTCTCCCACATTTGAAGGAGGGCAACCGGGTGGCAGACCACTTTCTTTCGTGATATCTATCTATTATCTATTAATATTACTAATTCTGTTAGCATTTTGCTGATGTCTCACACCCACAATTAAACCTGATTATTTTAATTCATTTCTCTTTTCTTATTGGTTGGTTATATTGTCGGAAATCTTTGGTATATGTTTCGTTTTTTTTTTATCGCAATCATCTCCCTAATCGTCTATATACATTGAACTTGAGTTGAATCTTGATTGATTTATTTTTGAAAATTTAAATTATGTATTTTCCATACTAAATCGATTATAATCTTCCCCACATTGTCTACGTACAATGAACATTTAAGATTGAAAAATATGAAAATATGCATATTAAAATAGGACCTTTTAGCTAAATGTCCATTTTTAACAAGACATTTTGCAAAATGTCCACTTTTATATTCCCTTTTGCAAAATGTCATAATTTGACACTTTTGCCCCTTCTTCCCATTTTTAATTGATTCCCTTCCTTCCCATTTTTATTTTGACCATTGACCGGTCAAAGTCAATGAATTTGGTGACACAACTTTGATGGTACAAAAAAAAATTTGGTGACAAATTTTTTTTATGAGATTAGTGTCACCACCTTTATAAGTGGTGACACCGGTTAATGATTTTGGTGACACAACTTTGGTGACACATGTATGATGATAAACAAATTTTTTGGTGACAATTTTTTTTTTTACAAGATTAGTGTCACCACCTTTATAAGTGGTGACACCGGTCAATGATTTTGGTGACACAACTTTGGTAACACATGTATGATGATAAACAAAATTTTTGGTGACAATTTTTTTTTACGAGATTAGTGTCACCGGCCTATCGCTGTCACCACCACCCATATCGCTGTCACCACTCTTATTGCGGTTACCACCTCTATCGCTGTCACCGCCCTATCGCTGTCACCACTCCTATTGCTGTCACCACCACTCCTATCGCTGTCACTACCACCTCTATCACTGTCACCACCACCCATATTGTTGTCACCACCCTTATTGCTGTCACCACCACTAGTACAAAATCATGATTTTAGCCAGTGGGCTTTTACTCCGGATCTCATTTTCATGGGGTATAATATCATAATTGACATATTGTCATTTAATTTTGTTTATTAAAAAAAATATACCCCGGACCATATAAAAAATATCCGGGCTATATTATCTTGGGGTATTACCTGAAGTATAGAATATAGCCCAGGCGTTTTTTTTAATAAATCCGGACTATATACTTTTTTACCCCGTAAAGAATTGTTGCATATACTTACCATTTGGGGTATATAACTATTTTACCCCATAAAAACATCCGGGGTATATATTTTTTAAATATCCGGTATAAAAAAAAATACTTTTTTTAATGAGGAAATAGCACTAAATACCACAATTTGAGAAAAGTTTGCAAAAATGCCACCGTTTTGGAAATATTGGCAAGAATGCCATTTTCTCGAAAAATTTGCATAAATGTACAGGTTTTGACCCCCCCTAAACCGGCTATCGGTTGTAATTAATGCAAAAAAAAAATTGAAAAAGAAAATAGAGGCATCATTACCTACCTAGTAGGGGAGAGGCAAGGCGGGAAGGAGTAAAGGCAATCCCATCACCATCTCTCTTCTCCTTCCAAACCGATACAATAGCAAAGAGAGAGAGGCAGTTGTAGAGACGCCAGAAGAAAAAGAGAGAGAGGGCGGTTGCGGTAGCGGTTTCTTCTTGCATACACCAAATGAGAGAGAGCGGGGAAGTCCATCGTCGCCGGAAAGGACACAGCAGCCACGACCCGACGACATACAGAACAGGTACGCCCTTTTACTCTTCTCCCTTTGGTGGTAGGGTGCGCGGGTGTGGGTCGGGGAAGCAGTGGGTGAAGGGGTTAGGGCAATGGCGGCCTGAATGGTGGGTCGGGGTGGTGGTTTTCTTGTTTGGATAATGGTGGGTGGTGGTGGCATGGGTGGTTTTCGGGTATGGAAAGGGGAAATCGGTGGTTAGGGTTTCCAATTGGGTGACAATGGTTTTCGGAATGGGTTAGGGCAACGGTCGGGGAACTATGGATAGGGGAAATTGGTGGTTTGAGGTTCGAATTGGGTGACAGGGGTTTCCAATTTGGAGAGAAGGGTTTGTAAATGTATTGTGTTAGGCGGAATACGAGAATTGGCGAGCTGTGGAAATTGGGATATGTGGATGTCATAGGTGTCCTATTGAAGGAGGTTTGAGGTATTGGTTATAATAGGCTTCCGATTCAAAATGGGTGACATGGGTTTCACACTGAGTGACAAGGGTAGAGTGACATGGGATAGTCTGTTAGGTGACAGAGGGAGACGAATATAAATGGTAGAAGCTGAGTTTGTTCGTGTGATGGAAATTGCAGGAGAAAAATGGTGAGGACGAAGAATGTGAGCGCGAAGAACAAAGAGCCTGACTACCTAGTCCCCGAAGCTAGGCACTTCCGGGCCCGGGTTAACCAGGGCTCAAGACTGTCAATGCTGAACAACATTGACGATTATGTTGACCCTAGGGACTGGCAGAAGCTGCTGGACTCCCAGCTTGGTGGGGTTGTGCGGCTGGCGCACACTGTGAAATTTTCTTCACAAATTGTGCATTATGCACTCCAGCGACAGCTTACAAGCGAAAAGGAGTGGGAGACGTGGTACCGGATTAAGGGGAAGCTCAGGAGGTTCTCCCTCAAGGAGTTCGCCTTAGTAACCGGGCTGCGGTGCAGTCAACCAGCAGCTACTGAGATGGAGGAGGACGAGAAAGCTATAAAGGAGTTTTTTGGAAACGAGAAGATGACGGTTGGTGACCTCGAGACCGAGCTGAAAAACTCACTAATGGTGTTGCGGAGCCCGCGAAGACGATTCAAGCTAGTGCTGCTGTACATTGTGGAGGGCGTTTTGTTAGGAGAGGACCAGAGGAAGGGGCTGAGGAGCTGGATCGTCCGATTGGTGGAAAATGTCGATAGGTTTTTGGCATTCCCATGGGGGAGGGTAATCTATGCTGCCACACACGTGTCGCTGAACGGCGCCGTAAAGCGCCGGGAGGCTGAGATAAAGGCAGAAGATCGAAAGAAGCGCAATGGTTATGGCCTGATGGGTTATCCGGTATCCTTTCAAGTAACCTTCTCGACCACACCCATGATCAATTTGTAAATCATATGCTGAAAATGTACTAATTTGAGTGGGGATACGGTGCAGATTTGGTTGCTGGAATCCATGCCGAAATGGGGGGTCCGGTTTGCGACGAAGGTGTCGACGACGGCATTCCCTCGTTGCATGAGATGGGCCCTCAAGGACGAGAACCTCGCTTATAAGGATATAGCCAGCCGCACCGAAGCTGAGGGAGAGGAGGCCATAGAGATTGATGATAACCCAATACTCAGACCAGAGGAGGCTGAGCTGGAGCTGATGGATGGGTGTGTGTACGATGATGAGAAGTCCGACCCCTTTTTCGACGACCTAGTTGCACCGTTCCTGAGACATTTCGAAGCCCCTGGTGGGAGGTCCCCAAGGACGGGAAGAGGAGGCAATGAGAAGGATGGCGGGGTGGGGGACATGGCCAAGACTTTGGCACAAGTTATGGACAAGCTTCAGACAATGTCAACAGGGATGGAGAAGATGGATGAAAAGGTACGCAATAACTTCCCAATTATTTGTTCTGTGGAGACTGGGGATAACTGTGAACTAGGGTAAATGGACTCCTGACACGTGAAATTGGACAAGTGACAAGTAGTGTAGATAATGAACGAAAGTGGTATGAAGGGTGAATTGTGTTGATTTTTCTCACCGTATGGTGATATGAAGTAATAATTTGATCACCTGCAGCTCAAATTATTGGAGGTGGCCGTGACTGAGCTGTGGGATGTTCAGTGTAAGGGGACGGCCTGGCAAGAAGCAACCGATAAAGAAGAAGGTGGAGATGAGAAAAAACTGGACGAGTTGATAGAGTCAATTGCGGGTAAAGCCGGTGAGGGTGGACTAGGTGGTAAGGTTAGTTGTTGGTAAACATCACAAGATTTGTTATTTTCAGCGACACTGGAAGAATGTGACAGGAATATTGTAGCTGTGTGACATGATTTGTTATGTTAAGTGACACTGGAAAAAATGAGCCATAATTCAAAATTGAATTCATTTGCAGTTAGGAGGTGCTGTTGAGAAGGGAAGTGAAGTGGATGGTGGCGGGGATAAGCACACACAAGTGGAAACTTTGAAGGCAAGTGATGAGATATCAGGAGAGAGCAAGCAAGTTGGTCATGATGTCGGGGACAAGAATGATGAACCTGATTCTGTCAAGGCAGGGGATGGGGGGGAAGGAAAGACCAACGAGGTAAGGTTTATTTATGAAATAAAGGTGATTTTATATGTGACATGATAGTATAGGTCAAGTGACATGAGAATATCTGTTATGTGACAAGGGAAAGTGTAAATCTTAGCTGAAGTTTGATATGTTTGCAGTTGGGAGAGGTTGGTTTAAAGGCGTCCGGTCATGAGGAAGGTGGAAAGAAAAATGAAGTTGAGGAGAGGCCGAAGCCTAGGGTAGCTCAGGTTTATGTATCTAAGGCGGCGAAGAAGACGAGGAAGGCTGTTGGAGAGGAGTTGGGTCCCCCGGCCAAGAAACCGCGACCCCAGAAGGCAGCCACTGTTCCCGCCGATGCTGTTCAGCTAGGAATGGTGTCAGCGACGGACAACGACGCCATGACAAGTTGGTTGGCAAGGTACGTAGGTTATGTGTCTTACACTCGAATGGACGACGAAGGTAGATAGTTAGACGTCCACAATACCTGACAGAAACTTAACGTGCAGTGGGGACGCGGAGGTGCGCACGTCACCCTGCGGTGTGGATATGACGAAGGAGTTACTCAACCGTCTGAAGAAACCCCAGGATTGGTTGGGAACTGTGGTATGACGACTTGTCACCTCTAAAATTTCCCGTGTCAGGATTATGGATTGTAATTGCGGTTCACTTCATGCAGGAGATGGAGGAGTGCTGCTACCTTCTGCGCAAAGCGGTCGCAAACAGAACGGGTGACATGGGCAGTGGAGTCATCGTAGTCGATACGTGCTTAGCGGGAATTTATCTACCTAGGGAATGGAAGGAGTACACCGGCACCCCCCAAGCGTACAAGCCTAGTGATGCATTGATGGCGTACTTCAATGGGGGGTCGCCGAAGCCGTTGGGACGAGCGTGGTCAGGTGCGGACCTCATCCTCCTCCCCTTCAACGTCAAGAACAAACACTGGGTTGCACTTGCCATCGATCTTAAGGAGTGGGAGGTAAGGGTGTATGACTGCGACGTCCACACGGCGACGGAATGCCAACTCCAAACCCTGTTAATGCCTGTGACGAGCCTGATCCCTGTCGTCATGGGTGCACACCCAGATCTGAAGGTCAAGTATGCCGATAAGGTCCCCACGCCGTTTGCCATTCGCCGGGACAAGAGGCTTCCACAGAACAAGCTAAGGTAAGTAGGATGACATGGTTCAATTTTGTTTGATTGGATGGGGAATCGGTGTCCGCGTTCTGACCGATTGTTCCTCTTTGCAGCGGTGATTGTGGCCCGTACACCATTCGATTCATGCACCTCCTGCTGGAGACCGCCCCTAACTTCGATGGATTGGACGACACATACATTGAGGCATACCGGCAGATGCTAGCTGTTGGGGTATTCCATGGTCGACTCGGATGCTAGACTTCGTAGTTGAACACTTGGCTCCAATCTTAAACACCCTCCTGTAATAGTGGAAGTAAAACATTTGGATATTTTGCAAAAATTGGTAGTTGTCGACTGTGAAAAATTTGTATATGCGAACATGTTAAACTTGGCAGTGTAGCTACATGTATCTATCCAATTTGGTGACAAGGTATTTGTCGTAAGGGGACACGAGGATTAAAAGGGGTGACATGGGTCATTTACACTTTACGTAGGAATATGATGCAGTTAATAGTGACACGAAAAAACCTGTCAGGTGACACGTGCATGGAAAGACGGGACCCGATACTGGGACAACAAAACAAAACGACAAAGGAAAAGGAATCTTTGACAGGGTGGCAGTTGGTTGCACAGTTCGATTGACCTACTAAAAAAAAAATTTTAAAAGAAAACAAAATGTTGTGTTCCTCGAAATTAAAGGTAAACAAAAGAATAGTAAGTAACTTGCATTCATTGCAGTTGGCGAAAAAAACCACCACCTACACAAGGGAAGGAGAGAGAGAGATAGAGACCGAATATTAGGAGTGAAGGGAGGCGGTTGTGAAGTGAAGGGAAAGGGGAGAGCCCGTACCGGAGAGGGAGGAAGACGCCGAAGAAGCCCGTACTGGAGAGAAAGGCGCAGGAAAACAGGTACAACTCAATTGGATTTTAAAATCCGTCCTCACCCATCTCTAAAACTCTGAATCTTCACTTAATTTGCATTCTTCCCCACTTAATTTGCATTCTCCCATTGTTTCGTACCGGAGAGGGAGGTAGTCGCCGGAAAACCGACCAAGCCGCCGGAGAAGGCAGTACCGGAGAGGAAGGCACAGGAATACAGGTACAGCTGAATTGATTATTGAAATCTGTCCCTACCCATCTCTACTATGCTGAATCTTCACTTCATTTCCAATCTTGCCCACTTCATTTGCATTATTCCACTGTTTCGTTGTAAGGCATGCAATTTGGGATCGAAAAAAAAAAACGGAAATTGGGGATTTGGAATTACTGTCATTTGGGGAATTGGGGAATTCCTGTCATTTGGGGAATTGGGGAATTCCTGTCATTTGGGGAAATGGGGATACGGGGAAATACAGATCTGGGCTAAAAGGGGTGTGGGGAAGTGAGGAATTGACAGACAAGAGCGAGGGAGGTTGAAGAAGAGCGTCGGAGGCTTGCGGGTCCTTTTACCCAGATTGGGAGAGTGGAGAAAAACCCCTGTCAGAAACGGGTACTGTAGGACAATTGGGAGAAGACAATTGACAATCATGACACGAGCTATTATGTTGGGTGACAAGGGTTACTTCAGTAGGTGACATGGGCCTTTTATCGTGAAACAGTCGCAGACAGACTTATTCAGAAGGGGGTGAGTTTGTGTGGATATTGATAATGTTCATGTCCACTTAATTGCAGGAAGAACATGGTTCGGTCCCAGAATTTGAGGAGGAAAGGTGTCCGGGCACCTAAGAAGGTGGAGCCCCGACTCGCAGTGCCGGAAGAGAAGCATTTCCGAGGCCGGGTCAACCACTGTTCCAAAGTGTCTCTGCTCGTCAACATGGACGACTGGGTTGACCCCGTCGATTGGGAGAAGCTGCAGCGAAGCAAATTAGGGGGTATTGTGCAAATGGCAAACCGGGTTCAATTCTCGTCGCAACTACTGCATTACGTGTTACAAAGGCAGCTTGTGACAAAAAAGAAGTGGGAGACTTGGTACATGCTTCAAGGCAAGCTGCGGAGATTCTCTATCAAGGAGTTTACGCTCGTGACTGGGCTGCGGTGTGGTCGAGTTCTGGGGGAAGACACAGAGACGGAGGATGACAAGAAGACAAAGAAGGCTCTCAAGGACTTATTCGAAACGGACAACATGAAGGTCGGTGAGCTGGAGAACGCCTTCAAGAACTCCATCTTGAAGGAGCCAAGTGCTCGAAAGCGTTTTAAGATCGCTCTCTTACTCATCGTCGAAGGAGTTCTGCTGGGGGAAAAACCCAGGAAATCCATACGAGGGTGGGTTGTGAAGCTTGTGGAGAACGTTGATCGATTTCTGGATTACCCCTGGGGCAGGGTTGTGTACGAGGCCACCCACCAGTCCTTGTCGGGCGTCATAGAACGACGTGTCACTGACCTGAAGCCGAAGGCGAACGACAAGGACGATCGATATGGATATGGGCTTATGGGTTTTCCGTATGCGTTCCAGGTAAGCTACTTGACCGAAGTTATGCTTGAACTAGTACGCGCAATTGATGGACTCATTCGAGTGACATGTGTGGTTGTTTTAGATTTGGCTGTACGAAGCTGTGCCGGGGATTGGGGAGGCGTTCGCCAAGCGGGTCTCGAACACGGCGTTACCTCGCATGCTGAGGTGGACAGCCGATGACGACAATCTAATGTATGAGACGATCCAGTCCCGCATGGACCCTGAAAAATCTGATAGAATCAAGGTCGAAGACAACCCGATACTAGTACCGAAGGCCGGCGAGTATGAATTGATGCGCGGGTGCTTCTACCAGCATGAGGAGCCTGACCTCTACTTTGATGACATTGAGGCTGCGTTGGCACCGAGTTATTACGGTGAAGGCTCAGCCAAGTCCGGCCCGAGTTCAGAGCAACGAGATGGGACAAGTGAATCCTGGGAGGATAAGTTGGGGAAGTCAGTAGAGCTGATCTTGGAGAGGCTGGGAACCATGTCAACATGGATGCGGAGCATGGATGACAAGGTACGTGTAATAACGTTTCTGGCATTTGTGACACGGGTATATTTTATATGTGACACGGGTAATTTTCAAAGGTGACACGGGTTACTTATCTCCCAATGCTGAATAACATTCGCTAACCACCCCTCATTTATGCACTTTCTGTATCAGATGAAGGTGTTGGAAGGTTTTGTGAATGGGATGCGAGATGGGCAGTCGAATGCAGTAGGTGAGCAGAAACCAATGGGTGATGTCCGTGGAGAGGATAACGACCGAAAGAACGGGGGGACAGAAGGACAAACTAGGGTGGAAGACCAGCGACCAGAAGGAGAAGAGGAGGTAATTTGGTTGTTACTTGACATGGTATTTTCTGAAACCACGGTGAAGGGGTTATAGAATCAGCAATTTTTAATGTGTCACTATTTTGCACACACCGCACACGGTTGTTAAAGTGAATCGACACGTATTAATATGTAAAGTGACAAGGGAACAAATATATGATCTTAATCACAGTTGACATAACCGTAACCAATTGCCAGATCTCAACGGCGGTCAAAGACGACACCGTTGGAGGAACTGGGGGAGATGTCAGTGGCCAGAAGGTCGGGAACCATAGGGATGGTGAGGACATAAGCGGTAAAGCCGGTTCAACGGTTGTACCACCTACAGGGAACGACGAAGCGACGCGAGAAGGACTGGATGAGAACAAGGTAAAATGGCTGTTACATTTCCTGTCATTTTAATCTATAGTAGTACGTAAGTGACAAGTGTATCACCGTTAGCCGACACGAGTACAGATCATGGTGACACGGGTTTGAAATTTTTTCTTCCTTCTCCGTTCAAACTGTAAAACCTATTGGCAGATCCCAGAGCCTGCAAGACCGGAGGCCGTTCGAGGCAGGAAGAGTAAGAGAGGTCAAGGAGGTGAAGGAGAAGTGAATCCCCCACCTGAGAAGAAAACGCGGGGCCGAAAAGGGAAGAACGTTGTCGAAGGCGCGGTCGCGATTAAGCTGGGTCTTGTTTCCGTGTCAGACAACGATGGGTTCCTCCGGTGGATGGATAGGTGACACTCATCAGTAGACTTACCCAACTTATTGCATAGAGGACTCCGATCCCCTAACATTGTGGTTGTGGTTGTGCAGCGGGGATGAGGACAGATGCAAGACTGCATACGGCACGGCGCTGAGTAAGGAGTTCTTCACCGCACTAAAAACGCCCACAGTTTGGCTAAACTCTGAGGTACGATACCCGCCTAAGTGACTATCTTTGTCTTTTGAATGACAAGGTATGTACTGTAAAAGGTAGTGGAATATATTTGGATTTTGACTAGGGTTGTAATCGATGCAGCACATGGAACAAGCATGCTATCTTCTTCGAAAAGGGGTAACGGAGAGGATCGGCGACTTTGCTGGTCGAGTTGTCGTTGTGGACACATATTTCGGTCGCTATCTGCAGACCGAGTGGGGCAAATACAAGAGCGATGAGGATAGCTACCAAGCCGACGAGAAGCTGCTTGGCTACTTCGACGGGCGGTCCCCGGCGATGATAGGCCGGGCGTGGGAAGGGGCGGAACTCATCCTCCTACCTTTGAACGTGGACAGTGTTCACTGGATCGCCGTAGCGATAGATCTGGTGGGGTGGCAGGTAAGGGTTTATGATTCGGACGTCTACATCGTCAGGGACCGCCATCTGCCGGCACACTTAAGCTGCATCACCCACCTTATCCCCGTACTGATGAATGCCCACCCCGCATTGATGGCTACCTACAGCGACAAGTTGCCAAAGCCGTTCACCCTTAGTCGCGAGAAAAGGATTCCGCAAAACAAGCAGAGGTAATTTATGTCCAACACTTAAATATATCTTCGGCTCATAGTTGCATCTGCCTTTAATGAATATGACTCCGGCGATTCTCTATTGCAGTGGAGACTGCGGACCATACACGATCAGGTTCATGCAACTCCTCACGAAGGACGCCCCCACCTACGACGGTCTTGACGACGTTTTCATCGGGGCGTACAGGCACATGCTCGCTGTTCGCATCTTCAATGGTACAGGGTTATGATCTCAGTTGTGATCACCATTGGCCATTGTTATGAAATTTTATGTTATGGTCTATGCATGTTATGAACATCGTTTTTATTGTGTTGGATATTTATGAACATGGTTGCTGGTTCTCACATTTAGTTGTGGACGGTAGTTCACTAGGTTGGTATTTGAACTATTTCGCATTGTTTGTCTTCGGTGAGTGGTTATGTGTTGCGGACTTATACATTATTTGTATCATAATTTGTAAGCAGTTACTGACCATGTTGGCATGGTGGAAACATTGGTTATAATTAGTTCCAAATTACCCCTGCCACCATACTTGGATTCCCGTGTGAACTTACGTGATTTTCCATGTCACTGATGGTGAGTAGGGTGATTTTCTAACCTTGTTTATTAGTTGATAGGTTCATATACGAAATGTCACAACGCCGTGTCACGGGAAGCGCATAAATTTTCATGGTCTCGTGGATGATTGAATGAGATGTAGCAACGAAGTTAGTCGGTTGAAAGTCATAATTTAAGTTGTAAGGAATAATCCAGTGTCACCGAACTTGCAATCCCGTGTCACCTGACGTGAATCTCCGTGTCATTGCTGGCGAGTAGGGTGATTTTCTAACCTTGTTTAAGTGTTGATAGGTTCATATACGAATTGTCACAACGCCGTGTCACAGGAACCACTTCATTTTTCTTTTTCTCGTGGACGATTGAATATCATGTGGCAACCAACTTACTCGGTTGAAACGCACATTAGAAGTTGTAAGGAAATACCCCGTGTCACCAAACTTGCAATCCCGTGTCACATCACGTGATTGTCCGTGTCACCGCTGGCGAGTAGTGTGAATTTCTAACCTTGTGTATGTGTTCATAGGTTCATATACGAATTGTGACAAGGCCCTATCATACGAACCACATAATTTGACATTTTGTCTCCTCATGGATGATTCAATGTAATACACATGCATAACACCAACAAGTGGAAATCTACTAGACATGCATAATATAGGAGGGACATTGCCCTAAACATACCATATCCGATACTACACGCACCATTCATAATGGTGCAACCACAGTCGGCTTTCCAAAAAACGACAACTAACCGACCGTGGGTGAGACATTGTTTGTAACTACCCTTACATAGGCCCCCAACTGCAACAAATGGGGGCCATCCGCCACATACGGAGTCCTGGCAGAGTCCAAAAAAACCACAGCTGTTTGGGATCACATCAGTATTTGGCAACTACTACAACAAAAGCACAAGTTTTGGCTAAAAACAAAGACAACTAGCTTCGAAGCTCCTAAGCCCGGGTGACCAGACGGACCATAACTCCCATCATCAGAACGAGAATCCACCCCATCAGCCTGTTCCATCGTGTGAGTTGTCTGGTGCGGAGCTGGTCACTAGCGTGGCCGACCCACTTCCCACATAGGAAGGAGCCCACCCGGACCAACCGCTGCGCCAGGTGCCTGTTGCAAGCCTCGCTCCTCACCAACTTGTTGGCGAGGACCAAGTTCTCATCAATTGTGGCCTGCAGCGACCTCTGGGTAAACTCCAACTCAATATTTGTGGCCTCCAGGGTGGACTGGGTGGCCTGCAGCTGAAGAGTGGTTGTCTGGACATGGGTGCGGGCGGCATCAAGTTCAGTGCGTTGGGCGGCCATAACCCCCTCCCGGGCAGCATCCCGGTTGAGCAGGTTTTGGACTCGCTGGCGAAGGTCGGTGAGCTCTTCGGCGGGCAAGTCAAATAGCGCGTTGTCCTCAGCAACCTGGTCGGGGTCTGACTCATCATCATCCTCGTCCTGATCACGACGGTCACTGCGGCTTCTCCCGTAGTCGTAATTTGAACGGAGCCAGAAGTACCTACGGTCGTCGCCACTCTGATAGCTCCGATCGTTGTCGGAGTCTGTCTCAATGTCGCTATCTGAGTGCGGCCACATTCTTCCTACCAGTACAAGGGAAAATAAACGTCAGATGGCAGAAGAAAACCAAACACAAGAACATACGTACCTATGACAAATATGTAAGCCTGTTTTAGATTGGAGACAAGTACATACATGTGGAAAAGATGAATGGTGTTAGGAAATGATATGTCACCAAACAAGTAAAGGAGAATGTGAAATATAAGGTAAAATAATGTCCGGACCTTATAATGTTTAGAAGGACAGAACTATGTGCAAGCAAAGTTGGAATTGGTAAATACAAGCGTGAAAATCAAACTCATATGAATGATTTAAAGTTCTGACAAAGTTATGTTACAAATGGAAGAAATCACCCGTGTCACCAACTAACACATCCCGTGTCACCAAAAGTTGAATCCCGTGTCACCAATTATAAATACTTTGCAGCCATCCTACTAAGAACCTTCACAGACAAAGACAAAGGTTGCAACTTTCATAGGCTTAATCATATTTATGCTTTAGATTAACACACACAGGATGCTAAATGTGCTATTTGTTTTTCAATCCTAACAAGTTCGTATATATGAAGAAGATGAATGGGAGAGGGAGATGATATGTCACCAAAAAACTAAAGGACGATGTAATATATAAGCTAAATTAGTGTAAGCACCTTAAAATTTTGATAGGGACTGAATTATTTGCAAGCAAATACCCAATAAAAAAAAGGTGGTTACAAATCACCCGTGTCACCAAAGTTGTAATCCCTTGTCACCAAGTACATATACTTGACTGGCTGCTTTCTCAGGCCCAAGTAACCAAATTCCGCAAAATATTAGCATCTATGAAGCGTAAACCAATAAACACATATACGAACTCCAACTAAATACTCAACTTAAGTATGTACTAAGCACATGCAAGAAAAGAGACATATGGACATTTTCACCGCACAAGGCACAAACCAAAAAACAGTGAGGCATGGACAAATTCACCCAAAATATGCACCATACACAGCCATAAACCGTAGCCCCTAATCAGAAAGCTTTGGATGTCGTCAATTAGTACTGTATGTCCAAAACCGTAGTAACAACACCGATTTCATTTAACTCAAACTTCAAATCGACGAAAACCCTAAAAAACAAACACTTAATTTTCAACACATATGGCAATCGGGGTTGTACTTACTTGGAATTGAAAGGTTTTGGATGAGGATGACCACCACTGGTGAGTAAGAGACGATGGCGTCGGTTCTTGTTCTGGAGAATGTTTGTGGCTTGCAAGGGAAGAGTGGGAGTGAAATGACCGATGGAGTGGTGGTATTTATGAAGAGAGAGGGGCTCCATGGGGGGGGGGGGTTTGGTGAGGGTCACCAAATTTCGGATCCCGTGTCAACTAACATAATAACCCCTTCAACCAATATGACAATGTCTAAGATCGTAAATGTAGATTTGTATGTCTTAAAATCAAAATATATTGTGTAACTAACATTTTGTCCCTCATTATACAACTCTAAATTAAGAAACTTTGTTATATATATTTTTCATTTATTATGTAATTATATTTCGAGGATCTTACGATCCCCTTATGGAATGTTACGATCCGATCCACGGACCCTATTGTGATTCGATCCTAGAATCCCGATCCTAATAACCTTGCCTTGAACATTAAATGTAGGTCAATTAGCACTAATATACATTTGAATATGGTAACAAGGTTGGTATTTTTGTAAGTTGACTATTAACGCACTCATATTATTTTGCATTACTAAATATACTAAATATCTACTTTGGTATATATTTGTAAAAACAAATTCGTTCCTATTATGATCAAGTACAAACTTTTTACAAAAATGTTACGAACACCTATATGTTATATAGATTTTTTAATTACAATTACGGGTGCTTGAATAGTCAACGACAATTTTTGCCGAACGACAACTAAGTGTTTCGATTTCTTTATCCTTTTTTTTTTACTCTATGTATGCGGTAATTTTGAACTCTCTACATTGCACTAACATATATTGATTGTATGGTTGTAACATATTTTTATAAAAGTTATGAACTTTAATACACCATATTTTAACATTTTACAAACCCTAGCTACTTTCCCATGCAATAAGCATGCAAAATACATATATGGATTTAACTTATGTGCTTAATTTCATGCGGGAATGTTTTACTCTCTATATGCGATATCAAATTTATTTAAAACCGTTATAAATTGTTATCAAATAATATGTTCATACAAAACCCTGAATAAAAATTCCGTTCATTTTATGAATGAAGGTTTAAATTGTACACTGTCAGCCGTTATAAAATTTTATCAAATAATATTTTTCATACAAAAACCCTGAATACTTACTCCGTTATTTTGTTGAATAAAGGGTTAAATTTTAAACTTTAATCCGTTACTTTTGAAATACAAGGGTTAGTAAGTGTTTTATACGGTTATTCCGTTATAGTTATTTAGTGCTATTTCCTGTATAATATATTTGTTACGAATATCACATATCAAGATTCTAACCGACAATTAATTGAAGAAATAGATAATATAAGAAAAAGATTAATTAATAGAATGAGATTAAAACCACGGCAGTTATTTGTTAAGAATATCTCTTCCGCTTCCTCTTCCAGTTCCGCATCCACATCCATTGCGTTTCAATTGTACATTGCACTTGCACACGTCTCTTACTCTGAATTACATTCCACACGGCTCGGCTATTCCTCTTCCAGTGGCAGTTACGTTCTCCATTGCACTGTTATATATAGGCAACTCATTCTCCCTTTAATTGCATCATCCCATTCCCTTCAATTGCATCATCCTCCTTGACCAACTACAACCGAAATTAAGATAATTGCAATGGATCAAGGAAAGAACGTAAGGGCAAGGACGGCAGAGGCATCGACGCTTCTTACAATGCCATTCGACATCCTATTGGATATTGTCGGTCGATTAGCAATTGACTCTATAGAAGATGTCTTCAGATTACGGTTAAGGTATTGCCTCCACTTTTGATTTCGTAAATTTAGGTATTGGAAAAAAATTTGATTCCCTTCCCTGTGATGCAGTTGCAAAACTTTTGATTTGGTTGGAAAACACAAGTACGTGCTTGCGAAGATGGCAATTGAGTACCGGGATGACTGGGGAATTTCGGTTGTTGTGGCATCGAGAAACGATAGGCACGCCAGAAGTTTTTTAAATCAATGCGTCAACGCGGGAAACCCGGAGGCAATATTTCAGCAAGGAATGGTAAGAGGTACGTTCAGGATCATTGTTTCGGTGTATGCTTAATCATAGTTCCTCATAGCGTCATATAAAAATGCAGGTGAAATTCTTCACAAATTGCGATCACGAAGCAGGCATTCAAGATCTTCTAAAGGCATCGGAGTTGGGACACGAGGTGGCAAGCTATGTTTGTGGCATAGCTATGTATTGTTGCGGATCTGAATACCTCAAACCCAAAGGCTTTGCATTACTTAATAGTGTCAAACATAAGTTGGGTTATAAAATAATATCGTGTCGCCGGAGAGTTCATGATCTATTTTATGATATTCTCGTAATTTCTCGAAGACCTTCCTTCAAATGGCAGCGGAACACATGTCAAAATATCACCAATGGAACAGCGATTCGGAGTTGTCGAAGATCTAACCCCTGGAAAAATTTTCAGCTCCTTGCTGAAGATAAAGATGATGCTCTTTCTTGTGAGGAATGCACGTGCAGAATTGAGTGTGCTTTAGTCGAGGGTATGCTTATGTGGATTACACGAAATATGGTGGAATAAACATTTGCACATGTGTTCGGTCTATTAAGTTTGGATAATTTTGGTACTATATGTATTCTGTTATTATAACATGTAATGATATTATTGTTAATGTATCCAAATACGATCAATTGGAGCTCATAAAAAAATTTATCAAATGAGAGACTATATCTTTTTTGGTAGAATTTAGAAACTATATCTTTTATGGTAGAATTGAGAAACTATATGTTTTTTTATAGATTTCAACTCGAATTATATGTCAACTTGCACAAATATACAATTCAATATGGTCACAAGGTTGGTATTAAACCCTGTAGGACATACACTCACAAGAATTAAACATGACCTGAAAGTAAGTGTCACCTCCCGAATGATACACATAAAATTACAACCAGTTACATGATAAGTCCTTCAACCAGATGCGGTAATACATAGAGGGTGACAAGGGTTTAGTACAGAATCCTTCCACGAAAGTACTGCGATGTTCTTTACCACTTACAACTAGAGTTTAACCCGTTTCCAAAAGTAAAAGTATCCAAATAACCAAAGGAGATGACTTAAACCAACGTTGTTCACAACAAAGGACAACCAATCAGTTGCATATTCAAATTTAAACGAGTGACAAGAAAACCCCTTCAACCTGACACGGTAATACAAAGAGGGTGACAGGGGTTTTTTACAGATTCCATCGACATAACTACTGCGATGTTCTTTACCACATACCACTAGAGTTTAACCAGTTTCCAAAAGTAAATGTATCCAAACAACCAAAGGACAAGACTAAAACCAACGTTCTTCAAAACAAAAGACAACAAATCAGTTCCATAATGAAAAATAAACGACTGACATGAAAACCCCTTCAACCTGACACGGTAATACAAAGAGGGTGACAAGGGTTTTTCACAGAATCCATCCACATAAGTACTGCGATGTTCTTTACCACTGACCACTTGAGTTTAACCCGTTTCCATAAGTAAATGTATCCAAACAACCAAAACCGTCATTACTTCCTCCGATCCGTTGCGAAAAAACTTAATAAACTGGAACAAAACCGTCATTACTTCCTCCGTTATTTATTTCAATAAAGGGTGAAATTATATTCTATCATCCGTTAATTATTTAAAACAAGGGTTAGTAAGTGATGTATAGGGTTAATCCGTTATACATATACTCCCTCCGTTCGTATATATATGTCGTTTTAAGGAATTTTGCAGTTACTCAAAATATTTGACGCTAATTGTACATCCCACCACTTTTTCTACTTGCAATTAATGCAAAGTAGTGCTTTACATCCAATTGTCAAGTGCATGCCCTTGATTTGAAAGTTGCAGAGTCATCATGAGTTTAATTCAAATTTGATTTTAAATATAATTTTTCTGTAATCATAGTCTCCGTTGTACTCATCTGGAAGTTGTAGAGTCATTATATACTGCAATTCATACAGAGTACTTACAGCGTTGATGACCCTTCAAAATCTGCGCCTGTGCCTCTTCCACTTCCTCATCCGGCCACATTCATTGCGTGTAAAGTACACTGCACTTGCACACGTCTTTTCCACTGAATTACCTTCCACACGGCTCGTCTCTTCCGCTTCCGGTGCTAGGTACGTTCTCCGACGCCGTGTTATAGGCAACCCATTCTCCCTTAAATTGCATCATCCCATTCCCTTCAATTCAATCATCCTCTCTCACCAACTAGAACCCAAATTATCCCATTCCCTTCAATGCAATCATCCTCCCTCACCAACTAGAACCCAAATTATCCCATTCCCTTCAATGCAATCATCCTCCCTCACCAACTAGAACCCAAATTAAGATAGTTGCAATGGATCAAGGAAGGAACGTTAGGGCAAGGAAATCAGAGGCATTGACGCTTCTAACACTACCAATCGATCTCCTACTGGATATTGTCGGTCGATTAGCAGTCGAATCTATACAGGATGTCTTCAGATTACGGTTAAGGTATTCCCTCCGCTGTTTAATTCGTTAAAATATGTATTCGCAAACAATTTGATTGCCTTATTTGTGATGCAGTTGCAAAACTTTGGATGTGGTTGGAAAACACACTTGTGTGCTTGCGAAGATGGCAATTGAGTGCCAGGATGACTGGGGAATGTCGCTTGTTGTCGCATCCAGAAACGATATTCATGCCAGAAGCTTCTTCGATCAATGCGTCCACGCGGGAAACCCGGAGGCAATCTTTCAGCGAGGAATGGTAAGATGGTGATTGTCGAACATTGGTTCGGTGTATGCATTATCATAGTTCCTCATAGCTTCATTTGAACATGCAGGTTAACTTCTTCACAAATTGCGATCACGAGGCAGCCATTCGGGATCTTCTACAGGCGTCGGAGTTGGGACACGACGTGGCAAGCTATGTTTGTGGCATAGATATGTATTGTTGCGGATGTGAAGACCTCAAACCCAAAGGCTTTGCATTACTTAATAGTGTGAAACATAAGTTGGGGTATAAAATAGTTTCGTGTCGCCGGAGAGTTGCTGATCTTTGTTATTCCATTATCGAAATTGGTCGAAGACCTTCCTTCAAGTGGAAGCGGAACACATGTACAAATATCACCAATGGAACAGCGATTCAGAGTTGTCGAAGATCAAAACTCTGGAAAAATTATCAGCTCCTTGCTGAAGATCAAGATGATGCTCTTTCTTGTGAGGAATGCACGTGCACAATTGAGTGTGGGTTTGTCGACGGTTTGCTTCAGTGGATTACACGGCATATGGTGGAATAAAAACTTGCCTCAGTTTGGTCCATGAAGTTAGGTTCATTTTGATTCTATATGTAATGTTTTGTTATAACATATGAAGATTTTGTTGTTACTGTATCCAAATCTGATGAAATGGGAGCTTCAAAAAATTTGATCAATTCAGAAACTGTTCCTTTTTTGGTTGAATTTAGATAACTTTGTTGGTTGAATTTAGAAACTATATCGTTTTAGGTATAATTGATAAAGTATATCATTTTTGGTAGAATTGCCCTCAAAATAGAGGTAAATTTGCACAAATATACATAGCAATATGGTCACAAGGTTGGTATTTTTGTACGTTGCTACGAAGTACTACCTCCGTTCCTAAAAACTAGTCACCTAAGGATTGATATACATGATATTAAAACCAGTGACATGATAGTATAGGTGAAGTGACATGAGAATATCTGTTATGTGACAAGGGAAAGTAACACGACTGACATGAAAACCCCTTCAACCTGACACGGTAATACAAACAGGGTGACAGGGGTTCTTTACATAATCCATCCACATAAGTACTGCGATGTTCTTTACCACATACCACTAGAGTTTAACCCGTTTCCAAAAGTAAATGTATCCAAACAACCAAAGGAAAAGACTGAAACCAACGTTGTTCACAACAAAGGACAACAAATCAGTTCCATAACGAAATTAAAACGACTGACATGAAAACCCCTTCAACCTGACACGGTAATACAAACAGGGTGACAGGGGTTTGTTTACATAATCCATCCACATAAGTACTGCGATGTTCTTTACCACATACCACTAGAGTTTAACCCGTTGACAAAAGTAAATGTATCCAAACAACCAAAGGAGAAGACTGAAACCAACGTTGTTCACAACAAAGGACAACAAATCAGTTCCTTAACGAAATTTAAACGAGTGACATGAAAACCCCTTCAACCTGACACGGTATTACAAACAGGGTGACAAGGGTTTTTTTACATAATCCATCCACATAAGTACTGCGATGTTCTTTACCACATACCACTAGAGTTTAACCCGTTTCCAAAAGTAAATGTATCCAAACAACCAAAGGACAAGACTAAAACCAACGTTCTTCACTACAAAAGACAACAAATCACTTCCATACGTACACCCAAACGACGATCAGATTATGCGTCCACCGAGCCGACCATTGAAGATGGCAGCCGCTAGCATCTGTCTGTACGGCCCAATAAACGTGTCGTCCAGCCCATCAAAGGGGGGATCGCTATCCATGAGGAGCTCCATGAATCTGATCGTGTAAGGGCCCCAGTCACCACTGCAATGACGGAGATATTGTCAAAACAGAGGCGGAGATATCATCAAGTAAAATGAAAAACAGGGGTCGCACCAATCATACCTGAGCTTGGTTTGCGGAACGCGCTTGTCGCGGATTATGCGAAATGGGCCTGGCAGCTTCGATGCATACTTCACCTTCAACTCAGCGTGTGCATCCATGATGATGGGGAGGAGGTGGGTAACGTGCATCAGCAGGGGTGGGAGTTCGGCGTCTCTAACGTAGTGCACATCGCAGTCGTACAGCTTCAACTGCCACTCATTCAGATCAAGAATAACGGCAACCCAATGTCTTCCCCTCAGGTTGAGGGGTAGGAGGACGAGGTCCCCGCCTGTCCACGGCCGCCCCATGGGCGCCGGGGCCCGCCCGTCGAAGTATGAGAGGAGTGTGGCACTCGCCTCATACCCCCGACGTCTGAGTTGTACTCCTTCCACTCCCTCTCCAGAAAGCTGGAGAAGTAGGCGTCCAACACAATGACTCGCCGCCCATTTTCGAAACCCCTCTCCGCGCTTTGTTTCCATAGCAGGTAGCATGGCTGGTCGAAGTGCTGCGTCAAGTGAACCCCCATGACAACCCACAACATAGTCCAACAGCAACCGAATTGCGTATACAAGGGCAATCATAATAAAATGGCACAATTACAATATACCTCTGAGTAGATGCAATAGCGGGGCGTCTGGAGGATGGTAAAAAACGCCTTCGACAGGTCCTTGCCGGAAGCCGTTGACAGGTTCTCACCCTCGGCACTGGACCGTACAATGGAGTGGAATCAATGAAAGGGTTACTGTGCCGTATAATGAAGACTGAAATGAGACGATGGGTTACCTTGCGAGCCACCCCTGTAGGGCCTCATAGTCGGCCGCAGAAACTAGTCCCATGGCAACGGCTTCACCGGGAACGATGGCGTCCTTCCCTTTAGAGGCCCGCGGTTTCGTAATCTTCGACGCCTTGCTCTCACACTCCTCATCCACGAACAACCTTTGAATGCAAACAAAAATTTCCCATGTCACATAACAAACCGACCCCCGTCGCCTAGCTAACATCCCCATGCCACTATTCAAAACATAACGGATGAATGGCACGAGCCACAAGGAGCGTACCTTAGCAACTTGTCGGGGCTGCTCCACAGCTTCAGCACTATCCCCCTCTGGTACATCAACATCAACAACCTGCAAAACCGATCTACAACTTAGATGGATTCCAACATGTACATACTCCTTATCACTATCCCTTACTCTTTGTTCCTTGCCTCTTCCAATCAATTTTCCATCCCGCATTTCATGGACCTTCTCCTCCAACACTTTTATCTGCACACAAGAACTTGTTACAATAAGTCCACATACTGTAAGTCCCATGTCATTATTCTATTTACCGTGGTCGCTGAACTTAAGAACAATATGAGAGTGAATAATGCGAAAGACTGAAGTACCCTATCATCCATCTTCTCCAAGGTATCCATAATCTTCTCCAGTGTCTTCCCCACGAGATCTCTAGCGGCGTCCGTCTCCTCGACGTATTCGGCGATGTTGGCAAGCATCGCCACACTCGACCCTTCGGTTACCCGTGCGCGTAACCGCTGATTCTGTGGATGTGTATATTTTGTCCGAGCCATTTGTTTCCTACAGTTTAAGAGCAACCATAAGTTATCGAGAAAGTTTATAGTCAATGTCACTACCTTTGTAAACCCATGTCACTCAATTTGGAAACCCATGTCACAAATGTCAGAACGTTCCTATACCAATGACGACATACATTCCACATCAACTCCCCAAATCTGAATTTGAAAATAATGGAACCCCGAATCGTCCCCATTGATATCATACCCCTAATCTACCCCATTCCCTATTTCGACCCCCACCGTAGGCATCCTCTTCGGGCTTACTAAACCCTAACCGCGGGTTTTCCAATCACCAAAACCAGGCTCCTTGTCCTTCATTCGCAACCACCTCCACCATCGACAAAACCGCCCTTATTAACGTTCAATCCCTAACCACCATAGTAGGTTGTTCCATCCACCCACCCCGAACCCAATATTCGAAGATAACGAACAACAGAGATAGGGGGCGTACCTTATGAGTTTCCTGGCGGCGTTCTTCTCTTATCCGACAGTCCCCGGCAGTATCTTCTTCGACCCGTTGTTCCTCGTCGCCGGCGTCTCTTCTTCCTCCCCCTTTCGAACGGTTTTGAGTTATGGAAATTTGGAGATGGAGTCCCGATAAATACAGAAAATCGCACGGTCTTGAACGGTTTTGAGTTGTGGGGTGATATCCGGGACGCGTGTCAACTTTTATTCTTTGTTGTTTTCTTTTTGTTTTCTTTTTGTTTTATTTTTGTTTTCTTTTTGTTTTGAGGTACGGGCAACCATTTCGACCAAGTTATTATTGTCGAAACTTTCGTTATAAGTTGTCAGGAAATCGCCCGTGTCACCCAACTTACAATCCAGTGACACCTTACATAATAACCCCTTCAACATTGTCATGAAGGTGATTTCAATATGTTCACAAGGGTGAATTCCTAACACCACTACCACAACCAATCAGGACTGTAAACATTTTATCAAATAACTGTCAATGCATTGTTGAATTCATTATCATAGCTTCAACAGACGAAATGTCTACCATGAAATTGAAAGTTGTGACATGATAACCCCTTCCACCTGACACGGGAATACAATTAGGCTGACATGGTTTTTGTTCTGAAACCATCCCCAAAAGTACTACGAAGTTCTTCACCGCTTAACTGTAGTGTGGAAACCCTTCCCAAAAGAACAACAGACTACTTACAGTTTGTCATATGCACAAACAGCGTAATTACACTACCAAATACGTTGCCCCTTCAAAAAATAACATAGACGGATAATGGTCCAACCACTGACCCGATACGGCAAATGCAAAAGACTACCCAGCTGCTGAGGTAAGGCGTTGGACCACCAATGGAGGAAAACATCTAAGAACGACGGCGCTTGGAACGGCTAAATTCTCCCCGAGAAGGGTATCGACAAGTCTTAGGGCGACCAGGGCGTCGCTTCACGTCCGGGGGGAGACACACCGCGCTGGACATGGCTGGGGGGATTCGCCACTCTTCTTTTGGAGGGACCGGATATAGCACATTCTCGTAACACGCCTTCCAGGTGCCGACTTTGTAGAAGTCATTCACAAGAGAGAAGAAATTGCTACCTCGATACCTTGTGATGCCGCTCAATTATCGATGACTCCTGGTGACATTGAGGACAACATGAAGGTTCCATTTGATGGTCCTGTCACTCGTTCAAGGGCCAAGAAGATTCAGAATGCAACTAAGGCCTTTCTTGTCCGTCACCATGGAACCTTAGAGCAAGGGTTCAGGCCACCCTGGATCACTTGGCTCAAGGTTACACCGCCAGCACAGGAAGTGAGCCTACGTCCACACACGGAGCTCATGAAGACTCGTCTGCACCCGCCATGAATCAACTGAACTCGGCATCACCAAGAGAACACTCGGCCGAGTAGGCCTTTGGTCTTGTCGAGAAGATGGGCCGAGTCACACTTGTGCATGGGCCGAAATTAATCTAGTTAATTAAATTGTTATTTTATGCAATTAGATAAATAAGGTGGAAATTAATTATATCTCTTCTAGATATATTACTTACCCACCAAGTTATTAAATATCTATCTTCTTAGGTTTTATTTATCTTAAAGTTATTTCACTTATCATTAGATAGAATTAATCTATCCAAACCCCTTTCCTTTGCAAGGAAGGATTGGTTAGATATCTCATAGTTTTACTATAAATTTATGTTTCCGCACTTTGAATTAATCAGATTGAAATAGAATTGAAGAAACCCTTTATGGATTAAGGGTTCTTCGATTGTCAATCCCAAAAGCTATCTTGCTCTTGTGTTCTTATTATTTTCGGCAATCACCAACATCCCCATCACCTTGATTCCATTCGGC
The DNA here is from genome assembly GCA_963922045.1 of Persicaria maculosa. NCBI lineage: Eukaryota > Viridiplantae > Streptophyta > Magnoliopsida > Caryophyllales > Polygonaceae > Persicaria > Persicaria maculosa. The sequence goes on from OY998253.1 coordinate 54,045,151, forward strand.
AACCCTAAAACCCAACACACCTCTCACCTTGTTCTCGTCGAGATCGAGGAAGTCCATCGCTGCCTTCGTCGAGGTCGACAACAGCGCTCCAAGAACTCCAGCGCTTGGCGACACCGCGGGCAGAAGCGCTCCCAGCGAGCGAGGCCAACCCAGGCGCCTCGCCCTCGCTCTCGCGCGCGTCCGTGCTTCCAGGTGCCAGCGTCCGCGTCTTCGCTCGCCGTCTCCCTCGCTGCCAGCGAGAGCTTTCGTCCTCGCGCATCCGGAGTCCCGCGCACACCCTGAGGCTTGAAAGCCTGTGTGCCCAGCGAAGCCAGCGCTCAGTCCCTCGCTTTCTCTACTCTGTCGCTATTTCTCAGTTTTCAAGTTGCTGAATTTTCTAAGTTTAATTCTGTCGCTAAATCAGAATTCTAATCACTTGTTTGAATTGTTCCAAATCAGGAGATATCAAAGAGCATTGCAAGATCGAAGCAAATATACGGCGTGGTTCTTGATCTGAAGCCCACAGGCGAAGGATCGGGTATCCCAAACGTATCACCTTGAAGCCGCTATGGCGTGCTGGCACGGAAACTGGTCAATCTCGAACCGCTTGCATGTGCAGGTCCGGGCACACAAGTTCACAACCCACGTGCCGGACCCTCTGCGAACAGTGTACTCGTGTGAGCTGAGGGCTCTGACATCCAAGAATGTTGCCAACGAATAGCTCGTTTGCAGCTCACCTTGAACGTAATCGCTGACCGTCGACGCCGATTTGGTGATTTTTTCCCGTCGATCGTAAAACCACTTGGATATTATTTCGATGACAGCATCAATCAGTGCTGTGATGGGTAGCTCGCGGGGCTCCTTGAACACCCAATTCAGACACTCGGAGTTGTTCGTCGTCAATATGTTGTAGCGCATCCCCAAGAAGTATGCCCGGGCCCAGTTCTGGAATCCAGCCTCTCTTAGGTATTGTCCCGCACCGGGTGCCTGAGCGCAAAAATCAGCAAAGTGCTTCTCGAACTCTGCCCTCGTGTACGCCTTCGCCACCTTTAAGAACAATGTGTGCAGGGCCGTCACCCCCCTGTACTTTACCTTGGCATTCTGAAATAGATGCCATTGGCAAGCCCCTTGCTTAGCAAACACATAATTGTCCCTCAAACCTTTGACGATACTAAGATGCCGATCTGAGACAAACATTAAGTCGGGTGTATCCTCGACGATATGTAGCATGTTCTTGAAGAAGAAGCCCCATGACCCGTGATTCTCACCATCGACAATCGCAAAAGCGATCGGGTATATACTGTGGTCTGCATCTTGGGCTGTGGCAAAGAGAAGCGTGCCCCTGAACTTCCCTTTTAGGAAACTCCCATCAACTGAAATCACCTGGACATGGATATCGACACCAGTTGGTTACGTGACATGGTTATGTATGTTAGGTGACATGCAATAGTTTTGTACCGACACGGGGTATTACCTTTCGAAGGTAGGGAATCGCCTTGCGCCATACCCCGAAGCTAATAAAGGCGTACTTGAATCTTTGGGATGCGTCCAGCTCTAACTTTGTATATGTCCCAGGGTTCGTCTACTCCAACATGTGCAAGTATGGAATAATATCTCGGTAGCTGTCTTCGTACGTCCCATGCTTCACCTCCATCACTGTCAGCCGTGCCCTTCGTGCCTTCCAGTAGCTACACGATACTCCATACTCGGCCTTCGTCATTTTCTAGACTTGCTCGGGAACGAGGTCCTTTCGAGTCCTGGTGAACCTGCATATAATGGTGTCATGGTGAATTACGTAATGTGACATGGGGAATAATGTTGTGTGACAGGAATAGCTGGTCGCAACTAAATTAACACTTACGTGGTCACGAGGTTGCGTCCAATCATGTTCGACGTAGCATGTCGGCTATGGTTGTGCATCATGCTAATGTCACATGTATGCTCCTGGACATACTGTCGAATGCACCACATTGTCGTGCGCCGGTAAGTCGACGCCCTTAACATCCACGTGCACTTGGTGTCCAAACAACCAACTAAATAGGTTTTCTTACACGACCTCTTCACTACGAACTCGAAGCACTTCTGCACTGCAATCCACTTCAGGCGAGTCTGCAATTCTACCTTCGAGGCGAACATTTCTCCCTCCGAAATTTCTGTCAGCTTCCGTCGTGGTTCCTGTGTCCGAGGCGTTGCTTTGTCCAACATAGCTTCTACGTTCTCCATCGACGGTGGGGATGTGCTGGACCTAGGAACCCGATCTTCTACTTCCCTAATCACCTCCTCCTCAACTTCGTCCTCCTCCGACGACACCCTCATACCCTGGTCTTCCTCATAATCCTCCCAGTCATAATAATATGATAAATCTTCTTCCCTCTTCACTCCGGAATCGAAGTCCTCCTCCTCGTCCTCCTCCTCACTGCTAATGGCTATGAGATCCACCCCCTTATACCTGTCACCTTCACATTTTTCCGTGTCATCTGAGTAGGAGTCCGGGTCACCCAAGTGGATAACATCTAGACCATCACATCTGTCACCCTCAAGAATATCCATGTCACCAGTTCCAGCCCCTATGTCACCTGCGTGCTCTTGGCTCTTCCCTATCACCCCACCCAACTGGATCATTTCCGGACCTTTACCCTTGTCACCTACACTCTTAAGGTTTTCACCAGTTCCAAACCCGTTCTCAGTAGCGTCCTCCTGTCTCTTCCCTATCACCTCATCCATGTGGTTCGACTCTGGACATTTACCCTTGTCACCTTCAAAAATAAGTCTGTCACCAGTTCCAAAACCCTTTTCAGTAACGTCATCCTGCCTCTTCCCTATGACCTCATCCAAGAGGATCACCTCCGGACCCATAACTTTGTCACCCTCACATTTATCTTTGTCACCCCTTCCCAACCCCGTTTCCACATTGTTTTTCACCCTTATATCGTTGGCCATCCCTATTGACTGGCTAACCCCTCCTCCACCATATAACCCCACATCTACAACCATAGGGTTTGGTTGTGGCTTACCTTCTGCCTCCAGCTCGTCCACCTTTTGAGAGTTACGAGGCCCACTCAAGCATTCTTCCCCGACGTCGGGTTGTGGTACTTGAAGCCTCTCTTTCACCACTGGACCAATATATATCGCAATGGGCCATGGATGTTCCCCAGACATCGAGTTGACAAACTTATAAGCCTCAAGGTCGTCGTCATCACCTATCGTTATCGGATGACCCGCTTCTTCCCCCTTTGGCATGTAAGATAACCGCCAATCTTCACATGAACAATCATGGCCGACCTTCCCCCTCAACAGTTGAGTCAGAGAGGCGAAGTCGATGCCCTCTTCAATTATCACATTCTTCCGCTCTGTTTCACCATAATACACCCACCCCGCAACATCGAACAGCCAACACCCGTTGAAGTTGAGAGTCACACATACTTTGGCGTTTTGCCCTGCAATTCAAAACTCGGATCAGCACCATTGGTAATGGGTATCTACTTTTCACGAAACATGAGGAGAAATAGAAGAGAAGCCTACCCATTGCAACTGAGAATTAGGGTTTCTCAGATATCTCTGTGACAAGGAAGTTTACGAACACTGACACGAACAATTTATGAGCCCGACAAGTGCTCACCAACTGGACCTTAATGCGGATGGGTTCTTCTCCAATGGTGGCCTTCTTCTCCAGCTCTCTTTTCCCCGGGAACACCGAAAATGATGGCCTCTCTCCTCCTCTCTTATTACACATTAAAAATGGAGGGAAACCATTTCCCATCACCTCACATCCTCTCTCCAATTTTGGCGCCAAAATCCCCCACCCAATCCAATGTCCCATCTCTCTCTCTCCCCTTGGGACAACCTGCAACCGGCTCAACAAATTGCCGCTCCTATTTGCACTAATACCACATATGGTATTCTTGCAAAATTTCTTAAAAAGTTGTATTTGTACAAACCCAAAAAAAAAAGTGTATATTTGTGCAAATTGCCCTCTTTTAATTTAGAAATGAAATCACAGGGATGAACAGATGGTCCTCGTAGCGGCTCTCGATCCGAACTTCATCTCCCTCTTCCATCTCCTCTCTTCGCCGCTTCCGACCTGCAAATCCCTGGCCTCACCCTGACGCTTCCATCACCGAACACTCCTCCTTCGCTGAATCCTCTTCCATCTCTTCTCTTGCCGCCATCCCCTTCGCTCGCCATCTCTTCTCGTAGGCGCCATCTTCTTCGCCTCCATCCGTCGCCGCCGTCCTCTCTTCCGCCGTCCTCTCCTCCGCCATCCTCTTACTAAACAAAGACCAATGTAGATCTGTGAAACCATAAATGGAAGGCTGACTCCCCAATATAGATCTGTGAAACCCTAAATCAGACGCTTTGGCACATACAAATTGAAGAGGAATCGAAGGCCGACTCCGAAGCTTCGGCACAGACAAATCGAAGGCCGGTCATTGCTGCTGCTGCTCTCGACTTTCCGCCATTCCAGTTTCCGGTTTGCGTGGGTTGGTCCCCAGGGAATTCTCGACTTTCCGGTTTGCGCGGATCTTGAAGGAATCGAAGGCCGACTTTCCGGTTTTTAGTTCTCTCCCCTCGCCATTTTTCTCCAGGTTTAGACTTCATCTGTGTTGATTTCACTTGGATTCCAAATAAAATTTTGCTTTTATTAGATTGTTTGTTTCCTAATAGTTGGTTAACATGATTGCGAATCTGCGATATATAGGCCCTAGTTTTTGTGCGTCGACTGTGTTCTTGATTCTTGCTAGTAGTTGGATGATTGTAGTTGGTCTCTCTAGAGATATGCAACAAACTCTAATTTACAAGTCAATTTTACCTTCACACCTTACACATTTATGATAAATCTCAATAGTTTGTGACATCGGTTACTATTTTCAAACAAATCTAACTTGAGTACGAAAGCAAGGAAGAACATTATTTGGGTCATCAACACCAAAATAAATAATTGATTTGGGTCATAAATTTTTTAGTAGCTTAGGGTCATTACTCACTATCAAAATACTATGCTTCTGCATTATATTTAAGTGTCTTACTCTTAAACTGAAGTGAAACTAGACTAGGACATGGTTTGCTATATCCTGTTAATAATATTTTTCACTAGAAACTAAAACAAATAGATACATTTGTTGAAAATTAATCAGCCTTGTTGTCCTACAAGGAATTGCACTTCATAACATCTTTAAAAGGTTGAAGAAGGTTTCCCACAAGGGGCTACCACTGCTGTAGCTGATCTGAAAAAAAAACCCATTTTCACCTCCCTCTGCCACAACGGCTGTCCCCGACACCTCCCAGAAAAGGTACCCTTCATATCCTAGTTTTTGTCTTCCTCTATTTTTTTATATTGATCATGTGTTCAGAGGATATTCACCCAGTGAAGTTCAGTTTATTGCATTGTTATTTTTTGTCTTCTCTTTAATAGAGGGTCCATGTAAGAAACCCTGAAATATATCACTTTAAGCTTCAACACTTTAAGCTTTTGAGAACTATTTCTTTTCAAGTTCATGGTGTTGCCTCATTTATCCTCTTGAGTGAACAAATTTAAAAGAAAATAACATGATAGACTTAATAACTTCACTCCTTTTTGAGAACTATTTCTCCATCTACAATTCTAAGTGCCCCCTTGAATTCTGAACAACTTGAATCAGTTATAGTGATCCAAATCATTTGGATGGTAATTCTGCAAATCTATATGTTTTTGACAGAAGCATTAGATACTATATGTTATATGTCCATATAGATCTATCTTTTATACCTTATCGATTATCCGGGTCTTAAATTGCTTATGCATTGGTGTGTGGAGGAAACATTTTCAACTACTTCGTCTTCTGCCAAATTTCAATGAATTTGACGCAAGCTAGGGAGCTCAAGAAGAAAAGCATATTTCAGGGCATACTAAAAAGGCACATTGTTCTGCAATTGACCAACCATGGGCTTGGCTGGCTCACAAATCTTGTTTCATGGCTTGATCTGCCTTCCATTGCAAAGTGCAACAATAGTCCACAATGCCTAATTCATCAACAATCTAGTATGCAAAATTAATCTAGAAATTACTATATGAGAATTTTATTTCGATCAGCTCCATGTCAGTTGCTCTTGCATGGCTCTTCCTATGTATACAACTTTCAATATCTGTTTTTTTTTTTTCCAGCATGTGTGTGATTATCATCAAAATCAACTACTTTTTTTTTGTCACTGCCTTTGCTTCTATTTTGATGATTGTGGATTTTGTAGGTGTTGTCAAAGTAGGATAAATGGAGATTGCCGGATAGATCAGGATGAGGGATATGCAACAGAAGAATGCAAATACGTTAATCGGCCAAGTACATAGTATGCAGCAGTAGTTCATTCCGTATCTTTCTCAATGCTTGTGTTGGTTGAATTTAAATGTTTGCAAGGAATGATTAATACATGATTTGTAGATTTAATAGCAAAGAAAACAGCATGATAGATTTAATAAATTACTAGGTAAAAAACAGAAATTCTTAATGAATTACTCTAATCTGTTGATGTTTTTCCAAGACCCGTTGATGGCGATGTAGAGATAAAAATAGATTTGCATGGTAGGCTTAGCAATGACTCTAGACTGCCATCTTTTGATGTTCATGTATTTGCGTAACTTCTATGATTTAAACTGATATATTTTAGCTATAAAACTGCCATAGATTTCTTGACTAGAAATGTAGGAATAATTATGAGCCCCCTTGTTTTTTCTTGACGATCTCAGGGCATTTGAATTTGAAATGGATATATAGAATGGTTCCAAACATCACTCGACTCTATAATTTAATCCACTCGGAATTAGGAGTAAACAGTTTCTGATGCATAATCCCAAACTACCCAAATTCAAGATAGCTAAACTAAAATAGCCTACAAAAAGATGCAACAATATATAAAAAAAAAATCTCTGATTTAGGTTCATAATTTTTTTGAAGTTAGAATGCTTAGAAATATCAATTGATGCCCAATTATCTCGGTTCATAAATTTGTCTTGTTTCTAAATTATTTTTAGGCAAGGCTAATCAAAGTCTCAAGCATGGAAAAAGTTTTGGATCGTTCACCTTGATTCTGAAGCAAGATCGCATGACTGATAGACTCATCTTTTTTTGGCGTATTATAACTTGGTATGTATAGGTCTTGTACATAACTAGAAATCTTTTAAGAAATTGTTATGTTGGTGGTGAAAATTTACATGTCTTGAAACTTTGTAAGAACTTGAAAGTTTGTTGAAATGTCAATTACTTATTTGTTTCATGCATGTTCCATAATGTTCAGTTGTGTATTTGTGGTTGCATATTAATTTGAATGACATCGGGAATTACAGGTCAATTTTTAGGTCTATTGTGTATAATGAATGGGAACCGGAAAAGAGGGAAAAAAAGAAGACATTATATAGCCCGGGTTTAACATATCCGATCTATATACAATGAAAATTAATAATTCGTTATTGTTATATACCCGGATTGTTATTAACATCTCCGGGCTATATCTCATGGTATGAATTAACTACCCATACAAAGAGCATGAATATAGCCCAGACTAATCCAATCTTATACCCCGGATATTTGAGTATATACCCCGGGCGTGTGTTTAACTACCCATACAAATAACATGAATATACCCCGGATATTTGAAGTATATACCCCGGGCGTGTGCTTCAGCTCAATTTCTTAGGATATTTGGTGGATTATATACCCCGGATTTTTTTCCCCAATATCCGGGCTATAAAATCATACCCATTTTTCACCCCAAGCGACCTGAAGCCCGGAGCTATAAATTGTCAGATCCGGGCTATATGATGAAAAAGGTCCGGGCTAAAATCCTGTTTTTCTACTAGTGCACCTCTATCGCTGTTGCTTGTGTCTCTGCAGGTTCCTCGAAGTCGACAAGCTTACTCTACTACGACCAAGTTTTCCTCGACGTCGAGGCGTTCCTCGAGATCGACCAACTCCAGTGCTTCTTGCTTGCTCGGATCCGACTGTGCCAGGCCCCTGTCGACTAAACCCTAGTCGAGGTCGAGTACTTCCGAAGTCGACAACCAATTGTGAGATTCTTCCGTTGCCTAGGATCTGCTGACACGCTTCCTCGAGGATCGATCCTGACTTCCCACTGCTACATCGGGAGGGAGTCTTGTAGTTATTTGCGTGGGCAGAATCCGGTTTTATTAATTTTATTATATTTTAAACTCGATTTCCTCCTACAGCAATGTGTGGCGCCTTCGGTTGCAGGCACTCAGGCAGGTTTTGGCTTTGTAGGCTGAGACTCGTGGCCTTCTCCAAGGGCTCTCGAAAGCTCGGAAGGATGGCTTTACGAATATTGAGGTGGACCACCACTGTTTTACGGCGATTAATGTCCTGAAGGGGTGCCGAACGTGTCCTTATTAAGGCGATCAACACGATCATTTCCGACATCCTCATCTTCAACCACACTTTTGACGCCATTTCTTTCTCCCACATTTGAAGGAGGGCAACCGGGTGGCAGACCACTTTCTTTCGTGATATCTATCTATTATCTATTAATATTACTAATTCTGTTAGCATTTTGCTAATGTCTCACACCCACAATTAAACCTGATTATTTTAATTCATTTCTCTTTTCTTATTGGTTGGTTATATTGTCGGAAATCTTTGGTATATGTTTCCTTTTTTTTTTTGATCGCAATCATCTCCCTAATCGTCTATATACATTGAACTTGAGTTGAATCTTGATTGATTTATTTTTGAAAATCTAAATTATGTATTTTCCATAGTAAATCGATTACAGTCTTCCCCACATTGTCTACGTACAATGAATATTTATGATTAAAAAATATAAAAATATGCATATTAAAATAGGACCTTTTAGCTAAGTGTCCATTTTTAACAAGGCATTTTGCAAAATGTCCACTTTTATATTCCCTTTTGCAAAATGCCCTAATATGACACTTTTGCCCCTCCTTCCCATTTTTAATTGATTCCCTTCCTTCCTTCCCATTTTTATTTTGACCATTGACCGGTCAAATTCAATGAATATGGTGACTCAACTTTGATGACACAAAAAAAAATTTGGTGACAATTTTTTTTTACGAGATTATTGTCACCACCTTTATAAGTGGTGACACCGGTCAATGATTTTGGTGACACAACTTTTGTGATACATGTATGATGATAAACAAATTTTTTGGTGACAATTTTTTTTACGAGATAAGTGTCACCACCTTTATAAGTGGTGACACCGGTCAATGATTTTGGTGACACAACTTTGGTGACACATATATGATGATAAACAAAATTTTTGGTGACAATTTTTTTACGAGATTAGTGTCACCGGCCTATCGCTGTCACCACCACCCATATTATTGTCACCACCTTTATTGCGGTCACCACCTCTATTGCTGTCACCGCCCTATCGCTGTCACCACTCCTATCGATGTCACCACCACTCCTATCGCTGTCACCACCACCTCTATCACTGTCACCACCACCCATATTGTTGTCACCACCCTTATTGCTATCACCACCTCTATCGCTGTCACTGCCCTATCGCTGTCACCACTCCTATCACTGTCACCACCACCCATATCGGTGTCACCACCCTTATTGTTGTCACCACCCCTATCGATGTCATCGTCCTATCGATGTCACCACCCCTCCTATCGCTGGCACCATCACTCCTATCGCTGTCACCACCCCTATTGTTGTCACCACCACCCTTATCGTTGTCACCACCACCCATATCGCTGTCACCACCCCTTCGATGTCACCACCCTTATCGTTGTCATCACTCTCATCACCCCTATCGCTGTCACCACCCCTATCACTGTCATCACTGTCACCACCCTTATCGCTGTCAACACTGTTACCACCCTTATCACTGTCATCACTCTTACCACTATCATCAATGTCATCACTCTTATCACTGTCACCAGTGTGACTACCCTTATCATCGTAACAGGTAAGAAATCAATCATTAAGCAATAAGCATCACGACAGGACTAGCTATCACCAGATTATTGATAGTCACAGACTCGTAGTATGAATGTATGATATAGTGGTTTGTTTAACAAATTGTCCAAGATAATAACTAAAAAAGTCACCATTCAATTGCGGAATTTGTTTAACAAATCCAGCAAGGAGATTTCATCAAATAATAAAAGAAAATCAACCATGGGAAGGAGATTAGACTGAAAGCAAAGGAATTCTAAAATTCCAATCCTCAGCTACTAGAAAGTGAAATACTAACTACACCGAAGATGAAAATTCAACACGAATTGGAGAAGCAACAATGGACACTGAAAATTCATTCCAGAACAGAACCATAGAAACGAAACTCCAATCGAATTGATTACAAATTGACAATGAGCAGAAGATGAATGCAAGAAATTAGAAGAAGATGAAGAAACCTTTCCACCGAGGTAGATAGTCTCAATGTCAAGGGAAACGGAAGCGGTTGATGACGTAAATCTAAGTATCGATCGATGACGCAAATTGTCCAGAAACTCCAATTTCTGCTTCAATGGCTGACGCCTTTCGATTTCTGCACATCTAAGGATCGATCGATCAAGAAGCACATACCTATATTCTCTATTATTCCTTCACCGGCGCCTTCCGATTTCTGCTCCAATGGCCGACCCCTTCGCCGGCGCCGACCGCTTCGACACGGAGGAGCCTCAACATTCAAGCACTGCTCCGTGGTGACAGACACGGCGGTGCGGATCTGCTCGTTGTTCCTCTTCAGATCTGCGATCTGAAGAGGGACAACGATCAGAGCGAGGGAGGTAGAAGATCGGGGGATATACGGGGAGGGGGTTTAATTAATGTAGGGGTAAACTTGGTATTTTGAAATGTTTTTGGACATTTAACAAAAGGAAGATTATGGTGGACATTTAGCAAAACGGTCATGTAAAAATGGACATTTAACCAAATATCTTCATTAAAATATTCTCTTACCTCATATAATGCATTATTAAAGGAAAGTGTGTGATCATATTATTTGAATTTATTTTCCAAATATATTTCTTTTTAATGTGGATATACATATTGGAGCCATTTACGCTACTATATAATGTCCGCTAATTCATTCTCACGTTCTCAATCAATTTACTCACTTAGACTGTAGAGTTTCATTCTTGCTCTTCATCACCTCCATTGTTGTATTGTCATTATATGACTTATGTGTTCGAAAAAGTCATCCAACTTTTTTTAGCAATCAATTTAATTGTTAATGAATCGGTAATTTTTAGTTTCACTTTACTGTAAGTTAAATATTTATTTATTGTGTTAAAAGTGAATTGAAATTGAATCGGTAATTTTTTTTATAATGTTAAAAATGAATCAGTGATTTTTACACCGTTTAAATATTTATTGTAAAGGTTAATATTTTTTTTATTATGTTGAAAGTGAATTATAATTGAATCGATTTCATTATTTTTATTATGTAAAATTCAATTTTGAATGAATCGTTTTAATTATCATTGTATGTTAGCTAATTATGTTTTTACTTTTTGTTGTGTAGTAGTGATAATAGCTAATTATGTTTTTCCTTTTAGTTGTGTAGTAGTGATGATAATAATTATGTATATATTTCAAACTATATTACGTGGTGTGTTTGAGTTTATTACCACTTTATCTCATTAAAATATTTTTATTAATTATATTGTATCTCTTTTTAACTAATTTATAAATTCAAAATAATTATATATTTTTTTCTTTTGTAAATAAGTATATAGATATATAGAATTACTTTCGAATCAAATATATAATCAAATAATATTTTAAACAAATCCGGTGTCTTTAACACTAAGTATATATAAAAAAATGTTTTCATTTCCGTTATGTTTGTGAAATTAATATTCAATCAAACGGGCCCTAATTTGCATTGGGTGATATGGAGATGATGAAGAAATAATTGATCCCTAACCAACATATTTAAAATCTTATAAATCAGAAATATATCTTATGTTTGAGCAATAATCTTTAAAATTTACAATATTGCGATTCTATCAGATGTACATGTAGAGCATGCAACACTTTAGTTGGTGGGAAATAAAGGATATAATCTAAAATTAAAGAACAAAAAGCAACCTGTGGTAGCGCGCAGTGTGGAAAGGCACAAGTGCGACTCCTTTTTCTTTAGCTTACCTCGCTAATTAAGAAACATACTGTAAGTGTAAGACTTGTAGTAGCTTCTAATTGTTGTTCAGCTTCTAACCGAAGACCGGCCTTTATATGAGCTTGGTCCATCTGCAGAGGTTAGTTCACATAACAAAATAGAGGCCCAAAATACTAAGGCCTAAATCACAATTTGATCCAACTCAATTAATGACTCGATCGTTTTGTGTTTCATAAAAAAAAAAAACTGTACATATAATATATTTGTCTTCGATCATCAAGGTTGAGTTAACACATATGTTTTACTGTATGAGGTAAGTATGTGCTACGTTTTCTTAGTTATTATTATCTACCGTATCAGCACCCTTGTTATTGTAAATATTGTTACTAAATACAGTCTTAACCGGGTTTTTCATGACCATGATTATTCGATTAAATATGCCCAAAATCATGAATTATAATACCTTGAAAATCCAGGCTCAGAAGCAACCATGTAAAAACATATCCATAAGCCAGACGAATCAATCATTTTTCGGCTTTCTTGGTTGCCCCTATAATGAAAGATCATGCACACAAGAAGAAGCTCCAGTTTCATCACCAAAGCAATGTCTGTACTTGAGAAAACTCATCAACCCACTGCAGTGGGAATAATTCAGAATATTGTGAATCACTACAAGTGAAATAAGCCTAATATTGAACTAAGCATGAAGAAAATATCTTTACCTTCTCAACTCATCCATGTCTATTGCAATGGGGTTTCGTAGTTGCTTGTTTTTGGGTATAACAAATCCAAAAGTGACAATTGCAGTGGATAATCGATGAAGTTTAGGCTTGCAATTGATAAACAATGAATCTTGGGTTGTTTTTTACACAATGTCTCAAGAACACCACCAATTAGAAGGCCAAAGTACGCAATGGAGGCATAGACGAGTGACTGATTCAGAGGATATATACCCTTATATTGTCTGCAGATAGTGGGCTACATTGCTGTGTTAATAATTCACACAAAATCAATTAATGAAAGGCTAATGTTTCACACCCGATAAAGACTAACACGACCCAAATTTTAGTGATCCCTCTTGGGAATATGTTCATTCACCTCCGTCAAATGCTATTAGCACAGACATCCCAAACACGATCACATGCTCATGAAAATATGCCCGGGGAATGTTCTATTGTAGAAGGGCAAGACTAAAAATAAAAATGGTCAAATTTTGTTATCAAGCAGAAGATCATATCAGTTTCAACAACTTTGATATCTGCAAGCGTCCGTATGCAATACTAAATTGCAGATGACAAGGAAGCATATTCCTTGCTCAAACATTTTGACGCCCTTTTTTTCACATTCTGAATAGTTTCCTTCTGTTGGAATGTAATTTGAATTTCTAGAGCTAAGGTAGTTAGCTAGCTTGCAGCTTAGGTTATGCATTTTATGTTCATGTTAGCAGTTAGAGTTATGAATGCAGTTATGCTGCAGTTTGGAGTCAAGTTAGTGGGCTATGTAGTGGGTAGTTTTCGAGTTCAGTTGTTTATGTTTAAGGGTGTAAAGTTTGGACAGTTTCTATCAATTGGAGAAGTGGCATTTTGCAGTTGCTTGAGGCTTGTGTTATGTTCTATATTGATAGAGGAACCCAGTGAGTTTTGTGGTGAGTTTGGTTAATCTAGGCCTTTGTTTTAGAGGTTGATTCCTATCTATTGTTCAACATAAACACACATTTGTGTTGCTGGGTTTGATTTGGGTTTGAGTGATTGTGAGAACCAAACACAAGGGAAACACATAGAGATCAAAGTTCTGAAAAAATGCAGAACAACAACAATGGAAACTCAGGCAACCCTCAGTTGCCAATTTTTAAAGGAATCAACTACCATTTCTGGAGCTTTAAGATGTCCACCCTCTTCAAGTCAGAAGAAGTCTGGAACCTGGTGGAGCAGGGATTCGAAGACAATGGAAATGATGCACCTGATCAACCACTGAGAGAGAAAAGAAAGAAGGATTCCAAGGCATTGTTTATGATCCAAACAACCTTGGATGATGAGATTTTTCCAAGAATCTCAACAGCTACAACATCTCATGAAGCCTGGGAAGTATTGAGACAGGAGTACATGGGAGATAAGAAAGTGATCACAGTCAAGTTGCAGTCATTGAGAAGAGAGTTTGAAACTCTGATGATGCAAGAGAAGGAATCAGTTCAAGTATTCCTATCAAGGGTCTCGAGCATAGTGAACCATATGAGATCATACGGGGAGAGTATGAGTGCTGAGACTGTGGTGAGTAAAGTGTTAAGAAGTCTCACCAAGAAGTATGATCATGTTGTTGCTGCTGTTGAAGAGTCAAATGACTTGTCAACATACAAGTTTGAAGAGTTGACAAGCTCATTGCAAGCCCATGAGGAAAGGCTTAGCAGATCCATTGAGGTGAAGGAAGAAAAAGGGTTTCAAGTGAAAGATGATTCCTCCAAGACCAGGTCTGAAGGTTCTTCAAGTAGGGGTGGCTACAGAGGAGGTCACAGAGGTAGAGGTGGCTCAAGAGGGAGCTACAGAGGCGGAGGAAGAGGCCATGGAAGAAACCAGTCTGGTGGTTCAGGGAGAGGAAATGGTGATGACCAGTGGAAAGAGTCCAACATAAATCAAGGCACTGATTCTAGAAAGCAAAGGAGTGGAATTAAGTGCTATTATTGTAAGAAAATCGGGCATAAGGAAGCCTATTGTTGGGAGAAGCAAGAGAATGAGCAGAAAGGAGACAACTATTTAGAGAAAGTTGACAAAGATGATAGGCTGTTTATGGCATTGTCATCTGTAGCAGAGGGAGCAAATGAGCTATGGTTCTTAGATAGTGGTTGTTCTAATCACATGTCTAGTTCTAGAAGCATATTTAAAGAACTAGATGAATCTAAGAAAGGAAATGGGAGACTTGGAGACAACAAGGTGCTGAGAGTGGAAGGGAGAGGTACTGTGGCAATCAAATGTGTACAAGGTGATGTGAGATTGCTTGATGATGTTCAGTGGGTGCCTGAATTGGCTCATAACTTGCCCAGTGTTGGCCAGCTTCAAAGGACAGGTTATTATTTGTTATTTGAAGATGATAAGTGTGTGATAAAAGAGAAGAGAACAGGCTGTGTGGTTGTGAGTGCTCCTATGAGTAAGAATAGGATGTTTCCACTCAATTTAGCTGCAAATGTGGGAAAGGCTATGGCAGTAAAGGGTGATGGAGAAACCATGCTATGGCATATGAGATATGGTCATCTCAATGCTCAAAGCTTGAAGCTTCTGAGCACAAAGGAGATGGTTGCTGGTGTGCCTAAGATAGGTGAATTGGAGCTATGTGAGGGTTGTGTTTATGGAAAGCAAGTAAGAGGTTCTTTTTCAAATGATGAACCATGGAGAGCCAGTGAGTGTTTATCCTACATGCTGATTTATGTGGCCCTATGCAAATTGAGTCACTAGGTGGTAAAAGGATTCTGGGGTAAATTGCTGGGACAGTAGAGTATGGCATGTGGTATGAACATGTTGAAGACTTCAAGATGAGAGGATACACAGACAGTGATTGGGCAGGTTGCCTTGATGATCGAAGGAGTACCTCTGGGTCTGTGTTTGGGCTTGGGTCTGGAGCAATCACATGGAGTGCAAGGAAGCAGGATACAACAGCTTTGTCTTCATCAGAGGCAAAGTATGTTGCAGCTGGAGCAGCTGCCAAGCAAGCTTTATGGTTGAAGAAGCTTATACTTGGTCTGAGTGGTGATCATAAGGATGCACTTGAGTTGTGCTGTGACAACAAATCAGCAATTGCAATGACAAAGAACCCAGTCTTTCATGCCAGGACAAAGCACATAGATGTTCAACACCATTTCATTCGAAAGCTGGTGGCAGCAGAGAAGATCACTCTCAAGTTTTGTGGAACCAATAGCCAGGATGCAGACATATGCACGAGGCTTTTAGCAGTGCAAAGAATTTTTATTTCATGGAAAAAATAGGCATGAAAGAATTCAAATTAAGGGGTGGTGTTGGAATGTAATTTGAATTTCTAGAGCTAAGGTAGTTAGCTAGCTTGCAGCTTAGGTTATGCATTTTATGTTCATGTTAGCAGTTAGAGTTATGAATGCAGTTATGCTGCAGTTTGGAGTCAAGTTAGTGGGCTATGTAGTGGGTAGTTTTCGAGTTCAGTTGTTTATGTTTAAGGGTGTAAAGTTTGGACAGTTTCTATCAATTGGAGAAGTGGCATTTTGCAGTTGCTTGAGGCTTGTGTTATGTTCTATATTGATAGAGGAACCCAGTGAGTTTTGTGGTGAGTTTGGTTAATCTAGGCCTTTGTTTTAGAGGTTGATTCCTATCTATTGTTCAACATAAACACACATTTGTGTTGCTGGGTTTGATTTGGGTTTGAGTGATTGTGAGAACCAAACACAAGGGAAACACATAGAGATCAAAGTTCTGAAAAAATGCAGAACAACAACAATGGAAACTCAGGCAACCCTCAGTTGCCAATTTTTAAAGGAATCAACTACCATTTCTGGAGCTTTAAGATGTCCACCCTCTTCAAGTCAGAAGAAGTCTGGAACCTGGTGGAGCAGGGATTCGAAGACAATGGAAATGATGCACCTGATCAACCACTGAGAGAGAAAAGAAAGAAGGATTCCAAGGCATTGTTTATGATCCAAACAACCTTGGATGATGAGATTTTTCCAAGAATCTCAACAGCTACAACATCTCATGAAGCCTGGGAAGTATTGAGACAGGAGTACATGGGAGATAAGAAAGTGATCACAGTCAAGTTGCAGTCATTGAGAAGAGAGTTTGAAACTCTGATGATGCAAGAGAAGGAATCAGTTCAAGTATTCCTATCAAGGGTCTCGAGCATAGTGAACCATATGAGATCATACGGGGAGAGTATGAGTGCTGAGACTGTGGTGAGTAAAGTGTTAAGAAGTCTCACCAAGAAGTATGATCATGTTGTTGCTGCTGTTGAAGAGTCAAATGACCTCCTACTTCACGTCCTCAACCAAGTAAAAGACCTCCTAAATGCCCTGAAAGTAAAGTGACACACCGCTCGTGCAAAAGCGGCAAAAGATTTAGCCAAGCAGAATTTGGTCAAGCCCTTATAGGACATACTAAAGCCATTTTGGGATTTGGTTCAAGCCCTTATGTGATTTAGTTTGACCCTTTTGGGCTTTTATTCATAAAATAGTAAACATATTCACACCAAAACAAGCTCATTCGTGATTTGTTTTTTTTTTTTGGGGGGGGGGGGGGGGGGGTAGAAACGCAAAATATAGCGTGCAAAGACGAGGTTGCAACTTACACACCACGCTAATTCTGACACATGCCCAAATGAAAGGATTCGAGTCTGATTTCAACAAATTGGGCCACCAATGGGCCCAAGTAGGATAGACACCATTGAAGGACACAACCCCGGCTCCTGGAAGCCGGTGATAATCGAAACAGATGCAACACACGAGCAATGACAACCAGAGGCCAACAAAATGAGAACTGATGTCCGCATATTTAGTCTTATTTTACATCATGTTTTCATTCCATCTAAGGCATTTTATTAGCTTTTGTGTTGGGAAAGTAAGGAAAATGTGTAGTTACGCTTAATATTGCAAGATATGGAGTCTACACAAGCTTTGGTGGTATTTTTGTAGGTTTTGGAGCTGATTTGGAAGAGTTTCGATGCACTTTAGAGCTTAATGAAAAATCATGAAGGCAATGGAGAAGCCAAGCAAAAGCAAAAAGTGGTGTAGCTGGAGAAAAGCCTTATTTTCGCCATCCATCACTTTGATTCAAGATCTGGAGCCTTCATGAGATTTGTAGTCCTTGAAAAGAGCTTTCCAACGCATATTCATATGCGTCAATCGGATTAACGAGGACTCGGGAAAGTACGATTGAAGACAGAGTCGAAAAGCTGGAGAAAATCAGAAGTTACTGCATTCGAATAGATACCTCGGCGCCGACACCTGAGACCTCGGCGCCGATACCCTGCGCACCAGCAAAAGATTCTGCGGGCTGAATTTATTACCTATTGGGCTTTTTAATTAGGGTTTTCTTCTAAATTTCTTTTAGGATCTTTTAGTTAGATAGACTTGGGATATTTTATCCTTCCTTAGTTAGATTTTTATTATTTTCCTTGGAGATTAAGTCTAGAATTTTTATCTTTAAAATAAAGCCAATTAGAGGCTAATTAGGTATCTCTCTCCACACAGCACTGACGGCTGATTTTACAGCAGCAAGTAGCGATGTTTTTTGGAGCTTTTTGGTTGAAGGTTTGAACAATAATTTGAGGTTTTGTTTTATGCAATTAAGATTATGAATTCTTCCATTGCTCTTATGTTTTCATTTGCAATGAGTGAGTATTTCCCCCATCTTCTAGGGTTGGGGTAAACCCAATAATAGGCATGTGTGTGAATGAATGAATCTATATTTATGAGATGTTTTTATCTCCTTCTACCTATGTGCTTAACCCTTGATGAAAATCTAGGGCATTCATTGTTGCAATTGAATTGAAAGAGGAGATTGTTAACATTGATAGTAATTAGGGATCTTTGACGAAAGTGAAAGGGATCTAATTAAGAAAGGTAGAAACAAATAGGTTTTATGTGATCACCTCTATTATCTATTTGTTGAGTATGCGAAAGCTATCTCTTTAAGATAAAAGCACGATTTCTTACACGATTCATTGATTTATACATGTGTTTGTTGTTGTGGTTAGCCCTAATCTTGGAAGTTCTTTCTCATATATTGAAATCACTTGTTACTTGAGCCAAATTCAGCGTGTTCACCATCATTTACAGCAGCTACTTTTGCCATTTATTCCCTTATTTTCGTCCATAAAACAACTAGGATAGAACCGCTGACATACTCCCTTGGATCGACCTTGATTTCCACTATACTATAGAGGGATTCGAGCATAAATATATTTGATTGGAGTGAGCATAGGCATCGATCTCCCCTCACGCACGTCAAATTGGCGCCGTTGCCGGGGAGTAATCAATCGCGCCTAGTCTAGTTGTTTTAGGGTTGGGAATAGCCCATCCCCACCTTTCTTTTTAATTTTGTTTTCTTTGTTTTGTTTGAAGGTTTATGCGAAGAAGTGACCGTCCTCTATACGATCCATTCACCGAGCCTGAACGTGTTCTACACCAACGTCTAAAGGAAAAGCTTAGGCAAAAGATGGAGGATTTGGAGGCTCTTCGCACGGAGGTAGAAAGGCTTCGCAAAGAGAATCAAGAGGTAGCGTAGCGGGAAGCCGTCGCCAATCAAGCTCGGCAAAGAGAGACCGACGCCGCTAGAGTAGCAAGGGAGGAGGCTGAAAATCTTAGGGAAGAGTTGGAGAGAATTCCAACCAATGCTCGCCAATACATGCACCCTACGCTGCGGGTGCCGGAGTCGGCCATCGTTCTCCCCAATATCAACTTTGAGATCAAGACAAGCTTCCTTACCATGGTGAAGCGGACTCCTTTCGAAGGGAAACCCAACGAGTGCCCTATGGAGCACATGAAGGAGTTCAAGGAGATGTGTGATACCATAGCCGATGGAGCCAACTTGGAGTATGTTCGCTTGAAGGCTTTCCGCTGGTCCTTAGTGGGAAAAGCCCTTCATTGGCTCGAAAGCTTGCCGCCGCGATCCATCAACACATGGGAGGATCTTCATGATCTATTCATGAGCAAGTTCTTTCCACCTATGAAGACGACGGAGCTGCGCAAAAAGATCACATCCTTCAAGCAATTAAGGAATGAAACTCTTGCCGAAACTTGGGAGAGGTTGAAGGAGTTGATTCGCCAATGCCCTACTCATGGGCAACCACCTTATGTTTTGCAAGAAATCTTCTTCAACGACATCAACTCGGCTACTAAGGATCGGATCAACATCCACACATCCTATAGATACATTGAGATGCTTCCTCAAGAGGCATGGGATGCACTTGACAAGCTCACGGAGTTTGACACTACTTATGGGACCCCCATGAGCATTGATGCGAGACCCTCTCCATCGATGCCACTTTATCAACCTTCCGATGAGATTGACCCTGATGTGCGGCATCAATTTATGGAGGATGAGAATAGAAAATTGAAGAAGCAAGTAAGGTTTCTCTCCAACAACAAACCGTGCATAGAGTGTGGGTCCACTTCCCATATCACCACCGCTTGCCCACATGTCGAACAAGTGCAATCCGCTGAATCATATGGAGGAGCAAACTACATGAGAGGTCCTTATAGGGGCCAAGGCAATTACTACCAAAGGAACGATGGGCACTCCAATTGGGGTAACCATCTTCCTCAACATGATCAACGGCCCCCCTATAGACCTCCAGGCCATGTGGATCGTGAGCAACCTAGGGATGATATGAGATCTATTTTGGAGGAGCTAAGGAAAGGCCAAGCTGAGGCCAAGGCGGATGCTAGACAGTTCAGTTTGGAGATCAATACACAGCTGCGAGGCATGAATGCAAGGTTTGGGGACATTGATATTTGGAGGAAGAACGTTGAGACCCAATTGGGTCAATTGGCGGCTCAAATTCCAAAACCAAGTGGCCAACTACCCGGCCAGAATGAAGCCAACCCCAAATCCCAACATATCGCAGCCATTCAAACAAGGGGTGGGAAGGTTCTACCGGAAAGGGAAGCCAAGGAGAAAGGAGAAAAAATCGGCCAACCCAACACAAGCCTCGGCGCCAACACCTCTACCCTCGGCGCCGACACCCTGACAGTGAACAAACCTACTGCATTCAAACAGGCCCTCGACGCCGACACCCCTGACCTTGGCGCCGACACCCTGACGGCAAATAAAGCTACTACAGAAGCTGCTGTAAGCACACCGACCCTCGGCGCCGATACCCCTGACCTCGGCGTCGACACCTCTAAGGAAGCTCCTGCACAATCCCTCGATGCCAACCCCTCTACCATCGGCGCTGATACCTCTGCAGGCCAACCCACACCTACACCCGATGTATTGACCACTCCAAAAGCCAAACCCAAGCTCCCTTATCCATCAAAGGCTCTCAAGGATCCCACCGAAGGGAAGTTTAGGAGATTTGTGAAGATTCTCCAAGGCTTAAATGTGACTATCCCCTTTACCGAGGCCCTTCAAGAGATGCCGACGTACATCAAATTCTTGAAAGAGATCTTGAGCAATAAAAGGTCTATGTCGGAGATTTCGGAGGATTGCAACGCCGTCAACTTCCCCGAAAAAAGAGCTGACCCGGGTAAGTTCACCATCACCATTGGCCTAGGCGAACATCGATATCGAGCTTTATGTGATCTTGGTGCAAGCGCAAGCCTTATGCTACTCTCCACATGGTCTAAGATTAACATGGGACCACTAGTACCCGTCAACATGCGGCTCTATATGGCGGACAACTCCTCGGTGACACCTACCGGTGTGATGGATGATGTACCGATAAAGGTAGGTAAGTTCTATGTTCCCACCGATTTCATAGTACTTGATATGCCTATAGATCCTGTTGTGCCTATTATCCTAGGGCGCCCTTTCTTAGCCACGGTGGATGCGATTATCAATGTGAGGAAAGGTCTCCTAACTTTTAAAATTGGGGATGAGCTTGTTGAATTTCAATTTGACCCCAATCTAAGGGAGGTAAGAAAAACGGAGGTCAAGATGGTTTACACGGACATGGAGAGGACCTTGACCCATGAGGAGTCCATTTGTATACCACCCACCGAAGAAGAAGAGAGCATCATTGAGGAGCTTTTGGCCACCCTTCAAGAGGATGAGAGAGATCAAAGTAGAAAGGACACTGCTGGCCCCTTGACGCCGACCCCTCCACCCTCGGCATCGACCCTCCTGGAGGCTAAAATGTTTCTGCAGAATGCTGAAAAAGCTACAGATGCATCGGTGCCGACACCCTCAGCCTCGGCGTCGACACCTCCAGCAGCAAGACAACGTGAAGAAGATGGTTGTGCTACCATGGAAGGAAGAGTTGACGAGAAAGGAAGGAGTTGGGCCAAAGACTACCATCCCGGTCCCAACAAGGTAAGTCAAGGTATGAATTTCTCTTCCCCTATTTCCATTAAGAACTTATCTATTACGAATGGAAGAGGTATGCCTTGGTTTGTGAGATTATGTAGGGGATGCAATGAAGATCCAAAAGCTTATGAGGTAGGAGATACGGTGTACATCTCCAAGGTCAAGAGCCATTGGTTCCCTAGCAAATTCAAAGAGAGGAAGGTTGGGCCATTCGAAATTCACAAGATTCGACCCGGCGCAATGGAGTTAAAGGACAAGGAAGGAGTCCTATGCAAGGTTGAACTAGAGAGTCCGGAGGAGGAGGCCCGTGCCACATGGGCCTTGCGAATGCCCACATGAGCTTAAGAGAAGAAGTCGGCCTAGCGACTTAAAAATCTAGAGCTTGTACATAGACTATGGTTATTTAGGATTTTATTTTTGTTGGTTTTGGTTTGGATTTTGCTTTGGTTTTGCTTTAAACATTGTTTTTGGAGGTTTTGGTTTTGATTGCTAACGAAGGTAGGTGCTAAGCATGACGAAAGGACAACCTTGGAGCATGAAGCATGTCAACGTGGACTATCACCGGTCAACAAAAATGGCACCTATTTTCAGTCGAAATGAGCTCCAATTCTATCTTGTAAGTTTTCATCTACACCCACCTCTTATTTTTGAGCTTATACTTTGAGGACAAAGTAATTTTTTAAGTATGGGGTGGGGGTAACAACTTACTATATGCTTATGGTTTGAGGTTTGTTTTTGGTGGTGTTGTTTTGCATTATTTTGTATTTTTGCATATTTTGCATTTTTATTGAGTCCATAAAAAAAATACAAAAAAAAAAAATAAATTGAAAAATGTCGAAAAAACAAGAAAAAAAAATGCATTGTTAGTTATGTTTTATACACCTAACTTAGATGTCCTATGATGATGCCTAATAATTGACTTGATCATGTAAACCCTATGATATGTTTGGATGGTTTAGCCTAAGTCTCCTGGAAAGTTTGATTTTTATGTGGTAATTTGACTTGCGATTATAATTGAGCACATATGATTTTAAGTAGAGGTGATTGAAATCCAAATCTATGCCCTAGTGAGATATTTTTGACCTTATAGGGAATGTTCTTCGTATTCTTATATTTCCCTCTATTTTTGATGTGTGATTTACTCTCCTTATGTGATTACCTCTTGACATTGATGTGGTTATCTATTTCTTAAGACCGATTATGAGATACTAGTTCATTGCTTATTAAAATTAGATGATGGAGGACTTATATTTTCTTAGCCATATTTTATCCATTCATTTATCTACCTTACATATTATCTTTTCTTGAAGCCATTTGAGCCTTGGCCTATTCTTTGTTAGCTCCAAAAAATTGAGTCCTAGCCGATTATAAGCTTGACCCTTTATCCGGGAATTAGGATTTAGAGTTTGTTGGAATTTGATTGAGTTGAGTTTGATGGAGAAGAAGCTAAGTTGTTGAGCTTTGTTGAGATGCTTTGAGTGAAATCATGTAAGGTTATGCATTATTCCTCATATTGTTCTTATACTTTAGAGGGTCCGAAAATTTATATATATGTATTATTGCCGAAGGAGAAGAAAAAAAAAATGAAAATGTCGGTGAAAAAAAAAAGAAATGCAGAAAAAAAAAGTGTTTATTAAGAGCCGAGTTTATTATATGTGAGAGTTGGATGAAATTTTGGTTTAGAAGTATTTTCATGGGTTGATGATCTTGATTGTTGATGAGCATTGGTTATGTGCTGAATTTTGAGATGAGTTGTTTGGTTGAGTTGAGTTGAAAGTTTAGGAGTCTTGATTCCCGGATTTTTAGCACCAATTTGCCTAAATAATTCCATGCCTTTTATTTCTTACCAAGCCCCATTACAACCCGGCCGAATGAAGTCTTCTTTGAAGTCTTTCATTGAGCCATAAGTCCTCTTGATGATTTTGATTGCTTTGACCTCTCCGGTGGAGAGATTGGTGATATAAATAACAATGTCTATGTAGCTTTTTGCATTAAGTATTGAGTTGAGAGATTTTATTCAAAGCCTAAACACATTGAGAGTTGAGTGAAACACATATATCCTTGTGAGGTCGGATTTCGATTGCTCTTGCTTAGAGTTACTTATATATGTGTGACGACATTTGATTGCTTGAATCTTTTAGACCACTTGCGCTTATGATGTTGCTTTTTGGCGAAGGCGAAGACTTGAAGGATGTGTTGTAGGTAGTGGTTATTGTTTGGTTATTGCTTGAGGACAAGCAAGTCTAAGTATGGGGTGTTTTGATGTCCGCATATTTAGTCTTATTTTACATCATGTTTTCATTCCATCTAAGGCATTTTATTAGCTTTTGTGTTGGGAAAGTAAGGAAAATGTGTAGTTACGCTTAATATTGCAAGATATGGAGTCTACACAAGCTTTGGTGGTATTTTTGTAGGTTTTGGAGCTGATTTGGAAGAGTTTCGATGCACTTTAGAGCTTAATGAAAAATCATGAAGGCAATGGAGAAGCCAAGCAAAAGCAAAAAGTGGTGTAGCTGGAGAAAAGCCTTATTTTCGCCATCCAGCACTTTGATTCAAGATCTGGAGCCTTCATGAGATTTGTAGTCCTTGAAAAGAGCTTTCCAATGCATATTCATATGCGTCAATCGGATTAACGAGGACTCGGGAAAGTACGATTGAAGACAGAGTCGAAAAGCTGGAGAAAATCAGAAGTTACTGCATTCGAATAGATACCTCGGCGCCGACACCTGAGACCTAGGTGCCGATACCCTGCGCACCAGCAAAAGATTCTGCGGGCTGAATTTATTACCTATTGGGCTTTTTAATTAGGGTTTTCTTCTAAATTTCTTTTAGGATCTTTTAGTTAGATAGACTTGGGATATTTTATCCTTCCTTAGTTAGATTTTTATTATTTTCCTTGGAGATTAAGTCTAGAATTTTTATCTTTAAAATAAAGCCAATTAGAGGCTAATTAGGTATCTCTCTCCACACAGCACTGACGGCTGATTTTACAGCAGCAAGTAGCGATGTTTTCTGGAGCTTTTTGGTTGAAGGTTTGAACAATAATTTGAGGTTTTGTTTTATGCAATTAAGATTATGAATTCTTCCATTGCTCTTATGTTTTCCTTTGCAATGAGTGAGTAGTTCCCCCATCTTCTAGGGTTGGGGTGAACCCAACAATAGGCATGTGTGTGAATGAATGAATCTATATTTATGAGATGTTTTTATCTCCTTCTACCTATGTGCTTAACCCTTGATGAAAATCTAGGGCATTCATTGTTACAATTGAATTGAAAGAGGAGATTGTTAACATTGATAGTAATTAGGGATCTTTGACGAAAGTGAAAGGGATCTAATTAAGAAAGGTAGAAACAAATAGGTTTTATGTGATCACCTCTATTATCTATTTGTTGAGTATGCGAAAGCTATCTCTTTAAGATAAAAGCATGATTTCTTACACGATTCATTGATTTATACATGTGTTTGTTGTTGTGGTTAGCCCTAATCTTGGAAGTTCTTTCTCATATATTGAAATCACTTGTTACTTGAGCCAAATTCAGCGTATTCACCATCATTTACAGCAGCTACTTTTGCCATTTATTCCCTTATTTTCGTCCATAAAACAACTAGGATAGAACCGCTGACATACTCCCTTGGATCGACCTTGATTTCCACTATACTATAGAGGGATTCGAGCATAAATATATTTGATTGGAGTGAGCATAGGCATCGATCTCCCCTCACGCACGTCAAGAACCCCGACAGAGGAAATCGCTAGGAATCCAACAATACGGGAACAACAAACTGAGAACCCTGACAGAGGAATCCAGCACAGCTGTGGGGGACCAGAAACAGCTAGAAACCAGCATGGTGAGATCCACATGAGGGAAGGAGCATCCGAACACCCCCATAACATAAAAGCCCCAACCCAAATCCACCCAAAGGGAGACTCTCGACAAACCGCCCCACCCAAAACCCTTAACCGATGGCGGCATGAAGCAAGAACCCCAACTCGGCCAAGAACACGACGAAACATCAATACCCGAGGAGGAAGAGGTAACCTAGAGAGGGAAGTCACGACTGACGAAAAGGAGACCGACATGCATCCCCACGGAGACCAAAGGCCAAACCCAAGGCCGACAGTCGAAAAGAACGGAGAAATTGGTCCCAAACACCGGCAATTGATGTTAAGGGAGAGGTGGATCTGACGAAATCGAGGTTGGGGCGGAAGAATAGAACAAAATCGAGCAGATTTGGTTAGGCCGAAGATGGTGAAGAGTCCCGAAGGACGGGTTGCACGAGGCTAGGAGAGAAAAAACTCATTCGGTCTCTCTTTTTTATCCGTTATTAATCTGTTTGTTGTGGTGAATTCTGAATTGTTTTAATCATGAACAAAATTCTTTGTGTTAAAACATGACTGGTTAGTCAAAATATTCACAAAATAAAAAATATTTACCAAAATATTTAGGGTTTGAAAGTATTTGCCAAAATATTCACTAGGGTCCCACTTATCTTTTATAATTTTCCATAAAAAGAAAAAATCATAAATAACCACCATATCTTTTTGTAATTTGCATTAATATCCTTGAGTGTTCCTTGTTTAGTTTATATTCTGCTCTAAAAACTTATAATTAGAACATTGATCCTGCAATTTTGGTATCATAGCGAAGTTAATTAAAAATAATATGTATTTATCTATAAGCCAATCTAGAGGTGTCTACTAATTGTCTCCATACGACTTATTCTCATGCTCTTCATTTAGGTAAAAATGATAAGCATTTTGGAGCAATTTTGAATGCTATCTCAGACCAACTTATAGATCTAAAATTAGAATATTTATATATTGATATTAGTGCTAGGATTTTTAAAACAGTAAAAGAAATAGGTGAAGTACAACACTCAACCAATCTGAAAGCCATCAACGAAATTAGCCATCAAATAAGTCTAAAATACAACGGTGAAATTAAGAAAGAAGATCCTTTTAAATATAGTACGTTTTCCATTTAGAAAATTCAAAAAGAAGTTCTCTATCGGATTAGATAAAAATATAAGAAAAAAAGGGATTATTGTAGAAGAAAATCAGGATGAAAATGAAATCCTAAAAAATGAATCAACATCCATTTAGAAAAACAAGGAGTTTTAGAACTAAGTTGGATGACTCTGAATGGAAGCTGAAATTACAAAAACTCAAAACCATTGAAACCAACTTCATGAAACATAAGTTATGAGAGACGATGAGCTCTGAAAAGAATTCTGATGAAGAAGCTATATACCAGAGAATGGGATTAATTAATCTAAATGACATAAAAACCTTCCCATATCTAAATTCCAACAAATGATAGATGAAATATTAAGACAAAGAAGGTTGAGGGGAAATGAACCAAAAGAGCATAACGAAGCTAGGAGGAATTATAGAAGATATGAACCTGCTTCAACCAGCAATCACAGACCCATATTAAAGCGAAAAGAATTTCTAGAAAAGAAAGAAAGATTTAGAGTTAACATTATGCCAAGCCATATGCCAAATCAAAGAAAACTTGATATAGAACCTATAAGCAAAACGAGTTATAAATTAAAACTAGATGGTATAAGGAGTAAGCGAGAAATCATAGAATTCTAGAAGAAAAGTATGATGAGTGTATTAAAAATGAATGTAGAATGAAACTCTTATCAATTTCTTAATTATATAGAACATAGTCTTTATGGGTGTATTGTTGACTGGTATGGAGCTATTGGTGATGAACCAAAACAAGAGCTTGTGAATTTGGGAAGTCCAGTGAATATGTTCACTCTAATATGTGAATTAATAGAAGAAGAATTCATTGGAGAAAAGGAAGATGAGGATAAAAAAAAGCGTTAAAATGGAAGAGAATATTAAACAATCTCGAAATCTGAAACATGAAATACGTTGATAACTACATAACAAAATTCGAGAAGTATTATTATAAGATAGGAAAAAATGGCACCAATTTGCAAATATTCTTTGATAAACTTCATACCCCAATTAATGAGCAAATAAATGAAGAATATCAGAATTTTTTTTCAAAATATTCATTAAAAAATAAATATTTACGATAATATTCATGAGTTCAAACTATTTGCAAAAATATTCATTTTTTGCAGGTTGGACAGAGAAACGTGGTCTGAGACCGCGTTTCTTTCAGAAGTCCTAAAATTTGAAACGAAAATAAAATAGAAAAAAATAAATTAAAGAAACGCGGTTTCAAACTGCGTTTTATAACCAATTTTGAATAAAACGCGGTTTAAAATGCGTTTATATCCTATTGTATTTTTAAATATAAAAAACAATAAAAAAAAAGACAAAAGGTAAAACGCGGAACGAAGCCGCGTTTTACTTCTTCTTCCTCCCCAAATTCGAAGAGCCACAACCCGTCCACCGCCGACCACCACCAGTCACCCTGCAAGCACACCCGCCCGCTCGCCACCGACCACCACCATTCCACCACCGCCTCCCCCTCGCTACCCAGATTGTTAAAAATTCATAGAACTTGTCAATTTCAGATTCGACGGCCAAAGCTGGTCAATTTCAGATCTAGGCCCCGCCAAAGCCAGTCTCGGGGGAGAGTGAGCCCAGATTCGGCGGTCGAGCAAGGAGCGATGACTCGACGACGGCAGTGAGGCTCCACCTAAACGAGGCCGAGCGATGAGCAGGAGGTACGGCGGCGGCAACGAGGAGGAGAAGGGATGAGGCCGGCGGCAAACGAGGCCGAGTTGGCTGCTCCCACTTCGTCTCCATCCCTTCCACCGACGGGAATACCATTCTTCATGCCAATTCCGGCAATTCTGTGGCCTCTTCGAATTTGGGGAGGAAGAAGAAGTAAAACGCGGTTTCGTTCCGCGTTTTACCTTTTGTCTTTTTTTTTTTAAATTTAAAAATATAATATGATATAAACGCAGTTTGAAACCGCATTTTATTCAAAATTGGTTATAAAACGCGTTTTAAAACCGCGTTTCTTTGATTTATTTTTTTCCTATTTTATTTCCGTTTCAAATTTTAGAACTTCTGAAAGAAACGCGGTCTCAGACCGCGTTTCTCTATTCAACATGCAAAAATGAATATTTTTGCAAATAGTTTAAACTCATGAATATTATCGTAAATATTTATTTTCAATGAATATTTTGAAAAAAAATTCAGAATATCGAGGGTTAATAAAAAATGGAAGTAAAGACTCTCTTGGTAACAGAATTTTCTATCTTAGAAAATGGGTTGAGAAAAAATGTCGAGATGTGAGAAGTACCCAAAGGAAGAAAAAACAATTCTTAATGTGGACTCCACCTTGATGATAATATGTGATATATTTTTTTAGGGATGATGGAAGACAAATAAGGTAGTGTTTTATGCAAATATCAATTATATTTTGTGGTTGTTTTATTGGATTTATTTTTCTTGGAATATATTTTTTGGCTCACAAAATTACATAGGCTATATAATTTAATTCCATTATATATTATATTAGATTTAATTCCATTATATTTTCTTTGAGACTAACATGTGCAGAAATGAATGATAAGACTTTTTACAGCACATGGGCAAGTTATTTGGAAATGAAGAATCTTTGGCAAAGATATATTCAACGGCATTGAAGATTTGTTTTTAAATTGGTTTTCAAAATTAGATGTTTAACTTCAATTCATTTTTTTATCTATTAGATTTGCTTTAACCGTAAATAAGGTTTGTAGTTATCTAATTCTATTTCAATCCATTTATCTAGATACTGTTAAGATATGCAGGGCTGAATTTGTTGAAGACCATGGACTGAATTTGTGGATGGAGTATTCAAATTTAAACAGTGGTTTAAGAAGTGAAGATTTGGTGGAGTATAAAATCCAAAATTTGGTGGAATGTATTCAATCTTACAACGACAAGAAATTTAGCTTCTACAGCTTATAAAAGGGGAAGGAGCAAGTGGTGAAGAGACACACAACACAAGCAAGGTTTCGCAACGCATAGTCTTCACAATTGTCATCGGCTTCTTGCTAATTTATTTTCTTTCTCTCCCTCGTTGTAATTTCTTTTATTTCTAGTTGAGAGAGAAGAAAAAATCTGAGCGTTATAGGATATATTATTTCTGGTTATACTAAGAGTATCCCTATACTCAAACGTATACACACGTTGGTGTGGTTATGGCTATTATTTCACGAGCGTTTTGGGTTGACTAGATAGTAGCCGGTGAGGCTACGAGAAGGGTAGTTCTTCTAAATTGTATCTAGGACTCTAAGGGATCTGAGTTGACTAGATAGGAGCGGGTGAGGCTTCGAGAGTTTAGAAGAAGAAAATATCTTGTCGGTTGTATCTAGGATCCATAAGAAGTGAAATAATAGTTGTTTGAATCCTACGGGTTGGATAATCCTAGGCGGAGACGTAGGCTGGTTGAGAGCCGAAATTCGTTAACAATTCATGTGTTCTTTATATTTTATTCCGCACTTATAATTAACATTTTGTTTTCGTTCAGCAAAGCAGACTACTGTAATTATTTCAAGGCCCTTGAAGCTCCGCTCAAGACCTTGAGACCATCACTTGAAGTTCCAGTTCAAGACCTTGAGATTTGATATCAAGCCCTTGAAGTTGCTGTTGCTGGAGACTTTACGAAAAGCTTTCATACTCTATTCAACCCCCTTCTAGAGTATTTACATTATTGTCATTTCCTTTAAGTACTCAATTCTTCAATTGGTATCAGAGCTTAACTCACATTTATTTGATTTAACAATCCGTGAGATTGATCATGAGTACTATAGGTAATATAGGTTTCACTCAAGGACGATCCGCCAATCGACCACCTCTCTTTTTTGGTGATAACTTTGTGCACTGGAGATCCTTAATGCAGATGTTCATTATTGATCAAGATATGGAGCATTGGGAACTTATCAAGAAAGGTCCTTATGTGCCAAAGAAGCCCAATGCAACAGGAGTCATGGTGGCTAAGGAAGAGAGCGAGTTCAACCAAACCAATTTGGAGAATATGGCCAAAAACTACCGGGCCATGAACATATTATATTGTGGTTTAAACGCTGATGAATTTAATCATATTTCATCTTGTAGGAGTGCTAAAGAAATATGGGATAAGTTGGTAGTAACCTATGAAGGTAGAAGCCAAGTGAAAGAGATAAAAATAAGCATCTTCCTACGACAATATGAGTTATTCAAGATGCTGCTCATGGAAATGGTGAAAGAAATGTTTACAAGATTTACAAAGATTGTGAAGAACCTCGATTCTCTCGGCAAAACCTTCGCCAATGAAGAAAAGGTCTGAAAGATCTCGAGGAGCTTGCCAAAAACGCAATGGGGTCCGAAGGTAACCGCAAATTCCGCAATAGAGGAAGCTCAAAACCTATCGACTTTGCCTCTCGATGATCTCCTTGGTAAACTTATTACCCAAGAGATGATCCTTGGCGAGGAAGATGGGGAAGTAGCCTCTAGTGTGAAAATTTTTGCCCTAAAAGCTAAGAAGGAAGAAGCATCCTCAGACGACGACGAGAGTGAAGATAAGGAGGATCCCTTTGAACTAATCACAAGAGGGCTAGCACAAATACTCAAGATGAAGAAGCAATTCCCAAATCGAGAATATTTCGGATCTTCAAAGCACCGAGGTAAGTCTTCTAACCCTAGTAAGAAATCAAAGATTCTAACTTGCTTTGAATGTGGTGAAACAGATCACTTTGCAAAGGAGTGTCCTCAAAAGAAGAAGGACAAACACCGAAAGAAGGATTCAAAATCCTTCAGTGAATCGGATTCGGAAAATGATCCAGCAAATCTTTGCTTGATGGCAGATCATGAAGAAACTCCAAAGAAACGTCTTGAAGCAATGGTGAGAAATTTGATTTCTAGTCTTACTGGTGTGTTGTCTGAATTTTTGCAAAATATGATTATGAATGAAGAGAATTACATTTTGGAAAATAACACCTTGAAAGAGAAGCTATTGGAACAGGGGAAACGCATAAGTAATTTGTCGCTGGAAATGAAAAATCTCAAAGCCTCTCAGTCAACCCTTGACATTAAAGTCAAGGCCTTGGAGACAGAAAATTCTGTCGTGAAGCAAGATCTTTCTTCTCTTAGTCTTTACACCAAGGAATTAGAGAAAGAAAAGATCTCATTGGCTGAGAAGTGTAGAGACCAGCAGACATCACTTGTTCATTTTACCCATTCCAAGGCCAATCTCGATAGGATGTTAGGTGAGCACAAATCACCCCTCAACAAAAGTGGTATTGGATATAACAAGAATTTTCCAAAGAAAGCCCCTACCACTTTTGTGAAAGCCAAAGGGATTTGGCACACACCTGCTTGTTATTTTTGTTGTAAGAAGGGTCATGTCAAGACTACTTGTCCTTATCGTAGAAATAATCCATATATAATTCGTAATACTTTTCCATTATGTTTAAAAGGACAGGTAAAGCAAATTTGGGTTCCTAAAGGGATTAGACCACCGAACATGGTCCATCCCAATTATGAATCTAAGTTTGTAACTTGGTCTAGCCGAAAAGGTTGAAGTTTGGTTGTTTTACAGGATGTCACCAAGATCAAAGAGCATAAATCGATTGAAACAATCGCTTTTGGTGATAAATGATTTATTTATTTATTATATGCTACTAATGATTCTCTTTGCTTAGTATTTCTCTTTGGAGCTTGATATGTTGAACAAGGAAGCATTATCGTAGGGGGAGCAATTGCTGCTGAATTTTAGTTCTTATAATGCTGTCTGCTAATATCTCAAGGCCTCGAGATCAGTTTCAAGGTCTTTACTATAATAGATTTTTTTTCTGGGTGTTATCTTTTTTAAATTCGATTTCTTCCCTTAGTTGTTGGGAGACAAAAAGGGGGAGAAATTTTATATGGTGCTTATGCTTGTTATATGTTGCTCTACATATGCTATATTTATTTGCATAATTGATATTTGTTTTGTCTTCCATCAAGGGGGAGATTGTTGACTCCACCTTGATGATAATATGTGATATATTTTTGTAGGGATGATGGAAGACAAATAAGGTAGTATTTTATGCAAATATCAATTATATTTTGTGGTTGTTTATTTGATTTATTATTCTTGGAATATATTTTTTGGCTCACAAAATTACATAGGCTATATAGTTTAATTCCATTATATATTATATTAGATTTAATTCCATTATATTTGCTTTAAGACTAACATGTGCAGGAAATGAATGATAAGACTTTTTACAGCACATGGACAAGCTATTTGGAAATGAAGAATCTTTGGCAAAGATATATTCAACGGCATTGAAGATTTGTTTTTAAATTGGTTTTCAAAATTAGATGTTTAACTTCAATTCATTTTTTATCTATTAGATTTGCTTTAACCGTAAATAAGGTTTGCAGTTATCTAATTCTATTTTAATCCATTTATCTAGATATTGTTAAGATATGCAGGGCTGAATTTATTGAAGACTGATGTGATCCTAATGGTCAGTGAGCTCGAATCATTTATCTTACAATGCTTTATCGCGGGAGCCGAATATCAACTCTTATAAAATTCCGATCGAAACCGTTGAACCCTTGTTAGAAAGCTATTTTAAGTGGCTACAACTACCATGAAGAACCCTTTGGTGAGAGGCCGAGGGTAACACCCTAGTGAGAGGCGAAGGTGTCAAAGGGTCAAGATCCTCGGAGTGCGATTCCGAGAGGATTGAGATCGAGTGTAAGGGATTCAAGGGTGAGAGGCTTGCGAATCTTGCTCCACATATCCCTTTTTTTCAGTTTCCAAATATTCCAAAATTTAGCCCACCAAAAAGAGTGTTCGAAAGCTCGAGCCTTGGTCGATCCCGACCCTCGAGTCTCATCAAGTTTAACTTCAATTCATTTTTTATCTATTAGATTTGCTTTAACCATAAATAAGGTTTGCAGTTATCTAATTCTATTTTAATCCATTTATCTAGATATTGTTAAGATATGCAGGGCTGAATTTATTGAAGACCATGGGCTGAATTTCTGGATGGATGATTCAAATTTAAACGGTGGTTTAAGAAGTTAAGATTTGGTGGAGTAAAAAATCCAAAATTTGGTGGAATGTATTCAATCTTCCAACGACAAGAATTTAGCTTCTACAACTTATAAAAGGGGAAGGAGCAAGTGGTGAAGAGACACACAACACAAGCACGGTTCTACAACGCAAAGTCTTCACCATTGTCATCGGCTTCTTGCTAATTTATTTTCTTTCTCTCCCTCGTTGTAATTGCTTTTATTTCTAGTTGAGAGAGAAGAAAAAAACTGAGCGTTATAGGATATATCATTCTTCTTATACTAAGAGTATCCCTATACTCAAACGTATACACACGTTGGTGTGGTTATGGCTATTATTTCACGAGCGTTTTGGGTTGACGAGATAGTAGCGGGTGAGGCTATGAGAAAGGTAGTTCTTCTAAATTGTATCTAGGACTCTAAGGGATCTGAGTTGACTAGATATGAGCGGGCGAGGCTTCGAGAGTTTAGAAGAAGGAAATATCTTCTCGGTTGTATCTAGGATCCATAAGAAGTGAAATAATAGTTGTTTAAATCCTACGGGTTGGATAACCCTAGGTGGAGACGTAGGTTGGTTTAGAGCCGAACTTCATTAACAATTCATGTGTTCTTTATATTTTATTCCGCACTTATAATTAATATTTTGTTTTCGTTCAGCAAAGCAGGCTACTATAATTATTTCAAGACCTTGAGATCATCCCTTGAAGTTGCTGTTGCTGGAGACTTTACGAAAAGATTTCATACTCTATTCAACCCCCCTTCTGGAGTATTTACATTATTGTCATTTCCTTTAAGTACTCAATTCTTCACTTAACTTGTTGGAAAACGCCAAGCGAATGGGGATGTAACAACAGGGAGTACCAAGGCAGAGAAAATTATAAGAAAATGAGTATCAACAAACATAGAGGTGAAAAATATTACAACAAGTATTACAAAAAACCATTCTAAAAAAATAGAAGGTTTTTTTATGAAAGCCTCATTCTGTCATGAGAAAAAGAAAAACTGCAAATGCTGGGTCATAATGCATATTTTAGATATGCATTATAGATACGTTTTATTGCATTTAAGTATTCATGTTGCATATGTTTTGTCTTATTTACATTGTCTTGCATGTGGAGTATTCGAGTTCTAAATCTACGCTATTTCGTGTTCATTCTGCAGTTTTATGATCCGAGCTTGAAGGGAGGCTTGAGAGATCCAGAAGACATGATTTTAGAGAATAAGAGAGGCTAAGAAAGGAGCATCAAGGGAGATAAGGAGCACAATGTCGAAGACAAAGAAGAATCACGGAGCCAGGGCACCACTTTTCTACCGACGCCTGCCGGTCCTGTGTGTTAAGTGATTACAATTTCGTCCGAAGATATTCTATTTAGTTTATTATTATTATTTACCCTAGTTTTAACACGACTCTATTTAGGTTCTTTTCTATTCATTTCAGTTATTTGTGGTTGACGGTAGTTGGGTTGAATAATAGGGAGAGAGAAAGAGAGAGAGAGAGAGAGGGAGATACTTTGACTATTAGTTGCTAAACTCATAGTTTCGCATGTGATTCGAAGACATGGTTGGATAAATTGCGAGGATTTGATTTCAATTTATTATGCATAAGTTTATTTATCATCTTTGTTCTTCATTGATTTAGTATTTGCACATGTTCTCTCTATGATTGATTATCTAGATAGGAACTGCATTTTGAATTGCTAGCAACTCTTTCCATAGATTGGTTTCTTTGTAGTAAGTAAGGGTAATTAATTCAGTGAAAGCATCAATTGTCTCTGCATGATGGTAACTATTGGTTTGTATTAATTTTACGAGATTAGGGTTAGAAGCTTATTCTTATGATTCCTAATTGCATTGAATTGATATTGTTAATTGGCCAAAATACTTGGATCTTTATGATGTTCTTTGTAGTGTTACATTGAATGTAAGTGATTGTGAGTTATGGATCAATATAATTAAGACAAGTCGGCATAACTTAAGAATAACAATAAAATCAATCCAAGGATATGAACACCAATTATTGTCAAGAATTGCAGGTGAAGCGTTTTCATCATATTATTATTACTTTGCAATAATTAGTTCTTTTGCCTATTTGCTTGTTTCAAATATTTGCTACAACTTTATTGCTATATGTTTGAGAAAATCATCATAAGAACTGTGAATCAGTCTTCTCTGTGGGATCGACTCATTACTTATCTGCTATACTAATCTTTTGTTTAGCATTGAGTTAGGATATAGTTTACATTTGGTGGACCAGAATCCAAAGACAATATTACACCTAGTTGCACGCGCCACCACTGGGCATGTGGTGAACCTGGCCATTATGATAATGAATGCAAAAAAAAAAGAACAATAGATTAGTAGAAGCCCTAGGTAGTTTAGATTACATCGAACTATTAGAAGATGAAGTCGTAGATCGAGCCATAAGAAATAACAAAGGGATAGTAGAGATAATAGAAGAAAATTTTGAAAAAGATGTGGAGTCTGAAAATGAGTCAATAGAAGGTGAAGAAATTCATGAAATGATGGAAGGAGGAACTCCTAGTGAGTTCTTTGATGAGTATGAAAGGACCACCTTAGCTCAACTTTAACAAGTTGAAACCTTTATTGATGAGGAACAAGTGGAAGAGATGACTAGATCAGGGGTTGATTTCCCGATCATTGCTAATTAAGGAGCAATTTGTTAAAATATCATTATTCTCAAAATCTGCTAAGTATGTGCGTGAAGAGATGTCTGGAGAAGTAATTGTCAATAACAATGAAAATCAAGTAACAAAAGCAAACCTAATTAATTGGGCAAACATTAAAAAACACAACAAAGATAAAATGTTTAAATACATCTTCATATGTGGCATCCAGGTAATTATAACTCCATTATAAGACTATGGAAAAGATGTGCAATGCATTAATTTTGTTTGTGATATCAGACATAAAAGGTCCAGTGATCAATGCATTAGTGGAATAGTCTGTAATCTGAGTCAATGAGCAGTTTCTTGGATCTGTATACCTAACTATTATGTTAGTCTAGAAGATCATTATGCATCTAAATTCTTGGCTGTAAATTTATTAATAGAAAGTATTTGTATGCATAAGGGAACTTGTCATTTACAGTTAATCACCTCTCTAGGCATTTTAGTACATCGAAGGCCATCGAGAAGTACAAGAAGGTCATTTCTTCAAATAGGTTATCTTGAACATACTAGTCGTTGGTTATGTGGCATATGTCTGCGTAATCATACCGTCAAGATGGCTTGCATGCATGGAGTTATAGGAATCCCTACCGTCAGGCCGGGGTGTAGTGGTAATGGTGAGTCGTTTATCATCCAGGGTATTCCTAGACTGGCTGCTTCTCCATGTTCGTTGGCTCCTTGTCGTTGGGACTCTCTTGATATCCATAGCATTGATATAACCCGACCGTGGGAATTAGTTTTGATGAGCACTTGTTTGAGTGTTTCCTTGAGTGAAGGTTTGCGACCTTCAAAAGTATCCCGTACATGCTCTGTCTTGAGTTCTAAAGGGTGTATCTTGAAGCCCTTTCTTGTGTCATTGGTCAACCATCAGATGTTTCTTGTTGGGTTCTGTTGTTTGTTCTACCAGCATGTGTTCTTAATATGGCGGCTTTGCGGGGTCGTTCTAAAGGCATGTCTGATGGAAGGAAGAGGGATCAAGTGGCGTCTAGCATGATTGAGGTTTATATAATGCATGGTTTAGGCTAGATTTGCATTTATACTTGTTTTATTGGTAGAGTCGGAATCTACACATTTTTATGGATTATTTCAGGTATATGTGGATCCGACGAGGAATGAGGAAGCTCATGGAAGAAGGAAGAGTAAAGAGGAGGAGGAAAAGTGAAGAGCATGACTTTTACCTCTTTAATTAGGTTTTTAGAATTATTTTTTGGCCAACTCTTTTGAGGCTTTTTAAAGACATATTAGGGTTTTTTTTTAATCATCTAATTCCTTACTTTATACACTTGGAGATTATCCATTGAAAGAACCCTAGAGGGGATGTCCATGGCCATGGAGTGCTAAACTCTTTCGCTTCGTCTATGGATTGAAGCTTTGGTTTGATAAAGTTGTGAGATTTCTCTTCTTGTTCTATTCTTATTGATTCTTTTACGAATATTGTTGATTTCTTCTAGTCCGTACAAGTAGTTGAGTTTATTGCTAGGATTTTGTAGATTCCTCGTAGCGAACCTTAATCCATAGTAGAAAGCATGCCTTTTTAGGACTCGTAAGACTAAATTGGTGTGTAGAGAATCAATTACATATTGAATGCTGACTCGTAGTTTGGTGTTGCATGTATGCTGGTGAATCTTGACCGTGTTAGGGTTATCTAATTAGTAAGGGTTACCAGGACTCCTAGGAATAGTAATTTACACAAGATCAAGATAGGAACAATAATAGGGTGAAAAGAGAACTTGAAGAAGAATCGAGGATCAACTAGTCAAATTAAAGTGGATATTTATAGATGAAACTATTTTTTCAATTGTTATCTCAACTAACTTGTTTATAGTTTATTTTCTTTACTTCAATCACCAAAACCATTCATTTTCTACTAATTGGTAAATATACATTACATAGGAATACTTGATTCTATGTGGCATTGACCTGTTACTTGCTTATTATACTAGTTTGTAGGTTTGAGTTATACTTTGATAGGAACAACAACAGTTTCCTCCTGTCAGTTGAATTCTGTTATGCCCAACCTGCTTGTCTTTATTGGTAGGATCCTTTGCGCTCTTGTCAACGTGTGCAACAGGGTGATCTGCTAGGCCCGCTTTTGTTTGCTCTAGTGTTGCAACGCTTGTCACCAAAATTAATACCTCGTGTGCTCTTAACATCAACGCTTGGTACTTAAATGATGGTACCGTATCAGGTGACACTAGGGAGGTTACTATATAAGGCTCTTGAGATTGTGGTTAGAGAGAATAAGAAGTTGAGTTTATTCATTAACGTTTAGAAAACCGAATTGTTCTGGACGACTGAAGATCCGAGGAGCTTTGAAGTTGGTTTGTTCCTGTATGACATTTCCAGACCCAAATTAGGAGTGAAACTGTTAGGCTGACCGGCCAGCAATAGTGATACATTCTGTAATAGCTTGATTATGAAGAGGGTTGACAAGGCGATAGATGTTCTAAAGGTTGTAAGGAGGCTGGAAGATCCCTAATGTGAATTGATCCTTCTACGGAATTGTATCGGGGTCTCCAGGTTGATGTTTGCTCTTCGTACATGCCCCCTCCCCCCCTCATGCCCTCCCCGATGCTATTAGTTATTTCGATGATGAGCTTCAAGCCTCCCTTGAGCATGTTACTACAGCAGGGGGCCCGAGGTTTAGTCATTGGCAGTGGCGTCAAGCCACAATTATGTTAAAACTTGGTGGATTTGGTGTGCTCACGACAGATGATGTTAGCCGTTTTGCTATCATCACATCTCGTCTCAAATGGCTGGACTCAAAACATCCATTTTGAGTAAGTCAGTGTTATCACCTTCTAGACGTTCTGACATTAGTCCAGACAATGTTCTCACCCAATCTATCTCGAGGTATGCCACACTGGTAGAAAAATAGGCTTTGGCAACGGTGAAATTACTACGGTTCCGTGTCTCCATGCGGTAAATTTACAAAAGTGCAAATTTACCACGGTTCTTCAAGGAACCGTAGTAATACTACACCAAAATTTACCACGGTTATGTCTTAAGCCGTGGTAAATTTGCAATATTTGTAAAATTACCACGGGTTCTTAAAGAACCGTAGTAAATCAACATAAAAAATTCAATGGTAATTCATCCTAACTTCACCTACAGTCAGCCTTGCTCCTCACCTCCCTCATTCCATATTTCAGATCTGTGAGCACCACGTTCGTCTTGCTCATCTCCCTCTCTCGATCTTAATTTTTTTTTTGATTTCTTGCTCAGTTGCTCTCGGTCTTACTCTGTCTATTGCGCGCATCTGTCTCATCTATAATTATTTTGCTCCTTCTTCGACAGTCTCCCTCATCTCTCGATTTGGATCGGTGTTCGATCACTCGGTGCTAATGTCGGCTGCTCCTCTTTGCTGATGCCATATCTATCATCTCTTTCTCGTACCTAGTGGCCGGTGTAGTCTGATTAATCGATATCGACATCGATGGAAAACGGTGGAATAATTATTTGGAGTCGCTGAACTTTGCGAAGCCGCCTCACTAGATTTGAAGCCAAATACCTCATAAAGAGGATCTGTTGTCGAACGGTTCCATAGAGAACCAGGACCGAGCACTGCCATCACCAAGTCTAAATTCACGAACAATGTTGAGTTCCTGGATTCGGATTTTCGCTGAATAGGTATTATTCCCGATTTAATATAGGTTTTTGATTTTGTTAAGATTTTTAATTCTTAATTTAAATTAATTAATTTATGGAATGAAATTTGTTTGATTGGATTTATGAATTTTTTTATTGATGGAAATTGGATTGAGATTGAGATTTGTGGATTGGAAATTGAGATTGAGATTTGAGTAAATTCATGCCTTCTAGGTGTTTGATAAAATGTCTAGAAGAAGAATCACCATTAGAGTTTGAATCCCAAGTTCATGCTTATTAGGTGTTTCATAAAACGTTTAGGAGATGATTTGAGTGGAACTTGACTTTAGATTTTCCTGATTAGAATTGGTTAACTACAGATGTCATTTATATGAGGTTTTATTGTTGATCTAAGGTTTGAAGTGGAATTTGATTGGAGTTGGAAAAGGTTATTGAAATTAGGTTTACCATGCGAAATTTTGTTCACTGAATTACTATTACTGGTGCTTATATTCTCCATGGTGAAAGGGTGTTAATGTTTCTTACAGGCTTTGAGTTTTATGCCTAACAGTTCTCATTTCCTCAATGGAGACACACACACACACACACACACATAATTGTGGTACCATTTTTTGTAGCTGATCCTAAGAAAACTAAGCATTTGCTTGCCCTTGATAGAGCTAATTAAGGAAAGACTCCACTTATTCAAGGCCAACCTTTTGGAAGAGGGTTCCTTTGATGCTAGCATTGCAGGGTGCGTGGGTGTTTTTCATACTGCTTTGCCCTTTTACCATGATGTCAAGGATCCACAGGTTACTGCTTATCTCTTAGTTAAATAAAATTCTAGCTTCTCTTGAGATACTGTTAAGTTTTTTGGGTCTGATGTATAGTATGAGATTCAAGAGTTCAGACAAAGACTTCTTGTTTCATGTCCTTATTGGATGCTGAATAATACTGGTTCTGCACGGCTCTCGTTTCAGGTAGAAGTAATTGATCCAGCAGTAAAGGGGACCCTTAATGTTCTTGGTTATGTTGCTGGAGCTTCATTTGTGAAAAGGGTAGTTATCACTACCAAAAACACAGGAAATAGCCACGGGTTTTTAGCCACGTCGTACAGTCGTTGCCAAATCCGTAGCTGATAGCCACGACTATAGCTACGGTTTGACAAGCCGTAGCTATAATAGCGTCGAATGAAAATATTCGTGGCAAACCCCGTGGCTAGGGATGAAGGAATAATTTCGTGTCCAAAATGTCGTGGTTTTTAGCCACAAATATAAGTGCCGTGGCTGGTGTCATGACTGTTAGCCACGACTTTGGCCACAGTCACATTTTCCGTGGCCGAATTCGATGCCATTTTTGGCGAGTCTTACCTGACGTGGCAATGTAGCCACGAATTTAGCCACGAATCATATCCATTGCTGTACTCATGGCTTAGAATGTGAGGCAATTAGCAATATATGACCCGAGTTGGAGGTGAACATCCACGAATTTAGCCACTGTTGGATTATCCGTGGCTGTATTCGACGCTAACAGAGACGCCCATTATCCTTTTTGGTGTATCCGAGTAGAGGAAATT
This sequence comes from Persicaria maculosa, assembly GCA_963922045.1. Lineage (NCBI taxonomy): Eukaryota > Viridiplantae > Streptophyta > Magnoliopsida > Caryophyllales > Polygonaceae > Persicaria > Persicaria maculosa. Next base: position 54,087,007 of record OY998253.1, read on the forward strand.
CACAAAAAGGGTCAAAAGATATTCACTCAATCTAAATATGGTCAAGCCCAAATTAAATATCAATTTGTAAGCCCAAAATCTCACAAAAAAAAAGGTAGGGCCAAAAGATATGGTCAAGCCCAATTTTAGAGAGTCAAAGCCCAAAAAGGGTCAAGCCCATTAGTATTAGTCAAAGCCCAAGGAATATGGAAGCCCCAATTAATAGCCCTCGACGTATAAAGAAGCCCATCCTTAGTAGCCACGGATACGACCGTGGCTAATGTCGTGGCTATTTTCAGTTGAGGTCATCCAATGCAATTCGTACTTTCTACTTCAATTTGATCACTTTTACTGGAGGGTGAAAGCACACTGCGCGCACAGAGCACGTTGTCGTCTTCTCTCCACAGTGCAATGGAGGATTGGTGGGTTTGAAGAGCCATTTTTGAATTTGAGAGGTAGGTGTCACATATATAAATTATATTATATATTTAATATATTATGAATGTATATACATAGATATTTATATATTATGTGTGCTATGTGAGATATATTTAAGTAATTATACATAGGTATTTAAATGGAATTTGAAGAGTGTATAGATCTACATCATTACTTAGTTGTATCTGATTTTTGGAATTTTTAATTAGACTTCTAATAGTATATATATATAATTTAACACTTCAATGGTTAATTAGTTGTATAGATCTACATCATTACTTAGTTGTATAGATCTAAATAATTTGAAAATTTGGAGAGTGTAAAAGTGTTGTGTTTATGGAATTTGTGTATATATATTTGATTTTTAAATAATATAGACTTTTAAGAGTAATGTAATTAACACTTAAAATTGTTACTATAGATCCACATAATTACTTATATAGTTGTATAGATCTAAGTAGTTGTGTATAGATCTACTTATTATTATATATAATGTACAATAATTTGTATAAAGTTGAATATAATTTTATTTATAGTACTTAGTTTATATATTTTACATATGTACAGAAATTGAATTGGGGAAGTGCAATGGATGATCGAGCATGGATGTATGAAGGATTAAACGATGAATTCTTCAAAGGAGTGGATTAGTTTATTAAGTTTGCATTAGAGCATCCACTTTATGTCGATGAACGCAAGATTAAATGTCCCTGTTGGCGATGCACTAATTGCAAATGGTACAGAGCAGATGAGGTTAAGAGTCATTTATATCATCGTGGGTTTATGAGTGATTATCATCGCTGGACAGCACATGGTGAAACTATCGCGCCAAACCCGCAATTGTCTATGTATGATCAGTTAACGGCAGAACAAAGGATGGTGTTTGACATTGCAGGTCCGAATTATGTTGTATATATCCTATATCTGTTTTAATGTTCGATGGAAATGATGTTGAATATCCAATTCAAGAATTTCAATCATGGGGTTTTCAAAATAGCAGGTCCGAGCTTTGTTCCTCCTCGTTGGTTTAATGTTGACGGAAATGATGGTGAATTCCAAGAAGCTAATCATGGTGAAGACATGATGACAGACGAGGCTGATCTCTTAGCAACACAATTTGCTCAAAGTCGCCAATGCCCCGGTGTTTGAAGGTTGTACTTCACATACGCAATTGTCCTTTGTGAGTCGACTTATGAGCTTGAAGTGTGAATATAATGTCTCCCAACCACTCTTCAATGGATTCATGCAATTGTTTGATGAAGTGTTGCCTTCTAACCATAAGATTCCCACTAGTTACTATGAAACCGAGAAGGTGGTTCGAAGTTTGTGTCTGCTAGTGGAAAGAATAGCCATGTGCCCTAATGGTTGTATGTTGTATTGGAAGAATGATGCCAATGAAGAATTGTGTAGGTTTTGTGGGCATGCAAGATATAAAGTTGCGAGTAACGGAAGACGCACTCCACACCAAGTGTTATTCTACTTACCTCTAACTCCGAGACTTCAGAGATTATATGCTTCTAAGGTGACAGCTAGCCACATGACTTGGCATGCAGAACATGTAACAGAAGAGGGAATGATGTCTCATCCATCCGATGGAGATGCTTGGAAAAGGTTAGACACAAAGCATCCTGATTTTGCTTTAGAAGCTCGTAATATTCGTTTGGGTTTATGCACTGATGGCTTTGCTACCTTCAACAAAAGTGGACATATTTATTCTTCTTTGCTGGTTATTGTTACTCCTTACAATCTTCCACCTCATATGTGCATGAAAACGGAGCATATGTTTATGTCATTGTTAGTTCCAGGACCGAAAAACCCGAAGACGTTGACTGATGTTTGCCTCCAACCTCTCATTGATGAGTTGATGCAGTTGTGGGAGGTCGGTGTACCTACTTATGATGTCTCGAGGAGAGAGAACTTCATTATGCGTGCAGCTCTGCTTTGGACAATAAGTGATTTCTCTGCATATGCTATTTTGTCGGGATGGAGCACTGCTGGTTTGATGGCTTGTACGATTTGTATGGAATAAGGATCTGATGGTTTTCGGCTGAAAAATGGAAGGAAGGCTACCTGGTTTGATTTCCATAGAAAATTTTTAGACATTGACCATCTCTTTTGTAGAAATAAGAAGGACTTCTATCGAGGGCATGCAGAGATAGCATTGCCACCGCCAATGCTAACGGAGGAGCAGATATGGGAGCAGGTATGTCAGTTGCCAACGGTCATTGATGATCCTTTTCACACGTCGCCAGACTATGGGATTTCGCATAAGTGGACTAAGCAGAGCATTTTCTGGAGACTTCCGTATTGGAAGGACCTTCTCATCCGTCACAATCTCGATGTTATGCACATTGAGAAAAATGTGTTTGACAATGTCTATAACACCGTGATGGATATCCCTGGTAAGATGAAGGACAACTTGAATGCACGGAAGGATCTTCGCCAATATTGTCATCGACCTGAGCTGGAGGTAGCTGATGACCACAGAGGTGCAAAACCTAAAGCAATTTATACCTTATCACGAGAGGCGAAGAAAAAGGTGGGTCAATGGTTGAGATCTGTGAAGTTTCCGGATGGCTATGCTTCTAATATGGGAATATGTGTTATGAGTGAGGATGGCACTCTCACTGGGATGAAGAGCCATGACTGTCACGTGATTATGGAGAGACTCTTGCCGATTGCTTTCAAAGAGTTATTGCCACCAACCGTTTGGGGTCCTTTAACTGAGCTGAGCATCTTCTTCCAGACTATTTGTTCATCGAGCTTGTCCGTTACTGGGATGGAACAGTTGAAGCGCATGATTCCTATATTGGAATGTAAATTAGAGTGTATCTTTCCTCCATCCTTTTTTGACTCCATGGAGCACCTCATTGTTCATTTACCGTATGAGGCACAAATAGGCGGCCCAGTGCAGTATCAATGGATGTACCCTCTCGAGCGGTTTTTATATCATTTAAAACGGAAGATCGTCCAAAAGAGTAATGTTGAAGCGTCAATCGTGATGGCATATTTAAGGGAGGAAATAGCATATTTATCGGTTCACTACTTTCATTCGCATGTTCCTTCAAAATTGAGGAGAGTCGCGAGAAATGATGTTTCCGACGGTGAGGATTATGCCTTCTCCATTTTCAATCACCCTGGTGCGGGTCGTGGCAAGGAGAGAACAAGGTGGTTGAATGAAGATAATGAGTGGAAGGCCGCACACACGTACGTGTTGGTCAATTGTCCGGAAGTACAACCATACCTCGAGTGAGTAACATTTCTTATCAATTAGTTATATATTTTCGATTTTATATATGTCAGCATGCATCTTATACGTATATATGGAAATTCAAACATGTAGGCTATTCGTGGCTACATTGGGGGGAGATGCATGCGGAGATGACACCATTGAACAACTATTTGCGGATTGGTTTAAACAATATGTGAGTATAAATATACTTTGCATATAAACATATATTATATATAACTCGATCGTTTCTTACCATAATAATTTTATTTTGTTTTGAAGGCCATGGATAGAAACAATGGAATTGTTCCAAATACTCTCTTGTGGTGTTTGACATGGGGTCCAAATGTGGAAGCAAAAAGTTGGGGTCGATACATTATCAACGGCTACAAGTTCAAGACTCTACAACAAGGTGTTGGAAAGATGAAAATGAATAGTGGGGTATGTGTTCGAGCCTCAAACTATGCGAATGCGGAGTCAGATTTCTTTGGTCTTCTTGAAGAAATCATCGGGCTTGAGTACCTAAGTACAAATGATTACCCGCTTAAGGTAGTCTTTTTCAAGTGCAAAATGGTTCGATCCAACGACACGTGGAACACAAGTTCATCCGGTCTACCAATTTTTAGAAGTCAATCATAAATTTTTTTATCAGCGGTACGAGCCTTTTGTACTCGCACAACAAGCTGTGCAGGTTTACTACCTTCAATATCCAGGAGCCCCATGTGATCGAATGGATTGGTATCATGTCTGCAAGACAAGGGCTCGACACAAGATAGAAGAGAGATGGGTATCCACGACCCCAACAGATGTAGCTATTGCGTACCAGTCATACAAAGTGAACCACGCTCAATACTCCATTGACATCGATTTAGAAGACTCACCCAATTCCTTGCGAGATCCTTCCGGTGCATATGATGTCTGTGATGACTACGATGGAGATGCCTATGAGGATGAGGTTTCTGCTGATGGAGATGCCTTTGATGAGGGTGAGGTTCCTGGTAATGGAGATGCCTCCGATGAGGATGAGGTTCCTGCTGATGGATATGCCTCCGATGAGGATGAGATTCCTGCTGATGATGAAGACTCAGAATAGACACACACTGCTTATGAAGACAGACATGGACATCAAACAGGCCTAACAATGCAGATTTTCCATTATGTATGCACCACCCAAATTTTTTTGTCATGTATATAGACCTGTGAGGGAATCGAACCCACATCACTGTGCATGCACAATGCTCTTCCAAATTGAGCTAACAGGCCGAGCAACGCAGATTTTCAATTATGTATTTGTATGCCTATCTTCTTTTTCAAAATGCCAAGCTTTCACATTCTTAGTGTCTCTAGGAAACAGGCTGACAATATTCACCAACCTATACATTATATATATATATATATATATATATATATATATATATATATATATATATATATATATATATATATATATATTCCTTTAACAGCAGCCAATGGACAGAATATTAACACCACTCCCTAAACTGAATTCCATAGAAAAAATTAACAACACTTGAAAAACACTGGTACCTTTGACAGCAGCCAATGGACAGCACATCAACACTGACTTTTACAACCCCACAACATCAAATTCAAGTTCAACAACACTTAGGTTGAAGCATCAAACAGGCTGACAATATTCACCAACCTATACCAAAACCACACCTGAACTAGTTATCCATAAAGTCACATTTAGGTTGAAGCATCTATAGATTAAACAACATCACACCTCTTTCTCCCATCTCTCATTGAATCAAATAATAGATCATCACACAACACACACACAAATGACATTTAGACATCAAACAGACTGACAATATTCACCAACCTTTACCAAAACCACACCTAAACTAGTTATCCATAAAGTCACATTTAGGTTGAAGCATCTACAGATTAAACAACATCACACCTCTTTCTCCCATCTCACATTGAATCAAATAATAGATCATCACACAGCACACACACACAAATGGAATTTAGACACAAACCAATTAGTTGATCAATCAGGTAAGCATTTTCCAATGACTATCCGATTATCACATAATTATATATTGAACAACAAGAATTTGCTGTATTCTACAACTCAATTGAAAATAAATAACCACGAATGCAAAATAGGAGCAAGTTACCTAAACCAAGCACGATGTACAAATTAAACTCTAATCCAAGCTTAAAAACGAAACCCTATGTCAATCTAAAACTGAATTCCACTTAGCAGTGCAACAACAATTCAACAAACATGCAACAGTGAGACGAAATTTTAAATTTCATAAATCACTTAACATATTAGACACGAAATTTGGCATGGCAGTGCATATACACCGTAAATCAGAGTTGGGCAACACAATAAATTGCATAAAGAAAGATGCAAATGAAACAGAAGAAGGAAGGAACCACACTTCCATAGCCAAATCTCATAAATCAACCGCCAGAGCAGCATACAAAGTAGAAACCATTTTTCGATTTTCAGATACATCACCAATCAAGATTCTATCAACAACATTCAAATAAAATAGACTTTTAAGAGGGATGGAACCTATGATCCGTTTCAACAATTGAAGAATTGGATTTAGAGATGAGACAACTACCCAAGCTCGATTCAAATGAAACAGAGATGAAACAGAATGAGGATGAGACATATCCCAATCGAATCTCCTTTGTCTCCGGAGATTCGAATGTGCTTACCTTCTCCGGCGATTTGAGGAACCCTAACTCATCTCCCCCTCTAGCAATTGTAACCCGATTAGAGATGGGCCTTTTTTTTACCCGAAATATGATGGGCCTTTTTTTAACCCGGCCCACACCCTAATTCAGAAACCCTCTCTACCAATTTTCAGGACGCGGGCGAGGGAAATCCAAAATTTTCAATTACCCGGCAAATGAAACATTTCAACTATTCCGAATTAATTCTGAAACCCTACCTCAGAAACCCTAACTCTCTAAATCTCTCAATCTCTCATCTCTAGCCTCCTCTCTCATTCTCTATGTCGATGAAACCCTAATTGAATCTCTCAATCTCTCAATCTCTCAATCTCCATCTCTCATCTCTCCAGAAACCCTCTTTCAATCTCTCAATCTCTCAATCTCCATCTCTCATCTCTCCAGAAACCCTCTTTCAATCTCTCAATCTATGCTCTGAATCCCCTCTACCCTCCCTCCACTCAAAAACCCTATCTCAATCTTACAAATTGCGAAGATGAGGGGAGGCTTAAGGAGATCTTCTCGCCATGACACAAGCCGACCACCACTAGCTCCGGACATGACACGGACAAGACCACAAGTAACTGCCGCCACTGGCTCTACTCCGGCGCCCTCTCCTGCCAATGCCTCCCAACCCGTTATTTCTCCTGCTACATCTCCGGTGCCCCATCAGCTAGATCCCCGGCCAGGGTAAAGGCAAGGGCCACCACTCGAGTGACCTCTCCTACCAGGGGCTCCAAACGTGCAAGCGTAGTGACCTCCTCCTCCCAAGATGTTGATGGTTAACCATGGTTAAGTATGAGTTCATTTCTGAAGCTAACTGTGTATATTTTTTCATGCTAATTCTTGTTACTAGTTTCATGGTCAAGCCAACTCTGTATATTTTTTCTCAAGCCAACTATATTGATAACATTTTTTTTTATGTTTTTGGGTTTTATGTGAAGCTTTGATTCCACAAATCCAGCGTATGGTGTCTTGCTCCAAGTTATTCATTCACATTTTGATGGACCCTACATAAGATGGGGTGATGTTCCTGAAATAACAATAGAGTTATGGTGGGGAATGTTCAAGGTAAAAAAAATGTCATTACTTGTGCTAACATTCAATGCTTAAGTGTGAATTGTTTACAATTTGACTTCTTTGTTCCATATGTCTAGAAGCGAACACGATGGGATGAAAACCTTTAATCAGAAGCAGTTGTGTACAAGGCTTTCAAAACAAAGGGAGGGGACCACCTTAGGAACGTATTTGGGAAGGCTCGCAATGGAAAAACAAAGAAGCCTACATGGGTGAAGCAAGTGATATGGGTCCAAATGGTGGAGAAATGGGCAAAAGAGGATAAATTTCGCCGTCAATCTGAAGTTAACAAGAAAAACAGAGCCATTGCAACAGAGAAAGGGACTCCAATTTTCAGTGGTGGATCGTTTTCGACAACTGTAATGAAGGATCGACTGGTATGTTAAAATTAAATCAATTACTGTTGTTTTCCCATTTCATATAGTTTAAACACTCTTAAAGTCATTATTAACCATCTATTTTGTTTGCATATGTGCACTAATTAAATGTATATATTTACTTACAGAGGCAGGAGCTTGGAAAATATCCAACCCCAAAGGAAACATTTGAAAAGTGCCATAGGAAAAAAGATGGATCTTGGGCCGGTGCTCAATGCCAAGAAACGGTGGTAAGTAACAACTTCAATCGTCCCTTTATGTTATGTACTTGTTATGTGAATAGTCTTTATGACTTTGTTTGGTACCTTGCTATACTTGGGTATTTTTTATGCTGCTGTATGGGTTCTGAGTGCATCAGCTTCCAATATGTGATTATTATGTGTAGGTACTCGTATATATTTTGTGTTGGTGATTCGGTTGTGTTGTATATGTTATTGAGCATGTATGTTTTATGAAATTGGTTAGTATATGTCTGTTTTTTTAAGGGTCAGTTTGCAGGAAATTGGTTGTGATTATTATGAGTAGGTACTAGTATATATTTTGTGTATTGGTGATTGGGTTATGTTGTGTATGTTATTCAGCATGTATGTTTTATGAAATTGGTTAGTATATATGTGTTTTTTTTGAAGGGTCAGTTTGCAGGAAGTTGGTGATTGGGTTGTGTTGTCTACGCTATTGAGCATGTAAATTGTCTCCTGTTGTGAATGTCTGATAAATTGGTTTTCTTGGGTTGCATTAAACATTTTACACCTTAATATGATCATGTGATCTAATTTTAATTTTGTTGCTGCTGCTTTCTTTACATTGTTTTCCTGTTGTGCTCTTCTAATGTCTGATAAATTGGTTTCGTTGGGCTCTTCTAATGTATGATAAATTACTTGTAACACCATCGAACCTGTTGCTGCTTTCTTTACATTGTTTTCCTGTTGTGCTCTTTTACATTGCTTCTGGTTTTGTTATATTGCATTTAACATCTTGGTCATGTTCTTTGGCTAGGAAAAGTTCGACCATTTGGTAGAAGAAGAGGCCTTGCTTGATGATGATGTCTCTGAGAATGCATCCCACTCGGTTGACATGAATGCTTTGTGGCTCAAGACGACAGAAGGTGTGAAGAAAGGTCGGGTTCTGGGCATGGGATCGGAGGCGCCAGCTATGTTGCACTCAAAGCCGAATCCAAAATCTGTTGCACCAGCTGTTGCATATGCTGGTGATGCCCCTTTGAAGGAATATGTCTTGAACTTTCAAGCATGAATCAAGACTTGAGGAATGAAATGGTGGAGTTAGGGGATAAGGTGCAGATCCAGGTGACCACAAACCTCAGGGAAGAAATGTCGTCATTTGGAGATCGAGTGCAGGAACAAGTCAACTCAAGTGTCCGACAAGACATGGTAGCTATTCCGGAGCAACTAATGGACGAGACTAGGAAGGCCAATGAAGCTTGGCAGGAGAAGCTCCTCAGCACCATGATGCAATTCTGTAAGGGCAAAGGCAAATCAAAGTAAGTTGTGTGTTTCTGTTTTGGGTTCCCACGTACTGTCTTCAGACTTAGTCGTATTTGCACATGTCGTGCTGTTGATCGAACTTGCGGGTTTGTTTTGGTTGTGTTGTGGATGGTTGAACTTCTGGTTGTGTTTTGGATGGTTCTGGATTTGTTTTGTATGTGTTTTGGATGAACAAATGATGAAAGTGGTATGTGTTAATTTTGTATGTGTTTGTGCCCAGCTATAATAAATAATTATATTATATTTATTACCGAGCTCACAATACATTTAATAATATATAGCCACAAATTTAGCCACGAATTAGCCACGGACATAGCAACGACTATTATGCCACATGGCCACGTCCATAGCCACGGGCTTTATGGCCACGTCTGTAGCCACGGGCATAGCCACAGACCTTACGCCACATGGACACATATGTGGCCACGACATTAGCCACGACACTAGCAACGACCTACCAAGAGATGTCCCCTGGGTGGCCACGGCTTTAGCCACGACACTATTCGTTGCTGTATTCGTGGCTACAGCCACGGATGACACCTTTCCGAACCGGCCACGGACATAGCCACGGATATTGTGTTAGTGGCTGTTAGCGTCGAGGCATATAGCCTCGAATGGCGACGAACGTCAAATTCATGGCTATGCCCGTGGCTAAATTGTTTAGCCACGGAAATTCGTGGCTAATTCGTGGCTATTTGACAGTGGTTATTTCCTGTGTTTTTGGTAGTGGATGACGTCTTTAGTAGCTGTTGTGGTATACAATGGTAAACCTCGAACACCTAAAGTTGTAATGGATGAAAGCTGGATTTCAAATCCAGATTTCTACAGGGAGACAAAGGTGAGAAATTATAATATTTTGCAATATTCTCGTTGAATTTGCATTGATCTCTAGAGGCCTTATTTTGCTTGCTAAAATAATATAGTTGCATTACATGTATCCATGTTTCTGTCAATCAATTAAAAGCAAATTAACTCTAGCTAGAAATATAAAAATATTAAGAATGTAGAAATAGCTAGGTGTTAATGTGCCTTGAACGATTGTTTACCGGCGACGCATCGGGAGGTCCCCGCCCCCCGGCGGTGGTCTCGCTGATCGGTATGCGATGTTTATTGTAAACGGGCCTATCGTCTGTCTATTTTGGGCTTTCAATCCATTTTCTGTTTAGGGTTTCATGAGTCTCTTCATATACTCATGAAATGCCGAGCCCTTGTAACCTAATCTGTTTTCGTCTCCTCTAATACAAAACTGGTTCTCTGCCCGTGGACGTAGGCAACACACCGTTGCTGAACCAGGTAAATCTCTGTGTTGTTCTTCGCTAATATCATTCTCGTTATAACAAGCTGGTATCAGAGCTTTGGTTGTTAATTTTCGCCGAGAATGATGTCTGGTTCTGTGTTGAAGATCGACAAGTTTACTGGAAGAAATTCTTTCAGTCTGTGGCAGATTAAGATGCGGGCTTTGCTTAAACAGCAAGGTTTATGGACACCGTTGGCCGCCGACAAGAAGGGGGCAGATACAACCACCGCTCAATACGATCTTCTGGAGGAGAAGGCTCATTCGACGATTATGTTGTGTCTCGCAGACGACGTCATAACAGAAGTTGCTGATCAGGAAACCGCAAGCAAGCTGTGGCTAAAGTTGGAGTCTTTATACAGGACAAAGTCTCTAACGAACAAGTTGCTTCTGAAACAACGGTTGTTCGGGCTGCGTATGCAGGAAAGTACATAACTTAGAGATCATCTTGATCAACTTAACAATTTATTACTTGAATTGCGTAATATTGATGTTAAGGTGGAGGACGAAGATGCTGCCCTAATTCTGCAGGTATCTCTACCCCCCACATACGAGAATTTCGTTCAGTCGTTCGTCGTTGGGAAGTATACCATCACGTTGGAAGAGGTTAGATCGTCGTTTCACAGCAGAGAGTTGCGTCTAAAGGCAACCGCGTCGACTACAGACAATCAGGCTTCCGGGCTTGTGGCAAACGGAGGCAAATCTGACGGTAGAAAGGGCAATAAGAAAAGGCATCGGCAAGATCGCAAATCAGACCCTAAACCAAACGATGTCTGTAACTACTGCAAGGAGAAAGGTCATTGGAAGAATGACTGTCCGAAGAAGAAGAAGCAAGAGGAGGAAAAATCTGGGTCTAGAGCAGTAGCTGATCGTGGCAATACTTCTGAGGAGGATATTGTTCTGTTAGCTGATGATCACACACACCGGGCTGATGTGTGGTATCTTGACTCTGGGGCATCCTATCACATATGTCCTAAAAGGGAGTTGTTTGCAACATATAGTCGTGCTGATGGGGGCAATGTATCCATGAGGAATGATGCTCTCTACAAGGTTGTTGGGACTGACTCAGTTAGGTTTTGGACAGATGATGGGAAATTTCGCACATTGGAGAATCTGATATCCCTAACAGTGTTAGACGACAAAGGGCTCAGGTACACAGGTTATGGGGGAAAGTTGCTTGTGTTCAAACTTCAAAGGCTCTGATGTCTTTCTGGAGGGAGTCAAGCAGGGAAAGAGAACTTTGTACACCCTACAAGGTTCCTCAGTTACAGGTGTTGCAGCGGCTGTTTCTGCTGGGGTTCAGGAAGCTGATCAGACCAGGCTTTGGCATATGAGGTTGGATCATATGAGTGAAAGGGGGATGCAAATTCTCTCGAAAGCAGATCTTCTGGGAGGCCATAAGGCCCAGAGCCTTGAGTTTTGTGAGCATTGTGTGTTTGGGAAATTACGTCGCAACAAATTTCCTAAATTAGTTCATCAGACAAAGGGCACGCTGGATTACATCCATTCAGACTGTTGGGGTCCTTCACGTGTTCGGTCCTTGGGCTGTCACACGTATTTTCTGTCTCTAATTGATGATTACTCTAGGATGACTTGGGTATTCATGATGAGGCATAAAAGTGAGGCATTCAGTATGTTCAGGGAGTGGAAGACTCTAGTAGAGAATCAGACTGGAAAGAAGGTCAAAAGGTTGCGAACTGATAATGGTCTGGAATTCTGTTCATCTGAGTTTGATGGGTTCTGCAGAGATGAGGGCATTGCTCAACATCATACAGTCAGATACACACCACAACAGAATGGTGTAGCAAAACGAATGAATCAGACTCTTCTGGCAAAAGCAAAGTTTATGCTTTCCAATTCATGCCTTGATAGGAGATTTTGGGCAGAAGAAGTTTCAACGGCTAGCTATCTCGTTAATCGAAGCCCACAAACATGTATAGACTGCAAAACACCTTATGAGGTGTGGACTGGTAAGGATGCTGACTACTCTAATCTGAGGGTTTTTGGGTGCAGTGCTTATTATCATGTTGATGAGGGTAAGCTAGAGCCAAGATCTAAGAAGGGAGTCTTCATAGGCTATGGTACTTGATGTGGTCTAAACCAACACAAGAATAGTGTAGCCTGAACCAACCTCGCAAGAATACGAGATCAATTGCAGTATACGGGTATCGATCACGGGGATTAAATCTGTATCAATTGTTATCTGGAACTAATAAGCTAAGCCAATAAAGGGGGATTTGATTTTTCAATTAAACTAGGAAAAACAACCAAAAGTTATGAATAAAATATATATGAGAAATAATTCCAGGGTTAAGGATTCCGATGACAATGCCACAAAGAATTCAACCCGATGTTCACTCGAACTTCATCTTCTTAATATGTCAAATTAAAGGTAAATTATCTAAAGTCATCACTACTCAGCTGTCGCATGTTGTAGTGATTGTGTCTAAATTAACAAAATCTAGACCCTTTAAGCTCTTTATAGATCTTAGGAGAAAATCAATTAAACTTTCGCTGCCGCGCTCCGCCTAACCGATTCAAACCTAAGAATCTACGATAATTTATTAATCCTCGAGAGTCCTCAACAATCGTTTAAATGTCACAATAACAATTGTTGATTCCTCAAGTTCAATCCTAGGTTCCGATAGACACAATTCCCCTTTCGGGTTCATGAAATCCATCCAAATATCAAATTTCAATTCTCAGCGGCAGCATCGATCTTGAATCTAAAAAGGATTCTAATCGATTCACATCAACTAGGTTAAGCAACTAGGATCAAATCAATTCATAAAATTCAGACAAAGTTCAAGCAACCATCGAAATCAAACAATTTGCGACATTGTCGGGTTCACCCTAACCCTAGAACGGAGAATTTAGCCAAGCATGGAAGAATTCATCATCAAATCACTAAATTGAAACATGGAAATAGATAGAAAAGCAAAGACCGTACTAAAGGGGAAATACCAATCTTGAATTGAAATAATGTAATCTCCAAGCAAATATGTTTAAAGTTCCCCAAATCTAACTCAACAAACGGTCGTCAAAAGAGAGCGTCCAAACGAGGGTTTCGAGAGAGCCTCAAAGAAATGTCCGAGACAAACCCCTAATATCATATTATTAAACCCATAAAATAATAATAAAGCAATGCTAAAAAAGGTTCGGCTCGAAATAGGCCGATCTGTACAGTGCACGCCCGCGCGGACAAGGTGCACGCCTGCGCACATCTTTTCTGATGGCTTTGTCTGTGATCGAGCTTCTGCACGCCCGCACGATCAAAGTGCACGCCCGAGCACCTCTGTTTTGCAGTGAAGCCTATGATGCACGACCACCTTGCTCCTTATGCTTTTGCTTCTTCGCCTTTTATCCTCGTTCCTCCTATATGATTTCCGCTCGGCTCTTCTTTGCTTCTGTACCCATGTTGTAAGGAGGAAATCGAGTATGCAAAATTAAATATAAATAATCACAACAAACCACATTCCGTCCCTTGCAAATGATTACAAGACTTCCTCCCGATGCAGCAGTGGGAAGTCAGGATCGATCCACGAGGAAGCGTGTCAGCGGATCCTAGGTAGCGGTGGAATCTCACAGAAGTCGACAACAGGGGTCCTAGATATCGAGTACAGCAACTCGACAGAAGATCGGACAGTCGAACACAGCGCAGCAACAAGCACAGGGGTTGGTCGATCTCGACAAGAGCTACTCGAGATCGAGTAGGGTCTTCGTCGACGTCGGCTTGGGTCTTGTCGAGCACCTGCACACAGAAGCTACAGCGACCTGGGTCAAAGATCAGTAACTCGAGATCGAGTAGTGCTAGTCGATCTCGAGGAAAACAGAAACTAAAAGGAAAGAAAATAAATGCAAAGGCTTTGGGGATTCGAACTAAACTGTATAAAAAGGACTTCCAAGATTGGGGTTTGCGACAACGATAACCAAGCATGCATAAGGCAGAAATAAAACAGATAATCATGTGAATCACATCAAAGGACTAAGCTTTTGCCTTTTCCAACAATTACACAACTCTTTCAAGAATCCCTAATTGTCTCTACTGATTTTATGTTTACAATCCAAGTTGTTAGCATGAACCTCCATTAGATGGGTAATAAACACATAACAAGTAGTAGATGCTCAAAACATGATAAAAGTCGGATCTTTACCTCAGGCATGCAGGGCTATCGTCGGGCTCGCCCCAACCCTAGAATTGGGTGGACTACTCGTGCTTCATCGCAACCTCAGACATTGATTGATGAAAAGAAACTAATTGTATTAAATCAAACAGAGCTTACAACCAAAGGAAGCCAATTCCGCTCTCGCTTCACCAACTCCTCTTGGCCACTCACTCTCTCTCTCTACTACTTCTACTAATTGTTGTGTGATTGAATGAATAGAAATCAGCCCCCTAAGGCTTTATTTATAGGCTTCTAATCCTTGCTATTCAAGGATAGAAACATCTATATATCTATATCTAAAACTATATCTACAAGGCTTAATGATAAATAAAAGCAACAACATAATTAAATCTAAATAAGGGAATTATATCTAGAAGTCTCAAGTGGATAAATCTCTCTTCTTCATGATAGATCTTGATAAACCGGATAGACTCGGCAATCTTCGGCTCCAAGTAATCCCAATCCGAGTAGGATAGATCAAAACGCGTTACGTGGCTTCTGGAAGCTTCCTCGATCTCGAGTAAGTCTACTCGATCTTGAGTAGAATTGTAGTCGAATGGGCTGGCTTGGCGTCTCGGCTAGCTGGTGCTCGACAGGGCTCGGACAGGGCTCACAAGTGTACTCGATCTCGAGGACCTCTCCTCGATCTCGAGTTGGGTGGCCTTATCGACTAGGTCTTGTCGATCCCGATCCCGGCAGGTATCTAGGCATGACTCGTCGAGATGGACTATGGCTTGTCGATGTCGAGTAACCTTGAGCTCCGGTTGTCGCTTCTTGATTTTCTCCCGAAATGGTTCCCTATTCTGCAATATTAAACAGAAATTTATGTAGATCTCCATTTTTGACAAATAAGCATATACTACATAAATTCGACATATTCCCAACCCGAAATATGCAAAATGTAAAGAATATGGAACTAAAATATGCATAAGGACATGGTTACTTTGGAGACATCAAATCACCCCATACTTAGACTTGCTTGTCCTCAAGCAATAACCAAACAATAACCAAGACCTACAACAAATCCTTCAAGTCTTTGCCCTCGTCAAAAGCAACATCTCAAGTAGTAGCAATGTAAGACAAGTGAATTTAATGTCATCACACATATATGAGCGATCCATAGGCATAGGCCATATAAATCCAACCTCACAGGAATAATGTGTTTACACTCAACTCTCAATGTGTTTAGGCTATGTAGATCAACTCTCAACTCAATTCCATATACAATCTCATAAACATTGGAATTTAAATATAAATCCACTTCGCAACCAATTATGAAAATGCAACACGAATTACCAGGAGGACGTCGCTCAATGGAAGTCTTCAAAGAAGATTCCATTCGGCGGGGTTGTAATGGGGTTTGGTAAGAAATATAAGGGTATGGAATTATTTGGCCATGTGGTGCTTAATAAAATTCGGGAATCAAGACTCCTAAATCTCCAACACAACTCAACCAAACCATAACTCTCAATCATATGCATCAACCAAACTCTCCAACTTTTCTCAATGAAGTATGTAACCTTTCAAACTTCCTTAACCTCTCCAAAGTATGTATCTTGTGAATAATGAAAGAAATAAGGTAAATTTGGCTCATGCACTTTATTCATAAACTCAATCATATATACTTTTTCTTTTGCTTTTTTTCGATTTTTTTTGAACGAAAATAAAATAAAAACTAATGGTGCATTTATAGGGTGAGCCAAAAATCCTTTTACATAATATGTATAGCAAGATAAAAATATAAAACCAACCCATATCTCAATAAATTCCGAAAATTCTTCTTACTTGAAATACAACATAAGCTCATTCCTTCCACAAATCATTATTTCAACCAACTCTAAGTCTTAATTCCCAAATGGGGGTCAGGCTCAATTTGGCTAAGGATAATTTTGTGGAGTTTATAATAAAAGTCTCAGGCTAATGTTCTGCCTTCAAGCAGGGATAATGCAGGGTAGGTAAAGAGAGGATAAAATTGGCTTAAAAGGTGCCTCCATCACTTAATTCTCATTAACATAAACATATAAATGCATTGGCTTTGAATAACTGTCACAACATTTAGAGATGCATAGGAAGAGTAAATAAACTCAAGAAAGCAGAGGGATTTTTTTATGTTCTCCCTATAAGGCCAAAATTCTCACTGGGATAATTTTTGTTGGATTTTAACCTTTAGCTTAGGATCATATGTGCTCAATTTCATCACAAGTTCACAATCCACATAAAAACAATTTCGAGGACTTAGGCTAAACCTTCCAAACACGCCATAGGATTTATATGATCAAGTCAGTCATTATTTATCATCATAGGACATCTAAGTTAGGGTATACAAAATAAGACAATGCAAAAATTAAACATGCATTTTTTTTCTTTTTTTTCGACATTTTTTTATGTTTATTATTTTTTTTATTTTTTTATGCAAAAAACAAGACTAAAGTATGACAAAGGATTAAAATGCATAAAATTTAAACATGAGTGCATAACATAAAAATTTAAAATTTCACCATGTAAAACCAAAAGCAAGACTAAAACATATAGTAATGATAATGAGCCCTTCCCCCACCCCATACTTAAAATTTACAGTGTCCCCGCTGTATAAAATCAAATAAAATCAAGAGTAAAGGAAGGAACTCACAGGATAACACATCGAGGAGGGCAGAACAGGCATGTCGAGTAAAAATTCTTAGTCGATCTCGAGTAGTGCAACTCGATCTCGACGGGCTTCGTCTGCGTCCAGTGGCTTCTGAAGTCGAGGAGCTTCTGGTGGCTTAGTCGATATCGAGTTGGCCTACTCGACATCGATGAGTTTCTGGGCTACTACTCCTTGTCGTCGTCGACTTGGCCTTCGTCGACTCTGACTGTTTTTCAGGGACTTCTTTATTCCACTTTTCGCGATCCTTATATGCTTGCCGACCTAAAAGTGTTAGATTGCACACAAAAACACGACTATCCACAGGAAGTATTCTAAAAGACATAAAACCAAAACAAAAAAAAAAAAACAAAAACCAAAAACTAAAAAGTTTAAAAGTTCCAAAATTCATAAAGTTTTATATAAATGCTCTAGATTTTAGAGTCGCTAGGCTGACTTCTCCGTTTGCGCTCAAGGACCATTAGTGTGGGGCCCTGCTCTTGCCTGGCCCTTCTCCTGGATCATCTAGGTCCTGATGGTAGTATGCAAGCTCAACTGACAGGTGGTTGCTTGCATCATCTCCTTTCTCTTTCTTCTACTTCCTTCCAGCTCTTAATTTTCGCAGATTCTCCCACCACGGGGCCTTACCTCCCCTTAAATTATTGATAAATTTCTTTATGGACTGAGGGGGAGTAGGATTCATACCTAAACTTACCTTTCCGGACCCAAAACAGAAATCTTTGGGCTTGGGGCTAGTCGATGTCGAGCACGACTGGTCGACCTCTAGTACAGGAACCCCATACTTAGGCTCTGGGCAAGTCTGTGGCTCAACAGCGGAAGTCAACATCGACAGAGGCTTGTCGAGATCGAGTAGAACCCTTGTCGAGATCGAGTTGCTCTTGTCGACCTCGAGTACAGTGCTGGCGCTTTCCTCCGCTGTTTGCTGGGTCCCGTGGTTGCTGATGCTTTTCACCTCTAGCCATGAAATTTCCTCCTTTGCAGGACCAAAAGAGAAATCTAAAACCTCATCGCCTATGGTGAAGGTGAGCGATCGATTCTTGACACTAATCTTGGCATCTGCAGTAGCTAGGAAGGGTCTACCAAGAATAATAGGGCTAGTAGGATCTTCAGCACAGTCTATAATAAGGAATTCTGCTGGAACAAAGAATTTACCAACCTGGACGGGGACATTCTCAACTATACCTGTAGGGATGACCACTGTATTGTTTGCCATGTATAATTTGGCATCCACGGGCTCTATGCATCCTATTTTGACCTTCCGCCAGATTGATAAAGGCATGATGCTCACACTTGCTCCTAAATCACATAGAGACTCATATTTATATTGTCCAAAACCCACAGTAACAGAAAACTTACCAGGGCCAGGTCTCTTTTTAGGGAAGTGGAGTACTTTGCATTCGCCTGCGATCTCTGTCATGGATCGCTTCTTGCTTAGGATTTCCTTCAAAAATTTGACAAATCCAGGCATCTCTTGCAGGGCTTCTGTAAAAGGAATAGAGACATTCAGTTCTTGCAGCATATTAACAAATCTGGTAAACCTACCTGCAGTGGGATCTTTTTGTGCTTTGGAAGGGAAAGGCAGTGGCTTTTTCTGCTTCGGAGCCAGATCAGATGTCGGAGGTGTTGCAGAGTCGTCAACCTCGGCTTGTTGTTCGTCGATCTCGACCAAGGGGTCTTCGTGATTGAGTTGGGTGGTCGACCTGGAGTTGCTGGGCTGCGCAGTAGAGTCCGAGCTCAGCTTCTGGTCTGTGTCGAGCAGCTTCTTGTCGAGGTCGAGTACTATTTCCTCGAGATCGATTTGAGTCTGCTCTATGTCGAGTTGCTGCTCTGCCTTGTCTTGCTGCTTCCCGACCTCTGGCTCGTGTAATTGATGCCCACTTCTGAGTTTGATAGCTGCGACGTGTCCGATCTTCCCCTTAGGATTTGGTTCTGTTTGCTAAGGAGCTGTCCAGATGGTCGTGGGATCTGTGCAGCGATTTGACCCATCTGGGTCTCTATTCCCCTTTTCCAGATGTCTAGTTCTCCAAATTTTGTAGTGATGTTCTGGAACTGGTTGTTGATAGTGCCCTGGTTCCGACGCATCTCCTCAAGGATGAGCTATAGATCATCCTTCTTTTGATCCCTTTCTGGATGTCCTGGAGCTCTATAGGGTGGGGGATTCCTAGGGGGACCTTGGTTCCACTGTGGTTAATAGAACCTTTGATCTCCCAAGTAGCAATTGGGACCCCCCCCAGCGTAGGCTGCTTCCTCATGTGTCTCTGCCATTCTGACTTGCTCAGTGTGTGGCCACTCAGTAGTGGTGTGCCTCTGTGATCTGCATTTGATGCAAGACTGGTTGACAGATAAGTATTTGACTTGCTTGAGGAGCTTGCGATTCTGGTCTCTGTAGAACTGCTCCCTGACATCTGGGTCAATCTCCTTTGCTGGCTCATAGAGTGGCATAGATGGTGCTGGTCTGGCATAGGAGCTCTCCTCATAGTTTGCAGTAGACCCATATTTGTTGTCATAATTGGTGAGCTTGTCTAGCACACCCCATGCGTCAACTGGCGGCATCGTCAGATACTCATAGCGAGTATACTGGTTGATTCAGTCCTTGGTGACTTGATCAAGAGAGTTGAAGAAGATCTCCTGAATGATGTAGGGTGGCTGCCCATGAGTAGGGCAAGATCGCAGCAGTTCTTTGTAGCGTTCCCATGCCTTTGCTAGCGGCTCCCTAGGCTTCTGTATGAAGGCGGTGATTTTCTGGCGGAGGAGTGCTGTCTTGGCAGGTGGGAAGAATTTATTCAGAAATTCTTGCTCTACTTGGGCCCATGTTGTGAGTGATCTTGGTTTCAGCCCTTCAAGCCACTTCAGTGCAGGCCCGGCGAGAGACCAGCGGAAAGCTTTCATCTTGATATATTCCAGAGTTGTACCTTCAGCAAGAGTACAACACATGTCAAAAAAGTTGGTAATATGCTCATGAGGACACTCATTAAATTTGTCATAAAAAGCATTATTTTTAAGCTCTATAAGAAATTGAGTGTGAATTTCAAAAGAGTTTTCAGGGATTAGAATCGCCGATTCAGGCACGACGAGAGTTGGATGCATATAATCCTCTGCAGTAGTTGGGTATTGGGCAAGCTCAGCTTCTGCTTGTTCCCTTGCTGCTTTCTCAGCGGCGATAGCAGCATCTTTAGTGGCCAGTTCCCTTGTAAGCCTCTGTATCAGCTGCTCTTGTGTTTCTGCGGCAGCCATGGCTCTTTTCAGTCTAGCGTGGGCTTGTATAAGGCATTCTGGGTTGTCTAAGCCGTCAAACTCAGGTGGTTGACTAGAACGGCGCATACACCTGTAAAGTAAACTCAAAGAGAACGTGAGATTTTAACTACCTAAGGCGCGAATGATAGCTTCCCCGGCAACGGCGCCAATTTGTTGTAAGGAGGAAATCGAGTATGCAAAATTAAATATAAATAATCACAGCAAACCAGATTCCATCCCTTGCAAATGATTACAAGACTTCCTCCCGATGCAGCAGTGGGAAGTCAGGATCGATCCACAAGGAAGCGTGTCAGCGGATCCTAGGCAGCGGTGGAATCTCAAAGAAGTCGACAACAGGGGTCCTAGATCTCGAGTACAGCAACTCGACAGAAGATCGGACAGTCGAACACAGTGCAGCAGCAAGCACAGGGTTGGTCGATCTCGACAAGAGCTACTCAAGATCGAGTAGGGTCTTCGTCGACGTCGGCTTGGGTCTTGTCGAGCACCTGCACACAGAAGCTACAGCGACCTGGGTTGAAGATCAGTAACTCGAGATCGAGTAGTGCTAGTCGATCTCGAGGAAAACAGAAACTAAAACGAAAGAAAATAAATGCAAAGGCTTTGGGGATTCGAACTAAACTGTATAAAAACAACTTCCAAGATTGGGGTTTGCGACAACGATAACCAAGCATGCATAAGGCAGAAATAAAACAGATAATCATGTGAATCGCATCAAAGGACTAAGCTTTCGCCTTTTCCAACAATTAGACAACTCTTTCAAGAAACCCTAATTGTCTCTACTGATTTTATGTTTACAATCCAAGTTGTTAGCATGGACCTCCATTAGACGGGTAATAAACACATAACAAGTAGTAGATGCTCAAAACATGATAAAAGTCGGATCTTTACCTCAGGCACGCAGGGCTATCGTCGGGCTCGCCCCAACCCTAGAAGTGGGTGGACTACTCGTGCTTCATCGCAACCTCAGACATTGATTGATGAAAAGAAACTAATTGCATTAAATCAAACAGAGCTTACAACCAAAGGAAGCCAATTCCGCTCTCGCTTCACCAACTCATCTTGGCCACTCACTCTCTCTCTCTCTATTACTTCTACTAATTGTTGTGTGATTGAATGAATAGAAATTAGCCCCCTAAGGCTTTATTTATAGGCTTCTAATCCTTGCTATTCAAGGATAGAAACATCTATCTATATCTAAAACCATATCTAAAAGGCTTAATGATAAATAAAAGCAACAACATAATTAAAATTAATTAAGGAATTATATCTAGAAGTCTCAAGTGGATAAATCTCTCTTCTTCATGATAGATCTTGATAAACCGGATAGACTCGGAAATCTTTGGCTCCAAGTAATCCCAATCCGAGTAGGATAGATCAAAACGCATTATGTGGCTTCTGGAAGCTTCCTCGATCTCGAGTAAGTCTACTCGATCTCGAGTAGAATTGTAGTCGACTGGGCTGGCTCGGCGTCTCGGCTAGCTGGTGCTCGACAGGGCTCGGACAGGGCTCACAAGTGTACTCGATCTCGAGGACCTCTCCTCGATCTCGAGTTGGGTGGCCTTATCGACTAGGTCTTCTTGGCAGCGTCGGGTAGATCCTCTCGATGTGCTCGGTCTTGGCTCCACGGCTTTGTCGACCTCGAGTAATATAACTCGATCTCGAGGAAGGTGTCCGGGCATGGTCGGGTAGTCTCTCCTCGGCATCCTCGGGTGGCCTTCTCGACATGGGCTCCCCGATCCTGGTAGGTGTCTAGGCATGACTCGCCGAGATCGACTAAGGCTTGTCGATGTCGAGTAACCTTGAGCTCCGGTTCTCGCTTCTTGATTTTCTCCCGAAATGGTTCCCTATTCTGCAATATTAAACAGAAATTTATGTAGATCTCCATTTTTGACAAATAAGCATATACTACATAAATTCGACATATTCCCAACCCGAAATATGCAAAATGTAAAGAATATGGAACTAAAATATGCATAAGAACATGGTTACTTTGGAGACATCAACCCATCTCACATTTCCTCTAGCAATCTCTGCTTAGCTCCCGAAAACTCCTGAAAACACCACCATAAAGATAGTAGATCTCTATCCTAGAAACTAAATGAAAAACCTCTAAAAACACTTAAAACACATGAGAAATGACACAAACCTATGCTAAATGCATGTCCTAAATAATGCAAACTATGATGACATCAAAATACCCCATACTTGAACCTTGCTTGTCCCCAAGCAAGACTCGCTAAGTAATAAACCACAAGTGTAAGATAGGATCATTGTCTTAACTTATTCAAGCCCCTTTTGTAATGATATTTTGTCATCAGAACCTTAAGACAATTGCCATCATCACATGTTTGCTCATTATCATTAATACACAGCAATCAAAATCCCCTAACCCTCACAAGGATTTTTTTTCTTAATGACATACTCACTCAAATGTGTTTAAGGTTTAACATTACGCTCGGTCTCAACCATTTCACTTAATCTACCATAGGCTTGCAATAGCGTTCTAAATCTCCACCGTTGAGGATCATGCACATAACAGAAATCATGAGGGCCTTCTATAAAGTTGTGATGGGGCCAAGGTGGAAAAAAGACAGGGTATGGAAAATTTTGAGCTTGTGGTGCTAAAATCCGGGAAAAAGGGTTAGGAACCAACCAGAAAAACAACCACTTCACAGAATCTCATACCGAACCACCATACAACTCCATCACAATAATGTTTTCGTTCTCAACTTTTGTGAACCACATTCGATCTCCCTTTCTTTTCTTTTCTCTAGCTTCAACACCATTTTGCGCGAATACAAACATTTGTGATGAATGCACCCGGTTACTAAGTGTCTCAGCCTCCTTTCATGCATATCTTCCTCCTTGTGTGAATTTTATCCTCCACAAGAAGGATCGGTTAGTAACCGTATTTTTTTTTCTTTCTTGACTTTTGCCCCTGAGTGAATTTTATCCTCCCCAGGTCTCAAGATCTCATAGAGCATGCCAAACCAAACATTACCAGACACTCAAAGCATCTCCACTCATAAAAAATAAGCAACTTTATTTCCTAATTCCCGGATGGGTCAAAGGCTAATAATTGGCTATGAATATTTTGTGGAGTTCATCAAATGAATAGGCTAATTAGTCTCAAATTTACTTCAAGCATAGGATCGTATACAAGGATAGGCACGGGGAGACATGGTTAACAAAAAGTGTCGCCTCATTCATCTTTAAGCTATGTGCACAGATCAAGTAATACGACCTCAATAAAGAGTCTAAAGCAAGTTATAGAGATCAAGCACAAAGTGAGTGTCACACAATATAGGAAATGAAAGGATTCATCAAGATTTTTCCATAAGGCTCAGGATCTCACAAGGTAATTGTCTAGGGACTTAATCATGCAAACTCATTCAAGAACTTCATGCTAGGCACTTTGTCTCAGGACATGACACATAAAGATTAGGGCAAATATTAGCATCTTAGACAATTATCCCATCATTGTAGCCTACATAACATGTTCAGGGGACACCTGTCATCAACCTAGACTACCAAAATACATCAAAAAGCCAAAAGAAAGACTCAAGACACTAATGACAAATGCAAACACACAAGAATAATATCCCACCCCATACTTAACCCCTACATTGTACCCAATGTAGAAAATAAATAAAAGATGAGAAGGTACTCACAAAGACACTACTACTGTGGAGGTGGTGGGGAAGGATACGGGGCGCAAGGATCGAAATGATGTCCATGGAGATGAAAATAGTTGCGCTGGGACATCACCATATTCTGCTGGAGCTGTAGACGATCTTGTTGCTGCTGAGTATCCCAAGATGAGAAGCGTTGAGACACACTAGAGATATGCTCTGCAATCTGAGTCTGCAGATCATCTTGTCGAGTGGAGAGGGTGGATAATTGAGATGACAAACTATCAAACTGAGTCTGAAAGTAAGCTCTGTCATCAGTAGAATAGGCTCCGCCAGAAGAGTCCCCCTGTTCATAGTGATGGGTAGGCGATCCATCGGGAAGAGTCTCATCCTCTTCCACATTCTCAGAAGTGGGGAGTGATGGGCGAGGAGCACCAATCCAAGCCTCATACCAGTTGGCTTCCTCATCTGTGCTTATATACGGTGAATTAGAGAGTGGGCGAGTGGCGGAGATCTGAGAGAGATAATAGCAAAAGATTCCCCACTCCTTCTTAAGAGTGTGACCAGTAAGGAGATGCTTCTCATCAATCTTTCTTTCCGTCTCAATTGGCGTGTACCTCTCCAAGTCAACCCCAAAATGATGTGCTAGCGGGGTGATCATTCCCCCAATGCAAATTACACCAGATGTACTTTCAGCTACTCCTTCTAGCTTGCGAGCTAACTCATATCCAAGGTCAAAAGGACGATCATAGGCTATGGCATAGAGCATCTCAAGCTCTCCCTTTTTCACCTTAGAAGGTTCATCCCGAGCAAAGACAATATTTGCCATGATGCGATGGAGGATTCGGAAGCAAGGATGAACTATAGAGGTAGCGGTTGCATTTTGCGATCTATAAGGCCAATAACCCGTGAGCTTGTACCAGAAGGCATTATGGGTATCACTGGAGAGCGTTACTCTCCCTTTATGAGTCGGGAAGCCAAGGGCCTCATTGAGTTCCACTATGGTCATTTTTCGAGCTTGGTTTCCTACTGGAATGTTAGCGTCCCTGAGCCTTCATCAACACCTCTCTCAAATTTATAAGAGCTCAAAAACTCAGAAGTGATGGTCGGATAAAAATGCCACTTAAAATGGAACAAAGATGTAGCACCAATCCTCGAGGCCAGTTTCATGATCTCATCTTCTAAATCCAAGCGGCATAGAGAAACACCACTAGGCCATCGAGTACTAAGATGTGTCCGAGCCATGAAGTTTGTAAAGAGATCCTACTGACCTCCTTCACATACTACCTTGTCCATACTTTGAGTTATCCGCCGCGTTCGGGACGTACTACCTTTAGCCATAGTAGCTCTACCTTGCACAATGGAACCACAAATCCACAAAAGAAACCAAGAACGAACACAAGCAAGCACAAGAGTTAATTGTGAAATCCAAGAACCTTCAAATCCAACCAACACACATAGCAAGTAAGAAATCTCCCAAAGAACTAACACAAGCCTCCAACACAACCACCCCATACTTAGAAATTCACCAAGTCCACAAGTTTATCAAAATCTCACCAATATGCAAAACTCGTAGACGTTGCATAGAAAACCAACACATCTCATCACAACTGATCACACAACCAAAAGCAATATGCTCAATTCAAATACCATCATGAATTCAACCCCAAATAACCCCATACTTGAAATTTGAAACAAGTTATAAATATCAAAGTTTCAAGCTTCACTTGCAAAAATTTCAAGAGGGCTATCACCACCACAAAGCCAAGCAATCAACCAAATAGAACAAATTATTTAGGAATTATGCATATCTCCCATGAGAACATACACAAAAATTCCCAAAAAATCAATTCCACTTCATAAATCACAACCAAACCATCAACTACATTTCGTGAGCATCAATAATCATCAACTTGACACAATGTGATGCAAGGGCACCCCCAATTTACACAACTCAAGAATTCCCCAAATCAAGTCCATCAACTTAAACCCTAGAATTTCAAAATCTCTAAATCAACCAAAAAAATTATCAATTGATTAAGAAATTCAAAATAAAAGAGAGTAGGATGAAAAAAACTTACCAATATCTTCAAGATTAAAGGGAGAAATTGGGGATTAAAGCAAGGGCGGGTAAGAAGAAGTGAGGAGAGGCGGCTTGCTGCTGTCCGCCGGGTGGTGCAGACGCTGGCGCTGGCGGTGGCTCGGCGGCGTGGTGGTGCAGCGGTGGCCGGCCGGCGGTGGGGCGCCAGTGGTGGGCTCGGCGCGAGGGAGGAGTGGCGGGGCTGGTGTGCGTGAGGGGTTAGGGTGAAGGCTTGTGAAAGTGTGTGAATGACGGGGAGAAGAAACACCTCTGTTAATGTTTTTAGATTTTTATATTATTATTATTATTATTATTATTTTTAAGGGGAACTACACGGGCGCGCACTTAAAGTGCACGCCCGCTCACCTATGCGCTGAGATTGATTAGCTTAGGTGCGTTTTTCCCTTTATTTTTTTTTACTAAAGAAATTAAACAAAAATATTTACAAGTCTATTCTATTAAGCATGAAAAGAAAACTTACCTCAGGTTGCCTCCCGAGAAGCGCTTCTTTAGAGTCTTAAGCCGGACTTCCATTTCTTCCTAAACACTTCGATCCTTGAGGTGAGTAGGACTCACCTTCTCAATCGGGTTTCCACTATAGTACCTCTTCAAACGATGTCCATTCACCTTGAATTCACCCCACTTTTCGTTCCAAATTGTTATTGCACCGTGAGGATGAACTTTTTGGATTTCAAAAGGACCACTCCACCGAGACTTCATTTTACCCGGAAATAGCTTTAGGCGAGAATTATAGAGCAAGACCAAATCTCCTTCAAAAAGGTTCTTAGGGACAATCCTCTTGTCATGCCATCGCTTTGTTCTCTCCTTGTAAATCCGGGCATTCTCATATGCCTCAAGTCTCAATTCTTCAAGCTCATGAAGTTGTAGCATTCTCTTCTCACCGGCTTCTTTCAAGTCATAATTCAGCGCCTTGATAGCCCAAAATGCCTTATGCTCCAACTCAACCGGTAAATGACAAGATTTCCCATATACAAGCCGGTATGGTGTAGTGCCTAATGGAGTCTTGTACGCCGTCCTATATGCCCACAAAGCATCATCAAGCTTTTGTGCCCAATCTTTCCTTGTTCGAGAAATAGTTTTCTCCAAAATACTCTTGATTTCTCTATTGGAAACCTCGACTTGACCACTGGTTTGGGGGTGATATGGAGTAGCAATTCGGTGGTTCACCCCATACTTCTTCAAAAGTGCTTCAAACTTCCGCTCAATAAAGTGTGATCCTCCATCACTAATAAGCACTCGCGGAACCCCAAACCTTGGAAAGATGGTAGACTTTAAGAACTTTGCTACCACTTTAGAGTCGTTAGTAGGTGTGGCGATTGCTTCCACCCACTTCGACAAATAATCTACAACAACCAAGATGTACTTGTAGACTCCAGAACTCGGGAAAGGACCCATGAAATCGATCCCCCACATATCAAAAAGTTCCACCTCTTGGAATTTGGTGAGTGGCATTTCATTCCTCCAAGATATGTTCCCTGAACGTTGACATTCGTCACAAGAAGATACATACCTCTGCACATCCTTAAACATGGTAGGCCAAAAGAAACCGGATTGTAAGATCTTGGCGGTAGTCTTGAAAGCTTTAGCATCTCCTCCAGCAGGCAAGTTATGACAATGCTTAATCACACCTTCAATCTCATCATCCGGGACACATCGTCTATAAATCCCATCATTGCCTAGCTTGAAGAGCAGCGGTTCATCCCAATAATATTGTTGAACATCATGGAGGAATTTCTTCCTCTGGTGGAATGACAGTCCATGTGGCAACTCTTTGCAAGCCAGGTAGTTCACAAAATCAGCATACCAAGGAAGCCCCTCAATGGAGAAGTTTAGGAGCTCTTCGGTGACATGAGAGATGACAGAGGTTGTGGCTTGGAACAAGTGGTCATCTGGGAAAGAATCGTCAACAGGCAATCCTTCTTTTCCCTTCTCAATCTGCTCTGGAGGAAGCCTAGAAAGGTGATCAACAACAACATTCTTAGCACCTTTCTTGTCCCTAATTTCCAAGTCAAACTCTTGTAGCAACAGAATCCAACGGATGAGCCGTGGTTTCTTATCCTTTTTCTGCATTAAGTAACGCATATCATCATGGTCAGTAAATACAATTACCTTAGAACCCACAAGGTATGACCGAAACTTCTCAAAGGCAAACACCACTGTAAGCAACTCCTTTTCTGTTGTGGTGTAGTTCATCTGAGCCTCATCAAATGTCTTGCTAGCATAGTAAATAGCATGAAGCTTCTTGTCCCTTCTTTGCCCAAGTACAGCACCCACGGCAAAGTCACTTGCATCACACATAATTTTGAAAGGGAGATCCCAATCTGGTGATTGCATGATGG
Source organism: Persicaria maculosa (assembly GCA_963922045.1). NCBI lineage: Eukaryota > Viridiplantae > Streptophyta > Magnoliopsida > Caryophyllales > Polygonaceae > Persicaria > Persicaria maculosa. The sequence continues at coordinate 54,115,755 of OY998253.1, forward strand.
GGGCTGACACTAATGCTTGTTTTAGGCTGCAAAAAGACTCAAGACAATCTGTGGAAAAATCGAAGGCTACATCCTTTAGCAACAGGTTAGTCAAAGGCTTGGTGATTTTAGAAAAATCTTTGATGAATCTTCTATGAAAACCAGCATGTCCTAGAAAACTTCTAATCCCTTTTATAGTGGTAGGAGGTGGCATCTTCTCAATTATCTCAATTTTAGCTTTATCCACCTCAATTCCTCTATTAGAGACTAGATGTCCAAGCACAATTCCTTCATTAACCATGAAATGACATTTTTCCCAATTCAGCACAAGATTAGTCTCTTCACATCTCGTTAAAACTCTTTCAAGATTAGGCAAGCAAGCATCAAAAGTAGTGCCATAAACGGAGAAATCGTCCATAAACACCTCCACAATCTCCTCAATCATATCAGAAAATATGGCCATCATGCATAGTTGAAAAGTTGCAGGAGCATTACATAAACCAAAAGGCATCATTCTGTATGCAAAGGTGCCATAAGGGCAAGTGAATGTAGTCTTTTCCTGGTCATCGGGATGAATGGGAATTTGCTAAAACCCACTATACCCATCTAGATAGCAAAAGTATGAATACTTAGCCAACCTTTCTAGCACTTGATCAATAAATGGAAGAGGGAAGTGGCCTTTTCTAGTGGCGGTGTTCAACTTTCTATAGTCTATGCACATTCTCCACCCGGTGACCGTTCTAGTAGGAATTAATTCATTATTTTCATTTGTTACAACCGTTAACCCACGCTTCTTAGGCACAACGTGAACCGGACTTACCCACTTACTATCGGAAATAGGAAAAATAATCCCTGCATCTAACAATTTCAGGACTTCCTTTTTCACTACCTCTTTCATGTTTCGGTTAAGTCTCCTTTGGTGTTCTATGGTGGGTTTGTGGTCATCAGCTATTCCATGAAAATACGATGCATGCACAAAGAAGGTGAAATCCCTTTCAAATCATCTATTGAATACCCTATGTCCTTTTTATGTTTTCGAATGACAATTAAAAGCTTCTCAACTTGATCATCACTCAAATTAGCATTCACAATCACATGCCATGTAGAGTTGGGTCCAAGGAATTCATACCCCAAAGAAGATGGGAGTGGCTTCATCTCTAGCTTAGGCACTTCAGGAACATCATCCGTGGTTAGAAGTTCGACCCTGGACTTAGGGAAGGTAGGAGCTTCGGGCGACAACTCCAAATCAGCAACAACTTCAGCAAGTGGTGGACATTCTCCCCTTGTCATCACACTAGTAGTCAAGCAAAGCTCCAAGGGGTCCCTAATGACAATAGACATCATTTGCTCCTGGGTTGTCCTTTCCATCACATCTTCCCTGAAATAATCATTCTCAAAAGAAGGGGTTTTCATAGCTTTAGGAAGGTTAAATTCTATTTTCTCATCTCCAATGTCAAAGGAAAGAGCCCCCTTTCTTACATCAATCACAGTACCTGCAGTGGACAAGAAAGGCCTTCCAAGAATAATAGGGACAGGCATATTCGCATCCATATCCAATACTACAAAGTCTACTGGCACAAAAAAATTTCCCACTCTAATAGGGATATCCTCTAAAATACTAGCTGGGTGGGCAATGGACCTGTTAGCCATGAATAGTTGCATCCTCACTGGCCTAAGCTCTCCTAAATGAAGCTTATTGCAAATTGAGAGAGGAAGCAAGCTTACACTAGCTCCCAAATCACAAAGAGCATTATAATCATGCTGATTGCCAAAGTTTATAGGGTCACATAAACTACTCGGATCCTCGAGCTTACGTGGTAGCTTGTTTTGGATCAAAGCGCTGCACTCCTTACTAAGAACGATTGTCTGGCATTCATCAAGCTTCCTTTTGTTGGAGAGGATCTCCTTCAAGAACTTGACATATGCCGGCATCTCCTTAAGAGCTTCGGTGAATGGAATGTTTATGTGCAGCTTCTTCAAGATCTCTACGAAATTCCCAAACTTCTTCTCCAACATAGCCTGATTCTTCTTTTGTGGGAACGGAAGAGGAGGCTGATATGGTGGTGGGGGAACATATACCGTGTCCTTCTCATGCTCATCTGTTGCCTCAGTCTCAACCTCTGGTGGAGCAGCTTGCCCTTTAGCTTTAGGAGGTTCATGCTTTTTTACCTCCTCTAACTGTTTACCATTCCTCAAAGACACAGCAGAGATTTGTCCTTTTGGATTCTCATCCGGTTTGCCTGGAAGTTGACCTAACGGTCTAGGAGCATTGACAGCCTGTTGAGCCAACTGATTAGCTTGAATCTTTTGTTCTTGCTCAATCATTTGTATCTTGGTACCCATAGCCTTGAATTCAGAAACCAGATTCTCAATAGCAATAAGTTCAAGTGATTTCTTAGGAGCCACGGGCGGAGGCTGATTCGCCCTATTCTGGTATCCTTGATTTGGTGCATTCTGAAATCCCGGTGGGACTCCATTTCCATATGATGCTTGGTTCTGGAATGACTGTTGATTCTGCACATTAGAATTGTTCCCATACCTGAAGTTCGGGTGATTCCTCCAACAAGGATTGTAAGTAGAGGAGAATGGGTCATTCCTGGGGTTTCTGTAGTTGTCTCTAGTGAAGTCTACCTCCCCTTGAGTCATGCCCAGTTGTGTTTCTAGAAAAGCAGGGCAACTGGATAATGTGTGGTTCAGCATACCACAATATTGACATTCAACAACGGGGGCATGCACCCCTGCCGCACTAGATGAGTTTGGCTTAGCAAGAAACTCCTTCTTTAATAATGCAATGTCAGGCTGTAGAGCTTCCAACTGGGCTGATTTGTGAGTTTTAGCATCAACCTCATAGAGACCTGCAGACCTCTTAGTAGTAGAAATAGAAGAGTGAGGATTAGAGTACCTCGCAGCATGAAGAGCAGTCTTCTCAATGAAAGCCCAAGCATCATCTAAACTCATCTCCATAAATCCTCCAATAGAAGAGGTGTCTATAAGCAGTCTAGTAGCATCATCAACTCCTTGATAAAAGATTTGAAGGAGAACATACTTGGTTTGCCCGTGATGTGGGCACTGAATCAGCAAATCCTTAAACCTCTCCCAAGCTTCATGATAGGTCTCTCCATGTTGCATAGCGAATGCATTAATCTTCACCCTCATATCAGATATCTTCTTAGGTGGGAAGTATTTGCTCATGAATGCCTCATATAGTTGGTTCCATGTTGTAATGGAGTTCTCAGGTAAGGATCTATACCAAGCTTTAGCCTTCCCGTGAAGAGAGAAACGGAAGGCATATAGACGGATGGCCTCCTGAGAAACGTTCTCCATATGCACCGTGCTCATTAGATCGAGGAACGTCTCCATGTGTTGGTGAGGATCTTCTGATGACGATCACCAAACTGATTAGACTGGATCAAATTCAGCAGTCCAGACTTTAGCTCGAAGTTACGAGCTTGCAACTCGGGGAGGGCCACACCAGAAAGTGGACCAGAGCATGGCGGCATCATATAGTCCCCTAGAGTTTGGGGAGCATACTCAAGCGCCTGCACACCTTGCCCTTGATTATCACGTTCACGTTGGAGTTGAGCAGTAAGATCATTCAACTGTTGGCGCAGCTGAGCAACATCATCGTTATCTTCCGCCATTTCTTGTCTAGCAATCACAAGATTTTCTCTTAGTCTCCTATGAAAAGTACGTTCAAGCTCAGGATCGTAATCGTTGAGTTTGCTAGAACGTAATCCTCTTTGCATAGGCTTCAAGAGTCACCTGAAATCACCAACAAGCAAGAAACAAATCAAAACAAAAAGAAGGGCCTAGCAGAACTAGTCCGTAAAAACAATCAATACTATCAACAATCCCCGACAACGGTGCCAAAACTTGATGTGGTGTAAACCAACACAAGAATAGTGTAGCCTGAACCAACCTCGCAAGAATACGAGATCAATTGCAGTATACGGGTATCGATCACGTCGATTAAATATGTATCAATTGTTATCTAGAACTAATAAGCTAAGCCAATAAAGGGGGATTTGATTTTTCAACTAAACTAGGAAAAACAAGCAAAAGTTATGAATAAAATATATATGAGAAATAATTACAGGGTTAAGGATTCCGACGACAATGCCACAAAGAATTTAACCCGATGTTCACTCGAACTTCATCTTCTTAATATGTCAAATTGAAGGTAAATTATCTAAAGTCATCACTACTCAGCTGTCGCATGTTGTAGCGATTGTGTCCAAATTAATAAAATCTAGACCCTTTAAGCTCTTTATAGATCTTAGGAGAAAATCAATTAAACATTCGCTGTCGCGCTCCGCCTAACCGATTCAAACCTAAGAATCTACGATAATTTATTAATCCTCGAGAGTACTCAACAATCGTTTAAATGTCACAATAACAATTGTTGATTCCTCAAGTTCAATCCTAGGGTTCCAATAGACACAATTCCCCTTTCGGGTTCATGAAATCCATCCAAATCTAACTCAACAAAGGGTCTTCAAAAGAGAGCGTCCAAACGAGGGTTTCGAGAGAGCCTCAAAGAAATGTTTCCGCTCCCTTAAATAGTCCGAGACAAACCCCTAATATCATATTATTAAACCCATAAAATAATAATAAAGCAATGCTAAAAAAAGGTCCGGCTCGAAATTGTAACGGCCCAGAATTATGATTTCCGGGTTACGTTTCAAGGGATAAAACCCCTTGTTCGGATCTTGCAATCCAGGTACGGGTCGAGGTTTCAAACTCGTTTTAAGGTTAGTAGAAAGAGGGATTTCAAACCCTAAAAATCTCGAAGGGCCGTTGGGTACCCTTAACCTGTCATAAGACTATGTCGCGGAATCCATTTCAAACGGAAGTAAGGCAAAAGCAAAGTAAAGATACAAGTGTCACGGCAGAACCGGTCAAAACCAAATCATGAGTGTGTAATTACCATTTTTCTAACTTATGATATTAGCCAGATTCTTCGATTCGCCAAAGGGAACCCCGTCATATAGACATCGAGCACTCAAATCTGCAGAAAATACCTTTAAAAGAAGAACGGGGAAAGGAGTTAGATCGAGCCACTCATGCAGGACCGGCAGTCCTCGCTGAGGCCACATAGTATGTGCTATACCTAATAAAGATGCTCTAATGCAGTACGAAAGTCAAACACACTAGCATGCTCCTAGTTCATAATAATGTGCAGAATACTGTAAGGGCCCAAGACAATGCCAAGTGGCATATCCCTCTCCTACCTCCACCCCCTTCCGATAGGGCGGAGACTGGCCAGCTCGTGAATGCATTCCATCATAATCGGGCGGCACGCATGCCTAACCCGCTCCACAATAAAGCCCGCAGGCATGTCATAATATAAGGAAGTTCATGACTCGATTGACTCAGGGTACCCGATGAGGCTGGGCTACCCTATGACCCTAGCAAAGACTCTAGGACTATCACAGATAACGGTCGTTCTGTTTCAAACGCATAAAGTAAGCAGATGCTCATTCAATTAGTGCAACCTAAACAGGATACTACATGGCATGCTTTTATGCATATGCAACACCTAACATAAAATGCAACAACAGGCATGAATGTCCAACCTGAGTAAGCCCCCTAAGGAACTTACCTGAAGATGCAGAACAACAGGATGATACAAGCAAGGGCCCAATGCAAGTCCAAAAGCAATACACACCTATCATCAAGTCAATTCCATAAGCTACCAGACCGATAGTGAAACTGTTTTCCAAAACCTTTCCGATATGATCAACATCAACCAAAATCATTTCATTTCCAATCAAAATCCATTGATAAAATCGTACCAACCCTATTTTCCAAACTCTTAAATCCCAAATTAAGTCAACACATATTCAAAACAATTCTCAAATCATGTCTGGCCAAAATCCCTTTATAAACATTAAATCTTTAATCAACTTACAATTTCATACCATTAAAATAATTCCGGCATTTTTATTTTCAAAATCATTATATAGATAAACTCTGACATTAAATCACCCAAACGATTCTATTATCACAAATCATATTTATATATCAAAACTCATAATTCATTTCAAATCCCTAAAATTATAATTTAAAACAACACTACATACAAATCCCAAATAATGCCTCCTTTAAACCATTTTATAGTAAAATTGCAGAATTTATATTTTCATGAACTCCAAAATAATATAAAATAATAATATCAATAATAATAATAATAATAATAATAATAATAATAATAATAATAATAATAATAATAATAATAATAATAATAATAATAATAATAATAATAATAATATTATTATTATTATTATTATTATTATTATTATTAACAAAATAATCTAGTCATAACATACAATATATAACATATAACAATTTATAAACTAAACCAACATGCCCAAATTTCGAATGGAAATAAGCCCAACCCGGAAAACCGACTCGGATCCAATGGAAAAGGGAAACCGGATCTGATCTCTCCCCAAATCTGGAAACCCAGGTGAAAAGTGATATAACCCGTATTAGACATTCGGGTCAAGCCCAACCCAAAACTGAAAGAAAGAAGGAAGGAAAGGAAACGGGTCCTGTGACCCATCCTCTCCAAGCGCTCAAGATAGAGCAGCAGCGACGGGAGAAGAGGAGGGACTCCTCTCCGGCGACCTTCACCCGACTCAACCCACACGACTGCCCCCCGGTACCCAGCAACACAATCCATCAAAACGACACAGAAGGAGGGAAGAGAAGAACGTTACCGCTGCGTGAGGATCTCGTCTGGAAAACAGGCCGCCAGGCACGATTCGGCGTCGGCGATGGAGATTCGAACTTCCAGTGGCCTGGAGAGAGTATAGGGGGGTCAAAGGTGGATTCTTATGACGTTTAGGATCAACGAAGGGGAGAGATATCTCACCGAGTGTCGTCGAGGATTCAGCGGACTGTCGGAGCCCGATTGAGTTTCGTCGAAGTCGGAAACAGGGAGGTCTCGGCCTAGAACACAAGAGAGGGCTTAAAGGTACAACTTTATGAGGCTTCGAAGCAGAAGGGAGGGAAACGAAACCTTACCGAGTCTTAGAACGCGGAGCAGAGGAAGCGGGGGTGGAATGGCCTGGCGTTCCAAAGGGGAACCAAGGGAAGGTGACCTTCGGGGCCGCTAGCAGCGATGAGGACGGAGAAGATCGTCGTTTGAAGAGGTGAGTAACGGTGGTGGTGCCCTTTTCGGTTTGGGTACAGGAGAAAGGAGGATTGAAGAGGTGAGTAACGGTGGTTGTTTTGAAATTGGAATGAAGAGGAGGGGAGGAGATGCTGCAGATCCAAGGAGCAGGGGAGGCGACTGCCGGCTCGGCCTCTTCGGAGCAGTGGCTTCAAGAGGACAGAGGGATGGTGGTGCGTTGACAGCTAAGGAGGAGGAGGGAGCTTGAGGTGGTGATTGAAGCTCGGAAAATCCAAGGATATTTGGGGTTGTCTTGGATAGGTTTTGCTACAACTGCAAGAAAGTGAGGCAGAGAATTTGAAGTCAAAGAACATCAAGGGGGAGGTGTGCAGCAATTCTGAAAACAACTAGGGAGGGAGGTGCACAGTGTTTGGCATTTTGCCAAAAAAAAGTTTACATCTTGAGAACAAGGTGATAAGATTTTGCCACAATTATACAACCTTGAGATAAGTTGGAATTAGATAAGAATTGGTGAAATAAGACAATATCATGGTCCCGAAGGTAAAGATTGAATACCCGGAATAAAATATCTTGAAACCCGTTCGCTCGAAACAAAATCCGACTCTATTAAAATAACGCTTCAAAATTATGAAGATATCGACATCCCAAAGTTTATTTCAAATCTCGAGGCAAGACGATAGAATTGTCCTTCACAATTAAAAATTGGGCCGAAATTCGCTTTAAGAGTTTCAATTTCGATTTAGTAATTTAAAGACGAGTTTTCCTTAAAATATCTGAATTATTTTTTTCTTTTTTATTTTTATTTTTTCCGACTTAAATCCATTTTATATTATTTGTTGAAATTTATTATTTAAAAATCCGGGCCTTTATATCATCCACCTCTAAAAAAAGTCTCGTCCCCGAGACTAAAACCAAAATAAAGTAGGAGATGAAGTTTGAAATTGATGAGTCTGAGGACCATGTCCAAGGATCTTGTAATCATCTCGGTTGCGTCTTCCGGGATTCTCACAACATCCTAGTCACGATCGTGACACCTCCAATTGGCCTTGACAAGTATGCAATAAGCGCCGCTATCACATCCTCGCTTCGACTTTTCGGAAGTACCACAACTCTAAAAGTTCTATAATGTCATCACTAGGTCTTAGTAAGCACCCTACAAGCTCCCTCATAAAATACTTGTATCCGCTTCGTGAAGTATCATAGAGTTGCCCGGGTTTGAAAAGTTTTAAAGGGGATTCCGCAATTGAAAAAGATTGGGTTCGAAATCGTTGAAACTCTCGGTAACGTTTATTATTGAAAATTCCAAGTAATTCCTTTTCAAACCGCCCAAAATCTTCAAATAAGACGTTTAACCAAGCAACTTTACACCAAAACAAGTAAAATCCTTTCGATCAAATTTCGCCAAAATCCTCCAAAACCGGATCAGTTTCTCGCATAACAATCAATCAAATTCAGAAGCTCGGAGGTGGAATCATCCACCTCTAAAGGCTAATCCCATATTCTCTTCCTAGTTTCCAGAATCAAATCAATCTATCAGTCTCAAATCAAGCAAGATTCACAAGTCATAAGCAATGCATAACTACATAACCAATCGATCCCCAACGAGTGTACATCATACGACAAGTCTCAAACATATGCCAACACAGTGTCACAAGGTCACATCAACATCTCCACATCATACTAAAGGTCCTAATATGCATCTATGACAAAATGATTACACACATCTCAATATCACACCAAAGTCATAAAAGGTAACCCTTACCATAGAGTCAACGAATCAAAACTCATTGTCAACACATCAACACAACAAGTCATGCCGTTAAGATTCGGAAAAAAGGGAAGATCAACCAATATATCAATCATCAAGGTGTCAACATGCTCGAAAGACATTACTGTAACTCATCACAATATCATATAACATTCATTTAGTAATTAGGCACCATTATCTTACATATACAAGTCATATTCATACTCCAATTCATATTCATTATTTAACATATCCCTAGTAAGGCTTAATGACCATACAGCATAACATCATTCTTTCACATAATAACACATTATTATCTTACGTATCATGTCACAACATATCCTATCATGCTTCTAAATGACATAACAGGATAACAAAACATCAATATATCATGATAACCCTTGTCACTACTAACTAGATTTTAATATTGCAGATCAGTATGTAATATCATCGTATATCAGGTTCATCATGGTTGCTATCTAGCATCATGCCAGCAAATATAAATAAACCACATCATCAAGAAAATCCTCACATCATACCAGTCAAATTAAAACAAAATCCCCACTTGCCCATCTCCACTCTCAAGCCAAGACTAATCCTCTTCTAGACTCGCCAACGTCAACTCAAACAAAAATTCTCCAAAGAAATCCCAATTCCTCTCGATACTCAAATCTTACCCCTCCTTCCGCTAATCACTACCACACCATCCACCTCTAAGAACCCAACTTCTATCTCTAACTACACACCCAAGTACCCTCTAACACCATGTCCTCAATATTCACGAGCCCTCTCTTACACTCCTCGTACCACCCGAAGCATCACAGGCATCACCCAAAAGCTCATCAGAACCACCAACATTGCCTACCATAGGTCACAAAGCTCACTCAGTCTTACCTAAGCCAACAATCCTCACATCAACTCTACCTCACACCACCATCGAACATCCTAATGACTCAAACTCTTTCACTGCCCTCCGACCACTCTACAAGAGAATCTCCCCCACATGTAAAAAAAAAGGAAGCAGTTATCAAAATTATAACACCTAAGGCATGCATCAATTTAGCTAGCATGCTTCATCATAACCTTAGCAGATAAATAATTCAGGTTCTCAACACTTGCAATTCATACTTTATTGGCAATATAATTTAGATCATGCTTAGCAACTCAGAGTAGTAACACATCATGACATTATGGCACATTAGAAATGTAAGGCGTAAAATCATACCATCATAGAAAACAAACAATCAGGCAACAATCATTACCAAGTCAGCACATCAACACGTAAATCTCATCGTCAAGTTAGTGCAATATCATCACTAACAAATTCAAAAGGGTTAGCAATTATAACGGAGAACAATCCTGCCTGCAAGTCATATCGTACACAGTAACCGTAATTCTCGATGCGTGCCCGTTCCGCCGACATCATAGATCCTGAGGCCTGTGGGTTATAGGCCCACGCTTCCGCCACACTGCTCTATCGCTATTTACTTCCCGTTCCCTCTTTCATGTGGTCGCTCACCCAATGTATCACGCAAGAGTCCAAGTTAGCAGAGATAGGGGAGTGACAAGGACAGGCAACCCAATGTTCACTTCGGAACCAAACATAGACCAAGGCGAAAGGACGACAAGATGAGAGACAAGACTTTGACCCGAGAATGACTACGATGCCCCTATGAAAATCTATGAGGTTACAATTTGTGACAAGCAACAAGGGTTCGTCTCAAGCAATCAACCATATCAACCCACACTAACATGTACCTATCTCGAAGATCAACGACATACAGGTACATTCAAACGACACATTCGAGTTCTACCTTGAGGTGCAAGCGAGGCAAACTAATAGTCTATCGATTCATGAAAGCCATAACGCCTAATAGTCTTAAGCGAGATATGCAGGATTTACCAAACAGAGCAAATATCACATATATGAGCAACGCACTAGCGGGGTATATATATCAACAATCAAGGTCAATGCATCATGATGAGGTTATCGTAACAATCCGACCTAATGGTATACGAGAACACATAAGAGCAGCATAGTATCTATCACATCTGGCAACCATGATCATATAATAAGTCAAGGATGGCATGCAATCAGACAAAGGGTCACCTTTAGAAAGCATATGTCCTACATGATGCTAGCGATACAAGATGAGCCATGACATAGTTAAGAGTGGCCTAAGGGAGCTCATCATAAGGTTCATGAAGCATGTTTACGCAATGCAGTAAGTACGAAAAGTTACCATCTAAGGAGCCATATCGGAATTCATAAACCCTATAAGATACTGCTGGCACATATCGATACATGAATACAATCAAGATAATGCAATTACATTTATCCTAGCACTCAGGTGTCACGCGTGTGCGAAATCATAATATAACGTGGTGTGTGATCATGCGAGGTGTCAATTCATATGTTCATACAAGCACGAGGTTATAACACAGAGTAAATGAGGAAACACTACCGAGCGGTGACATGTAAGTATGCTAGGATAGACCATCATGGAAGCAAATCGATCATCGAATTCAACATCAACCTAATTAGGATGGGTAGAACAATCTAAGATGATAGGAAAAAGGGGAGAGGATCGCACTATCAGGGACCTAGCTCAAGAGAAAACCCGCAATAAGGTAGGCAAGATATAATTTCACGAAAGTCACAATTAAGGATCCCACATGATGCTAAAGGCTTATCATAACAAACGATACATGCATGCAACTAATCATGGCGACACATAAGAAATCAATTCTATCACATTCCAACAGTATAGGACATGAGGAAGGTTTTACGATGTATAACACGAGTTTAAGTGATGGCAATATGACTAGAATATGGGGACATGAGCTCAAATCAACACACACTAGGATAAAACATGCACTTATCAAGACTCATTTACACCAACATAATCCCAATTCAGTGCAAGTATCACACAAAAATATAAATTGCAGAGTAAGCAACAATAAATAACCTGATGTATACATAACAAACGGACATGCTATTGATTCTTGTCACAAAAGGGATAATAGGCATTGACATGTCATCATCCAACATGCTAAGATGATCATCTATCAACATTCATACAAAGAGGAATTGATCACACTATCATGGACCTAATCCGGGAGGAAGCAATAATCACATAGTCTCAAATCATGACATTCATGCTTCTAATCAATCAGTAGTACGATCATTACAACAGTCCAATTAAAGATGCGAAGACGACACATAATCATGACAAGAAGCGAGATGCAATATGAGACCTAAGCAATGTGACCAACATGGATAAAGAATGACATACAACCACGAATTTTACATTAAAGATCGTCATCATTACATGTATTGGGAATTACGTATCATATAGGGCATGTTGACATCAAGTTGTAACACGTATCAAGTAGGGAACTTGCTTCGTCAGGATAACAAAATTTAACGATCACACTATCATTAACCTATTCACAGGGAGAACATAAATTACACAACTTCCTAGCATATGACATATATATTCGTTCCTTAGTATGATAATGCAATATACTAAATAGATCATGTCGGGATGATATGGATATAACAATTGTAGCTCGAATCTATACAATGGTCATCATGAGCATCAAGTCACATAAGCACAGGTTCACATTAAGGATCGATCCGTAAATCAAGAAGTAGTACATATAGAATCACACAATCACGGACAGAGCAATTAAGACAACTCGACAGAGATTCCTAAGGGCAATCATTGACTTTTCCCAACCGACTCATCACTCCTCTTTCCCGTGGGACTTTGGTACGACTCTTGTGGTAGGAAAACACTGGTTAATCATCATAAAAATCAAGAAAGACAGCCTCATAAACACCTTACTCTCGACTCAAAATGACATCAAGAACTACCTTCCAACACTCACTCAAACCACCTTTATATCCATACATGTTTCCGACACAGTGTGTTTACCGACCCGATTCCCCGTGGAAGACACTGACATCTGGGAGGAAGACTCGATAGAACATAGTTGAAGGGGCTGTTTCACACAAGCTGGACTTGACCATATAAAAATAATGGTACTCCCGCTATCCCGTTTGCACAGGTAAGTCAATACACATTTCATAGTTAGGGCATCCAAATCAAATCTCTAGCATAGCAAGTATTCAGCACAGAATCAGTTAATAAAACACACAATGATATCCTTGGAGTCTCCCAACCCATCTGTAAAGAACAAGCTGATATTTTGTCTACCGTTCCCAACTACACCCAATAAGGGTGGTCTAGCGCCTTTACTACACACTCGCGTCCCCGTTTGATCGGTTTCCCTCTTTTATTACAAGTCAAATTCATTACTTAGTCCAATTTCAGTTAGACATCTTAAGTTCATTTTGCCCTTCTTAAAATCCTTTCAAAAGTCCTTGAAATTCATGGGCGGTTTTTTTTTTCAAAACACACACACGACCCTTGCGTAGCCGAATTGCACAACCTCAGCTCTGATACCATCTTTGTAACGGCCCAGAATTATGATTTCCGGGTTACGTTTCAAGGGATAAAACCCCTTGTTCGGATCTTGCAATCCAGGTACGGGTCGAGGTTTCAAACTCGTTTTAAGGTTAGTAGAAAGAGGGATTTCAAACCCTAAAAATCTCGAAGGGCCGTTGGGTACCCTTAACCTGTCATAAGACTATGTCGCGGAATCCATTTCAAACGGAAGTAAGGCAAAAGAAAAGTAAAGATACAAGTGTCACGGCAGAACCGGTCAAAACCAAATCATGATTGTGTAATTACCATTTTTCTAACTTATGATATTAGCCAGATTCTTCGATTCGCCAAAGGGAACCCCGTCATATAGACATCGAGCACTCAAATCTGCAGAAAATACCTTTAAAAGAAGAACGGGGAAAGGAGTCAGATCGAGCCACTCATGCGGGACCGGCAGTCCTCGCTGAGGCCACATAGTATGTGCTATACCTAATAAAGATGCTCTAATGCAGTACGAAAGTCAAACACACTAGCATGCTCCTAGTTCATAATAATGTGCAGAATACTGTAAGGGCCCAAGACAATGCCAAGTGGCATATCCCTCTCCTACCTCCACCCCCTTCCGATAGGGCGGAGACTGGCCAGCTCGTGAATGCATTCCATCATAATCGGGCGGCACGCATGCCTAACCCGCTCCACAATAAAGCCCGCAGGTATGTCATAATATAAGGAAGTTCATGACTCGATTGACTCAGGGTACCCGATGAGGCTGGGCTACCCTATGACCCTAGCAAAGACTCTAGGACTATCACAGATAACGGCCGTTCTGTTTCAAACGCATAAAGTAAGCAGATGCTCATTCAATTAGTGCAACCTAAACAGGATACTACATGGCATGCTTTTATGCATATGCAACACCTAACATAAAATGCAACACAGGCATGAATGTCCAACCTGAGTAAGCCCCCTAGGGAACTTACCTGAAGATGCAGAACAATAGGATGATACAAGCAAGGGCCCAATGCAAGTCCAAAAGCAATACACACCTATCATCAAGTCAATTCCATAAGCTACCAGACCGATAGTGAAACTGTTTTCCAAAACCTTTCCGATATGATCAACATCAACCAAAATCATTTCATTTCCAATCAAAATCCATTGAAAAAATCGTACCAACCCTATTTTCCAAACTCTTAAATCCCAAATTAAGTCAACACATATTCAAAACAATTCTCAAATCATGTCTGGCCAAAATCCCTTTATAAACATTAAATCTTTAATCAACTTACAATTTCATACCATTAAAATAATTCCGGCATTTTTATTTTCAAAATCATTATATAGATAAACTCTGACATTAAATCACCCAAACGATTCTATTTTCACAAATCATATTTATATATCAAAACTCATAATTCATTTCAAATCCCTAAAATTATAATTTAAAACAACACTACATACAAATCCCAAATAATGCCTCCTTTAAACCATTTTATAGTAAAATTGCAGAATTTATCTTATATAAAATAATAATATCAATAATAATAATAATAATAATAATAATAATAATAATAATAATAATAATAATAATAATATTAACAAAATAATCTTGTCATAACATACAATATATAACATATAACAATTTATAAACTAAACCAACAGGCCCAAATTTCGGATGGAAATAAGCCCAACCCGGAAAACCGACTCGGATCCAATGGAAAAGGGAAACCGGATCTGATCTCTCCCCAAATCTGGAAACCCAGGTGAAAAGTGATATAACCCGTATTAGACATTCGGGTCAAGCCCAACCCAAAACTGAAAGAAAGAAGGAAGGAAAGGAAACGGGTCCCGTGACCCATCCTCTCCAAGCGCTCAAGATAGAGCAGCAGCGACGGGAGAAGAGGAGGGACTCCTCTCCGGAGACCTTCACCCGACTCAACCCACATGACTCCCCCCGGTACCCAGCAACACAATCCATCAAAACGACACGGAAGGAGGGAAGAGAAGAAGGTTACCGCTGCGTGAGGATCTCGCCGGGAAAACAGGCCGCCAGGCACGATTCGGCGTCGGCGATGGAGATTCGAACTTCCAGTGGCCTGGAGAGAGTATAGGGGGGTCAAAGGTGGATTCTTATGATGTTTAGGAGCAACGAAGGGGAGGGATATCTCACCGAGTGTCGTCGAGGATTCAGCGGACTGTCGGAGCCCGATTGAGTTTCGTCGAAGTCGGAAACAGGGAGGTCTCGGCCTAGAACACAAGAGAGGGCTTAAAGGTACAACTTTATGAGGCTTCGAAGCAGAAGGGAGGGAAACAAAACCTTACCGAGTCTTAGAACGCGGAGCAGAGGAAGCGGGGGTGGAATGGCCTGGCGTTCCAAAGGGGAACCAGGGGAAGGTGACCTTCGGGGCCGCTAGCAGCGATGAGGACGGAGAAGATCGTCGTTTGAAGAGGTGAGTAATGGTGGTGGTGCCCTTTTCTGTTTGGGTACAGGAGAAAGGAGGATTGAGAGGAGAGTGAAAATGGGGGGGGGGGGGGGGGTATGTGGAAAGAGGCAAAAAGGAAAAGTAAAGGGCTGAGGGTGTTGTTTTGAAATTGGAATGAAGAGGAGGGGAGGAGATGCTGCAGATCCAAGGAGCAGGGGAGGCGACTGCCGGCTCGGCCTCTTCGGAGCAATGGCTTCAAGAGGACAGAGGGATGGTGGTGCGTTGACAGCTAAGGAGGAGGAGGGAGCTTGAGGTGGTGATTGGAGCTCGGAAAATCCAAGGATAATTGGGGTTGTCTTGGATAGGTTTTGCTGCAACTGCAAGAAAGTGAGGCAGAGAATTTGAAGTCAAAGGACATCAAGGGGAAGGTGTGCAACAATTCTGAAAACAACTAGGGAGGGAGGTGCACAGTGTTTGGCATTTTGCCCAAAAAAAAGTGTACATCTTGAGAACAAGGTGATAAGATTTTGCCACAATTATACAACCTTGAGATAAGTTGGAATTAGATAAGAATTGGTGAAATAAGACAAAATCATGGCCCCGAAGGTAAAGTTTGAATACCCGGAATAAAATATCTTGAAACCCGTTCGCTCGAACCAAAATCCGACTCTATTAAAATGACGCTTCAAAATTATGAAGATATCGACATCCCAAAGTTTATTTCAAATCTCGAGGCAAGACGATAGAATTGTCCTTCACAGGTAAAAACTGGGCCGGAATTCGCTTTAAGAGTTTCAATTTCGATTTAGTAATTTAAAGACGAGTTTTCCTTAAAATATCTGAATTATTTTTTTATTTTTTATTTTTATTTTTTCCGACTTAAATCCATTTTATATTATTTGTTGAAATTTATTATTTAAAAATCCGGGCCTTTATAGAAATAGGCCGAATTTGGCCGATCTGTACAGTGCACGCCCGCGCGGACAAGGTGCACGCCCGTGCACATATGGTGCACGCCCGCGCACATCTCTTCTGATGGCTTTGTCTCTGATAGAGCTTCTGCACGCCCGCGCGATCAAAGTGCACGCCCGTGCAGCTCTGTTTTGTAGTGAAGCCTGTGATGCACGACCACCTTGCTCCTTATGCTTTTGCTTCTTCGCCTTTTATCCTCGTTCCTCCTATATGATTTCCTCTCGGCTCTTCTTAGCTTCTGTACCCATCTCACATTTCCTCTAGCAATCTCCACTTAGCTCCCGAAAACTCCTGAAAACACCACCAAAAAGACAATAGATCTCTATCCTAGAAACTAAACAAAAAACCTCTAAAAATACTTAAAACACATGAGAAATGACACAAACCTATGCTAAATGCATGTCCTAAATAATGCAAACTATGATGACATCAGTACTGGTGTGAAAGGGTACAAGATCTGGTCTGACAGTAAGATTATACTTAGCAGAAGTGTAGCCTTTGATGAGAGTTCTTTGCTAAATTCTAGAAAGAAGACCAGTGATGCAGTTGAGAAAGCGGCTGTTGCTGAGGAGGTGGAGTTGGACTTCACTCAATCTGAGAGTCAGGTACCTGATTTGGTCACAAATCAACCATCACTGTCAGGTACTACTGAGTCAGACACTACTGAGATAGAGGATAGACCACTAGACAGAGGAGCAGGTGGAGCGACACATCGAAGTATTGCTCTAGATCGGCCAAGAAGGGGTGACATCAGACCTCCTACGAGATATAGGTCTGATGAGCTGGTGAGATATGCCTTGCAGGTGGCCGAGGAGGTGGAAGATGATGCTCCGTCCACCTACGAGGCTGCTGTTTCTGGAGATGAGTCAGCTGAGTGGCTTGCAGCAATGGGAGAAGAGATGGAGTCTCTTCAGAAGAATCAGACTTGGGAGCTTGTCAAATTGCCTGCTGATAGGAAGGTGATTACTTGCAAATGGGTCTTCAGGAAAAAGGAAGGACTGTCAGCTGCTGAGGGTGTTAAGTACAAAGCACGAGTAGTTGCAAGAGGATTCAATCAGCGAGAGGGAGTAGACTACAATGAGATTTTCTCACCAGTGGTCAGATATACTTCTATCAGGGTGCTACTAGCAATGGTTGCACATCAGGATTTGGAGCTTGAGCAACTAGATGTGAAGACAGCTTTCCTACATGGAGAATTGGAGGAGGAAATATACATGTCTCAGCTGGATGGTTTTCAGGTTCTTGGAAAAGAGAACCATGTTTGCAGACTGAAGAAGTCTTTGTATGGGCTGAAACAGTCACCAAGGCAGTGGTAAAAGCGATTTGATAGCTATATGGTGCAGCTGGGATACAACACGAGTTCATATGATTGTACGTGGATGATATGTTGATTGCTGCTTAGAACAAGTCAGATATCCAGAAGCTGAAGGATTGTCTCAGTGCAGAGTTTGATATGAAAGATCTGGGTGTTGCTCGAAAGATTCTGGGAGTAGAGATCTATAGAGACAGGAAGCAGAGAAAACTCTTCTTATCTCAAGAAGGGTACATCAAGAAGATATTGAGCAGGTTTGGAATGTCTTCAGCTAAGTCTATAGATACTCCAATGGCATCTAATAGCAAGCTGGGAATGTACACACTTCAGACTGAGGAGGAGAAGGAGTACATGTCT
Organism: Persicaria maculosa; assembly: GCA_963922045.1. Lineage (NCBI taxonomy): Eukaryota > Viridiplantae > Streptophyta > Magnoliopsida > Caryophyllales > Polygonaceae > Persicaria > Persicaria maculosa. The sequence continues at coordinate 54,134,137 of OY998253.1, forward strand.
AAGGTCCCTTATGCCAGCGCAGTTGGGAATCTGATGTATGCTATGGTCTGCACTCGACCAGATCTAGCAAGCTGTGAAGAGGATCTTCAGGTATCTCAGAGGCACTACTAATGTTGGTTTGTGCTATGGGAATGATACAGAGTGCTTGGTTGCTGGGTTTTTAGACTCTGATTATGCTGGCGATGTGGATAGTAGGAGATCGATGACTGGCTATGTTTTCACTCTTGGGAGTTATGTGGTGAGTTGAAAAGCAACTCTACAACCTACAGTCACTTTGTCTACCACTGAGGTAGAGTACATGGCGTTGACAGAAGCTGCTAAGGAGGGAATCTGGCTTAAGGGCTTGGTCAACGATCTAGGCCTACATCAGGATCAAGCTTTAGTATATTGCGACAGCTTGAGTGCAATATGCTTAACCAAGGATCGAGTCCATCATGAGAAGATGAAGCACATTGATGTCAGATACCATTTTATGAGGAATGGGAAGAGAATCAGGGTGAAGAAGGTGGGAACAACTGATAATCCCGCTGATATGTTCACTAAGCCAGTTCCATAGAGCAAGTTCCAACATTGTTTGGACTTGCTTAATATCACCAGCTGTTGAGTTGCCCTACGGGGCAGTCTGGGTCCTTCTTCAAGGACCAATCTGAGGCAGAGAACGTCTAGGCACTTGTCATAGGTGCTTCTGTTTCTGAGAGGATTCAAGTCAAGGTGGAGATTTGTTAATGTGCCTTGAACGATTGTTGACCGGCGACGCATCGTGAGGTCCGGGGGGCGGAGCCCCCCCGGCGGTGGTTTCATGAGTCTCTTTTTGGGCTTTCACTCTATTGTCTGTTTAGGGTTTCATGAGTCTCTTCATATACTCATGAAACGCCGATCCCTTGTAACCTAATCTGTTTTCATCTCCTCTAATACAAAACTGGTTCTCTGCCCGTGGACGTAGGCAACACACCGTTGCTGAACCACGTAAATCTCTGTGTTGTTCTTCGCTAATTTCATTCTCGATATAACACTAGGTGTAGTGATTAGGTGAGGTTTACATTTACCGCTAGGAATTCCCTGACAACTAAACTATGGAAATAGTACAATTTGTTTTGCCTGCCTTGTTTGTACTCACAGCATGACTTGGTACATTGAACAAGTTGTATAACCATAGAAAATATATGGTGGCTTGGAAACATTCGCAATTAGTTATTTCTTACACTTTGTTGTTGGACTCCTTAATTGGGATGAGGGTGCAGAACTTAATGGCTTAAGATGCTCTTCCTTTCATTGACATCAATTCCATCAGGATTTAGACTTTAATAATTAAATGAAGGGCCATACTACAGAGTATCATACTAATGATACACGGTTGCAACTGTATATCTAATTATTAGCTTAATTAGATGGATCATTTTTATTAATCTTTAGATATATAATGCATATACACTTACTGATCTCGGCATCTTGGATCAATCTATATATATAGGATCTCGATCATCTCTTCCTTGAAGGAAGTTAAGAAATGAAGTCCTTCTTCATGTTTTCTTGTTTTACCTTAAGCTGAATTCTATAATATATGAATGTGCCAATTGGCTGATGATACCTGTGTGTTCTCTTCCTAGGTTGTACGTACATGTTGGTTTTACATTGATATAAATTGCATATATCATATATGTCGTCATATCTGTGTGGTCTCTTGAATTAGCTCAGCATGCAAGTTAGAAATCGGATGTTTATGGCTTACTGTTGTGTGGCAGGTGAGGTAATTAGTATGATAGTTAAGATTATAATGTCGAATTAAGCTACTTTCCTTTGCGAGGTAGAAAATTATACTATTATTTTATTCAAGCCTATTAGCTCAAATGGTAGAGCGATGTGTTTATACACAAAGATGTGGGTTCAAATCCCGCATAGGCTACTATAATAATAGGTAAAAATTACCACAATACATATTTACTACGCGGTTCAAAACAAAATTACCACATGCATCTTTACTTCGGTTCACAAATTTACCACGGTTCAAAACAATTACCACACGACCTATTTACCACGGTTGACATATTTACCACGGTCCACAAAGCCTAGAATTACAGACACATTTAAAAAGAATTACAGACACATTTACCACGAGTGGACGATTTTACCACGGTTCTGTTCGCGTGGTAAACAAATTTACCATAGCCACTTTTACCTTGTTCAGAACCGTGGTAAAGCTTACACACGGAACCGAGGTAAAACCAGCATTTGTACTAGTGCCACTTGTGTTGGTTCCAAACTAACTTTATGTAACCCATTTTTATAATATAATATAATATAATATTGAGATTAAATATATGTGTTGGTGTAGAAAGTTAAATAGGGGTTACAAACAACGGAGAATATTCAACTAGGTAAGTGATAAATCCAAATCCAGAGGAGAATTTGTTCTTGGAGATCGATAGAGATATAAAGTGGAAGAAAGAGAGAGGCAGAGGAAGACATGAAATGAAAGGGAAGTCATCAATCTGTCCAGTATATATGATATTCTTGATCATCAAACCCTTTCAGATCAAAGTGATCAATTATCAATATATTATATCAGATGGTGGGTAAGGCTGAAATCCAAAATAGGAGAATGCACTGGATTCATTTATGCGATATACGACGACACAGTTTCGCATTCTATGAAAGTAATATATATACCCCTTCCTGTTTGAGCCACTCGAAAGAGGCCGATGAACCACTCACCAGAATCAGATACCATGTCTATGATGATGCCTTTATATATATACATATATAGTAAGCTCTATTCTTCATCGTGCTACAAATGAGATAAATCTTCTGTCTTTTCACTGAAACAATTTGTGCCTCCATGTTCTATATAGAATTTGAACTACTACACTATCAAAAGCCACTAATCAGTATAAGTTATATATATATATATATATATATATATATATACACACATACTGTACATTTTGTACAAAGTATAACCATAATGTGTATTGATAATATATAGGCCTTGCTTCTTTGGTTTTCCACTTGCTAGGCCGCTTACTTAAGTACTGTATGAAATTGTGTTCATCAGCTGGTTCATCTTTGTTAATGTGGTTGTCCCGGTAATATAGGGAATGCTTGAACAACATATAAGGTTGAAGAGCTACATACTCCTCTGATTGCCAATTGATTTTGAGATGGAATCACAATAGGTTTACGTATTGTTCGAGTCTCCCATATGTAGGCCCGCACACACGACCTCTCTCCAGCTTGTCTTATTCCCACCTGGCCCAGCCGACTTTAACAGTCTCCCTCCAGCTTGTCTTAGCTCCACCGGGCCCAACCGACTTTAACAATCTTGACGTTATTCGAAATCTCTACATAACAAAATTAATTACTACATGATCGTTCAACACATAAGGAAATTGTCTTTATATATGCTAGCTAGCTAGCTAGATCCTTTGATATGATTAATGGAGGTAAATCTAATTAATGAAAATTAATCATTGTTTTAACTTACAAAACCATACAATTTTAATGGTGGGCAGTATTAATTAAGCAGCTGCACGCAAGAGTATTTCCATACTCAATCTAATCTTGCTAGTAAGCGAAATTAAACCACCATAACTTTTGTTGCACACCCACCTTATTTGTTTGAGATTAATATATAAAGTTGGTATATAAAGCCAAAAAAATTAAACATTTGTTTTTATACATATGAAATAACGGTGGGTCATTCGACGTGGGGGGCAACGCACGGCAAGCGCAAACGCGTTAACCAAGCCGAGCACACAAGCCGAGTGGAGTTTCATCCTAAAACCAATTGGTGTTAGGTGGGGTAGCCCACCGGCTTATATGCAAGGCTTGAATACAATTTCTAACCAATGTGGGACACTCCCACAATCATATTCTCCACAATGCAAAAAAAAGAGTTGTTCATTATCCATTTTCCCCGAAATGCCCAAAATGGTCTATTGGCGATGTAATTATAACAAGCTGATCATGTACGTATATCCCAAAATCAAGAACATATCCCTTGTTAGTTTGGTCAATTATATTGCTTCGATGGTTACCCGCCGGTTATTAACTTGAGGGTAGGTAGGATTAATTAGGCTGATCTGATAGAATACTTGCACTCTTAGAAAAATCATATACATAGGCAATGTTACGATGTTACTAATTAACTCCAATTCGATTTTCCAAGACCAAGAAACAGATCAAGTCATGAAAGATTGACAGGAGATATGCACGTACACTCAAATTTGTATCAAACCGTGTATGTTTGTGTCTATTTATTTATTTATTTATATTTGATGCACGTACACTAACATATACACAAATGGGCATGATGTAAATATTCTAATCAGCACGATACCTAATTCAATTTAGATATCTCCACTGTTCCATATCGATTAAATTCCAAAAGCAAACTGCCCCACGTTTTTCTTTCATTGCCTTTTTCCCCTGTTCTTATCCTTTCTTAATTCCTATATAAACACTCTCTTCACATTACCCTCATCTTCCCATCCTCAACATATATCCATAACTTAAGTAATTAGTAATTACTACCTCTCTCTCTCTCTCTCTCTCTCTCTCTCTCTCTCTCTCTCTCTCTCACAACGTCCTTCGGAAACATACGAATGACGATGCAACCGAGTGAGGTTTTCGAGCTGCGGTACTTGATGGAGGTAACGAACTCACACAACGGGTATCCCAACCCGTCTTCAGCCACGTCAAAGGAGAACAGCCTAACAAGGAACTGGACATCCGACGAAGGGGAGGAGCAGCAGATGGGGATAATAAACGAGAGGAGGCAGAGGAGGATGATATCCAACAGGGAGTCGGCTCGAAGGTCAAGGATGAGGAAGCAGAGGCACCTGGACGAGCTGTGGTCCCTGGTTGTCCGCCTCCGCAGCGAGAACCGCCTTCTGGCGGACAGGCTCAGCAGTGTGACCGAGTCACATGACAGGGCCGTCGAGGAGAACGCCCTGCTCAAGGATCAGGCTTCGGGGCTTCGACGATTGCTCCACGAAGCGCAGCAGATGAGATCAAGCAGCCCTTACTCGTCGCTCGGGGATTTAGAGGCTTACATCAACAATGCTAATCCATACCTTGCAAATTAACTCTCTATTTAATTACGCCTTTGCTCAACTTTTAATTTCCACCCTCGTTAATTTAGTTGGTGCTTGGAGTTTTAGGCCTTTGGCATAAGCAGTTGGTTGAGAAAATGGTATGGGTATCCCACCTCGGATATAAATAGTGATATACTAGTATGAGATTCTGAAATCTTTCTCATATGCCTTTAATTGTTATAATAAAATGGGATCTACAACATCCTAAGCCTCATTGTATCGATGTATGTTTTGAAAACCCGTCTAAATAGTAAATACTAGTAGTTATTATTTATTTATAGCAAGATTTTACAAAGATCGGGGTAGATCTCCTGCTACACATATGTACTCCTCTTACTATATCACAAAAATATTTTAATATTTATTTTATATTAAAAAATATATATAAAAACTAATATATTTTTATGAAAAATACATCACTTTTATTAAAGATATACTATATGCTAAGTTTACTAATGTGAAAAATAAATATATCACTTTTATTAAATATAAGATATAGTAATTGTTTATGATACATAAAGATACGATTTGTCAATAATAACTTGAAAAATTCATGTAGCACATGAATATATTACACTAATATTTACAATTTACTAAAACTAATTTCTTATCTCTGTTTGTGGAGAGTGAAAATGTCAATGAGATTTTAAGATGCTGATTTAACATCCTCGTTTCTCTTCGGTTGTCCGAGTCCACATCTTCTCGATCGAAAACAGAGTTGCTAACAAGTTTAGAATTGCGACATTGAACTAATTCAGACCTTCTTTTTCTCAAAGAAGCGCTTCGAATTCACTTTTGAATGAAAAAAATAAAAACTGGAATAAGAATAAGTGAGTGGAAACTCGGCCGCTTTTGGTAGAAGATAAAATAACGTCATCCGGAGAAACTCGGCCAATAGACTGTAGTGTTAGAAGGGGGAGAAAAAGTAGGAAGATGTAACGTGCAGGTGTACAACATAACATAATAAACATAAAATGGAGTCTCCAATCAAAGCTAATTTTGTGAGATTGATCACACCCAATAATCGCCCGGCACACTTTTAGCCTTCTTCTTTTTCTGATTTTCAATTCGTTTAAATATTTAATTAAGAATGGAGAAACGGACAAAATTAAGATGGATGATGATAGAGTGCGGCCGGGCGGCCGGCCACTACTCACCACCGGTTTCTTCAAATTCTTTGGTTGCGGTTGCGCCCCCATCTCTTTGTTAATTCAGCTATTAATTACCACAATTAATCTTCTACCTATCTCACACACCATTGTTATACTTGTATGATGGTAAACAACAAATCTTTTTTTTTTTTTTTAGAACAAACAACAAATCTTCTCGTTACCCAATATTAGTATTCCTACATTTAATAAAAAAACTGTTATGGTATATGATAAACAACAAATATTATGGAGAATAAGCTATGGTTTTGTGTTGCTTGAATGATTAGCTGCACTAAGTCATCTTCCATCTTTCCCTTAGTATTTTTACTTGTCCTTTTGCTCGGTTGTAATAAGGGACACTTTGTAGGGGACCTATTTAAGGGATTGTCTCACACCCTTTGAGGTAGGGTTTTGGGATCATGTGCATTGAATGAATGGCGACTATGAGGGCCGATTATTCCCTTCCTTCTTGGTCACCAAGTCACTAAGCATTTTGCTCATTTTCATACATATTCATGCTTGATCTTGCTTGATTTAGATAGTTTACTTAAATCTTCATATGGTATCAGAGTTTGAGGTTGTATTTGAGAGGTAATCTGGTCCATTTTCGTTGTTTGCTGCGTTGTTTATGTTCACTACCACTGGAAGTTCTAATTCTGCAGATAGAGTGATTGAAGATATGTGTAATGTTCAAGGGAATTCTGGAGATCCTTTGTTCTTGTCAAACTCAGATCATCCAGGTGCACGACTGGTTTCTATTCCATTTGATGGAAGCAACTATATGACTTGGAGCCGAGGGGTGATTATGGCCCTAGGTGCTAAGTGTAAGATTGGTTTTATTAATGGTTCATGTGTTAGACCTGTTGTGGGACATGCAGATCTAGAAAAATGGATAAGGGTACATTACATGGTAAGATGTTGGTTGTTGAATTCTATGACTAAGAACATAGCTGAAGGCTTTATGTTTTTAGATTCTTCTAAGCTCCTATGGGAGGATATTATGGAGAGGTTTGGACAGACAAATGCACCTCTTATTTTTCAGATCAAAAGAAGACTTGGGAATATTGTGTAGGGTAATATGAATCTTGCAGATCTCTATAATTTTTTCAAGAGGAACTTGGATGAATTGCAAGTTTTAGAGTGTATTCCAGAGTGTGCTTGTGGTGCTATGTCTAACTGTACTTGTGATCTGAAAAAGAGATTTATTGAGATTGAATCTCGTAACAGGCTTATGCAGTTGTTGATAAGTCTTAGTGAGAAATATGATGCTGCCAGGAATTCCATATTAGTCACAAATCATTTGCCTAGTCTTAACAAGGCATACTCTATTTTGCAGCAAGTAGAGAGGGAAAATGAAGCTTCCACTGACTATAACTCTCAGGGAATGAATGCAGATTCTAGTGCCATGATTGCCAACAGAGGTTGCAATAGCTATCAGTACAAGCCATCTAAGGGTGGTGGTGCTACTTTTAAGAAGGAAGTGAAAGACTGGAGAGAATTGAAGAGAATCAAACTGAATTCTACCTGTTCTTATTGCAATATGAAGGGCCATCTTGCTGAGGAATGTTTCAAATTGCATGGGATACCTGATTGGTTTAAAGAGCTCAAGGAGAAAGAAAAAAATGGCATGAGCAATGGAACAACTGGAAAGAGATCTGCAAATGCAGCTGGATCTATGGATTCCCAAGTGCAAAACAATCCTCTTGAGGATGATGCAGGAGGGAATATAGATTCTGCTATGGTAAATGTTGTGTATCAGGAGATTCTTAAGAAGATGAGGGGCAAGAATCAGATGGAAGAAGACAGTGGATCATCTGCCAATTTTGCAGGTATGCTACCTTTTAATACTGCCAATATTGTCTTGAAAGAGAGGCCTATGAGTGAATGAATAATGGATACTGAAGCTACAGATCACATGGTATCTGATTGTCATACTTTATCTTGCAAAAGTTTGCACAGGCCAGTTCATATTGGTTTACCTTATAGGTCAATTAAATCTGTTACAAAACAAGGGAAAATGAGTTGACTGATGCTATTAACCTGAATGATGTGCTGTTAGTGTCTGGCTTTAAACACAGATTGTTGTCAATTGGGAAAATTCTTGATGAAACTGGTCTTATAGCTATATTCACAAAATCTTCTTGTTATTTCCAGGACAACGGATCTAAGAGGATTTTACTGTCTAGAGTCAGAGAGCATGGGTTATACAAGATACACTCAGAGGATCATTGTGGCACAGGAGCTGATGATAGAATTTTGAGAAGTTGTAATAAAGCTAGTTTAAGTTTGGAAATAGTTCATGCTAGGCTTGGTCATAGTTATGTGGCTAAGCTAAGACATTTGAAGATGTTTAGTTCTCCAGTTTTGGATAATTTTTATTATGAATCTTGCTCTTTATCTATGCATCACAGACTTCCATTTCAGAGAAGTGTGAATATTGCCAATACACCGGCCTTTTGATTGCATATGGATTTATGGGGACCATATAAATGTGTCACATATGATGGTTGCTCTTATTTCCTTACTATTCTTGATGACTGTACTAGGGTAACTTGGACTCTTTTAATTAAGAGTAAATTGCAGGTCTTCAAAGCAATAAGTGATTTTCTAGCTTATGTGGAGAATTAGTTTGCTAGTTCAGTTAAGTGTGTGAGAATTGATAATGGGACAGAATTTGTTCAGAAATAGTGTGTAGATCTGTTTGCTTCTAAGGGTATTGTTCACCAGAAAACTATCCCTTACACTCCCCAACAGAATGGGAGAGTGGAAAGAAAACATAGACATCTTGTTGAGACAGCAAGATGTTTGAGGATACATGCAGGCTTACCTATGAGATTTTGGGGAGAATGTGTGCTTGTAGCCACTCACCTTATTAACAAGATGCCTACTGAAGTCTTGAACTGGGTATCTCCTCATGAAAAGTTATTCAATAAGCCATCCAGCTATGATGAGTTAAGAGTTATTGGGTGCTTATGCTATGAACCAGTGGGATATGACAAGAAAGACAAGATGAAAGCAAAGGGAAGGAAGTTTGTACTGCTTGGATATCCTTTTGGGCAGAAAGGTTATAAACTCTGGGACATGGAGTCACATAAAGTATTTGTTAGCAAAGATGTTTTCTTCAAAGAAGATCAATTTCCCTTCAAGGAGCAGACTAAGCTTGTGGTTGAAAATCAGGAGATTAGACCTGCTCTACCTCTTCTTAATCCAGCTCCAGATGATATTTATGTCACACACCAGTTTATTAATGCTGAAGGAAGCAATTCTCCGAACCCCTTAGCTGATATTGAAGTAGATTCTAGTCAAACTCCTTTACCTTCTCAAGTCCAAGACTCCTTGGAGTCAGAGGCAAATAATGATCAAATGAAACCTGAGATCTTGCAGGACTTGGATGAATTTACTCCTGTAAGAAGATCTGTTAGGCAACACGTTGTCCCTAGTAGACTATAAGATTATGATTGCAGACATGGTAGACAGAGAAATTCATTATCTCGGTCTTTTCTTGCAGAATGCTTTGGAGACAGAATTGATCATGACTGGGGAGTGTTGAAATCATTTGCTTGAATGGTGGCTGAGCCTGAGCCTTACAGTTATAAGAAGGCTATTCAAAACAGTAATTGGGTGAATGCCATGGGTGTTGAGATCCAGGCCTTAGAAAAAAATGGCACTTGGGAGCTTGTTGATGCTCCTTCTAATTTGAAACCTATTGGGAGTAAGTGGGTCTATAAGATTAAATATAGACCTGATGGAACCATAGAAAGATACAAAGCTAGACTGGTGGCTAAGGGCTATAATCAGATCAAAGGAAAAGATTATAAACATACTTTTTCTCCTGTTGCAAAATTCTCTACTTTGAGAATCTTGATTGCAGTTGCAACTGTTAGGAAATGGAAGCTTCACCAACTTGATGTGAACAATGCTTTCTTACATGGAAAGCTTGAAGAAGAAGTATACATGAAACCTCCTCAGGGTTATGTTCTTGCCAAACCAGGGTAGGTTTGCGAATTAAAGAAGTCCATTTATGGATTGAAACAGGCATCAAGGCAATGGAACACAGAATTGTGCAAGTTTTTAATGAGTTTGGGATATGTTCAATCACTTGAAGATTATTCTTTATTCGTTAAGCATGTTCCTAATGGCATTTTAGTTGCCTTGGTATATGTATATGATTTATTAATCACTGGTGATGATATTAATGTGATTGATTAGACAAAAGAAGCTCTTCATAGAGCCTTCACTATAAAAGACCTTGGGCATGCAAGATATTTTCTTGACTTAGAAATCATGCATGATCAGCAGCGCACTACACTGCATCAGAGAAAGTACATCATTGACATTCTTGAAGATTGTCAAATGATGGATTGTAAGCCTGCACTATTTCCTTTGCCTAGAGGGTTGAAATTGTCAAAAGACAATGGTCTGGTGCTATATGATCCTGAGAAATATAGGAGACTATATAGTTGGGAGATTGTTGTTTCTCATTTTATACAGACCTGATATATCATATGTTGTCCAGCACCTCAGTCAGTTTATGGTGGAGCCTAAGCAACCACACTTTGATGCAGCTATTCATGTGGTTAGATATTTAAAAAGGACCCTGTCCACATGTCTATATTATCCAAGAGAATCATCCCTGATTTTATCAGCCTATTGTGATGCATATTGGGGTGCTTGCCAGTTCAGTGCAAAGTCTCTCACATGCTATTGTGTGTTCTTTGGAGATGCCTTAGTCTCTTGGAAAACAAAGAAACAAGTGACTGTGTCTAAATCTTCCGCTGAAGCAGAATACAGGAGTATGTCCACTTCATCCAGTGAACTTGTGTGGGTTGAAGGGATCTTGCAGAGATTGAATGTATCCATTCCTCTACCTATTCCTCTCTTTTGTGATAGTAAGTCTGCAATTCACATTGCAGAAAACCCTGTCTTTCATGAGAGGACAAATTAAAACATCTTAAAATTGATTGCCACTATGTGCGTGAGAAGCTGCAAGAAGGCTTTGTTCACCCACAACATGTTCGAACAGGAGTCCAATGGGCTGATATTCTTACTAAGGCTCTAGGTGAACGCCATCACTACGTCTTCTCTTCCAAGTTGGGACTTGTTGGATTACTCCCAAGTCCAACTTGAAGGGGGAGGGGGGGGGTATGGAGAATAAGCTATGGTTTTGTGTTGCTTGAGTGATCAGCTGCACTAAGTCATCTTCCATCTTTCCCTTAGCATTTTTACTTGTCTTTTTGCTCGGTTGTAATAAGGAACTTTGTCCCATGTGCTTCTCACATGACACTTTGTAGGGGACCTATTTAAGGGATTGTCTCACACCCTTTAAAGTAGGGTTTTGGGATCACGTGCATTGAATGAATGGCGGCTATGGCGGCTATGAGGGCCGATTGTCTCACTAAGTCACTGAGCATTTTGCTCATTTTCATACATATTCATGCTTGATCTTGCTTGATTTAGATAGTTTACTTAAATCTTCATAAATATAAATATTGTAATATATATCTATATCTATATAGACCCTCTCGTATCCAAATAATTGTTTTTAAAAAATATTTTATCATTTTTTAAGGGTGGTAAGAATGGAAAGGAAAATAAAGAATCTAACTTCTTTAATTTTTAACAGAAGGCAAGGAATAAGATGTCTTGACTCAGTAAAGACCATCCTTTCGGATAATGTTATAAAGCTCCATGTTCAAAGAAAGGATCATCAATTTACATGTACATTTCCATAGATCTAGCTATATAATCATCAACACAGTTTGATTCTCTATAGTAGTGTTTAAAGAAAAGGTGGTTGAAACTATCTCTATAGTAGGATAATTCAAGCATAAATGGTGAGCATCTTCCTCTTCAGTGTTGTAAGGCAACATTGAGAGGGCACTCTATTAAAGTTTATATTTAGTCTTTCTTTTGTCAGAAGTCCATCTACCGCAAGCTTCCCGATGAAGTTATGGGTCCTAGGCGGTAAATGAAGCTTCCAAGTACAATTGTATTCATTATTTTTGGTAGTAATATTGTTAATAAGTGTGTATATTGACTTTCGGGTAAATGTTCCATTAGGATTTAGCTTCCATATTAGTTTGTCCGGTGTATCGCATTATGGGATTTGAATTTTTTGTATGGTTTGTGCTATGTGTGGAGGAAATAGTTGAATCAATATATTTCCGTTCCAGCGTTTGTGGATATCTAATAGGTTTGCCATTTTAGGATTCAGATAAGATTTATAGAGGGATATTATTTATCCAATGGTCAGTCCAAACATTAATAGATTTTCCGTTACATATAATCCAATTCATGAAGTCCATACTTAAACTTCTCTCTGAGACTGAGTTAAGCGGCCAAACTCTTAGGAGGTATTATAGGTCAATAAGGAATCTAACCTACTATAAATTAATTTTTCAAGGGTCAATAAATTTAATAAGTAATGAAAATTGCATGGAAAGATTCATCATTTAATGACGTCTAAAGTGTCAATTGTTTTATTTAAACAAAAAGTGCTAAAAAGGCCAATTATATATATTAAAGTAGAGGCATAAAAGCATGTGTCACATTTTAATAATAGCAAAGATAACCCCAACGGCGATTATTCATTCTAACATTAAGATTAATGCAATTTTTCATTGTATTTGTCATATAATCGTTATAAAATTTTAATTCGTAATAATTTGGTGTCAAGTAGTATAAATGATACTGTATAGTTTAATGTAGAGGAGTTCTATCATTCCAAAGCAAGCTGACTTATTGGCTTGCTACATGATCTCATATCAACAAATGCACGATCAATTCACCGGATTCCGATGTCAGTGAAGGGTATAATCAACACCGGCTTCTAGGGACGATAAAATATGAGCCGTTATTGACAACCGGAACCGAAAACACTTGAACCGTCATCGACGTCTGAATCCAGTGAATTTCGAGGCAATATTCGAGGTTAAATTCGACACTAAGTGGTTTCGAAGGTAATTTCAATGGTATTTTCCATACTAAATACCCTAAAATAAATGTATCGAGAGTAATTTAGAGGGTACTGTGTAATGTTATGGTCAAAGAATCTAACCAATCAACTTCTTAAAACGTATATTCGAGGCTACGTTCGAAATTTATTTTGAGGGTAGTTTAGAGGGTATTGTGTAAGGTGCATGTGTACTGTGTAATAATTAAATATATTTACGGGACTATTTGTGCATGTAAATTTCATAGTAAATGGTTTTGAAGGTAAATTAGATGGCACATTTAACCCCACTCCTCTAACCCACAAGTTTGTTTCGGAGGCATTTTCGAGGGCATATTCGAGGCTATATTCGAGACAAATTTGTTGACTCCACCTTGATGAATATATGTGATATATTTTTGTAGGGATGATGGAAGACAAATAAGGTAGTATTTTATGCAAATATCAATTATATTATATAGTTCTTTTATTTGATTTGATTTATTATGCGAATATATTTATTATGCGGGTATATCTACTTAAAATCAGATTTGGTTCAAAAGATTTATTTGATTTCTTTAAATCTGATTTTTTAGAGATTTGTTATGAAAAATTTTGCCAAACAGGCACTTTTTTTGGACAAATTAGTGAATTGTCCACCTTTTTGGACAAATTGAAAAATTGTCCACTATATAACCCTAATTAAGAATCTCGCTCTAACCTCCCTCTCTCTCTCTTTCGCTGTCTCCAGCGCTCTACTCCCTCCCTCCAACTGTTCCATCCACCTGCCGCCGTTGCCTCATCCTCTCTGTCCCAGATCCGCCTCCTCATGGTGGATGGCGTTGATTTTTGCCTCCTGGATCCGAATCCGCTATGAAGAACTCAACCCCATCGCCGAAGATCTTCAATCCATCTCCATTTGCGGCCATGTCTTCCATGAACTCTGGTACTCCCTCCCTCTCTTATCTATTCCTTCAATTTCTATCGATTTAACTTCAAATCAGCCAACAATCTTCGATGTCTTTTCACAAAATCTCGCTATCAATTGTTCAAAAGGTTTGATTGAGTGGCGATTAACCTAACCAGTTGTTCCTATTTGGTTTGGCGTCGCTTCGGTTCAAAACCCTAGCCTTCAGCAGTGGTTCGAGTACAGTGCGAAATCGAAGAAGCTTACGTGTCCGTGAGCGAGCGGCCGGTTGTGCTCAGATCTATGGGAGGTTGTGCTCCGCGAGTGGGGCGGTGGTCCCAGATCTATGTGCGGTGAGGCCGAGGGCGGCAACTCGGAGCAATGGCTTGAGGAACCTTCTGCAGCAATGGAGCAACTAGCGGCAGCGACTCAGATGCGGATGCTCTGCCACCACCACAATCAGATGGCTGAGTCCGGCGCCACCATAAGACGGGGTTGCTCGATTTTAAGTCCTCCGCTCTAATTGGATGAGTCCGGGGCCACCTCAGATGGTTGAATATCTGATTTCGACAGGGCGGGACTGGTCGGAGATGGTGCTCTAGGAGTGAAGCTCGACGAGCAAAGCCAAATTCATCCCCGAATTGGGCTGCTGTGCAGAAGGATCTGGCACCGACGGGCCATCCTCACCAGTTACAGATCTGATGAATCAAGAAAGAGGAAGGGAACTAATATGCCTTCTTTCAATCTTCCCTTCCTAGTTGCTAAATTTCTTGTTGCTTATTGCTGCCTCTTCTAAGCAACAAGATCAGGAAGGAGTTTGTGCAACATCGTTAACATTAGGGGCTGTTGTGCAGAAGGATCAGGAAGGGAAGATTTGGACAAATTTTTTGCTTTGTAGCTTTGTGCTGGACGAATGTGGAGGAACGTCTCAAGGTGGCGGCCTTGGCAGGTGTCGGTGCTCTTATTGGCTATATCTCTACTATTGCTCTCCTCAAGCTTCTCTACAATGTATTACACAAATGAAAAACAACATCCATCAACCAATCAGATTTGAAAGGGGCATCAAATTTGCACCAAAGAACAATATCAAAGGGAAAGTCCAGACCTTCAATTCAACTTGAGAGGGATGAGGTCGTGAGGCGGCGGAGAGTGGCGAGACCAGCGAGATTGAGGTGCGAACCCAAAACAAGCGAGATTGAGCTCGAGCCCAGAGCTATGTAATAGTTTGAAGAAGTCTCTCGAAGCGCAATTGCATTTCAGATTTACAGTGGATTTGAATATATGATTTGTGCAGTACTGCATGATTATTAGTGTATTTGTGCATTTGTGCATTTGTGTAGACATTATAGTGTATTTGTGCAGTAATTTGTATGTTTGGTTTTAGTCGAAAGTTAGACTTAATTTAGAGCTTGTCAAATTGAGATGTAATATATAAGCTATAAAGTATTTGCACAACAATTGACACTATGATTGCACAACATGGAGGATTGGTGGAAATTTGCTCAACATGATCTTATTTTTGCTCAACAATAGATTATATTTGCTCAACAATTGTGACTTTGCACAACATAAACTTAATTTTGCACAACAAATTAAGTGAAAATATTGAGACTTGTGAAATTTGCTCATCAATAGATTATATTCTTCAAAATTCTTGGAAATTTCACAAGTCTTAACAATATGATTGCACAACATGGGGGATTGGTGAAAAATTGATCAACATGATCTTATTTTTGCTCAACAATAGATTATATTTGCACACCAATTGAGACTCGTGAAATTATGCTCAACATGTTCTTATTTTTGCTCAACAATAGATTATATTTGCATAACAATTGAGACTTGTGAAATTGTGGTCAACATGATCTTATTTTTTCTCAATATAATTTTATACTTGCTCAATAGATTATTGCACAACATGGTCTTATTTTCGCTCATCAATAGACTATGATTGCACAACATGGGAGATTGGTGGAAATTTGCTCAACATAATCTTATTTTTGCTCAACAATAGATTATATTTGCACAACAATTGAGACTTGTGAAATTGTGCTCAACATGATCTTATTTTTTCTCAATATTATTTTATAGTTCTCACTAGATTATTGCACACCATGATCTTATTTTTGATCATCAATATACTATAATTGCACAACATGGAGGATTGGTAGAAATTTGCTTAACATGATCTTATTTAGTACTCTGTATTGTATTTGAGTTCCCACCCTTCCCATTGTTTCCGATACCAAATTTTTTTAAAAAAAGGTACATGCCTCCACGATAACTTAAGATTTCCAATACAAGCTCCAAAGTTACTAGAATACGCATAAAAACGATGTCAACACTAAAAAATACGCATACAATACACATACAAACGATGTCAGCACATATAAATTTCAACGAAAACGATGTCAACACTAAAAAATTGCACTAATATATCTTATTATTGAACAATTATTACAAAATTTTGTAAATTACTAGAATTATATAAACTTTAGCCTATGCGGGATTCGAACCCACACATTTGCGCGTAAGCACATCGCTCTACCATTGAGCTAAGAGGCTTTTAAAGCTCAATAATACTATACTAGAGAGAAATCGAATACTTGTAATAGATCGTAGAACATTTGAAAAAGTGCAAAAATAAGATATACTAGTGCTGACGCCGTTATTAGGTGTGTCAGCAACAATGTTTTTCCCTATTAATTATTAGTAAGCACTAATATATAATAGTAATAATAATAATAATAATAAACCCAAATAACCTAATTATATCATGCAGAAAAAACTATTTCTAATTCAAACTTGATGTGATGCACTTCTAACATCTAGCCACTTCGAATCACATAATTAGTAAACTCAAGTTCTAACACACACTTGCACTGGCACAGACTAAGATTCTAAATAGCACTAGCACTAATATATAATAATAATAAACCTCAAGTTATCACCTAATCAAAATCTATCAAAGCATGATCTAAGATTCTAAATAGAATACCATTTTCCAAAAATAAAAAAGATTGAAAGAAAAGACATTATGGATCTTAACAAACAGTATGCTAAAGCTTTATAGAAGATGCATGACTCAACTCTTAACATATATCATGTAGAAAATTGAGGTTACCAGAATCACTTACAGTTGGAATGAGATGGAGCTTGCAATATATATACTGAAAAATGCAGTGGCGCTTGAGCAGATGGTGATTCAAGTTCCAACAGATGATGATAGACTAAGGGAGAAGGCAATGTCCCTGCAGCAGCTGCAGAAGACCAATAATCCAGCTGCAAAGTTGATCGTCATTTGACGCACGAGACCAGCTAATGCAATTAGCCATTCAGTGTGTTTAGTTTGATGCTGAGGTCTCAAATATTTCAGCTCCTAGTTTGTAAGTTGAAATCACTTTTATTTATTTTTTTGGCTTGTGGTTAGGACACGGACTAAAGAAAATAAATGAGAGCAAATACAAAAATTGAAATCACTAGTTGTAAGTTGAAATTACTTAAAGTTCCTAGTTTGTAAGTTGAAATCACTTTTATTTATAATTTGAAATCACTAGTTGTAAGTGATTTCAACTTACAAACTTGTAAGTGATTTCAACTCACAAACAGTACGTTGAGCACAAGCCCATGGAAAGCCTTACACTTTTCCCTTTACCAGAATCATCTTCCTACTCTTAATATATACAGTACATCAAACCAAATCCAAGTAAGCATCTAATTTCTCAATGCTAAACAAGTCAGTGTTGGAAACTCTTAATTCAGAAACCAATTAAATCAATTCTCAGCCAGAAAGAAGGACATAGAGGCATACAGATCAAGTGCAATGCAAGCGAGGAAGAGGATGACTCAACTCTCTTACTTGTGACGGGGTTCTAATTGTTATTCCAATACATAACATCAACTGCAAAACAAAAAAAAGGATCAAAATTCTACAACAATAGCAAAATTACTGATGGTGCAGCCTTGAAGAAGTAGTTTTTATTTACCAAATTGAGACCTACAAACCCTCCTCGAAGATCTTTGGGAGTAATTTCAGCAACATAAACAGGAACCTGCAAGGGAAAATTAAGAAAGCATGGCTTACTATGCCTACTAGACAAACAATCGCAGACATCACAGAAGCAAACGCAGCCATCACAGACAAAATCGAAGGCCATGAGCGAAGGCGTAAATTTTAGAATTTTAGATCGATTGATAAGGAAAATATTCAGAAAACAGAATCGACACTTACCTACAATACAACCAGATCTGAGGTGATGAAGGCCGCTCCCTCGACCTCGCTCGCTCCAAATCTCGGACGGCCACATCCAGCTCTCCCTCCGCCGCTCGCTCGTCACCGCCTTCGGCGCTCGAGAAACGTCGTCGTCGTCATCCAACTGCGCCTCCAATGGCGAGGCCTCTTCCAACAACATCGTCGTCGGAATTTGTTTCCGTTGGAGGCCGTCGAATCCATGGCAATACAACCAGATCTGGCATGAGGGGAGAAGAGATCGAGAGAGCGAGAGAGGTCCGGGGAGAGAGGGGAGAGAATTAGGACGGGAGAGAGAAAAATGTTTATATTGGGGACATTTCACAAATTTGTCCCAAAACGTGAACATTTCACTAATTTGTCCCTATTTTATGGCTATTTCGCAAATTGCCCCATTTGTTATTTGTTTTGAATATATGCTTATTTATGTGCTTTATTTTTTATAAAAAATATTTGAAAAATAAAGTTCATGAGATTTTGATTTTGAATTGGATAAGATTTGTTTTATTTAAAAGGTGGAGTTAAAATCATATTTTGTTATTGGATTTATCTAGGTCCTTTTTTATTAAATTGATTTTGGATTTGTTTGAAAAGTGGTTATCTACATATTTGTTTGAGATTAACATGTGCTAATTTTAAGCTACAAACAGCAAGATTTGTTCAGCACACATGCACCTATTTTCTGGGGCAAATGGAATTCAAACGGGCTGATTTTGTGGAAGAACAAGTGGAGATTTCAAATTCAAACGGGCTGATTTTTTGTGCAACCAAAAATCAGATTTTGTGGAATTTATTCAAAATCAAATCGGCTGAAATTCAAGCTAAAATCTGGGATTTCCAGCAGCAACAATTCAACCTCTGCACCTATAAAAGACGAGAGCAAGTGGTGAAGAAAATAAGAATACAAGTACATCATTCAAGCAAGCACTTCAAAGCCAAAGCGATCATCTTTAAGCTTATTTATTTTCTTTCTCTCCCTCGTTGTAATTGTTTTTATTTCTAGTTGAGAGAGGAGAAAAATCTGAGCGTTATAGGATAAATCATTTTCGTTATACCAAGAGTATCCCTATACTCAAACGTATATACACGTTGGTGTGGTTAGGGATATTATTTCACGAGCGTTTTAGGTTGACTAGATAGTAGCGGGTGAGGCTACGAGAAGGGTAGTTCTTCTAAATTGTATCTAGGACTCTAAGGGATCTGAGTTGACTAGATAGGAGCGGGTGAGGCTTCGAGAGTTTAGAAGAAGGAAAAATCTTCTCGGATGTATCTAGGATCCATAAGAAGTGAAATAATAGTTGTTTGAATCCTACGGGTTGGATAACCCTAGGCGGGGACGTATGCTGGTTTAGAGCCGAAGTTCATTAACAATTCTCGTGCTCATATTTATTTTCTGCACTTACGTTTGTTTGTACTGTCTTAGCATCAGCAAAACGAAGTTCTGTTTCAAGACATTGGAAGTCCATTTCAAGACCTTGAGATCCAGTTTAGAGGCCTTGAAGTTGCCACTGCAGAAAGGCTTTGCGAAAATTTTTCTTACTCTATTCAACCCCCCTTCTAGAGTATTTGTCTTATTATTATTTACATTAAGTACTCGATTCTTCAAAATTCGTTGTTAACTTCATTGCTATAAAGCTATTTTCGTGGAATTGCAGGGGAATATGTCGACATTTGATGTCAATGTCGATGATGGACATGCCAACTTTGGCTTTTAGTGACAACACCAAAAGAGGCAACCAACTTTGGATTTCGATGATGGTGGATGCTTCATTGACACCCAAAATAAGTTATATGACTTGTTTATGTGGTTATTGATCATATAGGGGGTCTAAATGCATGACGAAAATCTCTCCACGTGTATCATTCATATTTTAAAACATCCCTGAAGTATAGTTGATTATGGTTTCTAAAACCAAGAAAGCGAATACTGCTATGGTTTTAAAAACCGTAGGTTCTTACTCGGTCATGGTTTTGATGACCAAGAAAAACTAAGTCCATTTCAATGCACTAGGTCCACCACCTAGGCATGCGAATACCTAGTCCAATTGGCACAACACATCAGCCGCCCACGATTTTGAAAACCGTGAGAAGCCCTACCTTTCTAATGTCTTAGGCTTGCCCCCTACATTTGAAGATTACATGTCAAATCGACCTAGCCTTGAACTAGTCACGGTTTTGAATATTGTGGGATGGCTCGACCATTTCCAATAAAGTAGTTGTTCCTCATAAGACTGTAGATTTCAGGTTACATCGAAATAATGTCGATCGACTCAACTAACCACAATTTGAAAACCATGGGAGGCATCCTTCCTCCTTTAAAATCAGTATTGCTTCCTCTCTATTCCATACTATATCTCAAATCATAATCTTAGGACCCAAACCAAACCCTCACATCCATCGCCGCTGAATCCACCACCCACACAAATATGTTCCTTTGAATTAAAGTCGAGCATGACGTGGAAGCCATGAAAAATATGGTTCATCCGAATCCACGGTGACGCTGGAGAAAGGTGTATGCATCCAGGGAACTGCACTTTCAGGCCTTGAAGCGGATCATCCGGTACATCAGCGGTACCCTCGAGCTGGGCACCACAATCACCCCTTCCTCTCGGCTTGACCTCGTCGCTTACACTGATGCGGATTGGGGTGGTTGTCCTGACATACGTCGCTCCACGTCTGGCTACTGTGTCTTCCTCAAAGACACCCTTGTGTCGTGGTCCGCAAAGCGACAGTCTGTGGTGTCTCGCTCTAGCGCTGAGGCAGAATACAGAGGTGTCGCCAACGTTATCTCCGGGTGCTCTTGGCTGCGCAATCTCCTTCTTGAGCTCTGCTGCCCTCTTCAGAAGGCCACCCTGGTCTACACCAACAACGTCTCCGCCGTCTATCTGGCCAGCAACCCAGTCCAGCATCAGCGAACGAAGCACATTGAGCTCGATCTCCACTTCGTTCGGGACAAGGTTGCTCTTGGACATGTTCGTGTTCTTCATGTCCCGTCCTCCTATCAGTACGCTGATATCTTCACCAAGGATTTACCTCGGCAGTTGTTCCTCGATTTTCGGTCCAGTCTCACAGTACGGGACCCTACACTTTCGACTACGGGGGTTTGATAGATTACATAGGTCTCATATTGTATAGTGGGCTCAAAGGCCCAATATCTTGTAAGCTATATATATCTTTGTCTAATGAATGAAACCCTCAATGAGGACTTTACATCAATCTTGTGATCTTACAGTTTGATCGATCATTAAACTAAACAAATATCTTATAAAAATACAATTCATTGTTATAGATTGATTACAATGATGATCGAGTCATGGATATGAAATGTGTGTCATCGCAATTAAAGCTAGAACTCCCTTAACATCCTATCATATGCAGAAGCGGAGCCAGGGGAGGCATGGGGGAGCACGTGCTCCCTCCCTCATCCGACAAATTATGTATATGTATTCTCCTCGTCGATAGTTTCGTTTTGATATATAATACGACTTAATATATTATAATACTTTTATATTTTACTTAAATTGATATTCACATATTATAATTTATCTCGAGAGCTTCGAAACCAGAGGTTATATTACTTATTTTGAGAATTTGATAAAAAGTTACGCACGTTTAAATTTTTTATATATAGGTATACACTATTATATGTTAAGAATACAACAAGTTAAATATTGACTCAATGTTTATTGGAAAATTTGCATAACTATACCAATAAAATTTGGGGTTGGCAAAAATATCACTGCCATACCAAAATTTGCAAGGGGGGAGGGAATTGTCATTTTTGCAAATAAAATAGTGACCCACACAACCCTCACTCGGTAAAAAGGAGAGAAAAAGTGGCGCCAGTGATGATTCTCCCATTCTCACAAAATTTGAAGAGGGAACAAATAGGAAGGCGCCGAGTGGCGTTACTTAAAATTTAATTGTTTTAAACTAATTTTTAACCATTTTCATTTGTTAAAATTAAAAAATAAATGTATTTTTGAACTTAATTTAATTTTATCTATCTATAGAAACCCACTTTATATATGTTTATGAAGAAAAAAAATTTCAAAGTGAGATTATTTTCTGGACAGAGAGAGAAACAAAACTTACGTGTCAGTAAATATGCTCTTATTGCCACTAACGTCTATTTATATACCAATATAGGTATATTCAGTGCCAACTCTCACGAATTCGACAGAGACACATAAGTACAAATTGAACAAGTAGGGCAGATCTGTACGAGTCCTAAAATCAACTAAAGTCAACATACTCCTGCAGTTGTAAAACAACAATATGGGGTTTCTTATCATGGAGAAATGGTTAGCCCTCCCAATCTTGGAGAAAGGGATAGCTCTTCCAATCTTGCTCGATGGTGTCGGCACGACCTTCTCTCCTTTACTTTTAATCGTGACTCACTTGTTTTTATACCTGAGACACGAGTGTGTACACTAAACGTTACATCTCTGCTAAAACAAGTGACAGTAATCACAAAATATGTGTCAGTATAGCGATAAGGAGGAAACTATTTGTGCCCGAACTACCTTGACTTTGCTTCCAATTTCTGTCTCCTAAAGTTTATGATAATTTATTATGTGTCAGTTTCGACATTTTTTGTGCCAATAACGTGTATTTACTTGCCAGTAAAGGTGTATACCTTGCCTACACATAGGAATCGGACAAATAAAACCAAGTTTTACGATAACAATAAACCTAGGAGGTAAAGGTATATATCAAAATCAACCAAAGGTACGAGTCCTACAACCATCCAAAGCGACCAAATGTACGAGTTCTACAACGACAAAAGCAATCAAATGTACAAGTCATACAATCTTAAAAAGAGAACCACTTTTGGTGTCAGCCACGAGGAGACAGAAGCCTCTTCCAATCAGCAGCAGTAGCAAGGGCATCGTCCATATGGCGAAGGAGTCCCATCTTCGAGAAATGGTTGGGCGCCTTCCCAATCTTGGAGAAATGGTTGGCCCTCCCGATCTTGGAGAAATAGATGTCCCATCCAATCTTGCTCGATGGCGTCGACATGACCTTCCCTCCTTTAGTTCTAACCATGACTCGCTTATTTTTAAACATGAGATACAAGTGTGTACATTAAAACATACAGGTTGCTAAAAACAAGTGTCAGCAATTACAAAATTTGTGCCAGTAAAGAAAAAATCCATGCTAGTAAAGAAAAAATGTGCGACAGAAAAAATGTATGACAGTAAAAAAATCTGTGATAGTAACTATTTCCCCCATTCCAAAATGCACGACCTTCGCTTCTCAATCGCCACCTCCACTTTCTTCTCTCACCGGAAGTCGCCTATATGAAGATAATCGTGTTGTACTTCTCATCTTTGACCCAGTGCTTCATCACACAACCAATCATCATCAGCTCAAAAAATCAATAGCAAGATCATTTTTGAGGATTCAATTTCAATCAGAAACACAAAAACCCTATGGCCCAGTGAAAAATTAGGATCAATTCCGAGGCTTCAATTTCAATCTACAAATCCTAGACTTGAACAAAAATAATAAAAATTCAGAAGACGATTACCTGAGTGGGATCGTTGGGATTAGACCGGGCGAGAATGACCTTCCCATGGTGTCCATGGTGGTTGTGGATGTGATCGGCGATGAAACCACGCATATGAGGGGGGTGGAAACTGTGGTGCTTCTCCCCTCAGGCGCCGTCAGATCTGGGAGCGTGGGCCTCGTGATGGGCGTAGGCAGCGGTCGGTGGCGGAGGGTATGGATGAGAGTCAACCGGCGGAGGGTATGGATGGGCGTAGGCAACGGTCGGCCTCGTGATGGCCCGTCCTCCTCTCATTTGAACTTCCATTACCTTCTATAACAATTACATAAACCTGTTAGTTTTGCCATTTCTTAGACCCAATTGCCACTTTTGCAAATTTTATTGGGGGGGGGGGGGGGGTTACTTTTGCAAACGGGCCAAGTTTTTGGTATATTTGCTATAATTTACTCATGTTTATTTATTGTATTTTACATCCTTGTTTTTGTTAGCTTTCTTTTCTTCGGTTATTTCATTTATTTATTTATATTTCTTTATTTTTTAATGGAAAAAATAACAGAGTTTATTTAGAGAAAACTAATTAAAATACCCCCACCTTTGGGGGTATGGTAAAATATATCCTCAATTTTCAAATGTAATAAAAATATCCTGACCTTTAAGGGTAGTGGTAAAATATTAACACGGATTTTTTAACGGGTCAAAAATGCTGAAAAGGTTGCCTACGTGGATTTTTTATAAGGATTTTGAAAAAAAAATAAAGAGTTGGACCGGATTCAAAACCAACACATTTTCCTCCCTCTTATCTTCTTATGTGGTCACCTCTTGAACTATCTTCCATGTCTTCGAGACAACTCATGGTTCCTCTTCAATGTAAATTTTCCTCCCTTTTGGTCGCCTATCTTGAGTTGTCACTCTCACATTTTCTTCCTCTTTGATTCGTTAACGGACTTGCCTGAGGAAGCTTTGTTTTTCTCATCTTCGTTGTTGCTGTTGTTACCGGTTTAGTTTTGTTGTCGGTTTGGTGTTAGGAATAGTCGTGTTGTGTTAATTTGAGACAATTTTGACTGGATTAGTTGCTTGGTTGAATCAATTTCGTTTTTCTGGTTTATTTTTGTTGTCAGCTTATTTTTTTCCCTAATGAAACCGTTCAAGAAAACCCAATTTTAGTGCTAATTTGTAAAAAAGGCTTCCACACAAGTTGTCTCTTAAAAAAAATCTACGTAGGCTATCTTGTCAACATTTTTTACCCCTATGAAACTCGTGATAATATATTACCACTGCCCTCAAAGGTCGGGATATTTTTATTACATTTAAAAGTTAAGGATATATTTTTACCATACTGCCAAAGATGATGATATTTTAATTAGTTTTCTGTTTTATTTAGTAGTATAGACCTCTAATCAGAAATGATGAGCTCTTTAATTTGTAATATTGTGTGACACTAATTTGTAATATCGTTTAGCACGAGTTTATAATATTGAATATGTTGTGTGTTTTACGAATTTTTTCTCAATATTGTTGTGTAGTACTTTTATACCCCTCTTTTTAAAACTTTCTGGCTCCGTCTCTAATGAAATGATTCCCCGTAAAATACTCATCCAAAATCTAAACCATAGGAAGTAGAACCTCCAACACCTTGAAATGGAACAGTTGCACGTAGGATTCACTGTTGAAGTCGATAGATCATAGATGGGAACTGTGCATGCTGAAGAACATACACATATGGTTATGAATATCATTAATGCTTCAAAAGTAATTTGGTCTTTGTGGATATTGTAGGACTTTAAAGGAGATGAGATTTTTTTTTTGACAGAAGGAGTTGATGAGAAAATAAATTCATAATTGAAACAAGAAGGCAAATTAAAGTTCCAAATTATCAATCTTAATACTAATTGGAAAGTCTGCCATGGGTTCATATTATTCTACCTAGGCGTGGTCCGGGTCATGGGTTAGGATTGGTCGACACGAACCCTAACTCGGAGAGGCAACGGATTGACGGGTTGGAGTCACTAAACAGGTTAACAGGTCGCCGGATTGACTTAGTGGGTCGAGACATCTGGCCCAAATAGCCGAGTTCCTAGTTTAATCCGCTGGGTTGGTTATTTAATTTTTAAAAAAGTCAAATTTATGGGGAAAAAAAATCATTGCGTTTATATATTTGTTGTAAAGTCGTAAAATGAATAAAAACTATCTAAATTGGCTGGAAAAAAAGGGAATGAAGGGTTTGAATTGATTTCCCAATTACGTATCCTTCCGAGTTCCGAGGAAGAAACAAAGCCCACGTAGCTCTTTTACTTTTATTATAAACCCCGCTTACCTACGAATCGAATTGGCCATATATTAGTGACCCCTCCGTCCAAAGAGCTCCCGACCAATGTACCCCATGACTTGAAGCCATCATCAGTCTCGGACTCGGTGGACAAGAAGTACTTCTGAATTCTCATATCAGGCCTCTTTCAATCCACGAGGTAAACTTGGGATTTGAGGTTCTCGGGGAGCAGTCTTGATCTCTTCTCGCTTAGAATTTGACCACCTCGGTTAAATAATTGATCCACTGTGATGGTTGAGCAAGGGCCTCCAAGTATCTGTCGAGCGATCACCTGCAAAATTAAAAATCGCTACATTTCCAATGGGACCCACCATTTTAAAATATCAAAATCTTCATTTTCAGCACAACGAAATTAAAAGTTAGTAGACAACTATTCATCGAGCTCCGAGAGGGTGCTAGACGAGGTCCTCGACCTCTTTGTGCCAAATATATCTGTGAGAAGGGTCTTAGTCAAGTTGTAATGCTAATGCACGATGAGCTACCCTAACTGGAAGGCGCAAGAGGAGAAGGGTTAGAAACCCAAGAGCCTATAGAACAATAGGCATATAATTCTTCAAGTAAAGCCTTAGTTCTAACAACTATAGTAAAAACATTGCAGTCCGGATCATCCCTGACCTCCATCGTAGAAAAATAGCTTTATAAAAACTTTTGAAGTAATTAGATTAATTTATATCTAGGGTCGAAACAATACCCTACGAGGAAAATATTAGGAATTACTTTTGTAATATTGCAATCACTTTCGACGCATCTCAAAAACGGCTTTGGAGATGGATGGAAGAGTCAACTATGAAATCACAGCTTCAGCTGTAATTTCACCTTCTACCTATGATCAGTGAACCTCAAGAACACCACTGCACTAATGGACCTTCGAGAGATTCATAGCTTTGGGAGATTTTCTGGATTTTCAATTAGTGAATCAAAACTTCTTACACAAGCAGCTACACTACCTCTCTATATATACAGAAAGCGTAACACCTTGAGTTCTAACTGCCTAACTACGGTTCTAACAACCATACAACTCAACGAACTAAACTGCTATGGTTAACCATACACACCGGCACTCACCAGCCCACCACAACTAGGCTTGGTGGCTTGGTTAGTTAACCCATATGTCCCAATATCCCCCCCTCAAGGTGGACGTGTCGGATGAAAGACAAGACCCAACTTGATAGCCAAAGTGAGATGTTGTGCCGCCCCAAGAGGCTTGGTAAAAATGTCTGCCAGTTGCATATGAGTGGGAACAAACACAGTTGAAACCAGACCCTCTTGAACCAAATCCCGTATGAAATGACAATCAATGCGTAGGTGCTTGGTTCGTTCATGATAAACTGGATTAGCTGCAATCTGAAGGGCTGATCTGTTGTCACAACATAGAGGGATGGGCTTTGGATTGTGTACTTGCAAGTCCTCAAGGACACCAGCTACCCAGACCAATTCAGCCTCTGTATATGACATGCTTCGATACTCACTCTCGGTAGACGACTTAGATACCATTTTCTGTTTCTTAGTTTTCCAAGAAATCAAGCAATCTCCTAAGAAAACACAATATCCGCTCAAAGAACGACTAGTGTCACGACAAGTTCCCCAGTCAGCATCTGAATAAGCTCTGACACTCAGAGGACTAGAACTTGGATAGAAAAGAGAACAATTGATGGTGCCCTTAAGGTACCGAAGAAGAAATAAGGCAGCACGCATGTGAGGTGCCCGAGGTGTGACCATGAACTAAGTAAGTTGCTGTACTGTGTATGCAATGTCTGGTCGCGTCAGTGTTAAGTACAGCAGCCTGCCTATCAGTCGCCTATATGACTCAGGGTCATCTAATTCTTCCCCTTCATGTGCACTGAGATGCAAATTCCTTTGCATAGGGAACTTTGCAACCTTGCAATTCAGCATAGATGCATTTGACAATAGATCTATTACATATTTGCGCTGATTTAACACAATCCCTGCATCTGATCTGGCTAATTCCATTCCCAAAAAATATCGAGCAAGCCCAATATCCTTAATGGTAAATGCAGCATCTAGTGACTGTTTAACCTTAGCTATCTGAGATTCATCACTTCCAGTTAAGAGCATGCCGTCGACATAGACAAGAGCAATAGTGAGGTGACTACCTTGAGCAAGCACAAACAAAGAGTAGTCATGTCTAGACTGTGCAAAACCCAGATGAACTAAATGCTTGGTTAGTTCAGCATTCCACTGCCTGCTGGCTTGTTTAAGGCCATAAATGGATCTTTTTAAATGACAAACTTGACCTGGAAGAGCTTTATCATACCCTGGGGGGGGGGGGGGAGACATGAATACTTCTTCATCCAAGTATCCATGGAGAAATGCATTATTGACGTCTAACTGGTGCAAATTCCACTTCCTTACTACACCAATAGCAATCAATATCCTTACAGTAGAGAACTTTGCCACTGGTGAAAATGCCTCTTTGTAATCTCGATTCTTGACTTGGTTGTAACCCTTTGCTACAAGTCGTGCTTTGAATCTTTCTACCTCTCCTGATGGTCTGAACTTGATCTTGTAAATCCATTTGCAGCCTATGGGTCGTTTCCCTGGAGGGAGATCAACCACATTCCATGTATGGTTTTTCTCAAGAGCTTCCATTTCCTTTGACATAGCTTCTCTCCAAACCTGCTCCTTCTGAGCCTGGCTTAATGAAACAGGCTCCACCATACCCAACACATTGAATAAAGATGCAACATAGTTGGTTGAATATCCTTGTAAGTCATTTGGATTGATGACTGAGAAAACTGGAGAGACAGACCCTTCAATGTCATTTTTCTTGGATGGTAAATCCTTGCATATAAAATCCTGAAGCCTGGCATGACGCACCACCCTTCTGGCTGGCAAGCTCTCAAGGCCTGAACCTATGCCACTATGAATCTGATCTATCTCAGCACTTGCAGATCTTGTCTCAGTAACATGAACAGGTGAGTTTGAGAAAGAGTCATCCACTCTCAGTTCACCAGAGCTGTGTCTGGATTCATGTTCACCAGGGCTAACAGCTGGTGAAACATCTTTTTCTTCAGCAGGAGATACATGATTTCTTGATCTACTATCAAGATCATCCCCAAACAGCACTCTAGGCAGTGCAGGGTCCTTGTTACTAGCTGCCTCTTCCCAGTTCTCTTGCTTAAAAGGAAAAACATTTTCCTTGAAAAGCATATCTCTAATCACAAAGACTTTGTGAGTGACGAGGTCATAGAGCTTGTAAGCCTTCTGGCCAGGTGGGTAACCAAGTAGGATACATTTCCTACTGGTGGGTTCAAATTTTGCTCTATGGACTTTGGGAACATGAGCAAATCCTAAGCAGCCTATGAGCCTCAATCTATCATACTCTAGAGGTTTACCAAACAAAGCTTCATAAGGTGTTACTCCTTGTAACACCACTGAAGGGAGCAGATTCAGGATGTGACTAGCTCCTAGCACACATTCACCCCAGAATCTTATTGGTAACCCAGCATGAAGTCTGATAGCCCGTGCAGTCTCTATTAGATGCCGGTGCTTTCTTTCCACACGAGCATTCTGCTCAGGAACATAAGATGCTGACTTGTGATGGACAATCCCAAGGTTTTTGAACAAGTCATTCATCCTTGAGTTCACAAACTCAGTGCCATTATCAGTGCGTATAACCTTCACAGGTTTAGCAAATTGAGTGTTAATGAAGGAAATAAATCCTTTAACCACTCCACAGACCTGTCCCTTGTCTCGAAGAAGAAAGGTCTAGGTGGATCTAGAGCAATCAACCACGACAGTCAAAAAATATCGAGCCCCACACAATGAAGGAACACCATATGGATCCCAAAGATCCATATGAAGCAATTCAAAAATCTGGGAAGCATGTGAAGTACTCAACTGAAAAGGTAGTCTGTGCATCTTAGCAAGATGACAAGTATCACAATCAAATGAAGAGGCAGTACATCCCTTGCCCCAATCAAACAGTTTCATCTTGGACATGGAAACATGGCCAAGCCTAGCATGGTTTAACTCCATCTGGTTATTAAGACAAGAAGCTACAAAATTATTACCAGTACCATTGTTTGCAGTAACAAAAGTGGTGTCTGAAGCAGCTATTCGTTGGCATCCAGTCTGAAGAGGAAGACACCTGAATCCTGTGAACTTGTATAATCCTCCATGTCTGGTGCATATGGCCAATCTTTCACTAGTTAAAGTATCCTACAACCAACATCTGTGCTTAGAAAATATGAACAAACAACCTTCAGCATCCAACAGTTTGGACATTGATAACAGGTTGTATTTGAAGTGAGGCATGTATAGCACATTTCTGAGTACAATCTTGTCATTTAACTTGACTGTACCCATCCATCTGACCAACTGTGTGATGCCATCAGGGAATCCGATTATGATAGGCTTTGCTAAATGTTGTAGACTCACAAACATCTCTTTAGCACAAGCTATATGATCAGAGGCGCCTGAATCCACAATCCAGTTGATGAATTTCTGGTCTGTCAACTGATTATTTACTGACAATGAAAAACTACCTGCAAAGTTTACCGAGCTTGGACCAACATCCGAATCAGGATCCATTGGTGCTTTTCCTTTGATGGCTCTCATAACTTGAGCTACCACATCATTCACCAATTGGATATCCGGCTGTTCTCCTGCCTTTCCTCTCCCTCCTGCATTCTCAGAGTTTCCAAATCCCAGTGGACTGTCTTCCATCACTAGGTCTTGGACATTTGCTACCATTTTTCCACCTTGCTTGAGCTTAGGGCCTGTGTACCAATCTGGAAACCCTACCAGTTTAAAACAAGTTTCCTTCACATGTCCATTTTCTTTGCAGTAGTTACAGAACAATTCCATTTTAGCTTTCTTATATTCCTCTTTCCTTTGATCCTTCTTTAATTTGCCAGAATTCGACCTGAATTGACCTCCAGCTACATTCCAGTTGCTTGAACTTGGACCACTGGTGCCAGATCTAGAGGTTTTGGCAGCCAAAACCTCATGTCCTTGTGCAATTCCATTGGTGATTCCCTTCTGTCTCTCGATCTGTGTTACCATGTGAAATGCTCGATTCACAGATGGCAACGGTTCCATTCCAAGGATATGGCTACGAATTCCCTCATAGGTGTCGGAGAGCCCCATCAAAAACTGCATTAGCTTTGTCGTGGCTTCCCTATCCAGCTGCTTCTTCATGATCGCACATGAACACGCCTTGAGTCCTCCACATTTGCAGATCGGAAATGATTCAATCTCCTGCAGCTCGTCCCATGCTTTCTTCCGTTTTCCGAAATATTTCGCAACTGTGGAGTTCTCTTGGCGAATTTCACTGATCTCCTTCTTGATCTGGTAAATTAGCGGTGCATTGGACTCAGCAAACCTTTCCTGAATATCATCCCCCAGCTCCCTGGCTGAATTGATGTATACGAAGTCTTCGGCCAGATCTGCCTTCATCGAGTTGATTATCCAACTCATCACCATGTAATCGCATCTAAGCCATCGCTCATAATCCTCCGAGTCTTCCGAAGGTCTCTAGCACATCCCGTTAATGAAGCCGAGCTTCATTTTTGCTCCGAGCGCCATCCGGATCCCGCGACGCCAGCTGTGGAAATTCCGTCCGTTGAACTGAGCCGACACCAGCTGCATCCCTGGATGGTCGGAATTGGACAGGAACAATGGATCTGGATTGTTCGCTCCAACATTCCGACCTTCCTGATGCTGGCGTTGTTGATCGATGACATTATCTTCCACAATATTCTCCATCAGACTTTCAGAAGCGAAGACTTCAAACAGAGGAAGAGATTAACCAAAAAAAAACGAGAATCAATCGCCTGAAAACCACAGATCTCCCGCGAGAGCTCTGATACCATATGAAATCACAGCTTCAGCTGTAATTTCACCTCCTACCTATGATCAGTGAACCTCAAGAACACAACTGCACTAATGGACCTTCGAGAGATTCATAGCTTTGGGAGATTTTCTGGATTTTCAATTAGTGAATCAAAACTTCTTACACAAGCAGCTACACTACCTCTCTATATATACAGAAAGCCTAATACCTTGAGTTCTAACTGCCTAACTACGGTTCTAACAACCTTACAACTCAAGGAACTAAACTGCTATGGTTAACCATACACACCGGCACTCACCAGCCCACCACAACTAGGCTTGGTGGCTTGGTTAGTTAACCCATATGTCCCAATAACCCGTCGCCTATCGCTAACGCAATGTGCGTGACGATAAAACAAAATGAGTTTGATGTAGGAATGTTAGCATGGCTTAATGTTTGGGTTGCGTCATAGAAAACATTGAAAACCTCAACCACATCTCGAGCGACCACCTATATATCCCCAAAAACTTTTGAACCTTTGATCTGTTGGGTGGAAAAAGTATATAGATGTTCCCTATACAGAAAAGAATCATAAATCATTTTGTATATCGAGTTCTACCGGGTACAAACATCCTGGGGAAGTAGTCAGGTGCTTCTTCGAATTTCCGTAACCTGAATTGTTCTTCACCTTGTATCTATCACCATAATACCTACAAACCACATCGAAGTACATGTAGTTAGGCGCGATCTTCTCCATTTCCAAATGTCTCGTGAACGTATATGTTCCTGGGGAACATAAGCTTCACTTCGAGATTGATCTGCCGTAACAAAATTAACAAATTGAGAAATGAGAGTTGGATGAGGAAAAAAATGAGAAATGGAATGGAGAGAAGAGGAATATGACATTTTATATGAAAAATATAGCCCCCAACGACTATTTTTTTAAAAACAACTCGGCCATTCAGGTAGGACAGGTAGGCCCCACAACAATGTTCAAATTTTTTTTTTGTTACAACGTTTGACCCGACAGATTGACGGGTCTCAGAGGCTCAATCCTAATCCGAACTCGCCTACTTGGCAAACTCACCCATCCGTCAACCCGGATCTGACGGAGCACCAACCTGTATCGACCCGTTTAGTTCGGGTGACCCACAACATATAGCCACGGTGGCTATAGGTGGCTAGGCCACCTCTAATTCTACCCTCGTAATTTTTCTAGCAAAGAGAAAGGATAAGATAATATGAACCTCGGAGACTTTTAATGACCCTCCGAGGTGAGTTTATGTATAGTTGTGATTGGTGCACGATATACTCATGTTTTTGTTAAAGACAAGCAAAGAAAGAAAAAGATCTCCTTTGATCTTTCCCTGTTACTTTTGCCCGACATGAAAAAATAACTACTATGCAAGCTTTTGTGGGTGGGTCGATCATGTTGTTAATGAAATTGATGTTTCACCCTCCCAATAAGCCAAAATGGAAATGTTATTTCTTTCAAATGTCTTTTATATGTTCAATTGTTTTTTTTATTGCAACTTTGCCATCATCAATCAATTATCAAGGACCACTTTGCACACATTTACCGCTCTATGGATGAACATCTCTACAATATCACATTAAAACAATGGACCTCATTCGTAAGAATGTTATCGCTAGGTCTTTCGACTAGTTGAATTATTTTCTAATAAAAAATATTAGGGACTCTAAGACTCTTAATTAACTTGAGTCAACTAGAATCCAAAATCGAATCAATTGGTTTACATATATCTTTAATTTAGTCCGTTTACAGTATATTTTATAAAAAGAGATTCTTATATAATATCGTAGATTTGGTTTTATTTCTTATAGATTCTTAAAAGTATTTGCACTCTTATGTGAATAATTTTTTTTTATAAAATAAGTTTATACATTTGAGGATTTTTTTCAAATTAATTAATTAACTTAAAAGTAATAGTCAGAGGAGAAGATATATATTATTTATATACACTATTATTTCAATTTATTTAAATTTAAATAAATTTGATATTCAGAGTACTTCTTCATCTAATTAATTTTTTTCAATATTCATGTTATATCAATTTAAAGATGATGATAAAAAGAGAAGAAACCAATTGATATATATTCATTTCATTTTATTTTTTAAAAAGTAAATTTGGTATTAACGTCCATTATATTAAAATTCATTCGAATATTTGTTAAATATTATACCAATTTGTGTAAACTATGATGTTTGAGTAGATTAAGAAATCATATTGGGAAATCATCATATTCAACCAATCAACCGTCCAAGTGTACATTAAAACTTATTTAAACATCTGCCCCACCACCTTCTCCGTGATGGCTAGTTTGTTTAGAATAAGGCGAAGGGGATCATCTTATTATGGATGATTGGCTTCCTTAGGGAGTTAGGGACTCTAGGAGGAGCGTCAAATTGCCTCCTCAGCATTCATTCTTCCAAAACCTTGATAATTAGAATTTAAATTAGGGATTTTTACCATAGGAGCGTTGGGGATCATAGTCTCCGACGGTGTTGACCTCCATGACTACTTCCTGCACTTGTCGGCACAAATCATTGGGGTGCGATGGATCTCCATAGACCGCGCAAGGTCTGGCTGGAACATAGGCTAAATGGGTGGTAAGGCTCTACACATGTTTTGTGAGCCTTTCTTATATCATCCTGATGACTTGCCTCGGTATTTGTATTATCTGGTGTACTCCGGGAACACTCTGAGTTCTTCCATATTACTGAGAGACATTAGTGAGCTCCTAAAAAATTTTCATGGCATCATTCAACGTCTTATCTAGCACGTTCCCTCTACTAGTTGCATTGATGAAGGACTCGAGACGTTCCCTCTACTGGTTGCATTGATGAAGGACTCGTGATCTAGCATCCCCTCATAAAGATAGAGGACTAGATTGTACTCCGCTATGCCATGTTGAGGGAAATTTGATTGGTGTTTCTTGAAGCGTTCAACGTACTCGTAGAGTGATCTAGTTGGAGATTGCTCAATGCTTGAGATATCCTTACTTAATTACTTTGTTGAAAATATTTATGCAGAAATGCCTTCTTCGGCTCCACCAAAGTTTTTATGCTTTCTATTGGAAAGTAGTACAACCAGACATTGGCTGCATCCATCAGCATGAACAGAAATATACTGAGTATCAGTTGGTCATCATTTATGCTTATAGCTCACAAGCGACTGCAGACGGCTGTAAACACCCCAGAAGTTTATTTGGATCTTCTCCGCTCCTGGCATGAAAGCTTGGTAGTATAGATGCCCAATTAGATTTAAACTCGAATTTCGACCCTTCAGGGAGATCTGGGAGGTTTATCACTAATATCTACAATGTCACATTGGGCTCCTTTAGATCTCGCATTGTTCTTCTTGGTGGGTCGACAATACAGTTATCGTTAGGGTGGTTCAGAATGTGGCATGTCCCAAAAATCGAACCGAAAACTCTAGTTTTGGTTTGGCTTGTGTAATAAACGGTTTCGGCCTCGGGCCTTAAAAAATGAAATTTCGATTTCGGTCCGAAAACCGAAATCAAACCGAAAATTTCAGTTCCGAACGGAAAAAATGGATATTAGTTTTTTTTAACAACATGTTATGTAAGGCAGTATCTAATATACCTACAGTTTGTTAAAAAAAATACATAATACTAACAGTGAGTACTAAGTAGCAGGCGACTCTTTTTTCTTCCCTTACTTTCCCTGTATCCCAACCCAACCCTTCACAGTTCACACACAATCTTCCAATCTACTTTCTCTTCAGTTCAGTTTAGTCGCCTGCATCCGCGTAGAAGAAGGAAGGCCTCTTACCGCCAGTCACCAGTGGTGGTTGCTTGTCGTCTCCCGCTCCTGCAGTTATGCATGCCCTCGGTTTTTTCTGTTTTTTTGGGCCATGAACCGAAAAAACCGAAAATTGAGTGGTCAGTTTCTGTTCGGACCTCGGTCTAACCTTCTATAAAATTCGGGTCATCGGTTCTAGCCCGAACTGTTTGGGTTGATTTAGTTCGTGTCGATTTGTCCTGTTTGCACCACCCTACTTATCGTTGTTGTTTATGATTGCCGCTTTTTCCGGCATCCTGCTTGAATGTTGTCTTCTTAGGCTGGAGAGGGTTCTTTCAATTTCTATCATACCTATTCGATCACCTTTAATGTCCCTTACTCTAGGATGG
The DNA here is from genome assembly GCA_963922045.1 of Persicaria maculosa. NCBI lineage: Eukaryota > Viridiplantae > Streptophyta > Magnoliopsida > Caryophyllales > Polygonaceae > Persicaria > Persicaria maculosa. The sequence continues at coordinate 54,170,279 of OY998253.1, forward strand.
GGGCGAGGAACAATAGGTCCTAAAGTCCTAGCACATAGGCATTATCTCTCTCGTATTGTCGATCTTCTCATCTGGTTGTCAGCCTAACTATCGCTTCCACTAAAAGAGACAATTTCTACATGTCAATCCTGTTAGATTCTCAAACCATTCTTGTACGACGTGCTGGCTACTTGTGGTTTAAGGCCCTATAAAGGATGAAGCTATAACCCTAGTGTGATGCAACTTTATCTTAGTACAAACCAGTTGATGATTGTGTTTGTCGAGCAATTGCAGATTGAGACGAACTCCTTTCACTTCCCCTGTGGTGAGATGACTGTGATACTTCATGATTTCGCATGCATACTCAGGTTGCGTATTGATTGAAATAAACTTAAATAGAATTAACCATAGATCAGCCCTCACACTCCATCAACCATGTCATGAAAAATATGAGCAAAAGTAGAAAAATGATTAACCACTCATGGGTTACCTTGAAACCTTAAATTGATGAAAATGTAAAGCTGTATTTACTTTCTATGGAGCCGTGTTTTAAAACCCTAGAAAATTAAGCTATTTATAGAGTCAGGGTTGGCAAGAAACCCTAGAAAAAACTGGTCATAAAGAGATAAAAAGGAATCTTTAAGGATAAAAATAAATCTTCTTAGGATAAACATAATAAGACTCACACAGATCCGGCCTTATCTTAATCAGCAAGCACCGATCCTCTATGTCCGGGATTCCTTGTCTTTGCTTCCGTGCATTCAACTCACTCCTCATATTGGCTCATTTCATCTCTTCTTTGGACATGTTTTGCTCCTTTCCTCGGCCATCATGGTGGACTAATCCCTCAAATGATACCCCAAGCCCAATAACTTAACTAATTGGTAGTATAGAACAAGCAAGGTGTCGATCCCACAGAGACCACATATGACTTCTTAAATGGGTTTGCAAAGCAAGATAACAATGTAGGAAAGCAATTAAATGAAAGCAATAACTAAACTAAACTAGCAATGATTGATTAAGAAATAAAAATAATGATGATGATATAGTTTCACTTACATTCGCAACAATGGTGATTGCATGATCATAGGGCTATTATTCATGAATGATTGATTAAGAAATAGCAATAATGATTATGATATATATCACTTCTCCCGCCTAATCTGCTTCATATATTCCCCTTTGAAAGAATCAAGCAAATATGCATTCTGGAGTGATTTAACGCACCTAATAAAGCAAATATTTCTCCCATGGATTGTCATGGGAGATTTCAATGAAATTGGATGTCTCTCTAAAAAGGAAAATAGAGCTAATAGACATCCAAATAGATTCTGTCGACTAAAATTTTTTAAAAATGAATGCTCATTGCTTGAAATTCCATCACGGGAAACTTCATTACATGGAGAAAGAAATGGAATGGTGATGGAAATATTTGGTAAAAGTTGGATCGTGCATTAGTCTAGAATGCCATTACCCAACAATTCCCATCTCCAACCACAAAAAACAATGTTTTCTCTTTTTCAGATCACTGGCCTATTTCTTTTGAGTTGAACACGAAAACCAATATTAAACTACCACCATTCAAATTTGAGAACATATGGATCCAACGGAAAGACTTCAGAAATACCGTCAAACAATCATGGCGACCATGTTGCCCTGGCTTCGCTATGTCCCAACTAGTGGCCAAAACAAATTTACTAAAAAAAAAGGCAAAAGACTGGAATAAGAAGACATTTGGAAGCATTTTTTTGCCAACTATAAGATGTTGAAAACATGCTTTTAAATATTAAAAAAGAATGTCGCCATTATCAAATTCCTACAGCACAACAACAGGATATCAATCTAATTAGAAAAATGGAGAAACTCTTACTTTTTCGAAAATCCTACTAGAATCAGAGAGCTAAAACAAAACGCATTAAACTGGCGGATTCCAATACATCCTATTTCCATAGAGTTCCAACGGAAAAAAGGAATAGGAAACTTATTCGACATATCACAACATCTGATGGAACACAAACAATGGGGGACACAAATATCAGTAATGAAATCAAAAAGGACATTCGAAAACAATTTCATCGACAAAACATAAACAATGCCTTGTTAAATGACTATCTTCAGCTACTTACACCAGACATAACAGAAGAGAAGAACAACAGGCTTATAACACTACCATCTAATGAGGAAATCAAACAGGCAGTTTTCACCTTAGGACGAAATAATTCACCTGGACTAGATGGTATAATGGCGGAATTTTAAAAAACGTACAGTTCGAGAAGTTACATGATTCGTTCGCTTTGGAAAAATTCTAAAACAGATCAATGATACATCTATTACCCTAATCCCTAAATGTAACCAGCCAAAAACAACTACACACTATAGACCTATTAGTTTATGTTCAATAATCTATAAAAAAAAATATACTCTAAGACCCAAAAACAACTGCGCACTATAGACCTATTAGTTTATATGTTCATTAATCACCTCACTTCAAGGAGCTTTCGTCTCTCACAGAGCAATCCAGGACAACGTTCTGATGGTCCATGAAATATTTCACTCATTCGAGACCAAGAAAGGCAAAGAAGGATGGGTGGCAATGGTGCTTGATATGGAAAAGACATATGATAGAGTTCACTAGCAATTTACCAAGCAGGTTCTACAAAAATTTGGATTTCACCACATCTAGCTTTATCGAATGGATAAAAGAGTGTATCTCCATAGTATCCTTTTCAGTTCTAGTTAACAATGGGCCAACAAAATTATTCACACCCTCAAGGGGCCTACGGAAAGGGGACCTCTTGTTGTGAGCCTAATATGTCATGTTTTACACTTACTTTTATATCCATTTTTGCATGCATTTCATACATTTGGGTTAGAATATTACAGAATCTATGTAGTTCACACTTATTTGCCAAATTATGGAGTCTAGACTAGTTTCTGTTTAATTTCGCAGAAATCGGACGCACTTTGAAGCTTAAAAGAAAGTCATGAAGAAGCTAAGGATGGTGCAGCTGGAGAAATCTCCATTTTTCACCATTCATAGTTCTGAATCAAGCTTTGATGTCTTCATGAAAGTTGTAGCCCTCGAAAAGAGCTTTCCAACGCATGCTCATATACGTCAATCGGATGAACGAGGACTTGGGGAAGTGCGTTTCAAGAACGGAGCAGAATGCTGAAAGCGCACAGAACTAGTCGACGTCGACTAAACTGGTCGACGTCTAGTAACTTTTTGGTCGATTTGCCTCCCAGAAGTCGAGAACGAGCACCAGACCACTCGAGAGCACAATTCTAGTCGATGTCCTGGAGTTTTGGTCGACGTCGAGTACACCCGACGAGCCCGAGCTCGAGTGCAACCCCGGAGGAAAAATCCTACTCGAAGTCGAGGACTTTTGGTCGATGTCGAGGATAATCCAGTCGACTCCGAGTCCGAGATCGAGTTGGATACGAGAAGATAGAATTTCTTGCAAGAGAAGATACGTGAAATTCTATCTATCCACATCAAGATCTATCAACTCAAGAAGGATTTATCCACAACTAGTTCTAGTATTCTTTTAGATATAATTGTTTCATTTCCAAGTTTATCTTAATATTTTAGATATGAAAGTTTTAGATATAGATAGATAGTTCCTTCCTAGAATAGCTTGGATTGGAGCCTATAAATAAAGCCCTAGGGGGTGATTTTCATTCATTCAGGCAAAGGCGTCTTCGGGCGCAAGGAGAGAGGAGCGAGAGAGGAGAGAGAGGAGGAACGTTTGGAAGGTTTTGTAAGTTTAAGTTTTATTTTGAATGCTAAAGTTAGTTTCTTTTATTATGTTTTGTTTCTAATTTTCTTCTTCTAAGGTTGGGGTGATCCCAACATAGATATGTGTGTTTGATTTATGAATTTATGAATTTGTATGTCTTTATCATCATCTACCCATGTGCTTAATCCTTTACGAGAGTTGAGGAAATTCCTTATTTGTGATATTGAAGCGAAAGTGATCTTATTATGAATTTGGATAGTAATTAGGGTTTGCTTGTGAAAGTTGGTTGATCCTAATTAAGAAAAGGTAGTAACACTTATTGTTTATGTGAAAGCCTCTATATTCCTATTTGTTAGTAATAAAAGTTATTTGATATAAAGCATGCATCTTTATGTGAGTTATAAATCTACACATTTGTTTATTGTTGTGATGATCCCTAACCTTGGAAGTTTGCACTTTTATTATTCTATCTTTGTTATTTTGAAGTTTTTGCGCAACCACATGACATCAAACCACCATTCCCTCTCCATCCCTCGACATCGACCAAGTCTTAGTCGACGTCGACAACAACCCTCGCCACTTTTTCCCGATATTCCCTAAACCCCAAAACACACTAAACCTATAACCGCTGACTTCTCTCCTGAGGACGAACCTGACTCCTCTTGTCATTCAACATGTCAAAAGCAATATCAAATTTTTCCTCCTTTCATTGTTTTCATAAAAATATGCACTTCATTGTGACTTCCCTTTACTAGGCAATTTAATATTATATCCCTAATGAATCCAATTTTGCATCGTCGAGTTCAATTTAAAACTTCCATGACACTAATAAAAAAATTTAATGGGGGTGATGTTTATGAACTTTAGAAAACATTTGAAAGCACATAGATAAAATATGATTTCCAAAATAGTCATGTATGAACAATTCGAAGATATAAATTCTCAATATGCACACATATTGTCAAATAAATTCAAATATGCACAAAGTAAGCCCTTCCCTCACCCCATACTTAAACATTATAGTGTCCTCACTGTATAAAAATAAGGGTAAAGAAAGAAACTCACTAGACAGGTGTGCAGAACGTCGGAATCGAGTGGTGATGTATGCACAGAAGTGGTCGACGTCGAGGAAGAGTAATCGACTTCGAGTAAGAGTGGTCAACTTCGACTATGGCTATTCGACATCGAGTAAGTTGAAAGCCTCCAGGGTGGTTTTTCTTCGATCACAGGCTCCGTTGCTCGCGATGGTGGTCGACGTCGAGTAGAGTACTCGACGTCGAGTACTTCTGTCGCTTTCTTTTTACCTGCAAGACTCATTAGAAGACAATATCCACAATAGAAAAACTTAAACCAATATTTAAAACAAAAATCCACAGTATCTAAAACTCTAAGAAATAAGAAATAGCGGGTTGCCTCCCGTAAGCGCTAAATTTTAAGTCTTTAGCTTGACCTACTTCCCTTTAAGCATTAGCCTGACTTATCTTTGTCCGGAGGTATAGGTGGATCTGGTGGTTCCTCCGTTGTTGGGAAGCGTGGGTTGTCATCTAGGGGCATCGTATGAAGAAGCTTGAATCTCCCCGAGTGAACGCTCCATGGCTCCACCCATTCATCGTCCCTGGCTCCAGCTAGCATATATAAAGGAAGATATAAAGAAAATTCACATACCTCATAATTGTCTCTCTTCCGCTTCATATGTTGACTTGTTTTTGTATCTCCCTCACAGTAGAACGGTGGAGCGGGAAGAGATATTTCCTCCTCATCCTGCGGAGCTTCATGTCACTTTGCTAGGACCCCGTACTTGAATACGAACATCGGTTGCTCAAAATCGTCGGGGATGGCCTTCACCTTGTAAGATAAAAGCGACCTTGGAACACCCTGGGCAACAATGTCTAGTTTCTTCTCTTCTAGTGCTATTTCGTCTTGGGATCCTTCATATGATTCATCAACAATAGGTAGCAAAGTAGGAATGAAATTCGAGGAAGAACATACCTGGTTGTCGACATCGACTGGGTCAATTGGCTCGTCGGGAGGAGGGCATAGTCTTTTAGACTAAATGGAAGCCTCAAGCCTTCGGATTTCGTCTTCTAGCCGGGCTATTTCCCTTAATCGTGCCTCCTCCATTATTGCAAGCCTATTTCTCCGTCTCAAATCTTGGAACCATTCTTCCCATTCGGGATTCCCTTCGACAAAGTCTTCCATCTTTGTACCTAAGCTCTGAAATCAAAATCAATAAAGCACGAATTAGTAGCAAAAGCTTGGCACCTAGTTGGTACCGGTTAGGTGGGTGGTGGTAGGGTATGTGATAGTAACAATAAAAAGGGATGGGCTATCCTAAACCTTAAAAACAACTAAGCTAGGTGCGATTGATATCTCCCCGGCAACGGCGCCAATTTGATGTAGGAGGAAATCGAGTTCAAAATATAATATAATAAATCAAACCAGATCTTACCCACGCAAATAATTACTAGACTCCCTCCCGTTGTAGCAGCAGGAAGTCGGGTTCGATCCTCGAGGAAGCTTGTCAGCGGATCTCAGGTAGCAGAAGAACCTCACGGACAGAATTCGATTCCAGGAGTACTCGACCTCGACCAAGGGTGGTCGACAAGGGTCAGGCACAGTCGAATTCGAGCAATCAAGGTCACTGGTGGTGGTCGACGTCGACCAAGTTCCCTCGACGTCGAGGAGAAGTCGTCGATGTCGAGTAAGGCTGGTCGATCTCGAGTACCCGAAGAGACAAAAATGAGAGCGATCTTGCTTGATCGAATATTAGTGGTTGACGTCGACTAGATCTGGTCGACGTCGAGGAGATGTGGTCGACGTCGAGGAGATGTGGTCGACGTCGAGGAGAAAACAGTAACGAAACGAATTGCAGATTTTGAAATAAACAATGTAAAAGAAATCTATGGCGTCGAGGAGCTTGTAGTATAGTGGTAAGTATTCCCGCCTGTCACGCGGGTGACTCAGGTTCGATCCTCGGCATAGGAGCCAATTTGTTATAGGAGGAAATCAAGTTCAAAATATAATAAATAAATCAAACCGGATTACGCCCACGCAAATAATTACAAGACTTCCTCCTGATGTAGCAATAGGAAGTCAGGATCGATCCTCGAGGAAGCGTGTCAGTGGATCCTAGGCAGCGGCAAATCTCACGTCGACTTCGGCCTCAGAGAACCACTCGATATCGACCTAGGGTAGTCGATATCGACCTGTTCCAGTCGATTTTGGGCACTTCTGCAGACGTCAGGCAATATCGACCAAAGGCACTCGATATCGACCAGGTGGCTCGATATCGACCAGTTTTCTCAGAATCGACATGTACCTTGTAGAAACACAAACAAGAAGCGATCTTTCGGGATCGAGAATCGGAAGTCGATATCGACCAGTAGGTGGTCGAAATCGAGAAAGGGCAGTAGTCGAAATAAAAGAACAAAGCTTGGAGATTTCGGAATAAACTATGTATGAAAGAAAACTTCCAAGATCGGGGTTTGCAACAACAATAACCAAACATGCATAAGGTAAGATAACGAGAAATAATCATGCAATCACATCAAAGGATTAAGCTTTCGCCTTTCCCAACAATTAGACAACTCTCTCAAGAAACCTTAATTGTGTCTACCAATTTTATGTTTATAATCCAAGTGGTTAACCTGAATCTCTATTAAATATGTAATAAACATATAAAAGGCAGTGGATGATCAAAACACAATAAAGGTCGAATCTTTACCTCAAGCATTGATGACTATCGTCAGGCTCACCCCGACCCTAGAAGAAGGAAATTAGAAACAAAACATAATAAAAGAAACTAACTTTAACATTAAAAATAAAACTTAAAATTAGAAAACCTTCCAAACAGTCCTCCTCCTTTCTCTCCTCCTCCTTGCGTTCTCTCTCTCTCTCTCTCTCTCTCTCTTTCTCTCTCTCTCTCTCTCTCTCTCTTGCCTCTCTCCTTGCGCCCGAAGACGACTTGGCTTGAATGAATGAAAATCAGCCCCTTAGGACACAACTCGATCTCGGACTCTTGATAGAATATCTCAAATCTTGGCTTGCAAGTAAATCTATCTTCTTGGACACAACTCGATCTCGGACTCGACATGCTTCTAGAATGTTCCTCGACGTCGACCAAGTTCCTCGACGTCGAGTAGGATTTTTCCTCCGGGGTTACACTCGAGCTCGAGCAGGTTCTGGACTCGTCGGGTGTACTCGACGTCGACCAAAAAGTTACTCGACGTCTACCAGTTTGGTCTACATCGACTAGTTCTGTGCGCTTTCAGCATTCTGCTCCGTTCTTGAAAGGCACTTTCCCGAGTCCTTGTTCGTCCGATTGACGCATATGAGCATGCGTTGGAAAACAATTTTCGAGGGCTACAACTTTCATGAAGACATCAAAGCTTGATTCAGAACGATGAATGGTGAAAAATGGCGTTTTCTCCAGCTGCGTCATCCTTAGCTTCTTCATGACTTTCTTTTAAGCTCCAAAGTGCGTCCGATTTCTGCGAAATATAACAAAACTTGTGTAGACCTCCATATATTTCAAATAAACATAAAATACACAGATTCTATATTATTCTAACCCAAATGTATGAAATGCATGCAGAAATCGATATAAAAGTAAGTATAAAACATGATAAATTAGGCTCACAACATTCATACATTTGGGTTAGAATAGTATAGAATCTATGTAGTTCACACTTATTTGCCTAATTATGAAGTCTACACAAGTTTCTGTTTAATTTCGCAGAAATCGGACGCACTTTGGAGTTTAAAGGAAAGTCATGAAGAAGCTAAGGATGATGCAGCTTGAGAAAACGCCATTTTTAACCATTAATCCTTCTGAATCAAGCTTTGATTTCTTCACAAAAGTTGTATCCCTCGAAAAGAGCTTTCCAACGCATGCTCATATGCGTCAATCGGACGAACGAGGACTCGGAGAAGTGCGTTTCAAGAACGGAGCAGAATGCTGAAAGCGCACATAACTAGCCGATGTCGTGTAACTTTTTGGTCGACCTGCCTCCCAGAAGTCAAAAACTAGCACCAGACCACTCGAGAGCACAATTCTAGTCGACGTCGAGGAGTTTTGATCGACGTCGAGTACACCCGATGAGTCTTGAACCTGCCCGAGCTCGAGTGCGACCCCGGAGGAAAAATCCTACTCGACGTCGAAGACTTTTGGTCGACGTCGAAGACAATACAGTCGAGTCCGAGTCCGAGATTGAGTTGGATACGAGAATATAGAATTGCTTGCAAGAGAAAATATGTGGAATTCTATCCATCCACATCAAGATCTATCAAGTCAAGAAGGATTTATGCACAACTAGTTCTAGTTTTCTTTTAGATATAATTGTTTTATTTCCATGTTTATCTTAATATTTTAGTTAGGAAAGTTTTAGATATAGATAGATAATTCCTTCCTAGAATAGCTTGGATTGGAGCCTATAAATAAAGCCCTAGGGAGCTGATTTTCATTCATTCATTCAGGCAAAGACGTCTTGGGGCGCAAGGAGGGAGGAGGCGAGAGAGGAGAGAGAGGATAAACGTTTGGAAGGTTTTGTAAGTTTAAGTTTTATTTTGAATGTTAAATTTAGTTTCTTTTATTATATTTTGTTTCTAATTACCCTTCTTCTAGGGCTGGGGTTATCCCAACATAGATATGTCTGTTTGATTTATGAATTTATGAATTTGTATTTCTTTATCATCGTCTACCTATGTGCTTAATCCTTTGCGAGAGTTGAGGAAATTACATATTTGTGATATTGAAGCGAAAGTGACTTTATTATAAATTTGGATAGTAATTAGGGTTTGCTTGCGAAAGTTGGTTGATCCTAATTAAGAAAAGGTAGTAACACTTAGGGTTTATGCGAAAGCCTCTATATTCCTATAAAGCATACATCTTTATGTGAGATATAAATCTACACATTTGTTTATTGTTGTGATGATCCCTAACCTTGGAAGTTTGCACTTTTATTATTCTATCTTTGTTATTTTGAAGTTTTTGCGCAACCACACGACATCAAACCACCATTCCCTCTCCATCCCTCGACATCGACCAAGTCTTAGTCGACGCCGACAATAACCCTTGCCAGTTTTTCCCGTTATTCCCTGAACCCCAAAACACACTAAACCTAGAACCGCTGACTTCTCTCCTAAGGACGAACCTGACTCCCCTATACTATAGCGGGGGTCTTGACTATAAATTTATTTGGTCGAGAAACCTTCTCGTCACCTCTCAACACCCTTCCTTTTCATCTTGGTGCAGAAATATTGGCATGTAAACTGATTGCTAAATCTGGGACACAAGGACGTCCCATTTGCTTCCAATTCGGGCAAGATGGACCCAGGATCCCATTTCTACCTTTTGGCGATGATATTATAATTTTTAGAAAGGGTAACTGACGAGCGGTAAGATGGTCATTGAATCTCGCCAAAGAAATAGCCACACTCAAAACACTAGTATAGTGGTTAAGCATAGGTGTCGATCCCACAAAAAACGTATGCTTAGTGGTTCCCTCGCTAACAATTTAGAACAAAGATAAGAGAAAGTAGTAAGCAACTAAAGTAACACAACAATGGAAATAGTGAAAAAGAGATATAAATATGTGAATAGTTTCACCCTATTCATCTCAACATGGTTCGTTTCTTGATCATTGAGCTTCTTCTTATTAGTTTTGGTTCTATCTATTATTCTAGTTATTAGTTTATGTATGCATGATAGTTAATCCCACTAGTCTTACTCTAGCATGGGGGTCGAGCAGCAATAAGTCCCAATCTCCCAGCACCTAAGCAATACCACCCTCGTCTTAGCAATTTTCCATCTAGTTGTCAACCTAGTCATTGTCTCCACTAAAAGTGATATTCCTCATATGTCGATCTCCCTATACAATCAAGAGTTTATACCTGTGTTCTTCCTGATGTATTTGCTACTATGGATTTGGCATGCTAAGCGGATGTAGTCAAAACCCTATCGTGATGCAACTATATCTAGTTTATGACTCTAAATACAATCACAACATTAACAACATAAAGTAAAAGAGATGAAAATAATATAGAATTGTAAAACCTAGAATCAGCCCTCACGATAAGCCAAACTCATGTCTTGAATCGCAAGCAAAACAAGGGAATCAACCTAGCATGGCTATCCCTAAACTAAATACGAAAAGAAACTAGGAAATATGCAGAGTGGTCCGTCCTAAGTGGGAGGTGGGACCGTTTCTAAGCAGTGATTGAAAACCTTGTGCTAGAGGTCTTTATATAGTGCTAAGGATTGCTGAAAACCCTTAGATAACATTGGATTAGGATAGGAACGAATCTCTATAAAATAAGATTTCATCTTTTGGGATCAAGCAAATCGGCGTCGGCAAATACCTTAGAATCCGCTGGCCCGCATTGGCATCCGCTGGTAGCGAATCTAGACAATTCTCTTCTTCAGGATCTGTTGGGTCCCCCTGGGTACCTGCTAGTAGTGGATCCTACGTTCTTCGTGCCTTCAGCGTCCGCAAGTTAGGTGTTCTTAATGGACTTTGGGCGGATCTTAGTTTTCGTGGTCTTTTGCCTTATTTTCTTGTATTTTTTCCTTCTTCTATGCTTTATTCTTGTCTGTTCATTGATTGCTTCTTCACTTGACTTCCTCTGGCTTCCTCACTTTGAATCTCGACCATGTCCGATCCTTGAATCTGCATAAACCACTAAAATAGTTTAGATTTGACTTATTCCACAAAGAGTGTAAACTATGGAATTAACTAGAATGAGGATTATATTACAATGAAAATGCACCTAAAAATCTCTTATTATGCATGTCAAACTATGCATTATCAGTAACATAACAACATGTCAAAAAGAAAACACAATCCTCAAGGAATTACTGCCAAAGTTCAAGACAAAAAGTTAATTTTCACAAATAAGCATTCCAGGTAACAACAAGAATACCACATCTGCAGATTAATGAGTTAGAACGATGTATCAAGCCACTACTAGAAATTTGGTATTTAACATCGGGTAATAGCCGATGTCTTTAAAAAAAAAATCGGTGTCTATGTGGACATCGGCCATAACCCGATGTCTTTGTATGTTATAACATCGTTTATATTTTTAAATCCGATGTCTTTGTTATACTATAACATCAATTATAAAATATAACTGATGTTATAACATACAAAGACATCGGCTATTACCCTATGTTAAAATGTTTTGACTTTTTACATCCCCACATAGACATCGATTTTTTTTTTAAAGACATCGGCTATTACCCGATGTGAAATGACATATTTGTGGTTTTTTTATTATCGTAGCCTATGCGGGATTTGAACCCGCATCTTTGTGTATGAATGCAATGCTCTACCATTTGAGCTAATAGGCTTTAAATTAGATAAAATGTTCTTACATAGTAGTAAAAAGAGCATGTAAAACTTAAGAAGCATAGAAATTAAACAAGGAAAATAAACCAATAGCAATAATTCTTGTGCATCTTGTTCATGCCAAACACTTCTCTTTCATTAATTGGCTCATTTCCATTCCATTAATTTCACTAGGATGAAAAAAACACCCCCAAGTATAACTGTACAAGAAATCGCACACCATTGCATGCATAATTTCGTATTGAGGTTTGTGCAGCAAGGATTGCTTCTTTTCTTTTTCTGTTCCATCCAATTCACCCTTTCACAATTACAATTACAATCCTATTTCACTTTTAAACATCAAAAAGTACAAACTGCCAACTGACCTCATTCCCGCTTCTTCCTTGATTGGTCTTCATCCTCTACAGCAAAAGGATCTCCAACACCATACATAGGGCGAGGCAATCATCAATTGTTGAACCTCAAACAACGCTCTATCCATTTGAGCTAAGAGGCTCTAAATTACCAATAATAAAACCAAGTGCAACGGCTAAAGAAGGAACAAGAACATAGGAGTAATATAGTTTCTTTCAAAGTATCCTATGTAAGCAAAATATGAAAACCTTATAAAAACAAGAATAAGAACACCAAAAGCTTCTTTGCATCTTCAGAGGCCAACGAAGGAACAAGAACACCAAAAAAATTGATTTTAACATCCACACTAACATGTCTTGTAGGTGATATTCTCATTTCTAAAGAGATAATATGCTATCAGTTTTTTTTTTCAAGGCATAAGAAATACTCAAAAGTAACAGAAATATGTCAAGAGACTCAAAAACATTGAACAACACTCCAAGGAAACAAATAATAGATGAATAGATATATGGGTATTCAGCTCACATACTTTAGAAAACTGGCCAACTTTTACGGCCATAATTGGATCGGCTTGCTTAGTAAAAACAACACACCCATCCAAGAAAAGTGGCTTTGTATCTGAGCAAAAAGCATAAGAAACGATAATGTTGTAAGACACTCAAATAAGTTAATAAATAATGACTCCTTTCTGGGGTGACTTATAATGAAAAAGAACTATGAACTTTATTGATTTTACTCACCATGAACTAAAAGAATTACCCTATGATCCTCATCTTCATCAAACTCAGTCTGTTGTACCAACAGATTTAATTTAGCATAGAAAGCTCAAACTAGTATCAAATCATTCACTAGTAACTCACCCGAATTTTAGTATAGAAAGCTCAAGCTAGTATCTATGGAATTTGAATCATGGAGTTGCTTGCTCGGTTAGTTCTTGTGAGATATAGCAAATCTCCCCATAAATGCAATTAGAATCTTTCCTCAATGCTCAGATAATAGATATCCTAAAGATGCACGAGTTTTTCCTCAATCCTAAAGATGCACGAGCTTTCCTAGCAATTGGTAGATCTGTAAAATGCAATTACAATCAACATTTTTCAAGGACAATTTCAACAAAACCAAATTAAAGAAAGTGACAACCTTTAATTTAGTTTTGCTTTACAACTGATGTACATGTACACAAGCTAGGACAAGTACCATTTATGATTGGTCGTGCAGTTTGGCGAGCAGGTTCTTGAATCTGCTGGTTGTTGCTGCTGAAATTACTAGGGAATACAAGCAGGCTTGGAGAAGATAAGGAGGCTGATTCAACCATTGGGACAGTGGTGCTTGGATTGTGGGAGATGCCCTGACGTGCTAGCTCCATTATCTTCTTCGCCTTGTGGGATGGGAAGCTCTCTAAAATACAGAACAACAAGGACAATCACATAATTATACATCTATAGTTGTTTTAGCTTATTAAAGCAAATTAAAAAAAATGTTCCGCTCATACCTTGAGATTACACTTAATGCCAATGAAGCATCTCTTAGGGTTCAGCTGGCATGGAATTTCCCTTAGGGTATATGCGCAGCTAAAAGAAACAAGTACCAGCTACCAACAGTTGTTCTTATATCAAGATTAAACAGATAATTCACTTGGGTTTTTCCAACTATACTTCCACAGTTTTATAGCTATAATGTACCGAAATCAGTAATTTCACACATGAAGATAACAGATGTTCGAAACACATTCTATTCTTTTTCTTACCATAAAATCTATAAACAATGGCAAATCAGCTTTAAAAAAAAGACAAGACAGCATTCTACTATTCTCACCACAAATTAAGGGCTACATTGATCAACTAACATGAAGACTTTACCCTCAATGAAATTTTGGCAGCTAATAGGGTTCATGAGCAATGTAGTAAATTCAGAACTAACACCTCAATGAGCAATGTAGTAAATTTAGAACTAACACCACCATCTAGTTACGAGTCCTAATAGTAAATCCGGATCTAGATCTGAATATTTACGAATCCATTTCAAAGCCAAACAAGTCAGATCTAACACAAATTCGAGTTAGGAATCCCAAAATTTCAAACCCTAAACCCTGGAATTGGGAAGCAGAGAGAGAGCACAGATAGGAAAGAGGAGAGATACTTTACCTTCGTACAAAAGGTGGTCGACGGTGGCGATATCCAGCCTTCGAATGTGGCATCGAGGGGGAACTTTATCGACTACAGGTGAGATCCAACTTCTAGGTGGATGGCGAGACGACGAGAGAGATGGGGCAAGGGAGGCGGCAGCCTGAATAAGGAGTAGATGGGGATAGAAGACTGACGTTGAAGGGTTAGGGTTTGGCTTGTCTTCTCCGACTCATAGATTTTGGGAGCGGGTACACTCCGACGAGTTCGACAAGAATGGTGCCCTCCTTCATGGATTGAGAGAAGTGCGAGGTGAGGGATGTGTAAGAACGAGGGAGGAGATGAGAGGAATGGGAGACTCACCTTCAGATCTGGGATTAGGGAATGGGAGGTCAGAGGTGGGCTGGAAGAAGGGAAATCTGAAAAGGAGGCCTTTTCTTTGTTTGAGCGGGCGTTTAAATGAATTCAGTTTAGTTCAACGCCTTCTATTTTTTTTTAAAACACATATTTAACATCGGTCAAATAAATTGGACGATATCTATGCTTTTATTTACATCGCAAATTTAGAAACCGATGTTAAAAAATTATTTAACATGGCAGGTTTTTCTAACTGATGTTAATGAACCGATGTTAAATAACATAATTCTAGTAGTGTCAGTATCTCCCACGTGAGATCCCTTAAGGAATACCTTGGTTACCAACATCAATCCATAAAGAGCTAGATCAAATTAACCGGTGTTTTTTCTTGAATAAAGATATGTAACATAAATCCCGTATCGGATGGAGCAAAATTTGCAAATCGAAGAAAACAGGAGGCATCGGGTTTAGGAAGGCACGGGAAATGAATAAAGCATTACAAATAAAACTATTTTGGAAAATTCTCGCATAAGAAAATAATAACTAGGTTAAAATAATAAAACTTAAGTACTTATGGATAGCTCATCTATTAGAATACAAGAAATCAGGAGGATCATCATGGAAATGGTCTAAAATGGTTTTACTAATAGGGAAATTCAAAACTTGTCTCATATGGTCAACAGGAAACGGTTGATCTATTAAATTCTGTGAAGATAATTGGATTACCAATCACGCTCTCAATAATTGGGAGGATTGTCCTACAACATACAACAAAGATGAAAAGGTAAGTGAATATATTATTAGGGAAAATGGTGAAGGGAAAAATAAGACACCATACTACCACAAACCATTGTAAAAGAAACACTTACAATACTGATACCGATTAATCCAGTTGAGGACAGACTGTATTGGTGGCCAGATCAAGAAGGTTGGTTCACAACAACATCGACATATAAGCTAATAACTAATATCCATAATGATATATTGGATTACAACTTCTGGATCTAGAACCTAAACATCCGGAAAAAAAAAAACTTCTTATGGAAATTGAGCAAATCGGGAGTACCCAAAAAGGCACGTCTGACAAGACAATGAGTTCTAGTGCCTATTACATGCAGCATGTGCCAATATGGTGTGGAAAATGATGTTCATCTAATTTTGGAATGTCCAGTAAGTAACTTACTCCAAATACTCAATACGAGTGAACAAAATGCTTTAGACACCTTACCCACATAATCAATCCTGCTTGGTTTGAGAATACTAAGAATAAAGAGAGGAAGTAGCAAACAACTTTTATATGGTGGACCACATGGGATATTTATACTAAACTTCGATGGTTCCTCACTCCCTCCAAAATAGGCAGGGCACATCAGGCATTATCATCCAGGACTGGGAGGAAAAACTTATTTGTATATCATACTATATAGGACGCTTGTCCTCAAAACTCCACTTCTTGCCGAAGCGCTGGCTTTGAGGCTAGGAGTGACAGAGGCAAAAAGACTACAAATACAAAACCTCCCCATAGAAGGATACTAAAACATTATTATATATTATTTGAAAAATAAAATAAAGTGCATTTGGAAAATAGAACTAATAATGTCGAATACTAAAATGATGTTGACAAATAGGAGAAAAGTTTTCTTCTGTCATATACCGTGTATTGGGAACGGAGTGGTGAATAAAGTTTCACATATTTGCCACTCTGCTAAGGAAATGTATGTCATCAATGACTTCGGTTTTCAAGACCTAATCCGTCAGAATGCTTTGGGTAGGTCATTCATACCCAAATTCTTGCCTAATAATCTTTCTATATAGTGAAAGAAGTTTTTTTTTTAAGAAATGAGGTTGAATAAATTAGAAATATTGAAGAATAAAAAAAATAATCATCACTTGAGTAAAAATCAACACTTACGTAAAAATTATCTTTGTAAGAAGTTAAAAAGTCTAATTTAACATTATCTAATCAATTATTGGCGTGCTATTTTGAAAGTAGAAAACCAATTATCATTTTTAAAATCAATAATTGGGTATTTGATTAAAAAAATCAACAGCTAAGTAAACATAATATACAATGAAAACAACAAATTAAATTATATTCATAAGCTTCATCAAATATTTTTAAATTGTAAATTACCAAAAATAGACCTTATGTATAAAAATAATTTATTATATACAATAATATATTTTAAAACATCTTACACTATAAAATTTTCATTGATAGATAAATAAGTACTTCGTATAGTAAGATGCATTCTCTACTATAATTTTGGTTTCTGGCAAGAAAAAATTAGTGTATAGAAAAATAAAACTAAAATAGTTTTAGCATAATCTATATGGAAAATTAAAACCTTGCATACTTAATTTAAGAAATAACTAAAATGAGAAATGAAAAAAATCTAAAGAAAGATCAAATAAATAGACCGAGTTTCTATTTAATTAATTTTTAATTTTGATTAGTTTTTTTCAAAATATAAAAGTCGAGTCATTTATAGCTCAGATACCACTGCTGCCTCTTCAACGTTTCCAAGCCACCGCGTCCTATTTAATTACCATACTTTATTTATGTGTCCAGCCAGCTAGTGCCTATTACTGCCCGTTTCCCCGTTTCCCCTTTTCTATTAGTCCGTACTTACTCTCTCAAAATCGAATTTGCCTTTCTATAACTCTTGATTTTCCCCCTTTAATTCTGTTCAATCCATTTTATATTTAAATTAGATACATTATGAGTTTATTTTAAGAATTGATCCTTTTATTTAAAAATGACTATATTTTTAAGAGAATGTAAACTTCGACAGAGTATAATATTAAATTTACAATCATAAAAACTATATACTTCCTTTTTAGACATAAATTTACGATCATTAAAACTATATACTTCCTTGCAGTGTATAAAAAAACATTTTCAAAACTTGAACATAACTTATATGTACATGTGGGTATTCTAGAAATTGATAATTTATGAGGAAATGATCAAAACTCAAAAACTATACATAGTCACCATTTTAATTAAATTTTGAGTTATAAGTTAAATTCCAATCTTATAATTATAAAAAAAAATTAATTGATCAATTTACCATTAGCTGAACCAAAAAAAAAAAATGCTACCAGCCAGGCCATAAAATTAAAACAAATAAAAAATTTATTAAGCTCAAATGGCAAAACATGAATCTTGTAATATATGTTTATAGAATTATAGCTAGGTGTATTGTTTTATGGGGTTGAGGATTACAGCTCATCCATTTACACTTTTCTCTCAAAATCGATGACTCTCTCTACATCTGACAAAAATGTGAAAATCAACCAATCAATTCCGATCAGTGACCTGCCGTATGATCCACCGTTCGAAGTCCTCCGGCCTCCGAAATCGACGCCGAAGGGAATAGTGCCGGCATGGCGAGGTAAGTCGGCCTGTTGTCGCCGGCCATGATTACGACGAATTCCGGCATCGGCACTGCAGTGCCGTACATCATATCTCCCTTGACTGACTTGTCGCCGGACGCCAAGGCGGCGGATCGACGGCGCTCGTTGCGGACGGAGCAGAGGAGCATCAGGAGTGCGACGGTGATGAGGAGCATCACCAGCACAATGCTCCCGAGTAGGTACGGCGTCGCCGAGTCCCAACGCCATATCTTGGATCCGTCAGCGGGGGACGCCGGCGAGGAGGCTCCCATTGCTACGCTCATCTCTATCTCTCTCTGGATGTGTTTGATTTGAGTTGTTGGAAGGAGTTGTGGAAGCTTCTGGTGCGGGATTTCGGAGGGTTTGGTGAGTTGCGGCCTCCAGGGTTCGGATTTTGTGCTATTTATACACTTTTTTTTTTTTTTTTTGAAAGAATAAAAATGAATTTTTGTCATTTAGGGTTAGAGTGAGAAATGGAATTTGGTTAAGATTGGCTGTTTTGATATGTATGATGAGGCAAGTCATTCATTCCTATAAGGTATGGATTGGGGCCCAAATAAAGATTAGACAATGCATTATTTCAAAGCTTCTAGTCATACTCCACTATCTTCTTCTTATAGTCTCACCACCATCTTACACTCCATCTATACACTCCGATGTGTCTTGCTTTTTATTTCACGGCCCACGTTTTTAATTTGTTCATTTCTTTTATTTCTATATATTTGGTTGTTGTGTTATTAATCTTGTCATGTAATAGTTAGACTTTTTTGGACATTGAGCACTTAAATTTTGGTAGCCTTAGGTTTTTTATAAGTGGTTAGATTATACATGTGCTATACTAAGGTTGGACATCATATAAGGTTGAAGTTACCCTTAGACATATTATATATGTCTAAGCTGGTGGCTTACTTATGTTGAATACCACTTATGTATATGTGTGGTGTATAATCTAAACACTTAGCTTAATTCCGAGCTATGATGTTTGAGTTATCTGTGTTGGGCCTATTGTTGGAGATACAGATCAGACCCAATTGTTGAGCCCATATCTCTATCCATCAGGCCTGCTTGTTTTGGAGACGTTGGAGCAGAGCTTGCTAACCCTAACTTGTTGGGGCTATATAAGCTCGCTTCTGCTACAGTGTTTCTCTTGAGCCTCATTTAGGAAACCCTAGCCAACTGAAAAAAGGAGAGCTCTGGTGTGAGCGATAAAGGAAGACGGCGGTCCGACGAGCTTCCACGGTGGCTGTGAAGTTCCTCCTCCGTGAGAAACTTCTCTGAAGTTTCTCGGTTGCCTTTCAGGGGCTTCTCTTCCTTTTACCTTTTGTTTCTGTCCATCGTGCTCGGTTTTGAGGTTCCTTTGGTTGCTAGTTTAGGTGCTCTGTTTGTTGTGTTTAGCTTGTAACCTCTCTTGCAACATAGTGAACTCTGGGACCGGATCTCCCCTCTTGAGATCCCGCAGAGTAGGGTTTACCCGAACTGCGTCAACAAATCGTGTGTGTTCTTTCGTTTTTCGTTATTTTCTTGTGTGATATGGCGAATCTCGAACTTCAAATTGGTATCAGAGCGAGAGTTGGCCAGATCTGAGATTTTGGATCTTCAACCCAGGGTTTCAGATCTGGAAATCGCTTTGAATATCTCTTGTTGTTCTGCTTCCGCTTGTTATTTCATCTTTGTTTATCATTAAAAAAAATGTTTGTTTTTAGATTCCCAGAGTTCTGAGACCTCCCTTCAATCCACTGTCATTTGAGTCTCCTTAGCTACTTGTGTGTGCTTGGGTCTTGTGTCTTTGTTTTCAGCTCGTTTTTCTTTCACTTGAGAAATCTGACTTGTGATTCTCTACAGGTACAACGATGAGGGATAATGCCATGAGAATCAAGCCGTTCGATGGAACGATTGATTTCTCTATTTGGCAACTGAAGCTCAAAGCTATCCTCGTCAAAGAAAAATGCTGGAAAGTTGTACTGGGGCAGTACCCAGAAGGAGCTACTGAAGAAACCAAAAAGGATCTGAATGAGGCTGCTCACTCTGAGATCTTTATTCGGCTTTCTAACGACGTAGCTCGTCAGGTTGTGAGTATCACTAACCCTAAACAGTTGTGGGATACTTTAGAAACTCTTTACCTGACAAAATCCTTGCCTAGCCGAATTGCTATCTTGTGTCATTTGTTCAATTTCAAAATGGATACAAATCAGTCACTTCAATCTAACTTGGATAAATTCTTGAGAATGACCCAGGATTTAGAAAGATGTGATAAGAAGGATGCTATAAAAGATGAGTATTTGACTATCTTGTTGTTGAATTCTCTGCCTCCTCAGTTTGATGTGTTAAAAGATGTTATTCAGTACAACCAAGAGTCTATAACTAAAGACAAAATTCTTGAGTCTATTGTGCAAAAGAATGAGAGTCTGAAAGTGTTTAAGAACAAGGCTGATAATAACAACAGTAACAACACTAAAACTGAGACTAAAACTGAGGTGTTGATGGTAAAAGGCAAGAAAAAGAAGAACAAGAATAAGAACAAGGATAAGAAACCTGAGAATGAGGATAAATCTGTTGGTTCATCTAATTCTGATAAGAAAAACAAGAAATGTCACTACTGTGGGATTTATGGTCACTATATAAAGGAGTGTCAAAAGAAACAAAGAGATGAGGCTGATAAAAATCAAAATCAATCTGCTACTGTGCTAGAGTCTCATTATCCTTGTGAATTGCTTGTTGCTGATAATTACCATTTTTCTGATGATTCATGGATCCTTGATTCAGGCTGTATTGTGCATTCTACACCTAACAAAAGTGATTTCAGTTCTCTGCAGGTGTATGAAGGGGGTGAGGTCAAATTAGGTGACCATACCTCCTTAGAAATCAAAGGAATTGGTAATGTGCCTATATGCATGTATGATGGTAAGACAAGGCTTCTCCAAAATGTTGTGTGGGCACCACAACTGAGGAGAAGGCTTCTTTTTGAGTCTGTGCTTGATGATTTGGGTTGTACCTTTCATTTTAAAGATGGTGTTAGGGATGTCATCAAGAATGGTACCATCATTATTAGGAGCATCAAAAAGGGAGGACTCTACTTTGTAGTGTCCTCACCTGAAATGAATGTTGCTAGTAATAATGGATCCATGAGCTTGGATCAAACCAAATTACTGCATTCTAGGCTAGGTCATATAGGAAATAGTGGCATGCAATATTTATATAAACATGGCTTGATTGATCAGAAACCTATGGACCTTAGCTTTTGTGAAAACTGTGTGTTTGGTAAAAAGATTAAGCATGCATTTGGTAAGTCTGTTTATGTTGCTGAAAGGCCCCTAGAGTACATTCACTCTGATCTTTGGGGGCTTGCACAGGTTGAGACAGTTGGATGTAAGAGATACTTTATCACTTTTGTAGACCATTTCTCTAGGAAAGTTTGGCTTTATTTGTTGAGAACCAAAAATGATTCATGTCAAACATTTGTAACCTGGAAAAATTTGGTTGAAAATCAAAATGGTAAAAAGATAAAGTGTCTAAAAACTGACAATAGCCTTGAATATTGCAATGCTGAATTTGATGACTTTTGTAAGCAACATGGCATAAAAAGGCATTTAACTGTCCCTGGTACACCTCAACAAAATGGTACAGCTGAGAGAATGAATAGAACATTGCTAGAAAAGGCTAGATGTATGTTGGTTAGTTCTGGATTAAAGCACTCCTTGTGGGGGAAGCTGTTACTACAGCAGCCTATCTCCTTAATCGATCTCCATCTTTTGTGGTGAATTTCAAAACACCACAGGAGATGTGGACTGGTAAGAAGCCTAACATGTCCTACCTCAGGCCATTTGGGTGTGCAGCATATCCTCATGTGTCACAGGGGAAGCTGCACCTTAGGGCCCAAAAGGGGGTCATGCTAGGCTATCCAGATGGTGTAAAAGGATACAAGATCCTCCTTATTCATCCTCATGGCTATAAGGTTATCATCTCTAGGAGTGTGACTTTCAATGAGCTTGAATTTCCTTTAAAATCTGTACTGACTACTTCTCTTGAGCAGATAGGTACCAATGGGGACACAGGAACAGACACTGCCCCTCTCCCACCAAGACATTTCTTCAATCAGAATGATCTCCCTCCTGGGAATGATGAAGAGGAGTTTGACCTTGGTACTTTTCACCTGCAGACTCCAGTGCTCAATCCTCATCTCAACCCCCCAAAGGGGGGGACTGGAGCAAATGAAAACATGGAGCCTGTGGAGCCCGTGGCTTCCAAATCTGCTTCTGGTGATTCAAATGAAGCTAGAAGCAACCATATTCAACAATTAAGGGAGGGAATTCAGCAAAGGGAGTTACATTCTAACCATCGCTCTTCTTCTTCTTCTTCTGCACATGAGTCTTCGGCTGGTGATAATTGTGATTCTGGTGTGATTATTTCTGTTCCTCAGCATGATTACTCTGAATATCAATTAACTAGGGATAGAGAGCCTAGGGTGAGAATCCCAAACAAAAAAAAAATTGAACAATATTGTTGAGTATTGCTTGCTTGCTTCTGATCTTGTTTTACATCCATTTGTGCCTGAAACTTATGAGCTTGCTGTCAAATGTGCTGATTCTAAAAATTGGATTAAGGCCATGTGTGAGGAAATTGGATCTATGACAGCTAATGACACTTGGATTCTTGTTAAGAAACCTGAAAAAGCTAGAGTTATACAGTGCAGATGGATATACAAATTAAAAGATGGTGTCAATTCTGGTGAACCTCCTAGGTATAAAGCTAGATTAGTGGCCAAAGGGTTTACTCAAAAAGAGGGCATAGACTATAATGACATATTTGATCCAGTGGTCAAGTATAAAACATTGAGGTTGTTGCTTGCCATGTTTCCTGTGTATGATTGGGAACTTGAACAAATGGATGTCAAAACTGCCTTTTTACATGGTGAGCTTGATGAAACTATCTACATGTCTCAACCTAAAGGTTTTGTAGATAAGTTTAAACCTGAACATGTGTGTTTGCTTAAGAAGACCATCTATGGGTTAAAACAGTCACCTAGGCAGTGGAACCTGAAATTTGATTCTTGCATGTCTAAGCTTGGTTTCCATCGAAGTGAGTTTGATACTTGTCTTTATTTCAAAGGTGCTGGTTCTAAGTCTCCCTTATATCTGCTCCTGTATGTTGATGACATTCTTATTATTTATAATTCTAAGATTTTCATTGCTGGAGTTAAGAGGGACTTGAAAATGCATTTTGACATGAAAGATTTAGGTCATGCTCAGAAAATTCTTGGTATTAAGATCAACAGAGACAGAAAAAGAAAACTTATGTGGTTGTCCCAATCTGAATATGTTCATAAAGTCTTGGATAGGTTTCAAATGGCTAACTCTAAACCTGATGTGGTACCTTTAGGAGGGCATCTAGAGTTGTCTAAGAAACAATGCCCTACATCCCAAACTGAAATTCATAAAATGAGCAAAGTGCCTTATGATGTTACTGTTGGATCTGTCATGTATGCTATGCTTTGCACTAGACCAGATATTGCCTTTGCTATCAGTGTGTTGAGTAGATTCATGTCTAATCCTGGTGAAATATCTGTTGAGATACTTGTGTGGCACTGAGCAGAAATGTCTTGTTTATTCTGAACACGGCTCTAGAAACAACTTGATAGGCTTTGTTGATTCTGATTATGCTGGAAATAAGGATAATAGGAAATCAACTACTGCTTATTACTTTACTTGGGCTGGTAATTGTGTGTCTTGGAAATCTCAATAGCAATCAGTAGTAGCTCTTTCCTCCACTGAAGCTGAATATATGGTTGCCTCTGAGGCAGCCAAGGAAGCTATTTGGCTCAGGGGGCTTCTAGAGGAAATAGAAAGGAAGACTTATCTGCCTATTGTCTATCTTGATAACCAAAGTGTTATATATCTGTGCAAGGATCCTCTTTATCATGAAAGAACTAAGCATATAGATGTCAGATTCCATCATATCAGAAAGAAAGTGAAGCATAAAGTTCTTGATGTGTGCAAGATTAAAAGTGAATTGAACCCTTCTGATTTTGGCACTAAAATTGTCACATCTGATAAATTTGCTTACTGAAGGGATGCCCTGCACATTTGGGATGCCTCTTAGCCACTGACACACACTTGGATCGAGGACGGACGGGAGATACAACCAGGATCCTATGAAGGCAAGAGAGTGTTGGATGACAAGCTTAAGAGGGCAATTTGTCGTGTTATTAATCTTGTCGTGTAATAGCTAGACTTTTTTGGACATTGAGCACTTAAACTTTGGTAGCCTTAGATTTTTTATAAGTGGTTAGATTATACATGTGCTATACTAAGGTTGGACATCACATAAGGTTGAAGTCACCCTTAGACATATTATATATGTCTAAGCTGGTGGCATACTTATGTTGAATATCACTTATCTATATGTGTGGTGTATAATCTAAACACTTAGCTTAATTCCGAGCTATGATGTTTGGGTTATCTGTGTTGGGCCTATTATTGGAGATACAGATTAGGCCCAGTTGTTAAGCCCATATCTCTATCCATCAGGCCTGCTTGTTTTGGAGACGTTGGAGCAGAGCTTGCTAACTCTAACTTGTTGGGGCTATATAAGCTCGCTTCTGCTACAGTGTTTCTCTTGAGCCTCATTTAGGAAACCCTAGCCAACAGAAAAAAAAAAAAAAGAGCTCTGGTGTGAGCGATAAAGGAAGATGGTGGTCCGACGAGCTTCCACGGTGGCTGTGAAGTTCCTCCTCCGTGAGAAACTTCTCTGAAGTTTCTCGGTTGCCTTTCAGGGGGCTTCTCTTCCTTTTACCTTTTGTTTCTGTCCATCGTGCTCGGTTTTGAGGTTCCTTTGGTTGCTAGTTTAGGTGCTCTGTCTGTTGTGTTTAGCTTGTAACCTCTCTTGCAACATAGTGAACTCTGTGATCGGATCTCCCCTCTTGAGATCCCGCAGAGTAGGGTTTACCCGAACTGCGTCAACAAATCATGTGTGTTCTTTCGTTTTTCGTTATTTTCTTGTGTGATATGGCGAATCTCGAACTTCACTGATATAAATATTTGACAAGTACTACCATATAATGAGAGGAATAAATATGAAATCTCTATTAAAAAAAATGGAGGTATTTGATTGAAAATAAAATAAAATTAGCCGTACAACCAACTAGTATTTATATTTAACATTAAATATAAGCTTGAAAAGTGAAAGGAGAAAATCCCTTCGGGGTTGCGGAGTATGCACGGGAACCGCCCCCAATCTCTTTTCCACCCAAAGCTACAAATCCCTAATTTTGTCAAAAGCCTGTGAATTTTCGGCTAATCCTCCTCAAAGATACTATTCCGGTGTGATTATGGCCTTATTATGCCTTAATTTCTCTTTTTAGCATGGTTTCGAGCTGTATTTGGGCTGATTTTCGAGCCTTGCCTTGGCATCTAAAAACCTCCTTTCTTCTTCCTCGGATCGCCGGGATTCAGTCTTCGTTCTGTTCATCCTCCCTGTTGTGCTGTTCTTGGTGTTGGGTTGGTTGATTTGGCTTCTCTGTCCCTCTGAGTGTCGTGTGGGTGGGGTCATGGCGGCCTGGCGGTGCTTGTTTGGTACTTCAGCTTCTACCGATGTACGTTGTTCAAGTCTTCTTCCTGTGGGCTCGATTGGGTAATGGTGAGCTGATGATTCCGGTCTTCTGGTTTTGATCTGCAATAGGGCTTCCAAAATCTCTGAAAGGGCAACACAAATCCCCCCAAAAACAAACAAAATGGCTTGTAAAATTTCAAAAAGGATTGAACAAATTCTGAAACGGTTTGACCAAAATTCCAAAAGGGCTTGCATAAACCTCTTTGGTGATGAGTGACTCCTGACGAGGAAATTGGTGAATGATGTTCCACTTTCTAAATCCCTGTATATAATAATAATAATAATAATAATAATAATAATAATAATAATAATAATAATAATAATAATAATAACAAAAAAATAATAATAATAATAATAATTTTAATAGTAATTATAATTCAACATTGATCGGTTGGCTTATCTCGGGTGTTTATGTACAAATTTTCTATTGTTGAATGATTTTCTCTTCATCTTGTCCATAATTGTCCCGGCTTTTGGTGATGGGGCAATGTCTGGGTGTGGTTGTGTTTAGATTCGAGTGAGGTTACAACATCAGGCGTCCTGTATGAGCGAGTGGATCCTGGTAGTGTTCGTAGTTTTAGGATCCCTCATTTAGATGGGGCACGTCGGTGATCATCCGCACTTCCTAGGTGTCGTCCTTTCCGGTGGTAGGTTACTATGCTCTATCTTCTCGACACCAAGATGTCGTATGAGTCCTCGGACACTCCTGTGTCCTCGACATTCATGGTTCGCCTTGGATTTTTCTCCGACTTCTTCCCTGGCCGACAAATCAAATATAATGCTTCTTAAAATAAAGAAAACTTATAATACATAAAAGTGTCAAACAAACCCCTCCGGCAATCGACAGCAAGGTTTCCACATTTGTTCATGTCTTCTCTGTTACAAAGATCTTCCTGTTTATATATGCCTCTATCTATCTTCTATGATTGCTTTCTCCTTGAATAGGTAAATAAAGAGCGGTCATTCCGGGGTTTGAACCTACCTATCGCTAATCTCCATGTCTTCTTCCTTTTGGATGATGTCAAGAAGACCAGGATTTTTTAGAATATCAATCCCCCAGGCAGAGTGGCAAAGGTGTGCAACCTTGTCAGCCACTCTATTGCCTATACGGGGAATATCGAGGAAAGTCACACTTTCCAGATTTGTTAGCATAAGTTTGATATTAGAAATAATGAGTTCAATTTTCCACAGGCATATCGTCCCTTTGTTGAGGTGGTCTATTATTATACGAAAGTCACCTTCAATGTGAATTCCGGTAACTTGTAAATGTAATGCATGTTGTACATCAAGTTTTAGAGCTAGAGCTTCTGCTTTTAGCGGACTTTGAATGTCGAGTTGTTTGTACCCAATGTTAATTGGGCGTCCTTCCCAGTCACGAATAATGGTTCCAGCTGTACTAGTTTTGTCAATAAGTGAAGACCCGTCATAATTCAGTTTGAAAACCCCTTTTGGCGGTTTATGCCATCTAATGTTGGCTTGTTTATTCTTCTGCCGCCTATGATTGCTTTTTTGTGAATGTATATGGGCCTCTTCTTCGAAGCAGACATCAAGACGAGATGCTCTGGACGAGTTCTCCTCGTGTGTTTTAATGATGTGTAAACAATAATCTCTGCTCGGAATAGGATTTGATCTGAATACATATTGACTTCGAATGTACCACGTGGTCCACCAAGAAAAAGCTAGCTTAGCTTTGGATATGTTGTTAATGTT
This sequence comes from Persicaria maculosa, assembly GCA_963922045.1. Taxonomy (NCBI): domain Eukaryota; kingdom Viridiplantae; phylum Streptophyta; class Magnoliopsida; order Caryophyllales; family Polygonaceae; genus Persicaria; species Persicaria maculosa. The sequence goes on from OY998253.1 coordinate 54,197,894, forward strand.
TTCTCCAATGTAAGACATAACCGGTTTAATATCTCTAGATTGGTTGATTCTCTCTCTGATCTCTCTCTTAATATAATAGGTTTTTCTTTTATTTGTCTTCTTTTCTGATTCTTAATTTCCTTATTGTTATATCTGTTACTATTTTATTTATTAGTGTTGTTATTTTTGGTATATCGAAATAATGTCCACTAGTTCGGGGAAAGAGTGCGTGCATCGTGATCTTTAGACTCCGTTGAATCGCATGATATACTGATGTGTTATTGTTGTTGTTTGTTCTTCTTAATTTTTTCAACCATTTATCAATCGGTTTCTAACGCCATTAAATATATTTGGTACATTCAAGTCTGTCGATGGCATGGTTGTCAATTATCCAATCTCTCTCGATTTGTGTCGAATTACTTTCCGTTTCAATAAATGTTAACGTACGAAATCAACTTAAAGCAAACACATTAAAGAATTTAGGATAGCTATATATATGTGAGTGATGTACGTCATAATAGAGGTATGGAGCGCAGCTATAATGCATAAGCCTCATTGAATGTAAAGATGTGAAGGCCTTGAAGATCGAATGATTAATGAGAATTCAATTTGGGTATTATTTCGAAATGTCATCATCTTCATCTCTTTCTTGAGGGCAATCTTGAAATATGTGATATCTTGTTGGGGTATGGTGTGTGCTTCAGTGCTTGCCATGGCCGGTGTACCCGTCGGCCCATCCACCATATAATGTCATGCGTACGTATATCCATCAATATATGAATTAAGATGAATGGATAGGCACCAAAAATGTGAACAAAATCCGTTTTAAATAATAAAAAAAAAAAAAACAGACCAAAAAAACAATTAAATCACCTTTAAAAGTGCACTCCTACTAACAAAGATCGGCCTTCTCCATTTTCAGTCGCTTGCACGAAACAAAAAGGGACGTACGTACAACGAAACTTCCTTTTCATATCTATTTGTGGGGACGTCCCCTCCATTCCATATTTCCAAAGCATTATAAACTAGTACTTCAGCCCTGATTGAGGTCGGAGGGGGTCTAATGGTAAGGGTGAGAGAGGTTAATGAGATCGAGGTCCTTGATTCGATTTCTATCTCGACCCCTTCTCTTGATAGAGTGAAAAAACCAAGGTCTTCTTACTTCTTACCATGGATCGAACCAATACATTGTTCTTGTGGCCTGTGGGATGGATTACGTGCCCGGAATTTAGTTGGTTATCCTAAATATCAAAAAAGAAAAACCTAATACTTCAATTGTTGGTTAGTGTTAAGAGATGAAAGATGTGAAGAGACCAAAAAAGTCTCACATCGATAGTTTGAACAAATAAGTCTTAGTATATAAGTTAGTGGGTTACTCCTCCTATTGCCAATTGGTTTTACGATGGAACTCCTCGGCTTATGTGTTAGGCTATTAGCGCAAGGGCGCACATGTGTGCATACAACCCCCGATCTCGAGTCCCAACGGACTTCAGTAGTTAGGTTTCAGTCTAACCGAATTATTTCTTATTATTAAAAAAAAATAGTACGTACCTCAACAAAAATTAATAAATTTAAATAAAAATTGAACATAAAAGTTATATAAAAATTTTAATGGATCCCAAATTCTTTATCATAAATGCAAATTTTACATTTGAGTGTTTTTGTTGTAATTAATATGGGGTACGTACATTGTGTCATATTGAAAATATTGAGATGTCATATAAATAGTATATAAGTTTGGCGTGCTAATCCTCTCATTTCCAATTAATTTTGAAATGAAATCTCGTTGGATTTATATGTTGTTCATGTCTTCCGTATGTGGATCAGCACACGACATGACCTGCCAAACTCTTCTGAAGAAGATCACCAATATATTTTAACCCAAGCATCCTTATTGAACTCGATCACTATCATAAAATCATTTGTCAAAATATCATCTCAAATGAACATATATATATTTCTCATATAAAATGCTTTAATTTTGAGTTCATCTTGCTCAAGTACCTGATATTTTTCATTCTAACATTTTGATAAGTACGTTTTGGTAGGAGATAAGTGCAACATAATTAGAAAACATAGGGACCAAAATGGTGGACTGATACGGATCATCTATTACACTTTTTGTGTTACCCCCTCTATTACACATCTTAAATTTGATCTAAATTATTAATCAAATTATGATATGACATCTTAGGTTTAAACATATATATAAATCCTAGGTGGTTAAAGCATAAAAAATATATTTTGCATATATATTTTAATATTTTAGCATCTTAAGGTTTATACACTCATTCATAGGGTATCCTTTTTTTAAGAGGCTAAAAAATTATAAAAATACATATTAAACATCAATTTTTTTTAATGTTTTAGCTTCTATGGTTTATAGATTTAAATTTAAAGTACATTTTTCCTCAATTTTATTTATAATTTATATCAATTTCAGAGATGTAATACCAAGTGTAACACGAAAAGTGTAACAGGGGATCCAGACCGGATAACAACAATAGCAAAAACACCTTGATTTGCACGAAATTTACAATGTTTTGAGGATCCAGTGGATACTGTCATACATGATCGATTAATAAACTGTAAGGAAAAACACTTTTTTTGAGGATACTGATCGATTAAACAGTGAGAAGCTTCGATCTGATTAAAAACGAACCATCATTTCTGCGGCTACAAGTTTAAAAAAAAATAAGAAGAAGAAAAGAAGCCACTGAACATAAGTTAGTGGTGGATATATTTGTTGTTTCCCACATTTTCTTAATGTTTTCATTTATAATAAACAAGCAGAGAACAAAAGTCAAAAGAAATGAATGATGGCGAGAGAGGAGAAAGATGATGAAACAGACGTCGGATATGGAGTATCCTTAATTATCTGCTGCGCCGCGGCTTATGCTGTGGCCGAGCCGCCGCATCTAGTCAACATTTTTTTTTTAATTAGGAAGATATTCGGTACCTTTTTAGACCATGTTTATTAAGAAATAATAGGGATATTATGAATACTAATATTGTATTCTTCTCACTCTGCCACATCATCTTAGCATTCCATTTTCATTTTTACCAGTTTATCAATAGCATCCCTAGTATCTCAAAACTTATCTTTTCATACCCACTCAATTTACAAATATACCCCTCCTCAACAATTATTTCAATTCTCGATTATATTATTATATTGATTTATTATTATCAAAATATTAATATTAAATTAATATTATTTATAAATGAAAAAGTGTTAACTATATATAACAAAAAAAGCGACATTAATTATTATTTCAAATTTTTTCATAATTATAATTCAATTTTTCTTATAATATTTTGCATACTTATAATAAAAGAGAATTTTTTTTTTAAATATAGTCAAATATATGCAAAATTGATGTCTACATATAGGTAAAAATGAATCTAGTATTGTGGTTATTTTTTTAATTTTTTTTTAACTTTGTTTTTCCGGAAAATTGATTTTAAAAGATAAAACTACCTTCCTCCAGCAACGCATCCCGACCGTCCATCTTCGTCCAGCTGCCAGCAATCCATGTGCTCTTCTGCAGGAGAATCCGGTGGCGCCTTGTGTCTCCCCCCTCCCCTCTGCAATTGTGGATATGATGCACAGTACACCCATTTCAGCTTTCCCCTCCCTCTAGTATCGACACTCAAGAAGTAATCCAATAGTATTATGTCGGATGAGGTATCCCTCCCTCCACTTTTATATTATTTTAATACTCCCTTCGTTCGGCAAAACTTGTCATTTTAACTCTCCACACAACTTTTAATAAAGTTAATAATTACACTCTTTTTTTACCAATTTACCCTCATTTATTACTCTACTTTTTACTTTATCAAAAACTAAAACTCACAACACATCAATCAAATCAAGGGCATTTTAGTAAAGTAAAAGCAAAAATACCTAAAATGACAAGTTTTTCCGAACAAAAACAAAACTCTAAAACAACAAGTTTTGCCGAACGGAGGGAGTATTAAAAACGGTAGTATCGTGAACGGAAAGTATTAAAAATTTGGATTGGCGCTTTCCGATGAATTTTTTTTCAAAATATTCACAAAAAAATATTTAATTATAAAAATATTCACAGGTTGTAAGTATTTACAAAAATATTCATTCTTGTCAGTCTTTTCAGAAAAACGCGGTCTAAAACCGCGTTTTTCGTTAAAAATATCAATTTGAATCGATCATTGAAGGAAAATAACATTTTACAATAAAAACGCGGTTTAAAACCGCGTTTTAGTATTAATTTTGCATAAGACGCGGTTTTAACCCGCGTTTATTTAATAAAAACCTAAAACCTAACCCGCGTTTTTAAACCTAAACCTAAACCGCGTTTTACATGGACAGAGCTACAGGGAAAGGCGCCGGCGGAGAAGATGAACCGAGGAGGAGGAAGAGCAGGCGGGCAAGCACAAGCAGGCGCCGGAGCCCTCTTGTGCGCCACCCTACTGTTGGAAGCGGCCTTCGATAGGGAGAGGGAGGGTTCGCTGCGAGCGTAGCTCGGGCCGGAGGAAGGAGGAGAGCCCAGAGTCCGGAGGTCACGAGCTCTGGGAGGCAGAGGGAAAGAGGGTTGTGGGAGCGGCGATTGGAAGCGAGCTTCGATCGGAGCCGGGCTCGCCTTCCTCCTCGATCGAAGACGGGCGGTATCCACGGCTGGAAGCGGCCTTCGATAGGAGACGATTGCGAAAAATTGGGGTTAGATCTGCGATGAGGAAGGCAGCGATGAGGTCGGCAGTGGCGGATGAGGAAGGAGGCGATGAGGTCTGCGAAGCCGCTGTCTACAGGGGCCGATGAGGAAGGCGGAAGGCAATGCCGATTTCTGCAGGCGGAAGGCGCGCGAAGCTGATGTAGGCGGTGGCTGATGAGGACGGCGGCGGTGGCAGATAAAGAAGGCGGTAGGTCAAAGCCTATGTGTGCAGGGAGCTGATGAGGCAGGCGGAAGGCGAAGTCGATGTCGGCGGTGGCCGATGAGGAAGGCGGCGGCGAGCATCCATTGATGAGGAAGAAGCTGGTCGATGGGATGACAAGGTAAAACGCGGATCTAATCCGGGTTTTACAGGGTTTTTTTTTAAAATAAAAATTGATATAGACGCGAGTTTAAACCGCGTTTTACCTGTAAATAAAACTAAAACGCGGTTTCAAACCGCGTTTTTATTGAGAAATATAATTTTTCTCCCGATGCCAGGTTCAAATTTGTGACTTGCACAAGAAACGCGGTTTTAAACCGCGTTTCTTTGTCCAACCTGTAAAAAATGAATATTTTTGTAAATACTTTCAACCTGTGAATATTTTTGTAATTAAATATTTTTTTGTGAATATTTTGAAAACAAATTCCTTTCCGATAGTATTTTGTCGGATGAGGTAAGGAGATCAGGATTATTGTAAACTAGTGTAGATCCCGTCCCATGTACGGGAAATGCGTTAATCAAAATTATAAATTATTTTTTCTTCCAAAAAATAATATAAATATAAATAAAATTAGTTCGATAGGTTATATATAATCTAAATATCTTTTAATTAGATTCTCTCATAATATAAAAAAAATTCACATTTATAAGGTACTACGTAAAAGTTTTTTTTCTTCTAATCTATAGTTAATTAAATCTCATGTAATTTAATTAGTATAGATAGTTGATTTTTAAAAATATTTTAATATTCTTTTTATTAAATATGTACTATATATTTATTACATTAATTAGTTTACTAAAATATCTATGTACGGATGGATTGTGGCTACATATATGGCTATATAATATTTTAATTATTTATTTTGGCCTCAAAAAATAATATAGATAGATATAAAATAACAATTATTAAATGATTGATTTTGATATAAATAATTCTTTCCACTAAAAAATAATCTAAATATAAATAAAATAGCACCTATCAAATATTACATATTTATCTATTAATATTTTTGGTAAGTATGACTATGAAAATTAGTTTTATTAATTATTTTTATTATTACTACTACTACGTTTAATTATATTGATATAGTTTTTCCATATATAATATTTACTCTTTTATAAGATATTCCATCTATCCAATTATATATGTTAATGGTAAAATAAAATAATTATTTTTTATTAGATTTCCTTTTTGACTGGAGAAAGCTTTGCGAGATGCACTCACGCGCCGCCACGTATGCAGATGCACTCACGTGCCGCCACGTAGGCACCAATGCATCGGTTTTAGTATATGTATTAGCACAGTACCCATGCGTAACGCACGAGATTTGTAAAATATAGTATATATTATATTATTTAAAAGATATTATCATAATTTATTAACATTATATACTAGATATATTATAATATTATAATGATATGAAAATGATATACACAAATAATATTAATTTGGACAAAATAATGATTATATTATATTAGTGTATAATATATATATATATATATATACACATATATATACATTTGGCAAAACGCCAACGTCTCACTTTTTCAGATAGACACAGTTGCATCCACTAATGTAGAGATTGTGTTAAAAAAATTCGCCTTCTAATTTTTTTAGTAACTTGGTTGGTTAGTTTGAACATTAAAAAAATATATCTGTTGTCATAATAAGCAGAAAGGTAGAACCAAATACTTTATTAGGTGGACTACACATTGAGAAATGTTAGTTGAGCTCAATATATTAGGATTTATGTACTCATAGTTTTACCTGATGGATATTTATACAATTACGTTTGATAACTTATACTATATCATTTTAATCACACTTTAAGTGAGCCTTGTCATATGTCTTACACGCACGTGCTTTCTTAATAATCACAAAATATAAATTTGGATCAAATTTGATCGATTTATATTATACTATTTTAAATTCTAATGTGGTGAAAACACATCACAATGTAAGATACTCTAGTCTTAATATACTTTCATCATACTGATGGATATTTATACAATTACGTTTGATAACTTATACTATATCATTTTAATCACACTTTAAGTGAGCCTTGTCATATGTCTTACACGCACGTGCTTTCTTAATAATCACAAAATATAAATTTGGATCAAATTTGATCGATTTATATTATACTATTTTAAATTCTAATGTGGTGAAAACACATCACAATGTAAGATACTCTAGTCTTAATATACTTTCATCATACTGATAATTGATTATCAAAAATTGGAAAAATGTTAAGCTTAAAATACTAATTAATTTGAATAAAAATTGGTTCTTAGTGTCATATCCATTATTGTTATAGAAAATCGCTCAAAAAAACAATGATGTGTGAAAAATACATCATCAACAACAAATGCAACGTCAAATTCATACGGAGTAATAGTTATTTACTATTAGCAAGATGATTTTAATGAAACTTATTATATTGATTTGTTTTGATTAAATATGTTGACAACAACAACCACAACAATTATAATAAAATAAAAATAATTCTACCAAAAAAATAATAAAATAAAAATAAAAATAATAATTACACAACCTTTATCTTTTAATGTAACAATAATAACCGGTAAAATAAAAAAATTGTAAATAAAAGACGATAAAGGTTTTTCCAAATTTGTATTTAGGAAGGAACTAACAACCATTCAAATTCAAAATATTCAAATTCAAATAAATATTTTGGGTAAATAATTAATTAATTTAATTATTAAAAATTAATTAATTATTAAGGTGGGACCATGAATAATGTGAAGTTGCCACATAAGCCTATTTCTAAGCGAAAGTCGCCAAGTGGCATCTTCAACATCTGTTTTAGTATTATATTAGATATTAGATATAGATATATAGATGAGGTCAAGGAGATCGGGATCATTGTGAATGTCGGGTTTTATTTTTCGATAGAGTAGTAAATGTGTGCAAACTTATTTGTTACTCGATTTCCATTATGGGGAATATGAGACAAGGAAGCCTCCCTCACGCCCAACAGAAGGGTTTTAATGTCAGCCATAATAAGCTCGATTTTCCATGGACTCTTTGTGTAATCGGTATTTGGCCACCAACTAGTTTATAGCCAATACTAATACATCTTCCTTCCCAATCATTAATAATATACCCTATTGAGCTATCACTTTGCAAAATCGTCGATCCATCAAAATTTAGTATAATATTACATAAGCTGGCTTTTTCCACTTGCAATTCTTCTTCTTGCTTCCTTTTGTACTTTTGTATAACGAGGGAAGGTTCTTTTCATCAAGATTGTGTAGGTCTACGCTACTTGCTTTGTCCTAGTTGTTCGAGTTCATTGCAATCATTTGCTTAACCCACTATGCAAAAGAGGGATTTTCGTGCCTAAAAATGAAATGGTTTCTAATAGATTAGATTGTCCACCATCTAAAAGCTAACTATTGTTTCTCCAATTTCGATAATCTGGTGCCCAAAAAGCCTAAAATTTTTTGTATATCTCTTGAGTATGAGATCATATCATGAATTATTTGTGGTGTGCCAAATGACATTTGCGGTTGAAAAATATTATATTGGCATTCAAAAAGTAAGTGAACATTGTCTTCCAACGAATGGTTACATAGTACACAATTAGACGGTACAGAAACCCCCTTTTGTATATCAAGCGCATAACTGTAGGGAACCTTTTTTGACTTAGTTTCCATAAAAATAAAATTTAATTATTTTGGGGCACATTAATATTCCAAATCTAAGCGTTCTCATCTACGGTGGAGGCAGAATTGGTAGTCAGGAGCTTGGATGCACTGGCCGTAGTAAACAAGTCTTTTTTTGTCCTAACACCAATATAATATATCTTCAAATTGAGTTGTAGGAAGAGGGATGTTCATTATTTATTTAACTCTATTGTTTGGTAGGACAACCTCTATTTTTTCATGTCGCTGTTGTCCACCAATTATATATTCGCTAACGATTTCATTTAAAGCAATTGCAACATGAGAGTCAATTCTCTTCATTAGAGGGGTTATTGTTATCCAGTTATCTTGCCAAAATTTAATAGATTTCCATTTCCCACAAACCAAATAACACCAGTCTTAATTTTTTTTTTATTAGTGGACAAGTTTTAATCATTGTCCGAGGGCGCCTTCACTACTTGTATAATTAATGTATGGGTATCTTTCAAATATTTTTTTTGAATTAATTGGGTCCACATATTGTCTGGTTTTGCTAAAATTTTCCATAGCAGTTTCATTTGAAGCACTTTGTTCATATCTTTCGCTTTCCTAATACCTAGTCCCCCATGACCTTTAGGCTTGCAAATTTTATCCCAACAAATCAATGGGCTATGCATGTTGTAAGTTTTTGTTCCAAAAGAAAAATATGCTGATTTAATCTAATTGTTTGTGTATTGAACATGGAAGCATGAAGCTTTGCATCACATAGAGAGGTTTTGATGCTAAATTTGTTGCAATTAGAGTGCCGCTACCTTGTTGTGACGGAGAATTTATGGCCATTTTCTAAGTTGATCTTTCGATTTGTTTACAATCTCCTAAAATGTTTGTTTTGCTACTCAGCTCTACCATTAATAATTGACAACCCAAATACTTTTCTAAGTTGGTTTCATTGGTAATATTTAGGCATCCTTCAATGCATGTTGTTCTATCCCGAGACAAGCCAAGTGTTACCTATAATGCTAATTTATGGTAGTTTACTACTTTATATCCCGAGAATCTGCAGTAGTCGTCGATGATTTTTTTTGCCTTGATGCAGTGTGAAGCATTACCTCTGGTGAAAATGATTATGTCGTCAGCGAAGGCAAGGAAGGGAAAATAGGGCCTAGACTTACCAAATTTAAATCCAAAATTGTTTTCACTCGAGTTTGCTTCAAGTCTTAGTTTTCTGGCTAATATTTCCGCACCAAGAATGAATAGAAAATGAGAGAGGGATTCTCCCTGGAGAAGAACCCGTGTTGGTTTGAAAGGTTCAGTAAGACCACTGTTGACCAAAATAGAGAAAGAAACAATGGTTACACATTCCATAACTAAGTTTATGAATTAGGGATTGAATCCAAAATTTTCGAGTATTTTTTTTTTGAAATTCCAGTCTACTCGATCATACACTTTTTCCATATCCAATTTAATTGCAAACCATCCTTGTTTTCCCTTTCAGTTTCTCAAGGAGTGGAATATTTCATGCGCAATTAGGATGTTATCTTGAATTGCTCTATTTTAGACAATCCTCTTATATTGGATGAATTAGTTTCCAATAACTCTTTTTAGCCTCTCTGTTATAATTTCGGAGATGATCTTATAAATAGTGGAACAAAGACTAATTGGTAGGTACCAAGCTGTTGACGAAGGTTTATTGCATTTAGGGATCAATGAGATGAAGGTATGGTTTATTTGACATATCAGTTTACCACAATGGAAGAACGCTTTGACGGGAGACCCCTCCTCCACAATATCCCAATATTTTTTTTATATAAAACTCTACAATCATGCTATTTGGCCCTAGAGAATTATTATTCCTAGGTTGAAAACAACTTGTTTTATTTCGCCATTCATTGGTTGCTAAATAAGTAATCAAGACTCCACCTTGATTGTAAGATCTTGAGAGCTGACCTACAGGTATTTGAGAAAGGTTGATGAAAGACAAAACAAGACCCTGGTTTTAAGGTCTTAACAGCAAGGGAAAATAGGACGAATTGGATACGTCGAATATTTTATATATTTATTTGTTAAAATTTTTATGTACATATTTTATATTACAAATATTTGAAAAGGTTGCTGAGATTTTCTATGCAGATTTTAAAAGATTTGGTGGCTGGAAAATCTTCTATAAAAGGCTGGATTTTTTAATTCAAATTGAAGATATGGTGAAGATTTTGCGCAATCAAAAGATCTCATTTTGTGGGATTATTTCCTGATTTTGATGGCTGTAAATCAAGCAAGAATAAAGGCTTTCAAACGTTCAAAAATCAGCCCCTGCAGCCTATAAAAGAGACGGTGCAAGCGGAGAAGAAGAATACTATTTGAGCATTCAATCTACAAGCAAAGCGTTCTTAATCATCCGCCATTGATTCTCTCTTTTTTCTCCATTGTTGTTCTTGCTTTATATTTTGAGAGTTTGAGAGTTTTTAGAGCTTCATTGTACAAGTCTAAAGTGTTATACTAAGAGTATACATTTACTCAAACATATTCACTAGGCTATTATTTCACGAGTGTTTTGGGTTTACTAGATAGTAGCGGGTGAGGCTACAAGTTGAGAGAAGGGTTATTCTTCTAAATTGTATCTAGGACTCTAAGATATCTGAGTTGACTAGATAAAAGCGCGTGAGGCTTCGAGTGTTTAGAAGAAGGGAAGATTTTCTCGGTTGTATCTAGGATCCATAGGAACTGAAATAATAGTGCTTTTGAATCCTACGGGTTGGAGAACCCTAGGCGGGGACGTAGTCCAAGTTCGTGCCGAACCTCGTTAACAATTCGTGTGTCCATCTATTTATTTATTCCGCATTATACTTTGATAAGTTGTATTTTCGTACAGGTTCTGCTGAACAAGTTTTTGGAATCATTTCAAGACCTTGAGTTCTGATTTAAAACATTGTGATTCATTTCAAGGCCTTGAAGTTCCGTCTTTATAAAGTTTGCGAAAATTTGTCATACTCTATTCACCCCCCCCCCCCTCTAGAGTATCGTTTATTACTTTGTTTTATATCACCTATTAGACTCTTCAAGTAAGTTATTTTCTTCCATCGTGATTGAGGAGTTGATAAGCTCTACGTATTCTTGCAAACGAGACTGATCATTTGATTTGGCGGTAAATCATATTTCAAATTCTGATCTCATTTCTAACATTTTCTTCCAGTGTTCCTTCTGTAGTGATATTGTTCTAATGATTTTTTGATTTCTTCTACCCGTGGCTATTCTGTGAAAGTAAGAGGAATTTGTGTCCGATAATTTTAAATGCTTTGATTTTACCCATTGATTCCAATATGTTTTCTGAAACTTAGAATGTTTGTTTTCCTTCCTAGCAATCCCATAGATTTGGCAGATATTAGTGCCAGATTGAGTCTGTATTAGCCCCATAGAAAACTGATTGAAGAAGTCCAGTTATGGAGAAACCTTGTCTGGCCAAGGTTTTGGATTGGGTGATTTTATATAACTGCCCTAAAAGCTCTCACAACGGCAATAGGAACCAGTGAGCAAACACTTGCGGGAGCAGTTATATGTTTTTTTAACCTCCATAACTAGGTGTAATCAATTAGTAAATACTGCATAATTGTAATGATCGGCCTCTCAAATGCACAACAGAATTGTGCGAACGTTTTAAAGATCAAAACTTAAAGTAAATCATTTGTAGCAAGCGGAAAAACACAAAAGTTAAAAAATAATAATTAAATACTAAGATTTAAAAAATAGGGGAAAATATATATTGAGCTCCTTTGGTTAACGATGGAATTAAAATTCCTAGGAAGTTACTTCATGAGAATTGAATTCCCGGAAAGTCTAATTGATGAGAATTGTGAAAATGTGTTTACTATAAAAGTAAAGCATCTCCTTGATTATCTTGACGGATGTTGTTACAAAGATCTCTATTAAAAGGGAGAGTAGATAAATTACAACTATATCTATGCTTAACAATATAGTCAACTACCTTTTTGCCTCTTTATAACAATGGCTAAACTCAATGTAATCAAAATAGTTCTTCAGAACTAATAAAAAAAATAGCTCTTCAGAAGACCAATCTTCTCAATGTAGCGCATAATCTCCCATTTGACATTACCATTATCTTTGATTGCCTTCATTACTTCTAGATTGTCCCCTTCCATGATAACCTTTTGAAATACTTTGGCTGCTGCTAGCTGCATTCATACACAAATGGCCGAAGTCTCAGTTTGGAGAACTGTACCTTGACTTATCTCCTGCTGAAAAATATCTATAGCCTGACCTTCCAAGTCCCCGATGACTCCCCACACGGCATAGACCAGTGGAATTAACTGAGCCATCTACATTAATTTTGTAGATAGCCCTTTGTGGTTTCTTCCATTTCACTTTTAATCTTTTGTTACATTTTTTTGTGGTATCTTCTCCTATATTTATCTGTTTCCAATTTTTAATATTACGTGAGATTCTTTGGACTAGATCTTGAATTGGTTCCTTCTTTTTGTTGTTAAAGATGACACTATTTCTGGTTTCCCAAATTGGTTGTTCTTTTTATTTTAAATGATTAAAAGAAGAAATTAAAAATTTCCAAATACAAAAGTGTGGAAGTCAAACTTACCTAGGGGGGGCTAAGTTCTAGATAAGTTCAACTTCCTCCAGATTGAAGGAATTTAACTTCTTGGGAAGTTGAATTTCTGGGTTTTCATCTTCTAAAAAATTAATCAAACGCATATATTTCTTTGAATTTATAGAAATTTCTACTTCCCGGGGTTTTGAGTTCTCTGACAAAACTCGATCTAAAAAGGCCTCCTTTTTTGGTGGAACCCGGAGGTGGTCCACGTGGGATCCGAAACACTCCTGACGGGCTTACCTGACCTGCAACGAGAAATTCGGTACGGCCCAACCTGTGCCGCGGGAGATAACGTATCCCAACAAAACTATCTCCATGCCGAGGCTTCGTCAACGAAATGGGGATCAATCATTTACCTGTCGCCGTCCGTTTGACATGAGAAGACAGTCACGACTTGCTTGATCCTCACTTTAGACTCTTGACTTACCAGAAAGATCCTTTGAGTTATACGTGGATGAGGGAAGATTCTATCCGCGGAGCATCCATTCTCCCTAATTAAGATCTTTCACTCTCTGTCTACTTCTATATCTCTATCTCTCTATCTCTGGATCTTATTCTTCAAGAAGTATCCCCTCTAGTCCGCTCTCTCCTCCTCCTCTCTCTTTCTCCGGCGCCAAAAGTCTCTTTCTTCTGTTAAGTTTTTTTTTCCCTTTTATAGTTGACGAGAAGTTCCTGGGCTATCGCCACGTGTCGTCTCTTGATCGACACGTGTCTTACTCGTGGGATGTGGGCATGTTGGGCACATACCCTCTCTTTTTGTCCGCGGATAAGATGGCCCTGAAGGTGGGTGATCCAACTTTGACAGCAGATGCCTTTATGAAGTTTTATTTCCCTTTTTTATCATTACTTCTCTTTATTTATTTTTTAGATGTTTTCTTGACCGGTTTCGTCACAGCTCCTCGGGCCGGGTTGATTTCGGATGGGATTATCGCGGGTCGATATTCTTAGATTGGAAAACATCTGATCGTTTGGAATGTCTTATTCTCGCACCTGTTTATAAATTACCTTGTTCCGTTTCTTTTTACTTCCCACTTGTCTCTTCTGACTCTCCAAATCTTGTTCTTATCTACTTTTTAGTTTTCCGGCGGTGGTTCTCAGTTGTCGATTCCCTCTCGGTTGAAATTTCCGGTAGCGTTCTTAAAAAACCAAGGTAGTTCTTCTTACTTCATACTTTTTCCAAATTTTTGTCTCCTCTTCTTTATTTTTTTTAACGTTTTTTGGTGTGTAGATCGAATATTAGGGATGACTTCTCTTTCTAGACTTGTTTTTCCTTTGATCAAAATTTTGATCCGCGTGTGTAAATCTTCACACGATTTTTTCTAGTTTCTTTGGGAATGGCTAATCTCAGCGGAGAGCATGACGTGTTGGATGATTTTGAAAGGGAGGAGGGGTGGAGAGGTGATGTTGCATAGCCTTCTCATCCGTGTCAACCCCTAGCTAGAGGTTTCTTCCTCCTCTTCCGGGAGTTCTTCTTCTAGCTCCAGCGGCTCCTCATCGGAGTCATCTTCTTCCCGATTCGCGTCTACCCCGGCTCGGGTTGGTCCTACGGGCAGTCCTGTTAAGGTGAGAAGGCGACGTAAGCGCTCTGACCCTGATTACTATTCTTCTCCTTACACAGTTTCTTCTTCTTCAAAGGGATGCGTGGGAGATGATAATTCTGTAGACGCGGGTGAATCGGGACTTCATTCTTCCAATGACGCGGGCCCTTCCTCTACTTCTCATCCTGTAGATGTTGCTCAAGAAACTGAAATAACTTGAGTTCCTTATGCAGCTTCTCCCATTGGTGTGGCAGAAATTCCTGCAAGGATTCGTTCTAAGGAAAACCTGACTGATCTGGATACCCCATTGTACAAGCTTAAAGACTTGGATACTTGTCTTTTTCGTGGGAATTTTACTCCTCAGCCGCCTCCTTCTACTCGTCCTTTGATAGTGGCTGAGAGAGTTCGCCCGCGGCGATCTCCTCTTGAAGAAATTAGGGGTTGTACTACTTTGCTTGGATTAGCCGACCTTGAAGCTATTTCTCAAATTTTTCCATGGCCTGCCGATTTGGAGTTCTGCCTTCCTGAACAAGGAGGAGGTTGTTTGGATGCATACGAGGATTGTTTAGTTGTCCACACGGCTAGTTTATCTCAAGGATTCCGGCTTCCACTGCACCCTTTTTTCGTGGAATTTTTGGGAGAGTATAACTTGAGTCCTACTCAGATAGTCTCGAATGGTTGGATGTTTTTTACTAGTTTTATCATGAGGTGCATGGAGATTGGGGTTACTCCTTCCCTAAAGTTGATGCTCAGCATTTTTTCTTTAAAAAAGGGATCTCAGGACTCAAGGTTTTATCAGTGTAACTCTAGATGTGGCTATGGGGAAAGGCTTTCTAGTAAACCTAACTGGAAGCACAAGTGGTTTCTTGTCCGCGAGAAATCAGGGAATGGTTTGAACTGTCGGATAGTTCCAGGACGGTTTTGTGCTGTGAAAAAACCGGTAGTTCCTGAACTCTCTAAATTCAAAGGACTATTTGCCCATAAGCCTAGGTTCCCTTGGCCCGAGATGATCTCTGCTTTCCGTCTTGAGATGGCTAGTTTGAGTCTTCCTCATCCGCGCTTAGGTGTCTCCTTTATTTTCATTAATCTCCTTCTCAGGGATTAATGTTTATGTTTTGTGTTCCACTCATATCAATTGATTACTCATACTTTGACGTTTTTTGTTCTTAGATTCGATGGATCTGGATTCTCTCTTGAAGCGTCACAAAGCAAAAGTCGGGAAAAAGAAGAAAAGCTCGAACATTCGCAACCCTCCTCCAACCTTTGAGACGACTCTGGTTGTCAATGTTACCACGGTTGAAGAACCTGGTGCCTTAGTGGAAGTTACTTCGTCAGTTCCCGTCCCCCGCGAAAAGCGTGCTCGTTCGTCTGTCCATGTAGCTTCCAAAAAGAAAAGGAAGGTTGGCGAGGTTGCCGAGGTATCTGGTGCAGCTAAGAAGGGACTTTTTATTGAGGGCGAGGCGAATCTTCCCGAGTTCCCAATTCCTGGATTTGGGATGGCTGATCTCGCCACCCTTGCCTTCCCTGTGAAAAAACTCTCATTTAATGAGCAGGGTTATATTTAGCGATTGGACGCTGTTAACCTTTCGACGCAAGTTGATCGGCTTAACCAGTGGGTAAGCTACCTCTGCGTTCAAAGCAACTTCTTATTCCTTTTTTTTACATGAAAGAAGTTTCATGGATTGTTTTTTACTATGTTTGTTTTCTTTTGGTTCCAGCTGAGGGTGATACAAACTGACGTTGAAAGACGTCTGGTTTGTAATGAAGAGGATCTTGTGAAGAAAGACGCGGAGATTAAAAAACTGGCACACCAGATGCGGATTCTCGGGAATATAGTTGGCGACCCAACTTCAGTTGAGAAATTTAAGAAGAGATCCGTGGAACTTCATAAGGAACTTCAGGCGACCAAAGGGAATGTAGAGGTTTTAAAGAAAGAACAGGATGACTTGAAATCCGCACTGTATGTTGTTCGCCTGCAAGTCAAAGAGCTCGAGGCTGCGGAGGAGCGTTCACGAAACCTTCTTCAAACAAAAAAAGCTACCATTGATAAGCTGGAAGAGGATTAATCGATTCTCCGCGAGGAGAAATCCATCACTAAACAGGAGCTTGAAAACATTAAAGCTCGTTCGGACCAAGATGTGGCTCTCCAATGGCTTGAAACCCCCGTGGGCTTAGAATATTTGTCTTCCGAATGGATCAAAACAGAGACTGGCGAATCTTTCTTGTCTTCTGTAGCTAAGGCTTGTCTTCAGACTCCAAAGGGCAAAAGTATTCTAAAAGACAGATGCTTTAGTTATTTTCGGAAAGGGATGATCGCGGGTATCAATCGGAGTGTGTCGCGCTCTGCAGCTCATCCTGGGGTTCATTTGGAGAAATTTTAACCAAGCATGAGAAGCGCAAATTGGGGGCTTTCAAAGGAAGAGATGGTCGCAGAGGAGTCGGACACTGAGGATGAAGACATTGAAAATGCAGATGATGAAAACGAATCACTGACCACAACTACTTGAATGCTTTGAGTTCTACCTTAGTTTGTTGTATAGGACTAAAACTTTTTAGCTTGGGCGCCTGTTATGAATTTTTGGTGTTCCATGGGATACTCGCTCCCTGTAAAGCTTGGCTTGAAACTTAGACTTAATTGCTTTGTTTATGTAAATTTTTTCTCATCAATGTCTTGGTGTCTTTCCCAAGTGTGGAGAGGGTCAGCCCAGATGTACAAAGCTTTTCCTCCACTTGTCTTTAATCCGTGAGATGTGGTTTTCCTTTTTAAGGACCAACTCCTCTTAGAATGGCTACTATTTCTCAAAATTTTATGATTGTTTACGTTATCCTGGGCATCATGACTTCAGGGGGTTTTAATCCTTGGGTTTTTTTCTAGAGAATAGAGACCGCGGATCAGCTTTCTCGACTTGTGAGCTTCTCTTTTGATTTCCTTAAGAAAGTTTAAAATAGTTTTTTGATTCATGTTTTTTTTGATCGTGTGCAGGTTTTACCACCTAAATTTGAGGCAGAATACGGGCCGCTGCCACCCGAATGGGCTTTCTTATCTTCATATCTAGTTCGTGACTTCCCAGTGGCAGTATCTTGGAGTGAATACGGTCTTTTTCAACTCGAACGTGGATAGGAAGATTACCTTATCCTTCATAATCTAGGGATAGGCAGTGCCATAGTTTTTTTTCATAGGGGCAATGTTTCTGTTAAAGTTTGTCCGCGTCGCGAGATTAGGAATGATGATGTTGCTAATCCCTGCTCCGCGTCCTCTTCTAGTGGGTCTTGTTGATTTCCTAATAATTAGTCAAGTATGTTTGTAATTTATTCATGGATTTTGCTTCACATGTGACTCGGAGCAGAAACATGATCTTCATTTCCTATCTATTTTGCTTCGGAACCTTGATTTGGCTTAAAGGGAGATCTTTCATTAATCATAATAAACGGAAACAGGTTTAGTGCTCGAAGTGCAGATCCATTTAAACTTAATACACCATACTAGGGCCGATTATGCAGCTACATAACTTAAAAGATTAGGGGTGTCCTACCTCTCTATTCTCGTTGCTGTCAGGGCTTACAATGTCGACTTCAAAAATTGAATCTCCCACATAGGTGAAGATTAGAGCGGATCCCACGTGGACTCGATTCTCCTGGGTGAATTCGAACCATCCTTGAGTCAACAAAAATAGGCCATCGTCATCCCTCTCACTACTAGAATACTTCAATTAGACATCATACGATTTAAGTCTGTCAAAAAATCAACCGATGTTAAATTAATTTATAACATCAAAAAACGCGCTTTCGGTGGAATATATGGACAGATGTAAAATTGTTAATTCAAATAAAAGCAAAAACGCGCTTTTGGTGGAAAAGACGGGATTAAAACACTTAGAAAAAATTTCGCAGCCCGGGCTTCCAAATTTGAAGGTACACTTAAAAAAAATTTGGAGCTTTCTCTCTCCCCTCACTCCCTCTAACCTCATTCTACTCTCCAGAACCGAGCCCCAAATCCCCAACTGCATCTTCGATAATCTCTCTCCAGGCTTTCTCTACTGCGACCGTCATAGGTTCAGTGCTCCTCCTCGCCGGCGTCACCCTCCCTACAGATCTGAGATCTCCTCCTCATCGCCGGCCACTCACACCATCTCTTCACCTCCTCCTCGCCCCCGTCTCCCTCCCTCCAGATCCGAGATCTCCTCCTCCTAGCCGGCCACTCACACCATCCCTTCACCTCCTCACCGTCGTCTCCCTCCCTCCAGATCTGAGATCGCCGCGGTCTCCCTCCCTCCAGATCCGAGATCTCCTCCTCCTCGCTGGCCACTCACATCGTCTCTTCATCTCCTCCTCGCTGCCGTCTCCCTCCCTCCTCGCCGTCGCCAATGATGTTCGCCAGGTTTTCCCCTTCTCCCTTTCCGCTCTACCAGGGATCAGCTAGGGTTAGATTTATTAAACGGTTTCCAATTTCTGATTTTGGATGCTAATATTTTCATTTTTTATTCATCTGATAGGATATGGATTTTGACTCCGAAACGAAGGTTGCCTCTCTCCATTCCTATTGCTGTTCTCGGTTTACAAGGTGGTGGAGGGTCTGCCTTTGTCGATCTTCCTAGGTAATCATCTCAACCACCGCCTCTGCCGACGACGACTCAACCACCGCATCTGTCGATCTTCTTCGGTAATCATCTCCCTCCTCTCACTCTCAAAAAATCCTTCTAGATCTTGATTCAACGAAGAAGACAACTACTTCTCTCTCGTTCCTTCTAGATCTAGATTCAAATTTTTAGGGTTTCATTTATGCGTTTCTTGCCTTGGTTCTGTAACAAATCGTCGTTTTTTTCAATATTCTAGGATGGTCAAAAGCGGATTGTCTTATACGCTTCATTGAGGAAAACAGTATACAAAGGTTCGAAAAAGAAGAAGGTGAGATTTCTTTCGGATGCAAAAAGCAACATTATTATTTGAAATTTTTTTAGTACATGATGATGTTTTCTATGCTTGTGGTTAATTCATCATCTTTATGATAATAAAGAGTCGTGTTGAGATATTTGCCAATGGATTGCATTGCTGATTTTTTTGGGGGTAAATTTTGTTGTGTACTTTGGAAATTTTGAATGGCATGAATGAGCGGTTTTCATCTTTAGTTCTTTTTGGTTATAAGAATACATGCCCCATACATGTGTTAATCTTTAGGAATGATGGACCTAAAGAGATGAAGATCGGATTGGCATCACAACTGTCTCTTTTAGTCAATGCCTTGGAGAGTTCATTTGATGTTCAATGTTTAGTTATTTAATTGATGGATGCTTTTGTTGTTCGATTTTTTTTTGTTCAATTTGTTGTTGTTGTACGGTTGCTCCTACTTTTCAATCTGCTTTTACTCTCTCTTGTTCAATTTTTTGTTCAATTCACTTCCTCCTGTTATTTGATTAATAATATATCAAGTCAACAGCAAAGGATGTACACTTCAGAAAGTTGTTGTTTGAAATTTTAGAGTTCCTTGGGGTTGATTCACTTGCTCCTGATATTCGATTTTCTTTGCATGTTTCAGGTTTTCCTAGTTATTCTTTAGGTGGTCTTATGGGTTGCAATCTGAAGCTTTCTTTTTAGCCTGATTTGGTAATGATCTTATCTTCTCTTGTCCGCATCAAAGGCATTATTCGCAGTTAGCACATTCCTAGGATCAGCTTTTGAGACGTTTATCTTATAAATAGGATTGTTAGTTTTGTCTTGGAACCAAATATCAGAAAAATGTGAATTCTTGGCCTCTTCCGAGCTACTTGTTTTTTTTTTTTTGTTCTCAAAGCTGTTTCCACTTCATTAAATGAGACTTTAAAATCATACCAACAAGTTCTTTTCGATCATTATTATCAGGTATTAGTATATCATGACTTTTAGAAAGATAAGAGTTCTTTTCGATCATTGTTGACAGTGCCCCTAGTTCTGATTCCATTGTGCACTTCAGATAGGTTCAGTTTCCTTCCTTTACTTTGTTGCTACAGTAGAGTAGCAGCGGCTGATGGTGTACGTGCAATGCTTAGTAAAAGATTTTTTGCATCTAGAATTCTTTTTATTAGAGGAGACTCAGTAACTTTATACACATCCCATTCCCAAACTGAATTCCTAGTAAGGTATTCATGGTGTACCAATTTTTTAGTTCTCTGAAATTGCATACACAAAAACAGTATGAAATTTTTTTAATACCAGTTTTTCAACTGAACAAACTTTCATTGAGGATAGAGTTTGATTAGTTTTCTGAAATTGCATTTACAAAAGTAGTATGAAATTGAGGTTTCCATGACGTATCTTTATGTTACACATAATGTATTTCTCTGAACTTTGGGATACGAATTTTCATTAGTTATGTGATGGATCTAACTGATCATGTGAATCATTCCATTCTTCCATACACCATTAACTTTGGGAGACGAATTTTCATTAGAATTAATTTTAGATTCCTTTCTTTTGCATAGTGTCCCATTCTTTTGTTTTCTTATAACTATGATTGAACATTCACTTTCTTCATATATTTTTTTATGGAGTTGCTGGGTTTCTTAGAATAGAAGTGGTTGGCTAGATGATGGCAGGAATCTGAAATGTTGCTTAGTGGTGACCGCCCTTTCTTTTGTGAGAGGTGGTCAATGGTCATGATGATTTCTATCATTTATATAGTTTCTTAGATTTAGGTTTAACTTCTAATTGCATGTACTTTCAACTATTTCAGAATGTTGGTCACTGATCATTGGCAATGATGAGAGAAGAATATCTATGAGAAAGTTCATATTCTATATTAATTTGATATGTTGGCTAGCTGATGGCGGGAATCTGAATTGTGATGCTGACCACCCTTGCTCTATTGAGAGGTGATCTGCTTATTATCTTTCATTTTTTTTCAATTACTTGGATAGTTGGATGTAGATGTAACATCTAAGCGTGACTACTTTCAACTATTGCAGGATATCTTTTATTTTTTTAATTACTTAGATGATTACCTTTCATTTTGTCTGTATTTCAGCAAGGTTGAAAAAAATAAATAAATGCTAATGAAATATTTTGATGAAAAAAATGGTCTTTAGATATTCCCTTCTCATTTATTGAATTGTGTTCATTGATCTATTTATTGAAACATTTGGAAGTGGTCACATTTCTTGACTTATATTTCATGCTCGTACTGCAGCTCCTAAAGCTCAGCTTAGGTTGCCAGAACTGTCACTTGGAAGTATTCCTGGAATGGGAGGTTTGAAAGAGTTTTTTCGTCTCTTATCTCTGTCCTTGGTTATTCTATAGGTCTACACAAGTATATATTGGATAATAAACTGATTGTGGACTTTGATTTCAGGGACACAGCGCCTCCCAAGGCATGTGGGTGTGCAGAAGGCCAGTGAAATGATGTTGGTAACCCATTCTTCCCCTCCTACTTCTTAATCATTTGTTAGGACTTGATTATTTTTTTTTGGTACGGTTTGTTATGACTTGATTCTTCCCCTCCTACAGTCCTACTGCATATCAATTTCCTGTTTTCTTGTAGCTGCAGATGCCTATGTTGATCAGTTGAAGGGTGAAAATGAGAAGTTTCAGACTGGCATTGGTGACCTATGATATGAAGTTGCTTCGTTGAGGTGCTTTTTTGTGTATGATGTAATCTTGTGTTCTTAACATTTGTGGTGCAAAACGAGAAAACAGTTTTGATGTGTTTAATTGCAGCTCGTCTAAGGATCAGCAGTATGTAGATATTCAGAAACTTCTATCCAGAGAGAGGCAGAAAAGTAAGGAAGAGTAGATATTACCAAGTCTTTTGCTTGCACATAAAAAGGGACGATCCAAATATTTTTTAAGGTTTTGTATACATTGTCTACCTTGATGGCTTCCTCTTTGGTTGTGGATAGAACAATCAGGGTCTTGGTTGTGTATATCTTTAAAGTACCTATCCTTTATCAAACATTTGTAAATGTTGATTTTGCATTTATTTTAATGCATACGTTCATTAAAGTACACATCATTTGCAAAAGCTAATTTTATATTGAGCAAAGGGTGTTGTGTCAAACGAAATATTATCGGAATATAAATGAAAAGTGATGTGCCTTAATAGCTATAAAATCGAGCCATTACATAAAAACGGATGCTAATATCATTATAGACATCGTCTAAATAATTTAAATCAATGTGTAACATTAATTTTTACATCACAATGTTAACATAAATTGATATATATTGCTAACAACAACATCTTTATCAAAATCTAAAATGATGTCTTTATCTTATTAATACATCAGTTATGTACATATTTTATATGATAGATTATTTTAAAACAATAAAAAACCACAAATTATATATATGGAATTAATATATACAAAATCAATATAATAAAAAAGATGTCTATTTTGATTTAACACATTGACTATTTTAAAAATAGTGATGTAAATGTAAAATTTAGGTTTGGTGTGGACATCTTCAAAAACTTATAAATGAAAAATAATAAGGCTTTAACAACAAGTGAACATGTAAAAAAAAATTCTAGGGAGTGATTTATATCTATATTCAAAATAAAATAGATGTTTCAACCAAGAAAAGACATCGGCTTAAAACTGATGTGGAAAAGTTGATCTTTTACTACACGCACAAAGAGATCGGAATTTTTTTTGAAAGACATCGGTTGACAACAGATGTCTAATTGGATTTTTCTAGTAGTGTCTCCACCTTGACTTCGTGCTCCTGGTCAGAGCGAGACCAGAGCCTGGCTAGGATGTGTGCATCTTCTTCAAACAGGACGTACACTAAAGGAAGTCGAAGTATCTGGAGTTGCTTTTCCCTCATGATGACTCGGTAGAAAGCTCTGGGGGTGCTCCAGGTTCCATCCTTTGAATGAAGTTGTTGATATGTTTTTACTCTTCCATTCTTTGGTTTTTATACCCATCAAGGGGCGTTTCTAGCTTATTTTTTTTTATCACCTTTAGTTGCGACCCGGCCTAAGCGTGATACTGTGGGTTGTCTCAGTTACTTTTAGAGGTATTTACTGAGGCTCCTGCAAAGTTTTTGACATGAATTTTTGCTGTTTTCGATAGAGTGGTGCTTTATTCGAAGCGAACGTGTTCCTCTATTTTTTCAATTTTAGAGTACGTGTCAGACATGCACTTCTCAATGGAGTTTACTATTTCCATGTGAATAATAAAACAAAAGGATGGACTGTTGATACGTTCTCTCTCTTTGGGATGCGGGGTTCTACAATCGTTCCTCCTTTAACATTTAGGGCTCCTATGGACCCTTCCCGCGGAGTCTGATAGGCCTTTTTTCAAGCGATTGATTACTCGGAGCAACTTGTGAGGATGGTGAGCTTGTATTCTCTTAAATCTTTATTTTTCTTTTTTTTTTTCTGTTCTTAATCACGCGTTTTTCTCCTTTCTATTTTGTAGCTCTTGCTGCTCAGATTTGAAGAGGAATATGAGGACGCCCTTCCCGAGCAGGTGTTGCTTTCTTCTCATCTGTTAGTGGATTTTTCGGTTTCTATAGAGCGACGAGCTTTCTGACTTCTTTACTTGGGCCACGGGTGGAATGATTTTGCCGAATCCCATGGCTTTGAAATGGGTTCGTCCATGGTTTTTATCCATAATGGTCGTGCTGGTTTTGAAGTTCAGATTATGGATTCGGACGAAGGAGATGGAGTTGTTGACCGCGCGGGACCTTCTGTACAAAATCAACTCGTGAATGGTTTTTATCCTTAGGAAACTGTGGTTTTTCTATTAACTTTGTTTTTGTTGTGATAGTTCTAAATAAAATCAGAGACTTTGTTTAATTGCCAGTGGCCCTTGATACCTGGCAACTTTTCTTTTAAGGTAATTTTCCCTATTTTTTTCATGGATGTCGAGAT
This sequence comes from Persicaria maculosa, assembly GCA_963922045.1. Taxonomy (NCBI): domain Eukaryota; kingdom Viridiplantae; phylum Streptophyta; class Magnoliopsida; order Caryophyllales; family Polygonaceae; genus Persicaria; species Persicaria maculosa. The sequence goes on from OY998253.1 coordinate 54,222,435, forward strand.
AGTCCGCTTGTTCAATTTTCTTGCTATTACCTTAAATCAGGTTAGGAGATAACTAAAGTAACTTCTCCTTAAACCTAACTCTCATAGATTCTTTTGTTCACGTGTCTTGTTTTGCCCAGAGGTTACTCTGTTGCTTGGCTGGATATATGAGCGCCTCAGTGCACTGTGTTGTCCTGCAAAACGTGACACGTGTTTTATTTGCTTTAACCTTTGCCTCGCGTGCCTCTGGTTTTATCGAGAATTTTTTCTAGGCTCGCCAGGTGCCCTCTTCGCTTTTTGGCTTTTAACCAAGTTAGTCTTGCATGGATAGTTCTTATAAATTGGGGGTGTCGTGAGGCACTTCATTTACTTGATCTTCCCTCAACATGACTGGTTCAAATCAGGCAAGTGACGGAGGGAAAGTCGTTGATTTACCTCGCCAAAAATAATTCCCAAACAAACAAACCAGTATAGTATGCAAGTAAGGGGTCGAACCCTAGAGAATCAAGTATTTCTAAATATTGTGTATTTATCAATATAAAAGATAAGATTTTTATGAATAAAAATAAAAGAAAATAATATTGACAAAAACAAATAAAGGATGGAAGAAAAGCATTTCCACCTACACGTTCTCGACTTTGGTTGGTTTTATCGGTCATCGAATCCTTTTCAAGTTATTATCTTTTCCTACGAATTTCTCTCGTCTTGATTTATATAGATTAAAAGTCCTACGAGTCCAATTAATCCCTTACACCTCAATGCAACCTTAACACGGTCAAGATTTAACAAAGAGATAGCAAATAGTCCCAAGAACTTGAGCATATAAATGACACCAATTAAACACGGTAAATCAATGTTTAAGATATATGTCAACTTCCTACATAATCTTGCTTCAAACACGGAATCCACAATCTTATGCGCGTTACTACGGAAATAACACAAATACGAAAGTATTAAATCCTAGCATGAAATCAATATTATCAAGGTAGCTAATCAAGATAACACCAATAACATAATCAATATCACACAAAGAAGTTGAAAGAATTAAAGAGGAAAAATAACTTGAATTAGAAACTCACAAACCACCAACCAAGTCTCGAAAATGTAGGCGAAAACTACAAAATTAGCCAAACATGGCTTACCTAAGCTTTCTTCTCTTCAATGGTGATTTCTCTACTTGGAATTAATTAGAAAACTAAGCCTAGAACATCCTATTTATAAGCCTAATGTCTTCCATAAACAAGGTAAAAGATAGATAATCTAGATAGAAACTTCCTAAACAAACTAGATAGAAGATAGACTTTCCAAATTTAATTCAGCATCAAATTCCGCTGGCAGCGAACATTTCCGCTGGCAGCGAATGACCTTGATTGAGCTCCTGTTGGATTTTCGCTACCACCTCGCTACCACACTCGCTGGCAGCGAATGTCCATGCATTAGAATTTTCTCAAGGTCCTCGGGTACTTCCTTTCCGCTTCCGCGAGCCGCTTCTTCCGCTACCGCGAGACGCTTCTTCCGCTGCAGCGAGTTCGTCGATCCGCAGGTGCGAGAGACTCCTTCCGATGGAGCGAGTCGGCGAGCTCCGTCGTCTTGGTGCTGAAAAAGCCCCGATCCCTTGAGGCCACCATTTTTAGTGGGGCCCGGGAATCTACCTGGTGAAGTGATCAATCTCCCCAACGGGCTTACCTGACCCGCATCGAAATAAGCGACGCGGCCCAACCTGTGCCGCGGGAAGTAACCTTAGAGTTTTTCTGAAAGGCGATTCCCTTATCGAGTTTTTTCTAGACAATTCGGAAAATTGGTTCACTTACCTGTCGCTGTTGAATATCTTGAGAATTAATAACAACAGTCTTTTTCCTTAATAGAAATTTATACTAAAGACAAACAGGGTCTGTATCCGCGGAGTTGGTCCAGTGAACGATACTGATTTTGCTATGAAATAGGTTCTTTTCCACGCGTACGAATTCTTCTTCTTGTTCTTCTTTCTTCTTGAGGTCACTAGGCCAGAATCCGCCTTTTTCCCCTCTTCTCCGAAAAGTCCCCCCTTTTCTTCATGAAGTTTCTCCCTTTTATAGGTCTTGGACAGTCTCGAGTGTTGTGCCACGTGGTGTTCGCCATTCGACACGTGTTCTACTCGTGGGGTGTGGGCATGGCTGCCACGTGTTTACTCTTTTACATCCGCGGATGACCGTGGTTGAGTTAGTTTTTTGGACATTTGTCCGCGGACGATATTTATGATAACATGATTATCTTATTTTTTGCTAATCGGTTGGTGTTCTTCACTTTATTATTTTTATATTCTTACAGATGTTTCTAATATTGGTTTAGTCACAACTCCTCGGGCCGTGTTGATTCCAGCTAGGGATTGACGTGGATCGATAAAGATTTTTAAAAGTAAACATATGTAGTTTCGTTACTGCTATAGTTCTGATTTAGGGTCGGTGGGCCTTCTCTTTTCGAGTTTTGGCCCAATTTGGGCCCATCAGGCCCATTTATGCTCGGAAGTCTAAAGGTCAGTAATTTCCTATAAGTTACCCCGTCCCGTTTTCTTTTTCACTCCACACTTGTCTTCTTCTGCTTTTCCAGAAATTTAAACCTTATCCACATCTTGGTTTTCCGGCGACGGTTTTCTAGGGTTCCGGTTGTTTGCTCGAGGTTTCCGGTGGTTTTCTTCAACTTCTTCAAGGTATTTTTTCTTGTTCTAAGCTGTTCTTGATTTTTCTCCGTTAAGTTTTCTAATTTCTCGACGTTTAGATCGTAAACTTGGGTGCAAATTTGTCTCTGAATGTGTTTTTGGATGAGATTTTGCTTTGGGTAAGTAAAACTTCATACGATTTTCTTCTAGTTTCTTTAGAAATGGCTAGTCTCAACGAGGAGCGCGATTTGTTAGAAGATTTTGAGAGGGATGAAGGATGGAGGAGTGGTGTCGCTTCATCCTCTCAGGCGCGTCCGTCCCCAGAGGCACTTTCTTCCTCTTCTGGGAGTTCTTCTTCCAACTCTGATGATTCTTCGTCGGAGTCATCTTCTTCTACATCCGCGTCTACTCCGGATCGAGTTGGCCCTACTGGTAGTCCTATTAAGGGGAGAAGGCGCCGGAAGCGTTCTGACCCCGATTACTATTCTTCACCTTACACAGTTTCTTCTTCTTCGAAGGAATGCGCGGAAGATGAAAATCCAAGGGTTGTGGATGAATCGGGTGCTAGTTCTTCAGTGGACGCGGTGGCTTCATCTATTTCTCAATCTGCAGATCAAGAGTCGGAGGAGGTTTGGATTTCTTATGAGCTTCCTCCAATTGGTTTAGCAGAAAGTCCGAAGGTAATCCGTTCTAAGGAGAACTTGAGCGACCTGGACACCCCAGTGTATAACTTAGGGGATTTAGATACTTGTCTTTTCCTGGGAGATTTTAAACCTCTTCCACCTCCAACCAGTCGTCCACCAGTTGTGCCTGATAGGGTTCATCCGTGGAGGTCTCCTGTGAGTAAGTTGAGGGGTTGTACTACTCTTTTGAACTTAGAAGATCTTGACGCTCTTTCGCAAGTCTTCCCTTGGTCAGCGGGTGTAGAATTCTGTCTTCCTGAGGAAGGGGGTGGTTGTCTGGACGCTTATGAAGATTGTTTGGTCGTATATGCAGCTAGCTTATCTCAGGGCTTCCGACTTCCTCTACATCCTTTTTTCTCGAAGTTTTTGGAGGAATATAATTTGAGTCATGCTCAGATCGTCCCTAATGGTTGGATGTTTTTTACCAGTTTTATTATGAGGTGCAAGGAGATTGGTGTTACTCCTTCTTTGAAGTTGATGTTCAGTATTTTTTCCTTAAAAAAGGGAACTCAAGATTCAAGATTTTACCAATGCAACTCAAGTTGTAGGTACATGGAAAGGTTGTCTAGTAAGCCGAATTGGAAGTACAAGTGGTTTTTGGTCCGCGACAGATCTGGGCAAGGTTTTAACTGTCGAACGGTCCCAGGGCCTTTTTACTCTGTGATGAAACCAAAAATTTCCAATCTTTCTCAGTTCAAGCTATCGTTTTCTCATATTCCTAGATTTTCATGGGATAAAATGTTATCCGCGTTTCGTCTTGAGATGGCTTGCTTGAGCATGCCTCATCCGCGACTAGGTGGCTTCTTTGTTTATTTGTTTCTTTCAGTATATAGATTTGTGCCTTTATGTTTTGTCTTTCTTCAATGGATAACTTATTAGGAAATGTATTTTTGTGTTTAGACAAAATGGATTTGGATGCACTTTTGAAGCGGCATAAGGCCAAATCTGGGAAGAAGAAGAAATCTAGTTTAGTGGCCAATGATCCTCCTGCTCCTCCCCAGGCCCTAGAAGTGGCATCGAATGTTGATTTAAGTGTCGCGGACGAGACTGGAGCTTTATTTGAATCTTCTTCACTGGTTCCTGTATCTCGAGAGAAACGCACTTGTCCGTCCGCGCCCGAGACTTCTAAATCAAAAAGGAGGAAGATTGCCATTGCTGTTGGGCCATCAGCTTCAGACAAAAAGGGGCTCTTTTTGGAGGGTGTAGCGACTGTTCGCGAATTTCCTATCCCAGGCTTTGATCCGATTGACTTACAAGGCCTTGCTTTTCCAGCCAAGAAGCGTTGTCTCCCAGAGCAAGGATATATCAAACGACTGGATCCCGTCACTCTTTCAACTAACTTTGATCGTATTATTCAGTGGGTAGGTTAAAATTCCTTTCTCGCTTTTCTTCGTCTTTTTTGACGCGGTTTATTTTCAATTTTTCTTACTCTTACCTTGATTTTTATAGTTGAGGGTAATTCAACCAGATGTAGAGATACGTATGGTATGTGGAGAGGAAGATCTTAGAAAGAAAGACGAAGAAATTAAGAAACTGAACCATCAGCTTCGAATATTGGGGAATACAATGGGAGACCCAGTCTCAGTGGAGAAGTTTAAGAAAAGGTCGGCTGACCTTCATGAGGAGGTGCAAACTCAGAAAGAGGCCATGGCAGCTTTACAGAAAAAATATGATGATTTAACAGTTTCTTCGAGCTCTGCCGTCTCTCGTGTCAAAGAGCTGGAGGCTACTGAAGGGGCTTCGCGGGAGCTCCTCCAAACTAAACAGGCTATCATTGATAAAATGGAAGAGGATTTCTCCATCCTTCGCGAAGAACTGTCCATCACTAAACAGGAGCTTGACACCATCAAGGCGCGCTCAGATCAAGACGTGGCCCTCCAATGGCTTCAGAGTCCTGAAGGTTTGAATTATCTTTCTTCTGAGTGGATAAAAACTGAGGTTGGTATCTCCTTCCTGTCCTCCGTGGCAAAAGCCTGCCTCCAGACTTCAAAAGGCTCTAGTATTTTGAAGGATAGGTGCTTTAGCTATTTTCGGAAGGGAATGGTTGCAAGGATCAGCCAAAGTGTTACGCGTTCTTCAAACAACCCGAGTGTTCCTTTGGAAAAATTTGAGCCTAGCCTGGAAAGTGCCGACTGGGGACTTTCAAAAGAGGAGATGGACGCGGAGGATTCTTATTCTGAAAATGACGACGATGAAGACGCGGAGGAAGAGGTTGAGAAGGCAGCCACTCCTTAGTAGACTTTGACCTTTGGCTTTTATGGGGGATGAAACTTTTATGGGTTTTGGGAACCTGTATGTGGTTTCCTGTTTTTTGGTATATCATCGAGATACTTCTTTTGTTTTGAATATGGGTTGAAGATCTCTTTGGTCGAAACATTGGTATTGATTGTATGTTTTGTTCGTGGCAAATATTTATATATTTATATACCGAATTCTCCAAGTGTTGAACGGGTTAGTCCTGATGTTCGAAATCCTTCACCACTTGTCTTCACCCTTTAGGATGAATTTTTTCTTTTTAAAGCCTTAATCTCCATCTTTTTTGCTGCCTCCTATGTTGTGTTAACCGATCGTGCTATTGCAAGTATCATGTCTCCAGGAAGCTTTAATCCTTGGGCTTTTTTCCAAAAGATTAAGAATGTGGAACAACTTTCTCGGCTAGTGAGTTTCTTTTAATTTTACTTCAATCGGAGTTTGGGCTTCTTATATTAGGTCTTGATTTTATTAATATGTAGGTCATGCCTCCCCAGTTTGAGGCTGAGTATGGGCCTCTTCCGCCTCGGTGGGCTTTTCTTTCAACGTATCTCGTCCGCGATTTTCCAGTGGATGTATCTTGGAGTGAGAATGGTCTTTTTCAAATTGATAATGGTTGGGATGAGTTCCTTCTGCTTCACCACCTGGGAATAGGAAGTGCCATGATGTTTTTTCATAAGGGCAACGTTTCCTTCCAAGTTTGTCCGCGTCGTGAAATCGAGGATGATCACGAGGCTACCTTGGACTCGATTTCTTCATCATGCAGTTCTAATTAAGTTATTTCCGCGTCATGCTTTAGGAGTTTGTAAACCGATCTTTTGATATAAGCCTTCGTAAAATAAAGAAAAAAGGGAATCCGTGATTCTCCTTATTGTACCCATGTGTTTTTTAGAAATGAAATAGAAGGAGGGATCCTTTATTATTAATAATACGAAACAGCGTACAGAAACCTTTCTCAGGGGTTGGATCCCTCTAAGCTTGTTACACCATTGACGCGAAGAACCTAGTGGGAATTCAAGGATGGCCTACCTCTCCATTTTCTTCGCTGTCTGGGCTGACGACGTCGACTTCAAAGATGGAATCGCCCATGTAGGTAAAAATCAAAGCTAACCCTACATTGACTCGATTTGCTTGTGTAAAGTCATGCCATCCTTGAGTCAACCAGAACAGGCCATCTTCATCCCTTTCTACCTTCACTTCGTGTTCCTGGTTGGAGCGGGACCAGAGCCTAGCTTGAGTGTGAGCGTCTTCGTCGATTAGAACATACATGAGGCGGAGGCGAAGGGTTTGAAGTTGTTCCTCCCTCATAATGACTCTATAAAAAGCCCTAGGCTGTGGATTTGGATCCATCTTGTTTTAAGATTGTTCATCCCTTGTGGATACCCAAGCGTGTTTTATACTCGTTGCGCGAGGCTCTCCTGTTGTTGGTTTTGTCGCTTTTTATCAAAAAGTAATTTTAATTTCCCCCATTGTAATTTACTTTTACTGGTTTTGGGAAAAGATTCTTCTCTGCTTAACTTTGTTTTTAGAGAAAAGGAGACGCATGCCCTTGGTGGCTGTGCCACCCATTGCATGTCATGCATGGAATTCTTCCTTTTTCCTGTTCAACTGTTCTCCCGTGATCGTCGATAAAGCAAAAGGGTCCTTAATGTTCTCCTCTAATTTCATCGAGATGCGGGGATCCATTATAATCCCTCCTCTATCATTTAGGGCGGACGGGGTTTTTGGGTCAGAACCACGATGGGCTTTTTTCCAAGCGATCGATTATCCCGAACAGTTCCTGCAGTTGGTGAGCTAATTATACTAAATTTTAACTTCTTTTAGAGAATTTTCTATGGGCTTTACATTTTCCTTCTATTTTTTAGTTGCTTCCGCTTAGGTTTGAGGAGGAGTATGCAGATGCTGTTCCTAGCCAGGTTTTACTTTCTTCTCATCTGCTGCGCAATTTCCTGGTCCGTATAGAGCGGCATAACGGTGGTCTTCTCTACCTTGGCCACGGATGGAAGGATTTCGTGGAATCGCATGGTTTTGAAAGGGGGTCTCCATGATTTTTACTTATATGGGTGAGGCTCGTTTCGAGGTTCAGGTGGTGGATCCACGCGGAGGAAATCATGATGATCCTATCTTCCGCGTCGCAGCTTCGAATGGATTTTAAACTGTATTTTCACAATGGAATAAGACTTTAAGCCTCTTTGTTATTTTAGTCGCAACTTTGTTGTTTGTTAGGCTTTTGTTAATTGTTTCTGGAGATTTCTCAGTTATGTATGCTAACGGTGTGATCGTTTTAGTCTTTCGAGGTCTATTTGTTATGATATTATTCTCACGGGATTTTCGAGAAGTTCAGTAATAGTGTTTACTGTTTATCTCATGCATGGTGCCTGTGGTTTTTTTGTCTCAATGATTTGACCATTCGAATTTATTTGCCCCACATTTCTGTTTTCGACACATGTCCAGTATTGTTGTATGCTTTCATTATGCCTTCCTCTGCTGGTTTACCTTGGTCATTTTTTGAGAGGATTAGTTTTCCTGAGCAACTTCTCCGCTTGGTTAGTTTCTTTATTGCTGAATTTTTCCTTTATTGGGTCAGTTGATCCTTTAACATCCTTTAAAATCTATTTCTTATTAGTCTTTGCCACTATGTTTTGAAGATAGACTTGGGCCAGATCTACCCAGGAGCGTTCTTTTGTCAATCAGGATTCTTCGGGACTTCTCGGTGGAGGTTATACGCGGAGACTATAGGGTTCCATTTTTAAGGGGAGGCTGGAATGATTTTGCCGAGTCACACAACGTCCATATTGGTCCCTCTTTAACCTTATAAAGGAGGAAATCGCTTTGATGTCCAGATCTTAGATGCTGTGGGGGATGAGGTAGATGCGGAGTGGGCTCCTCCGGAGTCAGAAGGTCCTCCTTCAAATGGATTTCGCTTAATTCAGGGCAGAACTCGCCTTATCCCTGCTCGGGCTCCGCAGACATGAGTTGATGGATACTTGTTTTCTTTTATCTAAATTGTCAACCCTTTCAAAAGTGGTGTCATGTTTTATCCTTTGTTGTTTTTATTTTAATGATGGATTTATAGCCACAATTTCCTTCGAAAATTAGAAAACTTTGGGAGTCTCAGGAGGGTTCATGAAAACCATGTTTCTTTTTTCTAGATTGCCTTCAACAGAGATCTGTCGTGGGGCTTGGATCTTAGAGTGTTTAGATACTATTTGAGATATGACGCGGAGCCAAGCTCCTGCGTCCCAGGATTTTTATAAAATATCCTCTCTGAGACTGGGGATTCGATCAGAGGCCTGACGTGGAGCCAAGCTCTAGCGTACCAGGACTTTTCATAAAATATCATCTCTGAGAATGCGGATTCGATCAGAGGCCTGACGCGGAGCCAAGCTCCAGCGTACCAGGACTTTTTATAAAATATCATCTCTGAGAATGCGGATTCGATCAGAGGCCTGACGCGGAGCCAAGCTCCAGCGTACCAGGACTTTTTATAAAATATCATCTCTGAGAATGCGGATTCGATCAGAGGTCTGACGCGGAGTCAAGCTCCAGCGTCCCAGGACTTATTATAAAATATCATCTCTGAGAATGCGGATTCGATCAGAGGCCTGACGCGGAGTCAAGCTCCAGCGTCTCAAGACTTATTATAAAATATCATCTCTGAGAATGCGGATTCGATCAGAGGCCTGACGCGGAGCCAAGCACCAGCGTACCAGGACTTATTATAAAATATCATCTCTGAGAATGCGGATTCGATCAGAGGCCTGACGCGGAGCCAAGCTCCAGCGTCCCAGGACTTATTATAAAATATCATCTCTGAGAATGCGGATTCGATCAGAGGCCTGACGTGGAGCCAAGCTCCAGCGTCCCAGGACTTATCATAAAATATCATCTCTGAGAATGCGGATTCGATCAGAGGCCTGACGCGGAGCCAAGCTCCAGCGTCCCAGGACTTATTATAAAATTACTTAGGTGCAAGACATGATAGAAAGCGCCCTCTAACCGCTTTATTTAATCTTTGCGGGGGCGACTAAGTTTTATATTCATATAGCTACCTGGTGATTACACATAGTACTTTTTTAGATTGTCCGCATTCCAGTTCTTGTTTAGAACGATACCTTCAGGGGTGCTGAGCTTGTACACACCTTCTTGAACTTCTTTGATGATCACATAAGGTCCTTCCCAGTTGGGGTCTAGTTTCCCTCCAGAGGTAGCTTGTCGTAGCACCAAATCCCCCTCCTTGAGATGCCGCGGGAAAATTCGTCTATCCCGATACTTGTAGAGCCTCCTCTTGTATTCTTGCTCCTTCAAAGTTGCCGTCATCCTGCGTTCTTCTATGAGATGGAGCTCGAATTCCAATGCTTCATCATTGGTGTCTTGGTCGTATGCCATTATTCGTGCCGAAGGAACCAATCTCTCGATTGGGATAACCGCGTCCATACCAAAGACTAAAGAAAATGGGGTTTCTCCAGTCGGAGTCTTTGCTGACGTGCGGTAGGACCAGAGTACTAGAGGTAAAAGTTCCGCCTACCGTCCTTTTGCTGTGTTGCCAAGTTTCTTTTGTATCCCATATAACAATTGTCGAGTGGTTGTTTCTGCCTGCCCGTTCGTCTGCGGGTGAGCCACGGATGAGATTTTGAGGTTGATGCCTAGACCGACGCAGAAATCTCTAATTGTTTCACAATCAAATTGAGGTCCATGATCCGTAATTATTGAGTCGGGTACTCCGAAACGGCAGACAATATTCTTCCATAGGAATTTCCTCACCTTCTCCGCCGTGATTAATCCCATTGCTTCGGCCTCCACCCATTTTGTGAAATAATCAACCAAGACCAAGACATATCTTAACTGACCGGGAGCAGTGGGAAAAGGACCTAGAATGTCCATTCCCCAGACAGAAAAAGGGCAAGCACCGGTTATACTTTTCAGTACCTCAGAAGGGCGGTGATTCAAGTTTCCAAACCTTTGACACACGTCGCATTTTTGGATATAATCTTGAACATCCCGCTTCATAGTTGGCCAATAATATCCTAGCCTGGTTGCTTTGGCCACGACAGCCCTCCATCCTTGGTGATGTGCACAAACTCCATCATGCAATTCTTCTACTATGAGACTTCCTTCTTTTGATAATATGCACAACAAATCTGGGAGGCAATATCCTCTCTTGTATAGCTTTCCTTCCCTGATGGTGAATCGAGAGGATTTGGCAATTATCTTCTTAGCAGCATTTCTTTCTTCAGGTAGAACACCCTTGGCCAGATAGTCCGCGATCGGTGCCCTCCAATCTTCTATCTCAATTTCCTGTACTTGGTAGACTTCCTGAATAAGCCTTCGATTGTTCATCCTTTCGAAGATCACTTCTCTTCCTACTTCCTCAGGCATAACAGCTCCCAGTCGAGCTAACGCGTCTGTCTGCTGATTATCATCCCTGGGAACAGCCGTTAAGCAAAAACTTAAGAAAGCCTTTGATAATGCCCGTGCCTTTCTCTGATAATCAGGCATTAATCCAGTTCTCGCTACATATTCCTCTGTTATTTGCCGCGTCACCACTTCTGAATCAATGTAAACTGATACCTGCTTAGCACCTTTAACCAAAGCTATCTCTAGTCCAGCAAGCAGGGCTTCGTACTCAGCCTCATTATTCGTAGCCTGGAAGTCCAATTTATAAGTGTAATTGTACTGCCGTTCATCAGGTGCTGTTAGTGTGACCCCTGCTCCGCACCCATCTTTGTTGGCTGCACCATCTACCCTGAGTGTCCACTCACTTCTTTCTGTTTGAGCATTCAATTCGAAACTTGTTTCGCCAATAAAATCGGCTAAAACCTGAGCGAGAGCTGCTTTCCGCGGGGTATATTCTATTTCAAATTCTGTGAGTTCGACCGCCCACTTCATCATTCTTCCTGGCAAACATGGTGAGTGGAGGATTTGACGCATCGGTAGGTCCGTCATAACTCGGATAGGATGGTCCTGGAAATATGGCCTCAACCTCCTTGCCGCGAATATTAAGCACAAAATCATTTTTTCTAATGGTTCATATCTTGTCTCAGCATCCTGCAGCACACGACTGATGTAATAAACTGGGAATTTCTCCTCTCGTGTCAAAACTGCACTGATGGTGACACTTTTTACTAACAGATACAGATGAAGGACTTCTTGCTTCTCGGGTTGATGAAGAGTGGGAAGTGATGACAGAAAAATTTTCAAACTTCCAAATGCTTCTTGTAACTCGGGAGTCCATCGTATCGGTCCCTTTTTCTTGAGCAGAGCAAAGAAAGGTAATGACCTATCCGCCAGGCAGGAGCAAAAACGGCTCAAATAATTTACTGCTCCATTTAAAGACTGTAACTCTTTAATCGTCCGCGGTGGTTGAAGATTCTGAATTGCTGTGACTTTTTCGGGATTCACATCAATTCCTCTATGGCTAACCATAAAACCAAGGAATTTTCCGGAATCAACCCCAAAGACACACTTTTCCGCGTTCAAGTTCAAACCTCCTCTTTGAAGAGAATCAAAAGTCTCCTGTAGATCCGCTGCGTGATCCTCTACTCTCTCGCTTTTGACTACGATATCGTCAACATAAATCGATACATTCCTGCCAATTTGGTTACGAAAGATCCGGTCAACTGTTCTTTGAAATGTTGCCCCGGCATTCCTGAGTCCGAAAGGGCGAAAGGCATGACGCGGTAGCAGAATATCCCCTGATTGGTGATGAAAGTTGTAGCTTTCTTGTCTGAAGGGTTCATGTTTATTTGATTGTATCCTGAGTAAGCATCAAGAAAACTAAGGACTTTGTTACCCGCGGTTCCATCAACGAGTTCATCTATAGACGATATTGGATAACTATCCTTTGGGCAAGATTTGTTAAGATCAGTGAAATCTATGCACATCCTCCACTTCCCATTAGATTTCTTCACTAAAACCACGTTTGAGAGCCATTATGAGTCTTCCACTTCCTCTATGAAGCCTGCTTCTAAAAGTTTATCAGTTTCCTCTTTTGCCGCGGCAGCTTTCTCCGGAGCCATCTTTCTCTTCTTCTGTACTATGGGTTTCGTTCCTGGACGAATTCTCAAGGTATGCAAAGCTATCGCGGGTGGGACACCCAGCAGATCTCGAGGATTCCATGCAAAAATGTCTCTCGACTTCATTATGATTTCTAAGACTCGAACTCTTTCTACTGTCTCCCATGCCCGTCCCAAGTAGATTTTCTCCTCTGGGTTTGGGAAGGGTGTATACATAATTCTTTCATCCGCGGTAGGTATTTTTACTTCTGACAGTCTAACCTCTAGTTCGGCTTCTGAACGTTCCGCCGAGTCATTGTCCCCGACCATGGATTCACAATTTTCACTAATACACATCACTTCTTTATTCTTCTTGATGGAAGTTAAGTAACAGCTTCTGCTTTCTGGTTGTTGCCCGCGAACCTCACCAATTCCTCCTCCGGGTAAATGGAACTTTCCCACAAAGTGGTAGATTGAAACTACCATCTGGAACTTATAGAGTGAGACGCGACCCAGCAAAGCATTGTATACAGTGCGAATTTTTACCACTGTGAACACAATATTTTCCACGCGTCTGTTTGGGGATGTCCCCAAAACAACTGTAAGCTCGATTGTGCCTGCTACTTGTACCTCTCCTCCTGAGAATGTGATTAGCTTTCCTGAATATGGTTTCAACGATGCTGCAGAAATTCCCATTTGAGAAAATGCATCCCATGATAGGATGTCAACAGATGACCCAGTATCAATAAATACTCTTTTTATTGTCTTGGCGGCTATCTGCGCGTGAATGACCAGGGGGTCTGAGTGCGGCATCCTTACTTCCTCAGCATCCTTTGGGGAAAAGGAAATGTTCTCATGTTGTGCAAGAGAAATTCTTCTGCTTGACGCGGACGGTGGCTGTCTTCCTTCCCTCTCGTAATTTCTTTTTTCCTGTCTACTGGACCCGGCTATGGAAAAGCCTCCTGCGAGGGTGTTGATGAAGCCCTCAGGTTCTGGTATTTGGCCTGCCTCTGTTTTTTGAGCTTCTCTCTGGTTGACAGATCTCTAGACTGCAGGCGTATAGTTGTATCTACCACCGCGTCCCCTTCTTCCTCTCCCTCTTCCCCGGTTGTGAAAAGGGAGATCTCTTCGCTGATCCGGTTGCCTGAAAAATCGTTCCTGTGGATTATGAGATTCGTCAAACCTAGGGTTTCGGTCCTCCCAACCTGGCCTATGGTCAGGTCGATTCTCCCTTCTAGGTGGAGACCTCATATCACGATTTCCATATCGGTTCTCTCTTGGATGATAGGAACGCGGATGATCTTCCTTGTGGCGAGATCCCTGTCCTCTTTCTAAGTTCATATGCACTTCATCGCGGCGGGGATGAAAATCTATTGCTTCTGAATGATGCCTGGGTGGCTTGGCCTTTTCTTTTCTGAATTTTCCAGTAAGCTTCCCAAAGAGACCTGGATTCCCGGTATTCGCCTTAGAGCTGGACGCGGCTGCTTCTTCTGCCTCAATCTGCCTTGACATCCGCTCTCTGAAGTCATCGTAACTAGTTGGCTTCTTCCGAAACAGATACGTCTTGAAATCTCCCTCTGCTAAATTGCCCATAAGTATGATAATTGCTGATTCATGATTAAAGTTGGGGATCTGAACTACCATGCTGGTAAATCGAGTGAAAAGTGTCCCAAGGATTCCCCAGCTCCTTGCCTAATGGAATTCAGGTCGAGCATGGTCTTCTTTCTCGATCGCGCACTTCCGAAATGGGACGTGAAGATGTGGGATATCTGGGTAAAATTGGTCACGGACCCTTTTGGAAGGTTTGTGAACCAGGTGAGTGCGATCTTCGTTAAGGTCGAAGGGAATGTTCTACACAACATGGCATCATTATACTCGTTTATTCCCATAGCAGTTGCAAAATGGCAAAGATGATCTTCAGGATCAGTTGTTCCATCATATTTCATGAGGTTCACATCTCTCCACCGTTTTGGTACAGACGCGGAACAAATTTCTTGGGTAAACACTGATGGAAAACCCGCTGGTGCATTTTCATTTCTTTTTTCCGTTGAGTCGGATTTTGTTGAGGTGGAAACATCTGCTGATCTTTCCCCGCGTCGATGTTTATTCTCTCGGTGCTAGTGATCACTCTGCCATGCCTGGCGCGGTATTTCCTGATTCTGAAAGCCGTAGTTCCAGTTGCTGGGATTATCGTATGCAGTGTTACGCCTATCAAAATTTCCATACTGCTCTTCCTGTTGATAATTCCCTTGTTGATGCGGATTCTGTTCCCACTGATCATAACAAAAGTACTGAGATTGCTGTTGCTGAAAAGGGTTAGGCTGCTCTTGACGTGCTTCAAAATACCAGAAGTTCTGCGGGATGAATCCTCCATCCAGTCCATACTGATCGCCATAATGATGTGGAGGGGTTCCGAGGTGCTGATCTCTCATCTCACCATCTGGATTTGGTGGTGGTGTCAACGGGACATACATGCTGGAGGCCTCCTGATCCTGGTGGACCCCTTGACTCATGTCCCTAACTTTTCAAAGGTGTGAATCCTCCATCTGGCTGTCACTCATCTTCTTAATGTCGTGAATCTGTCGCGATCAAAATTTTAATTTCATATATCTAAAAATTTGTATTTCTAAGTTCAGAGGCAGACCCTAACTTTTCAAAGGTTTGAGGGTCTTTGTGTATTCTTATCAAAAAGGAAACCCCTTAGTGTGAGGGGGTTCCCACAGACGGCGCCAGTGAAAAAGCCCCGATCCCTTGAGGCCACCATTTTTAGTGGGGCCCGGGAATCTACCTGGTGAAGTAATCAATCTCCCCAACGGGCTTACCTGACCCGCATCGAAATAATCGACGCGGCCTAACCTGTTCCGCGGGAAGTAACCTTAGAGTTTTTCTGAAAGGCGATTCCCTTATCGAATTTTTTCTAGACAATTCGGAAAATTGGTTCACTTACCTGTCGCTGTTGAATATCTTGAGAATTAATAACAACAGTCTTTTTCCTTAATAGAAATTTATACTAAAGACAAACAGGGTCTGTATCCGCGGAGTTGGTCCAGTGAACGATACTGATTTTGCTATGAAATAGGTTCTTTTCCACGCGTACGAATTCTTCTTCTTGTTCTTCTTTCTTCTTGAGTTCACTAGGCCAGAATCCGCCTTTTTCCCCTCTTCTCCGAAAAGTCCCCCCTTTTCTTCATGAAGTTTCTCCCTTTTATAGGTCTTGGACAATCTCGAGTGTTGTGCCACGTGGTGTTCGCCATTCGACACGTGTTCTACTCGTGGGGTGTGGGAATGGCTGCCACGTGTTTACTCTTTTACATCCGCGGATGACCGTGGTTGAGTTAGTTTTTTGGACATTTGTCCGCGGACGATATTTATGATAACATGATTATCTTATTTTTTGCTAATCGGTTGGTGTTCTTCACTTTATTATTTTTATATTCTTCCAGATGTTTCTAATATTGGTTTAGTCAGGTGCATGTGCATCCCGCTGGCTGCGAGGATTTCCGCGGCAGCGAGTCCCGTCGCTGGCAGCGAATGCTGCCTGGTCGGCCGGGCTGACTCGACTCGCTGGCAGTGAACTCGATTCGCTGGTAGCAAGACGCCTTAGCTCCTGGACATGCTCCTGCTCACTCGACTCGCTGGCAGCGAGATCCCATCCGCTGGCAGCGAGACGTGCCCAGGGACTTGCTCAGACATGATGTCTTTGACTTGATTCGCTGCAGCGGAAATCCATTCGCTGTCAGCGAAAATCTAGCAGAACACCATCACGTAGATCTTCGAAAGAGCTTTCCAACGCATGCTCATATGCGTCGATCGGACATCCGAGGCCTCCAGAAAGTGCGTTACAAGTTCAGCTCGCCGGGCAGACATCTTTCGCGACTCGCCCTCGTTTTCGCTCTTAGACCTCGATTTCGTTCTCCGTTGCTCCTTGGGTTGTTCCATTCTCTTCGTGACTTCTTTCTTAAGCTCTCTCAAGTCTTGCCTTAGCCTTACTTAGCTCCGTTCCTCGTGTTCTTTGCCTCGGATCTACGAATCTACATAAAACCATCGAAATAGCGTAAATTCCGAACTTTTCCACAAAACGAGCGCTAGTCTAATTAACACTAAAACATGATTATATAACAATGAAATACACCTAAACTAATCTATAAAGCCTATTGGAATATGCCTTATCAGCAAGCTGGTCATTTTTTGAACCCATCCGCTTCCCTGAGCAACTACAACGTTTGGTTAGTATTCAGCACTGAATCAACTTTTCTTTTTATCTTCCTGGATGGTTTTCAACTTTTTCTGTAATTTGATCGACTGTTTTCCTTTTCTTTTGGTTTTGCTTAGTCACTTCCGCTGCGTTTTGAAGATGAGTTCCATCCAGACCTTCCTAGGAACATTCTCCTATTGTCTAAAATTTTGGGGGATTTCTCTGTAGAGGTTGTCCGCGGAGATTAAAGGGTTCTTCACCTAGGCGGTGGGTGGAATGATTTTGCCTGTTTGCATAGCATTGATGTTGGTTCCTCCATGACCTTTATTCATAGAGGAGGGGTTCACTTCAAGGTTCGTATTCTAGATGCTTTAGGGGACGAAGTGAAAGCGGAGTGGGCTCCTCCTCATACGGAGGGTTCGCCTTCAAATGGATTTCGCTTGAGCCAAGGTAGTACTCGTCTTATCTCGGTAAGGCCTCGACGAAGGTGAAATAAGGAAGTTTATTGGGCTTTTCTAGTCTTTCTTTTCTCGGGATGTACTCTTTTGTTGTTTGTTTGTTTGATATCTGGTAGCTTTGCGTTGTTGTGATTGTTCTCGCAGTAATAAAAATATTCCAGATTTCCTGGATTTAACGACTCTGTTTTAGCCCATAAAAATGCCAAGATCAAAGGTTTATTGAGTTGTTAAACTCTTGGTGCGGAGCCAAGCTTTAGCATCATAAGGATTTGGTGAAAGATTCTTCTCCGAGAACTGGAAGTGCTTCAATTGGAAGCCCGACGCGGAGCCAAGCTCCAGCGTTTTTAGAACTTTACTAGAAAGCTTACCTCCGAGAATTAAATTGCCTAGATCAAAAGCCCGACCCGGAGCCAAGCTCCAACGTCTTAGAGACTTTATGAAAAGCTCATCTCCGGGAATTAGATTGCTTCGATCGGAGGCCCAACGCGGAGCCAAGCTCCAGCGTCTTAGGGACTTTATGAAAAGCTCATCTCCGAGAATTAGATTGCTTCGATCGGAGGCCCGACCCGAAGCCAAGCTCCAGCGTCTTAGGGACTTTATGAAAAGCTCATCTCCGAGAATTAGATTGCTTCGATCGGAGGCCCGACGCGGAGCCAAGCTCCAGCGTCTTAGGGACTTTATGAAAAGCTCATCTCCGAGAATGAGATTGCTTCGATAGGAGGCTCGACGCGGAGCCAAGCTCCAGCGTCTTAGGGACTTTATGAAAAGCTCATCTCCGAGAATTAGATTGCTTCGATAGGAGGCCCGACGCGGAGCTAAGCTCCAGCGTCTTAGGGACTTATTGAAAATGATGTCATGAGAAAAGAGCCCACTAACCGCTTATTTAACTGTTGCGGGGGCGACTAAGATTTTTCATGCTTACAAACCTAGACCTTTACACGTAGTACTTTTTCAAGTTTTCAGCATTCCATGTTTTGTTTAAAACTACGCCTTCCGGGGTGCCATGTTTGTAAGCTCCCTCCTGGATCACTTTCATGACGATGTATGGCCCTTCCCAGTTGGCATCAAGTTTTCCTCCGGTGGATATTTGTCAGAGCACTAGGTCACCTTCTTTGAACTGTCGCAGATGGACTCGCCTATCTCAATATCTGGATAGACGCCTTTTGTACTCCTGCTCTTTTAATGCTGCTACCATCATGCGTTCTTCTATGAGATGTAATTCAATCTCCAGAGCTTCATCATTGGTCTCTTGGTTGTATGCTAGGATTCATGCTGATGGGACCAGTATTTCCACTGAATCACCGCGTTTGTCCCGTAAACTAGAGTGAAAGGAGTTTCTCCGGTCAGGGTTTTTGCTGAGGTCCGGTAGGACCAGAGGACTAATGGAAAAAGTTCTGCCTAACGCCCCTTCGTCATGCCTCCAGGTTTTTTCTGTATCCCATGCAGTAACTACCGGTTGGTTGTTTCTGCTTGCCCATTCGTCTAGGGATGGGCAACGGATAAAAATTTAAGGTTTATGTCCAAACCTACACAAAAATCTCTGATGGATTCGCTATCGAACTGTGGACCGTGATCTGTGATTATCGAGTCCGGCACCCCAAATCGGCAAATTATGTTTTTCCACAAATACCTCCTCACTTTTTCCGCGGTGATAAGCCCCATAACTTCAGCTTCTACCCATTTTGTGAAGTAGTATACCAAAAAACAAGCACGTATTTTAATTATCCTGGAGCAGTCGGAAATGGACCTAGAATGTCAATTCCCCAAATAGAAAACGGGTATGCTCCAAATATACTCTTCATTGGTTCCGCGGTGAGATGCTTCAAATTTATAAACCTTTGGCACGCATCACACTTTTTAATGAAGGCTTGGACATCCTGCTTCATGGTCGGCCAGTAATATCCAAGCCTCGTAGCTTTTGCTACCAAGGCTCTCCATCCTTGGTGATGTGCACAAACCCCGGCATGCAATTCTTTCACAACAACACCACCTTCTTCTACCGAGATACACAGTAAGTCTGGGAGGCAGTAGCCTCTTTTATAAAGCTTTCCCTCTCTGATGGTGAAGCGGGCTGCTTTTGTGACCACCTTTCTGGCCGCGTCTTTTTCCAACGGTAGTAGGCCTTTCCCTAGATAATCCGCAAGCGATGTCCTCCAGTCTTCTTCCCCATTTACTTGGACATGATAAACCTCTTGAATAAGTCTGCGACTGTTCATTCTCTCAAGAAAGACTTCTTCTCCCACTTTCGCAGGCATGACGGCACCCATTCGAGCTAGTGCATCCGCCTATTGATTGCCATCTCTTGAAATTACTGTCAAATCAAAACTCATGAAAGCTTTTGACAGTGCTTGTACTTTTCTTTGATAGTCGGGCATTAAACCAGTTCTGGCCTCGTATTCTTCTGTTATCTGTCGCTCCATGACCTCCGAGTCAGTGCACCCGACGAAAGTTTAGTTTGTAAGCATAGTTGTATTGTTGTTCATCGGGTGCAGTGAGGGTGACTCTGGCTCCACATCCGTCTTTATTGGCTGCTCCATCGACTTTGAGTGTCCACTTGCTCTTTTCCTCTTGATCGCCCATTTCAAAACTTGTTTCATAGATGAAGTCGGCAAGGGTCTAGGCCAATGCTGCTCGTCGCGGGACGTACTCAATTTCGAATTCTGTTAATTCTACCGCCCACTTCATCATTCTTCCTGACAGGCACGAGGAATGGAGGATTTTCTCAAAGGTAAGTCTGTCATCACTCTGATGATATGATCTTGGAAGTAGGGTCTGTTGAACAAAAATGCGCGAATAATTGCACAACACATTTTATTTGATTTTTAAAATTTGAGTTCGACCCCTTTTGGTTATCCTCTTGATTCGAAGTCGTATCGATACCAAGATTTGAATGGTTTTGGTGATTTGGGCTGCACCCGAGTTTTAGCGGGTTGCCTACGTATCTCTTGGAAGAGAATCAAGCCTTACGTAGTTCAGAGTGTTTTAATTTTTATTTGGGTTGTTTTGGATTTGGATTTTGATTTCGTTTTCTCGTATGCATCAGAGGATGAAGTTCAAACCCACCTTCTAGGAAGGGTAGCTCGAACAACACTCCACCCGAGTAACCTGAGCCCACCTCGGAAGGGTAACTCAAGCACCCGCCTATCATTTGCATAGAAAACGGTTTGATTTGAAAATTTGGATGTGACTGGACTCGGTGAGAATTTGTTTTACACCGAGTTTCCTACGTATCCACTTGTTTGGTGGAATCAAGTCATCGTAGTTCGGAAAAAAATAAATTTTGTATTTGGATTTGATCATGAGATCATTTGAGAGTGGTGATCGAACTCGACGAGCAGAAGATTTATATCGAGTCGGAATGGACAATTTGAATTTGTTTGATTTTAACCTCATATTCATTTAAAGGGAATTAAGAGGTTGACGACTGTACCCGATATATTTTTAGAATTAAATATCGGGTTACCTATGTAGCCGATATGAGGCGTCAAGTCTTTACGTAGTTCTTAACGAAGAACAAATTTGATTTCTTGGTTTGACGATTGAACCAGACGAGCTTTAACTTTATGTCCGGCTACCTACGTACCCGTTTGGACGGGATCAAATCTTGCGTAGTTCTTAGGAGAACAAATTTTATTTAATTTGAGTCGGACGACTGAATCCGATATATAGTGAATTTGATACCGGATTTCCTACGTAACTCATAAAAGAGTATCAAGTCTTTACGTAGTTCTAAACGAACCGATTTAATTTGTTTGGTTTTGACCTTATATTCATTTAGAAGTGAATTTAGAGGCGGACGACTGAATCCGATATATATTGAATTTGATACCGGATTTCCTACGTAACTCGTAAACGAGCATCAAGTCTTACGTAGTTCTTTATAGAAACCAAGTTTATATTTGGTGAAACTCGATTTGAGGTTTTGACTCCGTTTTTATTGGAGCCGATTTGGGATTGACCCACTCGAATTAATTGACAAAAAATATTTAACGAGTTTAATTTTATATTTTGATCAAATTCTTAATTTATGTCAAAAATAATTCTTATATTTTAGTGGGTCGGTTTCGTAATTAAACCCCTTTTTTTTTACAAAGCCGAAGACATATACATGTATAGTATATAGATGCTACCATGAAATGCACCGTATACAAACTATACATATATATTAGTGATCAATGATCATATATGATTTGCCAATATGCTGCTTAATTTCCCTTGTTTAAGATTTTCGGATGATCTAGCCCAGTTTCAAATTTTGTCAAATCAGGCCCAGTCTTTTTCCTTCCATCTTTTTTTCGAGCTCAGCCCAGTATCCCTCAATTTTTGTTTGTGTGTATTGCTGTTAAACCGGGTTCAAATGATTAACAAATTAACCCAGCTCATTTTTTTCAAGACAAAACACGTATTTTCCCCCTTTGTTCATCTTTTCTCCCAGCGACAAGCGAGTGCGACTTTGATGTTCGAAGCAGCGGCGACACCCGGGCTTGAAGTGCTGAATTTGGGCAATGGAAAGTTGAAACAGAAGGGGTTGGAGCGAGGGATCCGACTTCGACGACAAGGCACGAAGCAGAGACCTTCCAATCCCAAGTGCCTCCAACTAGGTATGTTTTAGGGTTTCTTCTCTTTTGGTCAATTTCCACCCCAAAATCTACTATTTGATTTGCTGTTTAGATGATTTAGGTTCCAAACTTTGAATCCCCTCTTACATCTACTTCCAAACGGGTGTTCAATTTCTGGGCTGATTTTTGTTTACAATTTGCAATTTTTAGGTTTGTGCTTTGTGCGATTTTGGAACCTACGGTTTGGGTAGGAGAAATCCCAGGCTCGAGGAAGTCTGAAAGGGGACTGGAGGTGCTTTTTAAGAGAGGAGATAGGCGGCTTCTGCAAACTGAAGAACAACCCGGTTAGCTCCCCGTCTTTAGTCTTTTCCCTTAATTTGGGTTGATTACTTTATTTTGCTTTGTGTTCGACTCAAATTGATCTAGTTCGAACACGTTAATTGACTAACTTGAATTCTCAGTCTCCGAATTTACTGAGTTTATTTCATTTCTCAGTTTCTGCATTTTTTTCCATGAGACTCCCCGTTGTATTTCAGTTTTGTTGAAAGGCTGAATTTGCAGCATTTAGGGGTTCCCATTTAGTTGCAATTTGGTAGCAAGTTAGGGAAGATTTAGGCCTCAAGTTAGTTTTAGTCTTTGGGGGTCCTCCACATCTTTTTTCTAGATTGAGAAGCACTGTGAAATTGGTTTCACAAACTCGTTAATTAGTTCTTCCCAAAATTTTGGCAGCACTTCGACTCGATAAACCGATCCACTCCGGGATCGAATGTAGTGGCGAAAGAATATACTTTCAAGCCAACTACGAGAGTGGATGCTCTCAACCTATGACGTGATGGTCTCTAGGCGAAAGAAAATACTTTCAAGCCTATGACGAGCCCAAACACTAGGTGAGAGCATGTGAACCCAAGGTTTTGATCCTCCATTTTCTTAAGTCTTTTTACCTGCAAACAAAGAAAAGAAGTGAAGATAGAGTTCTACCCTCTATTTTAGCCTTTAAAGAATTCTGCTTTCTTTTTGTTTTGCAGCTTCTTCTTCTGTTGGCTGATTCTTTTTTGGTTTGTTTGGTTTATGTGTTTGCAGGAAATTGCCCAAGAGGAAGTCAGGGACCAGGCAGGAGAAGCCCAGCAGGAGAGGGAAACTTATTTGTTTTGTTTACTGCTTTCTTTGGTTTTAGCAGGTAGAAGTGTCCAGGGTCTGCCTAGAAGAAAAAGATGAACTCTCCTGCAGTGTGGCTTTTTATAGGGGAGCTAGGACTAGGAGGAGTTATTTAAATAACTTCCCCCACCACGTTTTCCACAACCGGCAGAAATTGTATATATTTTTTTATTTCTTTACTGGAGATGGAGATGGAGAGCAGTTGATGCTCAAGCTTAACTCCCCTATTTGACAGTTTCCCTATTTTCTCAACTGGCACCGTGTACCCAACTTGTAACTGTGCAACATTTAAATATGTAATTTAATTTTAATTCCATTTCTTTCCTTAATTTATAAGGAATTACATTTGCACGGTAGGGTTGGGCACTTGGGCTTGTAATGTAATTTTCTTTTTCAAGCCTAGCTTTTGATTGGTAAGCTTGTGTTTAATTTGAGAAAAATTTATCACACTTTTTTTTTGAATGAATGTGATAAATGTATTTATGCCAAGAATAATGAAATTCATAAAATTTTACCCTTCAACAGGGTCGCAGCCTTCTCGCCGCGAAGATGAGACATAAAATCATTTTCTCGACTAGTTCATATCGTGTTTCGGCATCTTGCAGGACTCGACTAATGTAGTACACTTGGTACTTTTCTTCTCGTGTTAAGACCGCACTGATAGTGATGCTTTTAACCGCCAAGTATAGATGCAAAGTCTCCTGTTTTTCTGGTTGTTGCAGGGTGGGCAATGTTGACAAGAAAATTTTCAAATCTTTGAAAGCTTTGTGTAACTCTGGGGTCCACTGTATCGGACCCTTTTTCTTGAGTAAGGAAAAGAAAGGTAGGGATTTGTCCGCGAGGCATGAACAAAAGCGGCTTAGGTAGTTTACCGCTCCGTTTAGGGATTGCACCTCCTTGATGGTCCGCGGTGATTGGAGATTTTGGATCGTGGTGATTTTTTCAGGATTTACGTCAATTCCTCGGTGACTGACCATAAAACCAAGGAACTTTCCAGAGTCAACTCTAAAGACACATTTTTCTGCATTGAGTTTCAATCCCCCCCGGCGGAGGGAATCAAACGTTTCTTGCAGATCCGCCGCGTGATCTTCTTCTCTTTTGCTTTTAACTACAATATCATCCACATATATAGACACATTTCTCCCAATCTGTTCGTGAAAAATCCGGTCAATTGTCCTCTGAAACGTTGCTCCAGCATTTCTGAGTCCGAAAGGCATGACTTGATAGCAAAATATCCCTTGGTTGGTGATGAAAGTCGTTGCCCTCTTATCTTGCGGATGAAGGCGTATCTGATTATATCCGGAGTAGTCATCAAGAAAGCTGAGAACCTTGTTGCCCGCGGTTCCATCAACGAGTTCGTCAATGGATGGTAATGGATAACTGTCTTTGGAGAAGGATTTGTTGAGGTCAGAGAAATCAATGCACATCCTCCATTTTCCGTTAGACTATTTTACCAGAACCACATTCGAGAGCCAATCTGAATCCTCCACTTCTTCAATGAAACCGGCTTCTAAAAGTTTATCAGTTTCTTCTTTTGCAGCTGCTGCTTTCTCGGGAGCCAATTTTCTTTTCTTTTGTACTATGGGTTTCGTTCCTAGACGGATCCTCAATGTGTGCAACGCGATTGCGGATGGGACTCCCAAGAGATCACGTGGAGTTCATGCGAAAACATCCCTGGACCTTGTTATGATTTCTAAGATCTGTTCCTTCTCGTTCGGTTCTAGTGCTTGCCCCACATAGATCTTTTTTTCCGGATCTGAAAATGGTGTGTAGATAGACCTCTCATCCGCGGTTGGTATTTTCGCATCTGTCGGTCTAACTTCAAGCTCAGCCTCCGATAGTTCTGGCGCGTTGCTGTCTCTTACCGTGAATCAGTTCTGGCGCGTTGCTGTCTCTTACCGTGGATTCACACTTTTCACTGGTGCACATCACCTCTTTTTTCTTCTTGATGGAAGTTAGATAACAGCTTCTGCTTTCAGGCTGCCGTCCGCGAACTTCGCCTACCCCCCCCCCCCCTTACAAAGGAAATTTCCCAACAAAGTGGTAGATGGACACTATCATCTGGAATTTATAGAGTGAAACGCGTCCCAACAAAGTGTTGTAAACAGTCGGTACTCTAACTACCGTAAATACAACATCCTCCATCCGCCTTCTCGGGAGTGTTCCCAAGACTACTGTTAACTCGATTGTCCCGACCACCTGCACTTCTCCTCCTGAGAAGGTGATCAAAGTACCTGCATAAGGTTTTAACGATGCCGCGGAGATTCCCATCTGAGAGAAAGCATCCCATGACAGTATATCAACAAAGGAGCCAGTATCAATGAAAACTCTTTTGACTGTCTTGGTAGCTATTTGAGCATGGATGACCAAGGGGTCCGAGTGCGGCATCCTCACTTCCTGGGCATCCTTAGGAGAGAAAATTATTTCCTCATGCTGTGTCAAAGAGATTTTTCTACTTGTCGCGGATGGTGGTTGTCTTCCTTCTCGCTCGTAGTTCCTCTTTTCCTGTCTACTTGATCCTGCCATGGAGTATCCTCCAGCAAGGGTATTAATGAATCCCTCAGGCTTTGGTATGTGGCCTTTTCCCGGTCTTCGGGCTCCTTCCTGGTTTCTTGGTGCCTAGTTAACGGATCCTTGCATGGTGGGGAAACGATTGTGCCTACCTTCGCGCCACCTTCGCCCCCTGCCCCTTCTTCGATTGAAAGGAGGGGCATCTGCCCGCTGATCTTGAGGACCTCGGTTTCGGTTCCGTCGGTGGTGAGGGCCATTCGGTTGAGAGTCATAATTTTCCCAATTTGGACTTCGATCGTATCGATCTTCTCTTTGCGGTGGATATCTCTGTTCCTGATTTCGGTAAACACTTTCCCGTGGATGATACGACCGCGGATGATGAACCTCATGTCTTCGTGCATCCTCTCTTTGACGGGATCCTTCACCTCTTTCAAAATTCATATGTACTTCATCGCGGTGGGAACAAAAAGCTCCTTCATCTGACTGATGCCTGGGAGGTTTAACCTTTTCCTTTTTGAACTTTCCGGCGAGTTTTCCAAAGAAACCTTGATTGTCTGTGTTTGCCCTTGAACTGGACGCGACCGCCTCTTCTGATTCAATTTGTCTTGATACGCGGTATCTTAAATCATCATAGCTGGAAGGTTTCTTGCGAAACAAATAAGTTTTGAAGTCTCCCTTTGCTAGGTTTCCCATGAGAATGATGGTTGCTGACTCATGATTGAAATTAGGGATTTGCCTTACCACGCTGGTGAATCGGGTAAAGAAATGTCCTAGTGTTTCTCCAGCTCCTTGCTTTATTGAGTTTAAATCAAGCATTGTCTTCTTCCGCGAGCGTGCGCTTCCAAAATGAGATTTGAAAATATGGGTTAACTGGGTAAAACTGGCCACAGAGTTCTTTGGCAAGTTGGTAAACCATGTGAGGGCTAACTTCGTCAGTGTTGAGAGGAAAGTTCGGCACATCATGGCATCGTTGTATTCATTTATTCCCATTGCGGTTGTAAAGTGACACAAATGATCTTCGGGATCGGTCGTTCCATCATACTTCATCAAGCCCACATCTCTCCATCTCTTAGGTACAGCTGCGGAACATACTTCTTTGGTGAAAACAGAAGGTAAGACCGCCGGACCTTCTGTTCTCATGTTCGCTGAATCTGACTTGGTGGAGGTCGAAACGTCCGTGGATCGTTCTCTGCGTCGATGTTTGTTCTCATGTTGCCATCCGTCATTCCGCCATGATTGATGTGGCATGGCATCGCCTTGGCCCTGAAAGCCATAATTCATGTTGCCGAAAGCATTGCCAGGGTTGTTAAACGTGGTATATCGCCTATCAAAATTTTCATGCCGTCCTCCTTGATAAGTCGTTCCCTATTGACGCGGGTTGGGTCCCCCATAATCATAATAGTAATAATGCGCTTGCTCTTGCTGCTGAGGATCAGGTTGCTCATGATGGATCTCATAGTGCCAAAAATTTTGAGGTATGTATTCCCCCCCGCCCCTATGTTGATCATAATGATGATAGAGGGGGGTAACATGGGGTTGCTCCCCTGCTTCACCCTGCATATGGGGTTGAGAGGACAGCGGAACGTACATACTTGAGGCTTCCTGATCATGGTGGACCTCCT
This sequence comes from Persicaria maculosa, assembly GCA_963922045.1. Taxonomy (NCBI): domain Eukaryota; kingdom Viridiplantae; phylum Streptophyta; class Magnoliopsida; order Caryophyllales; family Polygonaceae; genus Persicaria; species Persicaria maculosa. Next base: position 54,249,477 of record OY998253.1, read on the forward strand.
GGCTCATTTCTTGAGTCGCGTCATCTTGATTGGCACTCATTTTTCCTATCTGCACGTTGGTTTTGATAAGTCAATGATTCATTAGTTTATATTTCTTCTAAAAAGTCTTTTTCTTTTATATGTGCGGACTCCTTGTCTCCTCCAGGAATTGGGAGTCTGTTTGGTTTCTCAGATTGTAACTTGCAAAGGAACCCCTTAGCGTGAGGGGGTTCCCACAGACGACGCCAATGACAAAACTCGATCTAAAAAGGCCTCCATTTTTGGTGGGACCCGGAGGTGGTCCACGTGGGATCCGAAACACTCCTGACGGGCTTACCGCACCGAGAAATTCGGTACGACCCAACCTGTGCCGCGGGAGATAAAGTATCCCAATAAAACTATCTCCATTCCGAGGCTTCGTCAACGAAATGGGGATCAATCATTTACCTGTCACCGTCCATTGGACGTGAGAAGACAGTCACGACTTGGTTGATCCTCACTTCAGACTCTTAACTTACGGGAAAGACCCTTTGAGTTATACGTGGATGAGGGAAGATTCTATCCGCGGAGCATCCCTTCTCCCTAATTAAGATCTTTCACTCTCTGTCTACTTCTATCTCTCTATCTCTGGATCTTATTCTTCAGGAAGTATCCCCTCTAGTCCGCTCTCTCCTCCTCCTCTCTCTTTCTCCGGCACCAAAAGTCTCTTTCTTCTGTTAAGTTTTTTTCCCTTTTATAGTTGACGAGAAGTTCCTGGGCTGCCGCCACGTGTCTTCTCTTGATCGACACGTGTCTTACCCGTGGGATGTGGGCATGTTGGGCACGTACCCTCTCTTTTTGTCCGCGGATAAGATGGCCCTGAAGGTGGGGGATCCAACTTTGACCGCGGATGCCTTTATGAAGTTTTATTTCCCTTTTTTATCATTACTTCTCTTTATTTATTTTTAGATGTTTTCATGACCGGTTTCATCATTCTCAACCAAACACCCTTAAATGTAATTAATATAAAAGATAATGAGTTAAAATCTCGCTATTTATCTATTTTTTGTTGCAATACTTTTCATTCACAATTTTTTTATATTGAAAAATGACAATTCGTAGTATTTTTTCAATACTTTTTATTTCTATCAAATTTTTGCACTTAAAAATAACATACTTTTAAAAAAAATTATAGTTTTCTTTCAATAATTTTTAAAAAATTTTATGATACTACAAATACAAAAAGTTCAATTAATTTGTAATATATTTTTTTTAAATAAAAAATGTCACATTTAAACAAAAATTTATAATTTTGTTTTAATACTTTTTTAAAAATAATTTCTTCTTTGCCAAGGATATCATCCCTTACTAGTCTACTACGAAATTTTGCGCTTTGTAGTACGCGGACTGGTAACCATCCAAATTAGTTACACAAAGCGTAAAATGAGAAAATGGGGTTCTTGATACGGACGTGGTTATAGGGATGGTGAATATTTCACCAAACACAATGCAATTCACCATCTCTAAAAGTCAGTAAAAACATTGCGCTCAGAGTCGTTTGAAGTTTATAAAGTCGGCAAGCCTGAAGCCAACATGTGTTTGCCATCCCCATTATCACCGTAAGCCGAAGGTGACATGTTTGTAACCGACAACAACATCAAATGTCGACATATCTCCATTGTAACATCCCGTCCCACATCGGATATCAAAAGGATGTTGAGAGTGATTTATAAGTGATTCAAATCATGTCCATATTACAAGAGCTCTTCCTTTTCAGGTTCCAAGTGATGATAACGGACTTGAGATGCTCTTGAGATGGTTAGGTGACATGAATTGACGCCTCTTAAGACTCCGAGTCTTACCTATGATATCAAAGTCGACTCTGGATCCGGAGATACTCCGACAATACGGTCAATTATTTAGCCTCTTAGACGATATTTAACCTCAGTTTTATTCCAACATTTGTAGCCCGATAGTCCTTGTGTTGAAGTTTCCTACCCCCACTTTCATAAATTAAAGAATTAATAATATATGACATGAAACTTTGAATTCAGTTAATCTTATCCAACACATTTTCAATATTCCAAATTCCAATCCATCGATCAGACGCCAATATGATACGGAGTATTAAACTATAATAAAATTGTGGAAAAAGAAGTGCAATAAATTCTAGAAAGAATTAGGTACATAGTTGCGACTCCGAGCCGCCACATCGGTCAATAACAGTCAAATTATATCCCTGGTTACTTGTCTAATTTTTTTTTAATCGACAGTTAATTATAGGGGTGGACATGAGATCGGACGGGATGAAATTGGGATAACCATACATCACGTCTCTCGTAACTTTTACGGGGTAGAATTGATATTTTTTTTTCAAATCTTGCCGGAGGGACAAAACTGGATTATTCCTCATAAATTAAGATTTCAAAATAATCCAATAAACTTCAAAAATATTTTTTTTTTTAATCTTACATTAATAAATAGCAAATTCACAATATGCAAATAGATGAAGACAAGTACAATATTAGATAATCACAATAGCAATATAGTAAGAAGAAAGCTTGAAGAGTCTTACAAATTATAAAAGAGGAAATGATACAAAATAGGCTAAAAAATGGGCCTATTTGCACAAATAGTCAAGAGGGCAAAAAAATGGACCAAAATAGCCTGGCCATATTTTGCAAATATAACAACCGGTATTTTGCAACTGTTTGTAACCGGCAATTGAGGGTAACAGTGAGGGTGCGGGATTAGGAGTGGTGCGCTCCTCTTACCCAGAGCTTTCCCCTTCCCTCTCTCCGTGTTCTAGGGTTTGCGGCGATTAGGGGTGGTGCGCTCCTCGAATCATCCCAATTCTTCCAATGGGCACCGATGGCTCCTCCATTCCTCCGCCACCGGCAGTCCAGCCTTCTTACACGGTGCTGCAGCCGCCGTCTGCGCAGCAGCAGTCTCAGCAGCAGCCGTCGCCTGCGGATGTGGTCGCGGCGTTGGATGAGAAGGCCAGGAAGTGGATGCAACTCAATTCGAAGGTATGGAGATAAGCGGAAGTTCGGGTTCGTCGAAACTCAAAAGGAGGATATGCCGCCTGAGCATGTTAGGAAGATTATCAGGTCAGATTTCTTTGATTTGTAACTTTTAGGTGCTTGTGAAATTGTTACTTGGACGTGGAGTAAATCATTTGAGCTTAGATTTAGGTGATTAAAAGTTTCACGTGTCGTGGTATTTGGGAGAGATAGCATGTGAAATTTGGAAGTGTTACAGTGTCTGATGGCTTCAAGCTGATTGGATGCCCGATGACCAAGTGTTGCCCATTATGCCAGGAAGAATTCCATCATCTTCAACTCCAAACCCTATGTCTGATTCCCAGACTCTGCAGTCACCATCCTCGGATACTGAATTTCATGTAATTGTTGAGCTGTCTGAGCTTGGTTTATCCATCATTGATCCTACACCAGAGGAGATACTATATTTTTCAGTTCAGAATCTTCTAATGTCACATTCGACTGGATTGGGTTCTGGAATTAGTAGGTAAATTATTGATGCACTTCATTGAATTTATGGGATTTTTTTTCCATGCTGGGAATATCATATTTAAATGAATTATGTTTTGATGTTAATTGCATTATTTTTATCCTGCACGTGTAATATTTTTGGTGCAACCCTGCACTCCTGTTTCAAGATAATCCTTCCATTCTTAAATGTCAGAATATGTTGCCCGACAGTTGTTGACAACACCTTCATGCTTTTCGAGTGAAGAGGAAATAAAATCTTTCTAATTAATGTGATGGCAACATTTTTTTTTTTACTATGCTAGTATAATCAGTAGATTAGGTTTTACTTATCTTTCCTTGCTACTATATTTCAATGTAGCATGGTGGGATTTAATTTGATTTGTAAATGACCCATAAGGCAGTTTGAGGATGACAAAAAATAGCTAATGTGATTTTCATATCTGGTCAGGTAAGAATACATCGAAGATTTGTGGAAAAAGTCTCAATGCGGCAGAGTGTCATTATCAGTAATGCTACATCAAACGTTCAAAAGGATCTTCTTAGCCAACCCCTTCAGCTGCTCTCTGGAGTTGATATATTGGGTAATGCAAGCAGTGCTCTTGGTCATATGAGTAAAGGTGTTGTAGCTTTATCAATGGACAAGAGGAATGGAACTTTTAATCACAGGGGCTATAACCTTTGTAAATGAAATACCATGGGTTGCTGACAGGGGCGGAGGGAGAGAAAAGTCCAAGGGGGGGGGCTTGGAAAAAAAATGAGAGAAGAAGGGTGGTCTGGGGAGTCGAACCCTGCTCCTACTCACACATATTCACAACCTTGCACCACCTGAGCTACTTGTTTTCCTTGTCTCTATCCCACCTCTTTATATATATGTACAGAATTTGTTTTCTCCAGGGGGGGCTTGAGCCACCGCATGACCCCCCCTGCCTCCGCCCCTGGTTGCTGAACCCATTTACCTAGCTCAGGTATTCTCGTTTATCCTTCTTTGAAGTGCTTCCTACTTTATCACTAGCAATTCCTCGTCCAATCAACCTATCTTTGCACTAGTAGTTCTTATATTTTATTGAGCGTGTTAGCCTGTTAGGTATCTTTTCTGCCGCGTTTTTATAACAAAATTTGACATTACTAATTTGTTCTTAATGATGCTCTGTAGTGGGGTACTAATCTGTTCTTAATGATGGTCCATTGGATTATGCTGACAACGTTTTAGATGTGGATCCCTTGGAGCCAATTCAGCTAGAATTGGATGAGGAAGAAGATTTTGCTGTGTACACTTGGTTCTACGACCACAAGCCTCTTGTGAAAACAAAACTTATAAATGGTCCAAGTTACTGGAGATGGCATCTCTCTTTGCTGGTGGGCTAGTCTGCTATTATCAATATCATCTTCCGTACAGTCCTGGTTCCTTCTTTCTCCTCGTAAGTTACTTGGTAAATTAGCTTTCTGGTTGGATACTCATGCATTTGATTTTGTAGAGAACCACTTTTTATTCTGTTGGGTTTCTTGAGATATCATTATAAGAGTGTTCGGTGAACCTCTTTTTACTGAGTTCGAAGTAAAATAGCCTATTAGCTCAATTGGTAGAGCGTTGTGTTTGCACACAAAGATGTGAGTTCGACTCTCACATAGGCTAATACGGAGTATGCGTTCATATCTCTATGGACTTATACGATTGAATATGGTAGGAAATATATACACTAATGGCATGACAAATTTATGAATCTGGTACGACAAATTTATGAATTATGAATATCTCTGAAGATATAAAATTATGAACTTGGTAGGAAATATATAGACTAGTGGTAGGACAAATATGTGAACCTGGTAGGATAAATATACGATATTGGTATGATAAAAATGTAATCACCGAAATTCCTAAGTGTATAACTTCACACTAATGGTAGAATAGATGTACACGAATGGTAAGATATATTTGTACTATTGGCAAAGAAGTAGAATTAATATTAACCAATCCACAAATCCCAGACTAGTAATCATTGAGGCGTGAATTGACCATAATCTCGATCTCAATTACCAATCCATAAATCCCAATCTGAATCCAATTTCTATCAATCAAAATCCATGAATCCAATCTAATTCAATCCTAGAACGACTGAATTAGAGCATCTAGCCTTGGATATAATGTTACTTATGTTTCCTTCATCTTCTGTTGTAGACTGGAAACCCTCTACCCTTGGTTGTTTTTCTGAAAAATGTGGAACATAATTTGCTACGGTTTCTAGCTTGATTTTCCTTGAAAGCTATTTAAATTGGTATGATAGATGCACAAAAATGGTAGGATAGATGAAAACTAATGGTAGGAGAAAACAACAATATCGGTAGGATCAGAATGGTAGGATTGATGGACACTAATGGTAGGAGAAAACAACGATATTGGTAGGATCATAATGGAAACCCAGTAATTCCTGTATAACTTGACACTAATGGTAGGATAGATGCACACTGATGGTACGATATATTTATACTATTGGAAAAATGTAAATGCATAATTGACTTTACGAAAAAAATTTACTTCCACATGAATCTCAGAAAAGCAAAAGGAGAAGGCAGGCTCCACATACAGAGACTGAAGTTATATGAACCACAGATGCAAAAGCTATACATGGATATATCATGTGTGATGATGAATCTCAAGCTATGGTCTCTATCCTGGATAAAGTTAGTGCTGCACTGAAAGACAAGATCCAAGTAGTGAATATTGACACTCAGAAGTACCCAGTCATCGCTGACAAGTTCATGATCATCATGTGGAGAAAGAAAATTGAGTAAAACCTAAACTTCGAAAAGAAAATGGGGAAAGTGAGACAGTGGAAAAGAAAATGGGGAATTGTCTCTACCATATTCACAAATTTATCCTACCACTAATGTATATATTTCTTACCAGGTTTATAATTATACAAGTCTGGAGAGATTTATGAATTTGTCTTACCATGTTCACAGATTTGTCCTACCACCAATGTATATATTTCATGTCATGTTCATAATCGTATAAGTTCATAGAGATTTATGAATTTGTCCTAACATGTTTGTAAATTTGTCCTACCATTAGTATATATATTTTCTGTCAGGTTCATAATTGTATAAGCTTATAGAGATTCATGAACACATACTCCGTATTAGCCTATGTGAGAGTCGAACTCACATTTTTGTGTGCAAACACAACGCTCTACCAATTGAACTAATAGACTATTTTCAATGGGTCCTTATGATCGTCTAGGCATCAAGAAGTGATAATTTCGCAGGAAGCAAAAATAGTGCTTGAATTCGTAATCTTAATTTGCAAGTTATGCAATTGATCAAAAAGAGAGAGTATAAATTACGAACTTTCTGCAACCGGTCTTGTGAAACCGTCACCTTGGGGTAGTTCTGTTATAAGAAAAAGAAACAACTACAAAGGATAGGTACAAGATCACTTACCCATCGCTACCACTGTCATCGGACAAACTTCTTGCACTTTTTCAGGCATGAAAGGATAGTTGTACACTATTGGTAGGACGGAAATATTCTATTGGTAGGATGGGGACTGTATTGTTTTCTGGAATGAACGGGTAACTTTTTCCCCATCCTTTCCGCTTTTCTCCTATTCTGCCTCACTTTTTGCAGAACATGTTATGATGTTTCAGATCCTCATCTCAAGCTTATATATGTTCTTGGGGGACACCCATCAATGCAATCATTGCATTTTCCCCTCATAAATGCTCCCCCCTTTCCCCAAATGAGGAACCCAGTTTTGGCGCCATAAATGCACTGACAGCCCGCCAAATCAGCTACAATGAATCCCCTTTAGATTCTCTCCAAAATATCTACAGGTATGGAAAGACAGGTTTAGCCTATTGGTAGGACCAATTAATTCTATTGGTAAGATGGGCAGTCTACAGATTTCTGAAATGAACGGAGGATGCCTTTTGGCGCCACATGTCACTGACAGCTACTGATAGCTACAGTATCTCTCCCCTTCACCTGCTACTTCCTCTCCCGGTTACAATTTTTATTTGCAAAAATTAGCCACATTCTACCCCTAGCAAATAAACTAGGTACATGGCTATTTGTGCAAAGTTTTTTTTTTGGTCTAGTTATGCAAAATGGCCATTTTAAAATGCAACATTCAATCTTATCAACTTTAAGCATTAAGTGGCTTCAACCTACCATTGGAATGATTTTTTTTTTAAACAGGATAAGAATTAAGATAGATGTCGGCAAGCCGTTCTCCCTCCTAGAGTGTCTAGACAGATGAGAACACGCGGTTCTAAGTCAGACTCCAAGCTATCATCGACAGAGTTACTGTAGGCCAAACGTGCAATCCTGTCAACCATAACATTCGAATCCTTAAAAATATGACAAATAGAAACATTAGAGAAGGAAGATAAATCAAGAACCGTATCTACTTGTTGGAGCTCAATATTCCATGGACACTTCCAGTTACCTAGCAAGGCTTCAATTAACTACCGTCAAACAATCTCCTTTGATAAGAAGATTGTTTAGACCAAGTTGTTTTGCCCTTGCAACTCCCATACAGAGTCCCAAAGCCTCAACAAATATAGCGGAACTACTGTGACAACTCCCATGCCCCATTGAGACCACCGTCCCGTTTGAGCCGCGTATGACGAAACCATAGGACGCATCCTCAGAAAAATGAAAGGAATTGTCAAAATTATGTTTGAAGAAACCTATCGGGGGCTTCTTCGAAGGGTCAGATTGTTTTTGCTTACTTCCAGTCAGTGGATGTGGCCATGGCCGGAAGATTGCGTGAGCCTTAAGGTCACCACCACACGACTCCCCATTACGGAGTAGTTTTTTTATGCCGCCCACATTTGTTCTGTCGTCTGGTAAAACATGTAAATTTCTCTCACAGAAACATAAGAGCGGTGGTCAAAAATAATCTGGTTCGAACCACATAGCCCACCAAGAAAGGGCTAGTCTAGTCATAAATTTGTTCCCCAAAGAGGAGTATAGTTTGTTAAGTAAAAGGTTATACTTTCTGTCATTGTAATCCGAGTTTGTAGGTGGAACCTTGGTTAGGATGTCACGCTGTAGTTGCTTAACAGTAGGGCAATCCAAAAACAACTGAGAAATAGATTTGGTTGTGCATCCACAGAAACAGCAACCCGAAGGCACCGAAACATGAGAGCGTTGTAACCTATCGGGAGTAGGTAGCCCATCACAGGCAACCTTCTAGAGGAAATGTCTTACCTTGTGTGGCACATCAAGATTCCAAATCCATTGGCATACAAAGTTTTGATCACATGAGCCTGTCAGAACAATAGTGGCAACAAATTTGGTAAAGAACCAACCATCGTTGCTTGGGCCCCCAGTAAAGGTGATCGATCTTGGAAATTGTTGTCTGTTAACTTAATGTTTACAATATAGGTTACAACACTTGGATCAAGTAATCCTTGTAAGTCCTCCACTAGTTTGTACAAGTTCCACTTTTTGTTATTTGAGATGAAATGTTTGATAAGCCAAGACAAAATTTCAACATCGATAAGAGCAATCGCCAAATTTGCAAAGGGTGTCTTGAACGCCCAGTTGTCCAACCAGACGTTAACTGAAAGACCATTCCCAATTGACCAACGCAAATCGGGTTTGAATAAGTGTTTAATCGAAAGGTGTTTCGACCATTGCCATGAAGTATTTGTCGCCTTTTTGTAACTCATTAGTGGTGTCCCTCTAAGATACTTAGCCAAGACCACCCTTACCTAGATGTTATCTAGCTCAGCGATGATTTTCCACAATAGTTTCATCTAAAGAGCAACATTCATAGTTTCAACCTTGTCGAGACTCAACCCCCCGTTAAGGGTATCCGTGCAGATCTTATCCCAGGTAATCAAGGGTGAGTTTGTTGAATCTTTATTCCAGAAAAATTGTTTGTAAACTTTGTCTCGTAGGATCGAAGCTAGTAGTAAGAAAGCTTGCATCAGAAAAATGGGTTGAGCACTCAAATTGGCCTTGATAAGGACTCTTCTTCCTTCTGCAGACAAGCTCGAAGCTTTCCATTTCGAGAGTTGTTGTTTTGTTTTAAGAATAACGTCATTAAAATTATCCCGATTCACCCTTCCGTTGATAATAGGGTATCCAAGATATTTTTCCAGGTTATTTGATTGTGGAATTCCAAGGGCGGCTTTTACCAAAATGATTGTCGAAGCGGGGGTATTAGTAGATACCTGGAAGCTTGATTTATTCAAATTAACCTTTTGGCCCTATATATGGAAAAATCTTTGGATAGTTGTAGTCATTTTGTTGCAGGTGGATTGGTTTGCTTTACCGAACAACATGATGTCGTCAGCGAAGGCTAGAAACAGAATTTTAACTCCTCCACTACCAAAGAAACTCCCAAATCTTTAGAGATGTTAGCATCTCATTGTAAGGATCTAGCGAGAACTTTAGCAATAAGGATGAAGAGGAAAGGCGAGAGAGGGTCGCCCTATCGCAGTCCTCTTGAAGGGGTGAATGGGGTTGTAGGTTCATCATTAATGAGTAGTGATTCAGAAACCGATTCAAAACATTCCCTAATCTAAGATGTAAACTTGTGTCAAAACCAAATTTCTCCATGGTCGAAAATAAGAAGGGCCATTCAATTATGTCATATGCCTTTTTCAGATCATGTTTGACTGCCATAGAACCACATTTAGCTTTCATAGATCTGAAAGTGTGAAAAATTTTGTGGGCAATAAGGATGTTATCGTAAATTGACCTCCCTTTGGTAAAAGCACCTTGTAGTGCACGTGTGTATTAGTTTGTGGAAGACTTTTGTGACTTTAGCTGTTAGAACTTTCGAGATGACTTTGTAGATGGTAGAGTAGAGACTGATAGGCACATAATGGTTCACGGTTGACGGATCCTCCCTTTTTGGTAGTAGTGTGATGAAGGACAGGATTTGCGGGTTGGGATCTCTCCGCCCCACGTAGTTTTTGCGGGACGAGATAGGGGTACACGAGATTGAATTATTATTTTTTCAAATCCCACTAGGATTAGGACAAGACGAAATTTGCAGGATTTTTGCCCATCCCTAGTTAATTAGCTACTTTAACCAAATCCCAAAATAGTTTGTTCAAATTTTGTGCTCAATATTTCTTTTAGCCAAATTAGTTAATTGTACCTTTTTCATTTTTTTGGTAAATATACCTAATAGGTTTTTTATTTTATTAATTGTGTTTTTTTCCTTTAACGACATATATTTGTCTACATTTCAAGAGAAAATTTGAACCATAGTCTATTTAACTTGATTGAATTAAAGGACTGTCCATGCGCCTGATTTATTTTGCCAAAAGTCCATCCCCTTTTTTCAGACAAAATACCCTTAGGCATTTTTTTCAATTCAGCGCATCTAAAACTGATCTCCACAAAAGCGATTGGAGATGAACGACGATATTCTCGAAATCGATCAAAGTATGCAGTAGGATCTGCTTCGATTCCGCTCGAATACAAAAGCTGACTAGTGAAGTGGTAGGAAATATTAGTACAAATGAAGGTTTTGTGATTCTTTTTTGTTTCACGCGTTAGGATTTACTAGTATCTGTTCTTGCACTCGTGTTTTTTTTTTGTGATTTTCTCGTGCTTTCTCACAAATCCAAGGCTACATTCATGAATATGGTGGTTTTCTATTTCAATGGATGTATAAACGACAATATATATACCTTCCTGCATTTTTACTAGCATTCACGCTGACATTGTTTTTTTTTTCTTGTTTTAGATATTCTTGCTTCTAAAAGCGATATTGTGTCATACAAATGTCAATTTGATGTGATTATATGTATTTTTATACCTTTTTAGTGTGTCCGTAATTTTATGTTCTAATATGCTGACATCGTTTTTCTATGCATGTGTGTTCTTCTAAAAACTACTCAAACATATCATCTCTATAAGTCTAGGTTCCGTGCTAGATCGAATATATATTGTTTTGTAGATGTTTGTGATGCTATTAAAGAACATATGTCAACCGCTAACTATGAGAGTTTGAGGAGAACTTGTTTGGGATTGGTTTTGGTGGAAGGAAAAAAGATGAAACTTAATTTTCAACTAATCCACCAAATGATGCTTCGTTAGATTAAGACAAAAAAAAAAAGAGAATGAGTTATGGTTTAAGGTTGATGGTCTTGTGGATCGTTTCTCTTTAGTCGAGGTTCTTCAATCCTCCAATTTCAAGCTTTTGCATTCAAATCATTGTTCTTATTGATTCATCTTCTCAAAGATCCAAACCCTAATTCCAAACACAATACCAAAAACAAAAGAAGAACCCTAGCTGAAGAACCGTCGCAGAACAGTATCGGTTGTCGTCGCAAAAGGTAGAGAGATTTCCGTCGCTGCGTCCTCGCTCTCGCTCATGCGGCGGCCGCGGCCCTGTCCGCCGCCTGGCCGCTGCACGTGTAGCCACTGGGTTGCTGCCTCCGTCGCTACAGGGGCTTCCGTCGTTGTTTCCTTTATTCTCTTATGTTGTTCTTATTAGTTTTCTATCGCAATATAAATCCTTCACTCATACCTACTTGAACTTGTTCCAAATCAGGAGAAATCAAAGAATATTGCAAGGTTGGGACAAATATACAAAGTTGTTCTTGATTCCAAAACCATGGACAAAGGATCGGAAATGGCAACGCATCAATGATAAAAGAGTTTGACATGAAAGATATGGATATCCTTTAGCTTTTCAGGTAATATTTTTGTTATTGTTTTTGTGTTTCATTGTCAGCAGCAAATATTGTTTGTGTTTGCAGTTTATATTGTCTCACTATTTATGTATTTAGATGTCAGCAATTATTCGCTTTTTTTATTGTTATATCTACAGGCTTGGATATTGGAAGAATTTCATGCCCTGTTTGACAAGTTTGATTGCAATTTCAAGATGGCCTCTAGGGATCCTTACTCTCTACATTGAGAATTCGTTGTACAACACATGTACGATGAGTTAGTTGAGCTTTTTAATGAAGACTTGGTATGATTTTTATATTAAATCTATTTAATTTCAACCTTTGCTTGCTATCTGTTATTATTTGTCATGCTATGTTTATTCCTTTGTCGGTTGTCTGTCATTTATTTTATTTTTCAGCATTCTTGTATTTGTTTGAAACATGCTCTATTGTATCCAAAGTATGTTGAATTGTTAGGGTTGGATGGGATGTAATTTCAGGACGAAGTTGAAGAACAATTTCTTGACTCTCTTTGTTTTGAAAGTTATTGTGAACCTCGATGAAATCCTGCATATCATGTGAGGTGTGTTAGGAAATTTTTTTACTTGAAGTTTATTGGAGGCAATGTCCCTTGTGCTTCCGTACCTGCTTATACCACTCCCCCTTCTTTTCCAGATTTTTCGGTTCCATTCGTAATTTCCTTGACTTATTCCAGTGTTAAGCATAAGGATTCTGATCTTTGGGCTGCTAAGGTTGGGAAAAAGAGGCAGAAGAGCAGACCGAACCCTTCTGTCATTTGGAGGAGGGACTCGTCTCCACGGTTGGATTCTGTCATCAAGGAGAAGAAACGTTTATCTGAGAAAGATGAGAAAGATGGTGCAGCTTACAAAGGCCTTAACAGAGCTCACAATGCAAAGAGGATGCTGAAAATACGAGAGCATACAAAGGGGACATACTTGTATGGGCTAAGGATTTGTGCTTGAAGCTTGAAGGAATGTTTAAAATGATATCAAATAGAGTTGTAATTTTAGAGAACAAAGTCACTGAACTTGGAACAAAGTTACTAACTTTCTGATATTGTTTTGTGATCGAGAGGGTAAAAATGGCGGTGGGAAAGAACAAAAGTGGGATGTGGGGGGGGGGGGGGGGGAGGCTGATGTTAGAGTGAAAGGTTAGTTTTGAATTTGTTTTTAAGAACATGTTCCTTTTTGATGTTGCGGTTTATGGTTGTATATATTTCATTATATATGATGATATTTTTCAAGTCGGTAAAACAACTTTTATGCTGATATTTCTACCCTTTTGTCAGCTATCTGTCATTATTTGTCAGCGTATATTTTTATCATTTTTGAGTTTTTGTGTATTTGTTTGTTTTCTTATCTTTTTGAGTTATGACTTTATTTACAATCTTTTTCAGGGGATGCTGAAATCTCTTATAGTGATTTTGAAATACGGGGTCGAGCTGACAGTGATAAGGCCATTGGGGTTAATGCTGAGACTGATGCTGAAATTGAATAATGAAAGGGCTCTAATCTTATTTCGAGATCTAGTAGTTTATGCTTTAGCCCATGTGAGAATGTGAAGAAGGTAGATTACTGAAATACAATCGATAAAAGGCATTGTTATCTGAAGACGAGAATGTCTTTTTGTATTATTTTGTAAAGGGTAATAGGTCAACATTTTTAGAGGGTTTTGTGTTTATAAGTTTCATAATTCTGATGACTGACTTTTTTTTATTTTTTTTTTCTACAAAGACTTCTCCATCAAAGGGTATGACTTGATGCTGATAAAGAAAGAGTTTTTGGAAGTTATAATTGGGAAAGACAAATGGCTTTATGGCATAGTAAGTATATATAATTTATGTGTATCAAATTTTTTATTTTAAATAGAATAGTTCTATTTACACTATTTTAAAACATGTATAATATGCATTTTCAGCATATGGGGGAAGCTTTTTTTTTTCATATGAGGAAGAGAATATCATACGAGGCTTCAAATATGAGATTGTTGTTATTTGGACTTGTTGTTTTATCAGTGGAATTTACCGGAATCAGCGACGTGGTTATAAGCAGTAGGTTCTGTTGATGAAACTATATTGAAGTATTTCATTGGGTTACATCCTAAGGATTATGGGAAAGATTGGATGACTATAACGACGATTTATAATTATACCCCATTCAATATTAACAACATGCATTGAGTTGCTCTAGAAATTTAAATCCCCGAAAGTAATATTGTAGTGTATGATTGTAATAAGTATGTTACTGATAGTTGCAACTTGGAGAAGTGTTTACGGTTTTTAACTGTGTGGCTCCCTATTCACTTGAACGAATTGGGAACGTACAAGGACTTTGACGCTACTCCGACATTCACTATAGAGAGATCCCCTGATATCATGAATGATGAAACCGGGTATCTTTATTTATAATTAATATTTTTGTTTTGTTTAGTTTTTTATTTTTATTTGTATGCATTAATGTTATTTTTCATTCATGTTAGATTGAAGCTCTGGTGTTTGACGGAGATGTTAGATTGTTTAATCAAGACAAGCTTTTTCGATACCGGCTATAGATGTGTTGTGATCTCCTGAGGAAAAAATGGCGCGCACTTTCAATTTTAGTATTTGGTTGCAAAACATGTGTAAAAATATGCTGATATGTGGGTTCTACTTTTGTACTTTCAAAAATTTGTCAAAACATATTTGGGTGTGTATGTTATTTTGAATTTAAATATAACCTGACATTGTCAAATATGATTGTTAGTTTATGTTTTGTCGTTTGTCAGCTATTTGCCATTTGTTTGGCAAATATATGTCATTTGTGCTGTCAGCTACATGTATTGCTTTTATCAATTATCTTTAATGTTTTTATTAGCTTATGGTTTATCCTTTTGTCAAACTATCTATAATGTTTTCTCATGAATAATATTATAATATATGCTGATAATATGATGACAAATGAATTTATATATGTTGTCATCATTTGTCAGCTTTACATCCTTTGTTGAATATATATGCTGACAATCGAATTTATGTATTTTTATTAGAATACATGATCACAAATGAATTTATATATGTTGAAATTGTCAACCTTTAGTCAGCTTATGTTCTATTATGTTGTTACTAGCTATATTTCATACTGGGGTGTAAATGGTCTCGTCTATTGGCAATGTGTTACTTGCAATGTGACGAAATTGGGATGCTAACATTCGCCAGGTAGGGGAATGAGAGATTGGTGAGCAGGGTCGAAGCCAGGGCTCAGTCCAGGGGGGCTCGGAAAAAATTTATGGTTAGAAGGAGGTTAAAAAAAAATTAATTAAAGAGGGCTGATGGTGAATCGAACACAGGATCTTCAGGTTCCCTATACAAGTCTCCTGCCAACTGTGCTACAATGCACTTTTGTCTAATAACACCTCTTTTAATACACACACACACATATAATTTTTTTTTCATTTTTCCAGGGGGGCTCGAGCCACCGCATGCCTTCCCTGCCTCCGCCCCTATTGGTGAGTGAGTTTGGGTCGTTGCAGTGAGAGGCATGGGCTGTATGCATGGGAATACATATATATGTTGACAAAAGGTTTTTTAGTCGAAAATATGTATTGATTATGCTGACAAGGGAATTAATTTAGTCAATATATGATGATATGATGATGAATAAACATGTTGACTAAAGAAGAAAATATGTGGATAAACATGCTGACTAAAGAAGAAAATATGTGTTGATTATGTTGAAAAGAATATTCGAATATATTATGATGACAAACGAAGTGTAATCGAAATTGGTTGCGAAATTTTGAAGGGAATTGAAATAGGAGGCTGACAGCGCGGGGTAATGGGAGATTGCTGAGCAAAATTGGAGCGTTCAAAGGCACGGGCAGGGGGTGACCAGTGGGCATTTAGTTAATAAATATTAGAGGTTGGATATTTAATTACTTTGTTCTTATTATATGGATAGTTACTTTTTTACCCCTTAAAAAGTGGCATCAAAATACTACTTCTAAAAGTTGCTTCACATTAAATAAAAAAGGGGGGAGTTTGCAAAATGTCCAAAAAACATGTCTTGATTGGTGATTTATCCACACCTTTGGACAAATTAGTGAATTGTTCATCCCCTTCACAAGTTTAGGGTGTTTTTTTTTTACATTTTGTCGTGCAAATATAAGAGTATGTTATGCTTGTGGAAATATAACCGTATATTGTGCAAATATAACCCAAGTCTAGTTTTGTTTTTTTTACATTTTGTCGTGCAAATATAATAGTATGTTGTGCTTAGAGCTGGCAATTCGGGTTATCCGGTCGGGTTCGGGTCGATCGCATTCGGGTTGGGTCACTGATGTGTCGGGTCAACTCGGTCAAAATTTCTGTGTCGGACTTGGTCGAGTCGGGTCGGGTTGGATTCGGTCAAAATGAAATTCAGTGTCGGACATGGTCGGTCGATCGCTCGCTCCGACCGCTCAATCTCACTCGCTCGCTCGACCTCGACGATCTCGCTCGCTCCGCGCCGGCCGATTGCATTTGGGATCTGAATGCTCATGTCGATTGAACCACCGATTGAACCACCATGTCGATTGGAATCTGAACGCCGATGGAACTGGAATTCGGCTTCAGATCTAAGCACAACAAATCTGAGCACAGATATGACAATCAACAGAGGAAGCCATGGGAGTCGGATACCGATGCTGGTAAGGACGACAACAATCGGATCCGGAAACGCAACATTTGTCCGCCTGATGTCTGATCTTCCTCCTCCTCTTCAATTACTCAACGATTCTTCCTCTTCGATTCCTTGACGGGATTCTTCCTCTTCGATTCTGTCGGTGATGGTGGCAACCAGGAGGAGAGAAGGAAGATGGAGGCAGCCTCCGGCGGAGATCGGGAGGGAAGTAGATAAGGAGTGAAAGAGATCGGGAGAGAAGGAGTTCAAGGAATTTGGGGTCATCTCTTTCTGCCGACTGTCATCTGTTTCTTTTGATAGTGCAATGAGGGAGATGGACAATTTCACAATTTGTCCCAAACCTTGGCCATTCAGCTAATTAGGCCGAAAATAGTGCACGTGACACAAATTTTCTCAATAAAAAGTGTCATTAAAAAATTGACATCAAAATACTACTTTAAAAAATGGCATCACGGTAAAAAAAAAGGACATAAAAAAAGTAGAATCGGTGGTCAACGGTAAAAAAAACGACATCATAAAAAATGTCTTCACTTAAAAAAAAAATCTGAATGAGTCGGTTAACGGTCAACGTTGACTGCTCGACGGTCAAATAGGTTGACTATTGACTCATTAATACTCCATTTGAGAAGGGTACATCTAAACTATTTTTTTTTCTCTATTTTATTTTATTTTAAGTGTTGGAGATGCTATGCGAAATTGATATCGATAGAACACCTTACAATTTCATGAAGCCTTGAATGTAGTCTCAAATATACACAAAGAAGAATGTGTGTGTGTGTGTGTGTGTGTGTGTGTGTGTGTGTGTGTGTGTGTGTGTGTGTGTGTGTGTGTGTGTGTGTGTGTGTGTGTGTTTGTGAGATGAAGCCTTGAATGTAGTCTCAAATATACACAAAGAAGAATGTGTGTGTAGAAATGTAGGAATTATATTATGATATAAATTTATAAAATATTATTATATGGTTAAATCTTACCAGATGTTTTAGATTAAATGTATTAAAACTTGATAATCTGTGAAGTAATTATATTAATTTAGTGCAATAGAAATTCAAGCACATGCACCACCTTTCGTACAAGCAATACATACATACATCAGCAAGCAAATAACTAGATCCATAGCCAAAGAAGAAGAAGAAGAAATTAAAGAATCAATAAAATTAAACCTCCCAAAATTGATTTCGTTCATGTAAAGTTATGTACAATGTGATCATATATATTAATGTTATACATAAAGCAATTTCTTCTATTGGTGTTCAACTGATCCAGCCGGCGGGCACTGAAGAGGCTGAAGCTTTGAAGCCGGTGGCGCAGGCAGCATAGGCCTGGCGAAGAAGGTCGGGACGTGATCTCCGGCCATTACGACCACGAACGTGGGGCCGTCGTCCACCGCTTGTGAGGATTTCTCCGCGGCGGCGGTGCAGTTCTCCTCGTCGTCATGGGAGCGAGTATCTTTGCTGCAAGCGAGGATAAGGAGCGCAACGGCTATGAGCCCTAACATCACCGCGAGTCCCCCGAAAAGGTACGGCATCGGCGAGTTCCACCTGATTCCGCTGCCCAAGGCGGCTGCTGCGGCTGCCGTCGTGTTTGTGTGGTTGGCCGTTGTCATGGCTTCCGATCTATACGTTAATTGGCTTGGATTGTTTTGGTGGGAGGAGGAGTGGGAAATGTGTGAATGAATTGAATTTTGAGCACCAATGGTGCTTTGCGTTGGTATTTATATATCCTACAAAGGGGAGAAGGTACAAATACGACACTATTATTACTGTATATATCGGTTTTCATTTTCTCTCCCGAAAATGATATCTTAAACGTACTGTCCAGATGGAATACCCAATAATACGTTATATTTTGATTTGAGTAAATATAAGGGCATTGATTCTATACTTGTCTTTGTCGGGGACTCGGGCCTATAGTTTGTTCCGCTTTTGAGTAAGCCTATAAGCATATTTTCATTTTTGATATTTATTTCGACGATTTGATTTGAGTTATTATTCCAATGGAAAAATGTCTTGGCATTTTGTTATCCTTTTCTCCAAAATTTGATATATTTTCATTATCCCATTCAAAAAAGATATATTTTCATTATCTTTGATGTGCTCATATTTTTTACCACTCATATAATATTAACGGTTAATTTTATATACAACTGAAATTAATTGGTTAGTTAATTATAAGAGATAAAAATGAAGGTAACTTTTTGCTAATAATTAAAAGTTTAACAAAATTTTCTTTTAGGCAAGACGTACTACATTCAATCTTAATTAATTTCCATGTCAGGCATATGTAAATAAGATTTTTCAACTATTATTACACATAAGGGAGATTATTCATTTTTATTAATTTTTCGTGTGATGAGGACCACCATTAGTTAATTAATTATTCATTTTTTTATATATATTTGTACTTTTAATATTTTATATTGACGATCGTATAACAATATGCTTATTAAATTCATGAACTAGGATATTAGGTTTTATAATGCTTATTATATTAGTTTTGGTACAATGGATATCAACACTTATCAACACTTTTATGGTCATTTTTTATGATAAAATGATAAAGTAATTCTTTTGAAGCAAAAATGAAAGTAATTGATCATAAGAAAATACCGCTTATTTATTTATATTTTGAGCATTTTGGAGTTACTTTTTCATTGTTTACACACAGGTAACATAACAGGTTAAGGTCATTTTTATTGGGGTGGTAGGGATCAGGGATGAATTTGGCTTAAAATGGTTAGATAACATTAGATTAATTTGTACTTTTATATGAATTTTTTTTTTGGTAATGCTTTTATATGAATTAATTGTAAGTCCGATTCGGAATTTGAAAATGTGTTTGAGATCGGTGTAAAAAATTTTGAGTATCCAAAATTATTGTGTTGAACAAACTTATTAAAAAAGCTTGTCCAATGTACCAAGAGAACTGCTCTGTGACATGCAATTTTTAAAATGTAAATAGTACAGTATAAAATTATTTTTCTCAAGCTCCCCATCCAATATGTAACTATGTATTATGATCATGATTACATAGTTTTGAAAAGATAATTATATACACTTGCAAAAATGGATCATATTTAATTACATGCAAAAATTAAAATTAAAGGATCATATTTGAACATTAATTAATATAAATTTCAATGTGAATTGAAATTTAACCACCAAGATAACATCATTCCTTTCACACAAGACTAGACGTTTAGAACATGGTTTTTCCAGATGCATTTGACATGCATGGAGAAGGAATACAAGTGGGTAATCAAACTTTTCTTTACACATAGTTTTCTAAACCCTAAAAAGGGGTTTTAAGAAGTTTGTGGGAAGAAGCCAAACTACATAATAAACGTAAATGATGAGCATCTCAAAAGGCAAAGAGTGTCATGATGGATTTGGGGAAATTAAATCACAAGAAACCAGGTGCCCCTCCATGGGAAAATTGTTGGCTACGGCATTAAGTGGAGCCTACATGTGAAGAAATTTGTATACAAAACTCTGGAAATGGAGTCTGAGTAGGAAGAGGATGAGGATGGGGTGGGCCTTTTTTAAGGGCAATAATTAGTGGGAGCTGGTTTGGAGGGGTTCCTAGAGCATCTTTAATGGTGGTACTCCAAGTAGCATAACAATTAAAATAAAAGGAAATGTAAGAAAAAGTAAGATTTTTGAAATAACCCAAAAAGAAAAGTGAGCTCAAGTATCATGTGTATAATACTCATTTTTACACAATACCATAGAATATTACCCAATAAATAATTAATAGTGAGTCTTATTTGATTTTTACTTCAAAAAAATATTGCAAAAAATAATTTTGATGCAAAAAAGTGAAATAAGATACTCATGTCAAGTATCATAGTTGTGGAGTACCAAATATTAAAATGAGATGGAGGAGTGTGAAATGACAAAAAGAAGTTATGGTACTCAACATGCGTACCATCATGCTCTTAGTCCTTACTGGCTTACTCCGTAGCCTTGTTCATTTTAAATTTGCAAAATGGTTCTTTTGTCGTTGGTGCTATACTGCTATGCTACCCAAGCATTGTTTTTGTTTTCTTTATAAAAAAAAAAAGAATTTGAGAGGGGTCACAATTTGCCGAACTAGCATCCAATCGAATTCTTTTGAATGAGTACATACACATTAAGGTGGGCAAGAAGATCTTGAGTGAGAATCGAGTGTGTGAGTGCATAAATCTGCTCTCAATTATCGTTGATGGAGATCGATCTTGATGATGATCTCAACACGAACCCTAACCTGTGAAACATGAACAAACGAGGTCGGGATGGGACTTGTCTCTCCCGAAGGACCCTCCGACGCTCAAGTCAGTGTTGTTTTCATCCCCCCTCCCTATGGAGGCATATCTCATGTTTTATAATAGAAACTAGGGTTTGAGGGTTTTACCATAGGAAAGACAAGAATGCCCTTGGGCCTTAGTGGGCTTGCTTAGTTTTGCTCTCTCAATTTCCCCTCGGGCTTCTTTAGCGCTTACCAGCGGTGAAGGAGGTCGATGATTTTCGACCCTTGGGAATCTTTATTATGCTTGGATTTTCCCCTTGATCACTTAGTTGGTCCTTGATCTCGTAGATGGGTACTTGGATAACAAGTTGCGTAAACTCTCTTGATTGCAGTGGTTGCATAGTATTGACCGTGATTGGTGCCGAGATTCTGGCCTGTAAACGACGACTATTGACCTTAGTTGATGTCCACTGTTTGGCCTATAAATGACGACTATTGGCCTTCAATGGCGTCCATGTTGATGGCCTGTGATCGGCTACTATTGGCCTTAATTGGCGAAAGCAATCGGCCCCTATCGGTGACGAATTATAATTGGCCTTTGACGGCTTCTACACATTTGGCATGTGATTGGCTTCAATTGGTCTTTATTGACGAACTTCTTATGGCCTATGATTGGCGACTATTGGCCTTAATTGGCGTCCTTCTCTATGGCCTTCAAATGGTTACTTTTGGCCTTAATTGGCAAAAGGAATCGGCCCCTAACAGTGATGGATTATATTGGCATTTGACGGCTTCCACAATATGGCCTATGATTGGCTACTTTTGGTCTTTATTGACGATCACCTGAATGGCCTATGAGTGGCGAGAATTGGCCTTAAGTGGCGAACTGTTGGCCTTGAGTGGCTATTTTTTGGCCTTGAGTGGCTACTTTTTGGCCTTGATTGGCTATCTATTTAGATGGACCTACACTTGCAGAGTCGAGAGGTGCAAGGGGTATACCCTTGGCTTTGCTTGGATGTAATTCATGGCACTACATCCTCTGTCACTACCGATGACGACTTGTTGTTCTGCTCCAAATCTGAAGACAAACGCGGTTTGTTACATTGAATCTTGCGCTGTGGGGTCATTTTTTACCCATGCGTTGCTTTTGCACCTTTGATGTATGTAGCTCTTGGTGCCCCAGATTATCTCGGTTGCCTCAATGTGGCTGGCCTTGGTGGTTTGAACCGAATGAATTCGATGCCCCTTGTTTGATGATGCCATGTAGATAATGAATCGTGTAAATGGCCAATTCCTTGATTGTTTATATCCACTCGAGAGCGCTGCACTTCTAACAAGAGTTACTAAAGTCCATGTCTTTGACTTCAACATTAATAAAGGAGGATACATGCCATATTTATGAAGTAAATAAAGGAACAATCAAGCCATATATACCAAAAACCATATTTGTTAAGAGAAAGACAAGGTTTTGAGCACTTCTTGATTTTGAATCGTTCGGTTTTAATGTTCTGACTTCTTGGCCCTCGTCATCCTCTTCCTCTGCGAACCTGAAATCTGCACCTTTGAAAATTTAGATCATTTACTATAATTACTTAGAAAAGTCGGGCCAATTTTGCAATTTATGAGAGCTCTGGGCAATTTTGTAGTTAACCCAAATTTGCCATCTTCCTCATTCGGAATTGCACAGAGCGGCGGCGATAGATTTCCAAACGGCGTCCTCGGCCTTTTGTTCCTCGTTCTACCGGACCACGATCGGCGGCACAGGTCAAGCGTGGGCAGCGGGGACCTTGGGGTAGCCATGTCCGTAGTTGGGGAACTCCGGCTGGGAGCAGCACAGAGTCTTGACGGAGGCCAAGGCGCTGCTGCGAATGTGCGATGGCCGTCTGAGGGGCAATGCGAATGAGACGATGATGCCGTTGCTGCCCGATTGCGACTCGACGACAAAGGTGATCGAGGTCGGGTAGGTGGAGATGCTTCTGGATGCGCTTAAGACCAATGAACTTTGATCGATCTAGTTTCGCAAGTAGATCAAAGATCAATAATCTCATATATGTATATATCAGATTTGGTAAGGAAACATATGAATAATGAAACCACACTTATCAAGGAAATAAAGATCATATTTGTTAGATTCCTTCCCTTCCTGATGTCGTGAAGCCACTCTCTCGGATCGGCACTGACTGTGGAGCGGTAGCAGCTCGATGGCCCATGCGCCGGCTTGCCCCTGGACGAGCAGATGCCGTGAAACCCTGGGACGCCGCTTGGTGTTCAGGTCCGTAGGTCACCGGGCCGAATGCCTCGATTTAAACCGGCGAAGGTCGATGAAGAACCGCGATTGGACTTGACAAGAGGGTCCGCCAACGTTAGTTGATTGCTGCGAACTCCAAGCCACCAGATCTATGGTTGTTGCAGTCATGAACCAAGCAACCACATATGCGGCTGAGAACTTAGATCTCAAATCTGAGGACAGGAGTGAGGGATCAAACGAATCCACAAGAAAAAGGGTGGGCGCAGCCATTGGAGGCGGCATGGAGCTCTTGTTGAGGGACGACTCCACCACTTCATGGAGGTTCAACGGAGATTGGTAGGGGATGGGCAACGCCAGCGATCCCAGACCCGATTTGACTGGGGATCCATTATTCCTCCACCGACATCCAGCCTCCGACTTCGATTGCCCTAATAATCGATTTCACATTGTTTGATTGATGGCGAGTTTCGACCGTCGTGTTTTTTAATCGAGTCCCCACGGACGACGCCAATTGTGAGTGCATAAATCTGCTCTCAATAATTGTTGATGGAGATCGGTCTTGATGATGATCTCAACACGAACCCTAGCCTGTGAAACAAGAACGAACGAGGTCGGGGCGGGGCTTGTCTCCCCCGGAGGACCCTCCGACGCTCAAGTCAGTGTTGTTTTCATCCCCCCTCCCTATGGAGGCATATCTCACGTTTTATAATAGAAACTAGGGTTTGAGGGTTTTACCGTAGGAAAGACAAGAATGTCATTGGGCCTTAGTGGGCTTGCTTAGTTTTTCTCTCTGAGAGTGGAAAAGATATATAAGCAATCTTATTGATAAATGCGTTGATCTCTCGAAAGACGTGGTTGAAGTAGACCCTACTAGAGAGCTGGAGAAGGAAGAAAATATCTAAGATTAGAATCTCAATTAATGTCCCACAAACACTTCAACAACCTGTGTAAACAGTTGATTACAATGAGGTTGTCAATGGCAGATGGGGGGGGGGGGGGGGGGTGGGGTGGAGGGCTAAAGCCCTCGTAGCCCGGAAGAAAAGCGTAGTAATTTTTTTTATGTATTTTTTTTGTTAATTTTGTTACTAATTTTAGAGATTAAACAATGTAAAAAGAGTAATGAATTATAAAGATAACATATCTTAGTTGGAAAAGAAGGATATTTATTATCTTGAGGTCATGAGATCAACCCCCATTAATCTCGCTTTTTTACAATTTTTATTTCTATTAGTTTTCTTCTAGTAAAAATACCTAATTAAATAACAAATATATGTTTTCTCCAAGATAGTTTTCCTTTGCTTACTCCGTGACTTGATTTGTGCTCATGCTTTACTAGAGTTCTTGTTACATTTCGTCCTGAGTCTTTTGGAAACACTCTCTCGGGCTCCCCGGGGTAAGAGTGCGTACATCCCGACCCCCAAAACCCTGATTAATTGTGGGATACACTGGAAAAGATATATATTATATAATTTCTCGATTTTTTACTAATTTATGTTTTAAAAAAATTTCTACTAAAAATGACTGTTTAAATAATAAATTTAAGATTTCTTCTAAAATATTTAAACAAAAAAATTATTTTTCATACAAACATGCAAAAATAATTTTCTAAAAAAAAAAAATTTTAGCCACATTTAAGTTTTTCTCATGTATACATAACCAAAAACTTTCTTTTTTATATATACATATAAAAAATTATCGTTTTTTTTGAATAATTGTTGTTCCTTTTTTTTTATAAAAAAAATCTACTAAAAATGACTATTTAAATCATAAATTTAAGGTTTTGGTCAAAAATGTCTAATTAAATAACAAATTTAAGGATTTCTCCAATATACTTAAACAAAAATGTCTAATTAACTTGAGTTTTCTTCCTTTTGTTCGGTTTTGTTATATATGTTTTGTTGTTGTTAATATTATCGATCAAGAGGGTTGTGGCCCTCCAAAGGAGGTTATGAGAAGCGTAGGTTGGTCTAGCGCGCAATGAGGCATAGTGGTTGTTAAGAAAGACCTGATTGTTGCATTGACGAATTCAAATTCATGGCTCAAGCATCTCCTTATATCTTCTTGGGATATCCTCTTGATAAGAAACCTTTTAAGTTGTTATGTCTCTCCACAAATCAGTTGTTGATCTCTCTCATGATGTATCTTTACATGAGCACATCTTTCCATTCAAAACTCCTTCTCAAATCTCATGCTTCATTCTCATACAGACCTACACTTGTTGTTGATGATGTGAATGATACACCACGTTGTTGCACAAAATCATCAACATCTTCCCTTGAATCCTCCTCCTCTTCAAGCTCCTCGACATTCGTCTCGTCCTTCTGTATCCCCTTCGTACCTCCAAGACTATCATTGTAACTTGGTCTCCTCAATCACTTCCTTTTCCTTCGATGCTTTATCCTCTTCTTCCCAAAATTTACTAAATAACTTGGCTCCTCTTTTTTAGCAGTGTTGTTATGAAGATGTAATGGTTTTTTCCTGAATGGAAGCAAACTATGCAATTGGAATTAGATGCTCTTCATAAGAATTGAACTTGGAAAATTGTTGATTTGTGAAAAGGAAAGTGAGCCAATCGATTCAAATTGGGTTTATAAGTTCAAATTTCGTGCTAATATGGCACATCTGAATGCTACAAAGCAAGATTGGTGATCAAGGATTGTACACAAAAGGGTGCGATCGATTATAAGGAAACCTTCTCGCCTGTTGCTAAGATGACTACCATTCGATGTTTGGTTTTTGTTGCTATCAAGAAGGGTTGGACTCTCTCCCAACTAGACGTCAATAATGCATTTTTGCACGGAGACATTGACACCAAGTTCGTCATGAAGATTCCATTGGGTCTCCAACACATTCATCATGGAAAAATTTACCGTCTGAATAAATCTCTCTACGGCCTCAAACAGGCTTAAGGCCAATGGCACAACAAACTCTCCAAGTCTTTCCTTTCTCAAGGTTATGATTATTCTCTTAACGAATATTTTCTTTTCTACAAGAAAAATGGTGATCTATATGTGTTCTTAGTCATCTACGTCGATGACATTCTGATCACAGGCAATCATTTATCTGAAATCAATCTTTTCAAACAATTTTTGGATCATTAGTTCAGCATCAAGGACCTTGGCTGTTTGAACTACTTTCTGGGTATAGAGTTTCTAAATCTTGATAAGGGCATCCTTATGACTCAGAGGAAGTTTATTCAGGATCTGTTGAAAGAGTTTCCGAAGGACTCTAGTCGTTCTACTTTGAGTCCTCTTGATCATACACTTAAGCTTGGCTCTGCTATTGGAAATCCTATTGTTGATCCTACACAATATCGAAGGGTCGTTGGCAAGCTCAATTTTTTGACAAATACTCGACCGGAATTGTCATTGAAAGTGCAATATTTATGTCCATTCATGCAATCCCATAGTGATGTGCATTGAAACCCAGTGAACCATTTCATTCAGTTCTTGCACTACACTGCTACTTTGGGTATTCTTCTTGGTAATTCTTCCAAATTTTATCTTGAAGCTTCTTGTGACTCTGATTAGGCTTCATGTCTAACCACAACAAGATAAGTAAGTGGTTATTACATCACTTTGGGTGCTTCTCCTATTTGATGGAAATCGAAGAAGCAAGAAACCGTGTCATTATCATCATCTGAGTTACTATAAAGCTCGCTTGGCTTAGCAGGTTACTTCATGAGCTTGAAGTCCAAAATATCACTCCTATTCCCTAGAAATGTGATATCAATCTGCAATTTATATAGCGAAAACCCCCTTTTTCATGAACACACGAAACATATAGACCTCGACTATCATTATGTCCGTGCTCAGCTAATTGTTAGATTGATCAAAGTCCAACATGTGCCCACTCACTCTCAGCCGGCGGGCGTTCTAACAAAGCCTTTATAAGGCCCTCTACACTCCTCTTTCTGGCCTGCCCAAGTTGGGGTTGATTCCGCATGTATCACCACCAACTTGAGAGGGAAGTTGAACTCTATAGGAGTCAATTGAATAGCTAAGTCGGGACAAGGCTCTATAAATAGAGGACAAGTTTTAACTGAATACACAATTTCACATAATACAATTTCTATTTCATGACCTTTTTTTTTGAACCACGAAGAATTTGGTTAATTGTCATAACAATCAACGAAGAGCGTCCAAGTGGATGAGATCGATCAGGAATCAACCAGGGGTAGGATTGAGTTGGAGTAGGGGGACCGGAAGTGAGATAGCAGGTCCACAACCCGATTAGCCTCTCTAAAAATGTGGGAAACCATGACAGAATGGAAGCGTTTGAGAAGGAGTAGGCAGTCAAAAGTAATGATTTCAGCTTCCATGGGACAAGTTCATCTTAGATTAAGGCAATTGATAACAGAAATGTTATCGCCTTCTATAAATGATATTTTGTATGTGTAAGTCTGAAGCTTTCTTAAGACCTTGCCAGAGTGCAAAGCACTCACTCCCAAACATAGTCGAGAAAGGGGAGGGTCCAGCCTCAGCATAGATAATAGTGCCACCATGATTACGGATGACAAATCCATAGCTCCCATTATTTGTTACAGATAGGGCACCATCAAAGTTTAGCTTAACATGGGTTAACTGGTGGTTTCTTCCACTTGGTATTAGGTCGGGTTTTAGGTTTTGTTGGGGCTTTTTTGTGGGCGAGATATTGAATTGGTGTTGTCCAGCCCCGAGAGATCCCATAATAGAAGCTACTCCCTAATATATGCCTTGATAGAGTGTGGATCTGGTTTCAGATTATTGAAAAGTGCTTAGTTTTGAAAATACCAAATACTCTACCAGGCAGTGGCAAGTAGGATGAAATCTTTAGTTGCAAGTTCCTTTTTAATTTCATTTAGTAATGTGTGAGCTAGGGAATCGTTGTTATGAAATTTGGTTAAGACGCGTGTAATTTTTGGGTTAAGTAGCTTAATGGTTGCTTTGGTGATTGGGCAGTCCAAGAGGACATGGTTTAGTTTTCTGTATAAAACCCACATGACGGACAATTGGTTGAGTAGCCGCAGCCACGAAGGGATAACTTACAAGAGTTTGGTATACCATCCTTTGATATGCGCCAAAGAGAGACTTTAATTTTAGGGAGGGTGCGTAATTTCCAAATCCATTTTAGATCTGAGAGATCATGGTTTTTTATCCGATCTATTAGGTTAATAGCTGAGCTTATAGAGAACCATCCATTTTTGCTGGTATTCCAGTAGAGCCTGTCTTGTATTGTAGAAGTTGGGAGCGGGGTTTGAATGATGGTCGAGATCAATTCTGGTTGTAATTGGTCTTTTAGGTTATCATGTAGAAAAGGCACATCACAATTCTTACTCGTAGTAATAAAGGTTGAGACTTTGAGAATAGTGTCTATTGTTTCGGGATTAGCTACAAGATGAATTAGTGGTTTGCGGTTGACCCAAGAGTCCAACCAGAAGTTAACAGTTTTGCCGTCTCCCACTCTCCAAGAGAGACCTTGTTTGAAAAAGGGGAGCAGTTTAGATAGTTTACTCCATTGCTAGAAAGTATTACCGTTTTGTGTAAGAGAGAAGGTGTTTGAGTTGTAATGCCGAGTTCATATCTTCAGAGCTACGAAGACCTAGACCCCCGTTGGAGCGGGATTTACATATTTCAAACCAGCTGATAAGCTGTTTGTGACGGGGTCCTTTATTCCAAAGGAAGTTCTTGTTAATTTTGTCAAGTTCCTTGTATAGTGAGGCGGGTAGCATAAAACAATTCATAAGGTGTAGAGGTTTAGCTGCAAGGTTGCTTTGAATTAAGGTTCGTCGCCCTTTCTAGGAGAGAGAGTTGGCGGTCCATTTTGATAATTGGGCTTTGGTGCTGTTAATGATAGGGGCAAGTGTATGTTTTGTGACTTTTCAAGAAATGATCGGGCATCCTGGGTATGATTGTAGATTTGTGGTGTGGGGTATTCGTAGTTTTGTCCTGATTATATTCTTATTTGCGGTAGTTATGATCGCGGTCGTTTGAAAGAGAGGTTTTCGGAAATTAATTTTCTGCCTAGAGTTGTCGTAATATTTTGCAGAATATGATTTATTTGGTCACATGCATCCGCATTAGCATTGGAAAAGATGATAATATCATCAGCGAATGCAAGAAAGGATATCTTTGGGCTCCCTCTGCTAACCGAAATACCGATCTGATTATCTGATTTTGTGGTTTGTATTTGTAGTTCACGAGCAAGTACTTTTGTGATTAACCTTTACAAAATTATCCATAAAAATTGGCTAAATTAGAGGAGTATCCATATATTTGAAAATTTTACAAAAGTGTCCATCCCCCTTGCCCCCCTTTGCCCCCCCTCCCTGGACCATTGACCGGTCAACGTCCGGTCAACGTTGACCATTGACCGGTCAACGTTGACCAAGTCTTTCAGTTTTTTTTTTTTTTTTCTGTTTTTTTTTTAAAAAAAAAAAAATTCATGTCAGCACTTTCAGATATGCAACTATAACCCGATGTTATGCAAATAGAATATTATGATATGCAAATATAATACTATGTTATGCAAGCTTAAAAAATCTTATGAGAAGAATATGCAAATCCATATGTATTTTAAAATTGCATTAATATATCTTATTTTCACATAAGCACATCGCTCTACCATTTATTGACATAAGAGGCTTTAAAATTGCATTAATGTCAAACCCGATGTTGCTAACACCAACATTTCTAACACCGTTGACACTGACATTGTTGAAATTGCTGGCACTGCTGACACTGTCACCACTAACATTGCGAACACCACCAACATTTTCCGTATTAGCGTTTACGTTAATGTCGGCTGACGTTGATATCGGAGATGTTGACGCTGCTGACGCTGACATCGGAGATGTTGACGCTGCTGACGCTGACATCGGAGATGTTGACGCTGCTGACGCTGACATCGGAGATGTCGGCTGACGCCGACATCGATGTTGCGAACACTGTTGACGCCGACGTCGAATATGCTTTTTTTTTGTGCCAACGCTTCTTTTTTTCGTGTAAGCACTAATATTGTTGACACTGCTGACACTGTCACCATTAACATTGCAAACACCACTAACATCTCCGATGTCAGCTGACGCCGACATCGGAGATGCTGACGCTGCTGCCATTAATACTGATCAGTATAAAAGAAAGAACAATTGTGCTACTATTATGTAGTACCTATGCAAACCTCGGATGCTGCTGACAAGTATTAGTTGAGTTCAATCTAAGGTGTTGGTTGAATGACTTCTAATGTAAAATGCAGTGAGATGTTGTGTTAGTAGCTTGTAATGATTATGCACAACCAAAATCTAATTTTGATGTCAGAATGAATTGAATTACTGTAAAAATCTATTACACTGCTGACGTTTGATATAATAAAGTAAAATTTGTGCCTTCGGCACAAATTTAGATTGAAATTTATGAAGTTACTACTCTTTGTATTGAAACTAAAAAGAAATTAATAGTGATCAGTATAAAAGAAATACCAGCTGTGCTACTATTATGTAGTACATATGCAAACCTCGGATGCTGCTGACAAGTAATAGTTGAGCTCAATATAAGGTGTTGGTTGAATGACTTCTAATGTAAAATGCAGTGAGATGTTGTGTTATTAGCTTGTAATGATTATGCACAACCAAAATCTGATTTTCATTTCAGAATGAATTGAATTACTATAAAAATCTATTACACTGCTGACGTTTCATGTAATGAAGTAAAATTTGTGCCTTCGGCACAAATTTAAATTGAAATTTATGAAGTTAATACTCTTTGTATTGAAACTTAAAAGAAATTAATAGTGATCAGTATAAAAGAAATACCAGTTGTGCTACTATTATTTAGTACATATGCAAACCTCGGATGCTGCTGACAAGTATTAGTTGAGCTCAATATAAGGCGTTGGTTGAATGGCTTCTAATGTAAAATGTAGTGAGATGTTGTGTTAGTAGCTTGTAATGATTATGCACAACCAAAATCTGATTTTGATTTCAGAATGAATTGAATTACTATAAAAATCTGTTACACTGCTGACGTTTGATATAATGAAGTAAAATTTGTGCCTTCGGCACAAATTTAGATTGAAATTTATGAAGTTACTACTCTTTGTATTGAAACTAAAAAGAAATTAATATTGATCAGTATAAAAGAAATACCAGTTGTGCTACTATTATGTAGTACATATGCAAAGCTCGGATGCTGATGACAAGTATTAGTTGAGCTCAATATAAGGTGTTGGTTGAATGACTTCTAATGTAAAATGCAGTGAGATGTTGTGTTAGTAGCTTGTAATGATTATGCACAACCAAAATCTCATTTTGATTTCAGAATGAATTGAATTACTGTAAAAATCTGTTACACTGCTGATGTTTGATATAATGAAGTAAAATTTGTGCCTTCGGCACAAATTTAGATTGAAATTTAAGAAATTACTACTCTTTGTATTGAAACTAAAAATAAATTAGAAGTGATAAATCTAAAAGAAAGAATAGTTGTGCTACTACTAATTAATACTTATCCAAAAATCTGGTGCTGTTGACAAGTGATAGTTGAGCTCGGTCTAATGTGTTGGTTGAATGGCTTCTAATGCTGAAATTTAGTGAGATATTGTGTTACTAGCTTTTAATGATTATGCACAACCAAACTCTGATTTTTGATTTTAGAATGAATTGAATTAATGTAAAAATATGTTATAGTGCTGACATTTGATGTAATTAAGTAAAATTTGTGCCTTCGGAACAAATTTAGATTGAAATTTATGAAGTTACTACTCTTTGTACTGAAACTAAAAAGAAATTTATAGTGATCAGTGTAAAAGAAATATCAGTTGTGCTACTATTATGTAGTACCTATGCAAACCTCGGATGCTGATGACAGGTATTAGTTGAGCTCAATATAAGGTGTTGGTTGAATGACTTCTAATGTAAAATGCAGTGAGATGTTGTGTTAGTAGCTTGTAATGATTATGTACAACCAAAATCTGATTTTGATTTCAGAATGAATTGAATTACTTTAAAAATCTGTTACACTACTGACGTTTTATATAATGAAGTAAAATTTGTGCCTTTGGCACAAATTTAGATTGAAATTTGTGAAGTTACAACTCTTTGTATTGAAACTAAAAATAAATTAGTAGTGATAAGTCTAAAAGAAAGAATAGTTGTGCTACTACTAATTAATAATTATGCAAAAATCTGGTGCTGTTGACAAGTGATTGTTGAGCTCGGTCTAATGTGTTGGTTGAATGGCTTCTAATGCTAAAATGCAGTGAGATATTGTGTTACTAGCTTGTAGTGATTATGCACAACCAAAATCTGATTTTTGATTTTAGAATGAATTGAATTATTGTAAAAATCTATTACAGTGCTGACATTTGATGTAATTAAGTAAAATTTGTGCCTTCGGCACAAATTTAGATTGAAATTTATGAAGTTACTACTCTTTGTATTGAAACTAAAAAGAAATTAATAGTGATCAGTATAAAAGAGATACCAATTGTGCTACTATTATGTAGTACCTATGCAAACCTCGGATGCTGATGACAAGTATTAGTTGAGCTCAATATAAGGTGTTGGTTGAATGGCTTCTAATGTAAAATGCAGTGAGATGTTGTGTTAGTAGCTTGTAATGATTATGTACAACCAAAATCTGATTTTGATTTCAGAATGAATTGAATTACTTTAAAAATCTGTTACACTGCTGACGTTTTATATAATGAAGTAAAATTTGTGCCTTCGGCACAAATTTATATTGAAATTTGTGAAGTTACAACTCTTTGTATTGAAACTAAAAATAAATTAGTAGTGATAAGTCTAAAAGAAAGAATAGTTGTGCTACTACTAATTAATACTTATGCAAAAATCTGGTGTTGTTGACAAGTGATTGTTGAGCTCGGTCTAATGTGTTGGCTGAATGACTTCTAATGCTAAAATGCAGTGAGATATTGTGTTACTAGCTTGTAGTGATTATGCACAACCAAAATCTGATTTTTGATTTTAGAATGAATTGAATTATTGTAAAAATCTGTTACAGTGCTGACATTTGATGTAATTAAGTAAAATTTGTGCCTTCGGCACAAATTTAGATTGAAATTTATGAAGTTACTACTCTTTGTATTGAAACTAAAAAGAAATTAATAGTGATCAGTATAAAAGAGATACCAGTTGTGCTACTATTATGTAGTACCTATGCAAACCTCGGATGTTGATGACAAATATTAGTTGAGCTCAATATAAGGTGTTGGTTGAATGGCTTCTAATGTAAAATGCAGTGAGATGTTGTGTTAGTAACTTGTAATGATTATGCACAACTAAAATCTCATTTTGATTTCAGAATGAATTGAATTACTGTAAAAATCTGTTACACTGCTGACGTTTGATATAATGAATTAAAATTTGTGCATTCGGCACAAATTTAGATTGGAATTTATGAAGTTACTACTATTTGTATTGAAACTAAAAATAAATTAGTAGTGATGAGTCTAAAATAAAGAATAGTTGTGCTACTACTAATTAATACTTATACAAAAATCTGGTGCTGTTGACAAGTGATTGTTGAGCTCGGTCTAATGTGTTGGTTGAATGGCTTCTAATGCTAAAATGCAGTGAGATATTGTGTTACTAGCTTGTAATGATTATGCATAACCAGAATCTGATTTTTTTATTTTAGAATGAATTGAATTAATGTAAAAATCTTTTATAGTGCTGACATTTGATGTAATTAAGTAAAATTTGTGCCTTTGGCACAAATTTAGATTGAAATTTATGAAGTTACTACTCTTTGTATTGAAACTAAAAAGAAATTGATAGTGATCGGTGTAATAGAAAGAACAGTTGTGCTATTATTATGTAGTACTTAAGCTAAATGTCAACATATAATAAAAGATAAAGTTTACAAATAAGATTATTCCCAAAATTGATATCATATTAGATGAGATGAGAATATCAAATTTTGTAAATTACTAGAATTATTATAAATTTTAGCCTATGCGGGATTCGAACCCACGTATTTGCGCATAAGCACATCACTCTACCTTTGAGCTAAAAGGCTTTTAATTATATTATAACATAACATTCAAATAAACAAATAAGAGTTATGTTCACGCCACATCCAAAAAAGGAGAAAAAAAAAGTTGGAACTCCTAATAAATAGTACACATTTTTGCACAAAAAGAGGTCATGTTAGCACACAATTAGAAATAAAAAAAACTTATACATCAACGTGAATAACATGTGAACAATAAATGTCAAATCAATATAAAACATAGCATAACTAGCAAGAGAATTCATACTTCATAGGGAGAATGGGATAAATCTAGCATAACTAGCAAATCAGATCACAAAACCTTGCTATGTTCTCAGATAACCAAAAAAAGAAAAAAGAAAATAGAGAAATTTAATTAAAAAAAAAAGTGAAAATAAAGAAGTTTATGTTGTGCAAATATAAGTTACTGTTATGCAAATATAACTCCATGATATGCATATATAACAATCTGTTATGCAAATTTAAACTGCTGACACCGAATGTCAGCAAGATTGTTATTCCCTCTTAATTTTAAGCAAATAATGTGAAAAGAAATAGTAAAAGATAAAGTTTTTGCCCATCAACGGCTAAATGTCAACATTGAAGCTAAATGTCAACATTGAAGTTACAGCAGATACAACTACAGAAAATAAAATTCAGAAGCTACAGCAGCCCCTAAAAGAGACCCAAAATCAGCAGATACAACAACAGAAAGTGAAATAGAGAGCACCATGGCCTGCACTGATGTCTGAGAGTAGAAGCATATTAATTCTAAGAAGAAAACTTTTACCTTGGAATATCGCGCAGCCATGTTAAATCTCCCAATTTCAGAGAATAGATCAACAACTCTGAGATGACCTCTGATACATAAAGTCAAGTTAGCCAATTGACAATGCACTTGATATCAAACTCTGAAATCTGAATTACCAACAAATATGAAAAAAAAGCTTCACATAACATTTTTTTTTAATAAAAAAAATTGCATAGCTGAACAATTAGTATAAGTGTATAATACAAAGGCCTCAGCTGATGGCAACATAAAATGAAAGACTTACGTGTAGGAGAGATCTTCTTGTAGTTGTTTGCAGCATCCACATAAGCGCCTACAGCCTCATGCTTGCTACCAGTCTAAAATTTCCGAGCTATTAGCAGATAGAAATCAGGAGTTTGATATCAAGTGGAAAACAAATTATAGAAATCAGGAGCTTGCTACCAGTCTAAAATTTCCACACACAAAAGAAGTTTAAAGAGTGGAAAACAAAAAATACAAGACAGAAATCAGGAGTGCTTAACTCGAATATCTCACAGCAGATAGTTAACTCTTTGACAGTTAAAGGATAGAAAAGCACATGCATCAGAATCTTTATTCATGCCAGAACCTCACTTGCCAGAACTCATCAATCAATTGCAGAAAGAAGAAAGCCGCTGACATACTTGCTCTAGTTCCAAGCAGCTTGCAAAGCAACTACATATATAAGATTATTGATATCTAATACCTAGATTTTAATTTTTAGTAAATAAAAATAAGTTGGGGAAATACAAATTGATGTTGTGAAAATGTATGATTATAATATGCAAATATAAATTGATGTTGTGCAAATGTAAAAGTATAATATGCAATTATAAATTGATGATATGCAAATATAAGATTAAAATATGCAAATATAAAGTAATTATTACATCTATTAAGGAGGGCGGTTTCCCAACTACTTTGTATTTGCAGAGCACCAGATACATCCCCCCCCCCCCCCCCCCCACCCCTCTAATAATCACCTTTTTTTACTATATTTGGTTTTCCCTAATTTTTGTCTTTTTACAAAAAAAATACAAAGACAACAATTGTTGAGTAAAATTGATAACCATGAATAGTTATGCTACTAAACAATGTGTCTCTTGTGATGAATTGAATTAATATAACAATCTGTCA
Organism: Persicaria maculosa; assembly: GCA_963922045.1. Classification (NCBI taxonomy): domain Eukaryota; kingdom Viridiplantae; phylum Streptophyta; class Magnoliopsida; order Caryophyllales; family Polygonaceae; genus Persicaria; species Persicaria maculosa. The sequence continues at coordinate 54,285,652 of OY998253.1, forward strand.
CACTACTGAAATTTGGCTTAAAAAAACAGAATTTGTGCCAAAAGCACGAATGTAGATTCAAAATAATAAAGTTATTTCTCTTGGAAACCAATCTTCAAAAGAAATTAAAAGAGATAAATCAGAAATAAGCCAAATGTCAGCACTTATGCAAAACTTTGATGCTGTTGACATATATAGACTGCACTACACCTAAGGTATTATATTTGTGAATTTTAATGCTAAGATGCACTGAGATGGTGTGCTTATAAGTTGTCATGTTTATGGACATGAAAGCCTTGCTTTGTCTCTAATAATGAATTAAATTAGTATAAGGATATGTTACTCTGCCGACATTTTAATTTAAAATTAATAATTAGTGCCAAAAGCCAAGAATTTAGATCTAATTTAATAAAGTTACTGCTATTTAAAACCAATATTAAAAGAAATTAAAACGGATCAATCTAGAACCTATGTCACTTATGCAAAAAATTGATGATGTTGACATATAGAGACTACGTTAAATCTAAGATATTGGGTTTGTGAAAATTTGATGCTAAAATGCAGTGAATATTTTTGCTACTAGATTGATATGAGTATACACATCCAAAATATGCATAGGGTGATGTGCAACTAACTTAAATTAATTTTGTACAAGTGTAAAATTATGATATGCAACTACATTTTACTGATATGCAACCCCATATTACTGATATGCAAAATTAAGATTATTATATGCATAAGTTGATGCTGATGACATATAGAGACTTAGCTAAATCTAACATATTAAGTTACTGATTTTTAATGATTAAATGCAAGTTAATGTCCTAAAAGATTGTAATGATGATACACATCAAAAGTTTCATTTCCCACCTTTAAATGGATTGAATTAATATAACAATATGCTACTCTGCTGACATGTGATATATATAACGACTCCACCACATCTAAGGAATTAGATATGTGAATTTTAATGCTAAAATGCACTGAGATGGTGTGTGTCTCTTGTCATGAATTGAAGTAATATAACAATCTGTCACACTGCTGACATTTGGCTTAAAAAAACAGAATTTGAGCCAAAAGCACGAATGTAGATTCAAAATAATAAAGTTATTTCTCTTGGAAACCAATCTTCAAAAGAAAATTAAAAGAGATAAATCAGAAATAAACCATAGATATGCTACGAAAACTTGTATAACTAAATAAAAATTTTATGCTGCTGACAAATAAAGACTGTACAACATATAAAATATTAGATTTGTGAATATTAGTGCTACAATGCACTGAGATGTTGTGCTGATAGATTTTAATGATTATGGACATGAAATCCTTGCTTTCTCTCCAATAATGAATTGAAATTTTGTAACAATCTGTTACTCTGCTGACATCTTACCTTAAAAATAATAATTACTGTCAACGGTGCGAATTTAGACCCAATCTAATAAAGTTACTGCTCTTTAAAACAAAAATAAAAAGAATTTAAAAGCGATTAACATAAAAAAAAAATAGGTATGCTACTAAAACCTGTAGCACTTATGCAAAACTTTGAAGCTGCTGACATATATAGACTGCACTACACCTAAGGTATTATATTTGTGAATTTTAATGCTAAGATGCACTGAGATGGTGTGCTTATAAGTTCTCATGTTTATGGACATCAAAGCCTTGCTTTGTCTCTAATAATGAATTAAATTAGTATAAGGATCTGTTACTCTGTTGACATTTTAATTTAAAATTAATAATTAGTGACAAAAGCCAAGAATTTAGATCCAATTTAATAAAGTTACTGCTTTTTAAAACCAATATTAAAAGAAATTAAAACGGATCAATCTAGAACCTATGTCACTTATGCAAAAAATTGATGATGTTGACATATAGAGATTACGTTAAATCTAAGATATTGGGTTTGTGAAATTTGATGCTAAAATGCAGTGAATATTTTTGCTACTAAATTGATATGAGTATACACATCCAAAATATGCATAGGGTGATGTGCAACTAACTTAAATTAATTTTGTACAAGTGTAAAATTATGATATGCAACTACATTTTACTGATATGCAACCCCATATGACTGATATGCAAAATTAAGATTATTATATGCATAAGTTGATGCTGATGACATATAGAGACTTAGCTAAATCTAACATATTAAGTTACTGATTTTTAATGCTTAAATGCAAGGTAATGTCCTAAAAGATTGTAATGATGATACACATCAAAAGTTTCCTTTCCCACCTTTAAATGGATTGAATTAATATAACAATAAGCTACTCTGCTGACATGTGATATATATAACGACTCCACCACATCTAAGGTATTAGATATGTGAATTTTAATGCTAAAATGCACTGAGATGGTGTGTGTCTCTTGTCATTAATTTAAGCCAAATCTATAGTAGACTAGAAGGACAAAACTTATGAAGCTGAATTGGCAAAAAATGCTAGTGAGCTAGAACGACTACGAAGCCTAGTTAAGGAACTGGAAGAAGGTAATGAATCAACAATTGCAGTTACAATTTGTCCAAAGATTTCATGTTCATGTGACTACAAAGAACCAAATTTCACAAATCATGTAGAAAGGACATACCTTCAATTAGTAGGGCCAAGTCCAAAATGACCAATTGCTTCTATTATACCACCTGCACACCTCTCTTTTGCGTGGAGTATCTTCGGATTGTCCTTCGCATTTTTAGCATGCCACTGCAGCAGTTCTTCTTGGGCATTGCTAACCTACATAAAACACCCACAATGTTATCAAACAACTGCACATTTTGCACTTCTAACCCAACTGAATTTGGAGAAGAGTTCACCACTGACCATGACACCATAAACGTCCGAAATGCTAAAAAGCTCAGCATCGTTGCCAGAGTCACCACAAGCTAGGGTGTTTTTCGGCAACTTTCCTTCTGACTTCAATTTGTTAAGCAAATAAGCCAAAGCTTGCCCTTTTCCAGCACCTTTAGCTAGTATGTCCAAGTCAATCCCTCCACTATATATGATTTTAACATCCAGCTGCGTCAGATTGATATTACCGAGTTCAGCCACAACAGATCTTATTCACATCTGATAATAATCGAAAATAAATACACAGAACACTCTGAAAGCATTACCCCACGCTGTTGAAGCCGCTCATTCAGAACCTTCATAACCTCTTCTGCCTTCTCCTTCTTAACATAGAAGCTAACCTTATGTGGTCGTTGTTCTGATTCTACCTGCGTTGACACACAAACAAATTTATAATAGCTGAAAGAGATAAGTCCATCGACTTCAGATTCGACCAAATCTCTAAATTCATATCTAAATATGCATATTCGAGCACAAAAAGAGAACATGTCAGCACAATTAAAGACCATGTCAGCATATATGAGAGCGACAAATGCCTCAGGTGAAATGATGAAAAAAAAGCTGTAAAACATGTAAAAACACATTCATGAAAACGCCATCAATACCAAGGACAAGCAAAAATGTTCTTCAAAGAGATGGAACTGTTTGAAAGTTGCTTAAAAAATGAGAACAAGGGTATAAGGAATGCGAATTTACCTACTCAAACAAGATATAAAATCAAACCTTACAAGCCTAAAGGAAAAGATAAGTCAGCCACAACAATACTAAATAAAAATATAAGAAGATGACTAATATGGACGTTGAGACAGAACAAATATTTCACTCTAGGTTCATGTAGTGAGTTGAGACAAAACTATTTGAAACTACTAAGAGTCAATTCAGTTAAATAAAGAAATAAAAGGTCGACATTGTACTGAAATTGAGAGTGAGGAACAGGGGGGGATGAACAGCTGAGATAACAGCAACGTGAGAGAAAAATACAGAGGCATTTTGAGGGTCTGTTGATGTGATACGCAGTTACGCACTCATTCATAATAACAACGAATTACGAACTCATAAGGTTCTAATCAACTATAAAAATATGTGAATTTGAAGGGCACTATCCAGTGTTCATCAAGAGTAATCAGAAGTATCTACAGCTTTCACCAGTTTGTGCAGTATAGCGTTTCACCCAACAAAAAGAAAACTGCAATTGGCTAGCGCATAACCTTGCTCAGATCTTTTCTCCACAGTGCAACAATTTCTGACATATAGCAGAAAATGAATTGGCAAATTCACCTAAATCTCATGCTAATACACAAGCAAGCACAGTTAATGAATCCAATAATATATAGAAACTACCCTAAAAACCCACAGGCCCAGTGCATATTTGAAACTTCATTGCAAGAAAACCCTAAAAGAGTAAAACCCATAAGTTTAATGGTTCTGAATGAATGAAAATAACTATTTCTGTGTATTCCTAATAGATTCCATCACATACCCATTTCTCAAAATCTATCAATTGGATTGCAACAGAAGATTAAATTTGTGTGCTGACATGGTCTAATTACGCGTTGACATGTCTAATTTATGCGCTGACATGTCTAATTTATGTGCTGACATCTGCATATTCAGTACATAAAGAGATCCCATCTTCATTGCAAAAATCATCAAATAGTGAAACGGATGTACAAGATGTATAATTTAAGAAAATGATGTTTCAAAAAATAATTATCCAAAAAGGAAAACAAACAACAAACTGAAGTTGTAACCCTGCTGACATACATATTCAGTACATACATATTGCTGACATACATATTCACACTTGCATTCCACAAATCAGATAACTCAAACAGATGCATACATGCCACAAAAAATTGAAGAGCATCACTTGTTATGGTGCTAGGTTGGTCATCCTGTAGAAGGACAAAGTACCAAACACTAAGCGTTATGCCATGACATCTGGTGGGAGATGAAATTCAGAGACAGTGATTATGAACAAGTGAACAACAAATCTTATGCATGATAAACATAGCTCTCTCCCGTTACAAATATCGTCAATAACAACAGTGGCATAGTGGCAGAGCATCGATCAACTATGCCTAGAACATGTATTGTACATATTAGAGAAAACGAAGAAAATCATACCATTGGCCTCCTTGAAGTTTGCAACTCATGCTGTCTAGATAATAATTCGAAATGCCCTAAGCTGTCCGAACCTTTTGTAGAATTAGTTGAAGGTAGCTTGACTGCTGAGGAGAGAGACATTCCAAGGTTCAGATCAAGGTGACCTTCGCTGCCTGAAAGAGATTCAAGGATTAATAAATAAGAGAGCAAGTCCTGATATTATCCATAGTTGAACACTTAAAAATTAGTGACAGCATTTTGTACCTCCAACACTTTCAGAGATCATCTCCCCATATGCGCTTGGTTCAAAATTAGTGACAGCATCTCTTCCATTACACTTGATAGCTGCCTTATCATATGCCCTATTTCAGAAAATCAAAACACATGTATGTGTTGGAAGGGGCACTACTTTGGGTTGAGAATTATGATCAATAAGGACCTTGCAGCTTCTATTTCGTTGTCGAATAGCCCTAGATATATATACCTGCACCCAACCAATGTACCCCACGATAAAACAGTGTGCCCAACCACATCTAATTTAGCTTATAAAAACATCCTGATTGGAAAATGACCGATGCCAATGTTTAAACTGATAATGCATATATACATTGGAAAAAGACTTACAGTTGCACCTATTTAATAATGTAAATTGTAATTACAGCTTCTGGAGAGTCGATTCAGAGAATATATGCATTGTAGGATGATAGTTCATACTTTTTAATATGAGAGGAAACAAAAACGCTTTACCTGAGTATCAACAGATCGGAGCTGCCATAGCCATGGATCCTCTCGAACGCCATCGATTCTCAATCGGAGCTCCTGGAAATCGAGATGGTGATTGGTGATAATTCGCGACCTCTTCAGCAGAGATCTGGTGTCATCGAGAGAGTCGAGGCCGGAACAGGAAACCCAAATGGACGCTGCACCATTACAATCACCATAAAAGAAAGATCAATTCGATTTTAGTGGACAATTTCACACAGGCATTACGTCGAACACTTGGTGTGCTTAATAAAGCATTGTCAATCTTCAACCAAAACTCTTATCCTTGTTCATCAATTGAAAAGTGCAGAGAGCAAGACCATACCTGAATCGAGAGCAGCAGAAATTCTCGTCCTCCTTCCTCCTGTTGTAGGTTTTCTGATGCGCAAACAGGTTCGGGCTCCTTGGCAAGCAGATTCCGCAAGGTGCGAGGGCGAGCGGGAGAGAGAGGGCTTCAGGAAGACGGATCTGAGAGATGGGAAGGCTGCCATGGCCGGCGATGTCGAAGCTCGCATCCAGATCCAGCGACGATCGAGATGGGAGGGCAAGTGTACTTCCGTCGTCAATGGCGATTGGCTGCGGAGTTCTTCGCCTCTGTTGCCATTAAACACCGCCAGAGCTCCATGGATTCAATAAAGCCACGGCGAGGTGGACGGCGTAGGGATCCATCGCCGATCAGCGAAGGTGAGGCTTGGGATCGGGGATTAGGGATTCATCGACTGTGGCCTCTGAGATCAACGGAGTTGAACAACGGTAAAAGAATAGGGAAGGGCAATATTGTCAAATAAACATCCGAAATTAAAAAGGTGGACATTCCAGTAATTTTTACAAAAGCTAGGATACTCCTGCAATTAGTGCAAAAATTTGTGCCTTCGGCACAAATTTTCTCTAGAAATAAAACGGGTGAGAGAGGGTCGCCATGTATCATCTTTTCTCTCTGTTTTGGGTTTATAATGAGATCTATCCTTTTTAATTTCATGTTTTATTAAGGGGAAATTGGTTATAAATCCTTCTAAACTTTCTTAATGAGTTATATATCCTTCAAATCTTTAAAATAAGTTATTTATCCCTCAAATAATAAACTAACTATTTATAAACCCAAATTGCATTTTCTTCCTTTAATTGCAATTAAAATCAATTATTAAACCAAAAAAAAATACCCTTAAAAGCTGCCTAATTTCTCATAAGTCATAACCCATCCTCCATTTCCCTCAATCACATAGGAACGAGAGAGGGTAGACCTGTCAAACAGGTCGGGCGGGTCAGGTTTGGGCTGGGTCGTATTGGGTTCGAGTCCGTTCCGGGTCGGGTCATTTCGGGTTACGGGTCGTGAAATGCTCAACCTAGACTCATATTTAACGGGTTCGGGTCGACCCAACGAGTCAAGAGATTATTCACTTTGACATGGTATCCGAGCCTCTAGGTTTCATCAAAATTAACCCTAATTTTTTTTCCGATCCATTCCCCGCCTAATCTCCTCCTAATTCTCCCAAGCCGTGACCTTCCCCACTGTGCAATCACCGCCGCCGGCAACCGAGACGTGAGCCGCGAGCCATCCCTGCCTGACCATGGTCCAAGCCACCATAGTGTAGCCCTCGCCGGAAGCACGCCCAGGACAGTAGGCCGGGCCCCCGTTGCATCCGCCTCCGACCGCCACTGCCATCGCCGCCGATCGATTGCTTTGTCGAGGCCACCCGGGTCGTCTCCGATTGCTGCCACCGACTACCGACCCTGAACCACCACCGTCGAGCCGCCGTCCTCCATCGCCGCTAGCCTCGCCGCCGAAGGAAGAACCGAGCCCGTCACTGCTCCTTCTCGATCTGTATGACTGTATGTAAACCCTTGAAGCATAGCATCGGATATTTCAATCTCTTTTGTAGGAAATTGCAGAAACTCTCTTCATGTTTATGCTCTTCTGGTTTCTGGCCTTAAATTAATTACTTATTAAATTAAGCGGCTGTTGACTGGTAAAATTTAGTGCTCATAAGCTAATATATATCATGAAATAAAGTTATTTGATATAATTAAAGCGTTGTACTAAAGTTAAAAAAGTCCGTACAAATCTTGGGATAAATATGCTACAAAAGCCACAGCTCTCGGTAATAAGGTGTGGTATTACTATATATTATATATATTATGGGTGACCATAATGAAATCATATAGGTAATATGCACTATGCACTATAATTTGTGGCAAAAAAAAAAAAAGAACCAGTAAATGTCGCCACCAGTTACGAGCAAAAGCAAAGTAACGTATGAGTCATTATGGAGTGCCACAAATGCATAACATAATGGCCACAAATGCAATGACAATTACAAATGCTATGGTCCACTGCACATATGCCGGTATATATATATATATTAGAATATAATAGAATAAATCAATTAAAATATTATTTAGATAATTAGGAGATTAGTTAGGTAGATTTGATTTGTTCTTATCTCTTTATGATTCTCTTGTACGTCTATATATAGGCTTTTATCATATTAATCAAAGTGTGGTTTTCTCCACCAATCTCTGCATGGTATCCGAGCCGAACCCGTTAAAGGCTTCGGCCTAAAACCGGGTTTTTAGTCATATTAAGCCTTGTTTCGGGTTGGAACCCTGTCTAAATAATATGATAAAAGAGCCTCTAGGTTTTATCATATTAAGCCTTGTTTCGGGTCGGGTTTTAGGTTTCATCAAAATTAACCGCCTATGGGCACCCTAAAACCGCCTTCGGGCAACCCAAACAAGGCTTCGGCCACCCTTTAATCGCCTAAGGGCAACCCACCCTTTGCTTTGGCCACCACAAAACCCCACAAAACCGCCTTCATGCCATGCTATCACCTACGTCCTACGGGCATCCTCGGTACCGTACAAGTTCTCATAACGCCGGAGTCCACCGTTGCAGATCTGATCGCGGCAGCGGTAAAGCAGTACGGCGAGTAGTGGAGGTCAAATCCGAAGCCTTGAAAGTCCACCGCCGTTTAGCCTTGAAAGTCTTGTTAGAGAGGAGAAGCTGGTGAAACTGGGATCAAGAAACTTCTTCCTCAGCAATAGGAAAGTCATTGAAGCTGCGACGGATGGATGCTTCACCGGCTTGTCAGAAAATTGCGCCGAAGATGAACAGGGCATCACAGTGGCAATTACAATCGGTTTCAACAAAAAAAAAAAGTTTTATTTATTATTTATCCAATTTTCAGCTTCTATTTTCACTCCGCTTCAATTGCGGGGGAATATTAGAATATAATAGAATAAATCAATTAAAATATTATTTAGATAATTAAGAGATTAGTTAGGTAGATTTGATTTGTTCTTATCTCTTTATGATTCTCTTGTACGTCTATATATAGGCTTTTATCATAGTAATCAAAGTGTGGTTTTCTCCACCAATCTCTACATGATGGCACGATGTTAAGATAAAGAGAGAGGTATGTGTCCAGGAAAAGAAAAAAACAAGAAGAAGAAATAAAAGAGAGCAAGTACTCCCACATAAAGAAATCAAACAACACCGGTGAAAACAGTAGGTATATCTCATCTCCTTCCTCTTTTATGTGATATGCAGGTACATGGCTTGGGCTTGAAAGTTAAAATTTCGCCTAGGGTCAAAGCAATTTCGTAGTTGGCTTGAAAGTTAAAATTTCGCCACTACACCGATCCTACGGGGTCCTATACATTGGAACGAAACGCTGCTCAAATTTGGGACGCTAGGCTGCTCGAAAGTTAAAATTTCGCCTAGGGTCAAAAAACTTGTAGTCGGGTTGAAAGTTAAAATTTCCCCGCTACACCGATCCCACGGGATCGACCCATAGCGTCGAATTGCTGCCAAAATTTTTACCAGGACCTTCTTCAGATTCATTTGATTCAATCTGAATTGAATCGATCAATGGACACAAAACAAACCAGGGTGTTCAAATCTAAAACGATCTTGACCAAACTCAACTTAAGACCACATTAAGTGTCAAGAAGAACCAAGAAAATGGGAACCAAACCTCTGTAAGCGATCGGAACTTGGAGCAGGGTCCCATGAATTCTCCCTTTGCTACTCAAATTGCAACCATGTTGAGAGAATCTTTCACAAATTGAAACTAAAAAAAGGGGGACAATGGAAACAAATGAAAAAATTGGATTTCAAGAAGCCAACCCCTGGCCAGCTTGAGCAATGGCAATGGCGTAAGAAAACGGCGACACAAATTCGGCCAAATAGGCTCAACGGTGTACCCGACGGAGCGCTTCGTCGCCTCTTTCGAGCACTCGTTGACGACCTTGGCGTGCCTCCAACCCAAATTTTCCAAGCTATGTCACACCTCTGACCACCGAAGCCCAACAACTTCCTCTAATGAATGGTCGAAGCCGCCTCGAACGCCCGACAAAAGGGGTATAAAAATAGGCCTCAAATCATGCTTTTGCGGAGGGAGAATGACTGCTCGGGCAGTCAAGTTATGGGCAGTGGTACAAAAGGCTCGAGGTGTATCCAGGGCCGTGACATGTTGAGCCTAAAAGAAGGCTATGCAAGGAGTATGTCGGAAGAAACGGTGGCAAAAATGGAGCTCTGTGATGGCCGCAGCAAACGCCAGAAATTGGCTTGTCGACCACCTTTGGAGGATTCCTGCACACCATAGCATATTTTGTGCGCTCCTCGAGCACCCGACGATGATCTCCGCGTGCCCTTGACTCAAATATTCAACTTTTCACCATACCAAATACAACCAAAGGTCAAAAACGTCCCCCGAGGATTGATCAAGTCAGTCTCGAACGCCGCGCAAAAGGAGCAGCAAAAAAGCATATATATGTTTTATAACAAAAAATATATATAGCAGTCAAGTTGGCGATACTTTCGTGAACACCTAAGAATGCATCTAAGCATACCAAGAGTTGGGATCAATAGAGGGCACTGCAAAGAACGTGTCTAAACAAAGAGCAACAAAAACAGGGCTCTGTACCAGTAGTGGCAATGCCCAAAAGATGACTGCCGACATCCTTTTTCTGCAGTCTTTCCTATGTCGCTAAGCTATGCAGAAGGGCAAGGGCAACTCATTTGACGTTAAAAAAATTGAAATAAAATGAAGATATGGGCTGGAAAACATCACAGCCGAAAGGGCATTGGACATCTGCATAAATATGACTTGAAATCAAATCTCCTCAAGTTTAAATCAAATTGCACGGAAGAACTACGTCATGACTTAATGCTCATTTATGAGCTACGTAGGAAACTCGATGCATATGAAATTCTCATCGAGTTCAGTCGTCCCAAGCCAAATCTCAAGCTTTCATTAAAGCCAAAGTGTTCCTGCGAGCTTAATACAAAGCTTTGGCTCGATGAGTTCAATCGTCTCAAAAATCAAATTTCCATCAAATCTAAAGTGTCCACTCTTACTCAATACAAAGGTTCCGCTCGTCGAGTATTGGTCACACCAAAATTCAAAACCAAGTTCCACCAAATTCAAATTTGTCCTTTTCAAGAACTACGTAGGTTTGATGCTCTCAAGAGCTACGTAGGAAACTCGATAGCGGGTCATACAACAATCGAGTTCAACCACAAATCCCAAAAGAAAAGATCAAATGAAGTTGCTTCAAGTTCCAAGATAGAACTACGAAAGATTTGATCCCTTTCAAAAGGGTACGTAGGAAGCTCGACACAAAGCTAAAAGCTCGTCGGGTTCAATCGCCCCAAACAAAGAAAATTACATCGTTTCCTATAGAACTACGAGTGATTTGATTCCGTCATCACGGATACGTAGGAAGCCCATATCCGGGTCCAATCGCAAACCTCAACGGAAACAAATCAAACTCGATACTCTATCGAGTTGAAATCCAAACACATAAACCTAAACACATATACCCCAAACACATAACCAAACTCAAATCAGACACCAAGTCTAAACCAAATCAAATCAAAACACCTTACTCTATACCAAACCAGACACAAAGTCTACCCAAACCAACCCCAAATATAGAAACTATATATCTTCGAACTACGTTGGACTTGATCCTTCTCATGAAGGTACGTAGGCAACCCTCGTCAACGGGTGCAGTCCAAGCCACCAAAAATCCAAATCCTTTTCCATTTAAAGTATCCGCATCACTAGTACAAATATAGGGGGTGGAGCACAGTAAATTGGGTACGGTTTTTGACAAGCGTGCTTATTTTTTTATTTTAAGGACGGTTTTATATTAACAGTGTGTTCCCAACCCCAAATTCAACTATAAGCAACACACTTTTCCATAAAATCGTTCTCGTTTATTTCTAAAAAATATTTAGACCGGTTTTTGTGTAAAACGTGCTTAAAAAAACTCAAAACGAACACGTTTTAATTTTAAAAGTGTGTTCCCAAAACCAGATTTGACTAAAACAAACACGCTTTGGCGGCTTTGCTATAAAACCGTTCTCATTTATTTGGAAAAAGTATTTAACCCGGTTTTCGTGTAAAGCGTGCTTAAAAAAATTACAATGAACACAGTTTAATTCTCAAAGTGTGTTCCCAAAATCAAATTTAACTAAAACGAACACACTTTTCTTTTAACTAGAGGGAACACATTTTTCTTTTAAAGTGTTCTCATTTATTTTTATAAGACGTTCTCGAAAAAACTATTTTTTTTATATTTATAGTTTTTTTAGGAATTAGATTAAGTAAATGCACAAAGTTACAATAAAATTCCGTAGCTCAGGCGGCAAACGTGTGAAGCGGACGAATTCAGTAGGAGGGTGCAAGAGGTGTAGGGTTCGACTCTTGGTTCGAGAGGTTGGACAAGTGTTGAGATATATAGAAAAGAGTACATTTTTTTTATTTAAAGTGTGATTATTATTAAGCACGGTTTGAAAAAAAGTGTTCTTATCATTCGAGCACACTTCAATTGAAGCGTTCTTATAATTCGAGCAGAACGGATATTCCCTGTATGACAATTTTAAGAACGCTTCAACATAAAACCGTGCTTAAAATATGGGATTACGGTTAAATAATAAGCGTGCTTGTTTGGGAGCGCACTCACTATAAGAACAACACGAGAAGTGTGCTCCAATGCATAAAAAAAAGCGTGCTCTGGTCCCCCCTTTTGTACTAGTGCATGATTTAAAATTGCGAGGAAGTACAGATAAGGGTCGAACTTTATAAAAATTTTCAAATTAAAATGTGTTATGCAAAATTGTTCCTTTAACAATTTTTGCTTAACATCGGCAAAAAAAAAACCTCTTACCATGGCTGATGGCTAATGCCCCACCGAGTCGAGTACATATGGCATTCTAAAATCACCAACAACCTCTCATCGGGATTATCGCCCCTCCAAGTCATTTACAGAGGGGGTATTCCCCCATTAGAGCCCATCCTGAGGGCTACCCGGCCTCTCCAACGAGGCCATACCCGAGCCAACAGGGACTCCTTGGGCCCTCTCCGCACCATCTAGATCAGGCCTTAGCAGCGGGATCATCGTCATCATCCCGACACAGGCATCCCGCCATCATGACACCTACATGTGTGTCACCTGCCGATCCCAACTGGTACATGGATAGCGGAGCCACTGCGCACATGTCGCACAACCCAGGTATAATTTCTGTCCTTGAGTCTTTCTACCTCCATTATTGTCGGCAATGGTGAACACATTCCTATCTTGGGTCTTGGACATACTACATTACCAACTCCTACCATAGACCTAAGCCTTAACAACATTCTCGTCTCCTCTGGCTTAAGAAAGAACCTTGAATCCATTCGTCGCCTCACCACAGACAATAATATCTCCATTGAGTTTGACCGCTTTGGGTTTGGTGTCAAAGATTTCACAACAGAAGCCCCGCTCATAAGATGTAATAGCGCTGGAGACCTCTATCCTGTCACCAAAAACATACATCATGTCACCTCTCCTACAACAACCAATCTATCAGCAGTTGCCCGTTCGGCCTCTGTTTGGCATGCTCGTCTTGGTCACCTAGGTTCCCCTGCCTTTCAGTGTCTTCGGTCCAGAGCTATTCCATGTGATCAAGGGCCGAAACCTACCAGTTGTCCTGCATGCCAACTCGGCAAACATTCTAGTTTGCCGTTTAGTAATTCTGTCACTCCTGTCTTTGCCCCTTTTGACATTCTTCACGGTGATCTATGGACATCACCTGTTGTTAGTCATGATGGGTTTCATTATGTGCTTGTGCTTCTTGATGCTTTCTCTCATCATTTGTGGATCTTCCCCCTCAAGTACAAATCTGAAGTTGTCTCTCACTCCATTGCCTTTCATACATATGTTCGCACCCAATTTAACCTCTCCATCAAATCCTTTCAATGTGACATGGGCAGCAAATTTAACAACAATGCCCTCAAATCGTTCTTCTCCACTCATGGGATTCAGTTCATATTCTCTTGTCCACACACTTCATCTAAAAATTGGAAGGCCGAACGAATAATCGGCTCCCTCACCAACGCTATGAGAACTCTTCTTATCCATGGCCATGTCTCCTTGACATATTGGCGTTACGCAGCCGAGACGGCATGCTATCTTCTCAACATCACCCCTTCAACGACTATCCAAAATTGGTGCCCAGCTGAAGTCTTATATCGCGCTACTCCAAAATATGACCGCCTCCGTGTCTTTGGGTGCTTATGCTATCTCAATCAAGCATTTGTCGCTCCTCATAAGCTCGCACCACGTTCCCTTCCTTGTTTCTTCTTGGGCCACCCCTCTCATCATAGGGGGTATAGATGCTTTGACCCAATTTCGAAAGGTGTCATTATCTCTCGTCATGTAACGTTCGATGAGACTAGTTTTCCTTTTTCCAATCTCTCCACATCCTCCTCATCTGGTGACTATCCTACCCTACCTCTTCTCCACCAATTATATCCATCTTCCTCTCCGCATGTTATTACATCTCCGGTCCGAGCACCCAACCCTCCTTTACCACAACCTGCGGCACCTATCCTGCCACATCCAGCACCTATCCTACCACCTCCAGCCCCCTATCGCTCCCGAGCTGTCACCTCAAGCCTCTGTCCCGACAACTGTAGCTCCTGCCCTGGCACCTAACCCCACCCAGCCGGTCAACCAGATCCAAACTCGAAGCATGAGTGACATCTTTCGATCCAAACAAATTTTTGACCTCTCTGTCTCTCACATATCTCCGATCCCTACCTCCCACAAAACAGTTGCATTAGACCCAAACTGGAACGCTGTCATGCTTGATGAGTACAAGGCTCTTATTAACAACAACACTTTGGTCTTGGTTCCTCGGTCTCTTGGCACCAACATCGTGCGGTGCATGTGGCTCTTTCGGCACAAATTTCTCTCTGATGGATCTCTTGAGCGCTATAAGCAGTGTTCTAAAAAATGGCCTTAGCGGCCGTCAAGACAGCGCCAAGACGCTTGGCGGACCCATACCGTCCTGAATTCGGCCTTGGCGGTGTAGCTTGGCGAGGGAGGGTCTTGGCGGGAATAGAACAACACCTTGGCGGCCTTGGCAGGTGCAAGACGGAGACTTGGCGGCCTTGGCAGGTGCAAATCAGGCTTGGTAGGGAAGAGTTTTGGCGGGCACGGGACGGAGGCTTAGCGGTCTTGGTGGTTTTCAATTGAGATTATTTAGTTTTTGTGCTTTCAAATTTCTCTATTATGAAGTCATGATACTTATTTGAATACATCTATATGATTTTATATTTGATTCAGACAATTTTAAAAAGGGTCATGATGATTTTTTATTTGATATGTTATAAACTTAAAATTAATACATAGTTTACTACCTAATATATGTTTTATAGATAGGTTATGGGATAATTATAACAAAATAATCAAAAAACTGTTTTATCTGCCAAGAACCGCTAAGAAGGCCGCCAAACTATCTTGGCGCTTAGCGGTACCCTGCCGCCAAGCATCCGCCGAGCATTTTTTAGAACATTGGCTATAAGGCGCGATTGGTTTGCCAATGGGAACTCTCGGCATGTAGGGGTTGATTGCGATGACACATTTAGTCCAGTTGTCAAACCGGCTACCATCCGTACCGTCTTGCATCTCGCTGTGTCCAGGGATTGGCCTATTCATCAGCTTGATGTCAAGAACGCGTTTCTTCATGGTCATCTGAATGAGCCGATGTACATGTTCCAGCCGTCTGGGTTTGCTGATAGGACCAAACCAGACCAATTTTGTCTCTTGAAGAAGTCTCTGTAGGGACTTAAACAGGCACCTCGGGCATGGTACCTTCGCTTTGCTACTTACCTACACATGCTTGCCTTCGTCAGTAGCAACAGAAACCTCCTCTATGTTTGTCTTTCGCCGAGGTAATCAGCTTGCTTATTTTCTATTATATGTCAATGATATCATCTTTACTGCATCTTCAGAGACTCTTCGGGCTGCCATCATCAATCAACTCAGCAAGGAGTTTGCTATGTCTGATCTCGGGCCTCTAAGTTTCTTTTTGGGAGTCTCTGCATCTCGATCTGCATCTGGTTTGTTTCTCTCCCAGGAGAAATATGCCAAGGAGATTATTGCCAAGGCTAACATGGCTAAATGTAAGCCTACTGCAACACCTGTTGAGACAACAACCAAACTGGCCTAAGCCGCGGGTCAGCCTGTGTCTGATCCGACTTTGTATCGTAGTCTTGCTGGTGCTTTACAATACTTGACATATACTCGTCCTGGTATTAGCTATGTTTTTCAGCAAGTCTGTATATTTATGCATGACTCCAGAGAGTCTCACTTTCCTACTCTTAAGCGCATTATCAGGTATGTTCAAGGTACTACTTCTCTTGACATCGCTATTACACCATCAGCTTCACTGCTCTCCATGGTTGCATACACGGATGCTGATTGGGTTGGTTGTCCGGACACCAGACGGTCTACGTAAGGATATTGTGTGTTCCTCAACGACTCTCTTGTTTCTTGGTCATCCAATAGACAACATGTTGTCTCCTGCTCTAGTGCTGAAGCGGAGTATCGTTGTGTTGCCAATGTTGTCGCTGAGTGCTCCTGGCTTCGCAACTTACTGCTTGAGCTCCACTGTCCGCTCAATCAAGCGTTTGCTGTGTATACAGACAACGTCAGCAATACTTACCTTACTCACAACTCGGTTCACCATCAGCGAATCAAGCATGTTGAGATTGACATCCACTTCGTTCGTGAGAAGGTGGCTATGGGTCATGTGCGTGTTTTACATGTCTCGTCCCCATTGCAGTATGCTGACATCTTCACCAAGGGTTTGCCTCGCCAATTATTTCTTGATTTTAGATCCAGTCTCACTATCCGCTGCCCTACTGTTTCGACTGAGGGGGTATGTTAGATGTAATATAGGCCCATAGGCCCAATACTCCAATAGTCATTAGGTGATGATGTAAACCTCCTATATATATATATATATATATATATATATATATATATATATATATATATATATATATATATATATATATATAGATAGGGGAGATATCTAATGAGTAGTGACATTTGGGTGAAAAGATGAGAAGTAAGCCTTATACCCTTTAGATTAAAACAATTTTTTTTATATGGATATAGGGGACATATCTAATGATAAATATATCAATGTTTTTTATAAATTATTTTTTATGCTATTTTTTTAGATGATGAATGAAAAAACTAATTTAAATTAGCATAAAAACCCTAAAATGAACCTTAAATCACCATCTAGATAAATAGAGTAAAAATAATTTTTAAAAAAAAACATTCATATATTTCTCATTAGATATGTCCCCTATATCCATATAAAAAAATCATTTTAATCTAAGGGGTATAAGGCTCACTTCTCATCATCTCACCGAAATGTCACTTCTCATTAGATATCTCTCTCTCTCTCTCTCTCTCTCTCTCTCTCTCTCTCTCTCTCTCTCTCTATATATATATATATATATATATATATATATATATATATATATATATATATATATATATATAGGTAAAGGTTCAAATGAAAATGGGGCTTAAGATGAAAATCCCTCTTAAAATGAAAATAGTCTAATTTGGATGTAAATGGGCCTAATTTAAAGATAAATGGACCTAATTAAATGAGTAATGAATAAATGGGCCTAATTTTGGTGTAAATGAGCCTAATTTTATGAGTAAATGGGAAAATGGTTAAATGACCCTAATTATGGGGTAGATTTCACACGCCTCCCCCAAACTTTCCATTCATACGAATATTGCCCTTATTTCAATTATAAAAATTACATATTTTAGCCCGTAATTTTTATTTGAAATAATATTGTTAGGTGCAACTATAATATTAAAAAAATACAACAAGAATGTTACATCACAATTTTTGTCTTTATTTTAAAAAGGGAAAAAGATGAGATTACAAAATATAAAGTGAACAAATAATACAATAAATGTTTTTATTAATAAATGTGCATTTTCATAATGTGTCCTACCAAAAATTTTCTTTATGGACCGCTATTTTATGAAAGTTTTGTACTTTAATGCAACATGTGTCATTAAAAGCCTATTAGCTCAAAAAAATGGTATAGTGATGTGCCCATGCACAAAAGTTCGAGTTCAAAATCCCGTATCAGCTATTTATGGTTGCTTTTTTTGTGTTCCCGTTCATGAATAAGATTATAAAGTGCAATAATAAAATGATAATGTGCACAAATAAGATGATATAATGCATATATAACATTATATTGTGCAAATATAACTTTAAGTTGTGCAAATATAACACTATGTTTTGCAAATGTAACATTATATTGTGGATATCTAATAATATAATGTTACGTTGTGCACATATAATATTATGTTGTGCGAATATAACATTATATTGTGCAAAGATAACTTTAAGTTGTGCAAATATAACACTATGTTTTGCAAATGTAACATTATGTTGTGCATATCTAATAATATAATGTTACGTTGTGCACATATAATATTATGTTGTGCGAATATAACATTATATTGTGCAAATATAACTTTAAGTTGTGCAAATATAACACTATGTTTTGCAAATGTAACATTATGTTGTGCATATCTAATAATATAATGTTACGCTGTGCACATATAATATTATGTTGTGCGAATATAACTTTAAGTTGTGCAAATATAATATTATGTTGTGCAAATAAAATTATAAAGTGTGAGAATAAAATGATGGTGTATGAATAATAATATGAAGTGCATGAATAAGATTATGAAGTATACAATTAAGATTATAAATTGCGTAAATAAAATGATAAAGCACTTGTGTACTTGCGTAGGAGTTGGGCAACAACGAATCAAAGATGCGGATTGACAACTAAACGCGAATTGGAGTGAGTTTATAAAATATGAAATAATTTTGTAATTTATTAAAATGAGATAAGGGTGCGTTTGGGAAGAAAGGGGAAATATGGGTGAAAATTGTAATTTGATCACCCCCTTCCTCACATCGAGAGTAATTTCAGGGCGGTGGTTGCACGGGCGGACTTCGGCAAGCTCCTGGTGGCAGCCTAGGGCACGGTGGCGCAAGGTGGAGGCAGATACGGGACAGTGGTGGCGTGACGAGTCCGTTGGTGGCGATCGTTGGCGGCTTCGGTGGCGGCAGGTCGGCGGTTGAAGGCGGAGAAGCGGGAGCTCTGGTGTTGTTGGGCGAGGCTTCCATGGGCGATTCCGTAACTTATTCCATGGGAGCTCCGCCTGAATGTTGGTTCCCACCTCCGACAACACCAAGGAGATCCAACGGGAGCAACGCATGTCCGACATTCTCCCTAAACGACGAGGTCTCCCAAGTGCAAACCTGTAGGATTTGGAATCGAAGCTTTGATTTTGTGAGGAAACCTGTGACTGAACGAGAGCGAAGACGAGGGAAAGGAAAACTGAAAACTTTCACTTAGCTTCATCTGAACGAAATGACGGAGTACATATACAAGCCAGATCATGGGCTAAGGCCCAAACCACAAAATAGGCCCAATACAGAATGTGAATATGTGTGAATATGTGTAAAGCTATCAGATATGAATCTACAAGTCTATCACCCCCCTTCAAGAGCGAGCCGGGGCAGAGACAAGGCCGATCTTGCGCAACAATGGTTGAAGACGAACGCCGGCTATGTTCTTCGTAAGGAAATCAGCGAGCTGAGACTGAGTAGAGATATGAGAAAGCGTGATCAAACCCTCAAGCAATTTCTCGCGAGCAAAGTGACAATCCAACTCGATATGCTTGGTGCGCTCGTGATAAACCGGATTTCGGGTGATATAGATCGCTGCTTGGTTGTCACATCTAACCGGGATTGGAGTGATTTCAGAGACACCAATCTCAGCCAACAGCCTGCTCAACCAAGCAAGCTCGGTGCAAACACGACGAATGGAGGGATACTCGGCCTCGGCGGACGAAAGCGAAACAGAAATTTGCTTTTTGGATTTCCAGGAAAGCAAACTTGAACCCAAAAAGACTAGATAGCCACTCACCGATCTCCGGGGAAAAGGACAGCTTGCCCAATCGGCGTCGCAAAAGGCTTGGAGACTAAAATCCGGAGTAGCAGTGAGAAGGAGCCCCTTGGACTTGGTACCTTGAAGGTACTGCAGAACGTGGTGTGCAGCAGCAAGATGAACATCACTAGGCCGCTGCATAAATTGGCTAAGTAATTGGACTGTAAACGCCAAATCCGGACGAGTATGCACCAAAAAATTGAGCTTTCCTACTAAGCGACGATAGACAGTAGGATTCTCGAGCAAGGACCCATCAGTAGGAGACAATCGAAGACTGGGATCAAGGGGACTGACAACTGTACGAGCAGAGCAATTAAAATCTCGCAAGAGCTCATCAATGAAGCGCCTCTGAGTAAGAATCAAGCCATCAGAAGTTCTGAGAAATTCGATGCCAAGAAAAAAATGCAGCTCACCAAGATCTTTAATACGAAATTCGGCATCAAGGAATGATTTGAGGGCCTCAATCTCACCAAGATCACTACCAGTGAGAATCAAGTCATCAACGTACACTCCAACAAAAACGTCACCAGAAGATTGCTTTTTATAAAACAGGGAATAATCATTCCGAGACTGGGCATAACCTTGAGCCTTCAAAGCGGAAGAGAGACGAGCATACCACTGTCGGGACGCTTGCCTCAATCCATATAACGATTTCTGCAATCGACAAACTAAGCCATCACCTTTGACAGACAAACCGGGTGGGAGCTTCATATAGACCTCTTCATCGAGGGAGCCGTGCAAGAACGCATTGTTAACGTCCAATTGAAACGTTTTCCACCCCTTCTTGAGGGAAACCGAAAGCAAAGCACGAATAGTCGTCATCTTGACGACGGGAGAAAACGTTTCAGTGAAATCTATCCCTTCCTTCTGCGTATATCCCTTAACCACTAGACGCGCTTTATAGCGTTCAAGGCTCCCATCAGCCCGTCTCTTAACCTTGTAAACCCATCGACAACCGATAGCTTTCATGCCTTTAGGTAAGGGAACTACTAACCAAGTTTTATTTAAATCCAGAGCCGTGAATTCAGCCTTCATAGCGTCTTGCCATACTTGGTATTGACAGGCCTCATTATAAGAAAACGGCTCAAAATCTGGAAGAGAATCAGTTGGAAGAGATACCTCTGGAAATTGAACTGTTGAGGTGATTGTATGACAACAGGTGAACATAGTGTCACAAGCGTGACCACAAACATAATCTGATAGCCGAGCTGGAGGGTGTGGAGTGCGAGTGGAACGTCGAAGAACAACACCTGCAGGCTGATCAACCCGAGCAGGAGCTGATGGAGGGGGACCAGACACAGGAGCATCATATAGGCTAGCATCCGAGTCACCACTGATGGAAAAAGAAGCTGGTGTTTGTGAAGGCAAACCGGAAGGCAAGGCGGAACCAACAGATTTGTAAGGGAATATCCGCTCCTGGAAAACAACATCCCGGGAATGAAAAATGGAATTGTTGTCAAGGCGAAGAAGCTTATAGCCTTTCTTCCCAATTGGATATCCCAAAGCAACACAAGGAACAGCTCTTGGAGAGAACTTGTCCCGGCCCTGCTGTAAAGAGGAAGCAAAGCATAGGCTTCCGAAGCAGCGAAGAAAATTATAGTCTGGAGATATTGAATACAACAACTCAAAAGGGGATTTGTACCGGAGGACACGGCTAGGCAAACGATTAATGAGATGAGCAGCTGTCAACACACTATCGCCCCAGAAAACCTTAGGCAAACCCGAATCAAACATCAAACTCCTCGCGATTTCCAAGAGGTGGCGGTGCTTCCTCTCGACAACTCCGTTCTGCTGCGGTGTTGCAACACAAGTGGTTTGATGAATGACCCCCTTGTCTAACAAGAACTGAGCATGGTCAGCGCTGCAGCCAAGCTCAAAAGCGTTGTCCGAACGCAGCACTTTCACTGGCTTCCCAAACTGTCTCTCAGTCATGGCCAGGAACTGCCGAATGACAGTAAAAGCATAGCTCTTTGTAGGTAGCAGCTGTACCCATGTAAACCTTGTGAAATCATCTACCAAGGTGATAAAAAAACGATGACCATCATAGGTGGGAAGCCGATACGGCCCCCACACATCAACATGAATCATATCAAAACAACCTTGAGTATTAATAGCACTGTCAGGAAAAGGAAGGCGAGTTTGACGGGCTTTGGCACACACGTCGCAAGCCCGGAGTCTATTATTACAATCAACATCAACAGTAATAAAAGGGAGAGTTTTAAGTTTGGAAACTGGGAGGTGTCCCAATCTCTTGTGCCACACATCAGCATCCACTGCTGCAGCAACTTTATTGAAAGCATGATTCGAAGCACCAGAAGAAGCAGGACATGAAGGTTGTAACAAGAAGAGGTCTCGCACACGTTCACCAATCTTCACAGGCGCCTTCATCATAGGAGCCTGCATATAACACCCTCTTTCGGTGAACAAAACAAAGCAACGCAGATCTCTAATCATCCTTCCAACTGAAAGGAGATTGCAACTAAAACTGGGAATGAACAAAACATTCTCCAATGTTAAATCCTTCATAACCTCAACTGTGCCAGCAGTAGTAACAGTTGTGGTTTCATTTGTTGGCAAAGTGACAACAAATGGCTTGGAAAGTGTATAGGTGGATGTGAACATTGAAGCTTCACCACACATGTGGCCACTTGCTCCACTATCCACAATCCAAGTAACTCCATTCAAAACTTGTGAGCTGAGAGAGGTACCTGAGAATCCGGCAAAATCGTCTGCAACTGGCTGCCTATTCTGTGTACCAACACCAGCAGTCTTCAGAAGGCTCATGATCTGAGCTAGCTGTGAAGAAGTAAAATCTGAACTCCCTCCCTGAGTGGCGTTTCCTGCAAATTTGCCATCTCCGGTAGGTTTCTTATCTTTATCCTTCCCATAGCCAGCAGGAAATCCAATTAAGAAAAAGCATCTATCCACTGTATGATTGGTCTTTTTGCAATTTGTGCAAAACAAAGGCTTACGATCAGAGTTGTTCCTAGTAAAACCGACTTGTAAAGATCCCTGTGAGGATCCGGACCCTGCAGCCTTAGAATTCGCGGAAGATTTCACAGCCATAGAAACTGCATCTATTGTGGTTCCAGACTTAGGAGACGGTTGTACACTGGCATGTGAAGACAAACCTTCAAGAGCATCAGATCCATGCTTGACTGTTCTCTGATTCTCCTCCTGTGTCAGCAGAGAATAAACTCGATCCAGGTTTGGCAAGGGATCCAACATCAACACAGAACCTCTAGCAGTGAGGTAAGAATCGTTTAATCCCATCAGCAAATCAATTACACGGTCATTCTCTTCAAATTTCACCATTGCAGGCGCAGCGCCACAAGTGCAAGGAGGTATAGTTCGAAAATTATCCAATTCATCCCATAAGGCCTTAATCTTATTGAAATACGAAGCAAAAGAGGTCGTACCTTGCTCCAAGCGACTGAGCTCCCTTTTGCTGGCAAACAGTTGAGTACCTCCAATTTTTCCAAATCGTGACTCAAGCGATTTCCAGATTCCTTGAGCCGTATCTATGTAAATCATGCTGCGCTTAACCTCTGTGCTCAGGCTGTTCAATATCCACGCCGTGACCATATCATTGCACCTCCTCCAAAGAACAAGCTTCGGAGAATTCAGATCTGGTCTCGAAATGTCTCCATTGAGAAATCCGAGCTTGTTTTTAGCAGACAAAGCGATGAGGATAGATCTCCTCCATTCACCGAAATTTTTTCCATCAAAAGGAGGAGTAACCAATACTGTGCCTGGATTATCGCTTGGATGCAAATAAAATGGATCGTTTGGCTCAACATGAACTTCGTTTGTCTCCATACGAACTTCGTCAATCGCCATGGATCCGTCGGTCAGCAAAAGGAACCTCTCCGATCAAGGAAAGGAAGAAGAAGCCAGAAATACCTAAATCGATCAAGGATCAAGAGCGAAATCAGATTTCTGCTCTGATACCATGTAGGATTTGGAATCGAAGCTTTGATTTTGTGAGGAAACCTGTGACTGAACGAGAGCGAAGACGAGGGAAAGGAAAACTGAAAACTTTCACTTAGCTTCATCTGAACGAAATGACGGAGTACATATACAAGCCAGATCATGGGCTAAGGCCCAAAGCACAAAATAGGCCCAATACAGAATGTGAATATGTGTGAATATGTGTAAAACTATCAGATATGAATCTACAAGTCTATCAAAACCTTCGAACAAGCTGCAAATTCACACAAGGAGTATGTGGCTATGTGCGATGCAAAATATTTGGATCTCCCCAATTGAAAAGGCGGGACAATTTCTATTTGTTTATAGCCAATTGATCAAATTTGCCTAAAATTACTCAATTAGGTTTGAAGCAGGACTAACTAAATCAGATCCATTCCTAGCTAATCTCATGAACTTCGTTGCCTGTGGTTATGGTGGGACAATTAAAGGGCCTGATCGAGTGTGGGAGAGGGCAATCGACAGGGTTCGTGTTGATGAAGCGCGCCGTCGGAGCACTAATTCGAGGGGACGAAATCGCTGGTGAACTACGCGACGGAGGTGACCTGCTACGGAGAGAAGTACAAGATGACGGGCGGCCTAATTACGAGTTTAATTGGGCTGATTTGACCATTTTCACTTTAAGAGAAATTTTCATCTTAAGCCCCTTTTTCACTTTAATCTCACCCTATATATATATATATATATATATATATATATATTATAATGAAAGTGAAGGCAACCCCCACGGGAATTATTCACTCTGACACAGCCAAGATATTAGAGAAAGCCTACAATGCTTCGATAAAATTGGGGATCATCGAATTCAGGGGAGTCGGTGAAAGCATCGAAATTTAAAGCATTGGGAATGGTGACTGATTTGGACTCCACAAGTCGTACATGCTGCACAACTTCAAAAATATGTTTGGACTGGTTTAGATGGAAACCATTGTAGTCCCGAGAAATATCAATACTAATGTTACCCAATTCAAGTATCATATCTTACATTTTTTCTTGCCACATCATTTTAAGATATTTGAATCAACAGCCATGATACTCACAAAAGTATTTTAATATACATTTCATTTTATTTTTAAATTTTTGTAGGGGTAGGGAAAAAAAAAGTGGTCCCTACATGTTATTGTTCATTGGATAAAACTTATGATATTGTGTAAGAGTGAGTATCATTTAAATGGTACTCACTTGTAATGATTGTCTTGATTCACACCCCAACTCTTACCTTTATTTTTATTTTTTATTTAAAAATAGGGCTATGGTACTCCAAGTACCACCATTAAAGATGCTATAAGAAAGAAGTGAGCATCTTCGAGATCTTTGATGGGAAACTATGAGGACAAAGAGGAGATGAATTTTGTAGCCAGAGTAGAGGTGGATGAGAAGACCAATAGGTCATTAACACGGACAAGGACGAAGATATATTGACTATTTGAATAAAAACTAAATAAGTAGGAATCTGATTTGGAGGAAGTGAAATTAGACTTGTCAAACAGGTCTGGCAGGTTAGGTTTAGGTTGGATCGTCTCGGGTTTGGGTTCATCACGGGTCGGGTTATTTTGAGTTATTGGTCATGAAATGCTCAACCCAAACCCATATTTAACGGGTTCGGGTCGACCCGACAGTTCAAGAGCTAGCGTTACTCATCCAGAATTTTTTGAATGGCATTTACTATTCATATAAGTTATTTAAGGATGATACAAATATGTAAAATATCATTTTTTATTATTATTTGTTATAATTTCATTCTTTTTTGTTTGCAGTATGAAATTATATATAATATATAAATTGATATTTTATATAATTTTTTAGCATATGAGGCTCTCGTCACATTTCGTTGCTGACTGCATTCCAGCTAAGATCGTCGATCTCATTTGTGGGGACGCTATCGGGTGGTGGGTTAATCATAATTAACTACCCCCGAATCCTTGCCTTGTATAAAAAAAAAAGTAAACGACATTTAAAAGTAAGTAGATTTATTTAATGACTATTTGCATAGTTCATAAATCTAAAATTGTTATATTACCCTAATAGTAGTTATATTATTGAAAAGAAGTAATTAATGTTGCTACAATAGTAATATACTAATATGTATTTTTATATACATAATAATATGAAATGTTAAATTATAAGGTAAAGTTAATGATAGATAAAAAAAGATAATATTCAATCCTAATTATTATTACTAATAAATTTCAATATTAGGTTAAATTGTAATTGATTTATGTTTGTACTAGTTCATTACCCGTGCCTTGCACGGCTTATTAATTAAAAATATATATAAATATACACCCATAAGCTCTTAGTAAATAAATAAGTTAAAATATAATAAAAATCCATTAGCATATTTTTATCTGCAAAATAAATATGAACATATTTAGGTCGATTAAATTTATACTTAAAAATCAAATTCACTCAATTCAATTTGCATCCAACTTAATCTCACCTGACTTAAACAATAATTATAGTTCACATCAATCTATAATCAATCTATAATGGATTGATTCAAAGTGAAATAATTCAAACTAAAATTGACCCAATTCACTTAATGTCATCTCTGGTTATGTCGACAACCATAAAAAATAGGTCTAAATTTTTTACAGTTAAAGTTTCATAATTTAAATTGTCATCTCTAACCAAGTTGACAACCATCAATCGATTATATATTGCATGCTCACTAATTGAAATTTAAAAATTAATCATATGAAAAATCAAGAAAGACACATATTAAGTTAATGCTCCCTTCATCTCAAAATAAATATAGGTCATTTGACTTTATTGACCGTGTTTTAAGGTGCTAAAAATTCTATGAATACTAAAAAAATTATTAATTTTTAAAAATAATGTCATAGTTATTATTAATAAGTATAACACTATTTAAAAATAATAATAATAAAACTTAATATTTTATAGAGTTTTTAGCTCTTTAAAAATATTTAGGCAAATTTGCTAAAATGACCTCCATATTCGGAAGGTTTGCAAGAGTAACCCAATCCGGAAAAAATTTGCATGAAAGCGGATATCCGCTTGACAAGGGGAGCCGGTGGCCGGTCACCCTGTGGGGTACAGCTGGACTCCACTCTCGGTGGGAGGGGGGCATCTTTACTCCTGCAAAAGCAAGGACCAATGAGAGAGGAGGGAAGAAGTAGCTGCTGCAGAAGTGGCAGAGGACAGAAGAGAGAGACAGAGAGAGGGAGAGAGAGAGAGAGAGAGGGGTGGTGGTAAAAGTGCAGGCTGAGAGGACAGATAGATCAGTGAGAGTGTCAGTGAGGGGGAAAAATATTGTTTCAACTAAATGACATATTGTTTAAGATAAAACCAATTGAAGAAGGAAGGGTCTGGGGTTTATTTTACGGATCACGGGTAAGCAGTAAGGTGTAACTGGACATCCGTATTCGATAAACATGTCAGATATTGGCTTTAACTGGACACGATTGTAACTACGAAAAACACAGGTCATTAACTACCATAATCGAATGGAGAAGATTTATGGGATAAGCATATTCTCTATAATGACATATTGTTTTACGTGTGCCAATTATAATATTTACCCATACTTGGATGCCATGATCTCATTATCTGCGGCCGTCACTAGCATGCTTGACCCATATTGGAATCGAATGGATAAGATTGACAGTGAGGGGGCATAAACATACTTATAATGACATGGTAAGGTGAAGAGAAAAACCATAGAATAACAATAAAGTGGGTGGAGGTAAATTCGTGGGCCGACTGGTAATCCCATAGTTTTTACTGGACACGAAATAAAAACGACATGACAGACATTAAAATATACTGGACACAAAATGGCGGAGACAAAATCACTTGCATTAATCAAATACGACACAGGAGCAAACATTTAAAAGATAGTAGGAGAGGTCCTCAACATAGAAGACAGTAAAAACCAAACTTAAGGTAACAAGCCTTCAAATTGTGGCTGCGTGGTGAATCTGTATCCATCCCAATCGAAGTGTGGGCGCATATTGCGGGCACGATGGTCAGACGTCTCGTCGCTGAGTGGGAAGTAGACCGTGAAAGTTCGGTTACTCCCATAACCGGACACACCAAGGACCCTCCCGGCCCAAAACCCATCGTTGTCGCGGCAATCGACACGGTCTTCGGGCATGTAGGCGTCGTAAGAAATACGAGGCGGCCGTGGACCAATTCGTTGAACTGGGAGGACCTCCCTCAGCAGCTCTCTTGTGTTGTTGCGTAGGAGGGTCACATATTCGACCTCCCAGTGGTTAGGGTCCAGTTTGCGCACAAGGGTCGCCTCGTAGAACGACCCGAGCATCCCAGACTCACCGCCGACAATCTCTACTCTTTGATTTCGTCGGTATGACGGCGGCGACATTGGTCCTGCATAACATGAAACAAATAAGGTAGTATAATGATACAAGTAGCACAACTGAAATCTACACAAATGAAGTGATCGACAAACCTCCATCGTCTGATTCGTCGGATGATATAACGATGGGGACAGGTCGGGGAGGGAGGCCAGATGAGGAGCTGGGGTAAGAGGATGCCATTTCGTTGAAGGGTTGTTGGAGAGGTTGTTAAATGGAAATGGGGACTTAACTTCACCGATTTGTGGGGAGTATGGATGGTGAATGACTATCATATAAGTGGGGTGTTTGTGGGAAATAGCAACACTGTGCCAATGTGACCGTTGAGGGAGGAAAAAAAGAAACAAAAAGCAAATTGGATTGAATGGCCGTGTTTTGTTGGTCTACAATGAACATGGCAGTGGACTCATCTACACATGACACGTGTCAATTCTGACATGACAAAAGATAAAGTGGGTTTACTTCTTGTCGGTAGACGCTACATGACACCCCTTTAAAACAACTAGCCGGTTAATTAATAGCTACTGGATAACAAACAGTTTTCCACTATACAACTTTAGCAGTGGTTTTAGTAAAATTTTGACCTTTGTATAAAATTTGGTTTCCCACTCACCATTAATACTAAAAAAATGCAAAACCATAGAGAGAGGAGTACACCCATATTAATTTAAAACCACGAAATAGATTTTCAAACAATATATTATGTTGAAAGAAATGAATAAAATTTTGACCCAACAATAACTTCAGAGAGACCGGGGGGGGGAATCTCGCAGAGGGTAGGTAAAGACATTTGATAAGACAGGAGAGAGAGAGAGAGAGAGAGAGAGAGAGAGAGAGAGAGAGAGAGAGAGAGAGAGAGAGAGAGAGAGGGCGGGACAGAGAGATGGCGGGAGTGAGATTAAATCTCTCGCCCTGTCATTTACCCCTTAAGAGAATAAGAGGGAGAGGAGGGAGGAGGGGGAGTCCATAAACCCATTCACGCGCTTGACACCTACTGGGGTTAACTGGACAGACAGCGACTTCTTGGCGGAAATGAGTAAGTCATCCTTCCATTTAGGTTATGCGATACATCTCTCCTCACAATGTGTTCTTCTCCCTGTAAAACTGAATGCCCCCCCCCCCCCACTAACTGATGGAACAGGGGAGAACTCGTCCGTGTGTATCACTGTATTGTTTGGCGGATGGTGGGATTGTGAAGAGGGCATTTGGGTCGTGAAGTCGTCGAGGAGTCAAAAGGCCGTACTGGTAGACGAAAGTATTGACTACGTCTCGCTGAAGAAACAGCTGATGGCCAAGTTTAATGTCGATGGGAGGAGGCATGACGTTGAGCTCACATATGTAAAGCCGAAGAAGGAAGGGTGCAGACCTTTTTCCATTGGGGATGATGAAGACTTGCAGGCCTACAAGTTCGTAAATGGTCTTTCCGGTGAACGATTCTGGCCTATCGACCTCCATGTCTCCCTGATACGCAAGGTTGGTGGCGATTTCACCACTACGGAAGGATCCACAACGGCCCATCCACTCGGGGGTGGGCCACACTTGACCCTAGAAGATCACCCACAGTTACAAACTAAAACCCTCTTGGCAGGGGATGAGGAATTGGAAGTT
This sequence comes from Persicaria maculosa, assembly GCA_963922045.1. Lineage (NCBI taxonomy): Eukaryota > Viridiplantae > Streptophyta > Magnoliopsida > Caryophyllales > Polygonaceae > Persicaria > Persicaria maculosa. Next base: position 54,315,634 of record OY998253.1, read on the forward strand.
GTGGTAGCACAAGGTGTCGATCGAGCAAGAAGAATTGTCCAGTTAGAAACTAAGAGTGTCCAGTTAGAGAGCTCACTTGTCCAGTTAGATAATTCACGTGTCTAGTTAGAACCAAGTGATGCGTTGTACAACGCAGTTGCTTATGACCGTGGGAAGCAGGTCATTTCTGTGAGCAGTGACGTCGAGGATGTAGTCAGCCCGTGGGATCACGACGCGGAGCGAGCGGTAAGGGAAGTAGAGGAAGCATACCAACGCGGAGAAGGGAAGACCGGAGCGTTTCCGACGACTGTGAAACTTGAACCAATAGAGTGGGCGCGTCCCGCTAATGGGAAATTTAAATTGCAGAAGCGCCGCCGCACGTAGCGGGGGCATAGGAACTTCCATCTGCGGGGCCTTTCGGAATGAAGTAGATAGTACGCCCATTTTGGTTAGACGCCTTTCGCAAAGAATTATGTTGGCTATCTGCAACTTCGTATGGGGGGTTTTGTTCTAGTTTGTTCTAGTTCTAGTTTGTTCTATTATGTTAACGGGATGCCATATGACATTACCCCCTTTTGACATGACACTATCGGATTTTGGCATGACAATAGTTTCATATTGACATGACAGTTGCTTCATATTGACATGACATGTCATAATTAAAAAACCAACGAATACAACAATCCAGCAATAAGTACATATCCAAATGTCTAAAACCAACAAACATAAGTGCATAACCAAATGTCTAAACCAACTAACAAGTCTACACAAACCAACAATGTTTATAAAACCAATGGGGGAGTTTTTTTAAGGATCGGATGGGGTTGTAAGACGTCCGTGAAACATGGCAACACAAAGGGCATGGCGGTACGCCGCAATGAATGAATCGTCCAGGCCACGGAACTTGGTGTCACCGGTCGCGAGGAGCTACAGGAAACGGATGGCATATGGACCGCAGTCGCCCCTACATCAAAATAACGAAAATTGCTCACACAACCTGTGCCAATGCTTTCTAAATGAAGAGCCGATAATGACTTACGATTGTTTGTTTAGGGGAATCCCCTTCACCCTTTTGTACGCCAAAGGTTCTGGGACTTTGCCGACCCATTTGACTCGAAGTTCAGGGTGGCCGTTCATCAAAATGGGGAGGAGGTGGGTAACCGCCTTCAGGAGGCCCGGCATATGGCGGTCAGCGACGTGGCTTGTGTCGCAATCGTACACGTCCAATGTCCACTCCGCGAAGTTGATGTCAAGGGCCACCCAGTGTTCGTTCTTCAGATTCCAAGGTGCCAACACGCGGTCGACATCGGCCCAACCCGTCGGAAACTTCTCCTGCAACTTGCCGTCGAAGTATTGGGTCATCGTGTCGTCCCCCTTCACCACCTCAAGGTCCCCCTTCGCGTCCGCCAGTTTCTTCTGCAGGAGATACCCCCACAAGAAATCCAGAACGGCGACCCCTTCGTACTTGTCACCGGCGTTGATGTCCTTCCGCAGTAGGGCGCAAGCTTGCTCAATATGCTGGACGCAAGGAAAAATCTTTATTTTGGAAGACCATATGAGGAAGAAGGTGATGACTCGAACCACAATATGGGAACGTAACTAACCTCGGATGACACCCAGTTGGTCGGTGATTGAAGTGTCCCAAAGAACTGCTTCGCCAGTAGGGTGCCTTCCACCGACCGGACGGGGTCACTTCCGTCCTTCATCCACGCAGCGAACGCATCAGCATCTGCCCTGGTCGCCATGCCTAGCTCGACGGCATCCATTGGCTTCTTGCCCACACGCGGCTTCTTCGCTGGCTGCGTTTCCTCCGCCTGGGACAACGTATCAGGATGTTGACGGGTGCTTCTTCTCGGCCGTATGAGGGGCACCTCAGCCTCAGCCTCAACATCAGAACCGGGTGCCACCAACTCCTCCTGCAACTTGAAGCCCATTGCGCATGACATGACAGTAAACACAAAAAACATGACATCATTTATATATTCACATGACAGTCTCATGCGCAAACCTTGTCCTTGTCCTTCAACTTGTCCTCCTTCAACTTGGCCTTGGCCTTCAACTTGTCCTCCTTTCTCTTGTCCTTGCCCTCGTCCTTGTCCTTGTCCTTGTCCTTGCTCTTATCCTTGTCCTTCCCTGATCCATGAACCTCAGCACATGACCTCTGCGTAAATTAACATGACATATATAATGATAAACATGACATGTATATGAATTGACATGACGATTATGATCTGATACCGGGAGAACCTTACCTCCTTTCCCAGAACTTCCTTGTCCTTGTCCTCCTCCTCCTTGCCGTTATCCTTGTCCTTCACTGATCCCTGAACCTAACCACATAACCTCTTATTAACATGACATATACTGGAATTGGCAAGAACATGTATTGATACTAACATGACATACATTACTAACAACATGACATTTACAGGAGATGACATGACGATTGTGATCTAATACCAGGAGAACCTTACCTCCTTTCCCAGAACTTTCTCTCGCTCCTTCGACTCCCTGGTCCCCTTCCACCGCAGTTCCCTCCTCATGTTTTCAATCGCCTCCTCAAGCGTCGCCATCTTCGAATTTACCTCCGCGGATATACTCCTCAGCAACTCGTCCATCTTTGCCACTAACCGTGACTCTATCTCTAATAGGGTAGCTTGTGTCTGCGTGCCCTCCCCTGATTCTTGTGTTGACCCACTTGCTCCCTTTGGTTGTTTCTTTGCTGAGGGTTTGACATTTGCTGATACGAAAGCCCGGGCTATGTCGTCGAAGAAGTTGTCCCGCTTGTCGTGAGTGTTTCGGGCATCGCGGTATAAACCGGTTGCTCTCTCCACATCATCGGGGAGCAGAAGAGGCCTCACGGCTGCAGGGTCATTGAAGTGCCCCAGCTCCTTCGCCTCCTGCAGTCGGGTTTCGATTGAGGCATACTCGAGGTTCAGGTCTCTAAACTCGTATCGCAGACACCTGGGGTACAGCTTCTCGTCTATGACATTCGCGAATTGGTCGGCCATTGGAGTGAGGGCTTCGTACACCCATAGCTGCAATTACATATTGTCTAGTAAATAATCAGTTAATGTCCAGCCAATAAATGTTAGACGCCTAGTAAACCAGTATAGGGCGTCCAGTCATATCTGTGTACGAACCTGGAAGGCGAGAGGGAAACCCATCAGGCAATAGGCCGGACGTGCATTGGAGCTGCCCTCATCCCGTTGGAGCTTCCTCTCGATTGCACGGTGTAGGAACTCGTTCGTTCGCTCGTAGCAAAGCCAACCCCACGGAAACGCCAGGAACCTGTCAACGTCGCCGACAAGGTCGACCACCCACCCATGAATGTAGTTTTTGGGTTCCTTCCCGAACAATACTCCCTCGACCAGCATCAGCAGGACAAATTTCAATTTTCTGGTGGACAATTTCTCAGATGCCATCGCCACACGGAACTCTACCTCGAACTCAGACATCCTCATCTTTGAAACTCCAAAGAAATCATACACTGCCTTCTCGAACCCGTCGTCGTCCTCGGGCTCTTCGCCATAGCCACAGTTGAGACCGGTGACAATGGCAAACTCAGCTATTGAGAACCTGACGACCGCTTCATGGATCTTGTACCATGTTTCATTCTCCTTCTTCGACTTCAATTGTCGTTGGAGAACATAGTGTACAAGCTGTCCCGAGAACTGGACCCTTGTGCCCAGTCTTGCAATGCCCCCCAACGGGCTGTCGGTCAGGCGCTTCCAATGGGACTCGCTCAACCGGTTGTCAATGTTAACCAGGAGCGCCATCCGGGAGTGTTGGTTAATTTTTGCTTTGAAGTGTCTTTCTTCCTCTACGGCGTACACAGCCTGCACAGACTTCAACATGTCAGCCACACTGCAGCACAACAATCACAACTTACATTACTCCAACGAAAGCCATATTACCGCGCCGGATGTTTGAGCTGTACGGTCTACAATCTTCTTCATACTTCGCTGCGACATTTTTAATATTCACCAGATATCCTGCACAGTGGAAGACCCAAATTCAGTATTCTACACATCAATTCTTCTCCCCCAACCCACGCTTCCCTTCATATCAATATCATATGTACCATGACAGAAACACAATTACACATGACACATACACATATACACATGACACATGGTTGTGAAAACATGACAGCATACGTATTCAATCTGTCCATCTCCATTTGCACACAAGTAATCCTATTCCAGATAATTTCGATTCCACATAAACTTTTCACCCTTTCTACAATTTTCTCTAACCCTAATGCGCCGCATTTCAACCAATTTCCCCCAAATTCCCCCCTAATGCGCCGCATCTACAGTCATAAGCCCCATTTCGCCCAATTCCCACCTAAACTGAACGGATCTACACTCCCCTTATCCTGATAAGTTGGATTCAACAACACAGTTGCCCAATTTCCCCGTTCCCAAAAATCCCCTTCTCTCCCACACGCGCAAACCCCAGTACCCAAACTTTCCACCAATTGTTTTTAACTTGACGCCGGTTACTTCCTACATGACAGGGCGATATTGCGTACTGTCAACCCATTCGACCCCTTCTTCCCATTTTCACACAATCCAAACCAGTTTTGTTTCTTCAAATCTGTTCCTCCCCTACCAATCGAAGCAAAACGTATTTAATCGGCATTGTGAGGGTTTACTTACTTCGAAGTCTCGTCTCCTCTTCTGCACTGTCGTCCTCTTCCTCGCCTTTGCTTCTTCTTTTCCTCTCTCGCTCTGTCGTCTCCTTCCTCTTCTTCTTCCTTCTCTTCTTCTTTTCCTCAGCCTTGCATGTGGAACTGTTGCCCTCTCTCTCTCTCTTCCTCTTTTGTAAGCCGTGAGAGCAGTTGGGGTCGACAGTTTTCAATTGAAACCGCTTCCACTCTCACTCATCCACTCTCTCTCCCACAATAACTTCCCCCACTTCCACTCTCTCTCTCCACAATAACTTCCCCTTTCCTCTCTCTCTCCACCCCGCTTCCTCTCTCTCTCCTCCTTTTACCTTCTCTCTCTGTCCCGGTTAAATCCCCTCTGTCCGGTTAAATCCAACCGGCAATTATGCCTTTTTTTGGTGGGGGGGGGTGTAACCTTTGCAAATGTTGTGGATAGGGGGTTAGGCTAGCAAACCATTTCGGGGTAAGGGTCATATAGTTTAAATCCCTCAAATATTTAATAAAGTCAAACGACCTATATTTTGAGACAGAGAGTATAAAAAATATTTCATTTAGTGATTAATGTGTCTAAAAGATTTATGGAGAAAAATGAAATATTTATAAAATTCCAATAACTTCAAAATCAAATTGTTTGCACATTCTTTCATTCTTGCAATGAAATAATATTTTTCTAATAAACAGACTGCTAGACTAAAAATTGATTTATACTTTTCTGAAACTTATGATTATAGTTCGATGTAAAATATTTACATTTTAAAGAAACTTATTATTATAGTTGGATGTAAAATATTTACATTTTAAAGATATACTTGAATTGATTAACTTATGACATAATTGATTAAAACATTTTTAATTAATGGTTATTAATCGTGATATATCTAATATGGTACTCCCTCCGTTCATTAATAAGTGTCGTTTGACCTTTTGACACGTTTTTTAAGGAGTTAAAAACTATACTACGTATAAAATATTAACTTTTTTATTAATTTTATTAAATTATTTTAAACTTATAACTAATATGTATAAAATTATATAAAAAATCAATTAAAAATTTTATATTTTATATAGTTTTTAGCTCCTTAAAAAAACATGTCAAAAAGTCAAACGTCACTTATTTCTAAACAGAGGTAGTATAAATTATATTAAAATTGATTAAAAATTTTTTGTTAGATTAAAATATCATATAATAAATAAATAAATATTATTCTTCTAAGAGAAAAAAAATGAGTTTTTTTTTGCGTATTTATTATCTAGTTAGATCAGCATATGATTGGCAGCGAGTTGTGCTGCTCCTGGACATGCTCCCGCTGACTCCACTCGCTGGCAGCGAGATCCCAGTCGCTGGCAGCGAGACGTGCTGGCTCCTGGACATGCTCCCACTGACTCCGCTCGCTGGTAGCGAGATCCCATTCGCTGGCAGCGACAGATGCCCAGAAGCTTGTTTTCTCTTCATTCTTCCCTTGTTCTTTCTTGCCTCTTTTCTTTCTTTCTTTAGCTTGCTTTCTTGACTTCACTTGGACATGTTGTTCACCTTTCCTTTGCTTTCTACCATGTCGGATCTATGATTCTGCACAATTCAACCGAAATAGCGTAGATTCCGAACTTTGCCACAAAAACGGTTTAATCTAAATTGACACTAAACATGCATATTCTACAATGCAAATGCATCTAAACTACCCTATAATGCCCATTAGAAATGTGCATTATCAAACTCCCCCACACTTAACCTTTTGCTTGTCCTCAAGCAATGCAAAATAAAGAAGAGCAAAACCATCATCCCACACATATAATCTTCTAGGACTAACCTTGTCAAAAGCAACATCAAAGGGTAGGAGACATGAACAAGAAGGCTAACATCCTAGCATATGAGCGATTCAAAGTCAAAGGCACATCTAGTCCAACCTCGCCGGGATCATGTGTTTACTCTCACTCTCATGTGTTTAGGCTTAACAATGTATCTCTCAACTCAATCTAAAATGCAAAAAGCTACATAGAAATTGACACAAATATCACATATTCTCCACCGTGGATGCCATCACTTATAAGAAACATCAAGAGGTCTTTTATCAAGGTTGTAATGGGGCTTGGTAAGGAATTTAAGGTAGGAAAATATTTAGGCTTGTGGTGCTAAAAATTCGGGAAAAAGGGATCCCTAAGAACAACCGGAAGAACATCAAAAACCAAATACTTCCAAAACCAAAATAACTCAAACTTTCACTCTCAAAACACTCAACAAAAGAAATTTCTCTCAACCATACATTTTTTTAACTCTCACATACATAATCAAATAAAAGGCTCTTATTCATCTTTCTTTTTTTTCTTTTTCACTTTTTTCTTTTTTTTTTTTCTTTTTTTTTTCATTTTTTTTCCTAGAGGCAAAAATACAATAATGCACAATGTGAGGAATAAAACCAAAATTACATAATAATCCAAAACTTATAACTCTTTTAACAATATTTTCTTTTCCACTCAATGTACTAGATCAATCATTCACCAATTCTAATCCTAATTCCCGGATAGGGTAAGGCTCAACATTGGCTAAGAATAAATTTTATGGAGCTTCAAAGGAAAGGCTAAGGCTCAAATTTGGCTAAAAGCAAAGGACACAAATGTAGGGTGGATATGGATAATAATATGGCTAAAAAAATCATGCCTCTATCATTTGAAACTCATAAGCAATAGACATATAAATTCGGCCTTAAATATAGATAACAGTGTCAATCTCAAGAGGTAATTGCGTAAGGAGAGTATAATGTCACACAAGAAAGCAAACGGGAATAAATAAGATGAAAATCTCTTTAAGGCCAAAAATTCTCACTAGGACGAGTTTTGTTGGATTTCAATAATGTCCAAGACTAAGAATCATACTTGCTCAATTGAACTAACAAGTTATGCTCCAATGAAAATCAACACAAGTAGGTGACAAGATTAGCCAATTCAAACATATATGGTAAAACTCATAAAAATAAAATAGAGGACAAACTAAGGCAAGATGAGTATTTGAATAATACATACATACATACATACATATATATATATATATATATATATATATATATATATATATATATATATATATATATATATATATATATATATATATATATATATATGCATGATATTTTCTTGATTTTGTTTTTCATTTTACAATGCAATAAAATAATGGAAAAATAAACATGAATCGATGAATAAAATAACGACAAAATAAACACGAATGCATGAATCTATGAATGTAACCCTCCCTCACACTGAAACTCTTCATTGTCCTCAATGAAAATCAAAGACAACAAATCATAAAAATATGAGAGAAAAAAAATGGGCAAAGAATAACTCACATCATGGAAAAATTTCAATATCGAAGATGACGAAGCTTGGAAGAAGAACGACAAAGAACGATGATGATGAAGACTAACGAACCACGAGCATGGATGAAAGAAAATGACGAAGAATGAATAACATCAACGATGACGACAATGGACGAAGACTGGGCATGAGTCGCGGGCGCGATTGATCAGGCCACGGGCACGACTAGTGCTAGCTTCGGACACTGGGCATCGCTGCTGAATTCGCTGGCAGCGAGTTTTGGTTCGCTAGTAGCAGATGAAATCAGCTCCTATGTCATCTGGGCGGTTGTACTCACTAGAAGCGAATCATGATTCGCTGGCAGCGAATTTAGCACAAATCTCTATTCTCCGATCGTTTTGTTTTCTCTTTTTTTTTCCCTACATGGTTAGCTCCAAAAATATTCCGAAAACAACTATCTACCATATAAAATAATTAGGAAATTTCTAATTTATTAAAGGCAAAACTAATTAAAATAACCCAACCTTTAAGAGGGTGTTAAAAATATATCTCAACCTTTCAAATGTAAAATAAATATTCCGACCTTTATAAGTGATGGTAATATAATATCCTAATGATTTCTCTCCAATAAAATTCTTATTTTATGTATTATATTACGTACTCATGTATTTTCGATTCAAATAAAACATATAAAACTAAATTAGATGAGTTTAAAAGTTTATTTAATAAACTTTTGTAGTTTTAGATTTAATTTGTACCTAACTTTTTATATATTTTTTTAAATCAATAATATCCATAACAAGCCAAATAAAAAAATGTAAAGCAAAATAACATATTTTCAATTAGTAAATGATTAGCTAGTGATTTAACTTATCAAAACTAAAGAATATTTTGTCAGTTATAAACTTTATGTTACTATGAAATTGAAATGAAAATTTAATTATTTAGATTATTTAATGGTGTTCATTTATACTATATAAGAAGTAAATTATTATTATTAAAAAATATATATATATAAAGAATGTAAATTTTTTATTTTTTATTAAATCCAAAATAAAAAAAAATTAAGATAAACTTAAAAACCAATCTAATTTAATCTAATAAACTTGAATGATATTTTTACACAACAAGATATTGAAAATTATATTTTAAATATTTACTTGTTTTATTATATTTGTTTTGATTAAATTTAATTATAATCTATAAATACGTGTTAAATCGAATAATTTAAATTAAATACGTATTAAATTGAATGTTTAGGGGCGAAACCAATCATTTTTGTGGGGGAGAAAAGTTTGGGATATTATATTACCATCACTTATAAAGGTCGGGATATTATCTTACATTTGAAAGGTGGGGATATATTTTTAGCACCCTCTTAAAGGTTGGGTTATTTTAATTAGTTTCGCCTTTATTAAACAACAAAACTAATGAACTAACTAGGAACTGAAATAACTAATTTAGGAAAACTTACCTTGGGTTGCCTCCCGAGAAGCGTCATTGTTTATCGTCATAGACTCGACGGTTTATTCGTCCATGTGTTCAAGACTCACTCGGACATTGCTAACGCTCTCTTTAGCAAATCAAACTCCGGTGCACACCATCTTGGTAGGCAAACACCACATATAAAGAAGCCGAAGTCAAATGATGTGACGTTGAAGAAGGTCTCCAACTCTTCATATGCTCGAGCGTGACTTCTCGCCTAGGGTATGTAGTACCACCAACACAGTTCCGCTCGTGGTTTGTTGAAGTAATGCTCCCAAGGATTTACATGTTCACCAAAATCCACAAAAGTGTAAGAAATATCATTACCTTGCTCGGGAGCCACGAAAATAGGCTCAGGACTTGGTTCCTTGATATGTGAGTTGGGGATGATTTCTATAGGTGGAGTAGGTGCCAAAATACATGGTTCCTCATGCGTGCACTCATGAGACTCCATGTCAAGGGGCATCGGGCTCCCTTCTCCATCTCCATTTGAACCATTGGTGCTTGCGTCTTGGCTTCCCTCATGTATCTCGCCCGCCATTGGTTTGAAAGGTAAGGGTATGGATGCCAAGTTGTAGTCTTCTTCCACCTTCTTCATGTCACCCACGCAAAGGAAAAGATCCCATAATTCCGGCCAATCCAAACCGTAAAAGCCTTCATCTTTCAAAGATTGGGCGAATTCTCGTATCTCGGGAAGCATGCCATCTTGAACGCAAAGTACTTGTTCTTTCACATCATCTTGGATACCCCATGAAGCACGGTCGTCCACTAAATCTTGCACTCTTGCTAGGTAATGGTGAAAATATTCTCCCTGGTATTGCCATAACTCCAACTTCATTGCAAATAATTAGTAATGAGGTGTCGTGAACCGTAAGATAGGTTCACGACGAGGATATATATATAGGGTGAGGTTCCGGTAAAACATTTGATAGAGTGTAACGTGTAACAAGATTTTAAGCGTTGGATTCAAAACTAATCAATGATCCATATTCATTTGAAATATGCTTCATCATAATTACGGTGGTATAGTTGTATGAGATTAGAAAATTAAAAGGTAATAATAAATACATTAAATCTAAATGCTAAAATCATGGTCGATCATCTCAATCGATATGGTACTGATTATCCATCGCTCCATCAAATTGCCTAAGCAATTTTTTTCCAGCCATTAATATACTCAGAAATAGATAGTGACTTTTTTTTTATGGAGAATATATAGTGTTGTTATACGTAGTTCCATTGCATTATTAATATACATTGTTCATCATTTTGGTTCTTAATTATTCTATCTATCTTAATACATATATTATTCATATTCATCTTAGCTATATGGATATTCAATTTTTAAAATATTCAGATTTAATTAATTAATTATTCATCTATAATTAACTAAATATTCATATTTAATTAACTAAATATTTAATTTGCACACTGACATGAAATAAATTTAGAGATAAGTTGGCTGTAAAATATGTATATATATATTAAGTAAATATTCATATATGAATAAGTAAATATTCATATATGAAAAACTAAATATTCATATATGAATAACTAAATATTCAATTCACATATGATGAACCTAAAATGCAAAATAATAAAATATGCATCATTATTATATCTAATTTTCATCTTTGAAGGAAAAAAAATTATTCTGGCCACATTGTATCGTTATATATTTATTTTTAATAAATGTTCACTTTCTTACAAATTAAGTATAATTCATCAACTTTATTTTCCCCTAACCTCTAATTACTTCTCTCCGTTTGAGGATGGAGCTAATTTAGAGGGATTGACCATTAAATATGAATAATTATTGCTTTTCAAATTGTAATACTCCCTCCGTCCTAAAATACATGGCTTTTTAGGCCTTGAACTTTTGTCAAAAATACATGGGCTTTTAGGTTTGTAGGTTAATTATTACCCCTAAAAAATACAATAGTAAGTAAAATTTAAGAGGTCCCCTCTATATAATAATAATTAAATTTAAATATAAATATGTTTTCTTAATTAATGTGCATGAGTCTAAAAGACCATGTATTTTAGGACGGAGGGAGTACTATACAACTCCACCACTACAATTACTATGATACACATTTTAAATGAATATGGTCCATTGATTACTTTTGAATCCAACGTCTATAATTGTGTTACATGTTTCATCCTAAAATTCGTTTCACTCGAACCTTCACCTATATATATATATATATATATATATATATATATATATATATATATATATATATATATATATATATATATATATATATATATATATATATATATATATATATATATATATATATATATATATACAAATATTAATAAATACACAAAACAAAGAAATAAACTTGATTCCCCGGCAACGGCGCCAAGTTTGACGGAAGGAAAGTCGTTGATTCACCTCGCCAAAAATAAATCTCAAACAAACAAACTAGTATAGTATGCAAGTAAGGGGTCGAACCCAAGAGAATCAAGTATTTCTAAATATTGTGTATTTATCAATATAAAAAGAAAAGGTTTTTATGAATGAAAATAAAAGAAAATCATATTGACAAAAGCAAATAAAGGATAGAATAAAAGTGTTTCCACCTACGAGTTCTCGACATTGGTTGGTTTTATTGATCATCGAATCCTTTTCAAGTTATTATCTTTTCCTACGAATTCCTCCCGTCTTGGTTTAAATAGATTAAAAGTCCTACAAGTCCAATTAATCCCTTACACCTCAAGATTTAACAAAGAGATAGCAAATAGTCCCAAGAACTTGAGCATATAAATAACACCAATTAAACACGGTAAATCGATGTTTAAGATATATGTCAACTCCCTACATAATCATGCTTCAAACACGGAATCCACAATCTTTTGCGTGCTACTACGGAAATAACACAAATACGAAAGTATTAAATCCTAGCATGAAATCAATATTATCAAGGTCGCGAATCAAGATAACATCAATAACATAATCAATATCACACAAAGAAGTTGAAAGAATTAAAGAGGAAAAATAAATTGAATTAGAAACTCACAAACCACCAACCAAGTCTTGAAAGTGTAGGAGGAAACTATAAAATTAGCTAAACATGGCTTACCCAAGCTTTCTTCTCTTCAATGGTGATTTCTCTATTTGAATCCTTAGAAAACTACTCCTAAAACATCCTATTTATAAGCCTAAAGCCTTGCATAAACAAGGTAAAAGATAGACAAATAAGATAGAAACTTCCTAAACAAACTAGATAGAAGATAGACTTTCCATGTATAGTTCAGCGTCAAATTCCGCTGGCAGCGAAAATTTCTGCTAGCAGCGAATTGCCTTAAACAAGCCACTGTTGGATTTTCGCTACCACTTTGCTACCAGACTCGCTAGCAGCGAATGTCCATGCCTTAGAATATTTTCAAGCTTCTTTGGTTCCTTCGTTTCCGCTTCCGCGAGTCCACCCTTCCGCTGCCGCGAGAGTGCTCATCCGCCGCAGCGAGTCAAGTCGTCCACTAAAGCGACTCCATTCCCTGGCAGCGAGTTTCTTTTCGTTGGCAGCGAGTTGTGCTGCTCCTGGACATTCTCCCGCTGACTCCACTCGCTGGTAGTGAGATCCCATTCGCTGGCAGCGAGACATGCTGACTCCTGGACATGCTCCCACTGACTCCACTCGCTGGCAGCGAGATCCCATTCGCTGGCAGCGATAGATGCCCAGAAGCTTGTTTTCTCTTCATTCTTCCCTCGTTCTTTCTTGCCTCTTTTCTTTCTTTCCTTAGCTTGCTTTCTTGACTTCACTTGGACATGTTGTTCACCTTTCCTTTGCTTTCTACCATGTCGGATCTACGATTCTGCACAATTCAACCGAAATAGCGTAGATTCCGAACTTTGCCACAAAAAGGGTTTAATCTAAATTGACACTAAACATGCATATTCTACAATGCAAATGCATCTAAACTACCCTATAATGCCCATTAGAAATGTGCATTATCAGTGGCCCAGAAAAGATCGTATCTCTCTCACATTGGTAGGATAGGACAAGGATTGAATGATATCAATCTTAGCCTTATCAACCTCAATTCCCTTCTTAGATACAATGTGGCCTAAAACAATACCTTTCTCAACCATGAAGTGGCACTTTTCAGAATTCAAAACCAAGTTGATGTCAATACACCTCTTCAACACAAGTGCCAAATGAGCCAAACATGAATCAAAATAATCGCCATGAACTGTGAAATCATCCATAAATACCTCAATGAAGCTCTCAATGTACTCAGAAAAAACGCTGACCATACACCTTTGGAATGTTCCTAGTGCATTACACAACCCAAAAGACATTATGCGATATGCAAAAGTGCCGAAAGGACATGTAAATGTAGTTTTCTCCTGATCCTCTGGTGAAATGGCAATCTGAAAGTAACCTGAGTATCCATCCAAAAAGCAATAGTAGGCTCTCCTAGCAAGCCTCTCTAGCATTCGATCAATGAATGGGAAAGGAAAGTGATCCTTGCGAGTCTCAGCATCCAGCTTTCTGTAGTCAATACAAACTCTCCAGCCAGATTGTACTCGCGTAGGCACTAACTCTCCTTCTTTGTTCTCAACAACAGTAATACCCCCTTTCTTAAGAACCACTTGCGTCGGACTAACCCATTTGCTGTCTAGATGGCTTGGCTCCTTCCTCTAGTAAAATTCGGTGCATACATGTAGATGGGCTTATCCCTTTGATGTTTGCGATGGTTCATCCTAGGGTTGTCTTGTATTCCTTAAGCACCTCAACTAACCTACCCTCTTTGTTAAGGTTGAGCTTGTTGGGAATGATGACTGGAAGGGTGTCATTCTCACCTAAGAAGGCATACTTAAGGTGATCGGGTAATGGATTAAGCTCATTTTTAGGCGGTTTGATTTCAGAGGGTAAAAGCTTCTCTTCAAGAAGGGTTAAGGCTAAGCTCTCACTCTTCAGATGTGAATGATAGGCATCTAAGGCTCCTAGGACCTCATGCAAGTATGGTCTCAACGGGTAATCCATGGAAAGCTCATCCAGAGGAGCTTCCAAAGCAACTTGCAACTCATATTTCTTATTCATCTCAAACACATCATCAACAATAAGCTAAATAACATCAATAAAGAATAAAGAATTCTCATCAACAGGATATCTCATAGCATCCATAATGCAGTACTAAACCTTAATTTTCACCATTAAATTCCATAGGAGCTTACCTTCCCAACAATCAATCTTAGTTTTCTATGTTTTAAAAAATGGCCTACCTAAAAGAATAAGTGCATCCACAACACTAGGTTCCATATCCAACCCAATGAAATCAGTAGGAAAAATCAACTTATCAACCATAACTAAGACATCCTCGACAAAACGTCTAGGATAAGCATGAGAGCGGTTAGCTAAATGGACAACTACTCTAGTTTCTTGCAATTCACCAAGTTTCAAGGTTTTGAATAAAGAGTATGAAATCAAATTCATCGATGCACCTAAATCTAACATAGCATGCTGAAATTTAGTTTCACCGATAGTGCATGGGATAGTGAACATACTTGGGTCACTACACTTTTCAAGCATACGCATTTCAATCATGGCGGAGACGTGCTCACTCACATGAACCTTCTGCTTCCCTTTCAAATTTTGCTTCCTCTTGATGGTGCAAATCCCCATTACGAACTTGGCATATCGAGGAACCATTTTGATGAGGTTGAGAAGCGGAATATTGACTTCACACTTAGCAAATGTCTCATACAACTCCTTATCATTATCCGATTTTCTTGTGTCCTTCAAGGCTTTGGAAAATGGGGCTATGGGCTTGAATGGATCAAGGTTAGGCGACGGATTAGGCTTTGGAACAATAGCATCGTCGGACACAACAATCTGATCTTTCAGTGACGGTGTCGCGGCGGCGAGTAGGGTGTCTCACGGCGGCGGCTCAGCATTCAGCATAGGTTCTGGGAGGGGCTCTATCGTGGTCGTGACATCAGTGCCTCGCGGTGACGATTCGCTGCAGTCAAGGGTGTTCTGGCCAGGCTCTTTTGTGGGGGCAACATCAGCAAGTCGCGGTGGTGACGACGGTGATTTCGGACTCCCTTGTCCGACTTCCTCATCACTCTCTACCCAATCCTCAACAACTTCTTCTTGGTGATGGTTAAAAGGAAGTATCTTACCACTTCTTAGATGTATAACATTGACATTCTCACGTGGCAGAGGAGGGATCGATTGCGACAGCAGTGAGTTCGACGTCTTAGCTTTCAACTCACTCACTTCAAGAGTTAATTTCCCTACGGCTTTCTCATAAGCACTCAACTTGTCCATAATCATCCTTAGAGTCTCAACTTGGTCTGGATTGGGTTAAGGAGGGGGCCTTTGTTGGTAAGAAGCATGATTCTGCTAGAACCTTTGGTCAAATCATTGGTAGTTGTTGAAGTTAGAATTGTAAGGACCATTACCAAAGTTTTGACGAGGAGCATAATCTCCCAAGGAATTGACATCAACGACATTCTCCTGGATATGCGGGCACAAATCAGTGGGAAGTGTAGGATCATTGCAGACTCCACAAGAATGGTGAACTTGATTAACTCCTTGCAATGTCGTGGTATGCTTACTCAATTGCTCCCTTAGATCTGTGTAATCATCTTGTGGCTGGTTGGCTTGCATCCTTAAGAATCCTCTAGCTTCTAGAGTCTTAGAGTATTGATGAGATGAATTCGCAAGCCTCTCAAACATATCCATAGCTTCATCTGGCGTCTTAAGCAAAGTATCTCCTCCACAAGCGCTATTCACTAACCCTTTATCTCTATCAGTCAGTCCTTCATAAAGTGCAAGGACTAGATCATCCTCAGTGAGTCCATGATAGGGGCATGCAGCAACAGTCCATTTGAAGCACTCATAATACTCATAAAGTGACTCTGTAATCAGCTGCTCAATACTAGTGATCTCACACTTCAACTTGTTGTGTATGCTAGCAGGATAATACTTGTTCAGAAAAGCTTTCTTCAGCTCAATCCAAATGTGAATACTTCCAGCAGGAAGATAATACAACCAATCGCTGGCTGCATCTTTTAGAGTGAAGGGGAAAACTCTCAAAAATATCTGATCAACATTCAGACCACCAACTCTGATGCGGTCGCAGACAGCATGGAACATAGTGAGATGCTTGTTGGGATTCTTGCTCTGAAAACCATGAAAGTAAGGCAGGAAACCAGTCCATCCTGACTCAAATTTGAATCTAGAACCCTTAGGAAGATCAAGGAGTACAAGAGCTAAAGGTTGAACATTCACATTCGACTCCCAAATTTCTTCCAGAATCCTCCTTGGAGGATCACCTGCATTATGTAGAACTTGATTGTTGTTACCGTTCGGGTTATTAACGTTATCACCCATCTCTTCTGCGCTTTCTGAGTTGGAAGAGTGATCTCTTCGCAACCTAGAAAGTATGCATTCAATTTCTGGATCCAAAGACAAAAGAGATGTGTTAGTAGCACGGGTGTGAACCATAAAATGGTTCACACCAAAGTAAAGTAACAATTAGACAATGAATCAAATAGATGTTCCTCGGCAATGGCGCCAAAATTTGGCGGGAGGTAAACAGTCGTGTGTAAACCTCGCCAAAGAAATTGCCACACAAATAACTAAGTACAGCGATAAGTATAGGGTCGAACCCACAGAGAAATCTAAGATTCAATATAAAAGCTACTTTACCAAAAAACGGGAAATAAGCAAATGAATATGAGAAATAGAACTAAAGATCACGATTGCAATTGAAATAACAAAGCATAAAGATGATGGTTTTGATAACAAATCAATGGAGAAAATAGTTCCACGTGCGCTTTCATTGACATTGGCTGGCTTAATTGGTCCTAGACATAAACACAAGTTGTAGGATTCCTTTAACTTACATTCTTCCCATCTTAGTTTGAGCAGATTAAAGCACAAAGAGCACAATTAATTCCTTACACCTTTAAGCAACCTAAGCACGGACAAAGATTTAACATAAAGATAGCAGAAATTCCAAAGAATCTAGGCATATGAATAACACCAAGTAAGCAAGGTAACTGATGTTTAAGACATATGTTGAAATCCATACTTAGTCATGATCAAACGAAGGTTCTCACAATCCTAAGCATGCTACTACGGAATTCATTCAATGACGAAAGAACAAAAACCTAGCAAGATACTATTATGGCGGCCAATCGCAATAATTTCATCAATAATCGCAAGGGAAGTTCAAATAACAATAGGAAACAACTGAATTTAAGCCACATAAACCACCAACCAAGTCTCCAAAACACGGGTGAAACAAATAACGAACTTAGCCCCTCATAGCGTACATAAATCTCCATCAATTTGATAGAAAAATAAGCAAACTTAAATGGACGAATGAACTACTGTAAATTATGATTCAAGGTCTGAGAATAAGCGTTCTCCCATGTCTAATTCGTGCCTCCCCTTGATAGGAAAGAAGAGACCCCGAAAACCTAGTTACTTTCCTTAAAGATAATGCGGAAATAATCCTAAAATAATATAAAATATCCTAAAAACATTAAAACGAAAAATAATAATAAATGAGTATCAAAATATCTTCCTTAAACCCTAAGGAATAAGTCTTCAAAAGATTGGATTGAATCTTCTTCCGAAAAGATAGATAAACTATCTTATCTAAAACCTATTGCAGATAAACCATCCACAATAATCCTTCTATAGATAAATATCATCTATCGATAGACTTTCTAAAGATATATCTAGATAATTAATCATATCAAACAACAGTCACCTAAAAGAACTTTAGCCTCACCCCCTTGATCATATCTATGGCTCCAAACCTCACTAGTGAAGGCAACCAATCTCCATTATCTTTAGTGAGCAGAAAATCTCTCTCACAATTGGTGTCATCTTTAGGGAAGATATAATCTTTTCCATAAAAATTTTTCATATACCAAAAAAAGAGAACACTTCCAACACCAATGGACTTTCCAGAACCATGTCACACCGAAAGATGATGTCGTTGTTGCCTTAGCCGCTAATAATGAACGCATTACTCTTATGGAAACCACATCCATGGAAATTGTTCGCCAACATGTTGAAGCCCTTGTTATACTAGATGAGGCGGGTGAAAGCAACTAGAGAAGGCTCGTGGAAAATGCATCGAGCAAGGCACCAGACAAAACCAATGCCTCTAAAGCATCTTCGAGAGTAGTGAACATTTCAACCTAGCTAGCTAGAAGGAGTGGACAAGGAAGTTAAAGAATTCAATAGCATGACTAGCTGACATCATCTTTGTTCGACAAGGGAGAGGCAACGAGAGGCATCACCATCACTAAGCCCTGATCGGGTCGAGCTCTGCAATTATCAGGGTGATAGTACTAAGGCGGGAGCAGGAAGATGGCACCGTCTCTAGGAAAAGAGTGCTCCACCGTCCCGGGTGCACCGTCCTCCTGAACGAGGTCAACACATAGAGCACAATAAGCTAGTATAAAGACATCGATGAGGAGAGAGGCTATATAAATCGAAAGAGAAGGTGTCAGAACCACCATTACCCATGGCATAGCAAATACCAAAGTGATTCCAAGTCTACCTCTCATGAACATAAAAGGAAACAACACCATCAACGAAGAGGAGATTAGGAGCATTGACCAATGATATTGAAAGAAGGTTGCGTCGGAGGCTCATGAAATAGAGTGGGGCAACCGTAACCGCTAAGGAGAAAGCCGGAAGTGTGTATGAACATATGTGTTAGCATGTAAATAAAGTGAGAACCGATGGATATTTTAGTACTTTCAACTGATCAACTTGATAATCCGAGAGCACATGTATAAGGTGCAGATCAAAGAGCGGGAAAATTAGTTTTGTAACTCAATTTTCTTGAGGCTCAAAACTCTCTCTTCAATGGAGTTTTGTGAAGGTTTTCTTGGTCCAATTTGCGTCTAGTTTTCGATCTTTCACTTCTTCAAATGGTATCAGAGCACTTTAAGTGAAGATCGTCTTCCTCTGTTGTGAGGATTGGTGTTTTCTGGTTCGGTTTCTGCAGATCTGTGTGTTTCTTCCGCGATAATTCTCGTTGTTTGTTTCTTCATGGTTGGAAGAGATGCGACGACTCAACCAGATCAAGGATCTGGTGTTGGAGGTGATGGTAATGGTGTTGGAAGGGGGGCATTTGTCTTTGTTATTCCTCCAGGTAACAGACGAAGAAGAGGATGGAATTTCGGAAACAATGGCTTATAATTCGGTGATGTGATGCAAGGTATGAATGGTGCACATGTTATGCCATTTTATTTTATTTTTGTCAAATTCAGATCATACATAAATGGATTTGGTATCTACTCCATCTAATGGCTCAATTTTACAAGTTGGAATCGTAGTGTGAAAATGGATTTAGGAGCCAAAGCAAAGTTAGGTTTTATAACTAGAAGTTGCGTTAAACCATCTGAGGATAGTGATGACTATGAGAAATGGATGAAAGCTGATTATATGCTGATGTATTGGTTGATTAATTCCTTGATGAGTGATGTTGCTGAAAGCTTTATGTATGTTTAATATGTGGTGGATATGAGGGCGGCAACGAGAGTCACGCGGCGAGGAGGCAATTCCCCAAATGAACGTGAGTAGGTGGGACTGTGCAGAAGTGTAGTCTTTGACGAGAGTTCTTTGCTGAATTCTAGGAAGTAGACCAATTATGCAGTTGAGAAAGACGTTGTTGTCGAGGAGGTGGAGTTGGACGTCACTCCAATGAAGAGTCATGTACCTGATTTGGTCTCCAACCAATCATTATAGTCAGGTACTACTGAGTCAAACACTACCGAGACAGAGGATATACCACCAGACACAGGAGCAGGTAGAGCGATACATCGGAGTATTGCTCTAGATCGAACAAGAAGCGTTGACATCAGGGGGTCGGCGAGATACAGGTCTAATGATCTGGAGGGATATGCTTTGCATGTGGTCGAGGAGATGGAGGTGGGGGATGATATTCCATCCAACTACAAGATTGTTGTTTATGGAGGTGAGTCAGCACACTAGCAACTTGAGAAGAGAATTGGGGTGAAGAAGGTGGGAACATCTAATAATCCTGCTGATTTGTTCACCAAGCCAGTTCTAGAGAGCAAGTTTCAACATGGTTTGGACTTGCTTAACATCACCATTTGTTGAGTTGCCCTACGGGGTAATCTGGCTCCTCTTACGAGGACAGATATGAGGCAGAGGAATGTTTGGCACTTGTCATGGTGCGTCCGTTTCTGAGATGATTCAAGTCATGGTGGAGATTTGTTAATATGCGTTGAATTGGGCTTATTATCTGTTTTAGGTTTAGGCTCATAGTCTGACTAGAGTTTCATGAGTCCTTATGAGGATAAGTTTGAGGCAGAGGAATGTCTGGCACTTGTCATGGTGCGTCTGTTTCTGAGATGATTCAAGTCAAAGTGGAGATTTGTTAATATGCCTTGAATTGGGCGTATTATATATTTTAGGTTTAGGATCATAGTCTGACTAGAGTTTCATGAGTCCCTATATATACTCATGAAACCTAACAATTTTGTGACCCTAGTTTTGTTTGCCTCCATAATAAAAAAAAAGAACATATTCTTCTGCCCGTGGACGTAGGTAACACATCGTTGCTGAACAACATAAATCTTTATGTCGCTCTTTGTTTGTTTATCATTCTAGTTACAACATTTATTTATTTGATGATGATCATATTCTCATAGGCTCTTTCCACATCAAAGGAATCATATAATAAGAACCTAGTGATCTTCAACACTTCCGACATATTTGAGAATCACTTGATATTCATTGGGTTAGAGTTACTTTTGGAACTTTCATTGAGCTAGTACAATTTATGTGGATTTGTCATTTTCTTAGCTTTAGTAAATGTTTATCTATTAAACCGTATAATCATTCCATCTATTGAACATCTGTTTCACTTGTATTTATCTACAGATTTAAAATAATAGAGAAGTTACTTTCATACAATCTTTTTCTTAATAATCTCATTTCCTCGATCTCCCCCTAAATACCAAGCATTTGATCATTATTATAAAGCTTTAGATATTTGATATCAATAGGCCGGGATTCAAACCCCATGTATCAGTAATCTACATCTTCAAAAATATCACTCATGTTACAAACCGAAAGTATAAAAGAGAATAGAGAAGAGATAGTACTTGATGTGTTTATTAGTGTTCGAAATGACCTTTTTATAGGATCACAAGAGAATTAAGAATTTTTTAAAGTTTATCTAATACCTTCTTAAAATTTATCCAATAGTAATAAATAAATAAAAATACTCCCTATGTTAATTAAAACTTGTCATTTAATATTAATGCACGCTTTTTTAGAATGATAAACACTATATAAAATATTAGCTTTTTTGAACATTAGTTTTTATAAATTCATACCTCATAGTAATAAGTATGAAATTATTTTAAAAAATTATTAAAAATGTTAATATTTTATAGAGCTTTTTAACACCTAAAAAAACGTTCGTAAATAGTAAAACGTTAAGTTTTAATTAATGGATGAAGTATTACAAAACATGGCAAAGCTAATCACGCCCTTAATGTGATGAGTTGCGTGGTCTGGCACACTCAGTTGGATGACTTGGATGAAATAAAACAGGGCAAAGCTGATTTCAATTTTCAAAATGCTTTTTTGGGATGTTCACTTCTGCCAATACATAAATACAGAAAGTGGAAGTGGAATTTCCAATAGATTTCAACAATCCGAAAACAGAATCTCGGTAAAGGTCACCAATGTCAAGACAAAATCTATCCCAACCAAACCCGCAGCTAAAACCAGAGTTCCCATTACGAGTCGTATGATATTATTGGTCATATTTCATTATGTTACTTTCAAAATTATCCCTACCCACTAATATTGATACATGGGCCCTTAACCTGTAAATTTGGCCCCATTGTCCTAATTTTGGAAGGGAATTTCTATATACGGTTAAAATATTGTCAAATATATGGTTACAACACTAATTTTTCAAATCAATAGCTATCTTTGCTTAAAAGGTTAAAAACAATCCGCTCATATCAGTTTCTCATGTCGCTAGATATTCTAGCGATTAGGAGACCCAATGTCAATTGACTGTTTTCAAGTAAAAAATACCTACCAACTTAAAAAAATCAATATCATGACCATATACTTGGTGAAAAAGTGAATAAAACCAATTTAGAAATGATTCAGGTACTCAAGAACTAAAAACACGAAAGTTTATATTCATACTATTATTTGAATTTAGGCATACCATATTTAACGAGTTCATATGATCAATTGTACGTATGACAACGAAAGTCGATGTCATGATCGTGTATTTAACAAAAAATTCATCATTCGAATATCAAACCAATTTAGGAATAATTCAACTACACAAGAAGTATAAACACAGTAGTTCATATTCATACTATAATGTGAATTTAGTCATATCATATGTTAACGAGTTCATAAGATCAATCACACGATAAATATTTTGTTTTTAATTGTTGTTTTGGGTGATTATTTATATACGAGTCTTAGGACATGTTTTCTGAACCTCTTTTTTAAGAGGTGGAGGGGGTGGAGGTGGGTGAAATTGGGTGGAGGTAGGGGAAAATCTCATACCTTTGTGAGCGGAGGTAGGGGAGATGGAGGAGGTGGAGGATCTAAATGAAGGTGGAGGTGGGGGGCGATAAAACACACCCTTAGTATTGTCCGGGCTCAAATAGATGCATCGCTTCATTTGCACATTTTCATAGAACTCTAGCTTCATGTAAATACTCTATGTGAGTAGAGGTGGCAATCAATTTGATGGGGTCAAGTTTAGATATATGCATTCGAGATATTGGATCAGGTCATATGTCAGATATATTGGGTATTTGGGTCAGATTGGGTTCTCGTCGGGTAAGTTCATGTCAACATGGATTTCAAGTTGAGCTAGGTCAGGTTAGGTTCAGGTCGAATCACATTTAGTTTTATTATAATATGATGATTTTTTTTATTTATCTTAATTGTTGGCTGTTAAAATTCATTTATTTAGCTATGCTAGGTCTCATTATAGGTAATTCACATTATTGGTGTGTTTAAAAATGAGAAAATTAAAGTAATTACAAGGATGAGTCGGGTCTTGTTTGGATTGAGTCAAGGACGGGTCATGTATAGGTTAGATCGAGTTTGTCTATGTTTGTATTCATTCGAGCATTGGGTTAAAATGAATCGGACTCAGCTCGGGTTTGGATTCAGATCACGCATGACACTAGATTTTCAAGTTCTATCGGGTCTAAGTTCTGGTAGGTTGAGTTGGGTTCTCGAGTCAAATCAAAATTTTCCAACTCTGCCAGTGAGCATCATATAAAAGATTAGAGTTGGGGCCTCCTCAAGAAAAATAAATGATTAATAGCTAGTACAATCCTCATGTCAAGACACATTTTTTGAAATATAATATTAATAATATAACAAATTACTATTATAAAATAAAATAAAACATTAACAAAGTTAGCATAAAGAAGCTAGGTTGGAGTTGATAAAGTAAAAAATATACAAAAAATAAAAAAAAACATAATATTAAGGTGGTTATGACACCTAAGAAAAAAATTCTTAATTACTTTAGATATAGATAGATAATTAAAAATGTGTAAATTTTTCACTTCTTATCAATTTATGAGAACGCAGAAAAAAAAACTTATTTAATAGTTAGATATAGATTTATATATAGGTATAGATAATATATTAATTCAATGTTTTGAATTAAACCAATTGATTATAAAATTTAGAATATATTAAGAAAAATAACTCTATTATAATTTGATTGGTTAAAAATGTATTGATTCAAATATTTTGAATTGAACCCATTGATTGGAAAATTTGTAATATCATAAGAAATAATTATATATTAATTTAATGTTAAGATAAGATGCTAAAAAAATTAATTATTTGAAATTTATAGTTTTAAGAATATATATAGATATATATAGATATATACAGATTCTCATATACTACTTATCATTTAATTTATAAGTTTATAAGATAAACTAGTACAATTTCCGCGCCATGGTGCGATTTTTTAAACTAAAATCTTAATAATATAAAATATTAGTAAAAGGTAAGATAAAATTCATAAAAATATTTACCATAAATGTATCTTATAAATATCTCAAAAAAAATATTTAAAAAAAAATCTCATGTAAAAGTATAATACATAAATATAGATATTTAAATAACTTAGTAAAGACAATAATATCATTGTAACTTTGTTGAAATATGAAGTGGCATAACCAATATCTAAAATGATATTTGGTATGACATATCATCAGAAAGGTTTACATATTAAGTAGTATATATAGATTAGATATTTATCATATATAAATATTTACATGTCGATTAATAGCAACCATTAGATTATATATATGAAATTCAATGTTTTGAATTAAGCATAATAAATAGTAAAATGTTTAAAATAAAAGAAGAATGTGATTGGTTTAAAAGGAAGAAGAAGAAAAATTAAAGGAAAAAATAGATTGATCTAAAGAGCTAAAAAAAATAAGGATCTCACATATGCTAAAACTCTTTTATTTTAAGAGTGTGTGTGCGCGCGTGTAGTAAATGTGATAAAAATAAAAGAAAAATATAATTGGTTTGAAAAGAAAAGAAGAGGGAGAAAAAATTAATTAAAGAAAAATATTTGAGTCAAGCCCAATTGCTACATTAAATTGAATTCAATGTTTTGAAATATGCCCATAGTTAATTAATATGTTGAAAATAAAAGAAAGAATGTGACTGATTTAATGAGATAAAGGGAAAAATAAAAATGATAATTAATGGAAATAAATAATTAAAAAAGAGCGAAAAAACTTGATTTGTAAAAAGGATAGGATTAAGGAGAGGCTGAGACATAAGGCTTAAGTATTCTAAATTAAGACTATAATATATATAAATATATAGATATATAGATATTATAATAGGTCATGAGTTTGATCTGTCAATTCCTGTCTAATATCATGGGAGATTGAGATGTCCGTCCTGACATCTTACTCTAGTTCCAGTCTTTCGAGATGATAGGTTTCAGTCACGTTTTTTGGGAGATTAACACAATGACGAATCGCATTACTTGACTTCATCATACGGTAGACTCCGGACTATTGACGACACATTCAGAGTTTCAAACTCTCATCCTCAATGACAATATTGGGTGACGTACTAGCCGATGCTAACATCACTCAAACCCTCACTTTGTTAAAAAAAAACATTTAGAATATCTAAATATCTTTCCTAAGAAGAAAATAAAAAGTTGTGTAAATATATTATATACAGTAACTAAAACCAAAACAAATTTGGAAAGAACAGAACATTAAATGAATCTGCATCAACAAATATTGTCCAATGAATCTCCGTCCTTTTCCCAAAGTCATTTTAATTTGGATCCAGTTTGGGTGGAGCTTGTGGAAAATTCTATGGGTAGAGTTTTCTTTGAACTCTATCGGAACGGGACCGTTTTAATTTTGGTACACTTTTTATAATGTAAGAAAACTCTATCAAATATCTTTTTTTAGAGCCCGTTTGGTTAAATACAGGTATAATTCCCGTGAATTTAACTTCTTAGGAATTCAATTCTCATAAATTATACTCCATCCGATTTTTGATATAAGGTATTAAGAGCACGTAATTTAAGGAGTTAAAAACTACGGAGTATATAAACTATTATTTTTTTAATAAATATTTTTTTACATTATAATACTTATTAATAATAAGTATTATATTGTAATAAAATTTAATTAAAATAATTAACATTTTACATAGTTTTTACCTCCTTAAACTACGTGCACAAAAGTCAAACGCTTTATATTTCCAATCGGATGGAGTAGTATTTTATAATCAGGGACCCACAGTTGCATTGGGGGAGGTTAGAGTTCCCAGGAAGGAGCACTTCAAGTACTTGGGCTCGTACGTTCAAAGCGATGGGGGTATTGACAGAGATATAGAGCATCGAGTTCAGACTGGGTGGCTAAGATGGAGAAGAGCGTCGGGGGTGCTTTGTGACAAAAAAAGTCCCAGCCAAACTAAAGGAAATTTTTTAAAAGGTGGTTGTTAGACCGACCTTGTTGTATGGCTCTGAGTGCTGGCCTATCACCAAAGCACAGGAACAAAAGCTGTCAGTTGTAGAGATAAGAATGTTGAGATGGATGACTGGGCACACGAGAGTCGACAGAATCCGAAATGCTGACATCAGGAGAGATGTTAGAGTTGCGAGTATTGTGGACCAATTGTGGGAGTCCAGATTACGTTGGTTTGGGCACGTCAGTAGGAGACCTGCTTCGGCTCCGGTCCGTAGGTGCGAAATTATGAATTTGGGAGAAATCCGTAGGGGGAGAGGTAGACCTAAAAAGAGCTGGTTGGAGGTTATCAGACATGATCTCTCTTTACTGAACCTATCGGAGGATATGACTTCGGACAGAGACCACTAGAGAAGGAGCATTCGAGCTGCTGATATCTAGTGTCTTTGATTAAGTTTTGATTTGAGTTGTGTCCTCGTGCTTTTTTTACGTTCATGCTTCTTCTATGCGCCTTCCCTTTCCTATTTCCTGCTGGCTTTGCTCCCTTCTCTGTGCCCTATTACTATGTGGTACTATTGCACTCTCGTTCTGGGTCTATCGGAAACACACTCTCGGCCTGGTCGGAGTATGAGTGCGTACATCCTGTCCTCCCAGACCCCGCTGTTTAGCGGGATAAGCTGGGTTGTTGTTGTTGTATAAGTTATACTAAAATATATGGTAATCCAAATAAATCCTTAATTTGTAGGCACAAGTGCTCTCAACTAATCTAAATAGGTTGGTTACAAATTTGCAAGGTCTAGCCCTAGGTAATTACTCATGTGAGCACATGCAGCCTGTTAGGTTCAAAGCTAATACAGTAGCTAAGTCATCTGGAGATTGTGGTCACGTGAGTAATTACTCCGTGTTGTTTATTTTAGAGTACTTGACATATTTCACTGTAGCCAAGTCATCCGGAGATAAACTGGTTATCTATAATTAGTGCTTCATAATTCGACTGTAGATGATACTGCAACAGATGAGAGAGGAGAGCTTCTCCATGTCATATGGCTTTGTGAAGTCATATTCGTCTATACTTTTCCCACATAATTGTGTCGTGCAGCTATAATGGCACCCCACTCAACTTTATGTTGCTTTCATTAAAGAAACTTGCTGCTGTTCATTTCCCCCTCCTTTTTTTAAAGCTGTGATTCAAATTAGAAAATGTAATCAACTTTCAATGCATTAGTCAATCAGCTGTGAATATTTTATATGTTGATTTTTTAACTCATCCATCTGATTGCAAGAATTGAATTTTATAGTGACAGTTATGTACTTATGTGTAAGAAAATGGGATAAGATTTTCAAGGATTCAAATTTGGCATAGTTCATAGGATGTAAATTGAGCAGTAAAGAGCTTAATAAATCTGTGAAAAGCTTCATAAGATCATCTGTATTTCTGTGTTTCAACTCGTAGAATTAGATGCAGTGGGGAAAAGGATATGTGGACACAGCAGAAAAAGCCTAAATCCATGGGGAAAAAAAGAGGTTAGACTTATTGACTTCACCAATCACCCCACAAACTGGTGATTACAAGAGACAAGAAGCACACTCAAATTAGTACTGTATTTTTTTCACCTCTACAATTCAAAATCTGTTGGGTCAGGCTTTCCTTATCCGCACAAATAAGTACACATAAAGAATGAGATTTTGAAGCTTATATGGCAAGTAATCCTTGTCAAGTTGATTGCAGGTTGACAATCATATACTCCACCTGTCTTTGATCTAAACATTATTACTATATTATTTAGATCAAGACAGCAAATAACGGGTTTGTAATTTGTAGTGATCATCCATCCATCTCCCTATAATACAAATTATACAATATAGGCAGGCAGTACTATTTAATTCAAAGTACTGTTTATTTATTATACTCCGTGGTAGTTTAAGTCAGTGGATGTAATTCATGTCATGTGAATGTATCCTACTTGCAACTTACGGATGAGACAAATAATGGTAAACAACAAGATTGCAAGAAACAGCCAAGCAAATCACCCTCTTTCAACTTTTAAAAGCCATTTGGCTTTTTCTTTTTGAAAAATATTTAATAAATTTCTTTATAGCATATGGTTAAATTCTTTGGCCGATTTCCACACTTCCAAATCACATCAATAGAGTATCCTAAGACTATGTTTAGCAATTAGCATCAATTCAATATTTTTTTTTCCCATGGGTTGAAAACATTAAACCATATTTTCAATTTCAACTAGTTTCTGGTAAGAAGAGAATCAGAAAGACAGGCAATGAGGAATCAGAAAACTGAAATGGATTGGATAAGAATGAAGAACTCGCTTGAAAATGTATACAAGAAAGACTATACAACACTTGAATGAAGGCAAAACCATCAATACTTAAATGGGACAATAGAGAAACTTATGTCCCACGAACAACCTCAGATTTAATGTAACTACAGCTATCAACCTTTACAACAAACAATCTCAATTAGCAGGTGAATTGAATCCAAAACTCCATTAAACAAAACTAATCTAAGACAACATCTCAAGTACTAGATAGAGCTAATGAATTTCAACCTTACTGGATGCATCTGCAGTAGGAGTAGCAGAAACCAGACAAGCAGTTAGGACCTCTTTTCTTGTTGCACTCTCTGAATTAGCACATTCAGGCTGGTTTCGCCTCAACTGAAGAATCGAGGCTCGATTCATCAACTGATAGGTTCCTCTTCCAACAAACCTCTCACTCGAGGCCCTAAAACTCGAACTGCATCCGATTTCATCAGGTCCATCCATCAAGTCCTTGAGGTTGTTTCTAAACCCCAAATCAGAGTAAACCCTCTTTGAATTCCTAAGCGGCCTCGCAATCTTATTAGAATCAACATCATTCGGGTTCCCACACTCGAACCCTCGAATCCTCAATCCCGAATGGGATGCTCCGGATTCAATCGGGTGACCCACGGAAGCATCAACCATCAAGCAAGGGTTAGAAAATCCATTCCATGAATGCAAAGGTACCATCTTTGTCAACAAATCAAAACCCTCCACAACCTCCTTCATCGAAGGCCTCCTCTCCCTACAAGATCTCACACATTTGGCCGCGATCACCGCCAATTGCTTCCTAACGATCGGATCCTTCGGAGGAGGGATCCTCGGATCGAAAATCTCGATGAGCCTCCCCTTTCTGATCAGCGGGATCGCCCAATCGACGATGGAAGGCGGGGAGTGAGCAACATCAATGGCCTTCCTCCCGCTAATGATCTCCAACAACAAAATCCCAAAGCTGAAAACATCGGTCTTGGTACTGAGATTATCTGGGGTGACATAGCCCGGATCCAAATACCCGATTGTGCCAGCTGGGGGAGTTGACCGGAGCTTGAGATCATCCCCGAAGCAACGGAGGGCCAATCCGAAATCCCCCAATCGGGCATCGGAGTTGCGGTCAATCAACACGTTAGCAGATTTGATATCGCGGTGGATAACCGGAGGGAATTGGGAATGTAGGGTTTCGAGGGCCTTGGCGGTGTGAAGAGCGAATCGGACCCGGCGGCCCCAATTTGGGGGCTTAGGGTTCTTGTGGAGGACGTCGTAGAGGGTACCGTTGGACATGTACTCGACGACCATGAGGCGGTCGGTGGAGGGATCGGAGGAGGTGAAGCCGAGGAGATTAACGAAGCGGGGGCTCTGGAGGTGGGACAGGATGTGGATTTCGTTGTCGAATTCGCAGGGGGAGTCGGGGAGCCGGCGGCGGGAGGGCTTCTTGACGGCAACGAGGCGGCCAGAGGGGAGGAGGGCCTTGTAGACGAGGCCGTGGCTGCCGCGGCCGAGGAGCTTGTGTGGGGAGAAGTTGTCGGTGGCGAGCTCGAGGTCTTTGTAATGGAAGTGTTGAAGGTGGGCGTGGGGGTGGGGCTGCTGCTGGTGTTTCCTGGGGCGGTGCCGGTGGGGAGAAGGGGAGTGGTGGTGGGAGTTGGAGACGGAGATGGAGGACTCAGCTTTGCAGGAGGAGAGGTACCCCATCAAAGATTACACCCACTTTGGCTGATTGTTTTTGTTTTTGTCAAATTTGGAGAAATTGAATAAAAAGATTGTAAATTGGGGGTTTGGTTGATTGTGTTGCGTACTTGCGCTGTATACCCGGGTTTTAAGGATGGAGGAGATTGCAAAATTGTAAAGAAACTGCCTTGGAGAGGGAGAGAGGGGGTTACACTAAACTACGTTAGGTAGGAGGGTGGTGGAGGAGGAGTGGTGGGGTATATCATCTCCTAGACTCCTACCCAAAGGAATCCCAAGGCAGGGTTTGATGCTTGAAAAATGGTTGGGGTTATTTTAATGAGATGATGCTTCTATAGAATCAGTGCACACAATTTCATAAATAACGCTTCTAGGTTAACAACTTGGTTAAAACACACACTAATATTGTGTCGACATATTTTGGCTCATCGGATAATTAAGGATAATTCAATCCTTAGACTATTTCTAACAGATTCCCTAAAAAAAACTTTACAAATAGAGAATTATATTTTAAATTCTTAGCCAAAATATATATAGAGTTTTCTAAATCGAATTTCTAATTATCTATTTTGGTGAATGTAATGGGAAACTGTTGGACCAAAAACAATTTGATACGGGGTTAGCCGTAGGATGACCCGATTTTCGACATTCAAGACTCAAAGACAAGAACGAAAGCAAAAGACTCAAAAGTACCAAAGCTATACTCGATATCGACAAGGAATAAAAACAAACGCAGCAACTTGACTCAATTAAACGGACAACTAAGGTAGAACGAGATTAAGGTCACATGCCTCCTAAGAGGGTAGGAACCAAGTATCAACGACTACAAAATCCGCCTCTACAACCTTACACAGCCAAGCGGACAACTTGGAGGCACAAGGAGGGGACTTGTGATTACCAGGATCTTCAAGCTCTCGTGAGGTTGATGAACTCAAAGCAAACCAAGCAAGATCTATAACCAATTTGCAATCGATGAGTCACGCTTCGAATCGATTGACTTTCTCTCAATTGTGTTTCACACAAACTGAAATTTTCATAAAAGAAACGTCTAATTTACAATGGAGGAATCAGCCGTTCTAATATAGAAAACCTAGGGATGATTTTTAATGAAAATAATAAATATAATGGAAATTAAAATAAATCCCTAAATTTCCCAAAATAACTTAAATAAATAAGGTCTCTAAAAATAGCAACAAAGATAGTTCCAACACTTATAATAAATTCCCGTCAAAACCAGCGGCAGCTCAAATAATGTGATTTTCGGCCAAGCTCTAAGTCGAATCTGGAAAAACCTTCAACAACAAAGTTGTAGATCTCTTCGTCCTTGTTCCGACAAGATATGGCACGCCTCACTCCGATTAATATTGAATCCGTACGACTCATTTTACTGAGACGTCGAAAAGCTGTCAAACTGCTGAATCGAATCTAAAAACGAACGACCATCAAGCTTGCACCTTTGCACCTTCTCCCATGGTGGAGCCTTCTTCTTCCTTTTGAGGATGACATCACTCTCGTGAGCTCGAATCATAGTCCATCCCCAAGTATAGGTGTATCCGAAGGTGTCTTGGATGATCCTGCATCACAATCTCAATATTCTCCAATAAATGAAGAGAGAGAATTTGTTTGACTTGCTCTTCTAACATTGTGTTTAATTATAAGCGAAACTAATTAAAATAATTCAACCTAAGGTTGCTCAAAATGTGCACCGACCTGAAAACCGAACTGAACCCGAATCTCCCCTTTTTGTCTCGTATTTGGCATACATATAATGTGGATATTGGTTAATCAAACATCTTTCACATTCATATTCACATTAATCGGTCATAATTTCTCTTATATTTTCTCAACTATATTAGTTTATAAGAAACCAAATCTCCCTCTTTTGTTCTCATATTTGGCATAAACCTAAGCGCATAAATACAAAAGTCTATATGAGTTCGACCTGTACTTACCAACTACATTATTAGTTTAGGCCAGGTTTATTTAGGGTTGCTCAAATGGGCCGAACTGGCCCAAGCAGAACCAAGTTAATCAAGCTGGGCCAAAACCGGTGGTCCAATATTTTTCGGAGGGAGTACCGTAGCCTAGGCCGAAAACGATTCATCGGTTTTCCATTTTTTTTGGGTCTCAGCCCAAATGGACTGAAAAAATGAGCCTATTGACAATTTATCCACCCTAGCCTCTACCTCACCATGAAATCGTAACTTGCTAGAGGTGAGTCGAATCTCAAGTGGATCTGGGTCTCGTCCAGATCCAGGAAGATTGGTCTAGCCCCCCAGATCCAACAGTGATAAGAGACATAAGAATGGCGGTTTTCGGGTGGGGAAGGGTGGGATGAGAACCCGAACATCAGATTCTTGCTCCTCGTTTTCGGGTTGAAGACGAAGGGATCTAATCTTTCAGAATTTTTTGCGCTTCTTTGGGGATTTGTTGAAAGGAGTGGAGATGCAGGCGAGCTTTGAGAAGATCACGGCGAGGCGTATGCAGCAAGTGAAGAAGGAGTTGTTGAGGGTGGTGATGAAGAGGGAGGCGTCGTTGACTCTGACGAGGGTGGCCGGATTTCTTGCGGCAAATACAACAGAAGGGAAGAGCGAGCAATATTGCAGGAGGAATGTTGAAAGAGTTTCTTGATTCAACAAATAAATTTATAATCAAGACCCTACTATAGTATAGAAGAGTCAGGTTCGTCCACAGAGAAATTGTCAGTGCTAATTCAATTATCTAAACTAAACTAAAACAAATAAAAACTATAAAATAGGGTTTGTTGGATAAAAAGACTTAAATCAATATTGAAGAGATTCTAGAGTCAATGATCACAACAACAATCATGCATAGCAATCATCAATGAACTGAATTAAACGCAACCCTACTACAAATATTAGTTCAACTTTCATAAAACCAAAGATATAGGTTCAACTTTCACTAAATCCAACAATCAATCGATTCCGCTTCCGCTAAATCAACCAATTACTCAATCTTAGTCTTTCAATTTAGGACAATCAACTTTCGTTTCAAACCCTAAATCATGCAATCTAATCATCAATATCAATCTTTCAATTAAAATTGTCAATCAAATGCATCCTTAGACTTTCATCAAAAGCTTTAAGTACGCAAAGATAGAGAAATAGATATAAGCGAAGAAATCATCAATTCATCATCAATCGACACACATGACCATCGCTGAGATTAGCCTAACCCTAGAAAAGAGAATATTTACTCACAAATCATCAAACAAAACATTAAAGGATAAAAAACACCTTGAAAGAACTTCACAAATCGTCTCAAACTCGCCAAAACGTCACAAATCCGACCTCCTCTCTCTCTCTCTCTCTCTCTCTCTCTCTCTCTCTCTCTCTCTCCCTCCCCCTCCCCCCCCCCCCCCCCCCTCGGGTTGAAAAAATTCTGAAAAAACCTTCCTAGGGTTTCAACATTACATCCTATATTTATACTCCTTGGGTAAAATTATGAAAATAATAATGAAACTTGACGGCCAGGAAGAATTGTATCTGCACGAAATCCTACTCCGACGACCGCCGCAAACTCCCAGCTGTCAAGTGAATAGTGCTCATTTTCAGCTTCACTGGATGGCTTGGTACCGAGCTAGAAGCCTCGACGGACACATTAATAGTGCTCATTTTCAGCTTTTTTAGCTCTGTCTTATAATACACTTTTTGGGGTTCTCGTTGGTCCAATAGAGGCATATGAATATGCGTTGGAAAGCTCTTTTCGAGGAATAAAACTCTAATGAAAATGCAAGACCTAATTCGAAGTGGCAAATGACGAAAATAAGGAGTTTCTCCAGCTGCTCCATCTCGTCGATTTCGTTCGATCTCGCTTCCACTTCCCTGGCTTTTACAACATCTTCTTGACCATTTTCCAAGCTCTTGAATCCGTCAAATCTCTCTACAATAAACTCCAAAAACCTACAAAACAGGAAATACACTTGTGTAGACATCTATATCGCGAACTATACTAACAACCTACTAAAGTTACTTAATTCTAACCTAAATGCAATGCAAACGAACTCAAAACCAAGCTATAAAACATGCTAAAAACACAGACATCAAGGAACATTGAACTGGGAGAGAGAGAGAGAAGAAGCAACGAGGAGAGGGGAGCTAGGTTAGTAGAGGAGAGGAGTGGCGAACTGGACCAACTTGCACTCGGGCTAATAGAAACCAGGTTTTTCTGGTCGGTTCACATTTTGAGCAACCCTAGGTTTATTTGATAGGTAGACATGACTAAAATACCTCATCAGTTCCCTAGTACACTTCCTTCTCCAAATCACCATTAAGAAAATCATTAGTAACATCCATATTTGATATAAACCACTTCTATATAGCTGCTATAATTAACAACTTATTGTAATCATCTTTGCCATATGAGCAAAAAGGTTTCACTATAATCAATACCTGAAGTGAGAGAAACCTCTAGCCATAAGTATGACCTTATGTCTGCCAAAAGTACCATCAACATAAAATTTCAACCTAAACAACCATTTACAACTCATCAAAGATTTGGCTTTCTCTCTAATGCTTAGAGACCAAGTATGATAGATTTCAAGAGCCTCAAGCTAAATAAGCATATATTGCTTTCATGCACTCATGCTTTCTCAATTTTTCTTTCAAAATTGATGGTTCAATTAGAGGAGCCACATTAAGAATAAAGGACATGTATGAGGAAAACACAAGCTAAATGCATGTAAGAAAGGATTGTATATAAAAG
This sequence comes from Persicaria maculosa, assembly GCA_963922045.1. Taxonomy (NCBI): domain Eukaryota; kingdom Viridiplantae; phylum Streptophyta; class Magnoliopsida; order Caryophyllales; family Polygonaceae; genus Persicaria; species Persicaria maculosa. The sequence goes on from OY998253.1 coordinate 54,350,786, forward strand.
GGAGAAAAGAACTTGCTAAAAGTAGTAACTGTAGTGGAAGAAACACTAAAGGATGTACACAGAAAGTCCTTTGGCCAAGCTAGAAGTTGAATTTTGTTTGAAGATCTATAAAGAGCAATGACTTTTTTCTAAGAGAGATGGAATCTCATCAAATTCAAGAGGGAAGAGAGAGAGAGAGAGAGAGAGAGAGAGAGAGAGAGAGAGAGAGAGAGAGAGAGAGAGAGAGAGAGAGAGAGAGAGAGAACTTTACATGAGACTCACAGGAGGAAGAAGGATTTAAAGAGGGTGAAACATGTGAGGGAGCAATTTCAACTAGATGAAAGTTAAATGAGAATAGAGACTCAACCTTTTCAATAAGAAGAGTAGAGATAGAGGGGACTTTATATTAGTTTAGAGACGTGTACAAGTCTTTGTTGTTAGCAAAAGGAAAGACATTTTCTACAAAATTAAGTAGCATCTCGTTTGATTTCACATAATTGGTTGATGTATAGATTGTGAACTTTGTATCTTTTGAAGCTAAAGGAGTAGCTAAGAAACACACTAGAGGTAGACTTATAAATTAAACAAAATTTTCTCTAGATGCAAAAGAAGTAGACACAAAAAATATAGATTGGAGACAGCCTTACTCATCCTTTCTATGATCATGCCATATCAGAGAGTGGATAGCTAAAAAATACACTTAGAGCACGCAATACCATTACATCGAAACCCACATCAGAGAGTTTTTAGCAATTTCAACCAAAGGTCCATTCAATAGCTAGGCTTAGTTTGCTCTTGACAAACATATCCTTAATCATCGCTCTCTTCCATTGTTTGTAATTCCCACTTGATAACTGAATTGTGGTGAGAATCATATTTGAGTTTTCCAATGGATGGATGAACAAAACAATGGATTTTTCATATTTGCAACAATGATGATGTCTACCATGCATCACTCATGCCAAATTGGAGTAGATCTTTGACATCGACATATTTCAATGTTCAATGAATTATGAAGCGTACGATGAATCTGTATGGAGCCTTCAACAACCTCGAAATTTCTCCTTGAGCTAAAAAATGGCTAGATAGGAAGAAATTTCTACTCTGCATCCATCAAAAAGCTCTAATACCAATGTTGATTCAAGAATCTATTAGTAGGAAGAGTGGAGAATGTATGATTTGGAGTCGGAGAAGTGAGTATCACCGTCACTATATCATTGAAAATTTGAAATCATATCCCGCCTTATTTATATTAAAATATAGATCACTTATAAGCTAAGATTTTTTAGTCTAGTTCGATCAAACTCAGTCGCATTATATTTTAATCAGATACTGTATAATTCATTTAAAAAGTTGATCCGCGCACTAAAACACAACTCTATTTCTTCAAGAGAGTTTAAAATTCAAACCACGAGATATAACAGTCTCGTAGCCGCTACTACGCCCATGACCCATCTATGATCTGTTAAAAAATAAGCTAAGTTAAAGTTGTGATTACAGGATCAACCTTTCTATGATCAAAATCAATGAGATGATGGTGGCATCAACTATATCGTACGGACGGTAGATGGGTAGATTCAAATTTTACTCCTTACTATACTTTTCCAACACATGGAAAGGCGGGACATTTTTCCAAAAAGAGGTATTAGTGGAGGGGACCATCTATAGATCAAAACCACAAAAAGCAATTCTCACTTTCATCCATTAATTAAGCCATGTTATCCTAAGTTTAAGGTAATTAAATCACTCCTCCCTATATGTTGCTGATGCAATGCCCTGTCCTCAACGTAATGTCTTTCTTTAATGCGTATGTTCATTATGTTCATATTAATTGATTCACCCTTCACGGACCTTCCAATCTTCCATTCCGAATTTCTGATGCATTAATTAAAGTTTGTCACACACACCCCACCAAAAATAAACGAAATGGTTTAAATAAAGACTAGTACTCCGCTTAATTTTTTTTTGTTTACAGTAGGAAATAAATTGGATGTACTAACGACATACATGATCATCTCGCAAGATGATTTTCTGAAACTCACAACAGCAGTAACTCAAAATAAAATTACAATTCAATTGAGATTTAGCTAGAAAATCAGCTGCACTATTTGCCTCTCTGTAACAGTGCTGAATTGTGACGCTCTCAAAATCTTTGCTTAACGAATGAATCTCTTGGATTATTTGAGCGACCTCCCATGGTATATTGTTCACTTGATTGATGCCATTGACGATGATTAATTGCACAATTACTTTCAACTATTACTCTTCGAATCCCCATCTCCGCTGTCAGTCTTATACCTGTATAAACTGCGAAAGCTTCTACTTGAATGACCGAACTCATCCTAACGTTACATTTATGAATCCGAAGAACTAGACCGTCATTATTCCTAACAATACAACCAACATGCGCTTGAGTATCAATTTTCACCGAAGCACCTACATTGATCTTAATAACATTTATTGGAGGGCATTTCCAAATCAATTTATCAGGAGGTCTAACACGTTTAGGTAACTTCGTTTTTACTTGCTGTTTATTCCAACATGATATTTTGTCTATAGTTTGAGTTATAGCATAGATAATACCTGTATCCGAAGTATTGCGAAAAATAATTCTATTTCTGAGCTCCCAAACAGAGTGCCATAAATGACATAAGTCTGTAAAATATATATTAAGAGTCCTAGTATTTAAAATATTTTCCGAAACTACTTGTTAAATTTGGAATATTATAACATTTTCCCAACTTAACACCTAGATTTTGAATAAGGGATCTTGTGATCCGACAATTAAACAATAAATGATTTGTATCTTCTGTATCAAAATTACAAAGAGATCAAGTACTAGGAACTCTATTTATTTATCTATTTAGACGGGTCGTGGTAGGTAAGATATCAAAAATAATTTTCCAAAATTTTTTTTTAATATTCGGAGGAATTTTAAGTTTCCAAATCCAGTCTGCTGGAATTTTCTTAGTATTCCCTGTATTACAAATAGAGATGTGGATTTAACAGAGAATTTTCCATTACTACTATAAATCCAAATTAACCTGTCTGGAATATTAATTACTGGAATATGGATATTAGTAATAGCTTGAACAATATGAGAGGGGAATATACTGTTTAATTTATCAATATCCCAAGAGTTGGTATTTGTAAATAAATCACAAACTTTTAAGTTAGGATTACGGCCATTCCGAAAGTTTTGAAGATATTTCGCATTTACACAAATGTCAGACCATACATTTATGGTTTTCCCATTACCTACTAGCCAGAGTAGACCTTTAGAGAAAAGATCTCTGACATTAAAAAGCCTGCCAAACTGCCAAGAAGTTTTGAATCTGCCTCTTTCCATTAGAGATTCTGTCGAGAGATATTTATCCGTAATAACCTTCGACCAAATATTATCAGGATTAGCCATAATTCTCCAAAGAAGTTTCATTTGCATACCAATATTAATTTGATCAGCTGATTTAAAACCTAACCCACCATCCTTTTTAGGAGTACACAGATGTTCCCAGCTGATTAGAGGATGATAGTTATTTGATTGAATTTTATTCCAAAAGAAATTTTTGTTGATCTGATCAATCTTTTGTAGAACTCCTTTTGGAAGAAGAAATGATTGCATTAAATAATTTGTTTTATAATTTAGGTTTGCCTGAATTAGAACTGATCTACCAGCTTGAGAGAGAGTATTATATTTCCACTTTGACAGCTGCTTTTTAAGGCTACTTATCGCCTCATCAAACAAGACGTTACAAACCCTACCACTAATAAGTGGTATACCAAGGTATTTTTCCATTGATTTTGTAACTGGAATATTTAGCTGTTGAGCAAGAGACTGGGCTTTACTGAAAGGAATATTTTTAGAAACTTGTAGAGAACTTTTATTATAATTTATAGTTAATCCAGACATATTTGAGAAAGTATTTATAAGATTTCTAATCGTATGAAGACTTAAATCATCAGCGCGTCCAAAAATTAGAGTGTCATCTGCAAAGGAAAGGAATGGAATAGGATCACTGTTATTTGTAAGTTTGATTCCTACCAAAGGGTCACATTCCAAAAATTCATGTTGCAACATTCTCCCTAATAGTTCCATAACCAATAAAAAAATATATGGAGCAAGAGGATCACCCTGTCGAATTCCCCTATAAGTATGAAATGTACGGCCCGACAAATTATTAAATAAAACTGAGAAACTAGTTTTAGTTATACAGGTCATAACCCCATTAATCCATCTGGAATCAAAACCAAATTTGTTTAGAATAATACGAATAAAACTCCAACTTATTTTGTCATAAGCTTTCTCCATATCTAGCTTTAAAGCCATCCACCCAAGTTTACCTTTTTTGTTATGAAAAGAGTGGAAAACCTCATGAGCTATTAGTATGTTATCCTGAATATTTCTACCTTGAACAAAAGCTTCTTGAAATGGATTAATAATACATGGTAAAATAGGCTTCAAACGATTAGCCAATAGTTTCGAGATAACCTTATAAATAGTATTACACAGACTAATCGGACGGTAGTGGTTAATGTTACTAGGTGTATCAATTTTTGGAATAAGTGCAATAAAAGTTGAATTTACTTCATTGAGTAGCACACCATAATGAAAGAAAGATTGAACAGCTTTGCAAACTAATTTACCGACAATATCCCAGTATTTTTTATAGAACTCTGGTGGAAACCCATCGGGACCTGGAGACTTGTCATCTGCCATTGAGAATAGGGTATCCTTAATTTCTTTATCTGAAAAAGGTTGTGTTAAAATTCTGTTTTCAGATTCAGTAATGGTCTGATCAATTAAATTTAGGAAATATGGATTACTACTAATCGGTGCATTATTAGAAATGAATCTTTCAGCCAATTTAGTCGTAATTTCATCTCTAATTTGATCCTCATCCACAATCAATAAACCATGTTTATTTGTAAAATTACGAGTGATATTTTTAGAATTTCTTATTTTAGATATTGATTGGTAGTATTTGGTATTTCTGTCTCCAAATCTTAGAAAATTTGATTTAGCTCGTTGTTTCAAAAAGTATTATTAAAATCCATGAGAGCTTCACGCTTACTCCGCATAATTTTTTTATAAAGATTTGTAAAACAATAAATAAAAAATTCTGTAACCAATTAAGATATCTGTTAATTAAAACTTGTCGTTTACATACACGCTTTTTTAAAACGATAAAAACTATATAAAATATTAACTATTTTTTACATTTGTTTTTATAAATTGATACTTAAGAGTAATAAGTATGATATTATTTAAAAAAATATTATTTAAAAAATTAATATTTTATATAGTTTTTAACACATAAAAATGTGTGTGTGAATAGTAAAACGTCAATTTTAATTAACGGAGGGAGTATATTACAAAAAAAAAACTCCTAAATATGTATAGGATTTTTTTAAAAAACCTTAAAATGAAAAGATTCATTTAAAAAAAATATAGTTTTAAATTAATACATTAATTTTTGGGGTCAATAAATTAAAACTAGGGTATCTTTTTTTTGTTGTTGTGCAAGGACACACATTAGGAAAACTAATATTTATATTATTATTTATATAGTGGACAAATATTGTTTTGAAGTGAACTAGTACGATTCCTACGCCATGGCGCGATTTTTTTTATAAATAATATTTAGATATAGATAAATCCTAGACAACAACAACAACAACCCAGTTAATCCCGCTCTAGAGCGGGGTTTGGGAGGTCAAGATGTACGCACTCATACCCCGAACAGATCGAGAGAGTGTTTCCGATAGACCCAAAACGAAAGGGCAATACCCACAAAGTAAAGGGCGGCGCAGGGAAGAAGCAAGAAAGGAAACAAGGGCACAAGGACACAGCTCAAATCAAAACCATAAAAAAGGACACTACACATCAGCAGCTCGAATGCTCCTCCTCCAATGGTCTCTGTCCGAAGTCATCTCCTCCGATATGTTCAGTAGTGAGAGTTCATGTCTGATAACCTCCAGCCAACTCCTCTTAGGTCTGCCTCTTCCCCTATGAATTTCTCCCAAATTTAGGATTTCACACCTACAACCGGAGCTGAATCAGGTCTCCTACTGAGGTGCCCAAACCAACGTAGTCTGGACTCCCACAATTTGTCCACAATACACGCAACTCTAACACCTCTTCTGATGTCAGCATTTCGGATTCTGTCGAGTCTCGTGTGCCCCGTCATCCATCTCAGCATTCTCATCTTTGCAACTGACAACTTCTGTTCTTGCGCTTTAGTGATAGGCCAGCACTCAGAGCCGTACAACATGGTCGGTCTAACAACCACCTTATAAATTTTTCCCTTCAGTTTAGCTGGGACTTTTTTGTCACAAAGCACCCCCGACACTCTTCTCCATCTTAGCCATCCAGCCTGAACTTGATGCTTAATATCTCGATCAATACCCCCATCACTTTGCACGTATGAGCCCAAGTACTTGAAATACTCCTTCCTGGGGACTGAGACCTCCCCCAATGTAATAGTGGATCCCTGATCATACCCCCCACCAAAACTAAACTGAACATACTCGGTCTTGGTCCTACTCAATCTGAGACCCTTAGACTCAAGCACCACCCTCCAGTTTTCAAGCCTGTGTGCCAAACCTGCTCTTGAGTTGTCCACCAGCACGATGTCATCTGCAAACAGCATACACCAAGGGACCTCTTCTTGGAGTGGGGCAGAGAGACAATCCATGACAAGAGTGAATAGAAATGAACTGAGAGCTGAACCTTGATGGAGCCCCACCCGAACTTGGAAGTACTCAAAATCTCCACTCGGCGTTCTAACACTAGTCAAGGCACCCTCATACATATCTCTGATAGCTCTGATATACGTCCCAGACACTCCCTTCTTAACTAGGCAACTCCAAAGCAAATCTCTCGAAACTCTGTCATAAGCTTTTTCTATATCGATGAATGCCATATGCAAATCCTTTTTTCTATCTCTGTGCATCTCGATAACACGCCTGATCAAGTGGATAGCTTCTACAACAGATCTACCAGGCATGAAGCCAAATTGGTTCTCAGACACCTGAACCAACTTCATAAGTTTAACCTCTACAACTCGTTCCCAAAGTTTCATCGTGTGACTTAAAAGCTTAATTCCTCTGTAGTTGCTGCAGCATTGGACACCCCCCTTGTTCTTGTAGACCGGAACCAATTTACTGAGTCTCCATTCCGCTGGCATTTTACCTGAACTTAGGATGGCATTGAAAAGCGAAGTTAGTCAAATCTAACCTTTAGCCCCTAACCATTTCCAAACTTCCCCCGGGATATCATCCGGACTAGAAGCTCTGTTGTTCTTCGACCTGCATACAACTCCTTTAACCTCCTCAATAGTGATGCGACGGTGGAATCCAAAGTCAATATGCTCTGCGAACCTGGGGCTCTGCTCGAGGGGGAGGAAATCCTCGTTAAGTAGTTCTGAGAAGTATCTCTGCCATCTCTCCTTGATCTTCTGATCTTCTACCAACACTTGAGCACTCTCATCTTTGATACATCTGACGCTGTGTATATCTCTGCTTAATCTCTCTCTCTGACGAGCCAAAAGGTAGAGAACCTGCTCCCCTCCCTTCTGATCTAAGGCCATGTACAAACAATCAAAGGACTTGTCTTTAGCCTTAGCTACTGCTCGCTTGGCCTCCCTCTTTGCCACATTGTACCTGAACCTAAGCTCTACGCTGTCTTCTCCAGGCTCTTTGTGAAACCACCTGCGAAACGCTCCCTGCTTCTCCTTCACCTTTGCCTTTACTTCCTCACTCCACCAATCTGCGCCCCGACTGGGCCCTTGACCGCCTATAGACACACCCGTTGATTAGTAAATGTGTTAAAAATAATAGAAAATGATATTTCGTAAATAATATTTCCACAAATAACTTTGAACATGGAGAGGACATGTGACATTACTTAATATAGTATATAGATATAGATAGTTAGTAAATGAATTTGACTTAAGCCCAATAGTTATATTAGATTGAATTCAATGTTTTGAATTAAGCCCAATAGTTAGTAAGAGTAAAGAAAAAAAAGAGAATTAAAAGAAAAAGAATAAAAAAGGAGAATTAAAAAAAAGGATAAAAGAGAAAAAAGAAAACTATAATTGGTCAAAACCCCTAAAATCTCTCTAATGTTGACACCTCAACATAAACTCTTCTAAATTAAGAGTTTATATAGATAGATATAGATATATAGATGGTTAAAAAATATAACATCAAATAATATTGGGTAATTAATATTAGAATATTTTTCAAAAAAAAATATTAGAAAATATAGTTACCATAATAAAATGATATTATGTAAATACTATTTCCATAAATAACTTTGAAGACGGAGAGGACATGTGACATTACTTAATATAGTATATAGATATAGATAGTTAGTAAATGAATTTGACTTAAGCCCAATAGTTATATTAGATTGAATTCAATGTTTTGAATTAAGCCCAATAGTTAGTAAGATTAAAGAAAAAAAAGAGAATTAAAAGAAAAAAGAATAAAAAAGGAGAATTAAAAAAAGGATAAAAGAGAAAAAAGAAACTATAATTGGTCAAAACCCCTAAAATCTGTCTAATGTGGACACCTCAGCATAAACTCTTCTAAATTAAGAGTTTATATAGATATAGATAGTTAGTAAGATTAAGGCAAATTTGCTAAAATGACCCTCATATCCGGAAGGTTTGCATGAGTAACCCAATCCGGAAAAAATTTGCACAAAAGCGGATATCCGCTTGTCAAGGGGAGCTGGTAGCAGGTCACCCTGTGAGGTACAACTGGACTCCACTCTCTACTCTCGGTTTAATGTACAGTGAGAGAAAGAGGGAGGGAGGCATCTCTACTCCCAACAAGCAAAGGCCAGTGAGAGAGGAGGGAAAAAGTACCTGCTGCGGTGGCAGAGGACAGAAGAGAGAGAGGGAGAGAGAGAGAGGTTAAATATAAAAGTGCAGGTTGAGAGGACAGATCAGGGAGAGTGTCAGTTAGGGGGAAAAAGATTCTTTCAACTAAATTATAAGTTTAAGACAAAACCAATTGAAGAAGGAAGGGTCCGGGGGGTTTATTTTAAGGATCACGTGTAAGCAGTAAGTTGTAACTGGACATCGATATTAGGTAAACATGTCACATATTGTATTTCACTGGACACGATTGTAACTACGAAAAACGCAGGTCATTAACTACCATTATCGAATGGAGAAGATTTATGGGAGAAGCAGATTCTCTATAATGCCATATTGTTTTATGTGTGCCCAATATTGAATGGAGAAGATTTACCCATATTGGAATCGAATGGATAAGAGTGATTTCGTTATCTTCTGCCGACACTAGCATGCTTTACCCATATTGGAATCGAATGGATAAGAGTGACAGTGAGGGGGCATAAACATACTTATAATTACATGGTAAGTTGAAGATAAAAACCATGGAATAACAATAAAGTGGGTGGAGGTGAATTCGTGGGCCGACTAGTAATTGCGTAGTTTTAACTGGACACAACATGAATACGACATGATAGAAATTGAAATATACTGGACACAATATGTCGAAGACAGATTCACTTGCATTAATCAAATACGACACATGAGCAAACATTTAAAAGATAGTAGGAGAGAGTAGCAACATAGAATGCAGTGAAAACGAAATTTACGGTAACAAGAAGTCAAATTGTGGCTGCGTGGTGAATCTGTATCCATCCCAATCGAAGTGTGGGCGCATATTGCGGGCACGATGATCAGACGTCTCGTCGCTCAGTGGGAAGTAGACCGTGAAAGTTCGGTCACTCCCATAACCGGACACAGCAAGGACCCTCCCGGCCCAAAACCCATCGTTGTCGCGGCAGTCGACACGGTCTTCGGGCATGTAGGCGTCGTAAGAAATACGAGGCGGCCGTGGACGAATTCGTTGCACCGGGATGACCTCCCTCAGCAGCTCTCTTCTGTTGTTGCGTAGGAGGGTCACATATTCGACCTCCCAGTGGTTAGGGTCCAGTTTGCGTACAAGGGTTGCCTCGTAGAACGACCCGAGCATCCCAGACTCACCGCCGATAATCTCTACTCTTTGAAGTCGTCGGTACGACGGCGTCGACATTGGTCCTACATAAGATAAAAAAATAAGGTAGTATTATGATACAAGTAGCACAACTGAAATCTACACGAAAGAAGTGATCGACAAACCTCCATCGTCCGATTCGTCGGATGATATAACGATGGGGACTGGTCGGGGAGGGAGGCCAGATGAGGAGCTGCGGTGGTGTGAAGAGGATGCCATTTCGTTGAAGGGTTATTGGAGAGGTTGTAAAATGGAAATGGGGAGTCAACTTCACCGATTTGTGGGGAGTATGGATGGTGGATGGCTATCATATAAGTGGGGTGTGTGGGAAATAACAACATTGTTCAGCATGTGACCATTGAGGAAAAAAAAAAAGAAACAAAAAGCAAAGGGGATTGAATTGCAGTGTTTTGTTGTTGTCTACAATTAACTTGGCAGTGGTCGTCTGTATACATGACACGTGTCATTTCTGACATGACATTAATAAAGTGGGTTTACTTCTTGTCATTAGACGGTACATGACACACCTTTAAACCAACTAGCCGGTTAATTAATACCGACTGGCCAACAAACAGTTTTCCACTGGACACATTTTGCAGGGGTTTTAGTAAATGTTTTACCTTTGTATAAAATTGGGTTTCCCACTCACTATTAATACTAAAAAAATACAAAACCATAGAGAGAGGAGTATACCCATATTAATTTCAAACCACGAAATACAATTTCAAACAATATATTATGTTCAAAGCAATGAATAAAATTTTGACCCAACAATAACTTCATAGAGACCAAGGGGGGGGGGGAGGAATCTTGCAGAGGGTAGAGAAAGACATTTCATAAGACATGGAGAGAGAAAGAGAGAGAGAGAGAGAGAGAGAGAGAGAGAGAGAGAGGGCGGGAGTGAGATTAAATCTCCTGCCCTGTCATTTGCCCCTTAAGAGAATAAGAGGGAGAGGAGTGAGGAGGGGGAGTCCATAAACCCATTCACGCGCTTGACACCTACTGGGGTTAACTGGACAGACACCGATTTCTTGGCGGAAATGAGTAAGTCATCCTTCCATTTAGGTTATGCGATACGTCTCTCCGTACAATATGTTCTTCTCCCTGTAAAACTTAATGTCCCCCCCTCTAACTAATGGAACAGGGGAGAAATCGTCCGTGTGTATCACTGTATTGTTTGTCGGATGGTGGGATTGTGAAGAGGGCATTTGGGTCGTGAAGTCGTCGAGGAGTCAAAAGGCCGTGCTGGTAGACGAAAGTATTGACTACGTCTCGCTGAAGAAACAACTGATGGCCAAGTTTAATGTCGATGGGAGGAGGCATGACGTCGAGCTCACATATGTGAAGCCGAAGAAGGAAGGGTGCAGACCTTTTTCCATTGGGAATGATGAAGACTTGCAGGCCTACAAGGTCGTAAACGGTCTTTCCGGTGAACGATTCTGGCCTATCGACCTCCATGTCTCCTTGGTATGCAAGGTTGGTGGCGATTTCACCACTACGGAAGGATCCACAACGGCCCATCCACTCGGGGGTGGCCCACACTTGACCCAAGAAGATCACCCACAGTTAAAAACGAAAACCCGCTTGGCAAGGGATGAAGAATTGGAAGTTGTGGTAGCACAAGGTGTCGATCGAGTAGGAAGAGGTGTCCAGTTCGAAACTAAGAGTGTCCAGTTAGAAAGCTCAATCGTCCAGTTAGATAATCCACGTGTCTAGTTAGATCCAAGTGATGCATTGGACAACGCAGTCGCTTATGGCCATGGGAAGCAGGTGATTTCTGTGAGCAGTGACGTCGAGGATGTAGTCAGCCCATGGGATCATGAGGCGGAGCGAGCGATAAGGGAAGTAGAGGAAGCATACCAACGCGGAAAAGGGAAGACCGGAGCGTTTCCGACGACTGTGAAACTTGAACCAATAGAGTGGACGGGTGCCGCTTATGGGAAATTGCAGAAGCGCCGCCACACGTAGCGGGGGCATAGGAACTACCATTTGCGGGGCCTTTCGCAATGAAGTAGATAGTCAGCCCAGTTTGGTTAGACGCCATTCGCAAAGAATTATGTTGCCTTTCTGCAACTTTGTATGGGGGGTTTTGTTCTAGTTTGTTCTAGTTCTAGTTTGTTCTATTATGTTAACGGAATGCCATATGACATTACCCTCTTTTGACATGACACTATCGGATTTTGGCATGACATTACTTTCATGTTGACATGACATGTATCTCGATTGACATGTCATCATTAAAAACCAACTAATACAACAATCCAGCAATAAGTGCATATCCAAATGTCTAAAACCAACAAACATCAGGTTCAAATGAAGAAACAACCGCCGGCATACCAGCCAATATGCGGTCTAAACAAACTAACAAGTCTACACAAACCAACAATGTCTATAAAAGCAACGGGGGAGTTTTTTTAAGGATCGGATGGGGTTGTAAGACGTCCGTGAAAGATAGCAACACAAAGGGATTGGCGGTACGCCGCAATGAATGAATCGTCCAGGCCACGGAACTTGGTGTCGCCGGTCGCGAGGAGCTGCAGGTAACGAATGGCATATGGACCACAGTCTCCCCTACATCACAAAAACGAAAAATGCTCACATAACCTGTGCCAATGTTTTCTAAATGAAGAGGCAATAATGACTTACGATTGTTTGTTTTGGGGAATCCCCTTCACCCTTTTGTACGCCAAGGGTTTCAGAACTTTGCCGACCCATTTGACTCGAAGTTCGGGGTGGCCGTTCATCAAAATGGGGAGGAGGTGGGTCACTGGCTTCAGGAGGCCTGCCATATGGCGCTTAGCGACGTGGCTTATGTCGGGATCGTAGACGTCCAATGTCCACTTCGCGAAGTTGATGTGAAGGGACACCCAGTGCTTGTTCTTCAGATTCCAAGGTGCCACCAACCGGTCGACATCGGCCCAACCCGTCGGAAACATCTCCGGCAACTTGCCGTCGAAGTATTGGGTCACCACCTCAAGGTCCCCCTTTGCGTCCGCAAGTTTCTTCTGCAGGAGATACCCCCAGAAGAAATCCAGAACGGTGACCCCTTCGTACTTGTCACCTGCATTGATGTCCTTCCGCAGTAGGGCGCGAGCTTGCTCAATATGCTGGACGCAAGGAAAAATCATTAATATGGAAGACCAAATGAGGAAAAATGTGATTACTCGAACCACAATGTGGGAACGTAAATAACCTCGGATGACACCCAGTTGGTCGGTGATTGAAGTGTCCCAAAGAACTGCTTCGCCAGTAGGGTGCCCTCGACCGACCGGACGGGGTCACTTCCATCCCTCATCCACGCAGCGAACGCATCAGCATCTGCCCTGGTCGCCATGCCTAGCTCGACGGCACTCATTGGCTTCTTGCCCACACGCGGCTTCTTCGCTGTCTGAGTTTCGTCCGCCTGGGACAACGTATCAGGATGTTGACGGGTGCTTCTTCTCGGCCGTATGAGGGGCACCTCTGCCTCAGCCTCAACATCGGAGGCACCGGGTGCCACCAACTCCTCCTGCAACTTGAAGCCCATTGGGTTTAACATGACAGTAAACAAAAAGAACATTACATCAATTATATATTAACATGACAATCTCATGCACAAACCTTGTCCTTGTCCTTCAAATTGTCCTCCTTGAACTTGGCCTTTCCCTTCAACTTTTCCTCCTTTCTCTTGTCCTTGCCCTCGTCCTTGTCCTTGTCCTCCTCCTCCGTGCCCTTATTCTTGTCCTTCCCTGATCCCTGAACCTAAGCACATGACCTCTCAGTAAATTAACATGACATCCATTATGAAAAACAAGATAGTCATATGAAATGACATGACGATTCTGATCTGATACCGGGAGAACCTTACCTCCTTTCTCAGAACTTCCTTGTCCTTGTCCTCCTCCTCATTGCCCTTGAAGGTTCGATAAAGTAAAACAGAGTAATATAGAAATACTTTAGAAGGGGGGTTGAATAGAGTATGCCCGTTTTTCGCAGAAAGTCTCAAGACTTTTGGAGCTCGTATAAAACCCTTTGAGATTAAACCTGAATCACAAAGTTAGACAATCGAACCAAGTGCGGAAATAAGGTAAAGCAATAAAGTAAAGGACGCAACGAATTTTTAACGAGGTTCGGCACGAACTTGGCCTACGTCCCCGCCTAGGGTTCTTCCACAACCCTAGGATTCAAAAGGCTTTATTGATTTGCTTAGCTTAGGATCCTAATAGCTCACCGAGAAGCCTCTCTCATATACAATTGCAATCTAGTCAACTCACGTTCCCTTGGAGTCCTAGACCAATCTAGAAGAGCCCCACCTCTCTCAGCTATCTAGTACAATCCTCTTACTCTCACAAATCAATAGCCTAGTGCAACTTCCCGAGTTACAAACTCTTGAGTAACACTATTAATGAATATATCCTATAAGCTCACAGGTAACTCTCAAACGCTTTGAAATGAAACAACAAACTCTTGAGCGCTAGCAGAGAGTACACTTGGAAGACATATCTTTCTTGAATGAATGAAAGCTTGTGTTCGACACTTGTGTCTTCTGTCTTCAGCTTCCTTCTCTATATATTGAGACAAATCGGCGCCAGGAATCTTCTCCAGCGGCTAGTCTAGATCATGGCCATCTTCGAGATCTTCTAAACTCGGAAACTTTTGAAGCCACGATCTTTTCGATTTGAATCTTCTCAACACACATCACAAGGAAGGAAATAATTCGAAAATACTTCATGAAATATTAGCTACTCATATATATAATATAAAGGAAGTATATAATAATATTAAATAATATTCGGACATAAAAAACAGGTTTTGGATTTCATCAACTGTTAAAGCTCCAAGACCTTTGACACAGACATCCTGTCAAGGCCTTTGAAACTTTCTTCAGATTTTCATCAAGGGAGGGAGTTATCGATCTCCCCCTTGATGAAAGACAAAACCTGTGCATCCCTGCAACTTAGTCAAGCATAAATAATATAAGTGAAATCGGACTAAGTACCTGCATGGGTTAGACAAATGTTGGTTCAAAAATTTTTTAAAGCATGAAAAGGCCATCCAACCGAAAACCAAAAATAAAAAACCAAGGTCTTCCAAGACCTTCAAGCAGAAAGGTTTTCAAGTCTAAACAACCAAAGATCATAAGTCTAAACAACCACAGATCATCTCCCCCTTTTTGTCTTTCAACAAAGGGAGGAGGTAAAACAGTCACCAAAAGTTTTGAAAAAGTTTCCAAAAACCAGCAATGTATCAGATTTCAGGGATGGGATAGGGTAGGGTAGGGTTTAGGCTTCGTCATCCGGAGCATCATCAGTGAGCCTCGTCCACAGACCTTGCAGCATCTTGATTATCCCGTTAATCTCCGTCATAACCTCCTTGTGCAGCTCCTTGATATCCAGGCGAACTTCCTCCAAGCCCAACTCCAGGTTGTCCATGCGTTCATCAACGGCTGAAGCAGTGGGAAGAGCTTTTGAAGGAGCGGCAAGACTCAAGGTCCCTTGGGAAGACCGAGTGATGCCAATCTTTTCAAGACTCTTGGAGTCGAACTTACCCATATGACGCTGCTGTTCTTCATTTTTGAAATCAAATCCAGAAGCTTTGAGGAGTGGGGTCAAAAGGGTAGCAAAGGGGAGGGGGGTTCCTTTCCTGCCTTTTCTTGTGTGAGCCATGGATCCTAAATTAGTGTTGGCCAGATCAAGATCAAGGCCATTGAGGATGCGGTAAAGGAGGACCATGGCATTGTCAGTAAGGAGCGAGCCAGAGTTAAGACGGGGTAAGAGGCATCGAACAATGATGTTAAATATGATTTTTGCCTCAAGGGTAAGGGATGAGTGGGTGAGTTGCTTTGAGGTGCTGTTAGATGCTTCGGGTAGGAGGTACTTGGCTCGGGCAAGGATGATGCAGTTCTCTTTTGAGGGGTGTACTTCAGAGGGTGGACATGGGCTAGGTAGGCCAAGGAAATCTACAAAGTCATTGGAGTTGAAGGAGATTCTAACCCCTTTGACAACAGATTCCAAAGACCAACCATTGGCGTCGTGTTTGGCTTTTAGGTTTATGTAGAACAGGCGGGTAAGCTGGGGGTAGTAAACGGTTTCAAGATTGAGAAGGGTCCAGGCTGGGGATTTTTTGAGAAGATCAATGCAGGGTAGCTTCAAAGCTTCGAGGAACTCAATATCCAAAAAATCAGAACAACAAATCCTACGAGTTCGAAACTCATCTACCCACTTACCAGCAGTCTCAGCATTTTCAAACCAAGAGGAGGGCAAGGATTGATTTACCTGGATGTAGGCAGGAGGATCAGCATTCTTCCTGCGAGCAATCGTTGGAGTGGCTTTCTTGATAAGCGCCTCAAGGCTTCTGAGAGTGCCCTTCCTAGTGCGCTTGGGAGATGGAGGCTTGACAGCAATGGGGGCTTTCCGCTTCTTTGGAGACGGGGGAGGAGGAGAAGGAGAGGGAGATTCTTCCTCCTCTTCCTCAGACCCCGAGTCCTCACCGGACCCCGCTTCATCTCCTTCAGCTTCCTCGTCTTCTCCAGATCCGTCTTGCTCTTCATCCTCTTCCTCAGGCTCCTCTTCAGATGGAACCTCCTCGGCTTCGGCTTCCTTCCGAATCCTCTCAGCTTCTTCCTCGGCAAGTTTCCTTGCAAGCTCGGCCTCCTCCTCGGCCTTTTTCTTCTTCAAGGCTTCCTCTTCGGCTTCCTTGGCAGCATCTCTTTCCAGAATAGCGTCGAGATCATCTTCCTCCTCTTCCTCGTCCACCTCCTCAGCTAAGATCTTCTTTTTCCCTTTCTGTTTCGCACTGAGGGGCTTCTTAGCAGAGCGCTTTTGAGAGCCCTTGGTAACAGTGGCCGTGCTTTCAGCAATGGTGCTCTGGACAACAGTTGGGACAATGGCTTGAGGAGTGGGTTCAGGTGTGGGAGAGGTGGCAGTGACCTGACGTCCCTTAGGGGTGGCGCCAAGTCTTTTGGGTGTGAAAGCTTTCTTTGTTTTGGGTGTCATGGAGGAAATCGGCTAGGGTTTTCTTAGAACAGGTTGAGAGGTTGAAGAAGGAGAAGGTGAAAGGGTTTGGATAAGTTCTGAGTTTGTGATGTAATCGGGTACAGAATTGGGTTTAAGTAGAGAGAGAGGATGATGGAGTGATGGGATGGGTTTAGAGTTCCAATGGGTGGTAATCATAACATTGCCAAAATTTGAAAAGTTTCCAATTCAAAATTCAAATTGTTCCATTGAAATCGGACTGAATAACCGAAATATTTAGTTCCAAAAATAAAAATATCTCAACGGAAAGAAAATATAACATAACTAGGCAATTTTGAAATCCGATAAAAATATAATTGATTAAATATCTAGAAAGATATTAACCAAAAATATGTGATCTACCAATTAGTTCACAAACCTTGACATAATTCTCAAAGGTCTTGACACAAAGTAGATTTTATCTTTCGTAAAGGGAATGCTCCCCCTACGAAAGTGCATCCTTGTTAAGCATCCCAATCTCTCGTCTTATGAAGGTGAACCTGTCCTCTGCCAAAGGCTTAGTAAAAATGTCAGCCCATTGATAATCAGTTGAAATAAATGAAATGGACACATCACCTTTTTCAACATGGTCTCTAATGAAATGATGCCTTACATCAATATGTTTGGTCCTTGAATGCTGAACAGGATTCTTAGTGATGGAGATGGCACTTGTATTGTTACACTTAATGGGAATGCCTTTGAGGTTGATGCCAAGATCTTGCATTTGTTGAGCTATCCAAAGGATTTGGGAGCA
Source organism: Persicaria maculosa (assembly GCA_963922045.1). Lineage (NCBI taxonomy): Eukaryota > Viridiplantae > Streptophyta > Magnoliopsida > Caryophyllales > Polygonaceae > Persicaria > Persicaria maculosa. The sequence goes on from OY998253.1 coordinate 54,368,549, forward strand.
ACAGGCTCCAGCTGCAATGTATTCGGCTTCTGCAGTGGATAGAGCAACTGAGTTTTGTTTCTTTGAGTGCCAACTGATCAAAGATGGTCCTAAGAATTGGCAACATCCTGATGTGCTCTTCCTATCCACCTTATAGCCTGCAAAATCTGCATCAGAATATCCAATTAATGTGAAATCCTTTTGCTTTGGGTACCATAGTCCAAGCTCCTTAGTGCCATTGAGATATCGAAAGATCCTCTTCACAGCCACGAGATGAGATTCTTTAGGATCAGCTTGAAACCTAGCACAAATGCAAACACTAAACATGATGTCAGGTCTACTAGCCGTGAGATATAATAAAGATTCAATCATTCCTCTATGCTCCTTTTGATTGACACTTTTCCCAGTCTTGTCTTGGTGTAGAGATAATGTTGAGCTCATGGGAGTCTTGACTGCTTTGGATTGATCCATCTTGAACTTCTTCAAGAGATCCTTAGTGTACTTGGTTTGGTTGACAAAGATCCCTTTCTTGGATTGGTGAACTTGCAATCCCAAAAAGAAGTTGAGTTCACCCATCAAGCTCATCTCAAATTCACTGCACATGATGTCAGAAAATTCCTTGCACAAAGATGTGTTAGTAGCACCAAATAATATATCATCAACATAGATTTGAATAACCAAAATGTCCTTTCCTTTGGTCTTGATAAAAAGAGTCTTGTCAATCAACCCCCTTTTAAAATCATTTTCTAAAAGATATTTTGACAAGCGCTCGTACCAAGCTCTTGGGGCTTGTTTCAAACCATAAAGCACTTTGTCAATTTTATAAACATGATTGGGAAATTCCAGACTTTCAAATCCTGGGGGTTGAGCCACATAAACTTCTTCCTCTAAGAAACCATTAAGAAAAGCACACTTGACATCCATTTGATATAACTTTATGCTCATAAAAGATGCAAATGCTAATAAAATGCGAATGGCTTCAAGCCTGGCTACGGGAGCAAAGGTCTCCTCGTAGTCAATACCTTCCTCTTGATTGTAGCCTTGAGCAACAAGCCTTGCCTTGTTCCTCACAATCTTACCATTTTCATCTAGCTTGTTTCGAAATACCCATCGTGTTCCAATGACTGATTGATGCTTTGGCCTAGGCTTCAAGGTCCAGACTTTGTTCCTTTCAAATTCGTTAAGCTCACTTTGCATAGCAATGATCCAGTCTGGCTCTTGAAGTGCCTCATCTACCTTCTTTGGTTCAATAAGAGAAACAAACACGTGAAAAGCACAAAGATCTTTAAGTTTAGAACGAGTTTGAACACTAGAAGTAGGGTCAGAAATGATATCCTTTAATGAGTGTGATGAGGAGTATTTGAATTTCCTTTTGCTAGTCTCAACTCCTTGATTCGTCACACCAGTAGGATTGACTTGTGGTACATCGGACTCCGTGGTCCTGTTAGGTTCAGTTACAACAGTTTCTGACGTCTCAACACTGTTGGATTGGACACCAAGGGCTTTAGACGAATCTTCAACACCTTGGGCCAATTCTTCAGTGTTAAGAATCTGTTCCTGCATGTTTCTCTTCTCTGTGTTCTTGGTAGCAACATCATCACCTTCCTCGTTCCCTGCATGGATGTTAAGATCTATATCTGCAACACTTTCACTCAAAGCACCGTCATTGCATTCATCAAAAATAACATGTATACTTTCTTCAACTAACTGGGTCCTTTTATTGAAGATTCTATAAGCTTTGCTACTCGTGGAGTAGCCAAGAAATATACCTTCATCACTACGCGCATCAAATTTCCCAAGGTTATCTTTTCCATTGTTATGAACAAAACAAGTACAGCCAAAGGGTTTAAAATAAGATATAAGTGGTTTGCGGCCTTTGAAAAGTTCATAAGGAGTTTTCTTTAAGATAGAACGAATAAGATAACGATTCAAAATGTAGTTAGCTGTGTTAACAGCTTCAGCCCAATAGGTTTTAGGTAATGCATTTTCTAAAAGTATAGTCCTGGCCATATCCTCTAAGGTGCGGTTCTTGCGTTCCACAACTCCATTTTGTTGAGGTGTCCTAGGAGCAGAAAAGTTATGGGAGATGCCATATTTAGCACAAAACAAATCAAACTGAAGTTGATCAAACTCCCTACCATGATCATTCCGAATTGACACTATGCGCTCATTTCTTAAAGTTTGCAACTCCTTACAAAGTTTTGAAAACTCAAATAAGGCCTCTGATTTTTCTTTTAAAAATGCAACCCAAGTATATCTAGAAAAATCATCAACAACAACTAGCATGTACTTTTTACCATTGAGAGATTTGACTCGTATAGGACCACATAAATCCATATGTAAAAGTTGAAGGGGTCTAGAAGAACTTACAATCTTTTTGGGTTTGAAGGAGCTACGTGTTTGTTTACCTCGTGTGCATGCATTGCACATATCAATACCTTTGAAGTCCATCTCAGGTAGCCCTCTTACAAGCCCTTTGGACACAAGCTTCTGTAGTGTATGTGGACTCACATGACCGAGTCTCCTGTGCCAGAGCTTTGGATCGTCCGTCAAAGCCTTTAGACAGGTTAGGCTTCCTTGTGCCACTTGATCAGCATTTACAGCGTATATATTGCTGTAACGATATGCAGTCAATATAACTTCACCTGTATCTTCTCTGCACACTAGACATCTTTTCTTATTAAATCTGACATTGTTGCCACTATCACATAATTGAGAAACGCTAAGCAAATTATACTTTAAACCATCAACAAGATAGACATTCTTAATACTATGGTTGTAATCACTTCCAACACTACCAATACCAATGATGTCACATTTTCCTTTGTCACCAAGAGTGATTGTTCCCGTGGATTGCTCCTTTAGATCATGGAAGAGAGAACTCTTCCCACTCATATGCCTCGAGCATCCACTATCAATAATCCATTTGTGTTCCTTCACCTTGGTGTTCTCCTGCAAGACAAACATCAACCTTTGTGGCTAGACCAATAAGCAAATTTGGATCCATTGTTTGGGTAAACCATGTTTGGTAAAATAGTGCCTTTTGGAACCCAAACTTGTGTTATCCGTTCTTTTCTCAAATGAACAAGAAATGTATTGCGAATAATATATGGATCCTTTCTTCTATAAGGGCAGGTCTCTTTTACATGTCCCTTTCTAGCACAGTGGTGACATATAGTCGAGGTTCTGCTTCCTTTTGCCTTCAAAAAAGTGGTAATGTGTTGTTTCTTTAAAAACCTTGGATTGTAACCAATACCACTTTTGTTTAGAGAACATTGTTGCTCACCCAACATCCTATCAAGAGTGCCTTTGGATTTGGTAAAACTTATGAGGGCTGTCTGTTGGTCTTGAATCTTATTATTCAGGGAGATCTTCTCGTTCTCTAAGTCATGATGCTCATTTCTTAGAGAGGAGAGATCTTGCTTAAGTTCAGATTTCTCTGAGTCAAGCGTCTTGACTTTAATGTCAAGACCTGAATAAGAAGCTTCAAGACCTTTGACCCTCATAGACAGATCCTCAATAGTTTTTTCCTGGTCCACAGTTCTCTTAATAAGAATGTTAGCCTGGGCAATAAGTTTCTCTTCATTGGCAATCATATTGGAAAGGAATTCCGATAATACCTATTTTGGACTTGCCATAAGTTCTCTTACATTAGCTTCAAGCTTTTCATCGTGGGATTCTTCTTCTGAAGCCATAAAACAAATATTGGCCTTCTCATCATCGGAGTCAGAGTCAGAATCGCTCCAAGTTGCCACCATGGCTTTCTTCTTCCATTTGTCACCCTTCTTGGACTGGCTCTTTGTCTTTTGAGGGCAGTCCTTCACAAGATGATCTGTTTCACCACATTCAAAACAAAACAACGGTTTAGTCTTCTTTTCATACTTGTTGTATTGAGGCTTACCTCGAAATTTTGAAGACTCTGATCCATCCTTGTTGTTGAATTGCTTCTTCAATTTGAGAATTCGAGCAAGGCCTCTTGTGATAAGAGCAAAAGGATCATCCTCATCGTCATCCTCATCTTCGGAATCAGATCCATCTTTAGGCTCATCCTTCTTAGACTTGAGTGCCAAGTTCTTAGTGCTAGTTGGAAGTTCTCCATCGTCTTCATTAAGGATCATCTCATGCGTGATCAGCTTCCCAAGAAGGTCATCAAGGGGTAGAGTGGTGAGGTCCTGTGCTTCCTCTATAGCTGTTACTTTTGGACCCCATTTCTCTTTTGGGAGGCACCTCAGTATCTTCCTCACTTTCTCAACGTTGGTAAAGCTCTTGCCGAGAGAGTCAAGGTTGTTGGTGATTTCTGTGAATCGTGTGAACATGGCCTTGATTGACTCATCAGACTTCATTTTGAAGAGCTCATACTTTCGAAGGAAGATGCTGATCTTGGTGTCTTTCACTTGGCTCGTTCCTTCATAGGTGACGACCAGTTTGTCCCAAATCTCTTTAGCTGACCTACAAGATGAAATACGGTTAAACTCATTAGTGCTAAGACCACAATAAAGTAAGTTAATAGCCTTGTAGTTTTTGGAGACGAGTTCAAGATCTGCTTGGATGTATTCAGACTCCTTCTTTGCGACTTTGGTTCCATTTGGTCCGTCTTTCTCTGGAATCTTTGGACCATTCTCTATAATGTTCCAAAGTTCCAGATCTTGATCTATAATAAACATCTTCATCAAGGATCTCCAGTGGACAAAGTTGTTTCCTACAAAGAGTGGTGGTCTGCTCGTGGACCTTCCCTGTGCAAATCCTCCGCTTGCTTCACCAGACATGATCGAAAACTCACAAGATTGTTAGATCAAAAACAGTGAGTAAAGCTCTGATACCAATTGAAGGTTCGATAAAGTAAAACAGAGTAATATAGAAGTACTCTAGAAGGGGGGTTGAATAGAGTATGCCCATTTTTCGCAGAAAGTCTCAAGACTTTTGGAGCTCGTATAAAACCCTTTGAGATTAAACCTGAATCACAAAGTTATACAATCGAACAAAGTGCGGAAATAAGGTAAAGCAATAAAGTAAAGGACGCAACGAATTGTTAACGAGGTTCGGCACGAACTTGGCCTACGTCCCCGCCTAGGGTTCTTCCACAACCCTAGGATTCAAAAGGCTTTATTGATTTGCTTAGCTTAGGATCCTAATAGCTCACCGAGAAGCCTCATTCCTATACAATTGCAATCTAGTCAACTCACGTTCCCTTGGAGTCCTAGACCAATCTAGAAGAGCCCCACCTCTCTCAGCTATCTAGTACAATCCTCTTACTCTCACAAATCAATAGCCTAGTGCAACTTCCCGAGTTACAAACTCTCGAGTAACACTATAAATGAATATATCCTATAAGCTCACAGGTAACTCTCAAACGCTTTGAAATGAAACAACAAACTCTTGAGCGCTAGCAGAGAGTACACTTGGAAGACAGATCTTGCTTGAATGAATGAAAGCTTGTGTTCGACACTTGTGTCTTCTGTCTTCATCTTCCTTCTCTATATATTGAGACAAATCGGCGCCAGGAATCTTCTCCAACGGCTAGTCTAGATCATGGCTATCTTCGAGATCTTCTAAACTTGGAAACTTTTGAAGCCACGATCTTTCCGATTTGAATCTTCTCAATACGCATCACAAGGAAGGAAATAATTCGAAAATACTTCATGAAAGATTAGCTACTCATATATATTATATAAAGGAAGTATATAATAATATTAAATAATATTCGGACATATAAAACAGGTTTTGGATTTCATCAACTGTTAAAGCTCCAAAACCTTTGACACAGACATCCTGTCAAGGCCTTTGAAACTTTCTTCCGATTTTCATCAAGGGAGGGAGTTATCAGCCCTTATCCTTGTCCTTCATTGATCCCTAAACCTAAGCACATGACCTCTCAGTAAATTGACATATACAGGAATTGGCATGACATGTATTGATACTAACAGGACATCTATTACTAAAAACATGACATTAACAGGAATTGACATGACGATTCTGATCTGATACCAAGAGAACCTTACCTCCTTTCCCAGAACTTCCTCTTGCTCCTCCGACTCCCTAGTCCCCTTCCACCGCAGTTCCCTCCTCATGTTTTCAATCGCCTCCTCAAGCGTCGCCATCTTCGAGCTTACCTCCGCGGATATACTCCTCAGCATGTCGTCCATCTTTGCCGCTAACCGTGACTCTATCTCTAATAGGGTAGCTTGTGTCTGCGTGCCCTCCCCTGATTCTTGCGTTGACCCACTTGCTCCCTTTGGTTGTTTCTTTGGTGGGGGTTTGACATTTGCTGATAAGAACGCCCGGACTATGTCGTCAAAGAAGTTGTCCCGCTTTTCGTGAGTGTTTCGGGCATCGCGGTATAAACGGGTCGCTCTCTCCACATCATCGGGGAGTAGAAGAGGCCTCACGACTGCAGGGTCATTGAAGTGCCCGAGCTCCTTCGCCTCCTGCAGTCGGGTTTCGATTGAGGCATACTCGATGTTCGGGTCTCTAAACTCGTATCGCAGACACCTGGGGTACAACTTCTCATCTATGATATTCGCGAATTGGTCGGCCATTGGAGTGAGGGCTTCGTACACCCATAGCTGCAATTAAATATTGTCCAGTAAAAAATCACTTCCTGTCCAGTCAATAAATATAAGACGCCTAGTAAACGTGCATACGGCGTCCAGTGATATCTGTGTACGAACCTGGAAGGCGAGAGGGAAACCCAGCAGGCAATAGGCCGGGCGTGCATTGGAGCTGCCCTCATCCCGTTGGAGCTTCCTCTCGATTGCACGGTTCAGGAACTCGTTCGTTCGCTTGTAGCAAAGCCGACCCCACGGAAACGCCAGGAACCTGTCAATGTCGCCGACAAGGTCGACCACCTACCCATGAATGTAGTTTTTGGGTTCCTTCCCGAACAATACTCCCTCGACCAGCATCAGCAGGACAAATTTTAACTTTCTGGTTGACGATTTCTCAGATGCCATTGCCACACGGAACTGCACCTCGAACTCGGACATCCTCATCTTTGAAACTCCAAAGAAATCATACACTGCCTTCTCGAACCCGTCGTTGCCCTCGAGCTCTTCGCCATAGCCACAGTTGAGACCGGAGACAAGGGCGAACTCAGCTATTGAGAACCTGACGACCGCATCATTGACCTTGTACCACGTTTCATTCTCCTTCTTCGTCTTCAATTGTCGTTGGAGAACGTAGTGTACAAGCTGTCTCGAGAACTGGACCCTTGTGCCCAGTCTTGCAACGCCCCCCAACGGGCTGTCCGTCAGGCGCTTCCAATGGGACTCGCTCAACCGGTTGTCAATGTTTACCAGGAGTGGCATCCGAGAGTGTTGGTTAATTTTTGCTTTGAAGTGTCTATCTTCCTCTACAGCGTACACAACCCGTACAGACTTCAACATGTCAGCCACACTGCAGCACAACAATCACAACTTACATTACTCGAACGAAAGCCATATTACCGCGCCAGAGGTTTGAGCTGTACGGTCTACAATCTTCTTTACACTTCGCTGCGATATTTTTAATATCCACCAAATATCCTGCATAGTGGAAGACCCAAAATCAATATTCTACACATCAATTCTTCTCCCCCAACCCACGGTTCCCTTCATATCAATATCAAATGTAACATGACACAAACACAAGTATACATGACACACACACATATACACATGACACATTGTTGTGAAAACATGACAGCATACTTATTCAATCTGTCCATCTCCATTTGCATGCAAGTCACCCTATTCCAGATAATGTCGATTCCACATAAACTTTTCACCCTTTCTAACATTTTCCCTAACCCTAATGCACCACATTTCATCCAATTTCGCCCAAACCTGAACGCATCTACAGTCATAAGCCCCATTTCGCCCAATTCCCCCCTAAACTGAACGGATCTACACTCACCCTGCTCTCGATAAGTTGGATTCGACAAGACAATTGCCCAATTTCCCCATTCCCAAAAATCCCCTTCTCTCCCAGATGCGCAAACCCCAGTACCCTAACTTTCCACCAATTGTTTTTAACTTGACGCCCGTTACTTCCTACATGACAGGGCGATATTGCGTACTGTCAACCCATTCGACCCCTTCTTCCCATTTTCACACAATCCAAACCAGTTTTGGTTCTTCAAATCGGTTCCTCCCATACGAATCGAAGCAAAACGTATTTAATCGGCATTGTGAGGGTTTACTTACTTCAAAGTCGGCCTCTTCGTCTCCTCTTCTGCACTGTCGTCTTCTTCCTCGCCTTTGCTTCTTCTTTTCCTCTCTCGCTCTGTCGTCTCCTTCCTCTTCTTCTTCCTTCTCTTCTTGTTTTCCTCAGGTTTGCATGTGGAACTGTTGCCCTCTCTCTCTCTTCCTCTTTTGTAAGCCGTGAGAGGCAGTTGGGGGTCGGCAGTTTTGAAATCAAACTGCTTCCTCTCTCACTCTTCCACTCTCTCTCTCCACAATAACTTCCCCCACTTCCACTCTCTCTCTCTCCACAATAACTTCCCCTTGCCTCTCTCTCTCCACCACGCTTCCTCTCTCTCTCCTCCTTTACCTTCTCTCTCCTCTGTCCCGGTAATTTTCAACTGACAAAGTTGCAATTTTTTGGTTGGGGGGGGGGGGGGGTTTAACCTTTGCAATTGTTGTGGATAGTGGGTTAGTCTAGCAAATATTTTCGGGTCAATGGTTATTTCCTTTCATTCTCTCTAAGATTAAAGAATGAAAAGAGAATTAAAAGAAAAAGAATAAAAAAGGAGAATTAAAAAAAAGGATAAAAGAGAAAAAAGAAAACTATAATTGGTCAAAACCCCTAAAATCTCTCTAATGTGGACACCTCAGCATAAACTCTTCTAAATTAAGAGTTTATATAGATTGGTTAAAAAATGTAACATCAAATAATATTAGGTAATTAATATTAGAATATTTTTCAAAAAAAATATATTAGAAAATATAGTTACTATAATAAAATGATATTATGTAAATAATATTTCCACAAATAACTTTGATTATGGAGAGGACATGTGACATTACTTAATATAGTATATAGATATAGATAGTTAGTAAATGAATTTGAGTTAAGCCCAATAGTTATATTAGATTGCATTCAATGTTTTGAATTAAGCCCAATAGTTAGTAAGATTAAAGAAAAAAAAGAGAATTAAAAGAAAAAGAATAAAAAAAGAGAATTAAAAAAAAAGGATAAAAGAGAAAAAAAAAAATTATAATTGGTCAAAACCCCTAAAATATCTCTAATGTTGACACCTCAGCATAAACTCTTCTAAATTAAGAGTTTATATAGATAGATAGTTATATTAGATTGAATTCAATGTTTTAAATTAAGCCCAATAGTTAGTAAGATTAAAGAAAAAAAAAAGAGAATTAAAAGAAAAAGAATAAAAAAGGAGAATTAAAAAAAAGGATAAAAGAGAAAAAAGAAAATTATAGTTGGTCAAAACCCCTAAAATCTCTCTAATATTGACACCTCAGCATAAACTCTTCTAAATGAAGAGTTTATATAGATAGTTAGAGCATCCCCAACAGCTTATGTAAAATAGAGAAAATAGGCAATTTTAGAGAAAATATAGGTTTTTTTTAACCCCAACAGCTTTTGTAAAACCATCTCTAAAATAGAGAAATGAGATAAAAGAGAAAAAAAATCTCTAAATTTAGAGAAAGGCATAAAATCTGTAAAATTAAATGCATTCACTCCTTCACATATCTACCCATTTATTCATTGGTTATTACATATTGATTTAATTAAAAATTTTATTTATTAAATTATGAATTTCTGCATTTATTATAGTGTATAATAAATGTATAAATATGTAAAATAGAGAAGTTGTTGGAGTTAGAGTATAAAAATTATAGAGATTTTAATATTTTTCTCTCCATAATAGAGAATTTTTAAAGAAGCTGTTGGGCTTACTCTTAGTAAGATTAAAGAAAAAAAAAGAATTAAAAGAAAAAGAATAAAAAAGGGAGAATTAAAAAAAGGATAAAAGAGAAAAAAGAAAATTACAATTGGTCAAAATCCCTAAAATCTCTTTAATGTTGACACCTCAGCATAAGCTCTTTTAAACTAAGAATTTATATAGATAGATATAGATATAGATAGTTAGTAAGATTAAAGAAAAAAAAGAGCATTAAAAGAAAAAGAATATAAAAGGAGAATTAAAAAAAAGGATAAAAGAGAAAAAAGAAAATTATAATTGGTCAAAACCCCTAAAATCTCTCTAATGTTGACACTTCAACATTAACTCTTCTAAATTAAGAGTTTATATAGATATAGATAGTTAGTAAGATTAAAGAAAAAAAGAGAATTAAAAGAAAAAGAATAAAAAAGGAGAATTAAAAAAAAAGGATAAAAGAGAAAAAAAGAAAATTATAATTGGTCAAAACCCTTAAAATCTCTCTAATGTTGACACCTCAGTATAAACTCTTCTAAATTAAGAATTTATATAGATATAGATATAAATAGTTAGTAAGATTAAAGAAAAAAAAGAATAAAAAAAAAAAGAATAAAAAAGGAGAATTAAAAAAAAGATAATACAGAAAAAAGAAAATTATAATTGGTAAAAATCTCTAAAATCTCTGTAATGTTAACACCTCAGCATAAACACTTCTAACTAACTAGTGCAGAGGTTGATAAACTATTTTTTGTGACGATATTTACCATTGTATATAAATTTATCAATGCCAATTAATTAGAAGTACCCGGTGGCTAATTAATTAGTGACTTACTCGCGCTAATTAATTAGCAAATATATACATGTACATCATGACAATTAATTAGAAAAAATACAGAGCGGGATATGCGAATCTTGACAATTCATTTTTAATTAATTAGAAAGAATGATTAATTTTTTAATTTTTTTTTAGAAAAAAGTGATTTAGAATTTTAAGAAAAAAGTGGTTTAAATTATTAAAAATATTCATACTTAACGATTTTCTATGAAGGGGTAACGAAAGGTATAACTTGTACAAATCTTTCCATTTTCCAATTCGATCCGATCTATTCATTCACGGGCGTACTCCTTCTGTGGACCTTTCTTTTGTTATGAGTTTTTGAGTTGGATGAAAACAACGCTCATTCAAACTACGATCACTCTAAAAGCGGATAAGACCAAACCTTTTATTCTCCTATCAACGGTTATCTCTCTTTCATTTATAAGTCCATTATGCTTCGGCCGGTGTGCAATATCGCTTAGCCATAGACCCTCGGTTGATGGGTCAAAACCTCCATGAAAAGTAAGAAAATCTGCATATTTTGACCAATTTAGGGTGAAAAAGGGAGTTGCTCCCTCGGAAAAACTGGGATAAAGTCTCTCTTAACTCGAGGGTGAGAACGAGAATCAAATCGTAGCCAATCGAGCCAGAACTAATGGATTAGCATTAATAGGTTATAGTCAGTTCCCCACGTTCTTTCCTATGCTTGCTAGCTAAGATATTAACAAGACGTGGTTTAGACTATTAATATATGTAGTTCAGACTTTTCCCCACATATGCACTACTAGAATACTGTAATTAGACATCATGTGATTTATGTTTGTCAAGAAAACAACAGATGTTAAATTAATCTATTATGTCAATAATTTTTTTTGCGATGTTGAAGAGTATTTAGACAACCGTCAAATTTTATGATAGATGTGAAATTGTCTGTTCTGAAAAAAATAAAACACGCAAGTGTTTAAAATTTCTAAGTAAAAACAAGCGGGATTGAAACATCAAGGAAAAAATCGGAGGGATTTCAAAATTTGGGGAAATATGACAACACTTGAAAATTTTCATCTCTCTCTAAGAAAACAAATTGGAGGGCTTTCAAAATTTGGGGAAAAAAATTATTAACACTTGGAAAATTTTCATCTCTCTCCACACATTCACTTAAACCCGATCTTGAGGATCTTCCGACTCAATCACCTCCTTCCAGCCCCCTCATTCTTCCAGCTCCGACAGCGACCTTCCCCCGCTCCAGGGTTCAATCATCCTTCCTCCACCACCTCATATCTTCTCTGCTACAGCCTCTTCCCCCGGTCACCGCCTCCATCCTTGCTCTTCCTCTCTCCAGATCTCAAAACCAATCCTCCCTTGCCCCGCCCCCGAAATCCCTCACTTTCCCTCCAGATTTTAGAGGGTTTCTCCCTCCGCTTCTTCCTTAACACTTCCAACAACGTCAATTTCAAATCTTGCATCCAGTTGAAACCCTAGCTAGGTCCAGAGTCCGATGGTTGTTTTTGTCGTCTTCTTTAGTGGTCGTAGAAGATGACGAAAACCCTAGCCAGGTCCAAATGAAGTTCGATGTTGAGAGAGATTTGCAATTTGTAATGCACAGATTGCAACAATGGCATCCTTCGTACCTCCTGTGTTACGTCTCACGAAGACGAAGGTCATCAAGTTTTGTGCTTTCATCTGCAAGGTAACTTCTCTTCGTTTAGTATTCTTCATCTCAATTCTTGACTGTCTGACCTACTATGTGTGCAATTCTAGCATGAACACAAGGTTGCCTGATTCGAATTCCACCTCTTTCATGATGAAGTGATCGAGGTCACCTTAGCTCCTCTGGATCCCTTATTGATCTTCTAAATGTTCTTTTATTAGGGTAAACTAATCAAAACCACCTTAGCTCCTCTCGAGGTCACCTTAGCTCCTCTGGATCCCTTATTGGTCTGCAATATGAAGCTCACTTCTCAACAAAGGTTGGTTTGGTAATGATTTTATCTTCTCTTATATGCATAAGACATTATTAGCAATTAGCACATTCCTAGGATCAGATTTTGAGATGTTTATCTTATAAATAGGATTGTTAGGTTTGTGTTAGTTTTGACTTGGAACCAAATATTAGAAAAATATGAGTTCTTGGCGTCTTCTGAACTACTTGTTTTTTTGTTCTCAAAACCATTTTCACTTCATTAAATAACACTTTAAAATCATACCAACGAGTTCTTATCGATCATTTTGTGTTAGTTATTAGTATATCACATCTTTTCAATCATTTTTGTCAGGTTCTCATGTTGATTGTATCTTGGGGAGGGGGGGGGGGGTGTTCTCAGAGGAGCTGAGATATCTTTCTGTTTTGAAGAAACATACAAACTATGGTATAGTTTGAATGTTTAAATGAATGTCATCCTTGATTTTCATTGTTTCAGTATTACATTCGGGTTCTATATAGTTGGATAAAGACTCCGTGATGAATTGTGGTTGGTCAAGGATGGTGGTGCAATAACTCTTGATATTCCCAGAAAAACTGTATGTTTATTTGTTATTGTTGGATGATGATAAGTTTTCTGTTGCAGTACAGTTTCATGTTTAACACATTTCAGAAAAACAAATGGGTTTGATCCTGCCAAACAAATAGAGCCTTGTGCTGATAGGAGCTAAAAGCTTTCTGGTTGGAAGCTGGAAACCTGGAACTGTGAAACATGTAAAATATGAACTTCGAATATTAATAATTAAACTAGTTTATTATATTGTTAATTAATTGAATCTATTATCCTGTATTTCATGCAATAAATACTTATTTTATAGGGTAATCTATCCCATTATCTCCCCCCTATTTCTTAGCTTTAAGAAGATAAGCATTTTTCTGATAGTGGGTAAGACAAAAAGTACCACAAAATATACGAGGAGGTGAACCCCCTCACTACTAGATGTGTGTGTTTTAAATATGGATATTTGAATGTGTATTACGAATGTGGATATTTGAATTGTAATGTGTGTGTTTTAAATGCTTGGTAAGAGGCAATGAATAATTGAGAATGTGAATGAAACTTTGCGATTTGGTTCAGGTAGGCCTCTTAGCTGAAACCAAGAAGGGGAATGGAAAAAAAATGAAATATTTTTGTTTACCAAGAAGGGGATATTTGAATTGTAATGTGTGTGTTTTAAATGGAAGTCTACTTTACTAGAATGCTATGCATTTTGTTTATCATCGATCTAACACTGTTGTTAGATGATTGCTTCCTAATCTACTCATAGTTTTCTGATCTTTATCTATGTTTGGATTAGATTTCTTTTTTGGATCTTTTATATGGATCCCCAGATTTTACCGCCGGACAGGTTCCACATTTGAATCCTGTAAGTTTCCAAACAATACTATGATATACTGCTTCCATTTCTGCCATTGTCATATCCATACCTAAACTTGCTCTTGGAAATGCAGGTTGCTCCAAGCTGATTTCCTGTAAAGCAAATATACCTAAACAGAATATTCATACATATAGAATAATGCTTATAGTGAGTTACTTCATTCTTCTTTTAGTCATTAATTGATTATTCTATGCACATGGGCTAGAAGTTTGATATATTTGACTAAGAATGCAAATTTGATTTGAGATTTACTAGAATCAGGCCACTCAAAAGCTTTCATTCACACTAGATGTAGGCCTCACAATCTTTCTTCACATCTTCAATATTGAATCTTGCTTGCATTTAAAATATTGGGCGAAGAGATGACCTACATCTATACAACTTTCTTTTGTTAGCATTATCTAAAGCCCATGATGCTCGGTTATAGTGATTCTACACTTCAAATTGATAAACTTGTTCTATATCATTGTATAGAATTGCTGAAGTTAGAATTTTACAGTGTTGTTGTCTAAAAGGCATTGTATAAAAGTTTCGGAGGCTTTGCTGCTGATGTGGTTGTAGCGATAGATCAGGTACATTCTGGTTCATCTACTTTCTATTGATACCTTTTTCTCTTTGTTATTTGGGATGAGGAAAAACCTTCAAATTTAATGATAAAATCCGGTGTTTGTATTATGCATTTTATCTGCCGAATGAATATTAGAAGATGCATTTTACTATAGCTATTTTTTTCAGGTAGCTCAAGATGATGTTGACATTTATAAGCTTGTCGATAACCCCAAACCGGCGACCTCCTAGAATTGTAACATTTTTCGTCCAAGCAGCCGGAAACACCGGTCCAGGTTCAAGAAGTGTCTCTTCCTTCAGTCCATGGATCTTCACAATCAGCGTTGTTGCTCATGGCAGTGTACAACAGCCCGGGATCATAATTCCATATACAAACGATTCCACGGTGTGCATTGTGCTAGCATTCATTTTCATATTCAAGTTCGTTTTGTTTTAATATTGCTCGCATACATGCTCTGAAATTCTGGCAGATTTTACTTAAATACTACGATTCTTCATTAAAACGAGACAGCATCACGAACAAAATCGTTAAGTATGGAGCTTCAGCTTGCATTTCAGGTGGTCTCAAGGCGAACTATGGTGCTAATTAATGCCTCAAAGGTGATATGCTATTCTGCTCGGGGGACCTGATTCCGAAGACAATTCTTTTGAAGTCGTAGAGATATTGATACCAAACTTGGTATCTTTCAAGTACTTATCAATTTGTAAAACATTTGTAAATGTTGATTTCACATTTATCTTAATGTATATGTTCATTAAAGTACCCATCATTTGCAAAATTTTATTTTATATCGAGCAAAATCAAACAAAAAAACATTGGATTATATATGAAAAGTATTGTGCCTTAATAGATATGAAATCGAATCATTACATAAAAGCGGATGCTAGTATCATTATAGACATCATATACATAATCTAAATCAATGTGTAATATATATTTTTACATCACAACGTTAGTATAAATTGATATATTTTGCTAACAACAACATCTGTATAAAAATCTAAAATGATGCATATATTGTACTAATACATTAGTTATGTACATATTTCATGCGATAGATTATTTTAAAACAATAAAAGATCACAAATTATATATATGAAATTAATATACACGAAATCAATATAATAAAAAAAATGTCTATCTTGTTTTAATACATTGATTATTTTAAAATTAGTGATGTAAATGTAAAATTTAGGCTTGATGTGGACATCTTCAAAAGCTTATAAAAAATGAAAAATAATTAGGCTTTAAAAACAAATGAACATGTCAAAAATAAATTTGAGGGGCTGATTTATATCTATATTCAAAATAAAACAGACGTTTTAACCAAGAATAAACATCGACTTAAAACCGATGTGGAATAGTTGATCTTTTACTACACACACAAAGAGATCGGATTTTTTTTTAAAGACATCTGTTCACAACATATGTCTAATTGTATTTTTCTAGTAGTGATAGTTCAGTATTTTAAGAAGAAATGGTTCAAACTTTTACTCACTTGTAGTTCAGGACTTGTACAACATGTTAATCATGAATTTTAGATGAAGTGGTTTAGTATATTAATAAGAAGTGGTTCATTCTATTACTCAAATTGTGATTCACGATTTTAATTTAGAAGAAGTGATTTAGGTTATTAACAATAAGTGGTTCAGGCAATTACTCACGTGTGGTTCAGACTTCGGCTTACATGTGGTTCATGATTTTATGAAGGAGTGGTTTAAGGCCTCGTATGGCATGGGTGCGAGAATAAAAATGAGAATCACAATCAAAATGGAATAAAAATTGGAATAAGTCATTCCTCAAGGCAAGTTGTTTGGTTTCATATCAGAATGAAAAATTCACAAATCCAATATGAAAATAGATGAATTCAACCTACCAAATTCAAAAAAAAAAGTACGCAAATCCAATATCTAAAATTAACCATAAAAATACATAAGTTAACATACCAAATTCATAAATCCATTGTAAAAACGCATCAATTTTTTTTAAGAAATTGTCTAGATATAGTGGAATAAACAAACTGAAAAAATTAGGGTTGGGGCTAGAATGGAAGTTGGATCTAGATCTGGCGGACAGATTTAGCTATGGTAGCTGATTGGAATGATGAGGGAAAGCTGCAAAAAGGGCGGGAGGATGACATAAAGAGGAAGACGACAACAAAGGGAGGATGTCAACAAAGGGGGTGGGGGATTGGGAGAGAGAGAGAGAGAGGGAGAGAGAGAGAGAGAGGATGGTGGCGATGGAAAGAGGATAGCGACAATGATGGAAAGGGAAGAATATTGGGAGAGAAATCCTGGCGTGAGATTGTGGCGATGGAAGGAGGATGACAACAACGGTGCGAGGAAGGTGTAACGATAAAGTGGAAGAGAGATATTCTGGTCGCTGGGAGGATGATGACGATAGATAGAGGACGGCAACAATAGAGGGAGGATGGAGGTGACAGATGGAGGACGACAGAAATAGAGGGAGGATGTCGGTGGTGGCATTGAGATGATGGTCTGAGCAGTATGTATTAGAGAGCAACAAGCAAGAACAGAACGAGAGAGGAGGTTGAATTGGGAATAAGGGGATCCCGGGGTATTTTTATGGCAATGGATTGAGACCCTAAATTGGAAATGAAGGATTCCTAGTAATCATTTTAATTCTCGTTTTTTTCCTACCAAATCACAAATGAAACTAGTAATCATCCATTCTCATTCTTGCTTTTGATTCCTAGTAATCCATAGCAAACGACCCTAAGCTTTTACTCACTTGTGGACCTGGGCTAGCTTGTACATCATGTGGTTCATGATTTTTAGAATAAGTGGTTCACGATATTAATAAGAAATAATATTTCAGTCTTTTACTCACATTGTAGTTTAGGACTTTTAAAAGAAGTGTCATTTCAAGATATTAAGAATACATGGTTCAAACTTTTACACACATATGGTTCCAATGACATGCAGTTCAACTATTTACTCATAATGGTTCACCCATTTAATCATAATGGATTGAACTTTTACATAAACATGGTTTAAAATATTAACAATAAGTAGTTCAAGATTTTTAGAAGTGATTCAAGATATCATGCATGGAAAATCACAATCCTTCGTCTGTGGGCTCAGATCAAGATCCTTACGTCAAGTATGGAGCCCAATCTTGGATCAACTCTTGTATTCTTGATGGTTAAGGAAGCAATTAACCCAAAAAATCGCCAAAGAACTCAATGACAAAGACTTTCGACTCAGAACAAGAAGGTTTCGACCTATAATGTTGGGGTTCCGACCTGAAACATGTGTTCTGCAAGCAACGACACTCAGAATCATCTCGGATGTTGAATCGAAATCCACGGAATCTGACCCAAAATTCATTAGTTTCGACCTAGAACTCGGTCTCTGCAAATGACTACGAAGGGTTTGTGTTTAGGGTTTATTGGGATGATTTTTGGATGAATTTGAGTTGTATGAGATTAAGAACTAGGGTGTGGGTTGCGACTAAAGAACACTTAGCCAACCTATTATATAATGACAATCAAAAGTGTTTGAATAGATAATGTAAACCTTAGAGCTCTAAGTATGGCCACCCCATCTCTTTGTATAAGATAGAGTTTGCCTTATTTGATAAAGAAATATTAATTCTATCCTAATCTATATGGAAAGGTAACGACTTGATGATTAAGAAAAACTCTACAAGATAGAGTTCCCTCTTCCACCTTATTTATCCTAAATAATAAATGCCATAAAAATAAGCCTAACTAAGAAATACTAAAATATAAGCAATTCCATATATAAACTCCAACTAACATAGGATCAAGTTACTAAAAATGGAAACTAATAAAAATAACTAAGTAAAACATAATTTAATTTTCTTCATGGACTCACAAGGTGGAGCATTCTTGTTGGATTTAAGCATCACATCTTCCTCCTCAATTAGCCCTCGAACCTCGCTTGACTTGTCGCCTGGGTCAAAATCATTGCTTGACCCACAAAAGGCCAATCTCGATTGCATCATTCTCCCCTTTTTATCTTCGATTCGGCCTCGAATCGAGTTGATAAGGAGTAGTAAGTTGAGAAATAGTCTTCTTCTAAGCCATGGGAGGGAGGAGTGGTGTAGGTGCTAACAGAATTCGAGGTATACAGACCCCCAAAACAACACTTGTAGGCACGATCGTTGATGAAAGAAGATCTTCAACATGATAAGGCTCAATGATCACTTGTACTTTAGCATCAACAACTTCATAATCTTCCAACAGCTCATCAATCATGTCCTTGCAAAGAGGAAGGAGAATAGGGGAATCAGCAGAAGGGAAGATCATTAGAGGGGGAAAATGGTCCACCTCCCGTCATCGGTCCTCCTCAACGTTTTGTAGCTGGGTGTCCTCAGCCAAATGGGCTACTCTCCATCCAACATTTACTTAACCACTTGCCTTCGACGTTCTTCCTTAATCATTCGCTGACGTTGATGCCACAATTGATATTTTTTGGCTTCTCGTTGACACTCAAGTTGTCGTTATTGTTGTTGTTGCCAAGCTCTCCACTATAGCTCTCGTTGGCGACGTTGTTTTGTATCCCATTGCAAGGCAAAGAATTCCTCCATCGGATTGAGAGCATCATTCAAATCCCCATATAACGCCCAAGACATGGAATTAATTAAAGAAGAATACCACATCGAATGTAATCCTGGCTTTGAATACCACTTGATAATAAATTGATACCAACTAATGCCAATTGATTGGTGGAAAATTCTGATCCTACACTTGTGAGGCTAGGATCAAGATCAACTACATAGAGGGGTGTCCATTCTCTTCTTGTCCTTGAATATGGAAAGCTTTAAACACCAAAATCACCAAAGCTCATCAATCGTGCTCGGACTTATGTTTCCGACAAGGGATTATGTTTGAAGGATTGATTTAGGGTTTATCATGTATGTTGGGATTATTGTTAGAAGGATTTGCTTTGTATGAGATTGAGAGATAGAGTTTGGGGTGGTATACTCAATTAAACGTGTTAAATAGACAATGTAAACCCAAGAGCTCTAAGTATGGTTAGCCATATCTCTTTGTATAAGATAAAGTTAGGGAAAATCCTAGAAGACAGAGTTCCCTTTTCCACAAGACAGAGTCTGGGCACCTGAATTAGAAATTAAACGGAGAAGAAGACCAAAACCTACTCCGTAGAAGGACCTGAATCGAAGTCCACGAGATTCGGTACCACCATGGCCTAAAAAGGTAAATATACACATAGGGCTATAAATTCAGGAGTATAAAGGGTAAGACCAAACCAAGGGTCTTACAAAACAGGTGGAACAATAACGACTAGCAAGCCCCACACAACTAGCCACTAAACCTTACTCATCAAACACATCAATATACTCTAACACACTCCATCTCATGCTAAGCCAACACGGCTAACAACAAAAACTACCTACTAACGAACCAGAAATACGTGCAAGAGGCGGGCGGGACAAAGAAGGACGACGTAGCACCTACGATACCACCATGGCACCAACGCCTTTGTCAACGCTAACAACATCGTCTCAATATAGCACGGAGTTAGAGAGATTGACATGTAGAGAAGAACGAGAAACATATAGGGGAGAGATCATTGACGTTTGTAGTGGTGGAAAGGAAAGAGGTGGGGTGTAGAAGCGAATTATAATAGATTAGAGAGGAGCGAACATATCCGAGACTCCAAGAGAGGGAGAGACCTCACGCAAACCTTTATTTCCTATATTTTTTCAGCCAATCAAAATGCTTGTTTTGTTTTCAGTAGACATTAAATTTTTCACCTGAACGGCTGAACAAAACTATATAAATAAAGAGGTTAGTTCTGGTGTACACACCCCTTAACATGTATCATGTTAACAAATCAAAACCGTTGATTGAATGAAATAGGTGGCTGAGACTAATATACAATTTTAGCTTTTTTCTTTAATTAAAAATAAGTGGGACCCACATTTTTTTTGCCCACTTGCTGAATGGGGGCGCATGTACAACATTTGTGGGGACCAATTTTTTTTTCTTTAAATTATTCGATAGCATCACAGGATTATTCGGTCGTATCGATAGATTATTCTAAGGGGTATTTGCAAAACTAACCTAAAAACCCGGTTGGGTTGCACTCCCTATCCCCTATCCATATTATTTGCAAAAAGTTAGCCCAAACCCTTTAAAATTTGCAGCCCAGCCGGTTACAATAGGGGGAGAGACCGGGTGCATTGATGGAGGAGAGAGAGGGAGACGTGTGGGGGGAGTTAATTGACAAAAGCCTGTCAACTCAACTTTCGACAGTTGCTCCATCTCTCTCTCTCTCACACACAGAAAATCAAAAATAGAAGGAAGAAGATGAAGGAGTTCGAAGAAGAATAAGAGCAAGTCTGCAGAGAGAAGAAGAGGTGGACATCAAACAGGCCACACACCTTGAAAATGAATATATTGGTTGTAGTTAGATGGGAAAATTGGGGGAATGGGGGGATTGGCGAAATTGGAGGAAATGGGGATTTTGGGAAAATTGGGGAAATTGGAGAACGGCTATGTGAAATACGAAATACGAGGAGTATGGCGACTTGGATATGTTTAATCTTGCGATACCTTTGAAAATTTAATGGATTTGCCGACACTTTGATTTCTGTCATGTTTGTAGTAGTCAGATGTCATGTTTATAACTCAACCTATCGTGTTTGTAGTACTCAGGCGAGGTATGGTCTGCGTAGTGTTGATCAACAGAATTTCGTATTGTCGATGCGCGACTGACATTTTCACCCCATTGTGCAGGCCATTTATGCTGCAGAATTGGAGAGAGAAAGAAAATCAACATGATATTTATTGCCCATCACTATCACCCATCTAAAACCCTTTCTCTCTGTGCTTCTCTCCACCTCTCTCCATTGAAGAGCTTTTTTATTCTTTCATTTCTATCTTCTATCTCTCTACCTTCAGGGGTGACAGTATCTCCATGGGAGCTCGAATTTGGCTTGCGCCGCTAGTGTGAATCGTCGTCGGAGCACCGCTTTGGTGTCTTCGTCCTTCACCTTAATGTTTTCCTGGTTCTAGTGTGACGGTAAGGGGGAATTAATATAATTTGAATTAAATCTTAAGTTTCAGAGAAAAACCATCGAAGGAGAAGCAATTGATCGAGCTGGGGTTTATTTGCAGTTTGACGTGTAAGCAGTTAGTTTTAACTGGACACCAAAAGCAAAAGGACATGCTACCTATTGAAACCGACTGGAAAAGAGTTATCGGAGAAACCGATTCACCATCGACTTCGGATAGAAAATGGGTAAGTTTGCTTTCGATAAAAAAAATCAGAGAGAGAGAGAGAGAGAGAGAGAGTATGCAGAGAAGATAGAGGACATGAGAGATAGAGGAGTGAAAAAGAAAAGTAAAGTTGCAGATGAGAGAGAGAGAGATTAGTGAGGAAAAGACAGAGAGAGAAAAGTAAAAGAAAGTTTGGAGTGGAGAGAGAAAGCCTGCAGAGGAGAGAGAGAAAGAGAGAGAGAGAGTATGTATGTGAAAAAAGAAAAGTAAATTTGCAGAGGAGAGAGAGAGATCAGTGGGGATAGGACAGAGAGAGATGGAAGGGTCCTCTCTCCTCTGCAACTTTACTGTTGTTGTTTCACTTCGAAGAAGAAGCAATTGGGTGTGGGTTTATTTGCAGGTTGACATGTAAGCAATTAGTTTTAACTGGACACCCAAAGCAAAACGACAGGACACATTTTTGAATCGACTGGACATGAGTTATTTGAGAAACAAATTCACCATCGACTTCAGATAGAAAATGGGTAAATTTGCTTCAGATTTGAGGGAGACACCTCTCGCATAACCTTTATCGAAAGCAAACTTGCCCATTTTCTATTCGAAGTCGATGGAGAATCTGTTTCTCCGATAAATCTTGTCCAGTCGATTCCAATATGTGTCATGTCATTTTGCTGACACGTCAACCTTGCAATACTTTAGGTTTTTTGGGTTAGTTTGTACAATTCCCTCTTATTCTAATCGGTTGGTATTGCTTGATTATTCGATGGTGTTGCAGTATTATTCGGTTACTTATGTCATTTTAACAAATAACTAAAAATTATTCGATGATACTGCTAGATTGTTCGATGGTATCGATGAATTTTTCATGCATATGACCGCCAACATAAAAAAAAACTCATCTCATGAAGCACAAAATCGGTCAATACGTATTAATAATTCAGCTCCCTCCCCCCCCCCCCCCCCCGGGGGACATTCGAACTAAGAGAAATGGGGCAGAAAGAACATCATTTTCAATAGTGGTAGAGATGGATTGTTCACAACCCTGATTGATATCAGAGATCGTCTCAGCCTTCCCTGACTAGGATCACTCCCACACATGCAGCGTTCGTGATCGGCCTCCTCAACTGTATATCTCATACTTTGAGATCACTACTGAAAGCAACCTTCTTATCTAAGATACCAACATCCTTGGAGTCTTCTAAAGATGGGCTTTTCGATCATTAATCTCTAATAATTTGGTCTCATTAATCCCTCCTAATTCATTCAATCAACATGAAACTTGAGCCCTTACCCCAAATTTGTTGACTACCCCTAACCCTAACCTCCAAAATCATTAATGCATGTGTTCCTTTGCCTTCTTTCTCATCTTCATCAGCCCTCGTTTAGAAACAAAAATTGATTTCAAAAGGTCAAAACTAATGCAAATTTCTATCTTTGATTCACAAACCCCATTTTAAACAACAAGACAATCAGAAGCTATAGTTTACAAATTAAGTGCATAACTCATAAATTTGAAATCTTCTTCATCTCAAACTCTTCAATGGTGGAAAATTGTAGTGGTGAAAGAAAATAGATTACTCTCTCATTGGTGGTAAATTTCTTCATCTCAAGCTCTTCAATGGTGCGAGCATGTCGATTGATTGCGATCCCACTTCTCGGAGTTGTTCCCGAACCAGGTATTGAGAAGTCTAAGCCAGACACGACCGGAGTCATAGAGATTCGGACCAACCTCGCTTCCATCATCCTCCATCGTCACCACTGATGTCCACTAATGTAACCATGTTTTTGTGCATATTTTCGCCCTTTATTCTAAGTATTTTTCATATTTTGGTTTGGGAATATGTTGAATTTGTGTTGGATAAGTGTTGTGAGCCTATTTCTCCATGTTTTACATTAACTTTTATATCGATTTCTGTATACATTTCATGCATTTGGGTTAGAATAGTACAGATTCTATGTAGTTTACACTTATTTGCCAAATTATGGAGTCTACACTAGTATTGTTTATTTTTGCAGAAATCGAGGCAATTTACAACAATTTAGAGAAAGGATGAAAAGCTCGGAGTCAATTACAGAAAGTCCAAGGTCAAGGAGCAGCTGAACCAGGACAAATCGAGCGGAAAACAAGAAATGATAAACTCGACAGGGCTAGTCGATATCGAGTAACATTAGTCGATATCGAGTACTTCCGAGCCCAGTCCACACAAAGTCGAGCAGGAGCACTCGAGACGCCACGAGCTACTCGATGCCGAGTGCTACAGTACTCGAAGTCGAGTACACCCAACGAGTCCAGAAGCTAGCCGAGCTCGAGTGTGCGCCAGGAGGAGAAGACTGTACTCGATGTCGAGTACATCTTGTCGACGTCGAGTACCACCCGTCAGCAATCCGAGTCTGAATCGAGTGGGAATCCGAGCATGTGGAGTTTCTTGCACGCCAAGGCACGCCCATTCTATCAACATCACATGAAGATATATCAAGTCCAAAAGGATTTATCCACAATAGTCCTAGTGTCCTTATATATTTATTTCATTTATCAATTAAGTTTTATCTTATGCTTTTAGATAGCAAGTTTTAGATATAGATAGATTTGTTCTTTCCTAGATTAGCTAGATGGAACACTATAAATAAAGCCCTTGGGGCTGGTTTCTAGGCATTCCAATTTAGTTCCAATTACATTCATAGCGAGTTAGGAGAGAGAGAAAGGCCGAGTGGAGAACGAGAGGCGAGAGCGGATTTGGCTTTATTCGGTTGTAAGTTTTATTTGAGTTTATTAGTGCAATTTGTTTTCTTGAAATTATTGATGAGTTTATTCATGATGAAGAGCGAGTAGTTATCCAACTTCTAGGGTCGGGGTGAGCCCGACAGTAGCCATGTAAGGTAATGCAAAAATGTACAACCTTTTGATGCGATTTCGTCTTCTATCCATACGAGCATGATTCCTTTGCGAAAGTTGAAGGTGATCCTTGATTGTGTTATTGAAGCGAAAGTGATCTTAATACAACTTGGGTTAATTATGTGAAAAGGGTTAGTAACAATTAGGGTTTATGCGAAAGCTTCTATATTCCTATTTGTTAATAACGACAGTTATTTGATGAAAAGGCATGATCTTTTATACATTATGTATTATTTTATATGGTTATCGTTGTGGTGTTGAAACCCTGATCTTGGAAGTATTTTAGTTTATTGATTTTATTCACCAATTTTGTGTTTGCTTTCATTTTCTTGCAAAGTTACCATTTTCGGTTATGAATTACTCGATTTCGAGCACTTCCAGTCGACTAAACCTAGTCGAAGTCGAGTGCTTCCTGAGTCGAATTTCGAGAGTTTCTGGAACTGAAAAGGCAGGGGCTGACACGCTTCCTCGTGGATCGATCTTGACTACCTTCTACTACAACGGGAGGAAGTCTTGTATTTATTTGTTGAGACAGGGAGTCATTTTGATTTTATATTTTATATTTCTTTCATACTCGACACATCCTCCTGCAACAACAATAAGCTTATTTGCAAGAAATAGAGGTCTACACAAGTTTTGGTTTAATTTTGCTAGATTCGAAGCCATTTCGGGATGAAACCAAAAGGAAGAGACATCTGCAGGAATCCACTAGATGTCGAGTGAACTTACTCGACGTCGACTAAAGGCAGGAGCAAATATGACTAAGGAAGATGAGACAAGCTACTATAAAGCCAGCTGAGAAGACTCAAAATTGACAAAGCTACTAGATGTCGACTACCGTACTCGACGTCGACTGAAGTTGAAAGTCGTACTCAAGGACGACTAGAAAGAGCACTCGTGATCCACAAGATAGCCCGAGATCGAGTAAAATCTACTCAACGTCGACCACTTTACTCGATGTCGACTACAACTCAGCTAGGTCGAGAACAAACTGAGCCGATCCGATGACGAGGAGAAGAGACTTAGCCACAAAGCATCTATCATCTATCAAGTCTATCCACATGAAGGAAGATCTATTTTACCATAAGGAGAATTTTTTTTACCTTTTTGGATTTATCTTTATTTATTTAGAATTATATCTTTAGATTTAGATAGAAATTTCTTTCCTTGGGTAATAAGGATCAAGCCCTATAAATAAAGCCCTAGAGGTTAATTTTTATTCATTCAATTTCAGAGATTCAATCTCCATAGCAAGTAGAGAGATTAGGAGTCCAAAGCTTTTAGGGTTTTGGAGCTTTTGCGAAAGTTGAAGTGCCGAGATTGTAAAGGTCGTGAATTTAGTTTAATGCAAAGTTATTTCTTTTCATCAATCATGGTTCATATGGCAATGAGCGAGTAGTCGTCTTTCTTCTAGGGTCGGGGTGAGCCCGACGATAGCCATGTGCGTCTGAGTTAAAGATTTGATATTTATTATGCTTTGATCATCAACTACCCTTTATATGTTTATTCCCTACTCGAAAGAATAAAGATTCATGTTAACAACTTGGATTATAAACATAAAATTGGTAGATACAATTAGGGTTACTTGAAAGGGTTATCTAATTGTTGGAAAAGGCGAAAGCTTGCTCCTTTATGTGATTGCATGATTATCCATATTATCTTATGCGTGTTTGGTTATCGTCATGGTAAGCCCTGGCTTTGGAAGATCTTTTATATATTTGTTTACTTTGAGTTATTCAACACCCTAGTTTATTTCTAATCATCTTTCCTTTCCATATTTTCGCTCTTCGACCACCTTTGCCGACTTATTTACGTGCCTTCTGGTCACTCGACATCAACTAATCTAGTCGACATCTAGTGCATTGGATCGACTAGCAGTCTTCTGGGCCAGTCGACATCGATTACTGACTACTCGAGATCGAGTGCCCAACTCGAGATCGATTGCTGTTTGTGATTTGCAGGTACTCGAGACAACCATTCTACTTGACGTCGAGGACATCTGGTCGATGTCGACTACACTTGTTACCTACTACTGCTAGTTTAACTCGAGATCGACTGCACAGATCAAGGTTGACTGCAATCCAGTCAAAGTCGAGTGCTTTTGAGTTGACTCCAAGACGTGATTTGCCGACTATCTGAGATCCGCTGACCCGCTTTCTCGTGGGTTGAACCTTACTTTCTTCTAATACAACGGGAGGGAGTCTTGAACATTATTGTCACGGAACGGGATTGGTTTGCTTTGATTTATTTATATTTTATTTGTAACCTCGATATTCCCTCCTCAACAAATTGATGTCGTTGCCGGGTAAGTTATAATTCGCACCTTAGGTAGATATATTTCACGTTATATTTTGAGTGCTTCTCTTTATGTGTATGCGACGCTCTGGTCAACCAGTAGAATTCGAAGGTCTAGAAGACCCCGAGCGCTTTCTTCATATTCATTCTAGGTTAAAGAACATCATGTCGGTTGCCGAAACTCAGGCTCAGCTGATTGAAAGGTTTAGGAAGGAGCTACAAGATAATGGGGCTACTCTCGCTACAGAGAGGGCCCACGCCGACCGTGAGGAGCAAGCCAGGAGACAAGCCCAGGCTGAGCTCGCCCGATATCCCGCTATGGCTAAGGACTACATGCATCCAACACTCACCGTGCCGGAATCGGCTATTATTATCCCTCCTAATGATTTTGAAATTCGTACTTCCTTTCTTTCTGAAATTAAGAAGCATACTTTTGAAGGAAGAATGAATGAATGCCCTCTCGCTCATATAACGACGTTTGCTGGCCTATGTGAAAGTATCGCCGATGGCGAAACCCTTGAATATGTCATACTAAAAACTTTTCATTGGTCTCTTGCATGAATTGCATTGAAGTGGCTCAAAGGACTGACCCCACAATCACTCACGACATGGACAGAGGTTAAGAATGCATTCCTTAACAAATTCTTTCCTCCCGCCAAGACAGCGCTCATATGCCAGAAGATCACAACTTTAAAACAAAAGCCTGGGAAGCCGTTGGCACGATGGTGCGAGCAGGGAACAGATCAACTCATACACCGCCTACTGCTACTTTGAGCTTACACCTACAGAGGCTTGGGCTACTATTGAGAGGCTGAAAAACTTCGATAACACAAATGAGACTCCTGCGGCCTACGACAACACCTACGCAAGGCCTACTCCATCCATACCCTTATATGAGCCTTCTAATGAGATTGATCCCAACGGCAAGGAGCAATTCTACAAAGATCAAAATTGTAAGCTCTTTAAACAAGTTAAATTCCTTTTTGTTAACCAATCTTGCATTGAATGTGGATCACAACGGCACACTACCCCTGAGTGCCCACATACAGAGCAAATCCACCTAGCAGAGATGCACGAAGAAACGGCTTATGCAGGGGGTCACAATCGCTACATGGGGGACCAATGGTTCCATCAACCACAATGGAACCAAGGTGCCCCTAGGAATCTCCCACCATATCGAGCTCCAGGGCATCCAGAAAAAGACCAGCGGAAGGACGATCTTCAAACCGTCCTTGATGAGATGATGAGAAACCAACCACAACACCAGCAATCCACCAGCGCCATCCAATCTCAACTTCATAGTCTCACCACCAGATTTGGAGAGATGGACATCTGGAAGCGGAACATGGAGACCCAAATGGGTCAACTCGCGGCACAGATTCCATGACCTGCCGGAAAACTCCCTGGGCATACAGATCCAAATCCTAAGGGGCTATTCGGACATGTCGCTGTCGTACAACTACGGAGCGGTCACAAACTACACGAACCAGAGATCGGGGAAGAGAAAGAGGAAGCTGGAAACCCACTCGACATCGACCACCCAGTCGATGTCGAGTCACCTGTACTCGACGTCGAGTCACCACTCGACGAAGAGTCTTCTGCTCAGCAAAAACACTCAACATCGACTCCTTTTGTCGATGTCGACCACTCTGCAACAGCTCCGAAGGCTGTTCTAGCTCCAAAACCCAAGAAGACGCTTTCGTTCCCTTCCAAGGCGCTGAAAGTTCCAACCGACGGTAAGTTTAAGCATTTTGTGAAATAGCTTCAAGGTCTAAATGTTACAATTCCTTTTACATAAGCATTTCATGAGATGCCTGCCTATGTCAAGTTCCTCAATGAGATCCTTAGCAACAAGCGATCAATTACCGAAATCGCCAGTGACTACAAGATGATGGATTTCCCTGAGAAAAGACCTGGCCCTGGTAAGTTCTCTATCACCGTGGGATTTGGCCAACATCGCTATAAGGCACTCTGTGATCTAGGGGCAAGCTTGAGCATCATGCCCTTATCAATATGGTCAAAGGTGAAGATTGGAGCACTAGAGCCTGTAAATGCCAAGCTATATATGACAAACAACATAGTGGTCATCCCTATAGGTATGGTAAATTCTATATTCCCGCAGATTTTTTCGTAATAGATATGGAGGAAGATCCTGCTTGCCCTACCATTCTTGGTAGGCCTTTTCTAGCTACTGTAGATGCCAACATCAGCATCAGGAAGAGACTCCTCACCTTCACAATATGGGACAAGATCTTGGAATTCTCTTTCGGCCCCACAAAAGAGGAAGTTCCATGGCTGGAGGTAAAGAGCATAGGCGAACGCGTGAACGAACATGCAACGACGGAGGTAAGCACCAAGGAGCCACTCGACATCGACAACATCCAGTCGACTGCCACACTCGACGTCGAGTCACCAGACTCGATGTCGAGTCCCCCTGTTGAGTGTAACAACCCCTTCTATAAACGGGGGAATGTTGCAGCGCCGGTGATTACTCGAACTTTAATGTCTTCGTAACCACCTTAGGCTTATAGGGACATGCAACCATGCTCCCATAAACAAGATGCTAACATGCATTAAAATAAATACAGCGGAAGACTTTTACCAAAAAGGAAATTATATTTGTAAATAATATTTACAATCGTTTAACTGGTACAACGGAAGACTTTTAAATACACCGGATAAATCATTAACCAAATGGAACACATTTGGAATTACCCTTTTTGTTTCAAAACATTTAAAATGTCCCTTGATATTCTCCAATGCCTTCAGAACTTCTTCACTATGATCTCTATACCTGCAACTTAAGTCTAATGCATCATATACAAACGAGAGGCACCAGCCACCACAATCCATAGGGCGGTTAGTTCAATTAAGAACAAGCAAGTGATGGCACGAAATAAAATACTACTTTACACTGAAGATGCATTGACCATACAACGGTATGAACCAAATAGTCCAAAGGAGAGTTATACAGATTATTTAAATATGAATTCTACAATACAAAATAGACACTCGACTCAACTTGGATAATTTTTTAGTTAGGAAGAATAATGGATGTGAGTGATAAATCACTATAGGAAATTATATTCCAAAATGAGACTGGAATATAATTAAACGCTGAAATTATGACTAACTTATTTACGATCACCGTCTTATAGATAATTGTATAACTTTAAACTTACAACTACTATTTCATCTGTACTGAAATATAATAATAAGATCTATGTATTAAATCTGCACTGAATGGGCCCACTTAGATTTTATTTTTAATATCAAGTATACCGAACGGGTCCGCTCGGATTTTCTTTTAGTATCAAGTTTACCAAACGGGTCCGGTCATATTTTCGTATCGTTCAAATTCACTGAACAGGTCCGCTCAGTTGATCATTTCCGGGTCCGGAAACGTAGCTTCATGAAACTGGGTTGGAAGTGCTCATCTTCCTGATTTATAATGATATATAAATTTATACAACTTGGAAGCTCTCATCTTCCATATTTAATTTATATTATGGTTTATATACTTTACTAGGAAGCATTCATATTCCTTAACTTTAATTTATAATATTCACATTCTATAATACACTAAACTACAATTCCAAAATCCATCACTTCACTACAAAAAAAAAACATATTAGCAACGACAAGATCCCGTGGCATAAAGTGAATTTGTTATGGCCAAAAGGGTCTAGCAACGACTGTAGCCACGACAGCTGAGGCATAACCAAACCCGCGGTGGCAAAATGCTAGTGGCAACGGCAACAACAGTGGCTAACTTCCTAGCCACGGTTAAGAGACGGCTGGCTATAGCTCAACTAGAGCCCTAATTCGAGCGACGGTGCATGGTCGTGGCAAACAAAAATTATGACGCCAATTGAGCTAGAGTTCCCACCTTAATTTGGCGCCAAATTTATGACGGTCACTGGCGTGGCAAAAAAGTTGCAGTCGCCAAGGATAAAAAATTCCCACCAAAATTTGGCGCCATATATTGAAACGGTCACTGCCGTTGCTAAA
Organism: Persicaria maculosa; assembly: GCA_963922045.1. NCBI lineage: Eukaryota > Viridiplantae > Streptophyta > Magnoliopsida > Caryophyllales > Polygonaceae > Persicaria > Persicaria maculosa. Next base: position 54,399,583 of record OY998253.1, read on the forward strand.
AGATATTCAGTATGTTAACAGTTGCCACGACTAGCTCCCGTTGCTAAACTATTGGATGTTCTTCCTAAATATATATGCATCCCCCCCAATTGCCACGGCTAGCTGCCGTTACCAAGCTTCTGGCTTTTTATCCCTGTTTTCCTATTTCTATATTCATCCCAAGCAGCTGTCAGGAAAGCGATACATGGAAGAATCATTTCCCAAACAGATCAATGGCAAGTTAAAAGTGTCTACATTCATCCCGAGTTAAAGTTTCCCAAACATATCAACGCCAAATAAAAATACATACCACACGCATACACCAACCAAAAGTCTAAACCCCGTTTACGTAGTTTAACATTGCTAATGCCAAGTTACAGTTTCCGCCAATGATAAATGGAGCAAAACAAAGCATAACAAGTTGTTTTTCATAGTTTGATTTCGATAGCTAGTAGAGCACCTGACCATGTCATTCAGTAGCTTGTTCTTCCTCTCCATCCATTGATATGGCTGACCCGTTATGATGATGATCATCATTAGGAGATAAGACAAGATCTTGATCTCTAAAATGCTAACAAACCTATATTTGATTCAACATGGTATAAGCCTACATGATCTAGCAGCATCTAGCAAATTTATTTGTTCAAGTATGGCTGCAAAATATATATATATATATATATATATATATATATATATATATATAAATAAATAAATGGTAGAAATGAGGATGATAGGAACTAACCGACATTTTTGATTGTGTAGTTACCCTATCAGTGATCCCTATAGCCAGCATCATTTCATCTCTAAGAGCTTTGAGTTTCTTGTCAAAAGTTTCTGCAATCTCACCTAACTTATCGACGAGCTTTTGGAACATGTTGTCATTGCTAGCAGGGGTGCTTGATGATCCAGTATGCACCAGCCGAGGAGGGGCACTGCAGCCATAAGTCCGACAATACCCATGACCATCATCTCCAATAATTTGATGGAATATCTTATCCTCGACTGTTAAAAGTTCTCACTGGTCCTCAGGTTCCTTACTCAAGAGGTCGTTGTAGTCTTTCTACAATAACAAGTCACACGCATGAATCCAAACAGATCATTTATCATAGAGCTCTTGATGAGTACTACATTTGGTCATATTGGGCTATCATGTCCCTTTATCTAAGCTGTAATTGATCTCCCAGAGTTCTATAGAGCTGTTGAATTCACTTGGTGGTTGTGACAACTAGTTTTTCTACAAATCAACCTCAATGTCCCAACACGAAATGGAAACAAAAAGAAGAAAAGAACCTCCCACCCAATGTTACGTATGATCCAACATGTTGTGTGACTTTTAGCCCAATTTTAGATTTCCTAAATCTATATCATCTAGACTTTTAGCCCAATTAGTTCATCTTGTCATACAAATGCAGGATCATTGGTGAAGGTTCGATAATGTAAAACAAGGTAATATAGAAATACTCTAGAAGGGGGGTTAAATAGAGTATGCCCGGTTTTCGCAGAAAGTCTCAGGACTTTTGGAGCTCGTATAAAACCCTTTGAGATTAAACCTGAATCACAAAGTTAGACAATCGAACCAAGTGCGGAAATAAGGTAAAACAATAGATAAAGGACACGAGTAATTGTTTACGAGGTTCGGCACGAACTTGGCCTACGTCCCCGCCTAAGGTTCTTCCACAACCCTAGGATTCAAAAGGCTTTATTGATTCGCAAAGCATAGGATCCTAATAGCTCACCGAGAAGCCTCTCTCCTATACAATTGCAATCTAGTCAACTCACGTTCCCTTGGAGTCCTAAACCAATCTAGAAGAGCCTCACTCCTCTCAGCTATCTAGTACAATCCTCTTACTCTCACAAATCAATATCCTAGTGCTTACTTCCCGAGTTACAAACTCTCGAGTATAACACTATAAATGAATATATCCTATAAGCTCGCAGTGTAACTCTCAAAGGCTTTGAAATGAAATAACAAACTCTTCAGCGCTAGAAGAGAGTACACTTGGAAGACAGATCTCGCTTGAATGAATGAAAGCTTGTGTTCAACTCGTGTGTTCTGTCTTCTTCTTCCTTTCCTTTATATAGAAGCAACATGGAGCCTAAGGATCTTCAACAACGGCTAGTTCGGATCATGGCGCGCCCAAGGATCTTCTATTTTTGGACACTTCGAAGACATGATCTCTCCAATTTGGATCTCCTCAATATGCACCATAGGGAAAGAAGTAATTCGAATAATACTTCCTGAAAGGTTAGTTAGGCATATAATATAATGGAAGTATAATATATTAAATAATATTCGGACAAAATAATATATAGAACAGGTTTTGGATTTCATCAACTGGTAAAGCTCCAAGACCTTTGACACAGACATCCTGTCAAGGCCTTTGAAACTTTATTCCGATTTTCATCAAGGGAGGGAGTTATCAATCTCCCCCTTGATGAAAGACAAAACCTGTTCATCCCTGCAACTTAGTCAAGCATAAATAATATAAGTGAAATCGGACTAAGTACCTGCATGGGTTAGACAAATGTTGGATCAAATTTTTAAAGCATGAAAAGGCCATCCAACCGAAAACCAAAACTCAAAAACCAAGGTCTTCCAAGACCTTCAAGAAGAAAGGTTTTTAAGTCTAAACAACCACAGATCATCTCCCCCTTGTTGTCTTTCAACAAAGGGAGGAGGTAAAACAGTCACCAAAAGTTTTGAAAAAGTTTCCAAAAACCAGCAATGTATCAGATTTCAGGGATAGGATAGGGTAGGGTAGGGTTAGGCTTCGTCGTCCGGAGCATCATTAGTGAGCCTCGTCCACAGACCTTGCAGCATCTTGGTTATCCCGCTCATCTCCGTTATAACCTCCTTGTGCAGCTCCATGATATCCAGGCGAACTTCCTCGAAGCCCAACTCCAGGTTGTCCATGCGTTCATCAACGGCTGAAGCGGTGGGAAGAGCTTTTGAAGGATGGGCAAGACTCAAGGTCCCTTGGGGAGACCGAGTGATGCCTATCTTTTCAAGGCTCTTGGAGTCGAACTTACCCATATGACGCTGCTGTTCTTCATTTTTGAAATCAATTACAGAAGCTTTGAAGAGTGAGGTCAAAAGGGTAGCAAAGGGGAGGGGGGTTCCTTTCCTGGCTTTTCTTGTGTGAGCCATGGATCCTAAAATGGTGTTGGCCAGATCAAGATCAAGGCCATTGAGGATACGGTAAAGGAGGACCATGACACTGTCAGTAAGGAGCGAGCCATAGTTAAGACGGGGTAAGAGGCATCGAACAATGATGTTAAATATGATTTTTGCCGAGGTGTTGCTGAGGTGAGTTGTTGAGGTGTTGTTAGATGCTTTGGGTAGAAGGTACTTGGCTCGGGCAAGGATGATGCAGTTCTCTTTTGAGGGGTGTACTTCAGAGGGTGGACATGGGCTAGGTAGGCCAAGGAAATCTGCAAAGTCATTGGAGTTGAAAGAGATTCTAACCCCTTTGACAACAGATTCCAAAGACCAACCATTGGCGTCGTGTTTGGCTTTTAGGTTTATATAGAACAGGTGGGTAAGCTGGGGATAGTAAACGATTTCAAGATTGAGAAGGGTCCAGGCTGGGGATTTTTTTAGAAGATCAATGCAGGGTAGCTTCAAGGCTTCGAAGAACTCAATATCCAAAAAATCAGAACAGCAAATCCTACGAGTTCGAAACTCATCTACCCACTTACCAGCAGTCTCAGCATTTTCAAACCAAGAGGAGGGCAAGGATTGGTTTACCTGGATGTAGGCAGGTGGATCGGCATTCTTCCTGCGAGCAATCGTTGGAGCAGCTTTCTTGACAGGCGCCTCAAGGCTTCTGAGGGTGCCCTTCCTGGTGCGCTTTGGGGATGGAGGCTTGACAGCAATTGGGGCTTTCCGCTTCCTTGGAGACGGGGGAGGAGGAGAAGGAGAGGGAGATTCATCCTCCTCTTCCTCAGACCCCGAGTCCTCACCGGACCCCGCTTCATCTCCTTCAGCTTCCTCGTCTTCTCCAGATCCGTCTTGCTCTTCGTCTTCTTCCTCAGGCTCCTCTTCAGATGGAACCTCCTCGGCTTCGGCTTCCTTCCGAATCCTCTCAGCTTCTTCCTCGGCAAGTTTCCTTGCAAGTTCGGCCTCCTCCTCGGCCTTCTTCTTCAAGGCTTCCTCTTCGGCTTCCTTGGCAGCATCTCTTTCCAGGATGGCGTCGAGATCATCTTCCTCGTCCACCTCCTCAGCTAAGATCTTCTTTTTCCCTTTCTGTTTCGCACTGAGGGGCTTCTTAGCAGAGCGCTTTTGAGAACCCTTGGTAACAGTGGTCGTGCTCTCAGCAATAGTGCTCTGGACAACAGTTGGGACAATGGCTTGAGGAGTGGGTTCAGGTGTAGGAGAGGTGGTAGTGACCTGACGTCCCTTAGGGGTAGCGCCAATTCTTTTGGGTGTGGAAGCTTTCTTTTCTTTGGGAGCCATGGAGAAAATCGGCTACGGTTTTCTTAGAACAGGTTGAGAGGTTGAAGAAGGAGAAGGTGAAAGGGTTTGGATGAGTTCTGAGTTTGTGATGGGATCGAGTACAGAATTGGGTATAAGTAGAGAGAGATGATGGAGTGATGGGACGGGTTTAGAGTTCTAATGGGGGTAATCATAACATTGCTAATTTTGAAAATTTCCAATTCAAAATTCAAATCATTTTCTTAACAAAAAATAAGAGGGAAAGATATCCGAAATTATTTTGCTCCAAAAATATCTCAACGGTTAGAAAAAAATAACATAAATAGAAGATTTTAAAATCCGATAAAAATATACTTGATTAAATATCTAAAAAGATATTAACCAAATATATGAGATCCGATATATGTGATCTACCATTTAGTTCACAAACCTTGACATAATTCTCAAGGGTCTTGACACTAAGTAGAATTTATCTTTCGTAAAGGGAAAGCTCCCCCTACGAAAGTGCATCCTTGTTAAGCATCCCAATCTCTCGTCTTATGAAGGTGAACCTGTCCTCTGCCAAAGGCTTAGTAAAAATGTCAGCCCATTGATAATCAGTTGAGATAAATGAAATGGACACATCACCTTTTTCAACATGGTCTCTAATGAAATGATGCCTTACATCAATATGTTTGGTCCTTGAATGCTGAACAGGATTCTTAGTGATGGAGATGGCACTTGTATTGTCACACTTAATGGGAATGCCTTTGAGGTTGATGCCAAGATCTCGCATTTGTTGAGCTATCCAAAGGATTTGGGAGCAACAGGCTCCAGCGGCTATGTATTCGGCTTCTGCAGTTGATAGAGCTACTGAGTTTTGTTTCTTTGAGTGCCAACTGATCAAGGATGCTCCTAGGAATTGGCAACATCCTGATGTGCTCTTCCTATCCACCTTATAGCCTGCAAAATCTGCATCAGAATATCCAATTAATGTGAAATCCTTTTGCTTTGGGTACCATAGTCCAAGCTCCTTAGTGCCATTGAGATATCGAAAGATTCTCTTCACAACCACGAGGTGAGATTCTTTAGGATCAGCTTGAAACCTAGCACACATGCAAACACTAAACATGATGTCAGGTCTACTAGCCGTGAGATATAATAAAGATCCAATCATTCCTCGATACTCCTTTTGATTGACACTTTTCCCAGTCTTGTCTTGATCTAGAGATAATGTTGAGCTCATGGGAGTCTTGCCTGCTTTGGATTGATCCATCTTGAACTTCTTCAAAAGATCCTTAGTGTACTTGCTTTGGTTGACAAAGATCCCTTTCTTGGATTGGTGAACTTGCAATCCCAAAAAGAAGTTGAGTTCACCCATCAAGCTCATCTCAAATTCACTGCACATGATATCAGAAAATTCCTTGCACAAAGATGTGTTAGTAGCACCAAATAATATATCATCAACATAATTTTGAATAACCAAAATGTCCTTTCCTTTGGTCTTGATAAAAAGAGTCTTGTCGATCAACCCCCTTTTAAAATCATTTTCTAAAAGATATTTTGACAAGCGCTCATACCAAGCTCTTGGGGCTTGTTTCAAACCATAAAGCGTTTTGTCAAGTTTATAAACACGATTAGGAAATTCTAAACTTTCAAAACCTGGGGGTTGAGCCACATATACTTCTTCTTCTAAGAAACCATTAAGAAAAGCACACTTGACATCCATTTGATATAACTTTATGCTCATAAAAGATGCAAATGCTAATAAAATGCGAATGGCTTCAAGCCTGGCTACGGGAGCAAAGGTCTCCTCGTAGTCAATACCTTCCTCTTGATTGTAGCCTTGAGCAACAAGCCTTGCCTTGTTCCTCACCATCTTACCATTCTCATCTAGCTTGTTTCGAAATACCCATCGTGTGCCAATGACTGATTGATGCTTTGACCTTGGCTTCAAGGTCCAGACTTTGTTTCTTTCAAATTCGTTAAGCTCGCTTTGCATAGCAATGATCCAGTCTGGCTCTTGAAGTGCCTCATCTACCTTCTTTGGTTCAATAAGAGAAACAAACGCGTGAAAAGCACAAAGATCTTTAAGTTTAGAACGAGTTTGAACACTAGAAGTAGGGTCATAAATGATATCCTTTAATGAGTGTGATGAGGAGTATTTGAATTTCCTTTTGCTAGTCTCAGCTCCTTGATTCATCACGCCGGTAGGATTGATTTGTGGTACATCTGACTCCGTGATCCTGTTAGGTTCAGTTACAGCAGTTTCTGATGTTTCAACACTGTTGGATTGGACACCAAGGGCTTTGGACGAATCTTCAACATCTTGGGCCAATTCTTCAGTGTTAAGAATCTGTTCCTAAATGTTCCTCTTCTCTGTGTTCTTGGTAGCAGCATCATCACCTTCCTCGTTCTCTGCATGGATGTTAAGATCTATATCTGCAACACTTTCACTCAAAGCACCGTCATTGCATTCATAAAAAATAACATGTATACTTTCTTCAACTAACTGGGTCCTTTTATTGAAGATTCTATAAGCTTTGCTACTCGTGGAGTAGCCAAGAAATATACCTTCATCACTACGCGCATCAAATTTCCCAAGGTTATCTTTTCCATTGTTATGAACAAAACAAGTACAGCCAAAGGGTTTAAAATAAGATATAAGTGGTTTGCGGCCTTTGAAAAGTTCATAAGGAGTTTTCTTTAAGATGGAACGAATAAGACAACGATTCAAAATGTAGTTAGCTGTGTTAACAGCTTCAGCCCAATAGGTTTTAGGTAATGCATTTTCTAAAAGTATAGTCCTGGCCATATCATCTAAGGTGCGGTTCTTTCGTTCCACAACCCCGTTTTGTTGAGGTGTCCTAGGAGCAGAAAAGTTATGGGAGATGCCATATTTAGCACAAAATAAATCAAACTGAAGTTGATCAAACTCCCTACCATGATCACTCCGAATTGACACTATGGGCTCGTTTCTTAAAGTTTGCAACTCCTTACAAAGTTTTGAAAACTCAAATAAGGCCTCTAATTTTTCTTTTAAAAATGCAACCCAAGTATATCTAGAGAAATCATCAACAACAACTAGCATGTACTTTTTACCATTGGGAGATTTGACTCGCATAGGACCACATAAATCCATATGTAAAAGTTCAAGGGGTCTAGAAGAACTTACAACCTTTTTGGGCTTGAAAGAGATACGTGTTTGTTTACCTCGTGTGCATGCATTGCACATATCAATACCTTTGAAGTCCATCTCAGGTAACCCTCTTACAAGCCCTTTGGACACAAGCTTTTGTAGTGTATGTGGACTCACATGACCGAGTCTCCTGTGCCAGAGCTTTTGATCATCCGTCAAAGCCTTTAGACAGGTTAAGCTTCCTTGTGCCACTTGGTCAGCATTTACAGCGTATATATTGTTGTAGCGATATGCAGTCAATATAACTTCACCTGTATCTTCTCTGCAAACTACACATCTTTTCTTGTTAAATCTGACATTGTTGCCACTATCACATAATTGAGAAACGCTAAGCAAATTAATACTTTAAACCATCAACAAGATAGACATTTTTAATACTATGGTTGGAATTGCTTCCAACACTACCAATACCAACGATGTCACATTTTCCTTTGTCACCAAGAGTAATTGTTCCCGTGGATTGCTCCTTTAGATCATGAAAGAGAGAACTCTTTCCACTCATATGCCTCGAGCACCCACTATCAATGATCCATTTATGTTCCTTCACCTTGGTGTTCTCTTGCAAGACAAACATCAACCTTTGTGGCTAGACCAATAAGCAAATTTGGATCCATTGTTGGGGTAAACCATATTTGGTAAAATAGTGCCTTTTGGAACCCAAACTTTTGTTATCCGTTCTTTTCTCAAATGAACAGGAAATGTATTGCGAATAATATATGGATCATTTCTTCTATAAGGGCAGGTCTCTTTTACATGTCCCTTTCTAGCACAGTGGTGACATATAGGAAAGGTTCTGCTACCTTTTGTCTTCACAAAAGTGGTAATGTGTTGCTTCTTTAAAAACCTCGGATTGTAACCAATACCACTTCTGTTTAGAGAACTTTGTTGCTCGCCCAACATCCTATCAAGAGTGCCTTTGGATTTGGTAAAACTTATGAGGGCTGTCTGTTGGTCTTGAATCTTATTATTCAGGGAGATCTTCTCGTTCTCTAAGTCATGATGCTCATTTCTTAGAGAGGAGAGATCTTGCTTGAGTTCAGATTTCTCTGAGTCAAGCGTCTTGACTTTAATGTCAAGACCTGAATAAGAAGTTTCAAGACTTTTTAACCCTAATAGACAGATCCTCAATAGTTCTTTCCTGATCCACAGTTCTCTTAATAAGAATGTTAGTTTGGGCAATAAGTTTCTCTTCATTGGCAATCATATTGGAAAGGAATTCCGATAATACCTCTTTTGGGCTTGCCATAAGTTCTCTTACAGTAGCTTCGAGCTTTTCATCATGGGATTCATCTTTTGAGGCCATAAGACAAATATTTGCCTTCTCATCATCGGAGTCAGAGTCGGAATCGCTCCACGTTGCCACCATGGCTTTCTTCTTCCATTTGTCACCCTTCTTGGACTGGCTCTTTGTCTTTTGAGGGCAGTCCTTCACGAGATGATCTGTTTCACCACATTCAAAACAAGACAACGGTTTAGTCTTCTTTTCATACTTGTTGTATTGAGGCTTACCTCAAAATTTTGAAGACTCTGATCCATCCTTGTTGTTGAATTGTTTCTTCATTTTGAGAATTCGAGCAAGGCCTCTTGTGATAAGAGCAAAAGGATCATCCTCATCGTCATCCTCATCTTCGGAATCAGATCCATCTTTAGGCTCATCCTTCTTAGACTTGAGGGCCAAGTTCTTAGTGCTAGTTGGAAGTTCTCCATCGTCTTCATTAAGGATCATCTCATGCGTGATCAGCTTCCCAAGCAGGTCATCAAGGGGTAGAGTGGTGAGGTCCTATGCTTCCTCTATAGCTGTAACTTTTGGACCCCATTTTTCTTTTGGGAGGCACCTCAGTATCTTCCTCACTTTCTCAACATTTGTAAAGCTCTTGCCGAGAGAGTCAAGGTTGTTGGTGATTTCTGTGAATCGTGTGAACATGGCCTTGATTGACTCATCAGACTTCATTTTGAAAAGCTCATACTTTCGAAGGAAGATGCTGATCTTGGTGTCTTTCACTTGGCTCGTTCCTTCATAGGTGACGACCAGTTTGTCCCAAATCTCTTTAGCTGACCTACAAGATGAAATACGGTTAAACTCATCAGTGCTAAGACCACAATAAAGTAAGTTAATAGCCCTGTAGTTTTTGGAGACGAGTTCAAGATCCGCTTGGATGTATTCAGACTCCTTCTTTGCGACTTTGGTTCCATTTGGTCCGTCTTTCTCTGGAATCTTCGGACCATTCTCTATAATGTTCCAAAGTTCCAGATCTTGATCTATAATAAACATCTTCATCAAGGATCTCCAGTGGACAAAGTTGTTTCCTACAAAGAGTGGTGGTCTGCTCGTGGACCTTCCCTGTGCAAATCCTCCGCTTGCTTCACCAGACATGATCGAAAACTCACAAGATTGTTAGATCAAAAGCAGTGAGTAAAGCTCTGATACCAATTGAAGGTTCGATAATGTAAAACAAGGTAATATAGAAATACTCTAGAAGGGGGGTTGAATAGAGTATGCCCGGTTTTCGCAGAAAGTCTCAAGACTTTTGGAGCTCGTATAAACCCTTTGAGATTAAACCTGAATCACAAAGTTAGACAATCGAACCAAGTGCGGAAATAAGGTAAAACAATAGATAAAGGACACGAGTAATTGTTTACGAGGTTCGGCACGAACTTGGCCTACGTCCCCGCCTAGGGTTCTTCCACAACCCTAGGATTCAAAAGGCTTTATTGATTCGCAAAGCTTAGGATCCTAATAGCTCACCGAGAAGCCTCTCTCCTATACAATTGCAATCTAGTCAACTCACGTTCCCTTGGAGTCCTAGACCAATCTAGAAGAGCCACACCTCTCTCAGCTATCTAGTACAATCCTCTTACTCTCACAAATCAATAGCCTAGTGCTTACTTCCCGAGTTACAAACTCTCGAGTATAACACTATAAATGAATATATCCTATAAGCTCACAGTGTAACTCTCAAAGGCTTTGAAATGAAATAACAAACTCTTAAGCGCTAGCAGAGAGTACACTTGGAAGACATATCTCGCTTGAATGAATGAAAGCTTGTGTTCAACTCGTGTATTCTGTCTTCTTCTTCCTTTCCTTTATATAGAAGCAACATGGCGCCTAAGGATCTTCAACAACGGCTAGTTCGGATCATGGCGCGCCCAAGGATCTTCTATTTTTGGACACTTCGAAGACATGATCTCTCCAATTTGGATCTCCTCAATATGCACCATAAGGAAAGAAGTAATTCGAATAATACTTCCTGAAAGGTTAGTTAGGCATATAATATAATGGAAGTATAATATATTAAATAATATTCGGACAAAATAATATATAGAACAGGTTTTGGATTTCATCAACTGTTAAAGCTCCAAGACCTTTGACATAGACATCCTGTCAAGGCCTTTAAAACTTTATTCCGATTTTCATCAAGGGAGGGAGTTATCAATTGGAAAGCAAGAAAGACATCATACTTTAAAAGAGATCGAAAAAGGAAAAAGAAGAGAAGCTGAGACAAAAACAAGGGAGGGAGGGATGTGTACAGCTAGGTAGGTTGAACTTACGATGACTGCAATAACATCTGGGTCATCTGATTTGCGAGATTTGATCCACACACTCATTTTATCAACGGCTTGGCCACTTTTTTGAAGCTACTCAGGAAAACAACAACAAGTTACAAGTGCAAGTCAATTATGAAGAAGGAAACAACAACCAAGGGACAAATACATACGTATCTCATATTTTACTTCAGCAAACGAATTTCGTCCAATGATATGTGATGGTCCATGCCTATCTCGATTCTTAGAGTTTTGCTTTGCTTGTTTCTATACATATAAAGGGTAATAATAGAGATTAGAACACCAGCAAAAAAAAAAGGCGATGGTAATAATAGAGAATAGAACACCAAAAAAAAAAGCGATAACATAATGTAACCGATCGAAATACATTTTGGTAAGAAAAGCAAACCTTTGTCTCGGCACTACGCCAATATCCAATAAGCGGAACCCACTGCTCTAGTAGAACATTCGAAGGCCACTTCGAGGCGAGGTCTGGATCATCTTTGTTCGGGGTGAAGTAGTTTCTCTTCGTTTTTAACTTTAAATCCTTCCACATGATGTTGCAAGTTCTCAAGCAAACCTCTTTGTAGCCTTCCGGGACATTCAATACATTTTTCGACGAGATCATAACAAAATTATCAAGAAAAGCTACTGTAAAAAAAATCATCAGATGCAGAAATTTAAGCTAATTAATGTAAAAATTAAAGCTTTGGATATCATAAATTTGGCCTTTGAAATAGACTTCCAATTTACTTTAAATTCTGAAATTTAAGAGGAATCCTTGTAAGAAAAATAAAGGAAGACAAATGTAACAAATCCTTTAGGAATCATGTAAGAAAAATAAACTAAGCTAATTAACTAAGCTAATATAAAAAAAACCCTTTTAAGAGGAATCACGTAAGAAAATTCTATAAATTAAGGTGTCACCTGAACTTCAGCCCATATGCATTCTTTGATAGAATTATCAACAAAGGACCAGTCAAGATTAGTCAATGGAAGCTTATGACCATCGTGCACTATAATCCCTAGTTGAGACTTCAAAAGTTTTGCATTTTCTCCTACTGCTGGAACACCTCATTGAATTTCACTGCAAATTTACCTCCGGTGTTCCACCAGGGCAGACCCCTATTGTGGCCTCTAACGTTGCCTTGTTGTTGGTCACCTTCAAACATAGTAACACCATGTAACTAGCTTATTGATAGAAATTATAAATTTTTATAAGGAATGCAAGGGAATGTAAAAGTTTAGATTTCCATCCTATCAAATCTGATTATCTCAGCATTTACAGAAATTATCACTTGGATTTGATGCTTGAGAATCAAATCTGGTACATAAGAAAACTATCAGATATAATCTAAACTACATGTTCATTTTGTCATCGAAACACTTAATGTAATGTAACATACTTGATTTCGAAGGACTCCCAGACTGAGTCATTGATTCTTGCAATTGTTGTGGAGGAACAGGAGCTATAGCTAGATTTGGAACACTAGAGGCAATTGAGGTAGCTTGTGAGGACTGCGAAGAGGAAGAGCTATGACGAGCTGTTGAGCTAGAAGCAAGTAAGAACTCAGACATTGTTCGCGGTCTACCGGGTCCACCCTTTCGTTTCTTCATGGTCACCTATAAGAAAAGGGAAATTAGTCTTGCTGAAATTCAGAAACAGAAAGAGGCATCAGTTTTTATGTAAATTAAAACAGGGGCATTTTTTGAATACTTTAAAATTGTTATGGTGAGAACTATAACCTCCTACTGAGCCTCTCCATCTAACTCATCATCAACATCCATACCCTCCTCATCTAAGTAGGAGTACTCTTTGGATTCCACTTCTCCAACATTAAGCCAACCTTGTCCAAAAAGATCCGGGTTATACCACACTTGTCGTGCTTGAGATTCTAAGATAAAAAGGCTCATTCCCCACCCAATCATGAGGGTATAACAATCTTCGGAAGTTTACTAAAGTGAAGTTAAAGGGGTCCAACTTCACACCGGTTGAAGGATGTGCCCACTCATACCTAAATAGCACATAATTGATATCCACGAAGTATGTAACCTTGATAATATTATTTAACCTCCCATAATATGATATATGATCGCCTTCTAAATACACCCCAGAGTTTTGCCTTGTTCTTTTGTTGTCCACACTTTGAACACGAAATACATAACCGTTTGAGGTGTATGAGGTCAGCCTCGTTGCTGAAGGAGAAGGAGGGAAAGACAAAGAGATAATGTCCTTGGGTATGGCCACATCCCCTCCCTGTAATGCTCCTTGAACCTATAATATATGGCTAAAATCAGGACTGAGGTAGCTGAAATTATTCAATAAGTGTAGGTGTACACATATGATCTCCAACTACAACTCACATGTGAGTGAACTAGTTCGGGAACTCATTGAAATGTGATTGACTCCTCAGGCAAAGTAGGATTATGATTTTTGATGGATTTGAGATGTTCTCTTCACAAATCAAAGAAGAGAAAGGGTTAAGAAGATTGATTTTATGTGTACATAATCCAAATGAACAAATTCCATCTGAATAGTAGTACATTTACTCTATATATGGGGTGACCACTTTTGTATGAAATAGCACCCATCGATAAATTTGAGCACGAGTCACCTCTGGAAGAATGAAGCCCTTTCCCCTCTTCTCATCATCAGATTTTCTTATTGGAGGTATATTGGACTTGGTCTCCACATCTCCCAAGTATTGAGCACAAAAATTCATTCATTCTTCCATCAAATAACCTTTTGCTAGCGATGTTTCGGGGCATGCTTGTTGCCTAACATAATTCTTCAAAGTCAGCAGAAACCTCTCTATTAGGTACATCCACCGAAACTGTACAACCCCTCCGATTATAGCTTCCTCAGCAAGATGTATTGGCAAATGCTCCATGATATCAAGGAAAGAAGGTGGGAAGATTCACTCAATATCACAAAGAGTTTTAATGATTTGGGAACGTGCTTCCTCCAACTGTACCCTCGAATTAGTTTTGCACCACAACACTTTGAAGAACTTCGCTACATCAACCAACACAGAAACGACGTTGCTTGGCAAGGAGCACCGTACACACAATGGAATCAGTTGTTGTATAAGAGTATGATAATCATGGCTTTTCAAACCTCCAATGGAGCGATCCTTCAAATTAACCTTCCGTGCAATATTTGAACATGAACCATCCGGCATTCTTGCTTGTGATAAGCCTAACAAGAACTTGTCTTTCCCATCATTGTCCATGTCCAACTCAGCTCTCTCGTAATACTCATTACCAGCCTATGTCTTCTTCACATGGTACTCCTTCCTAATTCCTAATATTTCAAGGTCACGACGAGCAGAGACATTGTCCCTAGTTTTACCTCTAAGTCCCAATATGGTATGGAGAACATTTTCAGCAAAATTCTTCTTGACATACATGGCGTCAATGCTATGGGGTAGCATGTTGTCTTTCCAATAAGGTAGCTAAGAAGATGCTTTTTTCTTCCAATTATGCTTTTTTTTTGGGATCCTTTTTTGGTTTCTCGGGCCCCATACGCTGTCTGCACAAGTCTATTCGAGACCTTCTCGAGCGCACACATATGGAGTGTGCTAAGGAGGTTCAGACCCCTCTTGCAACCACAGGTTCTCTACAGTTATGGGAACTCTATAATCATTCTTGTATCTTTTTTCCAGTCCAGCTGCGAAGATGATGTCCTCCCTTTTGTATTGAGTAATGACATTGAAAGAGTCAAGATGTGCAAGAAGTTCATCCCCACTCATTTTAGGAGGGGCAACAACAAGTTCACGTCCAGTACAGAAGGACCCCACATCTCTCCGATGCTTGTGATCATAAGGCAAATACCTCCTACTCCTTCCATAAGACCACTTGTGGCTTGGTTTTAAATATGTTGCCCCTGGCCTTATGTTGCAATTCGGACACCCATATTCACCTTTAGTATTCCATCCAGATAAATTTGCATATGCTGGGAAGTCATTGATAGTCCACAACAATGCAACGCGCATTTGAAACATTTGATTGGTGGAAGCATCAATGTTTGTACAGTCACTTCCCACAACTCCTTCAACTCTTCAACTAAGGGTTCCAAATACACATCTGTCTTATCACCAGGTCCTTTTGGTCCGTCAATAAGCACAGAAAGATATATGTATGGTTGCTTCAAGATGTACATTGGCGGCAAATTATATGGAACTATGATAACCAGCCATGTACTATGAGCAACATTTTGATTTCCAAATGGATTAAATCCATCGGAGGCAATACCTAGTCGTACATTCCGAGGATGAACAGCAAAACTCAGGTGTTTCACATCAAGTTGCTTCCATGCAGGAGAGTCCGACGGATGCCTATACACACCATCATCCACACGATTCAAGTCATGCCATTTCATGAGGGCAGCTGAGCGTGCTGTTGCAAATAGCCGTTGTAAACGTGGTTTGAGCGGGAAGTATCTAGCTTGGTTTGCAGCTCTTCGTGACCCAGATTTAGACCCTCCAACTGTTTTCCTCCAGCGAGATGTGTTGCACACTAGACATTCGTCAAGGTTTGCATCTTTCTTTCAAAATAGTATACAACTATTGAGGCAAGCATCCACAATTGTGTATGTGAATCCTAAATCAATCACCAACTTTTGCGCTTGGTAATACGATCTAGGTAGGTTGACCCCATCAAGCAATGTCTCTTCAAAGATCTCCAACAACTCTTTGAAAGAGTTGTTTGTCCATCCATGTAAACTTTTTGCTTGCAACAGTCGAACAACAAAAGACAAGATGGTGTGCTTCTTAGAACCAGGGTATAAAGGTAGATTTGCACCTTCCATCAACTTCAAAAACTCCTTAGTCGCCTCAGTTACCCCAGGAGTAGCACCCTCCCTCTCTCCATCACCACTTAGATGTCCTATTGTAGGTGTAGTTGTCACTCCTATTGCATCTTCAACTAATCTAACCATATCCACGTCCATGAACCCATGTGATTGTGGTAGCACTTCATCTGCCCGCACTGGTTCCTGAATCAGATCAACAACGGTCTCACCGTGTTTAGTCCATAACTTATAGCTAACCCAAAAGCCATTGTCTTGAAGATGCTTCCGCCCAACATCTCTAACATACAATGCCCTATTTTTGCACTTTCTACATGGGCAGTAGATGCTGGAACCAACTTGCTTGTTAGCATAAGCGAATTCTAAAAATTCATCTAACTTTGCAAAATAGGGCCTGGAAACTCGAGTTCCCTAGTCAATCCATGACTTATCAATAGGCATTGTAGTGTGAACACTACTTATTGACACCTATTGACAAAATAATTATATAGCAAATCTGATTAGTATGCATAGAAGCAGACAAATCAAAGGCTTATACTAGCAACTAACATTTATAGCTGATGGTTATAAGCTACATATGGTAGTTCCAATTTTCAAATAGAAGGATATTTGTAGAAAAACTAATAATATATATTCGTCACATGTGAAATAATGTTATAAGAAATGCCACAAACATAAATGTAAACAAGAAGCAAACAAAAATAGTGGGCAGATGTTTTCTTCCAGAAAAGGATATTTGCAGAAAAGCTAATGTTTTTTTTTTGTCTTTTTTTCTACTCAAATAGGAATAATATATATTCGTCACATGTGAAATAATGTTATAAGGAATGCCACAAACATAAATGGAAACAAGAAGCAAACAAAAACACATAGATATGGATAACTTTTCATATCCTCAATACAAAACTCCCACCTGATGGGAGGTTTAATGGTGTATATTACTTGATTTGAAAAGGAGCTGTAATGGTATAAAAGAGTGGAGGGGGGCAACTAAAGAAGTATTTATTCCAACAAGTGATATTGTTGTGCATTTAACTGTTTTTGGTCTTTCTTTCTTTATTTCTAAGAATCATTTACTCCCTCCGTTCGCGAAAACTTGTCATTTTAGAGGTTCGATTTTGTTCATAAAAACATGTCATTGTAGGTATTTTAGCTTCCACTTTACGAAAATGCCCTTGACATGATTGATGAGTTGTGAGTTGTGGTTTTCGATAAAGTGAAAAGTAGAAAAATAAATGAGGGTAAATTAGTAAAAAATGGAGTAGATTATTGGATTTCTTAAAAATTGTGGTAAGGGCTAAAATGACAAGTTTTCGCGGACGGAGGGAGTATAATATTTTTTAACAAGTGATATTGTTATGCTTTTTTTTTAACAAGTGATATTGTTGTGCATTTAAGAACAAAAGGAGTATTATCCAAGCATTATTTACAGTTACATAGCTTATGCTTTTCATAAATTATATTCAAGATTTTCTAAGAATCATTTATAATATTTTTGTGCTACAAAATGTCTTAATAAATTTAAACTGTAATTGTATTTTTAAATTTATTTATTAAATTAAATTAAATAGGCTTCAGTTTGTCAATGTTGGGAAGTTATTTAAAGTCTTTTATATATACTTTTAAGCATAAATATATATAATCGTTTTTGGGTTTTCTTAATAACAAAAACATAATTCAAGTGATGTTAGAGTAGTAAAATAGTTTATGTATTTCAATTTTTCCAAGCTATGATTATATAGTGAGTTGTCACTTTCACCTTGACACTACAGTGCAAAAGAAAACAACAACACATAACATAACAATTTTCCCAGAAAGCATCAGCTATTGGTTTTGGTCTTTGTGTCATTTTTCCACATAAGCATCAGCTATAAGTAACTATCATTTTCCTAGAAAATAGGCAAGGTTGCTACTGTTTTGGGCATGTCTGCATTTTCCAGAAAACCATCAGCTAACAATTTTCCAGAATATCACATGGTTGCTTCTGCTTTTTTTTATCTTTGTGTCATTTTTCAATAAAAAGCATCAGCAAAAAAAGCATAAGTGTTAAGTGTTAGAGAATCTATGTCAGTAAAGTAAAAGACAGGTTTCCATAAAAGCAAACAAATTTTCCAGAAAAGGACAAGTTTCCATAAAAGCATCCCTTATTCACTCGGTGGTCTTTCTGAAATATTTGCAGAAAAACCCATGCCTTCAACTGTTTTTGGGTCTTTCTTTCATTATTTCCAAAAAAGCATCAATGTTACAGTAACTGACTTTCTTTCATTATTCACTGTTTTTGGTCTTTCTTTCATTATTTCCAAAAAAAATATGAGTGTGACAATAAATGGGACAATTTTCAAGAAAAGTTAACCTCACATGTTGAATAGTGGGATGAAAGCATCATTCAAAAATCCCTATATATGCTACCCCTTCATAAAATATACCTATCCATCCATTGGTGATCTCCTTAAAGTAGTACTTCCATCCTCACCATTATCTTCTCTCCCTCAAACAAATGGCCTCATCATCTCACCGCCCTCCCCGCCGTGAACCCATCGTTATCAATTTAGATAGCTCCGACGACGGCTCATAAAATCCAAGTGAGCCACTGATTTTTTTAGTGCCATATTGATTGGTTTGGATTTATTTTTTGCAATGTGTGTGATTATATAAATGTGTTTATGTATTTAATGTAGGACCACAACCACTCCCAACTTACAATCCAGGCGCCCAAGTGGAGATCATTGGTGCAGAAAATGGTTTGTTGGGGTCGTTTTACGAGGCCACTATTTGACGTCGAGTGGATCTCACCCACAACGAAGTGGAATTCATAACCCTCCAAGACAACAGGAGCCGAGGATCTGTAATGGAAATAGTGCAGGTTGGTCGAATCCGTTCACGTACACCTCATGTGGCCTATGAAGCCTATCAGAGGGGTGACCGAGTGGATTGTAGAACCCTTGATGGGTATTGATCTGGTCGGGTGATAGATGTGATCTGGGAAGGGGGTGACAGAAGTTTCGAGGTAAAATTCCCATTGACCGGGGATACTCATATGTATCGTAGCTTCAAAATGCGCCCACACTTGGACTGGATTGAAGGCGGATGGTCTACTTAGCCGCACTTTTGCTTCATGCTACGATAAACTTCTATTTAAGCCTTGTTTGTTATGGTTCTTTCTGTGTTTGGATTGATCTTATTTTGTTGTTTTGTCAATTTTAATGTGTGTTGTATTGGTTTGATCCTACAATGTTTTATGGGCTACAATATTTCCTCATCAGTCTTCATCCATTGTGTAACTAGGTGAAGTTCATTTCAGTAACATATGTAATGGAAGGTGGCACTTGAGTGAGATGCATAAACAAGAAAAAAAAACAAGGTCTAAAGGAGGAACATTTGAGAAGAAAAATACGATTTAGAGGTTGCAGAAAAAGGTGAAGAAGCTTTAGGCCTTTCAATTAAGAGACTGAATGTGGTGCTATTGACTCCCAAGGTTCCAAGGTTTCAAGGTTTCTACACTAGAAGTTTGGAAACAATTAGTCTTTAGCTTTTGGTGAGTCATTGACATTTTATTCTGTTAAAAGAAAGGTACGTTATACAACCCCTGATTTTGTCTACGACAATATTCAGTTGCCTTGTATTTTTACACTTCTTGGGTATGTGTGTCCTACAAGCCCTTGTTCTGTTGGATGCTAATGTGTTTTATTATAATGTTTTAAATGTTTCTATGATTGTTGTTTACTCCTAATTTATTCTGGTAGGACCGTTTCCCTCACATAATAGCTTCTTATTTCTTCTTATTTTGCTTTTACTCATAGGGTTCCTAAGGTTCTGCCTACTCTAGATTTGGTAATCAGTTTATGCTTCCTTTACTGTCTTGGTGTTATATGGGTTCTCCAATGGATTTGGCTTCCTCAGTTTCTTTGTTTATTAGTTTTTCTTATAATTTATGTTATGTTTGGGTATTAGGTAATGGAACCCACTAATTTATGATGGCTAAACATTAGACTCAAGAAGAAGGTTTTTATGAATTGTCATGAGCTTCATGTCCATTTTACTTATTTCTTAATATCTTAGAGTCAATAAGAAGGTTTTTATTCAGAGACACACCATTATTGAATAAATCTAGCCAAAATCTAAAAAATTTATCAACGTTATTGAATAAATCTAGACAAATATAAATAATTATGTCAATGAAGCTTGTTTCTCTCTATAAAGCATCGGGGGATTAAGTTTTTTCCTTGAACAATCAAATGGATTGCTGATCATAGGGTCAGGGCTAAAACAGACTTAAATTATATAAAGACAACTCTCAGTCCAGCATACAACACCCAGAGAAATAGAACAAGGAGCGGGAGACTAGCAGAATAAACAAATTGAGCAAATATAAAAGAAGAGGTGGAGATGCCTAACCAAATGATACAAGTATTGGGAGAGAAATGTTGCACAAGTTTTAAAATCCAAAGCTTCCCGTTTAAAGGAACAATTATTTTCTTCCAAGCTATGGGAACTTAATTTACTTGTCCAGACCGAGTAAAATGAATTGATGAAGAAAACTCCCAACAATATTTCATTATCTTCGAATCTTATAGAAGATAGATAACTGAATGAAATCATAACTTCAGTCAAAATCAATGAGTAAAATACTAAAATAGTAGACATCACCCGTAAGTATATAGAACCAGCCATAAATCACAAAAGCATGAGTGCATTTTCTATTGAAATATTCTCAAGCATTAGTGCATATAGTTAAGAACAGACCATGAGTACATCTAGTAATTAAAATTTTAGATCCTTCTTCAAGAGGCTTAATCCATGAGAAGAGAGATTGCAAATACAACCAACCATAAATCACAAAAACAGAATAGCAATTAATATAAACATACAGAAATATCTCTACTTTTATGATACACATACAAAAATACATAGGCTCATAGTTAATATAAATCTCAGAAAATAGAATAAAAAGTATATAGAAATTTACCCACACAACAAGTCGGAGATTACAAAAACGTAAAAGACTTCTCTAAATCTCAGAAATCCAAATCTTAGAAAACAGAATAGCAATTATTCATCTAAATCTCAGAAATCTCATAAAATAGAATAACAAGTATGTAGAAATTTACCCACACAAACCAGCAATCCTCTTTACTCATCTAAATCTCACAAATCCAAATTGACATGTACTAATCACAAAAACAGAATAGCAATTAACAACAAGGCACCAAGCGAAACGAAAGCTAGAGAGAAATCAGATTAAACCGAATATGAGGGCCAAAAACAAACTTGTTGGAAGCTGCAATCGAAACCTACTCTCCACTACAGACAGCTCTCCTCTTTGTAGCCTTCAATGCTGTTTCGGGAACGAAACCTCATGAAAAAGAATTTCCAATCAGTAACAAAGCACAAATCGAAAGCAAATCAACAGAAAAAAGGGTTTGAGACAAACCTTGGGGCGAAAAAGAAGTTCCTAGAAGATGCAATCCAAACCTAATCTCCACTACAACGACCGCTCTCCACTTTGTAGCCTTTGAAGCTGTTTAGGGAACGAAAGAAAATCGCTAACAAGCCCCTAAACGAAAGGAAATCGAAAGGAAAGAGTGATTGAGACGAACCTTAGGTGAACAAGAAGTTCCTGGAAGATGCAATCGAAACCCTAGGGGCTCAATGACCGCTTCCTGGAGTTGCAATCGAAACCCTTGGAAGCTTCTTTGGGAGTGAGAGGGAGTCAAAGTGAGCCCCCCACCACCAGCGTCTGCACGACTGACCCCCGGCGTCCGTCCGCAATCGAAACCCTTCGAACCGCTTTGGGAGTGAGAACGCGGGAGGGAGAAGAGAAGACGCGGGAGGGAGATGACGAGGCAGGGAGAGGAGCAGTCTTTACTTTTTAGGATTTGGGTTTATTATGATTTTAATTTTTTTAATTTTTTTTTAAGTTGGTTTATCCTAATCTTTAGCTACGAGGCCAAGGCAAATTTGGTGCATCCACTACAATTTTTTTGCCACGGCAACAGTATACCGTGGCCATTAGAGTGTTGGCATCGCTAGCTACCATGAGGCTAGCAACGCATATCCTTACCGTAGCTATGCTATAACCAAATTCAACCCAAAAGCCACAGCTAACCCCTTGCCGTTGCTATGCTATAGCCAAGTTCTATCCAACTGCCATGCCAAACTCTTTGTCGTTGCTACCATCCGTGGCTAATATGTTTTTTTTTTGTAGTGCTTATTTATATATTTTATAAGGACTAGGTCCAAAAGATAACCTAAGTCCACACCGAACTAATATGCAAACTAGTCCGGAACCGAATTGAATAAACGTTAATTATGGATATGAAAACGGATATATCACATAATTAAACTTAGCATGAAGAGAAAATAATAAATCATGCTTTAATGGAATATGGGCACATAATGTCATTTATCTAACTTAAATAGCCTGTAAAAATAACATTGCCCATTTAACATGCCAAAATAGATTATCAACTTAATAAATCACACAAATGGGTGGATTGTAATTTATTTAACGCAATTTGGCATGATTAAACTTTAGAAAACAACTAGACACGAAAATACGCAAATGAGGATAGAAAGCTCCGAATATCACTTGCCTTATCGTCATGTTGGATTTCAATACCAACTATGGACTTCAAAGACTTGGATTAAGGAGTTGAATAAATTGAAAAATGAATCTACATATAAATACAAGATATAAAGAAGAATTTAATAATTAGTATCTTAAACACGAAATTGACTTATATAATTCGAAATAAAATTGAATTAGTTATAAAGTCAAAGACTATACCAATTTGATTTCTTTGAAACCTCGTCTCGAGATGGGAGTGTCGGTATTTGAGAATACCGCTGCGAATTAGGGAAATTACGCGATTTAGAACACCATCTAAAACTGCGGGGTAGTTTTTACAATTTTAAAAACTGTAATAAGGGCATATTTTACCAAATCTGAAAGTTTGGGAGGAAAATGGAAATTCTTCTTCTCCTTCCCCATACATGACAGTAGGTTGCACTTCTGGTCTCCGGCTCATGACGGCGGTAACTCCAGCAGCCTTGGTGGCTTCTACAGGCAACGGATACCCACACGACTAGCGGTGATGGCTCCGGCGAACAGCGGCGAGGATCCCGGCGGTCCTGGCCGGCGACGGCAGTGGCGGAACAAGTCGGAGATGGTGGTGGTCGCCGGAGAAAATTTCTAAAGGGCTCTTGCGTTTTGGGATGAATCCACGAAATATTTTAGAGGGGAAACGATCCTTAGAGGATTTAGAACGTCTATCAATAGGGTTGAGAGCTCAATTTCTCAGAAATGGTGACTTATCCCCCAAACAAAACCGAAAACCCCTTTTCTAGAGTCCGGCTATTTCGTAACCGTTTTATCAAATTGAATACATTATTGACACCCTCTTGATGAAAGAAATGATTTCGTGAATTCAATTGAATAGAATTCAATGTGAACTAGACCTAATTTGATCGAAAACGGATAAGAATTGAAAATATTCTTAGGAATAAAATTCAATGTGATTCCTCCAATTAAATATATAGGATTGGTTTGAATTTAATTGAGAATATGATTACTACTTGTGACGTGTCGAATTAAATTCGAGATTGAAGGATCACCATTGAAGACAATCAAGGTGTATGTAGAGCTAGAGGAGGAAGAAGGGTGGCAACCCGGTTCCGACCCGGTTTCATGTACCCCAAATCGTTTTAGTTGTAGGAGTTTGATCCGCTTATTTGTCCTACACGGTTTTGTTTTATAAAGGATGGAGAAGTTTTTAAAGTATAAATAATGCAATAAGTTAATTATTGCAATTTGAATAAATAAAATATTCATCTAAGTCAAAATACCTTTAATGTTTATTTAAATAATTATAAGTTGTGTTCATGGGCAATTTATTGTCATTATTAAATCCACATAAATTTTGCTATTTTTTCTTATATTCTCTATTTGCATCAAAATAACTTATTTGGCCCAATGGTAGTAGTTGTTGATGAGAATCCCATCATCCAATGTTCAAACCTCAACAACTACATCTTTTATTTTATTTTCCTACTTTGTCATTTTTCTACTTAATCACAATCTAATCTAATTAATTTATATATAATAATAACAATAAATTTACTTCTCTATAGTTTTGGATATATTTATTTTATGTTTAGACTTTTGTTATATTTTATAAGCCTTTTTTTAAAAAAAAAACACATTATTTGTTTTACTTTATCAAAACATCACAACTAACAATTTACTAATTAACTTATCAAATTTGAGGTCTTGAGTAGTAATTTTCACCCCGGTTACAAATTCGAGGCTTTGGGCAATAATTAAAAAAAAGGATTATTGAATATTAAGAGATCTACCGTTATAAAAAATAATTAATTGACCTAACTCTCTACCTTCATACTAAACGTTAAAACTAAGAGTTATAAAATAGTCACTACTCATATGCATGACTTTCTATCTTCCTAATTAATTTATAAGACTTAAATTACAATAGTAAAAGTCCATTGATAGAGCTCTATAAGTATATATGTTTGTCATTGTCAAGTATGTAGATTGAGAAAGGGATATGATCGATCAACAGATCAAGTATAGAGAAAACTCCAGATTTGTCAAAGTAAATCGAGAAAGCTTTGGATTTGTTCCTAACCATGACTTCACAAGTTCAAATGTATGTCAAATACAATCTCTATACTCATTACTTTTAGGTATGTTATTTTGAACTCAATACTTTTTTATAATGCTTTTATATGATTAACTATGATTTTTTTTACCGCGAATTATAAACGTGTTAACCTTGAATTGGTAAATAAAGAGCGGCCACCCGGGTATAAACGTGTTAACCACTTGAACATGAAAGCGGATAAATTTTATAATGCTTATAGCAATTTCTTTTGATTTGTAATCCCCTATTATTACAATTTCAAAGAAACAAATTTATAACATTGTTAATTGCAATTCGAAAACAAAGTAAGCCTTCGTTGGGATTATAATGTTGTAGTGTTAAAAAATGCTTCTATATATACTATTTTTTTTTATCTATCTATCTATAATATCTATCTATCTATATAATAATAATACATAAAAAAGTTGTGTTCAAGGGCAATTTATTGATACTATTAAGTTCATGAAAATTTACACTATTTTTGTATTCTTATTCAATTTGGATCAACTTGCATTCTTTAGCTCAATGACTATAGTTGTTGGGGACTACCTCTTTGTCAAAGGTTCAAACCTTGATAGTTTTTTTTTTTTTCCACTTCTTCATGGCTACATCTTTTATTATTTTTTTAGTCATTAAATTTATATATGTAATATATAATGTTCGTTTTTTTAAAACAATTTGGTCATTAAATTTATAATATGTGATAGTATCCAATATAATATAATTTTGTCCATATAATATTAATTGCATGGTTATCACATTATTAATTTTTACTGTTATAACTTTTGGAATTCTTTTTTTAATTAAATGTCAAATTAGATGTCAGCCTCTACAATTTCTTTGCTTAGATATATGATATCTAATATAATTAATTTTGAATGGATATCACATCATTAATTTTCACCGTTATAACTTTTGAAATTCTTTTTTTTATTAAATGCCAAATTAGATGTCTTTGTAGTTTCTATGCCATTTTATTCCTAATTGAATGACAAATTAGATGTCTTTGCATATACAAGGATGTTGATGTACGAAAGGGAGGTGATCGAATGATTTATATTAGCGGAGCGGACAAATTAAAAACACACAAAAGGTTAGGAGAATGCTGAACAGAAACAACCGAGCATCAGGTACCCATTTTGATTTAATTAATCATATTTTTAGCAATTTTGTACTAAATTGTATGTATGATGGATTAATGGTTTTGAAACAGTGATTTTATTTATTTATTCGTAAATTATATACCAGTTCTATTTGATTGCCAAAACCATATCAACCTATAACAAGGTAAGAATGCTCGAAGAAAGGTCAAAGGCCCACACTCTAATATTTTATACAATGATTTGTGATCATATACCGAATTGGTGAGATTATTTATTTTTTTAAATTTTATTCATCTAAATATTATTTAAGTAGTTTCTCAAATTTGTTCGCATATATACAATATATATTTGGTCATAGTATCCTCAATCACATGTTTCTTCCTTTTCTGTTTTTATAATTGTTATTGTACAATCTAAAACATATGTTGAGATCTATTTTAATTTAATTAACATTGTAATAGAGGAAGATGATGGAGGCCGCGCGGAGAGAGCTCGGGAGGAGAGAGCATGATGAGAAAGTGGTGCAAATTGACTACTTGATTCAATAATTAGATTATAATAGATGTGCGAACATGATATATTTTTGCTATAAACAAAGTAGTATATATGTGTGGCATCTCATGAACAAAAATAAGTTTGAAGTTGATTCATGGACTTATAAATTAAAATACACAGTGTGGTAAGTATATATGTGTGGACTTATAGTGTATTATCTACACTTTTCGTACCCCGTCCAATTCAATACACATTGCGGAGCTCAGCTTGTTAGCCGGCTCCGATCTAATTTCATGTAAAAAAAAAAATATAATAATAATAATAATAATAATAATAATAATAATAATAATAATAATAATAATATCAGAGAGATTAACTCATGTGCTCTATGTTACTGGTGACAATTCAGTAAGGTCTACTATAAGACATTGCATGATTGCATATTTCCTTAGTGATTACTTCAAGTGGTTTTTTCTGCAATCTATGAATATCTCAACATTTTAAATCTCACGTGTTATTTCTTCAGTTATTTATAAACTACTTTTATCTTCCCTTTGCACACTTTAAATAATTATTATTTCATTCAAATAACATTTCAAACATTAAAACTTAATATTATTATAATAAAATTATCCTTAAACTTTTAGTTATAATTAAAGTTAATATAAAAAATAGAGTTATAAATCATAATATTTTTTAGAAAAACGATATCAGAGAGAACATCTAAATAATTTAATCAAAAGGATTTTCACATAAGAGATTAAAGAATAAAATAATAAACTCATATCAATTTTTATATCTGCAACAAAAGACATACTCCATTTTAGTTATAATACGTTTCACTCTTAAATTCATAAAGTCAAACCATATTTTATATTTTAAATAATAAGAATCGAATAATAATATATATTTGATAAAGAATCATATAAATTCTTTTATATCAAAATTTTAGCCTTATTTTTTTTATTTAAATTAAAACAGAAATACCCAAAAATACTTTGGGGTAATTCATTGAGCTCCAGACCTGCCTAAAGCCTAAATATGGGGTCAATCTACTCAACGTCGAGTCACCATACTCGATGTCGACTGACCCTAAGCCCGAAGATTACTGTTTCGGGTCCGAAAAGGTAATTTCAGGTATAATTTCTACCTCTCATCCGTTAATTAATAAGAATAATAAAAATTTTAGAATGGTCCAAGCCTCGCTGCGAGCTAACCTATGCAGGATTAGGGCTTGGAAAAGGAAGAAGAAAGAGGCGAAGGAATCATATAAGGACAACAACCTGTCAGCAGAGCTTAAATACTATAAACGGGACCTAGATGATCCAGGAGAAGGGTCAGGCACAAAGGGGCCCCACATTAAGGGTTCTTGATTATAAAAGAAGAAGTCGGCCTAGAGACTCTAAAATCTAGAGCATGTACATACGAATTTTAATATTTCTTTTAGGATTTTATACTTTTGGTATTAACTTTGTTTTGAACACTTCATGTGAAAACTCTTGTCTTCGTGTGAAAGCTAACAAATTTCAGGTCAAGAACTGTAAAGGATCGCGAAGAGAAGGAAAAGAAGTCCCTGAAGGACATGTCGATGTCGACTCGATCACTCGACTTCCACTGCAAAGGGAGGGTCGAGCACAATAGATGACTCGACGTCGAGTCGGCCACCTGATGTCGACTCCCTAGAAGCCTCCTCGACTTCAGTTTTCCACTTGAAATCCATGGATTACACTCGACGTCGAATACCTGACTCGATGTCGACTCCTTGCAATCGACTCGACAACATCTGATTTCCTCTCCTCAACGTGTTATTTGGTGAGTTCTTTCATTTACCCTTGTTTTATATTGATTTATACAGTGGGGACACTGTATATTCTAAGTATGGGATGGGGGAAAAGCTCGTATCTATATTATTTATTATATTCTTGATTTTAGTTATGCATGGTAAACTTTGGTTAAAATTTTTGTTTTTGTGCTTAATTACTTAACCCAAAGTTTGAGTTTTATAAGACATATCCCAAAGCTTGCGAATTGTTCAAAGAAATAGTGTCATGAAAGCCTAAGCAAGACTCAACGATGCAAGAGTAGATTCATTAGGGAAGTTGCACAAGATTGCCGAGAAAAATGGAAGTCTAAAGGATATGCGAATTTTTTTTAGAAAACCACAAAAATGAGGTAAATTTGAAATTGCTTTTGACATGTTGGACAATAAGAGAATGAAGGACTTTATATTTTTCATATATGCTCATATTCATATTCCTAGCCATACCTATACCTAATTGCATCACAAAAGCCATACATATGCCTTACATTATTCTCGCTCCACATACATTACAAATTGCCCATTTTTTCCCTTATACCCTATCCGGGGATTTTGTTGAGAATGGATGTCATCTTTGGAGTTATTATATGGTGTTTGTGTTGTTATATATCATTATTGGAGTTTGGCAGGAAAGTTTCAAAGCTATGGAAAATTTAATGAGAGAAAAAAAATCCGGTCACCTCAGAAGATAAAGATAGATTGACCATGCCTGTGTTGAGACGTTAGTTCCGCAGGATGGGACACCAAGGTGAGGAGTCCAAAACACTAAGTATCTAGGGCCATTCATGACACACATGTTTGCGACTCGCAAGAAGGCAATGCTAAGGTTAGAGAGGTAAAAGCAATATATTGAAAAAAAAGCATTGAGCGAAAGAGTGAAAGGTGAGAAATATTATGAAGAAGGAATGTGGTATGAAAGTTTGGAAATTACTCGATTTCCCCGGTAGCGACGGTGAGGGGAGCCATGAGGCAATGGTGATGCCTGTGGTGGACCTTGGGAGGAGAGCAATTAAGGTATTACTTTTGGGGGTGACACAGAAGAAGAACATGATGGAGCGTGGGAAGACTGTAAAACTGAGAGGAGATTGAGGAAAAGGAATAGGGCATGTGAGGGTTTTATTAAAGAAAAAATCAAATCTATTTCCACCTATCAGATTACTTCTTTTGTTCTCACCAAACCAGTTTGTTCTCACTTCAACCCTAGCCTATATAACACACATACACACATCAAAGTCATTAAATTTAAGAAGGAACATAAGATCAAGACCTCACTTGATTCGATAGAATTTGAAATCGATGATTCATTTTTAGAAAAATGACTTAAAATAATATCAATTACATCGTATTAGATATCAACTACATCGTATTAGATATCAACCAAAAATAATATGAACAAAAAAAGGGTCAAATTAATACAAACTATCAACCTGTAAACTAAAAGTAATACAAATTATAAACTTTTGACTTAAAATAATACAAAACTATAAACTTTTGAACTTAAATTAGGAGAAGAATCAAAACACACCTTTACTTATCAAAATTATAAAAAAAAATTCATAAATAGTCACACTTTCCATAAAGTCACCCCCTGATAATGCATATTTTGTATAGGCAATCTAGGTAGTTGTAGGGTAATTTAGGTTGCATTAGATAGGAGTTTAGCATGAAGTCGCATCTTTATACTTTTCTATTTGAAGTTCGGAATCTACACTGTTCTATGTTAATTACGCAGATTCATGATTCCGAGCTCGAAGAGATGGAGATGAAAAGATATTTAGGATGGCTTGAAGATGAAGATAAGAAGACAAACTAGAGAGAATCCAAGTGAAGAAGAAGAGAAGAGAACATGTTGGATGCTGAGGTGACACCCGTCTGATTCAGATCCTTATCCGAAGAAGATTTGTTACTATCCTTTGAATATCTTGCTTAGCCTCCAAGGACGTCGTATCTAGGGTTTCTCGGCTACATTGAAGGCCTACAAATACCCCATTAGAGCTAGGGTTTCAACACCACTTGACACAAATTAGACACAAGAAGACTTGCATGTTTTATTAGTTTTCTGAGGTGAGCCATATTTCTCGGCTAACCTCTCTTTTATACTTTTACTTGCATTTCAATACAATGGTTAATGATATGTGAGGGTTGTTTTATGTGTTTTATGTTGTTATGTTGATTTGAGTTATGCATTATGATTATTTCATCTCTCTTTGTGCTGATATTGCATAAATTTTGTTTATTTATCTTAACTGCTTATTTGATCACACCTATGATCAATCAAGAAGCAAGACCTACCGAAGCTTCAAATGACACATCAACTGAGCAGCCTCTCGGTTCCATCACTCGAGCTCGGGCAAGATGTCTTCAAGCCGACCTTCTTCAAAGACTCTTAACCATTTCCATGAACTATGAAGATGAAGGTCAAGCATTCACAAGTTTACAACAAATTGAAGATCACAACCCGCAGCCCAAGAAGGCCAGAAATGCCTCGGTTTCTTATGATGATTATGGAGGCAAATCAGATCCAAATTCAAAATTTTCATATATTTAAAGGCACATTGGGAAGAGAAGACATCAAGGAATACATCCCCCATGCAACTGGTGCTTTTGTGCAAAGAACAACTTCCAAGATTGCATTTAATGCAAGCCACCTTTTTCTCAAGCATGCACAAGTTGTCCACAAACTTCTTCTATATTATTCAGCCCTTGTAGTCATTAGAGGGCACACCATTTATCATCAAAAACCAGGTTTATATCATTAGTTTGAAGCTTGAAAACTTCATCTCCTTCGTGAGTCATATCGAAGGTCCGATCTTGTATTTTCGGTGCGTAATATCTGTTTGTACTTGATCAATGTTCAAGAACTTGTGGTGAGTCATATCCACTTGTTTCTATTCACCTATTCTTGACAAAATTTAGTTTGTTTTCCCCCAATGAGTTTTATCATTATCACAAAAATACCAAAAATATCCCACCGAAATCTATCTCTATCATCCATCTTCCACCGGCTGGTTCGAGGCTTGTTTCAACTTACTTTGTACTGAGATTTAAGGATCCTAAAAGGGAAACTCATCAAGTGGTATCAGAGATATCTTCAAGTTATGTTTCTCAAGCCAAAGGGGTACGAATTACCACTTCATTTTCGGTTTGTTTTGCTCGATTTTCAGCCATTTCTATCCACCCTTGTTCCTGATTTTTTTCTAGCCTTTTCCCATCATTTTTTTCATCCTTTCTACATTTATATGAGTGCTTAAAAAAAAAAGAAAAATTCAGATCTATCAATTGTTCTTTCGGTTTTCTATGCTTCTCTGTGTTCTTGAGTGTTTGCATGAACCTTCATCCTTCTTACCCAAAATCTGAACTTCACCCTTAAAAATGTTGCACCATTATTCTCCTAATGATTTTCATAGTATATGGTGATGAGCTATTGATGGAATGTGCTTGATATGTACTTGAAGTTGAAGAGATTAATTCAGATTTATAGTACTGTTTGAGTGCTTAAAGTTTCATGAAAAAAAAAAAGAGAAGAAGTTAGAAAAGCTCCAAAAGTTTTTCTATAGACAAGTTGTGAACATTTGAAGTGCAAGTTGTGTTGTTGTTGTTTGTGCTAAAAAACAAGACATTCTCATCATATCATTAGCTGCTCCAAGCCTTATTCATTGTCTTGCCTAAACCTTGTTTACCCTTTCCTTTCAAGCAATACTTACTTGATTTTGGAATTTGGTGATACGTTTGGAATCCCCGATCCTTTTCCTGTGGGCTTAAGATCAAGAACCACGTCGTATATTTTCCCGATCTTGCAATGCTCTTTGATATCTTCTGATTGGAACAAATTAATCAAATAATTAATTAACTAATTTAGAGACAAAATCAAACTTAGAATAAATTCCACCAAAACAAATAGTGACGGAAAGAAAGAGAGAAGCGAGATTAGCGAGAGCGCGCGCGAGGATCAGCGAAGCGCATGAGCTGGTGTGCGCACGTCCGGGACAGCGCTTGCTGGGAGCAACGTCGAGAGCCGGGAGCGCGTGAGAGAAGACGAGGTGCGAGAGCGTGACGCCGAGGATGCCGAGCGATGACGTCGTGGGTGTGCGAGCGAAGACGTCGAGGGACAGCGCTCGCTGCTAGCGAGGCTGGGTGCGAGCAGCGCCAAGGGCTCAGATCCTTCTCTTGCGACGGTTCTGTTTTGTGAGTGGGTTTGTGTATCGATGATGTTGGATTGAGGTGACGGTGGTGATGGTTATGGTGATGTAGAGCAAGAACAAGAACATAAGATAGTGAAGGCCTTTGGATTGGCTAATCGTGGAAACCATGATTCCTATAAAGGTTCCACAATTCTTTATTCCAATCTGATTGATTCAAAATACATAAGTGTGTTTAAATAGAAAACTATGAACCAATTCTACCTTGCAAGGGTAGAGCTTTGGTTTGATTAAAGATAGAATTTAAATCCCTAAAGATAAGTAAACCTAATTAAGATAGAAAGTCAAAAACTTAGTGGACAAGAATTCTATCTAGAGGAAATATAATTCTTCCACCTTATTAATTCTAAGTTACATGAAATAATAGAATTAATTAAATTAAAACAATTCGGCCCACACAAGGAGGAATTCGGCATGGCCTTTAGGCCCACTCGACATAGGCCAAGAGCACTCGACATGTGTGTGTCTCGAGTGGACCATGTTGGTGCTGAGTGTAGGTTTGTCATGGTGGGTGTTGATGACTCCTCATGAGCTCCGTTTGTGGACGCAAGCTCACCTCCTGTGCTGGTGGTGTAGTCCTGAGCAAAGTGATCCAGGGTGGCTTGAACCCTTGCTCCATAGTTCCTTGGTAACGGACAAGAAGGGCTTGCATCTTGAATCCTCTTGGCCCTTGCACGAGTGATAGGACCATCGAATGGCACATTCATGTTGTCCTCAATGCCACTAGGAGTCATCGACATTTGCACTGCAACATTTGGTAAATACTCGCCTCTGGCCTTGCCTTGCCTTGTGCTTTTGATACTTTGTGTGAATTTCCCAGACAATATCACTAAGTTGCATTGCCTCAGTGAAGATAGACCTTGTTCTAGCAAGGAAGAAGCACTTTCACATCTCTTGCTTGAAGAAGTATTGTTTGCATACTTGTGTGCTTACAATCTGAGTTTTGAGTGAAGTGAGATCACATTCAAAGTGAGGGAGTGTTTCACCCCCCAAAGAAAAATTCACGAGTGAAAAGAGTATGAGAGAGGTGAGAGAGAGATCTTTTGATTTCTAACCCTAACGTGTTTGCATGTTTTTGTGATTTTCTCAATTCTTCTTTGTTATTCCTTTTGTCAGTGCATTATGTGTGTACGAAAACATGTGTAATGCAGGGAATGAAGGAAGGGCTATCACCCTAGCTGATTTTCAAGTCGTTCTTCGACAATCTAGGGAAGAATATGTAGTTGTGAGACAACAAGAGTATGAGAGAACTAGGGATGATGTATTGAGAGTCCTAGATAAAAAAGCTTGATAAGTACTTGGGTAAGGGACATTGTTCTAGAGAATGTCATACTCGAAAGCAAGTGCTACTACATGATCAAGGAGAGTATGAATCTGAGGAGGAGAGCTATGAAGAGCCAACCTTAGAAGATAAGGAACAGGAGATTCCTGCTAGTGCTACAGTTGGAGACTGTTTTGTGGTAAAGAGAGCATTGATCTCCAACAATGCTCCTTCTTTGCCCACAACAAGAGAGACACTCTTCCATACTTGATGCCTCGTCAAAGACAAGCCATACACCTTGAATTAGCTGAATTCCAAGGCACCTCTTAGAGTGGACAAGCAAGCCATGATTGCATTTGCAATTGGAAGGTATAAAGATGAAATCATTTGTGATGTTCTCCCCATGACAGTGTGTCACCTTCTTTTAGGGAGACCATGGCAATATGATCAAGGTGTGATCCACAATGGAGTCATCAATGAACACACATTCCAAATGGAAGGTAAGAAAATTACACTTCATCATATGGTTCCTCATGAGATTGTGGCTAACCATGTAGCTAACTTGGAGAGACGAAAGCAAAAAGAAAACACTAGCCAATGGTTCAAACATGGTAATTTCTCACTAGATTCTCCTAGCTAAGGCAAAAGAAGTGGAGTATGCAATTCAGAAATTTGAAGTTTTAATGCAAGAAGGGCGCCTCATTGCCTTCTTTAGTGAAAAATTGAGTAGCGCCGAGTTGAACTACCCTACATATGACAAAGAGTTGTGTATGCTCTTGTTTGTGTGCTCAAAACATGTCAAGACTACATCTTGCCTAAGGAGTTTGTCATCCATTCTAATCATAAGACACTCAAGTTCTTAAGAGGCCATAGCAAATTGAACAAGAGGCATGCTAGGTGGGTGGAATTCATAGAAGCTTTCCGATATGTGATCAAGTATAAGAAGGGAAAAGACAATGTAGTGGCTGATGCACTCTCAAGGAGGGATTCTCTTATCTCCACCCTAGATGCTAAAATGTTGGGCTTTGCTTTCATGCGTGAATTATATGCTAATGATGCTGGTTTGGGTGAAATCTATCACATTTGCATGGATAAGGGTAGTAGTGATCAGTTTTACATGCATGATGGTTATCTCTTTAAGTGTGAAAAACTTTGTATCCCTGGTAGTTCTATTCGTAGATTGCTTGTTCATGAGGCCCATGGGGGTGGTTTAATGGGACATTTTGGTGTTACCAAAACCTTGAATAGTTTGAAGAAGCACTTCTTTTGGCCTCGCATGCATAGGGACGTAGAGAAGTTTTGTGTTGCATGCACTACTTGTTTAAGTGCTAAGTCAAAAATGAATCCAACTGGATTGTATACTCCCATGCATATTCTTTATGCTCATTGGGAAGACATTTCCAAGGATTTTATGTTGGGACTTCCTCATTCCAAAAGGGGGAGAGATTCTATTTTTGTTGTGGTTGATCGGTTTTCCAAAATGGTTAATTTCATTGCATGCAATAAAATCGACAATGCTTCTCATGTGACTGATTTATTCTATAAAGAAGTTGTTAGATTGCATGGAATTCCTAAAACCATTGTATCTGATCGCGATGCTAGGTTTCTTAGTTATTTCTAGAAAACACTTTGGTCTAAATTAATAACTAAGTTGCTTTTCTCTACATCTTGTCATCCTCAAACGGATGGACAAATAGAAGTTGTGAATAGAACTCTTGGTGCTTTGCCTCTTGGTGCTTTGCCTCAAACGGATGGTGCTTTGCCTCGATCTTGTCATCCTCAAACGTCTTGCTTTTGTTGAATTTGCCTACAATAGGTCAGTCCACTCGGTCCCCTATACGACACCATTTTAAGTTGTGTATGGCAAGAATCCCATCACTTCTCTTGACTTGGTTTCCCACTCCAGGAAAGATTAGAAAAGTGTTGAAGGAGCAAACCAAGCTGAGCACATCAAGATTTTACACGAGTCCACTCGTTTGCAACTTTAAAAGAGAACTTCCCAATATGTCCATCAATCTAACGAAGGAATAAAGTAAGTAATCTTTGAAATGGGTGATCTTATTTGGATTCATCTTAGAAAAGATCGATTTTCTATATTGAGAAATTTCAAGCTGAAGCTAAGCGAAGACGGCCCATTTCAAGTGTTTGAAAGGATCAACAACAATGCCTAAAAAATTGAGCTTCCCGTTGAGTACGGTGTTCATGATGTGTTCAATGTTGCTGACTTGTCTCCTTTTGTTGTTGGTGATTGATAATGCATATTTTATATAGGCATTATAGATAGGTCTTAGTGCATTAGAGTATCCATATTGCATGTTTAATAAGCTTATTCACATTCTTGATCATTTGGTATTCGTAGTTTTGAATCTACTGGTTTTTAGTGTTTATTTGTAGATCTTATGATCCGGCCACGAAAGGTGGAGAAAGCATGGAGCAAATGGACAAAGAAGAGCTAAGGAACAAGAGTGAAAATGGAGAACATGGAGAAATACCATCTTTAAGGTTCTGAGAAGTTGGAACTAGCTTCTGAAGTCTTCATAAGAATTGTAGTGCTTGGAAAGAGATTTTCAACGCATATTCATATGCGTCAATCGGACAAAGGATGACTCCATAAAGTGCGTTACAAATTCAATCTGTCGAAGCTGTCAAGTTGTACGGTCTCGCTGTTTCCAGATCTGCACAATGTGACCCAAGTCTATCTTTATGGAAACTTTTATCTATTCTTCCTAGGGTTTTTGGCCGACGCCTTTGAGCCTTATATGAGACATATTCAGTAGCTTTATTCATTAATTCTATTCCCCATAAACTCATTACAATAAAGAAAGATGAAAGGATTTAAGTTTAGGGATTCAAGGTACGTTATACTTGCTTAGAATTCTCGTGGTTTTTCTATAATTCAAGATTTGGTTAGATGATTTGTGAGACTTGATTTTTATCTATTCTATGTTTGATTGATTAAATATCTTTGTTCTTCAGTTGATTGATTGCATATATTCCCTCTTGATTAGCTACCTTGACGGAATTTGTTTTCTTGCTAATGCTTGATTACTTCTTGCGATTTGATTGAATCTAAGTAGCAAACATAATCAATCGGTCCTGTAAAAGCATCTATTGGGTGTGTAGGGGATATTGACAATTGTGCTCCATCAATTACATCGATTAGGGTTAGGGAGTTGCGCCTCTATCTTTGATTGTTTATGTTATTGGTATTGCTTAATTGCCGAAGCTTTGGAGTGATCCAAGGTCAGATGAATCAAATAAGGGTATATAGGATAGAGTCAAGGATCAATGACCTAACCAATGTTGCGAATTGTATGCGAAATCACACTCTTATCTTTTATATTCTCCTTGTTCCTATTCATATCTTTCTCTTAGTTTAGTTGCATTATCTATCTTCATTCATATTCTTATTCTATCTTTTATATTCTCCTTGTTTCTCTGTGGGTTCGACCCCTTACTTATCTGTTATACTAGGTTACTAGTTAGTTTGTTAGTTTGGGCTATTTCTTTGGCGAGGTGAAACCTAACGACATTTCCCCTCCAAGTTTAATTAATAAATATTGTTTTGAATTTTCCCCTGATCCAAGTTTAAATGTATGCATTACTTTAAGTCGAATGATCATAGTTTGTATTATTTTTAGTTGATTTTAAAGTTTGTAATATTATTTTAGGTTGATTTCAAAGTTTATATTATTATTGCTTTATAGGGATCATTAGTAAGTTGGAGCGTTGAAGGGAAACATGAGAAGTGAGAGGCTTTAGATTAAGCATAACTAAGACAGAGTACGTGAAATTCAACTTCGGTGGCCTAAGGGAGGAGGCGGAGGATATGGGGCTACAAGAGAGTGTTGTCCCTAAGAAAGACAATTTCAAATATTTGGGGCTAGTGATGCAGAGCGATAGAAGAGTGGATAAGGATCTTCAACATTAGATTTAGATGGGGTGGTTGCAATAGAGGGTGGAATCGAGTATTTTGTGTGATAGGAAAGTACCTCTAAAACTCAAGGGTAAAAGATGGTATTGGCCAGTTGTGAGTCTGACCATGTTATACAGGGCAAAGTGTTGGGCGACTGCGAACACGCAGAAGCAGAGGCTTTCGATAGTAGAGACAAGTATGCTTAGATGAATGTGTGGACACTCAAGACTAGACAAATATCATAAATGAATTCATTTTTTAAAAGTCAGGGGTGAGTGCATTAAGGATAAATTGCGGGAGGTGAAACTTAGTTGATTTGAACATGTGCAGAGGAAAGACCCGAGCGCACTAGTTTGTAGATGTGATAATCTGGAGGTTGAGATAGTTCGAAATGGCAGAGGTCGGTGAAAAAGAGATGGAAGAAGGTTACGTAGTATTAAATAGGACCTTGTCCTTTTGGACCTTTCAGAAGAGATGGTGAGGGACCGGAAACAGTGGAAGGGTGTTATCATTGTTGTCGAGAGGTGTACGTAGTGGGCATTTATGGAGTGACGTGTGAGATTGTATCTTTGTTATTGTTTGTACATGTTTTCCCCGCTTATACTTATCATTCCTTGTTAGTTTGGCTTTGGATTTTGTTGTGTGATATGTTAGTCGATTTACATGTCATGCTTGAGTCATTTATACCCTACTCTAAACGAAACTTGGAATATATTTTTTTTTATGTATATCTAACTGTTGATATTATTTTAAGTTATTTTTCTTCCACGATTCACCAAAATTCATACATCTTCTAAAGTTTACAAGATGGTGTACAATGGGAATCTGTGTCAATCATTTAATGTGATTCAGGAGGGTAGTTAATGCTAGAAAGAAAATACCAGAAAATGAATTGTGGAA
Source organism: Persicaria maculosa (assembly GCA_963922045.1). Taxonomy (NCBI): domain Eukaryota; kingdom Viridiplantae; phylum Streptophyta; class Magnoliopsida; order Caryophyllales; family Polygonaceae; genus Persicaria; species Persicaria maculosa. Next base: position 54,437,881 of record OY998253.1, read on the forward strand.
GAGAAGCAACGAAATACGAACAGTAATAAATGGTGTACTTGCAGCTCGATCGATCCAATCCCCACTAACTACTTAATTGCCACGCTAGTAGTTACATACACAACACATTGCATTGCATTCAAGCCTCAAATGTTATATTCACCTCATCACATGTATTAATATGCATATAATGCTGCTTTCTCATCATCTTTCAGGCCCAAAATATATATGTTGCTTTCGGGATATTACAATATAATGACTCATCTCAAACTCACATTTAAGCATTGGTTTTTTTGTTGCTATATATTGGTCTTTTATTTCTTTCATTTTAGGACGTTTACTGCTGTCCCCTCTCTCCATCTCTTTATACCTACCCTGAATCAAAGGATATTTTACAAAAGAGCATGAAATTTTGGGCTATTTTCGCGTGATAATCTTGCAGTTCTAAAAATTTTGCGTTGGGTCCAGCCCTTCGTTAAAATCTAGCTATAACTCCACCTTTAACTTTATAATAAAACGCAATTGAATTAAAAGGAGAAGAACATCCAAACCGATACGAGATGCGATTTTCAAACCACCAGAAGGACCTCTCCTACCAGCAACAAGTTTTATAGCCTTCCTCTTCGATCTGTCTCTTCTCATAACCATCATCTAAACCTCTAATTTTCCGCTTATTTACCACCTTTGGCGTTTCAAAGTTATTAGAATTACCGTCCGCAATAGGTAAAGCTTTGCATTGAGAATTAATATGTTGTATTTTAATAACAAGATAAGCTTCTCCAAACCTCATATTGTAGAGCATTTTCCTCATTTTCCCTACATCATAAACACATGGACTTTTTTTTTTGTTATATATATATATATATATATATATATATATATATATATATATATATATATATATGATTATAAAAAAAATACATGCATATAAATGCAAATATATATATAGGGATTGACTCCGGTGAAGACCTCAAATTGTGGTAAAAACCCGTGAGGACTACTTTATATCTCGGTTTTTTTGAAACCCGTGCTAAAAACCTCAATCACACAGTGACTTTACAACTCGGTTCAACCTAAAATCCATGCTAAAAACTCCAATTTTAAAATAACACATGACTTTATAGTTCGGTCAAACCGAAAAATCGTGCTAAAAAGCTAATGTTTCAAAATTATATAGTGACTTTATAGCTCGATTTTATTCAGAACCGGGCTAAAATTTGTGACTTTATAGGTCGGTTCTATTCATAACCGGGCTATAAAGCAAGTGAACCGAGCTAAAAAGCCGGTCCTCACGGGTTTCTACCGCAATTTTGGTTTTCACCGGAGCGCGACCCTATATATATATATATATATATATGGTTGGGTTCGGGTGCAAAGGTCACCAAAAGTGAGAAGGAAAGAAGTGATTTCATTGGTCCATACGGATTAAAATAATATAAATTTAATTTAAAAAAAAACACGCGTCCACCACCATCTAATCCCTTCCCGCGCTCACCTGCTCCCCTCCCATTCAGGGAATGGAACTGAAGACCACTTGCTCCTCTTCCCACATGTCAAACCACCACACCAAAGAACTCACCTGGTTATCATTGCGCTTAATTAAATTTGTACTTAATATTGATTTCCTTTTCATTTTTTTTAATACCCCGTATTTATCAATTTATAAATTACATATTAAACGAAATGTTAATGCATCTTTCACACTTAAAAAATTCACATTTTTTTAATTTCATTTTTTATTTAAAAAATTGATAATAAATATTTAGTCACCCTAGTAAACCACATCCAGTGAACCAACCTCTATTTAGTCTGAACCAACCTCTTTTTAGTCACTGAACCAAACTATTTAGTCACTGAACTAAATTATTTAGTCACTGAACCAACCTTTATTTAGTCATTGAACGTACCAACCTATTTAGTCACGGAACCAACCTCTATTTAGTCACTGAACCAACCTCTACTTAGTCACTGAACCAACCTCTCTTTAGTCACTGAATCAACCTCTATTTAGTCACTGAACCAACCTCTATTTAATCACTGAACCAACTTCTATTTAGTCACTGAACCAACCTTTATTTAGTCACTGAACCAACCTATTTAGTCACTGAACCAACCTATTTAGTCACTGAACCAACCTATTTAGTCACTGAACCAAACTCTATTTAGTCACTGAACCAACCAATTTAGACCGAACCAACCTCTATTTAGTCACTGAACCAACCTCTATTTAGTCACTAAACCAACATATTCAGTCACTGAACCAACCTCTGTTTAGTCACTGAACCAATCTCTATTTAATCACTTAACCAACCTCTATTTAGTCACTTAATCGATCTTAACCAAATCCTGTGAACCACACGCAGTGAAATCTTAACCAAATTCTATGAACCACACCCAATAAACCAATTGGAGAAAGATTAATTTATCCATCTCATAAACAAATTCATTAAATTCACATTAAAAAAAAAGGAGGAAAATGAACAAACAAAGAGAATTAGCTTGCCCTATCTCATATCGACAACTCCAAATTCAAGTCAATGAAAAGAATTGCCTCCATTGAATCAAAGTAACACCAAGTTAATCAAAACAAACTCTCTGCACCAAAAAGATTAATTTCCATCCAGCACCAAATGAGATTCAAATCAAAGTAACATCAAATCAGTGGGTGGTTCCTCTTCTCTCTCCAATTGCCTCAATTGAATCTGTCAAAAGTGTTCCAAAACAGTACAAATTCAAAATTCCGCCGTGGTAGTGGATCTCCCGTGGAGTCGACGAATTCAATTCCTCCGCCACGGCGCCACCTCCAAGCCGCTGCGCTTCAGTGACTCCTCCATGGCTGCGCTCATCAAACGCACCATCTGCTTCACCGTCTTTGGCATTCTCGTATGTGCTGCTACGCCGAGAAGTAGCGGGCGACAGCTAGGGCAGCGCTCGGGCGGCGTCCACGGCTAGGGCAAACGCTCGGGCGACCAGCAGTCCTCGCGGACGGACATCGGCGCGCCGGGGAGTGGCTTGGATGCGCGGAGAGGGGGCGTCTGCGATGGGAGGGAGGGAGGAAGGAGGAGGAGGAGCGAGATCTGAGCCGCCATGGGAGAGGAGAGCGCAAGATCTGAGGCGGCTGCGAGAAACCGAAGGAATGAGATCGATAAGTGGGAGGGACGGAGTTTTAGGCGCGTGAGACATATTTTTTTAATTAAAAATTACAACTGTCTCTACCAATTAAATTACTTCTTTCCTTCTTACCGGACCAATTTATTCTCACTTGAACCCTTTTCTATATATATATATATATATATATATAGACAATAACTTATCATTTCCCTTGAAAAGTAGCTGCTGCCTAGTCATATATGAGCTTGACATTAAAGGCCTAATGTGCCAAGAAAGGGTCTTTTGAAGGACATTTAAGAACAATCAAATTTCGCAGTAATGCATGGGAAAGCTTCCATGATCCACATTTAATGTCAACAAGTAAGTATTTTTTATAATAAATGTTCATAATTTGACCCACATCAAATGAATACATGTTTGAAACGCTAATGAATAACCATGTAGCTCATACACACCTCAAACATTGAACCCTTGTTGATCTCGATACCCTTTTTTAATGTCCTTGACAAATGCTAATATGAGTCCCTGTCCCATTGATACTTTTCAAACTTGTCAACATCACAAGCAAAAGACAAATGAGTACCAATAACAGTCTGTGCACGTTTGAACGTAACAACTTGTTCCAACAACAACAGTTTACCCATAATTAGTTTTTCATGGAAGGCTTCGACTAAGATTCAAACATATACAAAAGGTCAGCATAAGAAGCCTTTGATTTGTCAAAAAAATTGTTTGACAAGTGTAAAGGCTCGCGTTTTTAAATTCTAATTTTTCATAAAAAGTAAAATCAAAATGAATTTAAAAGCGGAATTTAATAGAAACTCGCTAACTCGGACATTGAACTCATGAAGCGGATTTTTGGCCTAAACAAAATTTTAAGAACTAACATGGCAACCTCGATTCTTGGTTTTTAAAATTCTAAATTCGTGGAAGAGAGAGCGGGAATTGGGAAACTAACATCGAAAACTAATTTCGGGACGCCCCTCATGATTCGAGCTCGCAACGTCGGAACAAGATCCTCACCCTCATCCCATGCCTTAGCCGAGATGCCCTAGCCCACACACAAACCCCTTTGAAGATGAGAGCATGCTAAGTCAAGATTCCACACCCTTTTTGGAAGAATACCCACACCCTCCTTTTCACTTCATCCTCCCTTGCTCCCCTCATTTATGGAAAGAGACAAACTCACTCTCTTATCTCCAATCCCACCACAAATCAACTCATAATTAAAGATAAGATCATGACATCACATCTCATTTGAATTGAGCTCCAAGACAGAACCACGCACAAACCCATAAAAGTGATGAGAGGATTGCATGCTCCTCGTATCTCACAAACACAACCCTAAGAAACCTAAAAACCTCAACTCTCCTCTCTCTTGTGTCGTCACCACCAAACACCACCTCCACCACCTCAGCCGCCACCACCTCTCCCCAACCACCAATCCCAAAAACCAAGTCACCACCTTGTCTCCTCCTCTTTCTATCTAGGCAAAAACCCTAAACACAACCTCATCAACTCTTTCATCTTCCATCTTCCAAGGAGTCTAAGAAGCTTTTGAAGCCACTAAATAGCCCAGAGATCCAAGATCTAACCCCCCGGAGTTCCTTTGGTTATTTTTGAGCTTAATTAGGAAGGGTAAGGTGCTTTTTTTCTCCTCCTTTCTCCTCCAAACCCTCAAAGGTTTACCCTTTAACCTCATACTGACTTTCCCAGCTCTTCCAAAGCCCGGATCTAGAGGAATCGAAAGAGAAATCGCATCACAAGTCACCCCAGAGAAGGAAAGTGAAGGAAGGAAGAGTTGGGTGAGAAATCCTCTCAAATTATTGAGTTTTACATTTGATTTTTGTACTAACATGTGCTTGGAAGTCTTAGGAAAAGTTGGGAAAAAAGAGAGAGGCTAACAACACCAAACGAGCATGAACTCGCGACCGCGAGTTAGAACACTGCCCTAGGATTCTAGCTCGCGGCCGCAAGAAGGCACTCGTGGTGGCGAGAGGGTTTTTGGGGTGCCCTAGGAGGGGACACCAACTCGGGCTCTCACAGCCGCGATATGCTCGCGGCTGTGAGGCTCTCGCGAGCGGCCAGGCCTCGGGGGCGCGAGAACGCTTCTCGCAGCCGCGACACACCCCTTGTCAGCGGGGTGCTCGTTGGGGCTTCTCGCGGCGGCGAGAGTCACTTTCGCTGAGGCGAGATGCTTCCAAGACGATGTTTTGAATCTATTTTCTCGATGTTTTCGACAACCGTTTTCGCGACTCATTTTCAACGCTTTTGGGTTTTTTCAAGGATTGACTTAATGATCTGATTTGGAGTTTTGGAAAACGAATTGATTAACTCAGTTTTCAAAACGGTTTTCGAGACTAACTCGAGGAATTATGTGATCGATGACTAACTAGCATATTGATATGATTGATTGATCTAATAGCATGATTGTGTGAACTAATGACATGTATGAATGACTAATGGCAAGATGAGATGTTAGAGTTATGTTATCGTATGATTATACCTTATGATTATGATGAACTATTGAGCTATATATATATATATATATATATGCGGATATGTTATTATGAGCATGTGAATGTGGCTGAATGATTTGTGGAGAATGATGTGGTCTTATGGAATGTGGTGATATGATGAATGATTGAGTTGATGGAATGATGATTGCGATTTGTTTATGACTCTATTCAATTATGTGTGTCATGAGTGATTGAATGATTAGATGTAGACTTATGTACGTGTTCTGATATGTATCTAGGCGATATTGTTTGACTGTTCGTGCTACTTGTTGGGATTCTACGTTTATTGTTCTGCTAGCCAAGTAAGTCTTTTCGGAGCTTACTAATATTGAATAGACCTCCCTGCCTTACGTGCATGATATACTAGGTGCTTGCATTCATGATCTGCATGCCATGTAGTATCATGCTAGGTTGCATTGGCAAATGAACATTCACTTTCTGTATGCGTATGTAAACAGAATGGTCATTATCTATGGAGTATCTAGAGTCTTTGCTAGGGTCATAGGATGACCTAGTCCCATTGGGTCTCGTCCTGAATCGTTCGAGTCATGGAAACAACTTTATTACCACACTTTATTTATTATCCGCATTAATCTAGGTATCTATTATGTTTACTACTACTAATGCTGCTTGTCTGCTTGAACGAGTCCTTTTGCATTGCGGAAAGTGAGTGTTCGAGACAGCTAACTTCACCAAACTTGTGTTTGTTTTGGATTTCATACCTTATACTCCGTTTTGACCCGGCTCTGCCATGGCACCCTATGTATTACTTTGGATTTCTACTGTTTGTATGACTTATTGGTTTTCCTACGCTTTAGACTTAAGGAAGGTACAAGGGATTTTCCCGGGGATTCCAACGATCCCTTCGATTTTCCCAGGGATTCCAACGATCCCTTCGGTTTCAAACCTGTAACCTGTACTCGGGGCGTAAGATCCCAACGAGGGGTTTCATTCCTCGAAACGTAACCCAGGAATCATAATTTCATGCCGTTACAACAAATACATCTTTTAGAGGGGGGCATTATATGGGATGCATGGGAGCCCTATTAGAACATGAAAAAAATGGATGGTAATGAAATTTTGAAATAAATTAACAAAATCATCCAAAACAAAGTTAATAGCGGAAATTAAACGTGTGCCTCATATGCCCAATAAGATGTTAAATTGCATGATACGGGGTTAGCCGTAGGATGGCCCGATCTTTGACAATCAAGACTCAAAGACAAGAACGGAAGCAAACGACTCAAGAAACTCAAACGACGACTCGATATCGACACGAAAGAAACAAAACGCAGCAACTTAGACTCAACAAAATAATGAATTAAAGACCGATAGATGGGTGATTCGAACTAAAATAGAACGAGATAAAGACCCCAGGCCTCCTAAGAGGGTAGGAACCAAATACCAACGACTATAAAGCCCGCCTCTACAACCTTACACAACCAAGCGGACAACTTTGGAGGCACAAGGAGGGGACTTGTGATTACCTGGATCACCAAGCTCTCGCGAGGTTGACGAACTCAAAGCAAACCAAGTTAGATCTATACCAATAGTTGCAATCGACGAGCCACGCTTCGAGTCGATTGACTTTCTCTCAATTGTGTTTCACACAAACTGAAATTTTCATAAAAGAGACGTCTGAGTTCCACAATGAATGAATCGGCCCTTCTTATAACCTAGGGGCTGATTTAAGATAAAAATAATAAATAAAATAGAAATTAACTTAAATCCCTAAAATACTAAAAATAACTTAAATAAATAAGGTTTCTAAAAATAGCAATAAGGAAAGTTCCAACACTTAACAAATTCCCGCCAAAACAGTGACAGCTTCAAAGAATGTGATTTTCGGCCAAGCTGTAGGTCGAATCTGGAAAAACCTTCAACAGCAAAGTTGTAGATCTCTTCGTCCTCGTTCGGACAAGGTATGACACGATCAAATCCGATTAATATTGACTCCGTACGACTCATTTTACCGAGACGTCGAAAAGCTGTCAAATGTATATGAACGAATCTAAAAACGAACGACCATCAAGCTTGCTCCTTTGGACATTCTCCCATGGTAGAGCCTTCTTCTTCCTCTTGAGGATGACTTCATTCTCATGAGCTCGAATCATAGGTCCATCCCCAAGTATAGGTGTGTCCAAAGGTGTCTTGGATGGTCCCGCATCATTCCCCCTTTCTTGAAAAGGATTCGACCTCGAATCCAAGGTCGCATAAGATTCCGCAAATGCATTCACACGAACTCCTGGATCGAATACCTCATGCCAATGGAAACTCCTCTCGAGGCCGATTGTTGTAGGGGTTGACCACTCCTGGATAACTATGATCTTGGCTTCATCAACTTGTAGTTCATTAGAGCTCTCTACAAAATCAAGAAAAGAAACTTTATTAGTGCACAAATCATAGGTCATATCATCTTCAATATGTTCTAACGTAATATGCACTCTAGTTTGTTCATTTATCTTTAAGTTTTCATCTAAGGCTAGCAAATGTTCTTCCTTTTTCAAGGCTGGATGGTCAATCGAGTCAGGGCTAGCAATAATAGAACAATTTTCACTATCAATGGTTATATTAGAAACGTTGCCTTTTTCTAAGCATGTAGTATGACACAAATCTTCTCTTTGATTATTATCAAAAGACATAGGTTCAACACTCAAAACATTAGTCATAATCAAATAATCATCATGCTCATATTCAATGCAATCATTATTAGAGGCAAGTAAACTAAGATCTTGATCATTATTAACATGCTCATCATGTTTATCACTAGAATTTTCAGATTCATTATCGCCTAGGTGATTAATCATGAGAGTTTTCTTATTTGGGCAATCATTCATAACATGTCCTCTACCTTGACATATAAAGTAAGGAACGTACAAAGGTTTAAGAGGAGAAGAGTTAGGATTACTCCCTTTAGGGCCAGTAGATGCCCCAGACGAATCTCGCCCGTTCCAAAGCGCTTTACCCTTGTCGAGGGGCTGTTGGGGTGCTCGATATTCACCTCTTCCCTAGGGCTAACTTGGTCGATCCCTAAAGCCCATTTCCGACCTACCTTGGGGCTGTTGGGGACGACTTTGACGCCAACCCTGCTGCTGGCCACTCGACATTCTCCCTTGGCTCCTATATCGTGCTCCTCTTTCTACCTTTATCGCTAAATGTAAAAGCTCAGTAGGCGTAGAATAAGGAAAGTAATTAATTTCATGAGCTAAGGCGGGGTGCAATATTCTAAGAAACCTAGCATTAGTATCTTCATAGGGTTCAACTACATTAGCTCTAGCCATGGTTTCTTGCATAGCATAAAAGGTTTCCTCAACAGTTTTGCTACCTTGCTTAAGGTTTTCTAATCGTTGTCTAAGCTTGCTAGCATAATGTGGAGGAGCAAACCTACTTCTCATAAGTGCTTTTAATTGAATCCAAGAAGTGACAGGCGCATCAAGGGCTCTTCTTCTTTCTTTAACTAGATTATCCCACCAAATTAAAGCAAAACTTTGAAATTCTAGGGAAGCTAGTTGCACCTTTTTATGTTCAGAGAAGTTATGACAAATCCATATTCGATCCATTTTAGTTTCCCAATCAATATATGCATCTGGATCGGTGGTACCATAAAATTGAGGGATCTTTAGCTTTACCTTACCTATGCCATCTTGCGCAGACTCTCTAGGTGCTCGATAGTGGTATCGACCTCCTCTATCATTTCGTCTAGGACGTTGCTCCCAATAATCATCCTCTTGGAAGTCGTCGTCGTCCTCTGAGAAGTAGTACTCTTCTTGTTGCCATTGTCCTTTCCCTCGTCCCTGCATATTAGCCATCACAAAACAACAAACAAAGAAATATGTAAAGTTAGAAAAATATAAACAACCTCACAATGTGTTTCGCTCACACTCCCTCTCTTATTGGTATGTCACACTTGTTGGGGCAATCCGCTTTGGGCAAATCAACACTCAAGCAAGGACTTAACAATCAAAAGAGAGTAATCAAGAGAAACAACAAAGAAACAAGCAACAAGGGGCTCGAAATCGACCAAAACAGAGCTCAGCAGACACTGTAACGAGGCTGTACCGAGGCTGGAGTGGGTCGGTATGGGGTCGGTATGAGGGTAAAACGTACTCTACAGCCGTTGGACTCGACAAAGACACTGCAGGACTCGATATAGGCTGAATGAGGACTCGACACAACACAAAAACAAAAGAAAAACAAGGAAAAGAAAAGAAAAATTTGGAACTTTTACCTCTTGTTGATTTAAACCCTTAGTATGGATGTTGTAGTTGCAAGGTAGGGCTTTAAAAAAAAAATTATGGTTTGGGAGGTATGTGTTTGAGACTTTCGACTAGGGCTATATGATTTCACCAAAATTGGTCCTTGAAAGTTCTTGCACTAGATCTCAACAATTCTCTCTCTCTTTTTTTTTTTTTTTGAAAGCTTACTTTTGCCCCTAGAAAATTTTATCCTCCTAGGACTAAGCTTTGAATGTAATTTTTTTTTTTAAATTTTGGGCTGTTTTTTTTTTTTTTACCCAATGCAAGAAACTTAACAATGAAATAAAAAGGACTCTTGAAATTTATATGCTAAGGTGAAAGAAAATAAAATATGTAGCCCTATGAAATATATATAGGTGAAACTTTGGGTAACTTTGGTAAGTATATCTATCTAAGCCTTTGATAATCTATGATAGAAAATATGAGATATATCTACCACAAATTTCAACAAATTAAATAAGGCAATTAAATAGATAAATCTAGGATAGAACAAGATAATCAAAGATAGAAAACAAACTAGGGTTTGGATTCTTGTGTACGCCGACTAGGATTGCAAGGGATGTTGCTTTAATCAAATGTATCGGCTGCACAATTTCACTTCAACATGGCTACTGTGGCAACAATTGGCAATTGACTCCTTCACCAATAGTGTCGTAGGAATGAAAGCTGTTGGACTCAATTTGATCGGCTGATCAATTCAAGGCACAAAATAGATCCACTAAGGTAGTAATTGGCTTCAATGGTTGCTACTGGACTCGGCTTGGGATGTGTTTAGGATTAAAGGCAACCACAACAATCACAAACAAGGATTAGTAGCAATCAAATTCAAAAATTCAAGAAGTAAAAACCAAGAACAAGAAAGACTCTATTTTTTTTTTGTAGGTTTTGTGTTTAGGGAAACAAAAGACACAACTTTGATGTCGGAAACCAAAGCTCTGATACCAATTTGATACGGGGTTAGCCGTAGGATGGCCCGATCTTCGACAATCAAGACTCAAAGACAAGAACGGAAGCAAACGACTCAAGAAACTCAAACGACGACTCGATATCGACACGAAAGAAACAAAACGCAGCAACTTAGACTCAACAAAATAATGAATTAAGACCGATAGATGGGTGATTCGAACTAAAATAGAACGATAAAGACCCCAGGCCTCCTAAGAGGGTAGGAACCAAATACCAACGACTATAAAGCCCGCCTCTACAACCTTACACAACCAAGCGGACAACTTTGGAGGCACAAGGAGGGGACTTGTGATTACCTGGATCACCAAGCTCTCGCGAGGTTGACGAACTCAAAGCAAACCATGTTAGATCTATACCAATAGTTGCAATCGACGAGCCACGCTTCGAGTCGATTGACTTTCTCTCAATTGTGTTTCACACAAACTGAAATTTTCATAAAAGAGACGTCTGAGTTCCACAATGAATGAATCGGCCCTTCTTATAACCTAGGGGCTGATTTAAGATAAAAATAATAAATAAAATAGAAATTAACTTAAATCCCTAAAATACTAAAAATAACTTAAATAAATAAGGTTTCTAAAAATAGCAATAAGGAAAGTTCCAACACTTAACAAATTCCCGCCAAAACAGTGACAGCTTCAAAGAATGTGATTTTCGGCCAAGCTCTAGGTCGAATCTGGAAAAACCTTCAACAGAAAAGTTGTAGATCTCTTCGTCCTCGTTCCGACAAGGTATGGCACGATCAAATCCGATTAATATTGACTCCGTAAGACTCATTTTACTGAGACGTCGAAAAGCTGTCAAATGTATATGAACGAATCTAAAAACGAACGACCATCAAGCTTGCTCCTTTGGACCTTCTCCCATGGTGGAGCCTTCTTCTTCCTCTTGAGGATGACTTCATTCTCATGAGCTCGAATTATAGGTCCATCCCCAAGTATAGGTGTGTCCGAAGGTGTCTTGGATGGTCCCGCATCATTGCATATTTTGAAACATTTGGTGAATTAAGACTTGAGAGTCATTTGGTTAAGATGGTTAATCAGCTTCTCCTTTTGGAGTGTGTAGTTATGGTACTGAAAACATAAAGTTATTAGCAACATCGATTTTGTTTATTGACAAGATATATTTTAAACAATTGTATTCAAATCCTTTTCATTTTTTATAAAATAATTACATTTTGACCCGAGACCTAAAAAAACCCTAAATCAAAATATACACACTAGTGGGACATGTGCAGCCCTAAACCGGCAACGGTGGCCATAGTCGCTTGCACTGAAGGGGTCCCAAATGAAGAATAGTCTCCTAGTGATCCATCGAACGCTAAGAGGATGTGGAAGGCGGTGATATGAGGAGAGTCGAACTAAAAGCAATCGGCACTTGCGCAACCGCCGTTCGACTTTAACATGAGTCAAGCCACTCGCCACTACACCCCTTACTTGCTTCCACCGTGCAACAGGTCGCTGAGGAAGCTGACAAGATTTCTTGCATTGCCACCGTTGACTTCTATGTTTACTGAAAAACTCCAAACTACAAAGAAGATGATGAATATTTGGGTTAATTATGGAATCAACCAATAATTCTCATAATATAGAATTGGCCCATTTTTTTAAAAAAAATTGAAAGACTAGAGTGTAATATATTGTCATCTATCTTGTAAATAGACAAAGAACATCTTGCGAATAAACATTCTCGTATTGACAATTATCCAAAAAATAAATAAATAAATAAATAAAAACTGTCTTTAATATCAAATACTCCGTATGTGATAAAAGTGGGGTGTATGTTAGACTGGTCAACATAATTTTAGCCACACTCATCTATGGCTCTCCCCGTACAATTTCCACTGCAGGTTGGTACAAAATTGGTACAAATTTAGGACCGGATAGAAACTACACAAGTTTTAGGGTCCGACACTAATAAGACTCGTGTACAAACCTAAAAAGACATGGTTGGCTATTGGCAAACTACAAGTTGGTTTTCTTTTAATGAGGTAAAGGTTTGGGGTGAGTCAAACCCAACTATACCACAAACCAAGAATATCATTTTAGACGAGAATATAAAATTTACAATTGTCGAGAAATAAGGGCCAGTGTGTGGGGGTTCAATCTATCCAAAATGCGTTAATTTAACTACAATTTGATTATATAGTTGAATTGTCATAGAATTGTTATCATTTTCCTTAACAAACAACACTATCTTAAGAAAGCTCAATCTCCATTACGACCAAAAAAAAAAAAAAAAGATCAATCTCCGTGAGATCGGTAAGGCTGGGGAAAAGAATCCAAGAATATGAGATCAACAACACTCAATGGCGCACTTGCTTTATAAAATCTTGGAGTATTTGCACAAATATACACTTTTTTGCCGGGTTTGTAAAAATACCACTTTTTAAGAAAATTTGCAAAAATACCATATGTGGTATTAGTGCAAATAGGATGGGGAAATTGCTTAGCCGGTTGCAGGTTGTCCCGAGAGAGAGAGAGAGATGGGACATCGGATTGGGTGGGGGAATTTGGCGCCAAAATTGGAGAGAGAGGAGGTGAGGTGATGGGAAAGGCTTTCCCTCCATTTTTAAAGTCTAATAAGAGAGGAGGAGAGAGACCATCATTTTCGGTCTTCCCGTGGAAAAGAGAGCTGGAGAAGAAGGCCACCATTAGAGAAGAACCCATCCGCATTAAGGTCCAGTTGGTGAGCACGTGTCGGGCTCTTTATTCGTTCGTGTCAGTGTTCGTAAACTTTCGTGTCACAGAGATATCTGAGAAACCCTAATTCTCAGTTGCAATGGGTAGGCTTCTCTTCTATTTCTCCTCATGTTTCGTGAAGAGTAGATACCCATTAACAATGGTGCTGATCCGAGTTTTCAATTGCAGGGCAAAACGCCAAAAGTTTGTGTCACTCTCAACTTCAACGGGCGTTGGTTGTTCGATGGTGCGAGTGGGTGTATTATGGTGAAACAGAGCGGAAGAATGTGATAATTGAAGAGGACATCGACTTCGCCTCTCTAAATCAACTATTGAGGGTCAAGGTCGGCCATGATTGTTCATGTGAAAATTGGCGGTTGTCTTACATGCCAAAGGGGGAAGAAGCGGGTCATCCGATAACGGTAGGTGATGACGACGACCTTGAGGCTTTTAAGTTTCTCAACTCGATGTCTGGGGAACATCCATGGCCCATGGCGATATATGTTGGTCCAGTGGTGAAAGAGAGCCTTCAAGTACCACAACCCGGCGTCGGGGAAGAATGCTTGAGTGGGCCTCGTAACTCTCAAAAGGTGGACGAGCTGGAGGCAGAAGGTAAGCCACAACCAAACCCTATGGTTGTAGATGTGGGGTTATATGGTGGAGGAGGGGTTAGCCAGTCAATAGGGATGAGAAACGATATAAGGGTGAAAAACAATGTGGAAACGGGGTTGGGAAAGGGTGACAAAGATATATGTGAGGGTGACAAAGGTAAGGGTCCGGAGGTGATCCTCTTGGCTGAGGTCATAGGGAAGAGGCAGGATGACGTTACTGAAATGGGTTTTGGAACTGGTGACAGACGTATTTTTGAAGGTGACAAGGGTAAATGTCCAGAATCGAACCACATGGATGAGGTGATAGGGAAGAGACAGGAGGACGCTACCGAGAGCGGGTTTGGAACTGGTGAAAAGCTTAAGAGTGTAGGTGACAAGGGTAAAGGTCCGGAAATGATCCAGTTGGGTGGGGTGATAGGGAAGATCCAAGAGCACGCAGGTGACATAGGGTCTGGAACTGGTGACATGGATATTCTTGAGGGTGACAGGTGTGATGGTCTAGATGTTATCCACTTGGGTGACACAGACTCCTCTCCAGATGACACGGAAAAATGTGAAGGTGACAAGTATAAGGGGGTGGATCTCATAGCCATTAGCAGTGAGGAGGAGGAGGAGGACTTCGATTCCGGAGTGAAGAGGGAAGAAGATTGTTCATATTATTATGACTGGGAGGATTATGAGGAAGACCCGGGTATGAGGGTGACGTCGGAGGAGGACGAAGTTGAGGAGGAGGTGATTAGGGAACTTGAAGATCGGGTTCCTAGGTCCAGCACATCCCCACCATCGATGGAGAACGTAGAAGCTATGTTGGACAAAGCAACGCCTCGGACCCAGGAACCACGACGGAAGCTGACAGAAATGTCGGAGGGACAAATGTTCGCCTTGAAGGTAGAATTGCAGACTTGCCTGAAGTGGATTGCAGTGCAGAAGTGCTTGGAGTTTGTAGTGAAGAGGTCGTGTAACAAAACCTATTTAGTTGGTTGTTTGGACAGCAAGTGCACGTGGATGTTAAGGGCGTCGACTTACCGGCGCACGACTATGTGGTCCATCCGACAGTATGTCCAGGAGCATACATGTGACCTGAGCATGATGCACAACCATAGCCGACATGCTACGTCGAACATGATTGGACGCAACCTCGTGACCACGTAAGTGTTAATTTAGTTGCGAACAGCTATTTCTGTCACACAACATTATTCCCCATGTCACATGACGTAACTCACCATGACACCATTATATGCAGGTTCACCGGGACTCGAAAGGACCTCGTTCCCGAGCAAGTCCAGAAAATGACGAAGTCCGAGTGTGGAGTATCGTGTAGCTACTGGAAGGCACGAAGGGCACGACTGACAACGAGGGAGGTGAAGCATGAGACCGACGAAGACAGCTACCGAGATATTATTCCATACTTGCACATGTTGGAGCAGACTAACCCCGGGACATATACTAAGTTAGAGCTGGACGCATCCCAAAGATTCAAGTACGCCTTTATTAGCTTCGGGGTATGGCGCAAGGCGATTCCCTACCTTCGAAAGGTAATACCCCATGTTGGTACTATAATATTGCATGTCACCTAACATACATAACTATGTCACCTAACCAACTGGTGTCGATATCCATGTCCAGGTGATTTCAGTTGATGGGAGTTTCCGGAAAGGGAAGTTCAGGGGCACGCTTCTATTTGCCACAGCCCAAGATGCAGACCACAGTGTATACCCGATCGCTTTTGCGATTGTCGATGGTGAGAATCACGGGTCATGGGGCTTCTTCTTCAAGAACATGCTACATGTCGTCGAGGATACACCGGACTTAATGTTTGTCTCTGATCGGCATCTTAGTATCGTCAAAGGTTTGAGGGACAACTATGTGTTTGCCAAGCAAGGGGCCTGCCAATGGCATCTATTTCAGAATGCCAGGGTTAAGTACAGGGGGGTGACGGGCCTGCACACATTGTACTTAAAGGTGGCGAAGCCGTACACGAGGGCAGAGTTCGAGAAGCACTTTGCTGATTTTTGCGCTCAGGCACCCGCTGCGGGCATACTTCTTGGGGATGCGCTACAACATATTGACGACGAACAACTCCGAGTGTCTGAATTCGGTGTTCAAGGAGCCCCGCGACCTACCCATCACAGCCCCGATTGATGCTGTCATCGAAACAATATCCAAGTGGTTTTACGAGCGACAGGAAAAAAGCACCAAATCGGCGTCGACGGTCAGCGATTACGTTTAAGGTGAGCTGCAAACGAGCTATTTGTTGGCAACATTCATGGATGTGAGAGCCCTCAGCGCACACGAGTACACTGTCCGCAGAGGGTCCGCCACCTGGGTTGTGAACCTGTGTGCCCGGACCTGCACATGCAAGCGGTTCGACATTTACCAGTTTTCGTGCCAGCACGCCATAGCGGCTGCAAGGTATCGAGGTAGCAATTTCTTCTCTCTCGTGAATGACTTCTACAAAGTCGCAGCATGGAAGGCGTGTTACGAGAATGTGCTATATCCGGTTCCTCCAAGAGAAGATTGGTGAATCCCCCCAGCCATGTCCAGCGCGGTGTGTCTCCCCCCGGACGTGAAGCGACGCCCTGGTCGCCCTAAGACTTGTCGATACCCATCTCGGGGAGAATTTAGCCGTTCCAAGCGTCGCCGTTCTTAGATATGTTCCTCCATTGGTGGTCCAACGCCTTACCTCAGCAGCTGGGTAGTCTTTTGCATTTGCCATATCGGGTCAGTGGTTGGACCATTCTCCGTCTATTTTATTTTTTGAACGGGCTACGTATTTGGTAGTGTAATTAGGCTGTTTGTGCATATGACAAACTGTAAGTAGGCTGCTGTACTTTTAGGAAGGGTTTCCACACTACAATTAAGTGGTGAAGAACTTCGTAGTACTTTTGGGAATGGTTTCAGAAAAAAACCCTGTTACCCTATTTGTATTCCCGTGTCAGGTATAAGGGGTTATCATGTCACAACTTTTAATTTCATGGTAGACATTTCGGTGGTTGAAGCTATGATAATGAATTCACCAATGCATTCGCACTTATTTGACAACATGTTGACATTCCTGAGTGGTTGTGGTAGTGGTGTTAGGAATTCACCTTTGTGAACATATTGAAATCACCTTCATGACAATGTTGAAGGGGTTATTATGTAAGGTGACACGGGATTGTAAGTTGGGTGACCCGGGTGATTTCCGGACAACTTATAACCAAAGTTTCGACAATAATAACTTAGTCAACCAGTGGTCAAAGATAGACCAACTTTTGGCCAAACTTGCATAAATAGCACAATGGGGGATAATTTGGAAAAATTGACCCTTTCCCATTTTTGTCGAAAAAGTTGCCCGTAACTCAAAAAAAAAAAGAAAACAAAACGAAAACAACAAAGAATAAGTTGACACGCGTCCCGGATATCACCCCACGCTCTCTTTCTGTATTCATCGGGACTCCATCTCTAAATTTCCATAACTCAAAACCGTTCGAAAGGGGGAGGAAGAAGAGACGCCGGCGACGAGGAACAACGGGTCGAAGAAGAGACTGTCGGGAACTGTCGGATAAGAGAAGAACGCCGCCAGGAAACTCAGAAGGTACGCCCCCTATCTCTGTTGTCCGTTATCTTCGAATCTGGGGTTCGGGGTGGGTGGATGGAACAACCTACTATGGTGGTAAGGGATTGAACGTTAAGGAGCGCGGTTTTGTCGATTGTGGAGGTGGTTGCGAATGAAGGACAAGGAGCCGGGTTTTGGGGATTGGAAAACCCGCGGTTAGGGTTTAGTAATCCCGAAGAGGATGGCTACTGTGGGGGTCGAAATAGGGAATGGGGTAGATTAGGGGTTTGATTGGGAATGGGGACGATTCGGGGTTCCATTAATTTGAAATTCAGATTTGGGGAGTTGATGTGGAATGTATGTCGTCATTGGTTTAGGAACGTTCTGACATTTGTGACATGGGTTTCCAAATTGAGTGACATGGGTTTTCAAAGCTAGTGACATTGACTATAAAATTTCTCGATAACTTATTGTTGCTCTTAAACTGCAGGAAACAAATGGCTCGGACAAAATTTACACAGCCACAGAATCAGCGCTTCCGCGCACGGGTAAACGAAGGGTCGAGGGTGGCGATGCTTGCCAACATCGCCAACTACGTCGAGGAGACGGACGCCGCTAGGGATATCGTGGTGAAGACACTCGAGAAGATTATGGATACCTTGGAGAAGATGGATGATAGGGTACTTCAGTCTTTCGCATTATTCACTCTCATATTGTTCTTAAGTTCAGTGACTACGGTAAATAGAATAATGACATGGGACATACAGTATGTGACACGGGATATAAAACTGTTGGAGGAGATGGTGGATTTATTGTAACAACTTCTTTTTTGCAGATAAAAGTGTTGGAGGAGAAGGTCCATGAAATGCGGGATGGAAAATTGATTTGAAGAGGCAAGGAACAAAGAGTAAGGGATAGTGAAAAGGAGTTTGTACCTGTTGGAATCCATCTAAGTTGTAGATCGGTTTTGCAGGTTGTTGATGTTGATGTACCAAAGGGGACTCGTACTGAAGCTGTGGAGCAGCCCCGACAAATTGCTAAGGTACGCTCCTTGTGGCCCGTGCCATTCATCCGTTATGTTTTCAATAGTGGCATGGGGATGTTAGCTAGGCGACAGGGGTCGTTTTGTTATGTGACATGGGAAATGTTTGTTTGAATTTAGAGGTTGTTTGTCGACCAGGAATGTGAGAGCAAGGCGTGGAAGATTACGAAACCGCGGGCCTCTAAAGGGAAGGACGCCGTCGTTCCCGGTGAAGCCGTTGCCATGGGACTAGTTTCTGCGGCCGAATATGAGGCCCTACAGGGGTGGCTCGCAAGGTAACCCATCGTCTCATTTCAGTCTTCATTATACGGCACAGTTACCCTTTCATTGATTCCACTCCATTGTACGGTCCAGTGCCGACGGTGAGAACCTGTCAACGGCTTGCGGCAAGGACATGTCGAAGGAGTTTTTTACCACCCTCCAGACGCCCCGCTATTGGATCAACTAAGAGGTATATTGTATTTCTCACATTTTATTATGATTGACCTTGTATACGCATTTGGGTTGCTGTTGGACTATGTT
Organism: Persicaria maculosa; assembly: GCA_963922045.1. Lineage (NCBI taxonomy): Eukaryota > Viridiplantae > Streptophyta > Magnoliopsida > Caryophyllales > Polygonaceae > Persicaria > Persicaria maculosa. The sequence goes on from OY998253.1 coordinate 54,457,106, forward strand.
GTGGGTTGTCATGGGGGTTAACTTGACACAGCACTTCGAGCAGTCATGCTTCCTGCTACGGAAACAAAGCGCGGAGAGGGGTTACGACAATGGGCGTCGAGTCATTGTGTTGGACTCCTACTTCTCCATCTTTCTGGAGAGTGAGTGGAAGGAGTACAACTCAGACGTCGGGGGGTATGAGGCGAGTGGCATACTCCTCTCATACTTCGACGGGCGGGCCCCGGCGCCCATGGCCCGTCCGTGGGCAGGCGGGGACCTCGTCCTCCTACCCCTCAACCTGAGGAGAAGACATTGGGTTGCGGTTGCTCTTGATCTGAATGAGTGGCAGTTGAAGCTGTATGACTGCGATGTGCACTGCGTGATAGACGCCGAACTCCCACCTCTGTTGATGCACGTTACCCACCTCCTCCCCATCATCATGGATGCACACGCTGAGTTGAAGGTGAAGTATGCATCAAAGCTGCCAGGCCCGTTTCGCATAATCCACGACAAGCGCGTTCCGCAAAACAAGCTCAGGTATGATTGGTGCGACCCCTGTATTTCATTTAACTTGATGATATCTCCGCCTCTGTTTTGACAAAATCTCCGTCATTGCAGTGGTGATTGTGGCCCTTACACGATCAGATTCATGGAGCTCCTCATGGAGACCGATCCCCCTTCGATGGGCTGGACGACACGTTTATTGGGCCGTACAGACAGATGCTAGCGGCTGCCATCTTCAATGGTCGGCTCGGTGGACGCATAATCTGATCGTCGTTTGGGTGTAGTTATGGAAGTGATTTGTTGTCTTTTGTTGTGAACAACATTGGTTTTAGTCTTGTCCTTTGGTTGTTTGGATACATTTACATTTGGAAACGGGTTACACTCTAGTGGTAAGTGGTAAAAAACATCGTAGTACTTTTGGGGATGGATTCTGTAAAAAACACCTGTCACCCTCTTTGTATTACCGTGTCAGGTTGAAGGGGTTATCATGTCACTGGTTTTAATTTCATGTTTATCAATCCGGAGCTGACACTTTCATAATGAAATCACCCATGCACTGGCACTAGTTTGAGGTCATGTTTAAATTCCTGAGTGTTTGTCCTACTCGTGTATATTTTGTCACCTTATTCTCGTCAGTGACACGAGAATTATGTAAGTTGACACGGGATTCCAACTTTGCTGACACGGGTGATTATGAAACAACTTATAACCAAAGTCTACAACACATAACCACCGAATGAAGATACAGAAATCGAAACACTTAGTTGTCGTTCGGCAACACTTGTGGTTGACTATTCACGCACGTTTTTTTATAATGAAAAAAACTATATAAAATATAATATTTCGTAAAATTTTTGTAACAAGTTCGTACTTGCTAATCATAGCTACGAAATTGTTTTTAAAAATAAATACAAAACTAGATATTTTATTTTATATTGTTGAATCTCCTAAAATAAGCGTGCGTGAATAGTCAAGTGACAAGTTTTTCGGAACGGAGGTAGTACTTCATAGCAACGTACAAAAATATCAACCTTGTGACCATATTGAAATGTATAATTGTGCAAATTGACCTATATGTCGAGCTCAATTCTACCAAAAACGATATAGTTTCTCAATTCTACCAAAAACGATATAGTTTCTCAATTCTACCAAAAAAGATATAGTTTCTCAATTAATCAATTTTTTTTTAGCTCCCAATTGATCATATTTCGATACAGTAACAATAATATCTTTATATGTTATAATAACACATTAGATGTAGTATCAAAATTAACCAAATTTAATAGACCAAACTGAGGTAATTTTTTATTCCACCATATTTCGTGTAATCCCCTGAAGCATACCCTCGACTAACCCACACTCAATTGTGCACGTGCATTCCTCACAAGAAAGAGCATCATCCTTATCTTCAGCAAGGAGCTAAAAAATTTTCCAAGGGTTTGATCTTCGACAACTCCGAATTGTTGTTCCATTGGTGATATTTGTACATGTGTTCAGCTTCCAGTTGAAGGAAGGTCTTCGACTAATTACGAGAATATCATAAAATAGATCAGCAACTCTCCGGCGACACGAAATTATTTTATAGCCCAACTTATGTTTCACACTATTAAGTAATGCAAAGCCTTTGGGTTTGAGCTCTTCAGATCCGCAACAATACATAGCTATGCCACAAACATAGCTTGCCACGTCGTGTCCCAACTCCGACGCCTTTAGAAGATCTTGAATGCCTGCATCGTGATCGCAATTTGTGAAGAATTTAACCTGCATTTTGAAATGAAGCTATGAGGAACTATGATAAAGCATACACCGAACCAATGATCCACAATCAACATCTTACCATTCCTTGCTGAAAGATTGCCTCCGGGTTTCCCGCGTTGACGCATTGATTTAAAAAGCTTCTGGCATGACTATCGTTTCTCGATGCGACAACAACCGAAATTCCCCAGTCATCCTGGTACTCAATTGCCATCTTCGCAAGCACATAATTGTGTTTTCCAACCAAATCAAAAGGTTTACAACTGCATCACAATTAAGTGAATCAAATTTTTTTCGAATACATAAATTAACGAAATAAAAAGTGGAGGCAATACCTTAACCGTGATCTGAAGACATCTTCTATAGATTGAATTGCTAATCTACCGACAATCTCCAATAGGAGATCGAATGGTAGTGTTAGAAGCGTCAATGCCTCTGATTTCCTTGCCCTAACGTTCCTTCCTTGATCCATTGCAACTATCTTAATTTCGGTTCTAGTTGGTAAGGGAGGATGATGCAATTCAAGAGAATGGGATGATGCAATGCAAGGGAGAATGGGTTGGCTATAACAATGCAATGGAGAACGTAACTGCCACCGGAAGAGGAAGAGACGAGACGTGTGCAATGTAATTCAGAGGAAGAGACGTGTGCAAGTGCAATGTACTTGAAACGCAATGGATGTGGATGTGGAAGTGGAAGAGGAAGCGGAAGAGATTTTCAATCGTAATTAACTGCCGTGGTTTTAATCTCAATCTATTAATTAATCTTTTTCTTAAATTATCTATTTCTTCAATTTATTACCGGTTAGAATTTGATATGTGATATTCTTAACAAAAATATTATATGTATAACGGATTAACCCTATAAAACACTTACTAACCCTTGTTTTAAAAAAATAACGGATGAAAGTATAAAATTGAACCCTTTATTCAAAAAAATAACGGATTAAGTATTCAGGGTTTTGTATCAATTTATTATTTGATAAAATTTTATAACGGATGAAAGTATAAAATTTAACCCTTTATTCAAAAAAATAACGGATTAAGTATTAAGGGTTTTGTATCAATTTATTATTTGATAAAATTTTATAACGCTTTAAAATAAATTTTATAACGCATATAGAGAGTAAAACATTACCGCATGAAATTAAGTACATAAGTTACATCCATATATGTATTTTGCACGCATATTGCATGGGAAAGTAGTTAGGGTTTGTAAAATGTTAAAATATGGTGTATTAAATTTTATAACTTTTAAAAATATATTTTACAACCATAAAATCAAGAGGAAATGGTACTAAATACCACAATTTGAAAAAAGTTTGCAAAAATGCCACCGTTTTGGAAAAATTGCCAAAAATCAATTTATGTGAGTGCAATATAGAGAGTAAAAAATTACCGCATATAGAGAGTAAAAAAAGGGATAAAGAAATCGAAACACTTAGTTGTCGTTCGGCAAAAATTTTCGTTGACTATTCACGCAATCACGCACCCTTATTTATAATTACAAAAACTATATAAAATATACGTTCTCATAAAATTTTTGTAACAAGTTTCTACTTGCTAATAATAGCTACGAAATTGTTTTTACAAATAAATACGAAAGTAGATATTTTATATAGTTTTTTCTCTTAAAATAAGCGTGCGTGAATAGTCAACTGACAAGTTTTTCGGAACGGAGGTAGTACTTCATAGCAACGTACAAAAATACCAACCTTGTGACCATATTCAAATGTATATTTGTGCAAATTGACCTATATTTAATGTTGAATGGGGTTATTATGTTAGATGACACGGGATTCGAAATTTGGTGACCCTCACCAAACCCCCCCCCCCCCCGATGGAGCCCTTCTCTCTTCATAAATACCACTTCATCGGTCCTTTCACTTCCACTCTTCTCTTGCAAGCCACAAAAAAAATCGGGAAGAAGAAGCGACGCCATCGTGTTTGGTTCACCAGTGGTGCTCATCCTCATCGAAAAGCTTTCAATTCCAAGTAAGTACAACCCCGATTGGCATATGTGTTGAAAAAAACTGTTTGTATTTTAGGGTTTTCGTCGATTAGAAGTTTGTTTTGAATGAAATCTGTGTTGTTACTAGGGTTTTCGACATAGAGTACTAATTGACGACATCGAAAGCTTTCTGATTAGGGGCTACGGTTTATGCCTGTGTATGCTGCAGATATTGGGTGAATATGTCCATGGCTCACTGTTTTATGGTTTCTGCCTTGTGTAGTGAATATGTTCATTTGTCTCTTATCTTGCATGTGCTTATTACATACTTATGTTGAGTAGTTGCTTGGAGTTCGTATATGTGTTTATTGGTTTACGCTTCATATATGCAATTAGTTTGTGGAATTTGCTGAATTGAAGGTGAGAATGCAGCCAGTCAAGTATATATACTTGGTGACACGGGATTACTACTTTGGTGACACGGGTGATTTGTTACCACCTTTTTGTAATTGGTCTTTGCTTGCACATAATTCTCTCCTTATCAAAATTATAAAGTGCTTACAGTAATTTAGCTTATATATTACATTGTCCTTTAGTTGTTTGGTGACATATCATCTCCCTCTCCCATTCATCTTCTTCATATATATGTACTTGTTAGGCTTGAAAAAGAAATAGAACATTTAGGATCCTTTCTGTGTGAATCTAAAGCATAAATATGATTAAGCCTATGAAAGTTGCAACCTTTCTCTTTGTCTGTGAAGGTTCTTAGTAGGATGTCTATCAAGTATATATAATTGGTGACACGGGATTCCAAATTTGGTGACACGGGATTCCAAAATTGGTGACACGGGTGATTTCTTCCCATTTGTTACATAACTTTGTGAAAACTTTAATTCATTGATATGAGTTTGTTTTCAGAATTGTGGACTCCTTGGCCACATGCATCTTACAAATGACATCTTCCACAAATTTGTTTGATATGAGTTTCATATTCACACTTGTATTTACCATTTCCAACTTTGCTTGCACATAAATCTCTCCTTCTCAACATATAAGGTCCAGACATTATTTTAGCATATATATTACATTCTCCTTAACTTGTTTGGTGACATATCATCTCCCTCTCCCATTCGTCTTCTTCATATATATGTACTTGTTAGGCTTGAAAAAGAAATAGAACATTTAGGATCCTTTCTATGTGAATCTAAAGCATAAATATGATTACGCCTATGAAAGTTGCAACCTTTCTCTTTGTCTGTGAAGGTTGTTAGTAGGAAGTCTATCAAGTATACATAGTTGGTGACACGGGATTCCAAATTTGGTGACACGGGATTCCAAATTTGGTGACACGGGATTCCAAATTTGGTGACACGGGTGATTTCTTCCATTTGCTATATAACTTTGTCAAAACTTTAATTCATTGATATGAGTTTCATATTCACACTTGTATTTACCATTTCCAACTTTGCTTGCACATAGATCTCTCCTTCTCAACATTCTAAGGTCCGGACATTATTTTACCTTATATTTTACATTCTCCTTTAGTTGTTTGGTGACATATCATTTCACTCTCCCATTCATCTTTTCCACATATATGTACTTGTCTCCATTATAAAACATGCTTACAAATTTTTCATATGTACGTATGTTCTTGTGTTTGGTTTTCTTCTGCCATCTGACGTTTATTTTCCCTTGTACTGGTAGGAATCATGTGGCCGTACTCAGACAGCGACATTGACACAGACTCCGACAGCGATCGGAGCTACCAGAGCGGTGACGACCGGAGGTACTTCTGGCTGCGTTCAGACTACGACTACGGGAGGAGCCGTCGGGACCGTCGTGATGAGGACGAGGATGATGATCAGTCAGAGACAAGAGACCCCGAGCAGGTGGCTGAGGACAACGCGCTATGGGACTTGGCCGCCGAAGAGCTCACCGACCTTCGCCAGCGAGTTCAGTCGCTGCTCAACCGGGATGCTACCCGGGAGGGAGTTATGGCCGCACAGCGCACTCAACTTGAGGCCGCCCACACGCAGGTCTAGACAACCACTCTTCAGCTGCAGGCCACCCAGTCCACCCTGGAGGCCACAACTACTGAGTTGGAGGTTACCCAGAGCTCGCTGCAGGCCACAATGGAAAAGAACTTGGTCCTCGCCAACAAGTTGGTGAGGAGCGAGGCTAGCAACAAGCACCTGGCGCAGCGGGTGGCCGATGTGGGCTCCTTCCTCTATGGGCAGTGGGTCGGGCACGCTAGCGAGCAGCTCCGCACCCGACAACTCACCCGCTGAAATAGGCTCATGGGGTGGATTCTCGTGCTGATGATGGGAGTTATGGTGCGTCTGGTCACCAGGGCTTAGGAGCTTCGAAGCTAGTTCTCTTTGTTTTTTGCCAAAACTTGTGATGTTGTTGTAGTAGTTGTCAAATACTGATGTGATCCCAAACAGATGTGGTTTTTTGGACTTGGAACAACTCCGTATGTGGTGGATGGCCCCCATTTCTTGCAGTTAGGGGCCTATGTAAGGGTAGTTAGAAACAATGTCTCACCCACGCTCGGTTAGTTGTCGTTTTTTGGAAAGCCGAGTGTGGTTGCACCGTTATGAATGGTGCATGTATGATCGGATATGGTATGTATAGGGCAATGTCCCTCCTATATTATGCATGTCTATTACATTTCCACTTGTTGGTGTTATGCATGTGTATTACATTCAATCATCCATGACAAAATGTAAAATTATGTGGTTCCTATGATAGGGCCTTGTAACAATTCGTATATGAACCTATCAACACATAAACAAGGTTAGAAAATCACCCTACTCACCATCAGTGACACGGATAATCACGTCAGGTGACATGGGATTGCAAGTTTGGTGACACGGGAGATTTCCTTACAACTTATAATATGCCTTTCAACCGAGTAAGTTGGCTGCCACATGACATTCAACCATTCATGACAAAATGTCAAATTTGTGGTTCCTATGATAGGGCCTTGTAACAATTCGTATATGAACCTATCAACACATAAACAAGGTTAGAAAATCACCCTACTCACCATCAGTGACACGGATAATCACGTCAGGTGACACGGGATTGCAAGTTTGGTCACACGGGAGATTTTCTTACAACTTATAATATGCCTTTCAACCGAGTAAGTTGGCTGCCACATGACATTCAATCATCCATGACAAAATGTCAAATTATGTGGTTCCTGTGATAGGGCCTTGTAACAATTCGTATATGAACCTATCAACACATAAACAAGGTTAGAAAATCACCCTACTCACCATCAGTGACACGAGATTGCATGTTTGGTGACACGGGAGATTTCCTTACAAATTATGATATGCCCTTCAACCGAGTAAGTTGGCAGCCACATGACATTCAATCATCCATGACAAAATGTAAACTTATGTGGTTCCTATGATAGGGACGTGTAACAATTCGTATATCAACCTATCAACACATAAACAAGGTTAGAAAATCACCCTACTCACCATCAGTGACACGGATAATCACGTCAGTTGACACGGGATTCCAAGTTTGGTGACACGGGTGAATTCTGAACTAATTATAACCAATGTTTGCACCATGCCAACATGGTCACTCACTGCTTACAAATTATCATACAAATAATGTAACAGTCCACAACACATAACCACTCACCGAAGATAAAGAATGCGAAATAGTTCATACCAACGTACTAAAATACCAACCTAGTGAACTACCGTCCACAACTAAATGTGAGAACCAGCAACCATGTTCATAAATATCCAACACAATAAAAACGATGTTCATAAGAAGCTTATACCATAACATAAAATTTCATAACACTGGCCAATGTTGATCACAACTGAGATCATAACCGTGTACCATTGAAGATGCGAACAGCGAGCATGTGCATGTACGCCCCGATGAATACGTCGTCAAGACCGTCGTAGGTGGGGGCGTCCTTCGTGAGGAGTTGCATGAATCTGATCGTGTAAGGACCGGAGTCTCCACTGCAATAGAGAATCGCCGGAGTCATATTCATTACAGCCGGATGCAACTATGAGACAAAGATATATTTAAGTGTTGGAAAAAAATTACCTCTGCTTGTTTTGCGAAATCCTTTTCTCACGACTAAGGGCGAACGGCTTTGGCAACTTGTTGACGTAGGTGGCCATCAACGCGGGGTGGGCATTCATCAGTACCGGGATAAGGTGGGTGATGCAGCTTAAGTGTGCCGGCAGATGGCGGTCCCTCACGATGTAGACGTCCGAATCATAAACCCTTACCTGCCACCCGACCAGATCTATCGCTACGGCGATCCAGTGAACACTGTCCACGTTCAAAGGTAGGAGGATGAGTTCCGCCCCTTCCCACGCCCGGCCTATCGTCGCCGGGGACCGCCCGTCGAAGTAGCCAAGCAGCTTCTCATCGGCTTGGTAGTTATCCGCATCGGTCTTGTATTTGCCCCACTCGGTCTGCAGATAGCGACCAAAATATGTGTCCACAACGACAACTCGACCGCCAATGTCGCCGGCCCTCTCCGTTACCCCTTTCCGAAGAAGATAGCATGCTTGTTCCATGTGTTGCATCGATTACAACCCTAGTCAAAATCCAAAACTATTCCACTACCTTTTACAGTACATACCGTGTCATTCACTAGACAAAGATAGTCACTTAGGCGGGTTTCGTACCTCAGAGATTAGCCAAACTGTGGGCGTTTTTAGTGCGGTGAAGAACTCCTTACTCAGCGTCGTGCCGTATGCAGTCTTCCAGCTGTCCTCATCCCCGTTGCACAACCACAACCACAATGTTAGGGGATTGGAGTCATCTATGCAATAACTTGGGTACGTCTGCTGATGAGTGTCACCTATCCATCCAGCGGAGGAACCCATCGTTGTCTGACACGGAAACAAGACCCAGCTTAATCGCGGTCGCACCTTCGATAACGTTCTTCCCTTTTCGGCCCCGCGTTTTCTTCTGAGGTGGGGACTTGACTTCTCCTTCACCTCCTGGACCTCTCTTACTCTTCCTGCCTCGAACGGGCTCCGCTCTTGCAGCCTCTGGGATCTGCCAATGGGTTAGACAGTTTCAACGGTGAAGGCAAAAATGTTTTGACCCCCGTGTCACCCCAATCTGTACTCGTGTCGGCTAACACTGATACACTTGTCACTTACGTACTACTATAGATTAAAATGACAATGTGAAGTAACAGGCAATTTACCTTCTTCTCATCCTGTCCTTCCGGCGTTGCTTGGTCGTTCACTTTAGGTGGTACCTCCGTTGAACCGGCTTTACCGCTTTTGTCCTCAGCATCCCTATGTTTCCCGACTTTCTCTCCACTGACATCTCCCCCAGTTCCTCCAACGGTCTCGTCTTTGACCGCCTCTGAGATCTGGCAATTGGTTACGGTTATTTCAACTGTGATTCAGATAATATATTTGTTCCTTTCTCACTCTACATATTAATACGTGTCACTTCACTTTAACAACCGTGTGAGTTGTGTACAAAATATTGACATATTATAAATTGTTGATTCTATTACCCCTTCACCGTGGATTCAGAAAATACCATGTCAAGTAACAACCAATTTACCTCCTCTTGTCCTTCTGGTGGCTGGTCTTCCACCTTAGTTTGTCCCTCTGTCCCCCCGTTCTTTTGGTCGTTATCCTCTCCACGGACATCGCCCATTGATTTCTGCTCACCTCCTGCATTCGACTGGCCATCTCGCATCCCATTCACAACACCTTCCAACACCTTCATCTGATACACAAAGTACATAAATGAGGGGTGGTTAGCGAATGTTATTCAGCATTGGGAGATAAGTAACCCGTGTCACCTTTGAAAATTACCCGTGTCACATATAAAATATACCCGTGTCACAAATGCCAGAAACGTTATTACACGTACCTTGTCATCCATGCTCCGCATCCATGTTGACATGGTTCCCAGCCTCTCCAAGATCAGCTCTACTGACTTCCCCAACTTATCCTCCCAGGATTCCCTTGTCCCATCTCGTTGCTCCGAACTCGGGCCGGACTTGCCAGAGCCTTCACCGTAATAACTCGGTGCCAACGCAGCCTCAATGTCATCAAAGTAGAGGTCAGGCTCCTCATGCTGGTAGAAGCACCCGAGCATCAATTCATACTCGCCGGCCTTCGGTACTAGTATCGGGTTGTCTTCGACCTTGATTCTATCCGATTTTTCAGGGTCCATGCGGGACTGGATCGTCTCATACATTAGATTGTCGTCATCGGCTGTCCACCTCAGCATGCGAGGCAACGCCGTGTTCAACACCCGGTTCGCAAACGCCTCCCCAATCCCCGGGACAGCTTCGTACAGCCAAATCTAAAACAACCACACATGTCACTCGAGTGAGTGCATCAATTGCGCGTAATAGTTCAAGCATAACTTCGGTCAAGTAGCTTACCTGGAACGCATACGGAAAACCCATAAGCCCATATCCATATCGATCGTCCTTGTCGTTCGCCTTCGGCTTCAAGTCAGCGACACGTCGTTCTATGACGCCCGACAGGGACTCGTGGGTGGCCTCGTACACAATCCTGCCCCAAGGGTAATCCAGAAATCGATCAACGTTCTCCACAAGCTTCACAATCCACCCTCGTATGGCTTTCCTGGGTTCTCCCCCCAGCAGAACTCCTTCGACGATGAGGAGGAGAGCGATCTTAAAACGCCTTCTCGCACTCGGCTCCTTCAAGATGGAGTTCTTGAAGGCGTTCTCCAGCTCACCCACCTTCATGTTGTCCGTTCCGAATAAGTCCTTGAGAGCCTTCTTTGCCTTCTTGTCATCCTCCGTCTCTGTGTCTTCCCCCTGAACTCGACCACACCGCAGCCCAGTCACGAGCGCAAACTCCTTGATAGAGAATCGCCGCAGCTTGCCTTGAAGCATGTACCAAGTCTCCCACTTCTTTTCTGTCACAAGCTGCCTTTGTAACACGTAATGCAGTAGTTGTGACGAGAATTGAACCCGGTTTGCCATTTGCACAATACCCCCAAATTGGCTTCGCAGTAGCTTCTCCCAATCGACGGGGTCGACCCAATCGTCCATGTTGACGAGCAGAGACACTTTGGAAGACTGGTTGACCCGCCCTCGGAAATGCTTCTCCTCCGGCACTGCGAGTCGGGGCTCCACCTTCTTCAGTGTCCGAACACCTTTCCTCCTCAAATTCTGGGACCGAACCATGTTCTTCCTGCAATTACGTGGACATGAACATAATCAATATCCACACAAAGTCACCCCCCCCCCTACTTAATAAATCTGTCTGCGACTGTTTCACCAGAAAAGGCCCATGTCACCTACTCAAGTAACCCTTGTCACCCAACAGAATAGCTCATGTCATGAATGTCAATTGTCTTCTCCCAATTGTCCTACAGTACCCGTTTCTGACAGGGGTTATTCTCCACTCTCACAATCTGGGTTAAAGGACCCGCAAGCCTCCCACGCTTATCTTCAACCTCCCTCGCTCTTGTCTGTCAATTCCTCAGTTCCCCATACCCCTTTTACCCCAGATCTGTATTTCCCCGTATCCCCAATTCCCCACATGACCGTTATTCCAATTCCCCAATTTCAGATTTTGTCCAATCCCAAATTGCATGCCTTTGAACGAAACAATGGAAGAATGCAAATGAAGTGGGGAAGATTGCAAATTAAGTGAAGATTCAGACTAGTAGAGATGGGTGAGGACAGATTTCAATAATCAATTGAGTTGTACCTGTATTCCTGCGCCTTCCTCTCCGGTACTGCCTTATCCGGCGTCTTACTCCCTTATCCGGCGACTTCCTCCCTCTCCGGTACGAAACAATGGGAGAATGCAAATTAAGTGGGGAAGATTGCAAATTAAGTGGAGATTCAGAGTAGTAGAGATGGGTGAGGACGGATTCCAAAAACCAATTGAGTTGTACCTGTTTTCCGGCGCCTTCCTCTCCAGTACGGGCTTCTCCGGCGTCTTCCTCCCTTCTCCGGCGTCTTTCTCCCTCTCCGGTACGGGCTCTCCTCTTTCCCTTCACTTCACAACCGCCTCCCTTCACTCCTATTAATTTTCGGTCTCTCTCTCTCTCTCCTTCCCAGGGATAGGTGGTGGTTTATTCCCCAACTGCAATGAATGCAAGTTACTTTTGCATTTGTTTTCTTTACCTTTTATTTTCGAGGAACACAGTATTTTCTTTTTCTTTTTTTATATTTTTGTAAGGAAGTCAAAGGAACTGTGCAACCAACTGCCACCCTGATAGATTCTTTTTCTATTGTCGTTTTGTTCTTTTGTCCCAGCATCGGGTCCCGTCTTTCCATGCACGTGTCACCTGATAGGTTTTTTCGTGTCACTATTGACTGTCTCATATTCCTACATATAGTCTAAATGACCCATGTCACCCCTTTTAATCCTCGTGTCATCTAACCACATATACCTTGTCACCAAATTGGATAGATACATGTGGCTACACTGGCAAGTTTAACATGTCCGCATACCTACTAACATATACAAATGTTCACATTCGACAACTACCAAGTTCCGCAAAATATCCAAATGTTTTACTTCAGCTATTACAGGAGGGTGTTATGATTGGAAGCAAGTGTTCAACTCCAAAGTCTAGCATCCGAGTCGACCATGGAATACCCCAACAGCTAGCATCTGGCGGTATGCCTCAATGTACGTGTCGTCCAATCCATCTAATTTCGGGCCAGTCTCCAGCAGGAGGTGCATGAATCTAATGGTGTACGGGCCACAATCACCGCTACAATGGGGAACAATCGGTCAGAACACGGACACCGATTCCACATCCAATCAAACGAAATTGAACCATGTCATCCAACTTACCCTTACTTGTTCTATGGAAGGCTCTTGTCCCGGCGAATGGAAAACGGCGTGGGGACCTTATCGGCATACTTGACCTTCAGATCAGGGTGTGCACGCATGACGACAGGGATCAGGCTCGTCACAGGCATTAACAGGAGCTGGAGCTGGCGTTCCGTCACCATGTGGACGTCGCAGTCATACACCCTTACCTCCCACTCCTTAAGATCGATGGTAAGGGCAACCCAGTGTTTGTTCCTGACGTTGAAAGGGATGAGGATGAGGTCCGCACCTGACCACGCTCGTCCCAACGGCTTCGGCGACCCCCCATTTAAGTACGCCATCAATGCATCACTAGGCTCATACGCTTCGGGGGTGGCGCTGTACTCCTTCCATTCCCGAGGTAGATAAATTCCCGCAAAGCACGTATCGACTATGATGGCTCCACTGGCCATGTCACCCGCTCCGTCTGCGACCGCTTTGCGCAGAAGGTAGCAGCACTCCTCCATCTCCTGCATGAAGTGAACCGCAATTACAATCCAAAATCCTGACACGGGAAATTTTAGAGGTGACAAGTGTTCATACCACAGTTCCAAACCAATCTTGGGGTTTCTTCAGGTGGTTGAGTAACTCCTTCGTCATATCCACACCGCAGGGTGACGTGTGCACCTCCGCGTCCCCACTGCACGGTAAGTTTCTGTCAGGTATTGTGGACGTTCAACTATCTACCTTCGTCGTCTATTCGAGAGTAAGAGACATAAGCTACGTACCTTGCCACCCAACTTGTCATGGCGTCGTTGTCCGTCGCTGACACCATTCCTAGCTTAACAGCATCGGCGGGAACAGTGGCTTCCTTCTGGGGTCGCGGTTTCTTGGCCGGGGGAGCCAGCTCCTCTCCAACAGCCTTCCTCGTCTTCTTCGCCCCCTTAGATGCATAAACCTGAGCTACCCGGGGCTTCGGCCTCTCATCACCTTCAATTTTCTTTCCCCCTTCCTCAGGACCAGACCCCTTTAAACCAACCTCTCCCAACTGCAAACATATCAAACTTCAGCTAAGATTGACACTATCCCTTGTCACATAACAGATATACTCATATCGTGCAACTACAATGTCCCTGTCACCAATAACTGATAGAAAAAACTTACATCCTTGCTCTCTCTTGCCGTCCCATCCCCTGCCTTGACGGATTCACCTTCAGCTACCTTGTCCCCGACATCCGATTGCTTGTCCTCCGCCTTGGTCTGAAAAAATTTCATGTCACTTGCCATAAACTTTCATGTCACATATAATCACCTTTTTTTCATAAATAAACCTGACCTCGTTGGTCTTTCCTTCCCCCCAATCCCCAGCCTTGACAGATTCAGCTTCATCATGCTTTTCCCCAAGAGCATCACCAGCTAGCTTGCTCTCTCCTGATATCTCATCCCTTGCCTTCACAGTTTCAACTTCTGTGTGCTTATCCCCGCCATCATCCACTTCACTTCCCTTCTCAATAGCACCTCCTAACTGCAAATGAAATCAACATTCAATTATGCCTCAAACTTTCCAGTGTCACTTAACAGAACAAATCATGTCACACAGCTACAATCTTCCTGTCACATTCTTCCAATGTCGCTGAACATAACAAATCTTGTGATGTTTACCAACAACTTACCTTACCACCTTGTCCACCCTCACCGGCTTCAACCGCAATTGACTCTATCAAATCATCAAGTTCGACCTGTAAAATACATATTAACATTTGATATTGAATCTCCGATTTCAAGCAGGACTAAACATCGAAACGCATGTCACGCAAAAACAAACTTACAAACTCATCCCCTTTTTTATCATCTCCAGCTTGTTCTTTATCGGTTGCTTCTTCCCATGCCGTCCCCTTACATTCACCCTCCCGCAGCTCATTCACGGCCACCTCCAATAATGTCAGCTGCAGGTGATTAAATTATTACTTCATATCACCATAAGGTGACAAAATTCAACACAATTCACCCTTCATATCACCATGAGTAATGAACACCAAACAATTCCTGATTCACACTTCATATCAGACTAAGGTCACCTAATTCAGTTCTAAACAAACACTTATCAGACTAGGCCCCCCTCAATTTCATACCACATTCGTTCATTATCTACACTACGTGTCACTTGTCCAATTTCACGTGTCAGGAGTCCATTTACCCTAGTTCACAGTTATCCAGAGTCTCCACAAAACGAATAATTGGGAAGTTATTGCATACCTTTTCATCTATCTTCTCCATCCCTCTTGACATTGTCTGAAGCTTTTCCATAACTTGATCCAAAGTCTTGGCCACGTCCCCCACCCAGCCATCCTTGTCATTGCCTCCTCTTCCCGTCCTTGGGGACCTCCCACTAGGGGCTTCGAAATATGTCACGAAGGGTGCAACTAGGTCGTCGAAGAAGGGGTCAGACTTCTCATCATCGTAGACACAACCATCCATTAGCTCCAGCTCAGCCTCCTCTGGTATGAGTATTGGGTTATCATCAATCTCTATGGCCTCCTCTCCCTCAGCTTCGGTGCGGCTGGCTATATCCGTATAAGCGAGGTTCTCGTCCTTGAGGGCCCATCTCATGCAACGAGGGAATGCCGTCGTCGACACCTTCGTCGCAAACCGGACCCCCCATTTCGGCATGGATTCCAACAACCAAATCTGCACCGCATCCCCACTCAAATTAATACATTTTCAGCATATGAATTACAAAATGATCATGCCTGTGGTCGAGAAGGTTACCTGAAAGGATAGAGGATAACCCATCAGGCCATAACCATTGCGCTTCTTTCGATCTTCTGCCTTTATCTCAGCCTCCCGGCGCTTTACGGCGCCGTTCAACGACACGTGTGTTGCAGCATAGATGACCCTCCCCCATGGGAATGCCAAAAACCGATCGACATTCTCCACCAACCGAACGATCCAGCTCCGCAGCCCCTTCCTCTGCTCCTCCCCTAATAAAACGCCCTCCACAATGTACAGAAGCACTAGCTTCAATCGTCTTCGCGGGCTCCGCACCACCATTATTGAGTTCTTCAGCTCGGTCTCCAGGTCACCGACCGTCATCTTCTCGTTTCCAAAAAACTCCTTGATAGCTTTCTCGTCGTCCTCCATGTCACTAGCTGTTGGTTGACTGCACCGCAGCCCGGTTACTAAGGAAAACTCCTTCAAGGAGAACCTCCGGAGCTTCCCCTTAATCCGGTACCACGTCTCCCACTCCTTATCGCTCTCAAGCTGTCGTTGGAGTGCATAATGCACCATTTGTGAGGAAAATTTCACACTGTGTGCCAGCTGCACAACCCCACCAAGCTGGGAGTCAAGCAGCTTCTGCCAGTCGCTAGCGTCAACATAATCATCGATGTTGTTCAGCATTGAAAGTCTTGAGCCCTGGTTGACGCGGGCCCGGAAGTGCCTAGCTTCGGGGACTACGTATTCAGGCTCTTTGTTCTTCGAGCTCACATTCTTTGTCCTCACCATTTCTCTCCTACAATTTCCATCACACGAACAAAGTCAGCTTCTACCAATTATATTCGTCTCCATCTGTCACCTAACAGACTAACCCATGTCACTCTACCCTTGTCACTCAGTGTGAAACCCATGTCACCCATTATGAATCGGAAGCCTATAACAAATACCTCAAACCTCCTTCAATAGGACACCTACGACATCCACATATCCCAATTTCCACACCTCGTCAATTCCCCTATTCCGCCTACCACAACAAATTTAGAAACCCATCTCTCCAAATTGGAAACCCCTGTCACCCAATGTCAAACCTGTGTCACCCAATTCGAACCTCAAACCATCAATTTCCCCTATCCATAGTTCCCCGACCGTTGCCCTAACCCATTCCCAAAACCACTGTCACCCAATTGGAAACCCTAACCACCGATTTCCCCTTTCCATACCCGAAAACCACCCATGCCACCACCACCCACCATTATCCAAACAAGAAAACCACCACCCCGACCCACCATTCAGGCCGCCATTGCCCTAACCCCTTCACCCACTTCTTCCCCGACCCACACCCGCGCACAATACCCCCAAAGGGAGAAGAGTAAAAGGGCGTACCTGATTTATGTCGTGTCTGGTGTACTTTGCGGCGACGGTGGTACCTCTCCTGTGTTGTTCCTCTCTCGAACCGGCGTCTCTGCAACTGCCGAAGAAGAAACCGCCCTCTCTCTCTCCCTTTCTATGCCTCGCTGCAACTGCCGATGAAGAAGCCTCTCTCTCTTTGCTATCGGTGTGTTTTCAAACGGGAGAGAGATTTGTGATTGGATGGGCATTTACTAACTCTCCCCCTATTTCTCCTTCCCGCCCTCTCTCTCTTCACTAGGCAATGATGCCTCTAATTTAATTTTCTTTTTTTTTTTTTTGCCAACTTTACACATAATAGCCGGTTTATGTTGTTGGATTACCGTGGCATTTGTGCCAATTTGCGCCAAAAATGGCATTCTTGCAAAACTTTGCAAAAATGAACTTTCCAAATTGCTGGCATTTTTGCAAAGTTTTTTGAAAATGTGGTATTTAGTACCATTTCCTCTAAAATCTTCTCATAATGCCAACTGGTTAATCCTATGGTGCATGCTATTTTATTTTTTTGATACAAGGTATGATTTTGTGCGGTGTCAAACCCTGCTGATCCACCACCCAAGAGCGTCCTTTCGGACGAGAGTTTAGAGCTCAGAATGATGCAAGGGCGAGTCAAGATCAAGTTGATGCCGAAGATTAGCCACCTTGTCCGCGACCTGATTAAGCTCTCTGAAGACATGCGAACACGAGGAGCGTTGGAAATTCTGGAGAAATCGCCTGGAGTCGGCAATAATCATTTCGAACTCTCGGGGACAGCTCCAGACGTCATTAATAGCATTGATTACCGCAAGACAATCGTCTTCGACCTCGATCCTAGTAATACCCAGTTGTTGAGCAGCTACAAGCCTAGAATGGAGAGCAAGAGCTAATGGGAGCCATGAATTAAGAATAGAGGCAACTAATTTACTTTCAAATAATGTCCTGCAAACCCTAACTCCCTTCGCCGGAGTTTTAAATCATAAACAGTCACATTATCATACCCAAAAAAAAAAAAAAAAGCATTCAGATGGACTGGAAACTCCACGTTAATTTATTTTTTCAAAATCAAAGAGTAGAAGTACAACCCAAAAGCTGTAAAAAAAAATAATAATATCACAAGAATCATCTTGACAAAATCCCCTAATCCAAGATGATACGGTGATCCAAAAAAAAAACCCACAAAGAACGTATCAAAAGTCACATACAGATCCCCATTTTCATGCTACAAGCAAGCGCTGCAAGGGGAACGGAACAATATTAAACTACTGTACTGGTGGCTGTCCTTTGCTAACACTGGAAGCTACGTAGATATATGAACCTTGTTCAAGAGGAGAATTAGACGTGCATCTTCATCTATAGGGCAAATTAAAACAAAACGAAAAGGACCTCTTTTGTACCTGAAAAGTGACAAGTTGAAACGCCATTTCTTGTGTTGGTAAACGGAGAACTCGTGATCTCAAGATTGACACGCGAGCGTATATAGCACATGGGCACCCAATGATCCATTTTCTGGGTTGAAGTCTAAGCTTTATGACTCATCCTTATCATTCTCTTCAGTGCTGCAAGCCAGTACTGACACTCATCCCAATCACTCGTTGTAAGTTGAACCTAAACAGACAATAAACAGAAACTTTCATTTCACGGTCCCAGAGGTATGAAGATAGAATCCATGCCAGAATGTTTACCTGGGATTGCATTGCACTATGGAAATCGCCCTTATCTAAATGGTCACAGAGCTGAAGAAGTTTCTGGATTACACTGCTGGATATCTGCCCTTTGTTAAGACTGTCGAACAAAGAACCTATTCTCCTCGAGTTATCTTCCAATTCCTTCTTCCTGGCAGGGGCATTTCCAACTTGCGCCACGGTCCCATGGAATAGTCTTGTCAACGTTACAATAATAGGCTTTTGCTCAGCTGCGAGAATTCCAAAGGAAAAAAAAAAAATGCTTCAGGCACTCAACTACAAGGAATCCCAACATATTTGTAACCAACAACAGAAATTAAATATGCAAAACCACACACCAGTGCCACATCTGCATGCAAAAGAAAGGAAACAACATACCTGTGACTCAACAGTCAGGAGTGATCAGATAAACTATAAACTACATCTTGCTTCTGCTAGGACCCAATTAAAAAGACACTAAAGAAGGATGGAAGTCACTGAATACATAAAGCCCATCATTTGTGGTAAATGATTTTTCTTAGAAAACAGCCAGTTGAGGTTTTGAAAAAATTATGCAGAATAATGATCTTATATACTGCTATTGTATGCAGAATAATGATCTTATATAGAGTTTGGAGAACAAACTCTTTATTACCCCACTGAGGAAACAAGTGCATTTATAGATTGAAGGAGATCATCTACTAACAAGAAATAAGAGAAATCAGCCAAAAATTACTGCAACATAAAGGTTATGGAACAAGGAGCATAAAAATTCAGAGGTAACCATCAGAAACAAAAGTGTAAATACCAGGTACTCTAGAAGTATCAGCTGTCTGCACTGTTGGTGGAGGAGCTGCAGGTGCAACAGCTGGTTGTACTGGTGCGGGATGGGCAGGACCCGAGGGTTGTGTAGAGTTAATCCCAGGCTTAAATGAACCGACTTCAGGACCAGGCATAAATCCCCTTCCTGGAGGAGGGACATGGCCCACAGCAGAGGGCATTGTTGGGCCGGGAATAGGAACGGTTGGAGATGCCACAGGCCCAGATGAAGTCCGTGATGAACCTGGTAGATAAGTACCATTTCCTGCTCCCTGAATTAGATGTGCAAGGATATAATAGTCAGAGGCTTTGTAACAAACATGAAATGGCCAGATTAATAAATGATGTAGTGGAGATGTTATACAGACAGGATATAAGTGAGATGCCAATGTAGTTGGCTGCTGGTACTGATCAGCATTCTTCAACACTGGCGGGGGTGCAGGCATAAAGGGCTTCACTGCAGGCTGAGGGACAACAGGTGGTGGTGCAAAGTTGTGCTGGTCAAGAAAAGCAGGGGGGGGAAACCAATTAAGAGAGAAAAAATAAAAATGAAATGAGAGGATAATGAACTTAGTTTTTGATCCGCTTCATAAGAGAAACATAAAAATTGAAAAATACATTTGTTAACACAAAAAACCCAAATATCCATTTGTATAATTTAAAACCCTTGATTTCACCAACAATCCTTTATTTTCTCCAGCTTTTTTGAAAGGGGAGGTGAGAAGTTGCACTTGAAAGGAGTATGGATTACCATAAAAATATGTATATTGACAGAAAATAATACCTAGAAAAATGTATTGTTACAGTTTATACCCTCCAAAGATCATGATACAGCAACTTTTGGGCAGTGAATAAAAGGTGCCCCCAGACATAAGCCTGAAAGGGACATGAAGACCCTTTCTTTAAGACTCAAGTTAAGTGCATCATTAGCTTCAGGCAATGCCGTGGATTTTTATTTTTTTTTTTTAAATACCTTCCATTATATTTACATGAGATATTTCACATTAAAACCTAACCAACCCCATAAAAATCTGGTTTACAATCCTTACAACTAGTTGTTTAAAAACACACAACTCAAAGAAACCAAAGGCTAGACTAGAGGGAGCAATGACCAAAATTCAATAAGCCAGCAAAGGCAAGACCTCTCTAGCAAGAAGCCAACTATCATTTTATTGAGAGATGTGAAGACCGAAAATTCCACATAGAATATATGAACTAAAAAAGCATAGTATATGAGTCGGTAGGCTCTCTAAAAAGAGAATGAGATGCTAGACCAATTGCCAAAAATAAAGTGAATGGATAGCTCTAATTTTAGCTACTTCTATATTTGTTTTATTGCACTTCCTACTTTACCTCTGTTTGATCCCCGCACTCATTTTTCCATCCTCTTGGGTCTTTCGGAAATACTCCCCCAACTAGTTTGGGGAAAGAGTGTGTACATTCTGACCCCGAACCCGCTTGATTGTGGAAATACTGGGTTGTTATTGTTGTTGGATAGCTCTAAAATGGTAATCACATGCTTTATTTTAGGAGGGAATTCTCACAGCCACCTATGGCTGCCAATGACTCAAGCCTCGTTTTCTCACAACCTCACATGAGAATATAAGGGCATTTGATTGTAACAAATACTCAAAACCCCTAGCGCCAACACTTTCCTTATACTAACCCCACATACAACATCCCAACTAATTCTAATCCATGTGCGTAACAGCATCTCACCCCCTCACATGTGTTAGGAAATATGGAGTATATAACTTTTTTGTACCTCAAATTTTTTTTCTTTATTTGTGGCATTTACACTCAGAACACCCAAAAAACTGTCATTGAGAATTTCCACTTCCTGATCATCTTCTACTCCTGAATAAATGGCAGGATCCAAATTATTTATAAAATCGGTTTATCTAATCTCCGTATAATAGATTAAGAATCCCGTTTTCGGAAAGATTCCACTAGATTTCATTGTTATCCATATTTAACATAAAATTATAACATGCATATTTCCTAAAACATGAGTCTTAACCTATGCCCCAAGGGCATAGGTTAGAAAGACCATCATAAAATAAATAGATTATCCTTCAAATATGCACCAACAGAGATATATGTTGATATCAACACAGTTTTGAAGGTTTACAGGCACCCAAACATGAATTACTTGATTGAAAGGAGCAATATTGATGAGAAAATAGATGCTAAAATCCAGTTTTATATATTTACTAATATCATTAAAACAAGCCATTTCCCTCATTAAAAAGAAAAAAATCATAAATACCTGAGGAACTTGAGGCGTTTGAGATGGGAAAAACATTTGTTGTTGTGATGGTGCTGGTTGATATGGAGTAGACGGAGCATAGTTTCTTGCATATTGTTGATAGTTATCAGAATATGTGTTAGGAGGTACATATTGTGAAGATTGTGACTGTGGCAACTGTGCCTGTGACATAACCTAGTGTAAATCAAGGATTCGATGCAAGACATTAAGGAAAGTATCTGCAAGATAATTCCTTCCACAAAAAAGAATAGCAAAGCACGGGAAGATCATCAGTAAGATATTAGAAGAAACAAACTTGGTAATGATGTTGAGAATCTTCAGCTAGTAGATAATTTGGTTGACGGGCCATATCCACAGCTCCTGTATGTTCTACTGTTTCCTCTTTCACTGAAAAAGCGCAAGTTGCAGATGAAGAATGGTTATAAATTATCACAGGAGAGCACGCCCAATACAAATGAATCATAGAACTAATTTACGAAGGCATTGGGTTAATTTGGTAACACGGCTCACGAGGTAGCTGAAGCGGATAGATTATGTGTTATAAACATATGTTAAATATTAAATTAAACTATTCATAAGCTAGTAAGGTGTTGGTAACTCTAGCGGTTAGGATAGCCGATGAAAGAATAGATTTGTGAATGTAAAAAGGAAAGTTATGAAAAGCTTGGGGTGAGTAGCCATAGAAAATCTATTTCCAAAAGCTAATTAAACTAAAATCTTATTTTTTATCTCATTAAAATCCATACTCCCTCCGTTAATTAAAACTTATCGTTTTAAAAAGTAAATTTTGTTAAGAAAAACTTGTCATTATAGGTATTTTGTCATCCACTTTACGAAATTTCCCTTGTAATGATTAGATAGTTGTTAGTTGTAGTTTTTGAGAAAGTAAAAAAGTAGAGTAATAATTAGGGTTATAAGTGTATTTTTGTTTGTTTTCTTAATAAGTGTGTAGATTTTTAAAATGACAAGTTTTAATTAACAGATGGAGTATAATATTAAAATCAAAAGCTCTGAAAAGCTTCTTGCATTACCAAAAGGAGAATACTTGATAACCCAGCACAAAGAGAAACTGCATTAAGGTAACCCATCAGATTAAAATGCCTGTTTCAAGTCATATTTCCCCCAAATAAATGAACATATAGGATAGAGTGCAAAGGCATATCTAAGATGCATCAGCAACATTATTTCAATTTTCAACCCACAACCATTAGGAAATTGCCTACAAGGCTCTGTGCATCGTAGGATGCATCTTATGGCAGATAAAAGCTCAAGTGATGTGAGCAAATATGACCCATTGGTTAATCTTTTTCAAATAGCCAACAAAATAAAAGAACGTATAGGATAGAGTGCAAGGGATATCTAATACTATGCATCAGCAACATCATTTCAACCCACAACTGTTGCATAATTGTCTCCACGGCTCTGTGCGTAGTAGGATACATCTTATGGCCTATAAAAGCCCTAGTGATGTGAGCAATTGACTAACTGCTTAATCTTTTTTAAATAGCCAACATCAGTAAATAAGTTATACTCCAACCTCAAAATAATGAACCTGCCTATTAAAATGCATTGCCACATTGAACTGAAATGAAATATATCATTCAATTGAGTTGGTAAATAGTATGTAGCACTCAATTTCTCTTCAGTTTTATCATGAATTAAGAAAGTATTAAAAAATACAAAGGGCCAATAACTATAATCTAAAGGGTGAAAATTAAGTTTCCAACAATATTAGTCAACTGTAATGAACTAAAACCACATGGTATACATTAAAAAAAAAGATATAAAAGAGAATAAAACCTGATTCTGTTGACAGGGAAATACGATCTCTCAAAATCAGAAGCTCAGGAGATAAATCCTCCCCCAAAAGTTTCAAGAAGTCCATAGCTGTGGATAAAAGACCTTGACTAGCCAAAATTTCAGCATATTTCTCAACTAGTTTGAACAGAGCAGCACTGAAACCCTTTTGCCCAGTTGCTAGAGCAAAAACAATTGTCTTTTCCATCAAATCCTGGTTAAGCAGAAGATTTTAAAATTTTTATTTTTATCAAGTTTCTTTATTGAGATTTGTATGGTGCAAGATCTGTTCACAATCTGATGTGCTGCTTACCTGAAGATGATCAGCATAACTTTTTCCCTCAGAATCACCAGATAGACCCCATGACCAGATCTCCACTGTCTTGTCAATGTTCCCAGCACATATATAGCACACTGTTGCGGCTAACATATTACCAGCAGCCGAGAGTTTTGAAGCAAGTGCATCACAAAGGCTAGTCCATTCTTCCCTCTGAGCAAACTGAGAAAAGTGCATAAAAGAGAAATAAGATGTGAATAGAATGATCTTATCAAGCATAAGGAGCATGTCATACTCTAAAAAATGTAAAATAAAAACATAACCCTGAAAAGTAAAAGGCTAACAGAAAAAGACAAACTTTATGGTTAAAGTCTCAATTTATATGTGCAAGGACAGACTGTCAAAGTGCCCTCCTTGGCATTATGTAAAAAGTAAAGTAAATAAAAGTACAAGAAACCAAAACTGTATACAATGTCATCCATTATTACAGCATCAAGTCATACTTGTATTCAATGTGTACAGGCTACTGAATGCAATGAAGAAAAATAATTAAACCAACACAGTCATCACAGGTCAACAAAGGAAAGAATACCGCTACAACCCTTTAGTAAATTGCAAAAGACCATGCTCTAGGTAATCCCTTTCCATAAGCACCAAAAGAATTAAGGGCAACTCAGCAGAGAAGATAAACCAAACCTAATGTCATTTAGAGACATCTCGGATTCATCAAACAAGTATATATTATTGTTATTGTTATTGCTATTTTTGTTGCTATTATTATTATTATTACTATTCACTAGAAGCCTCTTCTGTACAAACAAGTGCTTGCAAAAAATATAATGATGACATATGAGAGCTGTATTATAATTATGACAAGCACTTGACATATTATGTTTAGCAATTATCCAGTCGCACTTACAAGGACAAAACTGAATAAACTAGCTAAATAGCTGAATTTCTTTCCAGCAATCACAGACATCTCATTTACAAAATATCAATTTCCGATAAAAAGAACAAATATTTTCAAAAAAAAATAACTTACTGTACAAAGAAGTGCAAGAGTCTCCTTCCAGGACTTCAGAGGTCTGGTATTTACAAGGGCCATAAGATCATGATTTACCATAGCAGATACAACCTACAACACCGGATAATAAATCCCTCATAACCAAAAGATTATATCAAACCAGTTTGCATTGTAAAATAAAAACATGGAAAGAAAAAGGTAGCAAACCAGTATTTCATACCTTTAAGTATGGGGAATTGCTCTTCTTAAGGTACTCATCACGAGTGGTTTCCCACAAAGACAGGCCACCAACATGAGCAATAACCAAAGCATCAGCCATCCTGTTTGCAGCTATGCATTGTGCAACGGCCCCCTTGTAGTCTCCTACTACCAATGCACCCTGAACAGCATCAACAAATGCTGGATCTATACTCTCCTCTTGTGCATCATAATCTAATTGCACATCATCCTCAGCAAGAAGAGTTTCTTTGGCAGCAAAATGATTTTCTGAGCTTGACACCGGAGTATCAGCCTTTGGGCTGGGAAGATTGTTAAAAAAGTCTTCACCGTTATCATGAGAAAAAACAGCAGTTTCCCCTGGGTGGTCTGCTTTCTCAGCTACATTTTCTTCGATAGCAGGAGTGTTTATATGCTGGACCACATCCTCCTGGATGTTATCGTTCACTTCACCAGGTGGCAGACTAAAACCCAAATGAGTGAGCAACTTTGTCCTTGCAGTTCCATCATCCTCGAACATGACTTTCAAAATTCCCCATGTCTCTCTATCATCCTCAGACCTGCATGACAGTCATAACAAGAGCCTGAGGAATCAGAAAATAAATCAGACAAATAATCATAAAGCAGCTTCTGTGGGCAGCACATACTCAGATTCTTGTTCTTTTCTTTCACAGACAGTTCTAAGCGATGCCCTCTCTCCATTCTGTATCGCAGCTTGAAATTCTGTCGCACGAGTGACCAAACTGTCTTCAATGACTACATTATGTACATAAACCTGTCGGAAATATGGAATTGTCAAAAAGAAGCTGTGAAATTCAAAAACAATTATGTCAGAGAAACCAAGGCCTACCTCTGAAACACCCGCTCCTCCCTGAGCACCTGTAGCAGGCAACCTTGAGTGAAATGAAACGAGCTTCCCTCCAAAGCCAAAGCACACACCAGCTGGTCGCGTATACCATTTTGGCGCTCTAAGAGGAGCTGCAGTTATAATGATGCCATATGAGAGTTGTATTCATTTCAAGTTTATAATTCTGGCAGAACAGTGGGACCACTGCTTTCAAGAACCTTACCTGCACCAAAATCAGTTTCCCCAACACCATAGCGACTGCAAGCCTATGTAAACACATTTAAATGAGAACAAATCAAAAAGTTAGGTCATGACGAATAATTGACATCTACGAATAACTGAAATCAATTCCCACTTTTTATTTAGTAAAGGGGTTTATTTCCAGAATTATGACAGCATCATAGAGATGAAATCAGGAAGACATTTTTTCACTGTTCAGTGCATTTTCTAAACTAGGTATTCTCTGATCCGTCAACTGCTACCCAAAACTTATGCTACTTCAATCTCATGCTGCTTAATAGGTGCCTCTGCTTAGGACCTCTTTTGAAGTAGTCTGCTCAAATATCTTTTCCTGAAATTATGACACCATTAGCTCCCCTTTTGTTCCTACCATAAACGAATACGAGCTCCCTTATGACCTCGGGCCACCTTTCGAATTTTTCAACACAGGTGGTAGGAAGCTGAGCAAGACACGTACTTATAAAACATACATGAAATGATTAGCAACTAAAGGAACAAAATATCCATCACTATGAGAAAGAAAAAACACTAAAAGCCATTCAAAGCAAAAATAAATTTCAAAACAAGAATATTTGGCAAAAAGGAATAGAAAAGTTATGCCTCGATATTATGCAGTCCAATTTTTCCATCAAAAGAAGATGCTGAAATCACTCCGGGTATTTTTGGGTACCAATGTACATCGAAATTCCAGTTGGTGCCTGCTGGCAGTTCACATACAATCTGTAGAATCCAAAGAAGCATCAGGTCAATAACTAATGCCTACTTGGGAGATTTAATGAATAGGAGCACAAAGGATGGGGAAGTTTTCCAAGATTGAGTTTAAATACCTCTCCAGTTAAAGTGTCCCAGCATATTGTGCGGTTATCTTTGGCACAAGTAAGCAAATAGGAGCTGTCAACAGGGCACCATGACATTGAAATAACTCCTGGTTTAAGAGAGCAGATAGAAAGATATGAAGAGTTCAGAATTACTCTAGTCATGAAATCCAAACTTAAGTGAAAAACAAATTGAACCCGCATTTATCAAAGGAGCTGCATATAAGCCACATCCTGAGCCAATTTTTCTTCATCTTGAGCAAGGAACAGAAACTTCAACCAAAGACGCAAATCACGCGTACACAGAGGCAATAATAATCTAGAGATTGCATAAGGATGAAGTTCTATCCATTACACCAATATATATAATCACATATCAAAGTATCAAACATCGGTAATATTAACGGTTACTTTTTATCAAATTTTGGAGATATTGTTTGTTATTAGAACTTAAATTTGCATTACATGTGTATAAGAGGTAGGAAATCATTAAAACTTAAAACTTTTGTATTATAAGTAAAATAAATAGATAAATCTGTAATTCACACAAAAAGTTCATACCCACCCACTTGTCAATAATTGTGAGTGACATGGGGCAAGTTAGAGTAGAGGCATGATTAGCTAAAGGTTGGAGGTTGATAGGATTAGCAGGTCACATGATGGGGAAGGTCCACCCATTAGTCACCCAACACGACCTTTGCCAACCTTCTTAGGTACCATTTTAGAAAAAATTGAGCTAATGATCAACTAGGTTGTTGAGTCCAAAAACTTCCAAGGTCAAACTTGGTGCCTTCATCAATTAAAAAAAATCTAAATACATCTTCAGCCACAATAGTAAAGCAGTTGAAGACGCAAACATTAATCAAGAGCCTCATGGCAAACACAAAATTATAAGCAGGCATGGATAGAAATCATGAAATGGCGAGGAAAACAGTAAAATTTGTGAAAATTTAAATTATTGAATGGGCAATATGTGGTACATAATTCAGTACAAGGTAAGTAAAGTAAGTCTACTAATTAAAGTGTGTTAAAAAACGCTAGGCAGGTCCTAGGCCATAGGGGGCAGTCTAGTGCCTAGGCAGCTGCCTAGACCCACCTAGGTGTAGGCAGTGAGTGGTCGTCAAGTGCCAAGGCGGCCACATAGCCGATTTTAGAACTAAATGTTGGAGTGACTAATTGCAGAGAAGAGAAATTAGTAGTGCTCAAATATATCAAATTTGACAAACCCAAAAAAAAAAAAAAAATTAGATACAAAATATATGGATTTTTGTTTAATCCAATCAATGAAATAATCTCAAATTCACACTTTGGCAACTGATTGATGGATTGTTTTTCAGATTCCAACTATATAACATAGAGTATGACAATCTTGCTCTTGTTAACTGAGATTATACTGAACTTTGTTTATACGTGAGTGACCTGTATTCACCACCCAACTCCTACACATCTCGTTTTTGGGACTTTTGACTCAACCAACCAAAGACTATTTCTTGTGTTTGAAATAATCTCAAATTCACACTTTGGCAACTGATTGATGGATTGTTTTTCAGATACCAACTATATAACATAGAGTATGACAATCTTGCTCTTGTTAACTGAGATTATACTGAACTTTGTTTATACGTGAGTGACCTGTATTCACCACCCAACTCCTACACATCTCGTTTTTGGGACTTTTGACTCAACCAACCAAAGACTATTTCTTGTGTTTGAATTTTTTAGCCTTGTTTCTAGATGATCATGATCACCCACTTCCTATTTGTTACTGTTTGCTAGGCTTTGTACTTCTGTCTTGTCGACTTGATCAAAGTTCCTGTAACCGACCTGATAAGACATCCAACAGTGACTAGCCTTACCTACCATTACTTCCGTTTTGGTCATAGACACAAAAGTAATTCAGATTTTATCTTTGAGCAGCATTGACCATTCGGAATTGACTTTTCTGTAGCATTTCAGTGGCATATTTTGTTCAAAACATTTTAAAGACTGTTGACGGACTTTATGCTCCTATTTCCTAGATTAATTTATTATCTAGGCTGCTGGTCTACTGCATTTATTAGGTTTACTTTTACTTCTGTTTGTAACCTTTGGGATTCCCAATCTCCCTGAATTTATTCACTAGTCTCCCCATGGAATAATACATAGCAGAATTATTTTCTCTATTGTCTTTTCCACTTGTCTCACAAAGACAACTGAACATGCATAGAGGAAGATTACATACCTTTGGTGTGTCCTACAAATTCTTTTACAGGAGACATGGTATTCCTCATGTCCCAAAGCTGGAATGAAAACAATCATTTGAATCAAATCCAAACAAAAACATCTCCAGAAGTCCAGAAAGTATTTAAAGATAGTGATTACCCTAATTGAAGGAGAATTATCATCATCGGAAGCAATAACAAGCTGAGTTGCTAAATCAGGATTCCACTGAAAAACAGAGCATCGCCTTCTATTTGAATCCTGCAAGCTGTAATTTGCCAATAACTAGGTCAAGCATTATATCTGAAAGGATCATGTAGCTAGTAATTAAGTACGCGGATTATGGTTCAGACCTTAGTACTGGCTTCTGCTTTTTCAGATCCCATACCACTGGAATGCATTAAAAGATATAAGTGCTATGATTAATTAAGATTTATAGTAAATTCTTGAAATAGTAGAAGTCACACATACCAACGGTCCCATTGTATGAAGCAGATGCTACAATGTGTTGCACCTTGCTATTCCAAGATACATATGATATTTCACCCTGAGCAGCAGACCCACTACCCTGCATGAGAATTCACATACACTGTGAACAAAGCATATGATATGATAAGGAGGCAGGTGAAAATGTAGCAAGTACTGAATACTAATTCAAAACATCTTCATATAACAAATTTCCTAACATGGCAAAACAGGGGAACAACCCAGTTCCAAAGAAGAACCAATAATGTAAAAAGATCAATAAATACATATACATAACGTAATAAGCTTTCCAATGCAGGTATAGAGTTTGCTGCCTACAAGTCTACTCTACAGCAAATGCTCTGCTTCATATATGACCAAAAAGTAAAGGAAAAAATTTCATAACTTGCAACGCAACATTAGCTCCTCCAAAACTCCCATCTTTACAGCATATACCAGACGAAGAACTGCATTCCACTTGCAGCAAATCAATGGGAAAGGACAAATATTCTTAGTGCTCAGAGGTGGCATTGCAAGGAAACCCGTGACTTGTCAATATTTTTGAAGAGAAGGAATATGAATACTTATCAGTAGCAGAATCAAAGCTCAGTATATATATATACAAGGTGAACAAACTTATGTATGGTCTTGTTCACCTTGTATCCTCAGGGTCTCGTCATACATTGATCATTTCTACTTGACGGGATTGTCAAATTGGTATATAAACAAACTCATTAAAATAATTCCAATGCCAAATTGCTATTGAGAAAAAAAAAACTTGGTGATTGTCATATAGATACATTTTGGTCACAAATTTATGGTTCACTTAAATAAATTCATAATTCGGCCATATCCCCGTTGATGGAGCCTCAAGTCTTGTCCTCCTTTTGATGCGGCTTTCATTCTGCCTTCCTCTTTGGGTTAGGCTTTGCTCTTTTGTCCAGCTGCCCATTAGTGATCACCTGCTAGTTTGGCACTATTCCTATTTGTTACTACGCCTAAATAAACCAGATTCAGAAGCAAAACTATAACAGGCACCAGCAGTCCAACTGCAGCATCCCTCCTGCCACGCTCTTAATATAAAAGGTAATGACAAACTTGGATGGACCCTTCGCACTTCACCTACAGCACATATGAATACGTGAATTCCAAATGCCAGAAGTGCCGATTTTAAATACCAACCTGGATATCAACTTCTGTAAGGTTATGCTTGATATTCAAGATTACAAGCATATTTAGGGCATCGCAGGTATCGGGGGGAAGGCTTGAGAAAACTGATTTTTGTTAAGAGAAAATTAATTATCTAGATCTATCTTTAGGAAGTCTATCTATAGATGACATTTATCTATAGAAGGATTATTGTTGATGGTTTATCTACGATAGGTTTTAGATAAGATAGTTTATCTATATCTAGGTTTTTTTAGATATAATAGGTTTATCTATATCTAGGTTTATCTATAGGAGATCCTCTATTATAAATAGAGGCATGTAGGGTTGGAATTATGTATTCATCAAAGCATCACAATAATAAGAAACCCTAACTGCAGAGAGGTTTTTCTCTGCAGGGTGTTCTGATTTTCTTGGGTACATTACATGCAAACGGGTTCCGTTACAAGACAGTCGATGACGGTCTAAAAGTGAGCAAAGGAGCGATGACATTAATGAGGGCGAGACGTACCTCTGGAAATATCTATCTCTTGTTAGGGAGTACAATTGTAGGTGGAGCTGTAATTGTAGAATCTGATAGCACAACTTTGTGGCACATGCGCCTTGGCCACATCGGCGAGCATGGCATGACTGAGCTTCACAAGCGATGGTGTAAAGAGTTGTAAGATGGATTTCTGCAAGTTCTGCGTGATGGGAATCAGTCCAAAGTATCGTTCAAGACAGGCAAACACAATACATGCAGCCTGCTTGACTACGTACATTCTGATGTGTGGGGATCAACTCAAGTAGAGTCATTAGGAGGATCCAGGTACTTTGTCACCTTTATTGATGACTATTCGAGAAAAGTTTGGGTGTTTTTCATGAAACACAAATCTGAGGTCTTCAGCAAGTTCAAAGCTTCAAGCTGTGGAAGGCAGAGGTAGAGAACCAGACAGGGAGGAAGGTGAAGTATCTAAGATCAGATAATGGTACAGAATATATTGACACAAAGTTTCAGCAGTTATGTGAAGAGCATGGCATTCAAAGGCCCTTTACAGTCCGAAAGACACCACAACAGAACGGTCTTTCAGAGAGGATGAACCGTTCAATTACAGAGAAGGCTCGTTGCATAAGGTTGCAAGTAGGGCTTGCAAAGAGCTTTTGGGCAGAAGCAGTGAGCATGGTGGTCTATCTGATCAATTGATCACCACGGATTTCTCTAGACGGGAAGGTCTCTAAGGAGGTATGGACTGGTTCAGATTTAGATTTGTCAAATCTAAAGATCTTTGGTACTCCTGCATATGTGCTAATTCCAAGTGATGAGAGAACGAAACCGGATTCAAAGTCTAAGAAGTGCATCTTCTTGGGCTATGAGAAAGGTGTAAAGGGTTTCAAGTTTTGGGACCTTGTTGCTAAGAAATGAGTGATCAGTCGAGATGCTGTATTTGATGAGCAGTGTATGCTTGGAAGACCTACACGACCTAAGCTCGTGACACGACCTAAGCTCGTGACACGACCTACAATCAGATTTGGTTTTGATGAGATGGTTAACTATGCTCTTGTTATTGGCGAAGATGATCCATCCAACTTTCAAGAGGCTATTCAAAGTCAAGAGAAAGAACGATGGGTAGGTGCTATGGCAAAGAGATGGAGTCTCTCAATAAAAATCAGACATGGAAGTTAGTTAGTCTTCCGGCAAGGAAGAAGGCTATAGGGTGCAAATGGGTGTTCAAGAAGAAACAAGGTGACTCACACACAGAAGGGGTGAGGTTCAAGGCACGCTTAGTAGCAAAGGGCTACTCAAAGAAGAAGGGGACTAATTATGATGAGATATTTTCCCCTGTAGCTAGTTGGGATTTACATCTTGAGCAAATGGATGTGAAGACGGCTTTCCTTCATGATGATTTGGAGAAAGAAATTTACATGGAGCAAACAGAGGGTTTTGTTGAACCTGAAAAGGAGCAGCTTATATGCAGCTTGAGAAAGTCACTGTATGTTGATGATATGCTCATTGCTCGGAAGAACATTGATGATATTGTTGAGCTGAAAGCTTTGCTGGGAAAGGAGTTTGATATGAAGGATCTTGGCGCAGCAAAGAAGATTCTTGGTATGAAAATTCGTAGAGATAGAAGTTCTGGGAGATTGTGGCTATCTCAACAGAATTATATTGAGAAAATGCTTAACAGATTTGACATGGCAAAATGCAAACCTGTTAGCACCCATTTGGCGAATCACTTCAAACTCTCTTCCACTCAGTGTCCGAAGTCTGATGAAGAAATCAGAGATATGTCAAAAGTTACGTATGCTAGTGCAGTTGGTTGTTTGATTTATGCTTTGGTGTGCAAAAGACCTAATCTGGCCCAAGCCGTTAGCCAAGTCAGCAAGTACATGTCTAATCCTGGGAGAGAACACTGGAATGCATGCAAGTGGATTCTTAGGTATTTGAGGGGTACTGCTGACCATGGGATTATGTTTGGTGGCGTAAAGGGCGGCCTTTCAGTCAAAGGCTACGTTGATTCCGACTATGCGGGTGATCTTGACAATCGGAGGTCGACTACTGGGTATGTCTTTACTCTTGCTAGGGGACCTATTTGTTGGAGATCTGTTTTGTAGTCCATGGTAGCCCTTTCTACTACCGAGGCAGAGTATATGGCTTTAGGAGAGGCAGGCACTATGGCTCAAAGGAATTGTGAAGGAACTGAGTATTGAGCAAGGTGGAGTTGAGATATATTGTGATAGTCAGAGTGCTATATATATCTGAGTATATCATGCTAGGACGAATCACATTGATGTGAGATTTCACAAGATCAGAGAGCTTGTAACGTCCGAAGAGATCATCTTAGAAAAAGTCCACACCTCTCAGAATGTTGCCGATATGTTAATCAAACCAATCACCGCAGACAAGTTCAAGCACTACTTGAATTTGGTTCATATTACTCGATGTTAGTCGAGTGAGAAGCCCCAGGGAACGGAGCACAGGAAGACATGGGGTAGACAAGATCCTGGAGATGTTTCCGTTCGTTGCAATAGATATAGATTATTTGTCTAGGTGGAGATTGTTGTTAGAGACAATTAATTAAAGAAATCTATCTATAGATGGTATTTATCTCTAGAAGGATTATTGTGGATGGTTTATCTACATTAGGTTTTAGATAAGATAGTTTATCTATATCTAGGTTTATTTCGATATACTAGGTTTATCTATAGGAGATCCTCTATTATATATAGAGACATGTAGGGTTGGAATTATGTATTCATCAAAGCATCACAATAATAAGAAACCCTAGCTGCAGGAGAGGTTTTTCTCTGCAGGGTGTTCTGCGTGGTTCTTGCACGAACACGTAAATCATTTGTGTCCTATTATTCATTCTCCTTCTCCTTAACGGTATTCACTCGGAGAAATTCACAACACTGATATCATCTCACATGCCCCAGTATTCAACTTCTCTTGGATTTGGACAACAAGCTTAACTAGAAGCTCTAGCCATTTAAGAGCTCAAGCTTAAATGTTCAACGTGCTTATTTTTCCTTGGGAACAAAGCTCCTAGAATTGTTGCAGCTCCAAAAATAAAATAGAAAGAAGTAAAACTAAACACGAGCAATCAAAAGAATGTGAGGCAGACAAGGCATATTGTATATTAACATTCAAAAGCTCGAGCATGCTTAAAAAGATTTGCACCATCAAACCAAAAGGTCTACAACCACAAATGAACTAAACAGAAAATCATGGATACATACCTTAAGAGGAGGAAAGTGGGAAGGCTCAGCTGGTTTAGCCAGATCCCAAATGCAGATTTCACCATCATCAGCCCCAGAAGCAAGCATATGCGGAGTGAAGGAATTAAATTCCAGACCACGTACCTAAACTCAAAGTATAAGGGTAGCACAGTGTAACTAATTTTGAGAAACAAGTGGAATGTACAGTTCGGAAGCTTAAAAAAGATAAATAGAAAAACATACAGGCCCTTTATGCCTTGAAAGCTGTCCAACAAGAGGATTAACACTTGATTCTGATCTGAAATATTGGGAGGAAAAAAAACATAACAAGATTAAATTTATAATGTTTTTGCATATGCTATTCAAAATATACATGGTATAGTTATACTCCTAGGAAACAAACTTTCTGCTGACAAATCAACCAAATATTGGACATAATTTTGCTTCCAATGAACCGAACAAAGAAACTTCAGAGTAGCTTGTGAGATAATTTTCTTGAACAGGCCAGCCTTTGCAGGGTCAAAGCACAAAATAAAAAGAAACTGTAAGGGCAGAGTGATAGTAACAGCCAACTTTTTCAGACAGTGAACTCTTCGATCCCATGCAATGATAATACATAGTTGAGACTTGCGATATAATTCATAAATTATATCACCAATATCACTTACTGAATCCTAAAAGTTAAAATAAACTACAATCAAGTAACCTAAGCAAAGATAGTACCACAAATGATTAATGAGTCAAACTAAGTAGCTAACAAAAAATGCCTCTTACATCACAGGGATGAAGCAATTCTAGTCTCCTAAGAGTCAACTCCGAAAATCTGATCACTCCATATAGATCTAAATTGATCAACAATGAGTAATTTCCTCCACATTGGGATCCAGTATTCACACTACCTTGCGTCTACAATGCAAAAATCGATCCTGTGAAATAAAGAGATTAACAGTTGAAATCGGGGGGTAGAAGAGTACCCTATCATAGTGGCAGGGTTCCAGATACCGATAGTACCATCGAGAAGACCACCAGCGATGAGTCCAAGGCTGAATTCCTCGGAATTGGAGGCGCTCTTACCCCAGGACAGCCGATTGAAGCGCTCGGAGCTCGTGGACTGGCCAATAAGAGGAAGCTCGGAGTCATCGGACTGGAAGTCAAGCTTGAAGATCTCAAGAAAAGCCGAAGTGCTGAACGACAGATCCACCGCTCCGGCCATGGTTCCAGACGCCAAGTACGGAGCGTCAGGCGAGAGCGCCACCGACGCCGATCGGCCAACGCTCTTAAAGGATGACATGGATCTGTGTGATCTTCAGTACCAGTGCCCGAGCAGATCTGAGAGAACGGATCTAGCAGGGGTTTGGGAACTTGATCGAACTAGGGATCGCGAATCCCCAACAGCAATTGGAATTGGAAATGGAAATAGAAATGGAATTGCAATTGCAAGTAGAGAGAAAGAGAGGGGTTTGGTAAAGAAGGAGATCGGAGAGAAAGAGAAAGAGGTTTGAAGGTGGGAGGAAGAAAGGATGGATGGGGGAGAGGAAGATGGTGTAATGGTGCGAGAGAAGCGTTTCCTTTCTTCGCCTAATCGCCTCTGACTTGTATGTATCACTGTCTTCCCCTTCGGCTTTGGGGATTAATTTTTTTCCATTTTTCGGGTTTTAGGGTGGTGTTTGCAAAGAATTAACGATAGGCATATTGAAAGAACGGTCCGGAACGTGACAAAGGAGACAACTTATATAAGAACATAATTTCGGATATATTTCTCCAATTAACTCCGGAATAAAAATCGATCATTGTCTTTACTCTTTGACATATATGATCAATGAGAGACAGAATAATTTTTAACAACAACGATATCAGAACGGCGGAAGATAAGATAAAAAAATATAAAACAATATAGGAGGACTTGGAAAAGAGCACAAACTGATGAACAAAAAGATGAAATTGACACCTATGTAGCACGGAAACGGAAACGGACACAGGACACGGACACGGGAAGACACGGGAAAACAGAAATTTCAAAAAACATAGAACACGGACACGGCAAAGATATATGATATGATATATATATATATATATATATATATATATATATATAGGTAAAGGTTCAAATGAAAAGGGGGCTTAAAGTGAAAAAACCTCTTAAAGTGAAAATGGATCAAATTGTAGGTTCGGGTCGCGGAGCCTGTTCACGCGTTTATGGGCCGAATCAAATTCACAAATCCAAATTGCTTCCTCTCTCTCCTTCTCCCCTTCCCGTTCATCCCTATCAGATCTGAAAAACAAACGTCTTCCTCTTTCTCGTTCATCTCTCTCAGTCTCTCTCTCAACTTGAAATCCCTCCTCCCATGGACCTTATAGACCATGCCGATGACGAACCATGGAAGCAGCCGCCCGTCGAGCCGTCGTCGATCTACTCCCGAGGTGCCACCAGCAGCCATGTGAGGTCTCCCTTTCCCTTCCTCCTACCTGCGTTGGGGTCCGGCCAAACGCGAATGGAGCCGCCGGGAATCTAGATCGATTAGGCATTCGGCTTTAAGGAAACGAAATACAGAATCTAGATTGGCATCAATAAGGTATGGCTTTGCAAATTTGTTCGAAGCAAGTGAGGAATTCGAAAGTTCCCGTTCACATTGTATGCGCCTCCCTCCCTTTCATTTCTACTGTGGTTAATTTTGAAATTTGTTGGATAACAATGGGGAATTCTGTCACATACCTCCTGAAATTGAGCAACTTATGATGATTTCTGAAGTTCAAGTGGAAGAGAGTGATCTTAGTTCTATCAGATAAGACTCTTCATATAATGTTGAACTCAAACCATCTTGTATTGCTGAACATTCAAAGCCATTCTCTCGTTTTTTCATGAGGTAGGTTTGTTTACGAGCAAAATTTGAACTTGAAAAGTGAATTTTATTTCAGGCCATTTGGCCTATTTGATCAGCTCAGCCAGAGAAAGCTTACATCCCAAAAGGTCATTTAGGAACATCAATTATTTACGCATGTATGTATCCTTTAGGAACAGATGGAAGGTGGATCATATATTTCACGATTCCCTTATTGGAAATTTAGATTATGATAAGGGTAAATTCATGCATTTTAGGTGTTTGATAAAATGACTAGGATAGAAATCGAGATTGAGGTATGGTTAACTCCATGCCTACTAGGTGTTTTAATGGAGATGGCCCGAGGCGCTTCTTTTTCTTTGATTTTAACCGAACATGTCTTCTTGTTGTTGCCGGAGGAGCAATCTGAATCTGAAGAGGAGGGGCTTGTGGTACTCTCCATGTCATATAGGACGTTGTCTCTCATTGTAGGTATCTCCAAACTTTGCACAACTTGCGTAACTTGTCCTGAGAATGAACGTCTCTTGAGTCTTGTAAGGTGCACTACCTATAAGTTTGCACAATATTAATATTGCCATGAACTTCAAACAAGTAGATAAATATGCCAAGTTTACCCACCTATTATCATTCATGAAGAATCTTTGAATAGTTTGCATCTGTAAGTAACTTGAATGTCGAGATTTCACTTCTATGCCTAGATCCTTTTAAATATGTTGATGCTTTTAGATGGAAATTTTGACTGTTGCATATAATGTGCCAATGCTACTGATTTTTTCGATGGAAAAATAGGATTTATATTGTGCCTTCGCTAGTGATTTTTCCATCGAAAAAAGGATATGTATTGTGCATTTGCTGCTGATTTTTCGATCAGCGAAAGATATGTTTTTTGCTCTCCAAGGGCTTATGCTGCTGTGCTATTGTTGTGCTTATTTGAAGATGTGAATGCTGATGTTTTTGGATAGAAATTTATGTTGTCTTAATTGTGCTGATTTGGGCCAGCTATTGAGTATGGTTTGATGCTTTCTTTCAATCGATCGCCTTTGCTCGTTTGATGTTGTCGCTTGTTGAAGCTGCTTTTCAACTAATTTGCTCAGCTCTTGGCTTTGTTTCTTGATGATGGTGATGCCTTGTGTAGCCTTATGGCTTTGATGACAGTATGAGCTGGCTATGAAGCTGTCAAAGAGACAATTTTATGCTGAATTTCCCACTGCTGCAAGATTTCAGGGGCTGAATTGGAGCAAGCTTTCATATAATTTCCCATGTTGTGTTTCGATTGTATTCTCCATTGCATATGGACAACATCGATTGTATTCTCCATTGCATATGGTTTAAGGTCAATAAATTTGGGGCTGCCTTAGATTGAATCCTGAAATTTTCGATTGAGATCCAGAGTTTAGCGATCCTCTATAGTATTATTCCTAATTGTGCAACATCAATTAAATGAATGCCAAATATTTTGCTTGTTTTTATTCCACCGTTGCTTTGATTTAATAAACTGTCTTCAAGTTTTCCCCATTCCTTATGAACCACTTAAGCGTGATAATGCTCATTCCTCTAGTGCATGCATTTGAGTATTGGGCATTCGTTTAAACATGTATATCATCTTTTGATAAGTTTATTTAGTTGTTTGACATGAGCATTATAGTGTTGGTTGCTTAAGATGACATGTGTGTCCTTGCTTAAGATGTGCTTAAAAAGACTGGATATAAGCCTATTAGCTCAAAATGGTAGAGCGATGTGCCATGCACAAAGATGTGGGTTCAAGTCCCGCATAAGCTATTTAAGATTGTCTTCTTTTTGTTCTTGATCATGAATAAGATTATAAAGTGCAAGAATAAGATGATAAAGTGCATAAATAAGATGATAAAGTGCAAGAATAAAATGGAAGTGTATGAATAATAATATGAAGTGCATGAATAAGATTATGACGTGCACAATTAAGATTATAAAGTGCATAAATAAAATGATAAAGCGCAAGAGTAAAACGACGAAGTATATAAATAATAATATGAAGTGCATGAATAAGATTCTGAAGTGCACAATTAAGATTATAAAGTGCAAAAATAAAATGATAAAGTGCAAGTATAAAATGATGAAGTGTATAATATGAAGTGCATGAATAAAATGTTAAAGTGCACAATTAAGATTATGAAGTGCATAAATAAAATGATAAAGTGCAAGAATTAAATGATGAAGTGCATAAATAAGATGTTAATGTGCAAGAATAAAATGATGAAGTGCACAATTAAGATAATGAAGTGCATAAATAAAATAATATAGTGCAAAAATAAGATGATGAAGTGCACAATTAAAATGAAAGTGTAAGAATAATAATATGAATAAAATCATGAAGTGCACGAATAAGATTATGAAGTGCACAATTAAGATTATAAAGTGCAAAAATAAAATGATGAAGTGCAAGAATAAAATCATGAAGTGCAGGAATAACTGAATAAGATTATGAAGTGCACAATTAAGATTATAAAGTGCAAAAATAAAATGATGAAGTGCAAGAATAATATGATGAAGTGCATGAAAAAGTGCAAGAATAAAAGGATGTAGTGCATGAATAAGATTCTGAAGTGCACAATTAAGACTACAAAGTGCAAGAATAAAGTGATGAAGTGCATGAAGGGGATGATAGAGAAGTTGTTGAGCAAGTTCATAAATCACCTTGAGTTTAAGATCATGAATATTGGCTTCAGAGGAAGATTTCTCAAGCGTATGAGCAGCAAATGGACTCACAATAATTCCAGATACTTGCTGAGCAGGTCCTTTAATAATCACAACAATGCCAGATACTTGCTCAGTCCAAGCACCTTTTATTGGTTGTAGATTTGGGTTCCTTTAATAATCACTGTAGAATAAGCATAAAAACATACCTAGATTACAGATTTCATATTTTAGCAAATATTGTAGATTATAGCAAAAATTACAAAAGTGCAAGAATAATACTATCAAGTGCAAGAATAATACCATAGAGTGCAAGAATAATATTACTTATAGATTGCATAAGCTCAATGTAAAGCATAAGAAAAATCAGCCAAAACAGAATTTACATCCAAAGTGAGGCATCTATGGAACCTACACATAATCCTGCAACTGCGAGTGTTGTTGGAATCTCCACAACAACATAAACAAGCGTGATAACTCCCTTCCTTGATGAAAATCGGAATAGATGTTTCAAAGGCTTTGACAGGATATTTGTGTCAAAGGCCTTGGAGCATTAACAGTTGATGAAATACAAAACCTATCTTAATTATTCGTATATTATTTTATCTTATTATATACTTCCGTTATATTATATATATATATATATATGTATGTATGCCTAACCATTTCAGGAAGTATATTCGAGATTATATCCTTCCTTATACATATTGAGGAAATCAGTTCAAAATAGATCATGGCGTTCGAAGTGTCCATATATAGAAGATTGAAGATCAAACTGATTCGAAGGAGCCGTTGGAGATCTGGTGGTGAAGATCCTCACGCTCCATGCTCTTTTATAAAGGAAAGGAAGGAGAAGACAGAACATACAAGTGCTACACGAGTTTCATTCATTCAAGCGATCTGTCTTCCAAGTGTCTCTCTGCTAAGCGCTCAAGAGTTTGTTATTTATTTCAAAGCCTTTGAGAGTCACTGTGAGCTTATAGGATATATTCATTTCAAGTGTTACTCGAGAGTTTATAACTCGGGAAGTTGCACTAGGCTATTGATTTGCGAGAGTTAGAGGATTGTACTAGATAGCTGAGAGAGGTGGGGCTCTTCTAGATTGGTCTAGGACTCCAAGGGAACGTGAGTTGACTAGATTGCAATTGTATAGGAGAGAGGCTTCTCGGTGAGCTATTAGGATCCTAAGCTAAGCAATCAATAAAGCCTTTGAATCCTAGGGTTGTGGGAGAACCCTAGGCGGGGACGTAGGCCAAGTTGTGCTGAACCTCGTAAACAATTACTCGTGTTCTTTACTCATTTGCTTTACCTTATTTCCGCACTTGGTTCGAATTGTTTAACTTTGTGATTCAGGTTTATCTCAAAGGTTTTGGTACAAGCTCCAAAAGTCTTGAGACTTTCTGCGAAAAACGGGCATACTCTATTCAACCCCCCTTCTAGAGTATTTCTTATTACATTGTTTTTATATTATCGAACCTTCAATTGGTATCAGAGCTTTACTCACTGTTTTTGATCTAACAATCTTGTGAGTTTTCGATCATGTCTGGTGAAGCAAGCGGAGGATTTGCACAGGGAAGGTCCACAAGCAGACCGCCACTCTTTGTAGGAAACAACTTTGTCCACTGGAGATCTTTGATGAAGATGTTCATCATAGACCAAGATCTAGAGCTTTGGAACATTATAGAGAATGGTCTAAAGATTCCAGAAAAAGATGGACCAAATGACACCAAAGTTGCAAAGAAGGAGTCTGAATACAACCAAGCAGATCTTGAAACCATCTCCAAAAACTACAGGGCTATTAACTTACTTTATTGTGGTCTTAGCACTGATGAGTTTAACCGTATTTCTTCTTGTAGGTCAGCTAAAGAGATTTGGGACAAGTTGGTCGTCACCTATGAAGGAACGAGCCAAGTGAAAGACACCAAGATCAGCATCTTCCTTCGAAAGTATGACCTCTTTAAGATGAAGTCTGATGAGTCAATCAAGGCCATGTTCACACGATTCACAGAAATCACCAACAACCTTGACTCTCTTAGCAAGAGCTTTACCAACGTTGAGAAAGTAAGGAAGATACTGAGGTGCCTTCCAAAGGAGAAATGGGGTCCAAAAGTAACAGCTATAGAGGAAGCCCAGGACCTCACCACTCTACCCCTTGATGACCTTCTTGGAAAGCTGATCACGCATGAGATGATCCTTAATGAAGACGATGGAGAACTTCCAGCTAGCACTAAGAACTTGGC
Organism: Persicaria maculosa; assembly: GCA_963922045.1. Lineage (NCBI taxonomy): Eukaryota > Viridiplantae > Streptophyta > Magnoliopsida > Caryophyllales > Polygonaceae > Persicaria > Persicaria maculosa. The sequence continues at coordinate 54,499,414 of OY998253.1, forward strand.
ACTCAAGTCTAAGAAGGATGAGCCCAAGGATGGATCTGATTCCGAAGATGAGGATGACGATGAGGATGATCCTTTTGCTCTTATCACAAGAGGCCTTGCTAGAATTCTCAAAATGAAGAAGCAATTCAACAACAAGGATGGATCAGAGTCTTCAAAATTTCGAGGTAAGCCTCAATACAACAAGTATGAAAAGAAGACTAAACCGTTGTCTTGTTTTGAATGTGGTGAAACAGATCATCTTGTGAAGGACTGCCCTCAAAAGACAAAGAGCCAGCCCAAGAAAGGTGACAAATGGAAGAAGAAAGCCATGGTGGCTACTTGGAGTGATTCCGACTCTGACTCCGACGATGAGAAGGCCAACATTTGTCTTATGGCCTCTGGAGATGAATCTCACGATGAAAAGCTTGAAGCTACTGTAAGAGAACTTATGGAAAGTCCAAAAGAGGTATTATCGGAATTCCTTTCCAATATGATTGCCAATGAAGAAAAGCTTATTGCCCAAACTAACATTCTTATTAAGAGAACTGTGGATCAGGAAAGAACTATTGAGGATCTGTCTATGAGGGTCAAAGGTCTTGAAGCTTCTTATTCAGGTCTTGACATTAAAGTCAAGACGCTTGACTCGGAGAAATCTGAACTCAAGCAAGATCTCTCCTCTCTAAGAAATGATCATCATGACTTAGAGAACGAGAAGATCTCCCTGAATAATAAGATTCTAGACCAACAGACAGCCCTCATAAGTTTTACCAAATCCAAAGGCACTCTTGATAAGATGTTGGGTGAGCAACAAAGCTCTCTAAACAAAAGTGGTATTGGTTACAATCCAAAGTTTTTAAAGAAGCAACACATTACCACTTTTGTAAAGGCAAAAGGAAGCAGAACCTCTCCTATATGTCACCATTGTGCTAGAAAGGGACATGTAAAAGAGACCTGCCCTTATAGAAGAAAGGATCCATACATTATTCGTAATACATTTCCTGTTCATTTGAGAAAAGAACGGATAACACAAGTTTGGGTCCCAAAAGGCACTATTTTACCAAATATGGTTTACCCCAACAATGGATCCAAATTTACTTATTGGTCTAGCCACAAAGGTTGATGTTTGTTTTGCAGGAGATCACCAAGGTGAAAGAACACAAATGGATTATTGATAGTGGATGCTCGAGGCATATGAGTGGGAAGAGTTCTCTCTTTCATGATCTAAAGGAGCAATCCACGGGAACAATCACTCTTGGTGACAAATTAAAATGCGACATCGTTGGTATTGGTAGTGTTGGAAGTGATTCCAGCCATAGTATTAAAAATGTCTATCTTGTTAATGGTTTGAAGTATAATCTGCTTAGTGTCTCTCAATTATGTGATAGTGGTAACAATGTCAGATTTAACAAGAAAAGATGTATAGTGTGCAGAGATGATACAGGTGAAGTTATATTGACTGCATACCGTTACAACAATATATACGCCGTAAATGCTGATCAAGTGGCACAAGGAAGCTTAACTTGTCTAAAGGCTTTGACGGACGATCCAAAGCTTTGGCACAGGAGACTCGGTCATGTGAGTCCACATACACTACAGAAGCTTGTGTCCAAAGGGCTTGTAAGAGGGCTACCTGAGATGGACTTCAAAGGTATTGACATGTGCAATGCATGCACACGAGGTAAACAAACACGTAGCTCTTTCAAACCCAAAAAGGTTGTAAGTTTTTCTAGACCCCTTGAACTTTTACATATGGATTTATGTGGTCCTATGCGAGTCAAATCTCCCAATGGTAAAAAGTACATGCTAGTTGTTGTCGATGATTTTTCAAGATATACTTGGGTTGCATTTTTGAAAGAAAAATCAGAGGCCTTATTTGAGTTTTCAAAACTTTGTAAGGAGTTGCAAACTTTAAGAAATGAGCCCATAGTGTCTATTCGGAGTGATCATGGCAGGGAGTTTGATCAACTTCAATTTGACTTGTTTTGTGCTAAATATGGCATCTCCCATAACTTTTCTGCTCCTAGGACACCTCAACAAAACGGGGTTGTGGAACGCAAGAACCGCACCTTAGAGGATATGGCCAGGACTATGCTTTTAGAAAATGCATTACCTAAAACCTATTGGGCTGAAGCTGTTAACACAGCTAACTATATTTTGAATCGTTGTCTTATTCGTTCTATCTTAAAGAAAACTCCTTATGAACTTTTCAAAGGCCGCAAACCACTTATATCTTATTTTAAACCCTTTGGCTGTACTTGTTTTGTTCATAACAATGGAAAAGATAACCTTGGGAAATTTGATGCGCGTAGTGATGAAGGTATATTTCTTGGCTATTCCACGAGTAGCAAAGCTTATAGAATCTTCAATAAAAGGACCCAGGTAGTTGAAGAAAGTATACATGTTATTTTTGATGAATGCAATGACGGTGCTTTGAGTGAAAGTGTTGCAGATATAGATCTTAACATCCATGAAGAGAACGAGGAAGGTGATGTTGCTACTACCAAGAACACAGAGAAAAGGAACATGCAGGAACCGATTCTTAACACTGAAGAATTGGCCCAAGGTGTTGAAGATTCGTCCAAAGCCCTTGGTGTCCAATCCAACAGTGTTGAGACGTCAGAAACTGTTGTAACTGAACCTAACAAGACCACGGAGTCAGATGTACTACAAGTCAACCCTACAAGTGTGACGAATCAAGGAGCTGAGACTAGCAAAAGGAAATTCAAATACTCCTCATCACACTCATTAAAGGATATCATTTCTGACCCTACTTCTAGTGTTCAAACTCGTTCTAAACTTAAAGATCTTTGTGCTTTTCACGCGTTTGTTTCTCTTATTGAGCCTAAGAAGGTAGATGAGGCACTTCAGGAGCCAGACTGGATCATTGCTATGCAAAGTGAGCTTAATGAATTTGAAAGAAACAAAGTCTGGACCTTGAAGCCTAGGCCAAAGCATCAATCAGTCATTGGCACTCGATGGGTGTTTCGAAACAAGCTAGATGAGAATGGTAAGGTTGTGAGGAACAAGGCACGGCTTGTTGCTCAAGGCTACAATCAAGAGGAAGGTATTGACTATGAGGAGACCTTTGCTCCCGTAGCCAGGCTTGAAGCCATTCGCATTTTATTAGCATTTGCATCTTTTATGAGCATAAAGTTATATCAAATGGATGTCAAGTGTGCTTTTCTTAATGGTTTCCTAGAAGAAGAAGTTTACGTGGCTCAACCCCCAGGTTTTGAAAGCTCAGAATTTCCCAATCATGTTTATAAACTTGACAAAGCGCTTTATGGTTTGAAACAAGCCCCAAGAGCTTGGTATGAGCGCTTGTCTAAATATCTTTTAGAAAATGATTTTAAAAGGGGGATTGATCGACAAGACTCTTTTTATCAAGACCAAAGGAAAGGACATTTTGGTTATTCAAATTTATGTTGATGATATATTATTTGGTGCTACTAACACATCTTTGTGCAAGGAATTTTCTGACATCATGTGCAGTGAATTTGAGATGAGCTTGATGGGTGAACTCAACTTCTTTTTGGGATTACAAGTTCATCAATCCAAGAAAGGGATCTTTGTCAACCAAAGCAAGTACACTAAGGATCTCTTGAAGAAGTTCAAGATGGATCAATCCAAAGCAGCCAAGACTCCCATGAGCTCAACATTATCTCTAGATCAAGACAAGACTGGAATAAGTGTCAATCAAAAGGAGTATCGAGGAATGATTGGATCTTTATTATATCTCACGGCTAGTAGACCTGACATCATGTTTAGTGTTTGTATGTGTGCTAGGTTTCAAGCTGATCCTAAAGAATCTCACCTCGTGGCTGTGAAGAGAATCTTTCGATATCTCAATGGCACTAAGGAACTTGGACTATGGTACCCAAAGCAAAAGGATTTCACTTTAATTGGATATTCTGATGCAGATTTTGCAGGCTACAAGGTGGATAGGAAGAGCACATCAGGATGTTGCCAATTCTTAGGAGCATCTTTGATCAGTTGGCACTCAAAGAAGCAAAATTCAGTTGCTCTATCCACTTCAGAAGCCGAATACATTGCAGCTGGAGCCTGTTGCTCCCAAATCCTTTGGATAGCTCAACAAATGCGAGATCTTGGCATCAATCTCAAAGGTATCCCAATTAAGTGTGACAATACAAGTGCCATATCCATCACTAAGAATCCTGTTCAGCATTCAAGGACCAAGCATATTGATGTAAGGCATCATTTCATTAGAGATCATGTTGAAAAAGGTGATGTGTCCATATCTTTTATTTCTACTGATTATCAATGGGCTGACATTTTTACTAAGCCTTTGGCAGAGGACAGGTTCACCTTCATAAGACGAGAGATTGGGATGCTTAACAAGGATGCACTTTCGTAGGGGGAGCTTTCCCTTTACGAAAGATAAATTCTACTTAGTGTCAAGACCCTTGAAAACTATGTCAAGGTGTGTGAACTAAATGGTGGAGTACATATATCGGATCATATATTTTTGGTTAATATCTTTTTAGATATTTAATCAATTATATTTTTATTAATTTTCAAAATTGCCTATTTCTGTGTTTACCTTAACCGTTAAGATTTATTTTTGGAACTAAATCTCTCAGTTTTTTTTTAGTCCGATTTTTAAGGGAATATTTGAATTTGAATTTGAAAACCTTTCAAATTGGCAATGTAATGATTTCTTTCCTTGGAACCCTAAACCCGTCCCATCACTCCCTCTACTTAAACCCAATACTGTACCCGATTACAACCCACACTCAGACTTTTCCAAACCCTTTCCACTTCTTCATCTTCAACCTCTCAATCGCCTCTCAAGAAACCCTAACCGATTTCCTCCATGGCACCCAAAACCAAGAAAGCTGTCACACCCAAACGACTTGGCGCCACCCCCAAGGGACGTCAGGCCCCTGCTACCTCTCCCACACCTGAACCTGCTCCTCAAGCTATCGTCCCAACTGTCGTCCAGAGCACCATCGCTGAGAGCTCGGCCATTGTTCCCAAGGGCTCTCAAAAGCGCTCTGCTAAGAAGCCGATCAGTGCTAAACAGAAAGGGAAGAGGAAGATCTTGGCTGAGGAACCAGACGAGGATGAGGAGGAAGATGACCTAGACACCCTCCTAGAAAGAGATGCCGCCAAAGAAGCTGAGGAGGAGGCCTTAAGGAAGAAAAAGGCCGATGAGGAGGCCGAACTTGCTAAGAAACTGGCCGAGGAAGAAGCTGAGCGGATTCGGAAGGAAGCCGAAGCCGAGGAGGTTCCATCCGAGGAGGAGCCTGAAAAAGATGAAGAAGAAGAGCAAGAGGGATCTGGAGAGGACGAGGAACCTGAAGGAGATGAAGCGGGGTCCGGTGAGGACTCGGGGTCTGAGGAAGAGGAGGAAGAATCTTCCTCTCCTTCTCCTCCTCCTCCCCCGTCTCCGAAGAAGCGGAAAGCCCCTGCTGCTGTCAAGCCTCCATCCCCCAAGCGTACCAGGAAGGGCCCTGTCAAGAGTCTTGTAGCGCCTGTCAAGAGAGCTGCTCCAACAGTTGCGCGCAGAAAGAACGCAGACCCCCCGGCCTATATCCAGGTAAACAATCCTTGCCCTCCTCTTGGTTTCAAGATGCTGAGACTGCTGGTAAGTGGGTAGACGAGTTTAGAACTCGTAAGGTTAGCTGTTCGGATTTTTTAGATTTTGAGTTCTTTGAAGCTTTGAAGTTACCCTGCATTGAGCTCCTCAAAAAATCCCCAGCCTGGACCCTTCTTAACCTTGAGACTGTCTACTACCCCCAACTTACCCGACTTTTCTACATTAACCTAAAAGCCAAAAACGACAACGATGGTTGGTCTTTGGAGTCTGTAGTCAAAGGGGTTAGAATCTCTCTCAACTCCAATGGCTTTGCAGATTTCCTTGGCCTACCTACCCCAGTTCCACCCGCTGATGTACACCCCTCAAAAGAGAATTGCATCATCCTTGCCCGAGCCAAATATCTCCTACCCGAAGCATCCAACAGCACCTCAAAGCAACTTACCCACTCATCCCTAACCCTTGAGGCGAAAATAATTTTTAACATCATTGTTCTATGCCTCTTACCCCGTCTTAACTCTGGCTCACTCCTTACTGACAATGCTATGGTCCTGCTCTACCGCATCCTAAATGGCCTTGATCTTGATCTGGCCAACACTATCCTTGGAACCATGGCTCATGCCAGAAAAGCTAGAAAAGGCTCTCCCATCCCCTTTGCTACCCTTTTGACACCCATCTTCAAAGCTTCTGGAATTGATGTCAAAAATGAAGAACAGCTACGTCATACGGGTAAGTTCGACTCTAAAGGCCTTGAAAAGATTGGCATCACTCGGTCTCCCCAAGGGAACTTGAGTCTTGCCACTCCTTCAAAAGCCTTTCCCACTGCTCCAGCTTTCGATGAACGCATGGACAACCTAGAGTTGGGCTTGGAGGAAGTTCGCCTGGATATTAAGGAGCTGCAGAAGGAGATCATGACGGAGATGAGCGGGATTTCAAAGATGCTGGAAGGACTGTGGACGAGGCTCACTGATGATGCTCCGGATGACTAAACCTTAACCCACCCTATCCCACCCCTGACACTTGATACATTGCTGGTTTGTTGGATACATTTTCAAAACATTTGGTGAATTTCTGGTGACTGTTTTTACCTCCACCCTTTGTTGAAAGAAAAAAGGGGGAGATGATCGTTAGACTTTGAAAACCTCTGCTTAAAGGTCATGGAAGACCTTGGTTTTTGATTTATGGTTTTTGGTTGGATGGTTTTTGCATGCTTTAAAAATTTGATCCAACATTTGTCTAACCCTTGCAGGTACTTAGTCCGATTTTACTTATGATATATCTGTTTGACTAAGTTGCAGGGATGCACAGGTTTTGTCTTTCATCAAGGGGGAGATTGATAACTCCCTCCCTTGATGAAAATCGGAATAGATGTTTCAAAGGCTTTGACAGGATATTTGTGTCAAAGGCCTTGGAGCATTAACAGTTGATGAAATACAAAACCTATCTTAATTATTCGTATATTATTTTATCTTATTATATACTCCCGTTATATTATATATATATATATATATATATATATATATATATATATATATATATATATATATATATATATATATATATATATATATATATATATATATATATATATATATATGTATGCCTAACCATTTCAGGAAGTATATTCGAGATTATATCCTTCCTTATACATATTGAGGAGATCAGTTCAAAATAGATCATGGCGTTCGAAGTGTCCATATATAGAAGATTGAAGATCAAACTGATTCGAAGGAGCCGTTGGAGATCTGGTGGTGAAGATCCTCACGCTCCATGCTCTTTTATAAAGGAAAGGAAGGAGAAGACAGAACATACAAGTGCTACACGAGTTTCATTCATTCAAGCGATCTGTCTTCCAAGTGTCTCTCTGCTAAGCGCTCAAGAGTTTGTTATTTATTTCAAAGCCTTTGAGAGTCACTGTGAGCTTATAGGATATATTCATTTCAAGTGTTACTCGAGAGTTTATAACTCGGGAAGTTGCACTAGGCTATTGATTTGCGAGAGTTAGAGGATTGTACTAGATAGCTGAGAGAGGTGGGGCTCTTCTAGATTGGTCTAGGACTCCAAGGGAACGTGAGTTGACTAGATTGCAATTGTATAGGAGAGAGGCTTCTCGGTGAGCTATTAGGATCCTAAGCTAAGCAATCAATAAAGCCTTTGAATCCTAGGGTTGTGGAAGAACCCTAGGCGGGGACGTAGACCAAGTTGTGCTGAACCTCGTAAACAATTACTCGTGTTCTTTACTCATTTGCTTTACCTTATTTCCGCACTTGGTTCGAATTGTTTAACTTTGTGATTCAGGTTTATCTCAAAGGTTTTGGTACAAGCTCCAAAAGTCTTGAGACTTTCTGCGAAAAACGGGCATACTCTATTCAACCCCCCTTCTAGAGTATTTCTTATTACATTGTTTTTATATTATCGAACCTTCAAAGCGAAATATGCAATCAAATCTAATACATGATTTATTGAGACTAAAAAGGCCACGTAAATTTCTTCACAACCTTCTATTTGAGCTTCTAGAATTAAAATGCACAAATACGATAAAATAAGTTCATAAATAAAATGATTAGGTGGACAAATGACAACAAATCTAAAATTTGGACATTGAAACAATAGATAGATCCCGGTGGAGTCGAACCACCAACCTCCTGAACAACAATTGTTCAGGCGCTCATTCCTAATTGAGCTTTTGGATCTTAATACAAGTAACAAGCTAACCCAAATATGGACAAGCTAAGAACATTTGAGTTCTAAAAATGCACTTTTTAGTTTTATATTTGCACTTTTTAGTTTTTTCTCCTACCAAGATACATAGTTTTGTTATTGTGCCCTCTGTTGACAATCTAGTGAAATAGTTTGGAATGTACACATTACTGATCTTCCAGTAATAATAAGCCTTAATATTATATTAAACTAAAATCAAGTGTGGCAAGAACAGGCTATAAAATTATTATAAAAAACTGAAAAGGTCAAAGTAAAGCCAAAAGAATGAGCATCAATATTCAATACATCATCTATATTACTCCCTCCGTTCAGCAAAACTTGTCATTTTAGGGTGTTATTTTTGTTCAAAAAAACTTGTCATTTTAGGTATTTTGCCCTTCACTTTACAAAAATATCCTTGATATGATTGATTGTTTATTAGTTGTAGTTTTCGATAATGTAAAAAAGGAGGGTAATAATTGAGGGTAAATTGGTACATTTGTTAATTGTCTTAAAACTTGTGAAATAAGCTAAAATGACAAGTTTTGCCGAACGGAGGGAGTATCTAAGTTGTACATAGCTAAAGGAAGATCAGCTGGTCAATTTTTCATTAGTTTACATCATATTATGAGCTGCTGCATCTCCAAATTTGAAGGTACTGAATTTTTTTGAAATAATGTATTCTCAGGGAGGTCCTAGCCACAAGAAAATGAATCCATTCAGATTGTGAAACTCTTAACAGCTTGACTGAAAACTACATGTTGTCGCAGAATGAGAGTATTAGTTAATATGTGGCAACTTAAAAGGTTAGTCAAGCATAAAAGCTAACAGTTACAAGTGAACAAAATGACCAATGCAACTGTAATGAGAGTTTCAACTACTCCTTAGTCATCTCATGCCTGTTTAGAACCATACAAACATGAATCATTCTACTGAATCCCTGGAAAGATTATATCGAATGAAATCTCAAGTTAAAGTGTCTATTCGCTCTCCAATTCAAATTGCAAATAGAAACTACACATAAATACAGATTAGGGTTCATAAACGTAATTGAGTAATGCAAAATTGCTACCCGCCAAGAATGCTCAACTACGTGTGTCCTAATGGGTTGTGAATTGTGATTAGATGGTGTTGAAAAAATAATCCCAGAAAAAAAAATATTAGTATGAGTATGAAGCACAAGCCTGAAATCTTAGTCTGGAAGAAGCTCTTAAAGCAGTATAGAACCAATGACAATTGATTATAGTTTGCACATACACAAACATTTTATCTCATTTTAGCTAATATAACAAATTGACAAAAGTTTCCACATCAATGTATTCAGAAGGGGGAAACAGTAATCAGCAATTCAAATCAAAGAAGCTAGAGATGATGCGGGGAAAATTAGGGCTGGAACTGCTCCAAATCAAATCAACCACAAAAAACAATGTGACTTAACAAAGAGGGGAAATGCAATTAGCAAGCAGTAAACAACGACTACAACAGATAGATGCTTGTAGTTTACCCAGAAAAAAAACAACCATATGCTTGCAACTTCCACAGATGTAGACGTGAACTCCTTTTCAGTAAAAGAAAGGGAAAAGAATTTCGAAGCTACCCGATCTGAACCAACCGAATCAAGTTTTCTAAGCTTACCAAATTCTATAATTCTACATAAAATCCCACAATCAAGTGAAAAACAAAACAAATTTCATGGAATGGTGGAGAATTGAAACCTTAATAAAATACTAAATTTCAAAACCCTAATTTTCACATGAAACAAAATCCCAAATTGAAGGCTCGATGTATGACTGTGTGCAAAGAATCCTACCTGACGATCACCACATGGTCCGGTCGATTGACCTGAGCAGGGAAGCGGAGAGCCATGGAGAAGAGGGTGTCCATTGAGATGCCGACGGCATTGAAGGCGGCACTGGCGGTGGCGTTGAAGGTGACGGCAGTGAGCGGCTAGGTGAAGAGGAGGAGGGGGCGGCGATGCAGTGGCTGGGAATGGGAGAGAGAGGATGCAATTTGGGGCGAGCGTCGGAGAAGGGATTTACGGGTCAGAGAAGCTGAAGAGTTCCATGTTTAAAATTAGGTTTTTTTTTGGGCCGGTTTGCTTCTGTTTTTTTTTTCGGTTCAGTCTTTTTAAGTGAACCGGCGCGCGTGTCCTCTATTTCCTCTATTTTCACTTTAAGCAAATTTTTCATCTTAAGCCCTTTTTTCACTTTAACCTCACCCTATATATATATATATATCATTTTAAAGGTCTTGCAAAGATGTATACATTTATACTAATAAGAGTCATCTAGATGTTAAGACCAATGAGATATAAATAAATAATTATATAACATTTCAAATCAAAATATATACAAATAAGAATAGCTAAGTCTAAAAATAAATAAAAATAAATCAAAGTATAGTGAGATAGGGAGAGAAGGGGAGAAGGAAGATTGACAAGAACGATATTCGTTTGTGTTCAGAAAGCGCGGCGATCGACGGTGGCTGGTGCAGATCGAAGAACGGCGGTGCCTAGTGCAGAAGGACGCTCAAGAAGAAAAGGGTTTGTTTTTTCTTTTTTATTTTAATTATGAACCGGGTTTTTTTTAATTCTAGACCGTGTCCATTATTTGTGAACCGTGTCCAAGACGTTTCCATCGCGTTTTCATACGTGTCCGAAGTTTGACCGTGTCCAGGCGTTTCCGAGGTGTTTTGTGTCGTGTCCGCGTTTCCGACATGACATTGTGCCCCACATAGGCGTTTCCGTGCTACATAGATTGACACGTTACGGCCAACCCCCCAAAAAAGAGAAACCAAAAAACGAGAAACCAAAAACCAAAAATAGTTAAATGGAAAAAGAATGTTGAGGATTCTGTCAAGCTTAACTTTGATGGTGCTTGAACAAGAGCAAACCGTGCGGCTTCTGGTTTCGTTATCCGTGATTGTAAGGGAAGGGTTCTCTCATGTGGGGCTCGTAGCCACAATTCGGTGTCAGCCGCGCAGGCGGAATGCTATGGTCTTGTCGATGGTCTCCTAGAAGCTTTGGAGTGGGGTTTCACTCGGCTGGAGGTCGAAGGTGATTGCCTCACCATCATCAACAATTTGCGGGGCCTTTGGCAGTGCCCGTGGAAGATCGAGATGGTGATTTCGGATGCTCTTGATCTTTGTCGATCGTTCGAGGGGGTCTCCTTCACACACATCTTCAGGGAGGGCAACCACGTGGCTGATCGGTTGGCGCATCTGGGTTTGACATCGCATTTCGTTCATGATTGTGTTCCAACAAAGATCGTTGATCTCGTCCGTTGGGACGCCATTGGGCGGTGGGTTAACCGCCCCCAAATCCTTGCCTTGTATCCAAAAATAAATTATTTTATGGAGGTTCTTAAAGCTAGGGATGGGCATATATCTCGCAAATTCTGTCTCATCCCGTCTCGATCTCATATATATACATAGGCAATTGTTCAAATGTAAAATATCCTTAGGGTGTAAAATTTGCTTAAGGTGTAAAATTCTCTAATGGGCTTAATTTTTGTAAGTAAATTGCTAATGGGTCTAATTTAATAACTAATGGGCCTAATTTAATTACTAATGGGCCTAATTTAATTACTAATGAGCCTAATTTAATTAGTAGAATGTCTGCCCCCTTGCCCATGCGTGTGCCCCCTGCCCCCCCCCCTCTTGTGCCCCCTTCTCATGCCAGATTTTTTTTTTCCTTTTGTCCCATGATTTTTTTTTTCGTGTTAACACTTTCTGTTGTGCACGTATAACTTGATTTTGTGCACATATAACATCCCGTTGTGCAAATATAACTTTATTTTGTGCAGACATAATAATTAATTATGGGGTAAATAGGTAAATGTGCCTATTTCAATTATAAAAATTTATAATTGAAATATGTTTAATTTATGGGTAAATAGGTAAATATGTCTAATTTTATGGGTAAATGCACTTTTTCCCATTTTCGACACCTTTTGTTGTGCAAATATAAAGTGTATAAATAAAATGATAAAGTGCAAGAATAAAATCACGATGTGTATGAGTAATAATATAAAGTGCACAATTAAGGTTATTGTTAATGTGTCTTGAATCATTTTTCATCGGTGTCGCATCGGGGGGTCCAGGGGGCGGATTTATCGTCTATTTGTTTTTAAGCATTTAACAATTTCAAATTAAAGTGCATAAATAAGATCAAAATGTGCAAATATAGTATTATGTTGTGCAAATGTAACATTATGATGTGCATATATAATAGGCTTTAAATTAAAGTCCATAAATAAGATTAAAATGTGCAAATATAATGTTATGTTGTGCAAATATAATGTTATGTTATGCAAATATAACGTTATGGTGTGCATATATAATAAGATTTTAAATTAAAGTGCATAAATAAGATTAAAATGTGCAAATATAACATTATGGTGTGCATATATAATAGGCTTTTAAATTAAAGTGCAAAAATAAGATTAAAATGTGCAAACATAATGTTATGTTGTGCAAATATAACATTATGGTGTGCATACATAATAAACTTTTAAAATTAAAGTGCATAAATAAGATTAAAATGTGCATAATTAAGGTTAAAAAGTGCATAACTAAGATTATGATGTGCATGATTATCAATTTGCGATTGTTGCGCTCTTGTCTATTATGTAATCTATGTTATGTTGTGCAAATATAACATTATGGTGTGCATACATAATAAGCTTTTCAAATTAAAGTGCATAAATAAGATTAAAATGTGCATAATTAAAGTTAAAAAGTGCATCACTAAGATTATAATGTGCATGATTAGCAATTTGCAATTGTTGCGCTCTTGTCTATTATGTAACCTATGTGGGATTTGAACCCACATCTTTGTGCAAACGCACATTGCTCTAACAATTGAGCTAATAGGCTAAAATATGATTTTAATGCTAAAATAGAAGAATCTAATCGACCTAAAGCATATCGCAATAAAATTCTAAAATCCAATTAGCTCATGATTCACAAACAATTTGACAATGCTATGAACATGAAATTAGCTCCAAATCAACCCAACATCATATCATCAATTTCAATCAATTTTGATGTTGGCAAAAAAATCCCAAATTCTAAAGCATATTGCAATAAAATTCTAAAATCTAATTAGATCCTGATCCATAAACAATTTGACAATGCTATGAACATGAAATTAGCTTCAAATCAACCTAACAACACAACCATATCATCAATTTCAGTCAATTTGGCTTTTGGCAATAAACCCCAAATTCTAAAGCATATCGCAATATAAAATTTTAAAATTCAATTAGCTCATGATCCATAAACAATTTGACAATGATATGAACATGAAATTAGCTCAAAATCAACCCAACAACACAACCATATCATCAATTTTAATCAATTTGGCTTTTGGCAAAAAGCCCCAAATTCCACTCCTAAATCAAACCCTAGGTTTTCAATCTCAACCTAAATCATTCAAACAATCTAAATAATTGTAATAAACAAGTTTAGGGTTATAAATCATACCAAATTCGAGTTGAAACAAGGAGAAAAATCGGGATTTCGAATGTATCGAGCCAAAAGAACCGAACAGCGTTGTTGGGGAAGATGGGCTCGGTGTGGGCTCGATTGGGCACGAACCAAGGGGGTTCTAGTGTCGGGGGGTGCGCCTGAGTGAGGGGGTTCGAGCGGGTGGGGGCTGGTGGCCGGGGTGGCTCGTGGGTGGCGTGGGAGGCCGACGAGAGAACAAGGGACGTAAGCTTCGAATGGTCAGGGTGGGCACATCTGGGCTCGTGGGTGGCGTAGGTTGAATAAAATATTAAATTTTATACCGTAAGCAATTTTACACCCTAAGGATATTTTACATTTTAACTCTTCCCTATATATATGTGTGTGTGTATATATATAAGTAAATACAAGTAAATTCACTGCATGCTCTGCTTTGAATCTAGAAGCACGAAAAGATTCTCAGCATGCTCTGCTTTGAATCTAGAAGCACGAAAAGGACCCCGTGGCTCCAAAAGGTCCCCATGGTGAAGAATCCTAGAAGAAAGAAATTTCAAAGCATGAAAATCGCAAAAGAACAAATGCAACTTGAACAAGAAATTGAAAAAACTACTAGCAGAACATACCAAAGAAAAGATATTAGACAAGGATCAGGAAATCAGGCAATTGAACCGTCGCGAGTGGATCTGAAGAAAGACAAAAATAGCAATGGTAAGAAATTAGCATACTTGGTGATTTGTATTCCTATAAAAGAATGGATTTGGTGTATTCTTTTGAATTGGTTGGATGTCCTGTTTTCGAATGGTAGAAAATGTCATCCCTTTGGTTGTATTGTATCTATGACTGTTTACTCTACAAATCATGCTACAATGGCCTCACTGAAATGGAACAAGGTACTAATTATGAAAAAATAATCCCATTGAAAACTAGTTCTAATCGAAATTGGACTTTAGTTTGTCCCCTTTAACTAGGGACAGTTTGCAAACTACACAAATAAGGTGACCAAATTAGCAAACTATACAAAGTTTGGGAAAATTTAGCAAACTATACATCCCTTGTGCCCCCTCCTGTGTGCCCCCCTCCGCATCATTTTTTTTCACGCGTCAGTGCTGACGCCGGCGACGGGAATGCTGACATCAGCATTGCTGACGCCGTTTAACGGATGCTGACGCAACTCTTTTTTTCCCGGGAATGCTGACGCCGTTTACAGAATGCTGACGCCAACGTCTTTTTTTCGCTCTTCAGTGCTGATATTGTTTACAAGGATGTTGACGCCAACGTCGGAAATGCTGACATCAGCATTGTTGACGTTGCCTGCGAGGATGTTGACGCCGACGGTGATGACATCGGAGATCAATATAGTTGATGTATTAAGTCATTACCAATTATTTGAATTTCACAAATCAAATAAATTAGAAATTTTATATAAAATATAAAAGGGGGAGAGCAAAAAAACAAAGGAATGTTCTACCAAAATAAAGAAACGAATATTGCATTTTATTTTTGGTAGTGAGAAACAAAGAATAACGGCGAGCAATTAAAACAAAGAATTTTCCGACGCTGACGATGCTGATTTCCTTCCTCCTCCATCTCTTATATTGCAAAAACGATGTCAGCAAATATATACCTACATAAAAATATGTATAAAAATGATGTCAGCGCTAAAAAATACACATAAAAACGATGTCATCACTAAAAAATATGCATAAAAACGATATCAGCACTAAAAAAATATGCATAAAAACGATGTCAACACTAAAAAATAAAACAATTTTTAATGATTCAAGCATATAAATATACCTATATATATAATATCCAACTAAAAACGATGTCAGCACTAAAAAATATGCATAAAAACAATGTCAACACTAAAAAATACGCATAAAAACGATGTCAGCATTAAGAAACAAACTAGTTTTGAAGAACTCAAGTATATAAATATACCTACATATATAATATCCAACTAAAAATGATGTCAACACTAAAAAATACGCATAAAAACGATGCCATCGCTAAAAAATACGTATAAAAACGATGTCAGCGCTAAAAAATACGTATAAAAACGTTGTCAGTGCTAAAAAATACTCATAAAAACGATGTCAGCACTAAAAAATACGTATAAAAACGATGTCAGCGCATAAAAATACGCATAAAAACGATGTCAACACACTCAAAAACAAAAGTTAAACCGATGGTAATCAAAATACGCAGGGTGAAGCAACTGATAAACAATTATAGATTATCAAAATACATTCCATAAACTAGTGTAGCAATAATAAACTAGCCCTTTCCAAGTTTCCAAAATTTTGGAAATCAATCACTGATAAAGTTATTGCTGGAATTTCACTGATAAACTAAACCACTACAAAAAAAAAGTACTCCATTGGTTACAAAGAGAAAGCTCAAGGAGATAGGATGAAGATGATATATGCACTGATGAAAATCTAGCTATCAATCTAACATTCACTTACCGCTACAAACCCGATCTCGCCGTCAGCACCTCCACCGCCATCTCCAAGAGCAGCGACTGCGACCTCCCCCGCCACTACGAACCCAATCTCGTCGCTAGCACCTTGCCAAGGAGTTAAAACCACCAAGGAGAGGGAGATCATTCACGCTGTCATCACAACAATGGAAGAAAAGCTACTGTTATTGAAGAAGAGCTATTTGACAAATCAACAATTGTTCCAAATCAAAAGAGCCATAAATGATTGATAGAGGATATTTACTTATGCTACTCCTGCAAGTCTATGTGAACTTCTGGAGGGTCCAAGGCAGGAGTCGAGGAGTTTGTCGGCATGAGCTTTGACATCGAAACCTATATCCGACAGCGAGATGTCAGGAGAGAAGAAGAGCGCCGAATCTGCTCTCGGCGACGTAGGCCGGGAAGCTCCAAACGTCGGTGGGGAAGGAGCGAGAATGAAGGCGGAGGATCCAGACGCTCAAAGAAAGATCCAGACCTCCCCTGCCAGCATCCAATCTCGACCCAGACGCCACGGCGAGGATGAAGGCGGAGGATCAAAGGAGATCGATAGCACTTCGTCCTCAATCGAATTGCAGCGAAATCGACAGCACCTCAATCAAACCGTAAGCGAGAACACAAATCTAGATCCAGACCTCCCCTGTCAACATTCAATCTCAACGATTCTCCTCAATCCCGATCTGATTGTTAGCAATGGAGCATCAGAGGTGGAAGAGGAGCATGGGAGGAGGAAGAGATCCGGTCAGATCTGGCTCATCGGGCGCTGACAGAGGCGGAGGAGGAAGATGAAGGCTCCTCAACCATGACATCCGGCGTCGACCTTAGAAGAGAGCGAATTTGATGCGAGATCGGAAAATTCGGCGGAAGCGGCGAGCGAATCGGAGGGATGAGAGGTGTGGGGGCGACATGGAGGCTCATCCGCAACTTCCTTCCATCCCTCGCTTCTCCTTGAAATCTTCGGTGATTCGGCAACATCAGAAATTGTCGGCGATTCCTCTAGCCATGGCGGTGGTGGTAGCGCCGCCGCTGGAACGCCAAAGGAGAAGGAGCGGGACAGAGACGGTGAGACACCAAAGGAGAAGGAGCGAGAGGGAGGGATCGAGGGTGGGCCGGTTTGGATACCAAATTAGGGTTAAAAAATATAAAATGTTTAGTTTGCTAATTTTTACAAAAACACGTATACTTCTCTAATTTGGCTGAAAATTTGCGTCTTCGGCGTAAATTTTCTCCTTTAACTATGTATGAACATTTGAAGTGTATCATTGACAAAAAGGAAAAGCTTGTGCAGGCATTTCTTTCTTTTTGGGTTTTGTTGGGAGTTGACAGTTTCTACTTTGAACCCACTATCCTTGAACAATCTATTTCTGTAGGCTTGAATCCACTCAATGAAACCATTGACAAAACAACTCGACAAAAGGGTTTTGAAAACCCTGAACTCAAGCATCCCAAGAATGAACACTATCGTCTATGGGGTGTAGAACACACAAACGTGACCTAGGAAACCGACATCAAATATGGAGTGGCCACCATTTGCACACCAACCAATAAAAAGAAGGAAAATTTTGGAAAATGCCAAATATGACCACTATTTTATTATCATTCCAAGATAAAAATATGCACATGGAATTGTTGTGGTATTGGACAAAAAAATAGATGGACTGACATTGAAACCTTATGCAAAATCGAGAACATACAAATTTTAGATCTGATGGAAACCAAATCGGGTATCCAGCCCCATGATGCCGTTTGGAAAAAAGTTGGATTTGATTCTATTTCTTTTGTGTCGGCGATTGGTCGTGCTGGAGGAATATGTGTGCTTTGGAAAAACTACCAGCTCATTGACTCTTCAGTCACTGTTATGACCAAAGAAGAACGCTTTATCACCTTAAAAATAGAAAATAAAGATAGAGGAATAACTTATGTAGTGTGCTTTGTCTACGCACCTCCCAACGAGCAAGCTAAAGTCTCGTTCTAGCCTTTCTTGACAACCTACATCCAGAGCCTGTCGATTCATATCATTCTGATGGGAGATCTTAATGAGATTCAACGTTCTAGCGAAAAGGCTGGCGGAATTGAACCACATTATACGTGCTTTGATAGATTGATTGCCTTCAAAGATCAATGTCACTTGCTGGATGTTCCGTTCTTCGGAAACAAATTCACATGGAGAAAAAACAGAACAGATGTAAACAATATCTATGAAAAACTGGACATAACTCTAGTTCAAGACCAAATACTCCAACGATACCCAAATTTAGCAACAAGAAATCATGTTTTCTTGACCTCTGACCATTGCCCAATTTCTATACAACTCCAAACAGACAATAGAACAAAGGCAAGACCTTTTAAGTTTGAAAAAATGTGGCTTTCCAGAAGAGATTATAAGAACCTAGTTGCTCAAGCACGGCGAAAAAATTTCGAAGGATCACACATGTTTAACGTTATGAAAAAAACATAGCTTTTGAAACGGCTAACTAAAGAATGGAATAAAAAGACTTTTGGAAATATCTTTAGACAACTATGAGAAACAGAAGAAAGATTACTCGAATTACAAAAGAATGATAGCCAAAGCAGGCAATCTGACAACATTAGAAAACAACAACAATTGATAAAGAAAAAGGAATAACTTCTAAACTATCATAAACTGTACTAGAGCCAAAGAGCAAAAACAAAACATTTAAAACTCTCGGATTCGAACATTGGATATCACCATAGAGTAACGTCGGGTAGACGAAACAGAAAAATCATTAGAGAGTTTAGAACACAAGAAGGTACAGAAATATCTGGCGAAGAAAACATTAGAAAAGAGATCAAAAATGACTTTGAAAAAACATTTAGACGAGAAAATATCAATGACGGATTGCTTCAAGAGTATCTGCTCCTAATAAATAATGAGATAACGACGGATGACAATAAGGAACTCACCAGAGCGGTTTCCAATCTAGAAATAAAATCAGCTTTCTTTTCTATTGGAAAAGATAAATCCCCGGGCCCGGACGGAATGAGAGCAGAATTCTATAGAAAATATTGGGACATTGTTGGACCATCAATCACAAAGGCTATTAAAGGATTTTTCAGATTAGGGAAAATGTTACACTAAATAAACCAGACTTTTATCACCCTAATTCCAAAATGCGACAACCCGACCACAACAAATAACTACAGACCAATCAGCCTATGCTCCACTATTTACAAAGCGATTGCAAAAATTCTCGTGGATAGAATGAAAAGGGTACTCGGTAAAATCATTCCCCCTCTTCAAGGAGCGTTTGTTGCAAATCGTGCGATCCAAGATAACGTTCTTATAGCTCATGAAATCTTTCACTCATTCAGAGCCAGGACTGGGAGACAAGGATGGATAGCGATAAAACTTGACATGGAAAAGGCATATGACCGAGTGGACCGGCGCTTTCTATTAGCGGTTATGGAAAATTTTGGCTTCTCCACTAAATTCCTTGGGTGGATTAAGGAATGCATCCAAACTGCTTCCTTCTCAGTGCTACTTAACGATGAACCCACTGAGACTTTTCAACCACAAAGAGGACTGGGACAAGGTGACCTGATCTCCCCCTTCCTCTTCATTATTGGGGAAGAAATATTTGCAAGAAAACTTCAACATCAATGCAATGACACAACAAACTTGATTGGCTTCAAGATGACCCCCAATGGATCTCGAATCCCTTTTCTATCCTTCACAGATGACATCATGATTTTTGCCAAAGCATCTCAGGAATCATGTGTTAAAGTTAAAAAAATTATTGATGAATATTGCCAGATATCAGGACAAAGAGTGAACTTTCATAAGTCAGTGTTCCAAGTAACTAAAGGAGTCTCTTCTAGCCAAAAACTCCATATCCAAAGTACTCTTCTTATTATGAACCAATTTGCGCTAGATAAGTACCTTGGTTGCCCGATCATTAATGACGGAGTCAACAAAGAAACCTTTGAAGATGTTAGAGGAAAAACGAAAAACCAACTAACAAAATGGAAAGCGAACACGTTGTCACAACAAGGAAGGACGATTCTCATCAAAGAAAATCTTTTGGCCAAACCAAACTATGTTATGCAAAGCTTCATGCTCCCGACAAATATACACAATGAGCTAGATAGACTAAATAGATGTTTTTTTTTGAACAAGGACCAAAAATACAAACCACTATTAGGATAGGAAAAAATATGTAAACCAAAAAAACATGGAGGCCTAGGAATCTACAAAACAAGGGACATGAACAAAGCTCTGCAAATGAAACTTCTATGGAAAATCCTTGATAAACCCCATAACCAGTGGGTTAAGAATAATTCGAGAAAAATACTTGAAGGAGGACCAAATCCGGGAATACAAGAAGAAGAAAAATACATCATGGCAATGGGCCCAACTATCTGAACTAATGGATGAGTTTTGTGCTGGACTCATATGGAAAATTGGAAATGGAAAAACGATAAAGTTTTGGAAGGACAAATGGCTAAATGATGATAGAAAACTCGAGGGACACTGCCTATCCCTCCTGATTGATGACCGAGAAAAGGTTGCTAACTATATCCTACCAAACATAACATGGAACATGGACAAGCTTCGAGAAGTACTGCCTATAGATATTGTCGAAAAAATTACAAATACAATCCTGGCTTCGCATGATTTCGAGGATAGACTTTATTGGAAACCAAGCTCTAATGGTTGGTTTTCTACATCGAGTACTCTAGAATTTATTACGAACTCTGACAACGACAATTTTGACATGTTCAGTGGGATCTGGAAAATCGACTGCCCTCTCAAGGTGAGAAATTTCCTGTGGAAAACGGTGTTGGATGGGCTACCGACCAAAGCAAGACTAAGAAACAAAGGAATACACACTCCCTTTGAGTGCGCCCTCTATGTGTCAAGGGAAAAAGATGCTATCCACCTTCTGATGGAATGCCCGACAACCTTAAGAACAATAGGCCTAATGGACAAAGCTACTGAGCGACAAATCAACTTAATCAAGCAACTTAGATCGGAGTTACCTGTGATCTTTCCCACAAACATGGCCAATATACTTTACGTTGGCTATTATTTATGACCTTGTTGGTAAGAAGAGGATGGCTGACCTTGATCTCGATTGGTGGACGGTTTGGTTCTATAGGAATCAGCTTGTTTTTTTGTCACACAAAAGGGGTCTTTGCCAATGACTTAAAAGTCTTTTTCCTGACTACGCGTCAGACATGGGCTCAGTCTAAATCTTCTAATTCCGAAGATACTATTAGGGAGCGGGTAGGATATTACGGAACAAACAGAATAGCATCCACTAGATGGAAGAGTATGACTAACCCCAAGTGAAAGGACCACTGGGGTAAGCCACCCAATAACTTCTACAAACTTAATTTTGATGGCTTTATGTGACCTTCGGGCAGCGCTTCGTATGGTTTTGCTATTCGAGATTGGGACGGAGTAATTGTCTCCATGGGTCATAGAACCTGCAACAACAATTAATTCCATCTTATTTGCAGAAGCGTTGAGTCTTAGAATGAGTGCTCTAAGAGTTAAACAACTAAATCTGAATAACATTCTTATAGAAGGGGACAACCTTGTGGTTATAAAAGCTATCCTTGGGGACTGAAAATGTTCTTGGAATATTGAGCTTTTACAATCAGACACGAAATTAGATCTATGCACGTACTCTAATGTTGTTATTTGTAATATTTTCAGGAAATCAAATGTTGTTGTAAATAGGATTGCTCGTCTTGCCTACAATATCTCTTCCGACGCTAGCCTGAAGACTGACTCGGAACTTCGCATTCTCGTCCGTAAGGACGCTCTAGGAAGGATGGCCCATGACCACCCTCCCTAATTTTTATCTTGCTTCCAAAAAAATGAAATTTTTTTAATCAGAAAGAATTAAAGCATTTTATAGACTTTTAAAATACTTTGAAAATTTTGCAAATAATTCACAAAATGTTTGACCTAATTTCACATGAACAATGTGTCAATTATTTTAAATATGAAAAGAAAAGAATTAATGTCATTCTTACAATCTTTATCTACGATGAAAGAAAGATATCTTCTAAAATCGATTAACAAACAAGGCAAACACCCCACACCCCACAAGATTCAAAATAATTCCGAGAAAACTGATAGAGCTACCCCACACCCCCATAGGATTCAAAGACTTCTCAATTTCAAGAATATCGGTAAGCTACAAGATATGCCGAAAATAAGTAACAAATTTAAGCAAAGAAAAAACAACATAGATATAAACAGCACATACAAGAAACTTGATAGAGTCCTGGTACAAAACTAGGTTATCCAGTTCTTCCCAGATCTACAGACAAAAAATTACGCTTTACCAACTCATACCATTTCCTCATTGTGTTTCAACTAAATGATAATCAACCCTTTAAAGCCCTTCTTTAAGTTTGAAAAGATATGGACACAACAAGTAGACTTTAGAAATATAGTAACACAAGCTTGACGCACAAACTATCATGGATCAACAATGTACCAACTAGCATACAAGACACAAATCCTAAAACTAAATGCAAAAAAATAGATCAAAATGACATTTGGCAACATCTTCTCACGATTATAATAGGAAGAGGACTTGCAATTGCAGCTACAATGTACAGTCCCGTTAAATACTATAGCAAACAAACAAAGAAGACTGATCAGGGAAAAAAAAAACTCCTCCTTTTCCAAACTAATTCGTTAGGACATCGAGATAAAACGAAAGGAGGAGAAGCAAGATGATCAAAGAAATAAAAACAACAAGGGAACAATAATAATAGGTGAGGAAAATAAAATATGTGAAATCTGCGCAATGACTTTTTAAAAAGATTTAAGAAATGAGCACTTAACAATAATCTCTTTTCGAAATATTTGAACCTCATAAATACATAAATAACAAAGCTAACAACATTGAACTAACAAGGCATGCCATGAATAGAGAAGTAAAAATGTGAATTTCAATATTGAAAATAACAAATTAATCATTGGGGTTAGATGAGATAACGACTGGATTATTAAAAAAAAAAATATTATGGAATAGTGGGACCCTATGTACCAAAGCAATTAAAATTTTCTTCTCAATAGAAAAACTCCTAAAACTGATCAATTTCATCACACTCCTTCCAAAATGTGAAAAACCTACAACAAAAAATAACTATGGGTCCATTTAGTTTTTTTTCAACAATATATAAAACGATCTCCAAAATTATAACAAAAAGGATGAAGGTAGTAACCGGGAAGCTGATTCATCCGTTGCAAGGAGCTTTCGCTTCTAACAAAGTATTGTAAATTTATAATACTTTCTCTGTTAATTAAAACATGTCATTTACTATTCATGCATGTTTTATTATAATGATAAAAACTATACTCCGTATAAAATATCTAGCATATACTCGTGGCTCATTCTTTTTTAAAAGGATTGCTATTGCTTTAATATTGTAGAGGATTGAAGGACAAGTGATAATGGTCTTGGTCGCATAGAATAGACGGATGACCTACTATCCGTAGGTAAAATCATACCGTGATCTATACACGTGGCTCATTCCTTTTTAAAAGAATTGATATTGCTTTAATATTGTAGAGGATTATAGGACAAGTGGTACTGGTCTTAGTCGCGTAGAATAGATGGATGACCTATTATCCACAAGTAAATGTATTAATTCGAAAGATTTGCATTTTTTAATGTGCATCTCATGAGACATTTATAGAGAAAGATATAACTCAACCTTGACTTGACTTTATCATTTTCAATTATTTAGGACACAACTCATGAAAACAATAATAATATCATCGAGGACCACCACAACAAACTTGTCTAGATACTCATGAAAACCCATCTCTATCAAATCCATAAATACAGATGGACATTGGTCAAACCAAACGGCATAAATACGAACTCATAATGTCTGAATCTCATCTTATAGCATGCATTCAGGTAGGCATAATAGGTTTCATTTAGCTTGGTTTAATGTACATATTGCATAATTTGGTTCGCATTTTGCATTTATACTTTTATGTCGATGGAGTTCAGACTCTACACATTTTTATTGACTATTTTATGTAAAAGTGGATTCAAGGAGGAGATTTGGGTTGATAGCGCATTGATTGAGAGAGTCAAGTTGATCTAAGGAGCTTAATGAAGATCTAAAGAAGTCTTGAGAAGAAGAAGAGAGCATAAACAAAGAACAAGTCAACAAAAGTTGTCGCCCGACAAATCGGTATCGCACTTTTTGGAGGCCTCGGTTGTCCAACTGATTATTATGATTATGCGTTAGAAATCTTTTTCTGAGAGATACAACTTCTATGTTAATTTTGAGCCCACATTCAGAAAGCAAAATTAGAGTGCAAAAGGTTTTCTGTGGGCATGGCAACCTTGTCGTGACTGCAAATTTGGACACCACCAAAAATCCGTGTTTTGTTTAATCCGAATCCTAAATAGGTTTTTATCTATACACTTTTGACAATTAAGAAAACCCTAGAGGGAGCCTCTATGGCCATGAAGTGCTAAACTCTTTCGTTTCGTCTATGAGATGAAACTTTCATTTGCATCAAGTTGTGAGATTTCTATTCTTATTATATTCTTATTGATTCTTATTGATTATGTTGTGTTTATTACTAAATATTGTTGATTTCTAAGGGCTTGAGAAACTATTTAAGATTATTGCTAAAATTTTGTAGATTCCTTAGAGCGAACCTTAAAATGAAAAAACCATGCATTTACATCATCAAATCATTGCCCAATTATGACATAATTGAATAACTCGAACAATAAAAAGCACAACCATTTAAAATTGAAAAAAATGTGGTTGAAAAGAGAAGACTATAGAAACCTTGTGAAACAAGCATGGAGAACACAAAATCTAGGATCTAAGATGTTTAATCTGGTCAAAAAGACGCAAAGCCTAAAAGGAAAAACGAAAGAATGGAACAAAAAACCTAAAGGAGATAGATGAACAATTAATAGCAATGCAAACGAAAAGGTAGTCAAACCAATCCCAAAACAAAATAAAAAACAAACATAGAATAATCCAGAAAAGAGAAAGCATCCTTAATTATTATAAATAATACTGGAGTCAGAGGGCGAAAACAAAACATTTAAAACTTTCAGATATAAACTCTGGCTATTTCCGTTGAGTTTCATCCGGAGATCCTAAACATGGAAGGCCAACTAGTAATCAGAGAAGAAGACATCAAAACAGAAATCAAAGACAACTTTATCACGAGATTTAAAAAAGTACTATTTGATGAGGAAGTATTAAACACTTATTTAATCCTGATTAGTAATGAGGTACGTGAAGGGGACAACAATAAACTGATACGATCAATTACGAATCAAGAATTTAAAAACGCTATATTTAATATAGGGATAGACAAATCACCAAGCCCAGATGGAATGACAAAAAAATTCTACCAAAAATATCGGGACATAATCGGACCCATGATGACAAGAGCAATAAAAGAATTTTTCCAGTGAAAAAGAATCTTCAAACAACTAAATCAGACTTTCATGCTTCTTTACTGTCTCCTGTTGTTGCAGGAGGATGTTCAAGTATGAAATAAATATAAAATATAGATCAGACTGACTTCCTTGTCTCAACAAATAAATACAAGACTTCCTCCCGTTGTAGTAGAAGATTGTCAGGATCGATCCACGAGGAAGCGTGTTAGCGAATCTGAGGTAGCGGGAAGATCTCAACGAAATCGACCAGAAGATTCCTCGATATCGAGTAAAGTACTCGAAATCGACTAACCTGTCGAGTAAAACAGAAAGCAAAAACGAAACAGAAAATGAAAACCAACAGAAACAACTTGACTTCGACAAATCAACTCGACATCGACAAGATACCTCGATGTCGACCAAATTTCCCCGAGATCGAGTAACTCAGAAACTAAAATTGCAACTTTTCACAACACAAAACACGATTTTCGATGAAATAAATCAATAAACTACAGACTTCCAAGGTCAAGGTTTCAACACCACAACGATAACCATGTAAAACAACACATAAAGGCATAAAAGATCATGCTTTTCCTCAAATAACTTTCGTTATTAACAAATAGGAAGATAGAGGCTTTCGCATAAACCCTAATTGTTACTAACCCTTTTTTCACATAATTAACCCAAGTTGTATTAAGATCACTTTCGCTTCAATAACACAAACAAGGATCACCTTCAACTTTCGCAAAAGAATCATGCTCATAGGGATAGAAGACGAATTGCATAAAAAGCTTGTACCTTTATCGCATCACCTCACATGGCTACCGTCGGGCTCACCCCGACCGTAGAAGTGGAGTGACTACTCGCTCTTCATCATGAATAAACTCATCAAAGATTTCAGGAAAATAAATTGCATTAAAATAAAACTAAAAAGAAAGCTTACAACCGAACAAGCCAAATCCGCTCTCGCCTTTCCACCTTGCTCTCGCCACAAGCTCTCTCTCTCTCTCTCTCTCTCTCTCTCTCTCTCTCTCTCTCTCTATGTAACTAATTTTTCTCCTTCTCTAGAATTGAATTGTATGATTGAATGAATAAAAACCAGCCCTATAGGCTTTATTTATAGGCTTCCAATCCTAGCTATTCTAGGAAATAAATTATATCTATATCTATATATATCTATCTAATAACATTAAGATAAAACATGGAAATAAATAATTATATCTAAAAGGAAATAAAGCTAAAGTGGATAGATCTTCCTTCTCCTTGATAGAACTTGATGTATCTTGATAGAATATCTCGAATCTTGGCTTGCAAGTAACCTCTTAGGCTTGGATTTCTCCTCGTACTCGACTCGGACTTTATGCAATTTTCCTTGACATCGAGTAAGTTCCTCGACGTCGAGTAAGGTCTTCACTTCTCGGATTGTACTCGATCTCGGCCATCGTCTGGGCTCGTCGAGTTTCCTCGACATCGACCAAATTTGGTCGACGTCGACTAAGTGTGGCTCCTTGAGTGGCTCCTGCTCAGCTCGTGCTCGATCTCGTCCTCTGGAGAAGTTGTCGAGTAAAATTTTGGTCGATGGTCGACTTCGAGTAACTCTGTCGCTTTCAACATCCTGCTCTGTTCTTCAAATGCACTTTCCCGAGTCCTCGTTTGTCGGATTGACGCATATGAGCATGCATTGGAAAACTCTTTTTGAGGGGTACAACTCTCATGAAGACATCAAAGCTTGATTCAGAATGATGAATACCGAAAAATGGCCTTTTCTCCAGCTGCACCATCCTTAGCTTCTTCATGGGTTTCCTTTAAGCTCCAAAGTGCGTCCGATTTCTGCGAAATATAACAAAAACTTGTGTAGACCTCCATATATTGAAAATAAACATAAACTACACAAATTATGTATTATTCTAACCCAAATGCATGAAATGCATGCAGAACTCGATATAAAAGATAGCATAAAACATGGCAAATTAGGTTCACATCAAATACCCCATACTTAAGCTTGCTTGTCCTAAAGCAATACTTTTAATTGCCATTCAGGTGAAGAAATCAAAACTCTCAACATATTATATTCATTGTCATATGTCCCTGCAATCAATTACCATCCTCGAAAAGGTACTAGTGTCACAAATCCATGCACGTGCAATTAAAAAGCAACATCTACTCACAAAAGGAGGGTTATGCAAAAACATCCATAAGTGACAAAGCATTAATAATCAAGAGTACTTTAATTAAGCTCAATAAGAAGTAGATTGGTAAAAGGCTAAAGGTGGGCAATGTTTGGCAATGTGGTGTTAATAATCCGGGGAAATGGAGTATTTCCCAAACTGAATTTCCACATTCCTTCTTCATAAGATTCATCACCTTTCATAATGCCTTTATCAATGATAATGCTTTTATCTCTCTAACCTCAGCACTGCCTTCTCGCGAGTCGCAAACATGGGTGTCATGAATGCCCCCGGATACTTAGTGCTTTGGACTCCTCACATGTGTGTCCCATCTCACTGAACTATTATCTCAGTGAGCAGGGTCGATCTACCTTTATCTCCTGAGGTGATCGGATTTTCTTTCACTCATTAAATTTTCCATATATTTCAAAAAAATTTCTACCAAACTCCAATAATGATAACAACAACACAAACACCATATAACAATCTCCATAATGTAACGTCATTCTCAACATAATCCCCGGATAAGGTAAAGAATGGCAATATTTAGCACATGTGGAGCAATAATTGAAATAAGGCATAATATGGCTTTGTGATGCATAAGCATAGGTAAAGGCTAGGATATAACAATATGAGCATTATATGGAAATTATAAAGTCCTCCATCATCTTATTATGCAACATGTCAAAAGCAACATCAAATTTTACCTCCTTTCATGGTTTTCATCAAAATATGCACTTCATTGTGACTTCCCTTTACTAGGCAATTTCATGCTATATCTCTAATGAATCTAATTTTGCATCGTCGAGTTCAATATTAAACTTCCATGAAATTTATCAAAAAAAAATTCAATGGGGGTCATTTTTATAAACTTTGGAAAACATGCATATAAGCACATAAATAAAATATGAAATCCAAAGTAGCCATGTATAAGCAATTCAAGAATTAAACTTTAAATATGCACGCAAAATGCCAAATATGGTCAAATATGCACAAAGTAAGCCTTTCCCCCACCCCATACTTAAACATTACAGTGTCATCACTATATAAAAAATAAGGGTAAAGAAAGAAACTCACTAGACAGATGTGCAGGACGTCGTAATCGAGTGCAAATGTTGCTGTTGTCCTGGTCGACATCGACAAGGGGCTGGTCGATTTCGAGAAGATTGGCCGATGTCGACCTAACTTGTTGCCTCCAGGGTGGCCTTTTCGACCACAGGCTCCTTTCTGCTCGATATGCGTGGTCGGTGTCGAGGAGTTCTACATGACGTCGAGTAGATCTGCAGCTTCTCTTACCTGCAAGATTCATTAGACGGAAAATATCCACAATAGAGAAACTTAAAAACAATGTCCAAAACCAAAAACCAAAAACAAACATGTCTAAAAATCCCAAAAAGTAATTGTCTATTTACAAGCTCTAGATTTTATAGTCGCTAGGCCGACTTCTTCATTAAGCATTAGCCTGGCTCATCTTTGTCCGGAGGTATAGGTGGATCTGGTGGTTCCTCAGGTGGTGGGAAGCGTGGGATGTCATCCGGGGGCATCGTATGAAGAAGCTTAAACCTCCCCGAGTGAACGCTCCATGGCTCCACCCATTCATCTTCCCTGGCTCGAACTAGCATGTATAAGGGAAGATATAAAGAAAATATACATACCTCATCATCATACCTCTTCCGCTCCATATGTTGATTTGGTTGTGTATCTCCACCACAGCAGAACGGTGGAGAGGGAAGAGATATTTCCTCTTCATCATGCAGTTTCATGCCACTTTGCTAGGACCCCATACTTGAATATGAACATCGGTTGCTCAAAATCATCGGGGATAGCCTTCACCTTGTAAGGTAAAAGCGATCTTGGAATGCCCTGGTCAACAATGTCCAACTTCTTCTCTTCTAGTGCTATTTCGCCTTGGGATCCTTCATATGATTCATCAACAATAGGTAGCAAAGTAGGAATGAAATTCGAGGAAGGACATACCTGGTTGTCGACATTGAGTGGGTCAATTGGCTCGTCAGGAGGAGGGCATGTTCCTTTAGACTGAATGGAAGCCTCAAGCCTTCGGATTTCGTCTTCCAGTCGAGCTATTTCCCTTAATCGTGCCTCCGCCATTGCAATCCTATTTCTCTGTCTCAAATCTTGAAACCATTCTTCCCATGCAGGATTCCTTTCGACAAAGTCTTCCATCTTTGTACCTAAGCTTTGAAATCACAATCAAGAACACAAATTAGTGGCAAAGCTTGGCACCTAGTTGGTACCGGTGAGGTAGGTGGTGGTAGGGTATGTGATAGGGTAAGAAAAAGCGATGGCCTTTTCTGAACCTTAAACACAATTAAACTAGGCGCGATTGATATCTCCCCGGCAACGGCGCCAATTTGTTGTTGAAGGAGGATGGTCAAGTATGAAATAAATATAAAATATAGATCAGACTGACTTCCCTGTTTCAGCAAATAAATACAAGACTTCCTCCCGTTGTAATAAAAGGTTGTCAGGATCAATCCACGAGGAAGCGTGTCAGCGAATCTGAGGTAGCGGGAAGATCTCAGCGAAATCGACCAGAAGATTCCTCGATATCGAGTAAAGTACTCGAAATCGATTAACCTGTCGAGTAAAACATAAAGCAAAAACGAAACAGAAAACAAAAACCAACAGAAACAACTCGACTTCGACAAATCAACTCGACATCGACAAGATACCTTGATGTCGACCAAATTTCCCCGAGATCGAGTAACTCAGAAACTAAAATTGCAACTTTTCGCAACACAGAACACAATTTTCGATGAAATAAATCAATAACCTAAAGACTTCCAAGGTCAGGGTTTCAACACCACAATGATAACCATGTAAAATAACACATAAAGGCATAAAAGATCATGCTTTTCATCAAATAACTTTCGTTAGTAACAAATAGGAAGATAGATGCTTTCGCATAAACCCTAATTGTTACTAACCCTTTTTTCACACAATTAACCCAAGTTGTATTAAGATCACTTTCGCTTCAATAACACAAACAAGGATCACCTTCAACTTTCGCAAAAGAATCATGCTCATAGGGATAGAAGACGAATTGCATAAAAAGCTTGTACCTTTACCGCATCACCTCACATGGCTACCGTCGGGCTCACCCCGACCCTAGAAGTGGGGTGACTACTCGCTCTTCATCATGAATAAACTCATCAATGATTTCAGGAAAATAAATTGCATTAAAATAAAACTAAAAAGAAAGCTTACAACCCAACAAGCCAAATCCGCTCTCGCCTTTCCACCTTGCTCTCGCCACAAGCTCTCTCTCTCTCTCTCTCTCTATGTAACTAATTCTTCTCCTTCCCTAGAATTGAATTGTATGATTGAATGAATAAAAACCAGCCCTATAGGCTTTATTTATAGGCTTCCAATCCTAGCTATTCTAGGAAATAAATTATATCTATATGTATATTTATCTATCTAATAACATTAAGATAAAACATGGAAATAAATAATTATATCTAAAAAGAAATAAAGCTAAAGTGGATAGATCTTCCTTCTCCTTGATAGAACTTGATGTATCTTGATAGAATATCTCGAATCTTGGCTTGCAAGTAACCTCTTAGGCTCGGATTTCTGCTCGTACTCGACTCGGACTTTCTGGAATTTTCTTCGACATCGAGTAAGTTCCTCGACGTCGAGTAAGGTTTTCACTTCTCAGATTGTACTCGATCTCGGCTATCGTCTGGGCTCGTCGAGTTTCCTCGACATCGACCAAATTTGGTCGACGTCGACTAAGTGTGGCTCCTTGAGTGGCTCCTGCTCAGCTCGTGCTCGATCTCGTCCTCTGGAGCAGTTGTCGAGTAAAATTTTGGTCGATGTCGATCAGTTTGGTCGACTTCGAGTAACTCTGTCGCTTTCAGCATCCTGCTCCGTTCTTGAAACGCACTTTTCCGAGTCCTCGTTTGTCGGATTCACGCATATGAGCATGCATTGGAAAGCTCTTTTTGAGGGATACAACTTTCATGAAGACATCAAAGATTGATTCAGAATGATGAATACCGAAAAATGACATTTTCTCCAGCTGCACCATCCTTAGCTTCTTCATGGGTTTCCTTTAAGCTCCAAAGTGCGTCCGATTTCTGCAAAATATAACAAAAACTTGTGTAGACCTCCATATATTGCAAATAAACATAAACTACGCAAATTATGTATTATTCTAACCCAAATGCATGAAATGCATGCAGAACTCGATATAAAAGATAGTATAAAACATGGCAAATTATGCTTAAATCATCTCCCTTTCCTTCTGGGTGGCCTGTTTCCATGTGGTTTTAGTGTCCTATTGTTCTGGGTCTTTTGGAAGCACTCTCTCGACTTGTTCGGGAAAAGAGTGTGTACATCCTGACCCCCTAGACCCCGCTTAATCGCGGGATTACAGGAATATTGTTGTTGTTGTTGTTGACTAAAACCGGTGATCAGTTTTCTGATACATCATTTACAAAGAGCATTTGTATCTGAAAGAGCCATTCAAAATTGGACATGGAAAAATTATACGATAGAGCTGAATGGATTGATGACAATAAAACTAGACATGGAAAAATCATACGATATAGCTGAATGAGACTTTCTGAATAAAGTTCTAGGAAATTTTGGATTTTCCCTCAAATTTCCAAAATTGGATAGAGTAGTGCGCCAAAACAATTTCATTTTCAATCTTGATCAATGAAGGGCAACATAATCTTTCAACCCAGAAAAAGGACTACGACAAGGTGATCCACTATTACCCCTCCTATTTATACTAGGAGTATAAATACTGGTGAGAAAGCTACAACAAATAAGCAATAATATAGAAGATAATATAGAATTCAATGTCAAGAGAGAGGGACAGAGAATTACTTTTGCAGATGGCATGATGATATTCACCCAAACGAACCAGAAGAATGCACATGCAGTAAGTGAAGAGAGACATCGACAGATATTGCGCAACATCAGGACAACAAGTTAACTTTCATAAATAAGCATTTCAAACGACACCCAATGTGACCAATGTACAAAAACAAAGCATCTTGCACACAATCTAACATAACATATCAAAATAGACTTTAGAAATATATGGGTTGCCCAATCATAAATGGTAAAGTGAACAAGGCAACATTTGAAGAAACCGTTTGTAAAACCAGAAATCAACCGAGTAAATAGCGAACAAATGCACACTTACAAGAAGAAAGAACAACACTCATCAGATCAAATCTAGAGGCAAAACCAAATTTTATAATGCAGAACTTCATGTTACCGCATGAGACACATAAAGAACTAGACCAAACAAATAGATCATTTTTCTAAAATAAAGACAATTATTAAAAACCGTTTATTGGATGGGACAAAATATGCAAAAGAGAAGAAGGTGGTGGAGCAGAAATACACAAAACCAAAGATGTAAACAAAGCACTACAAATGAAACTAATATGTAAACATTTGAAGAAACCGTTTGTAAAACCAGAAATCAACCGAGTAAATAGCGAGCAAATGCACACTTACAAGAAGAAAAAACAACACTCATCAGATCAAATCTAGAGGCAAAACCAAATTTTATAATGCAGAACTTCATATTACCGCATGAGACACATAAAGAACTAGACCAAACAAATAGATCATTTTTCTAAAATAAAGACAATTATTAAAAACCGCTTATTGGATGGGACAAAATATGCAAAAGAAAAGAAGGTGGTGGAGCAGAAATACACAAAACCAAAGATGTAAACAAAGCACTACAAATGAAACTAATGTGAAAAATACTCGTTGAATCGGAAAATCCATGGGTCCACACGATACAACACAAATATGTAAAAGATATGGAC
The DNA here is from genome assembly GCA_963922045.1 of Persicaria maculosa. Lineage (NCBI taxonomy): Eukaryota > Viridiplantae > Streptophyta > Magnoliopsida > Caryophyllales > Polygonaceae > Persicaria > Persicaria maculosa. The sequence goes on from OY998253.1 coordinate 54,533,001, forward strand.
ATACTAAACTACCAAAGATCGGGGAACAACTCATGACAATGGTTGAAATTAATGTCTATAAAAGACGAATTCAGTAAGGGAATTATCTAGCAAATTGGAATTTCATTTGGAAACGATATATGGATGGAATCCCTACCAAAACCAGATTGGCGAACAAAGGTGTTGCAATCCCTACAAGATGTGAACTGTGGGACCAGACCGAAGAAACCCTGAATCACTTATTCTTTAAATTCAACCACATTTTAGAACGTGCAAGAAAAATTGACCTGACAATTGAACAAATCCTTCAAGGTATGTATATAAGTGATATGAACATCAAAGAAAATATAAAGGAAAATTTTGAAAAACTGAACGACAAACAGAAAACATCATTATCCACTACTTGGTGGTGCATATGGACAAATAAAAATATAAAGATCTTCGACCACATCAACTCCACATCGATTCTAATATGGAAGCCTTTACAAAGCAAACAATATGAAATTGGGATAAGACTACTAGCATGGGTGACAAATACTAGGCTAGCGCTAAAGACCCAACTATGACTAGAAAGAAATGAAACATGCGATGGGATAAACCACCGACATGAACCCGTAAAATAAACTTTGATGGCAGTAGCAGAGGCAGTGACACATCAATAATAGGGTATATCATCCGCGACCACTAAAGAGAACCAATATTTATAGGAGGGGCACATATTGTCCAGAAGAGTGCTCTGATTTCGAAAGCGTTGGGACTCAAGATGGATCTTCTTAAGCCAAGGGATTTAGGACTACTGCGTTTGTAGATCGAGGATGACAACTATACCATCATCAACATCCTAAATGGTTGCTGATCCTGACCTTCAGAGTTTGAGATCCTGATTATCGAGATTCTTCTCATTCTCCGGCAGTTCGAAGTGGTATAGATCCATCATATCTATAGGAAAGTCAACAAGTGCGCTAGTCATGTTGTCGAACTCTTTTAGTCAACTTCTTCACCTGAACCCCTTCAGGATAGTGAGCTTGGTATTTACATCCGTAAAGATGTTATTGGGTGGTGGTCTAAGAGATGTAGTCCCTCCCAAATTTTTACCTTACAAAGAAAAAAAATCAATCTTATCAATAACTTCGCTCTAATACAAAATTTACAACATAATTTTTTTTTGATACATGTAAGGGTTTGGACGAGGTAGGGGTGTTGTTCGAGCCGAACGAGCCGATGTTCAAGCTTGGTTCATTTGATAAACGAGCTAGCTCAATCCGAGCCGAGCATAATTTCTAAACGAGCTTTTTTTTCTGTTCAAGTTTGACTTGTTTTAGTAAATGAACGAGCTCGAGCCGAACTTTTTTCGATCTTTAAGTAGTTTTACTTGGTTATAGCATATTAACTTAAAGGAAATTTTAGAAATTCCATAAAACTCGAGCTATTTGAGCCTAAATCAAATGAGCCAAGTTTTTCAACCGAGCTTAAAATCATGTTCAAGCTCAACTTGTTTAGATAAGTGAACGAGCTCGAGTTGAGCTTTTTTAGAGTCGAACTCGAGCTGTTCAGTACAAAACCACCACACAAGAGCATCCTTGTGGATGAGAATACAGAGATGTCTATGTAGTTGAGCATTTGGTGAGGCGTCAGACTGGAAGAGGCGTGAGATGTGGTCGGCGACTCGGTGCATCTGTTAATCTCCTGAAAGCAATGCGAGAGGCTAACATGCTTAAAGGATTAGAGCAATAGGAGAATGTCCGCCGTGAGTATCTCAATTTCCGATGAGCAGGACCAACATCCATTGATTGAGTTGATAACATTTAAGCTATCACCTTCAATGTGGATACTGAACAAACCCAACTCTTTCACCATTTGGATGCCCAAAAGAAGTATAACTTCAGTCATGAGCGATGACCTGAGTGTAAGTTTTCTGCATTTGCAGCCAATCAACGAATCTGTGTGGTTGTGAATGATGAAACCCACACTAGAAGTACTAGAGTAGTTTTATTACCATCAAAATTTATTTTGAATGTTCCTTCTTGTGGTTTATTCCATCGCATATGTCGTTTCTTCCGGGTTTATGTTCGTTTTGTGTTTAATGTTTGGTTTATCCAAATGTTTCGTTTTTTCCCTCAATTCATGATTGTTTGTCTAGTCATGTTTTCCATGTTTTGGATTATCTCGATGGTTTCATTGTCGAAGATTTTCTTATTTCGAGATGTTCAAAGGCACCGCTATGCAATCATCATTTTTTTCCTTTGTTCTGGAGATATTGTTTCAAATATTATTGTCATAATTCTCTGTACGAGGTTTCTACTAATGTAGCACTGAGTAAATATGTGTGGTTGTTGAGAGAATGAGAGATGTGAAGAGACCAAAAGAGTCCCACATCGACAATATGAACAAAGAAGCCTTAGTATATAAGCTGCCAATTGGTTTTATGATGGAACCCCGCTCGGCTTATGTGCTAGGCTATATGCGCATGGGCGCACGTGTGCACACGACCCCCGATCCCGAGTCCCAACGGACTTTCAGTATGGTATCGGAGCGGAAAAGTCAAACGGCCCGACTCTCGATCCTGGGCTAGCTAAAAAGAGAATGAGATGCTAGACCCGATGTCCAAGTGACAACTAGAGGCGAAAAACGACCCTAGTTGCACTTGCGGGGGCGTGTTGAGAGAATGAGGGATGTGAAGAGATCAAAAGAGTCCCACATCGACAATATGAACAAAGAAGCCTTAGTATATAAGCTAGTGGGTTACTCCTTCTATTGCCAATTGGTTTTAGGATGGAACCCCGCTCGGCTTATGTGCTAGGCTATATGCGCATGGGCGCACGTGTGCACACGACCCCCGATCCCGAGTCCCAACGGACTTTCAGTAGTGGTGGAGACTCTTGCATGCATCACATAGGTTGCATGTGGAAGGGAGGACCACTCCTTTGACGGTTAGTCTAGTTTTTGTTGGGATACCGTACAATTTCTATAAAAAGTTCTTTATTTTTTAGTAGGGGTGTTATGTGAACACGAGTAGCTCGGATTCGACTCGTACTCGCTCGATAAAAACTCGACTCGAGCTCGTTCATTTTCTAAACGAGCCGAGTATGAGCACATTTTTAAGCTCGGTCCAAAGCTCGGCTCGTTCGAATTAAACTCGAATAGCTCGAATTATATGAAATTCCTAAAATTTTCTTTAAATTACTATATAATAAGCAAGTAAAACTGCCTAAAGCTCGAAAAAAGCTCGGCTCGAGCTCGTTCATTTCCTAAACGAGCCGAGTATGAGCACATTTTTAAGCTCGAGTCAAAATTTAGGCTCGGCTCGAGCTCGTTCATATTATAAATGAACTGAATATGAACAAACAATACTCGGCTCGTTCGGCTTGAATAACAGCCCTATTTTTTAGGTCATGTTTATTGTCCAAAATTCCAAATCCATGCCATTTTGGATGGTTTGATTCTGTTGTTTTGAACCCACACTGGCGATGCACTGAACCATCTAGATTTACAACATAATGATAATGATGATAAGCTGTGAAGAAATTAAACAAATTTGCGGTCAAAATAGATTTATCAAGCACTGTGGAATCAATAGGTGATAGAAAAACACAAGGACGAGGATAGAGCGTTGACGTGTGTTAATTCATGGCATCCACCTTCCAATTGTGGTAGAGCGCAGGAAGAAGCCATGGACTTGTCTAATAAGGAAACTGCACCCCCTCGACCTTTTCAATCCATCTTCTGACCCCAGAGAAAAAAGGGTGTCGTACTGGTTTTCCTTCAACTGAAGCAAATCCAACAAAAGTTGAATTTAGTTCAGTTTCAAGTTATCATCACATCCAACAACAGATACAGTCCCCTCAGTAACCACCGAACCACTCACCCACCAAACATCCAACCCACCCAGGAAGCTGGGGACCTGTTTCTTGTTCGATTTCCATAATTTCGCTCCATCCTGACAAATTCAATTCGTGGTTGATAGAGGGAACGAAAGGAGGCAGAAATGTTTAGTGACGTGTCGACTTGCAACACATACAACTACTCGGACGCGCTCTACTGGGACTCTCGGTACATCCAGGAGGCAGGTTCCTTTGACTGGTACCAGCGCTACTCCGCACTTCGCCCCTTTGTCCGCAAGTACGTCCCTACCTCCTCCCGCGTTCTCATGGTTGGTTGTGGCAATGCTGGTATGCCCTAATTGCTTCTTCCCCTCTTCTTCCCACGTGTTTGAGTTTCGATTTGACTTGATTTGATTGGGGTGTTTCCCAACTTTCAATTCTAGGGTTTCTGTGATGGTGGTGGGTTGAAATGGGCAGTGCTTGATTTGGTTTTAATGGGACTTGTTGATGTTTATTTAAAGCTGTGTGAATTTTGGCATTGACTTCCTGAAACAGAGAAATTAGAAGTTTCCATGGTGGGCAGGTTTGTCCTCTCACCAATGTAATAGTTTTGAGCTCTAAAGAAGAGTTACTTTGTCCTCTCCAATTGGGGTCTTTTAGGAACTTTATTACCACTAAAGGTTACTGTTTAGTGATGTGAAATTTAATCTTGTCATGCTAAGGCATTTTGTGGATAATGTTGGCTGGTTTGTCACATATTGCCCTTGTTATGGTGGGATTGTGTTCTTTTTGTAAAGTTGGGGCTGCAGTTTTGAAGATCTTGTTATTTTCTGTTCTCTTCTTGCCTGGGATTCACTGATATGATCTGCTTGAGCTAGTTATGTCCGAGGACATGGTGAAGGATGGATACGAAGAGATAATGAACATTGACATTTCATCTGTGGCAATAGAAATGATGAGAAGAAAGTACGAGCATATTCCTCAGCTGAAGTGTATCCCACATGTACTTTATTCTTGATCTGTTTTGCCTCACTTTTCTTGTCTTGTTGGGTGGCATTCCTTGACATATATGAGTAGACTTGCAAATGGATGTTAGGGATATGAGCTTTTTCCCAGATGATTCGTTTGACAGTGTGATTGATAAAGGTATTTTCATCCTGCTTGCACTATTTCAGAATTAGTGACCGCTGGTGACTTTTGCCAGATGGATCACTTGACCTTTTTATTGGTAAAATTTATTTTTAAGAATTTGTAAACTGATCTCTGGTGTATTTGGTAACTTTACATGGATGAACTTGCATTCATGGGCCATCTACTTTGTATCATAGGAACTCTCGATTCATTGATGGTAAAATACTTCATCTCTGATGATTCTAATAGATACTGTAGTTGTTTTTATCATTTTCTGATATTCCATGTGGTTTTTATGTCTTCCTAGTGCGGTGCGGATGCTCCAATAAGTTCGGCTCGGATGCTAGGGGAAGTCAGCAGGTTTACCTTTGTAATCTTTTGAAACTTGATGGCCTTCTTGTACAATCATGCACACTTTTTGAACTCCTGTTATGAGTTTTCTGCTCTAAACTTGCTTGATTGTGCTAGCAGGCTTTTGAAACCAGGCGGGTCTTACATAATGGTAATTATACACCTGCAATTGGAGTTGCTTTTAGTTTATCAATTCCACCTCAAGTATTTATAGCTTATCATTAGGTATATATTGTTTTTAACAGATTACTTATGGTGATCCTACAGTAAGGATGCCTCATTTGAAGAGACCGGTGTTTAGCTGGATAGTTTCATTGTACATCATACGTAAGATTCCTTCACCTTTTGTTGTATATATTAGATCTTTCCTTATCCTCTGCCTTTCTCTCCATGTTTCAGTTTTGCAGTTTATATGATATATTTATCTTCCTAATTCTCAATCAACAGTTGGGTTTAGAGTAGACACCCAGATATAGTTGACAGAGGTGAAATCGAGAATAAACACAATTTTGATTGAACTCACAAAAGTAAACCCAAGAAATACATGGACACAATCTCACGGAACCAAAAGGGTAACCACTGAGCCACCAGATGAGGATGAACCTCATAACTGGCCACTAGAGAGAGCCAAGCTCAACTAGCCGAAGCAAAAGCCTTAAAAATGATCTCTAATTGATAACTGAATCTGCGGCGCTGTATTTATGCTCCTTCCTATCTCTTAGAGTCCTAGGTGACCACACTGGCACCCTAACAAATCCCCTCAGAAGGTGCAAGTCCAACTCACTGCATTCTAGATATATTCCATCCAGCCCATGTACTTGTACTTGTACCTACTAAGTCATCATAATCCATGTACGTAAATAGTTTATGTTGTGAATTACCTTTGTATCACTGTCCTGATAAATTAGTATGGTATTTCCTTGAAAGTGTTCTGATTTCTTTTTAACTTTTATCTGCTATTGTTTGGATCATCATGGGTAGCTCATTTCCCGTTGATTGTGGTGAAAATAATTACTCTGCGGTAGATGTGGATCGATGCCGTGTGAGCATGCTAATTTATTACTTTGCTCATGTATCAAGTTCAAATGTAAGGGTCAAATCCAAAAGTTGTGTCACACTTTGGCACTTTGCTATAAAAGTTAATTTCTTATAGCTAGTATTTTAGATTCTCTTTGCTTTACTTGATTAAGATAATCATAAGACCAGCCTCTTGGCAGTGCCAGCGCAAAGTCATTTCTCTGTTCAAATCGCTTATGCATGTGTAAATTCATGGAGAATGATGATAGAAGTTGTGAGCTATCATTTGACTTTTTCTAAAGAGTATTTAGAAACTGGCTTTGCAGTTCGATTTATTTAAAGGAAGATGTAAAGTGTAGATGTTTCTATAATCTATATTGAGTATTTAACCCAAAATGGTATCAAAAGTTTGGCTGTGATTATTAGTTGCTCTTCTCCTTTTCTGAAGCTGGGTAATAATTGCTTGGTATTGGTGATAATGCTTTTTTATTTTTTTGGTCAATCCAAAGATATAAAAATTATGTCGAACTAATATATTTTAGTTTGTAAATCCAAGTTTCTTCAAGTGAGTGTAGTTATTCCTGATTGTAAAGTGACCCGGCCTATGATTAATTTGTGATCTTTAAAGTGAATGTGATTCCTTGTCCACAATGCATATATGCTGTTTTGTCGCAAAGGTTTATTACTTTATTGTATCTTCTGCTGTTAACATTGGATGTAAGTTCCGATGTAGAGACATTATATAATTCAATTTGCAGTGGCTGGTTACTCTGAACCACAAAACTTGGATGCACTTACAATGGAAATCTTGTAATTCTTCTGGTGTTTATGATTGGTACTGTAGTGTTATATTTTGAAAATTTTGAATGGCATGCCATATCAGCATGTTTAAGCACAATGGCTTCTGGTTCAATCTACAGCCAGACCTGGATTCGAAAGCCTAGAGGTTTCCTCCACAACGGTAAAGTCAAGCATTGAACCTGTTCCGCTGACTGAGGAGGGCCTGCTGCAGCCGGGTTTCGTCCTCGAAGATCCAGATTGCCACTACATTTACGTGTGTCAAAAGGCAGATGAGTTAACAAGCATCCTACCGACATATCCCCTGACAGAAAATTTGTTGTAGAAACACCCCAAGTCGCAACAGAAAATTTGTTGTAATGCAGCAGCTTGTAAAATCACATTGTTGGTCATAAATTAGACGTAGAACCACTTCTGTTTGTTTGTAACATTATCTGAGTACAACTCTTTGCCTTTTTTATATCAGGGAATTGGAGAGGAGATCAATGGAGAATTAGACTTCATTCCATAATTTCTTTCTCTAATAGATTGTTATAGACGAATAATCATGTGCAAATACGCAAATAATCATGAAAAAACAGACTAATAATGTCTTTGTACACGATAAGACCTATCTTTCTCTCAACATATAAAATTTTAGCCACTCTTTGCACAGTGTTATACCAGGCAAGGCTCTAGTGCAGACGGATCAAGGCCGAGCATGGCGGTATCCTAGAAACTAAAGACGATGAACTTGGAAGTATTTTCTGTTGCAGAAGGGACTTTGTGGTGGTTGTGGTGGTGGTGACTCCTCTTTTTCAGATGAGTGGAAGAGGAGGTTGAAATTTTCATGTTTCTTGAGAGAGTTCATCATGGGCAGCTGAGGTGGCCACACACCCCATTCCTTTGAGGGAAGTGGAACCCGTGGAGACCAAGTTGAGAGCAAGATACATGTCCTGCCATTGTTGCAAACATCTGATTTTTAATTACCAGTATTCAATCTTACGCCTATTGCCTGTTGATTTTATAATTGTCAAGGCTCAAGTTTATTTCTTTCGTGATGAATCGTGCATTGATTTTTTTGTGATGAATCATGTACTGATTACACTTTTGTAATTGAATGTGGATCTCCGTCTTATTGCATATTTGTGCCCCCAGACCCGGTCCCCTAAAGATTCGATCATGAACGTTTGTTCTTGTACTAGAAGAACCATATTGTTTTGGCTATCACTAGGAAATCTACTGTTTACCAGAATGTCGCCTTAAAGATTCAATCATGAACGTTTGTTCTTGTCTCTTCATGTTCTACCTTCGGAAAACTGCCTTTTGCAGTTCCTTGTGCTCTTGCAATTTTCTTCATGACCATCTAAATACCTAAATAAGAGAGCATTGTCATTGCCCATTGCTCAAAGGAAACAGATTCTTTTGCACAATTTACAAGAATAAACATGCTGAGTCTATTATTTCTTCATTTTACATTTTACATCAGTATCAGCATAAACAAGAAAATTTAGACAAAATCATATATGAGATGTACAGAGGAATGAAAAAACCCAAATATGTACATAAATAAACAGTTAACAAAACACTATTGGCTACTGCTATTTGCTAGTGCAATCTGAAGCAATCCATCAATCTATTTCTGGAAGCCAAAACCTCAGAGAACAAGCAATTGACCTCCTCCACTGCCTCTTCCAACTTACTCTGAAACCTCTCCAGTTTCCTCTTCATCTCCGTCGATTCCTCCGGCGTCATCACCGTTGCCGCCAATAGCCCATCCACCATCTGATTCACCTCCCTCACCTCCTTGAAAACCCTTCCTTCCTCCACCATCTCCCCACAAACCCTAGAATCAACACCCAGCACCACTGGCATCTCATTGCCCACCTTAATCTCTCCACCCAACCCACACACAACCACCCTGCAAACCCAGAGTGCCACACCTTTCATTTCCACCACAGCTTGCAGCACAAACCCTTGCTTGCCATGGAGGGCCCCAGCCCCACCATCTCCCTTGCTCCCACTCTCTTCTTGGCTTGCCCATTTCCTTGGAGAATGATGGTGATCAGACTGCAGCAGGCGCCTGGAAGAGGAAGAAGGCGATCCGATGGCGTGGGCCAGGGCGAGGCGGACGCTCTGAAGGCGGGATAGGGAGGAGCTCATCTGGTTGAAGAGATCAAGAACCTCTAAGGTGTAGCCAAGGTACTCATCCACCAAAGGAGACTCCCATTCGCTCATGGGACAATCCACGGATTCGATCAGCATCGCAAAAGCGCTGTTTAAGCCATGTAGGAGCTTCAAACCCTGATCGACCCATATCAATGAGAATTCTTTCGAATTGGCAATCAACCCTCGTAGCCCATCGGATAACTCGGCCCGGAAATCTCTTAGAGGTTCCAGCAAGGATTCAGCCTCATTCTGGTGGTGGTGGTGGAGGAGGTGATCCAGCTTTGCGTGGAGCCTTTTGCGGGGGTGATTTGGTTTTCTTGACGCAAACACAACAACCATGGAAAACTCGATCAACGGTCGATCAAATTGGGGGAATTGTTAATTGGTGAATCAGGGTGCGGTGAATTTATATATGCTTTGTAGAAGGGAATCGCTTTGGTACATAGGATAGGATAACGTCGTGGTCGGGTAGGAAAGATTCCAATTGGCTGATCAATTTGGAAATACAACGGGCGGGGACTAATAGAATATGGGCCCACTTGCTTTCGGTGTCTACCGGTCAAAGGATGTTATCGCATCGGCTGAGCTGGGGGGTTTTTCATCAGATATGCATGTGGTCTTAAGATACCACACGCTTCTGAAGATTGAAGTTGGAAGTTGCTTTTGCCCAAAGAAATTGTGCTTTCCTCGTAGCAACAACACCTTCAAGTTAAATCACAACAAAAGTAATTAGAATGTGTGTCCATCAATTTTCCTCAACGGCTATAAAATGTGTCCAATGTCCATTAATTCTTTTTACAATTTTTTTTTAAAAAAATTACTTCAAATAATACAAATTTCCAGATTTAAACAAAAAATAATACGAATAACTAAAAGTCTTGAGATATTACAAACTATCAATTTATAAATAAAAAAAATACAACCTTTAAAATCAACTAAAAATAATATATGAAATTTTGAGTTAAACTAATACAAAAATTTGAACTTGAATTAGAGTAATATTCAAAACAAAACTTTATTTATCAAAATTATAAAATAATCACCCTTTATATTTTATATATATAATTTTGATATATATATATATATATTCACCCTTTATATTTTATATATATATTTTGATAGATCAAAGTCAGTATTTGTTTATTCAACTTCGTACAATACAACCCAATTTTTAAAACTACACAAAATTGTAAGAATTATAGGCTATGATTATTATTTTTATTTATCTTTGATTAACTTATGGATAAAGTAAGTGTGATTTTATATAATTTCAAAATAAAAAGTGTTTTTAATTGTAAAGTTGGCTAAATAAATACAGAGTAATGGTTTTGGTGTACTTAAAAAAATAAAGGGGTAGATTTGTGCAAAGTGTGACTATATATTAATGTTTTTTTTTGATATATAGAGTTTTGTTTTTATTCTTTTCCTAAAAAGCTTGTATTATTTTAAGTCCAAAGTTTATAATTTGTATTATATATGGTTGATTTTAAACTTTGTATTTTTTTTATAGCCTGATAGTTTGTACTATATTGAGACTTTTTTTGTTCGTATTATTTGTGATTCATATTTGATCATAATTATTGTTTTAAGTTATTTTTCCAAAATTAAAATATACATATTGAATAAGTATAAATTGTAAAAAAAAAAATAATAATAAAAGACTAAAACTCACTAGCTTAATTGGTAAAGGAAACTTAAATGAGTAGTAATTGTGTAAAATGTTTCAAGTTTAAAATCTCTAATTTTAAATTTTATAAAATTAAAGACTAAATATTCCCTTCCCATTTTATAATTAAAAGGCTAAATAAACTTTTGAGAAAATTAGGTGGAGAGTCCATATGAAAAGCCCACCATAAAAAACCTTCCACTTTCTCCTTACTTTCTTCTCATCATTTGGATTTGACCAATTGAGAACTTCCATGGATCTCATGGCTTCCGCCTCTTGAATCTCCAAATCCCGCGGATAAACTTTAGGAAACCCTAGTTTCGTTGTATACACCTATATAATGGGTCCTTTGGAACCCTAATAAGACATCAGTTTCTCCTCTCTTCTCTGCGCCTCTCTTCTCTATTCTTACGGTTTATCACTCGTTATCAGCACGATAGTTTCTAAAAGCTAAAAAACCCTAATTTTTTTTCTTTTCACCTGTATGCCGCCATCCATCAAACCCTTCGATCTTCCCTTCCTCATTGCCCCGATTGTAGAATCATTGGTGACATATATCTAGATCTCAATTAGCGTCACCACTGCCGTTTTCGAATTTCATGAATTTGTGTTTAAAATCCGGTTCATGCTTCATCTTTCCTCGTATTCATCAATCTGATTATATAGGTTCTATCTCTAGTTTGCTCTATGTTGATTTTGGGTTGATTATTGCATCTTTATTGATGCGTTGATTTTGGATCTGGAGTCTGGACTTGATGTCGGATACTATTATTAATTATCGATTCATACTGCATAGGATTGATTCAGGCTCGAATGTTTGGTGGTATTTAACTTTTATTTACATGCTTATTTTTCATGTTTGGTGGTGTTTATCTCCTAATTAAGTCTCCCGAACGGCCATATGCTAATTAATTGGAATGGTAATCGGTAGATGTTACATTGTTGCCTCGATGTTATTTTAGAGATTCAATTCGTTTTGTTTACTATTCAATTCGTTGGATTGGTAATCCGCTACTGCTCAAACCCTCTTGAGGCGTCGCCTGCGAAGAACTACTAGAAGGCCGGTCGGTTAAATCTCCGAGCTGCCCCTGCGACATCAATACCGATGAAGAAGAAGCCGCCGCCGTCGACTCTGATAGCGACAATGAAAGGGAAGGAGACGACATAGGTTGCCTGGGCGGCGGAGTCATGGCGGCGAGTCTCTGCGAGGAAGAAGGTTTGCTTTTGAAGGTATATTTATTAATTTATTAATTACGAAAACGGTCCATAATTTATAAAACTCACAGATTGGCCTGTATATTTTATGTAATTACAAAAAGCGGCCTAAAACTTTCAGAGTTGTATATTTTGCCCCCCTGTGAAGTGTGAAGTGCAAACACATCCTCGGAGATGATGTGTAAACATAAATTATATCTAACCCCCGAAGTGGTTGAATTAATCGAACATATTTCAATTCCCGAAATGGTTAAATCAATTGAATGATTTTCAATCCCAGGAGCGGTTGAATCAATCGGAGTTGTAATATCCCCTGAAGCGGATAAGTAGTTTAATCTCAATCCCTTAGCGATTGGATCAATTGATCGTATCCCCTGAAGTGGATATTATTTTATTATATCCCTAAAGTGATAAACGATCGAATATCATCCATGTAGTGATGAATTACTTATTTATTTATTTTATCTTATTTTATGTTATTTTTTTATTATTATTTTTCATCTCCTGAAGTAGATGAATTATCTCCTGAAGTAGATAAAATTGTTAAATTTATATATCATCCACGGAAGGACATCATCTCCTGAAGTAGATGAACGAGCGCATCTCCCGAAGTAGATGAATGATAAATTGATCTCATCCCCGAAGCGATGAAACGATGAATCTCATCCCCGCAGAGATGACCAAGCCGATAAATTTCATCCCTGTAGTGATGAAATAATATGTATGTTTATTTATTTATATGTATGTTATTTAATTTAATTTATTTATTATTTAAATTATATTTTTTTAATCTTCATCTCCCGAAGTAGATGAATGGATCATCTTCTGAAGTAGATGTGAACGATTGAAAATCATCCCCGTAGTGATGGTTTTTTTTATTTTCAGTTTTATTATTCATTTCAATTTGTATTTTTTTTGTCTCCAGAAGTAGACAAACATTATCTCCCGAAGTAGATATAAATTGATAAATTTGCATATCATCCCAAAAGTGATAGTTTATCTCCTGGAGTAGATAAAGTAAACACAATTTATGTATCACATCTCTTGAAGAAGATGAAATTCTTATTTATCTCCTGAAGAAGATAAAATATTTTCGGCTATATATCATGATAAAATTTATCTCCCGTAGTAGATAAAATTTTAAAATTCATAATCGTCCCTGGACCGATGATTTGTATAGCTAAACAAGCAAATTATGATTTCTCCACCAGTCTCCAGAAGTAGACGAACATGTATTTGCAGATGTTCATTTTCTTGTCACCAGAAGTTGACAATATGCCAATTTGATTTTATTTATTTATGTTTTTATAGTTTTATCAATTATATCAACTATTTATTTATTTATTTATCATTCTCTCTTGAAATATATAAAGGCATCCCCTGAAGTGGATGGACACATAATCATAAATCGTTCCTATAGTAACGACAATCATCTCCTGAAGAGTTGTATATGAAAAGGGAATTCATAAAATGTCTCTCTCATCAATACAAATTTGTCCCTGAAGTGACAATATTCATTTCCTGAAGTAAATGAATAATAAGAGATATATTGTATATCCTCATAAAGATTATTTAAAATCATACCCAGAAGTGTATGAGTTTTATTTTAAAGTTGCACAAATACTCAGAAGTGTAGAAATTATATAAAGTGAATGTATACAAGTTGTCTTCTCCCTAAAGTGAGTAATAATCGATCATACCGTTTCTTGAAGAATATGGTCAATGTTTATATGACAACTTACTATATTTTTGAATTGGAACTTATCATCTTTTGGAGTATATGATCGAAATATACATAATAGAGACTAATTGTCACTCGAAGTTGACAAATGAATCATTTTATGAATTAAATCATTTCTTGAAGAAAATGATAAATTGACAAGTTTTTTTTTCATTGCTCCACCTGAAGTGGACAAATACAATTTTATTTTATTTTATTTATTTATTTATTTATTCATTGCTTTATATTGAATAAAATTATTATGATTTTACTTATTGTAATTCAAAGCTCAAAGTGTTTCCCGAAGAAACTACTTACCATGAGTGTCTAATGCGGAGTTTTGTTTGGAAAATGAACATTTGGGAGAAAGGTTTACGGGATTGTGAAGTTTTTCAACACCAACTTAAGAGCCTGAAGACTCTACTGGTGGATTTTTATTAACTCCTGAAGAGTAAAGAATATTTTATGAACTCTAGAAGAGTAAAGGATTTCACAAATTCCAGAAGAATATATGATCCTAATTTTATCATTTGTACTTCCGAAGAAGTACATGGAATGTGGGTTTTATCATATGCAGAACTATTTTTGTTTGGTTGATACAACCAATAGAAGTAATCACATAACACGATCCGGTTAAGACGGCCACTTCCTGACTATTCTCTAAGCATTGCCTGAAGCATGCCCCTCCGGTAGAGGGTGTGAAAGAGGTTATGGTTAAGCGCTTGACCGAAGTTATTGTTGTGGCTTATAGCTAGGTCTGTTATACGGTTATTTCTAAATGTCTTGGAGAACATTATAAATGACTCATACATGAAGTATGACATCAACGAAAGTTCTGACAATACCCATTCAGTGGCATCTAAATTAAATAAATGGATCACCATATACAAAGTTCAAGGGTTGAATATTATGGTTTATAAGTGTCAAACAACTTTGAAAACCCGAAGTTTTCTCAAAAAATCATGAATGGAAAATCAGGATAAATACCATATAGCTCCAAAAGAGCATTGATCTTGTTACCTGAAGTAACAAGATCAATACCATGAATTGACATGGTATTGAACACCAATATCTCATATGACTAGCCAGAAGCAAGTCTTACAGAATTGAGAATGTATATATATGGTTTATTTGACACTCATTTATCCCACTGAAACTCATCACTAACCAGAAGTTAGTTAATGATAAAATGTTTTTCTTTGTGGCATTCGGTCATTCATGTGAAAAGATGATGGGCGGGATCATTGACATTCACATACACACCCACTAAAAGGGACCAGAAGATCCTAGGACCCGAAGATCCTCTATAAGGGTGACCGAACATATATGGTCTGTCATCTTGGCAAATCAACAACAAGACCATCTAAATTCAAAGTAAATGCAAAGTCTCTAATGTCTCTTGAATGGATTCAATGAGACAGCTAAGGAACACTATTATATAGACCAGTGTAATTCCAGGATTACAGATGCCTTAACACTTTGGTCATATGAAACATAAGGTAGAGAATGTTATCAAAAATATTGTTGAGCATAAGGTAGCTCACGACGACCCAGAAGAGTCGTTGGTCAAATGGGCCCATGCATGTTTGCATTTCGAATTTGACACAATAACATCTCCCTAATTATCTCCATAAGAGAGCATGTCATTCAAAGGTTTTGAGTAAGCAACATATGTTCCGAGATGTACCTCCTCCAAATGAACTACAATGAGACCACAAAGAAGTTGGATGATACATGGGGTTTGAGTCCCTATTGATATCAAATACCTAGAGCTTTATAATGGTGATCAAATGCTCGGTATTTAGGGGGAGAGGAAATGAGACAATTAAGAAAGAGATTGCACGGAAGCAACTTCTCTATCATTTCATATCCGCGGATAAACAAAAGTGAGCCAAAAGTTCAATAAATGATATGATTGTAAGGTTTAGCAAATATGCCATTGAAAGCATTTACTAAAGGCCAAGAAAGTGATAAAGTCACAGATACTAGCTCATTTGGAAGTTCCAGAAGTAACTCCAACTCAATGAATATCAAGTGATTCTCAAGTACACCAGAAGTGTTGGAGATCACTAGACTCTTGGTATACGATTCCCCAGAAGTGGAATGAGCCTATGAGAATATGATGATCATCAAATAAACAAATGGATGTTGACATCGAAATGATAGTAAAGAGCTAGAAAAAAGGAAATTCATGCAAGAATGGGTTCTTTAAGCATGATGGCATTGGACCTGTAGTTCCAACACCGAAAAGTGTAACATCATTTGGTTTTAAGTGGGTATTCATACAAAATAAAATATAAAGCCAACTTGATTGCACAAAAAGCCGACATATCAAAGGTTATATGGAGAATGTATTCACCAGAAGTGAATATAATTTTGGATCTAAATGTAAATGACGGACGTGTTACTTGCATACGCATATAAATGAAAAAGATCGATTGAAAATGCCTGAAGCATTAATATCAAAGTCCCGTCACATGCAATTGGTTAAAGATCCTTATAAGAGTACCTGAAGTACCTATAATTGTGAAAATGGTGACATTGCATTAGGTCCCGAAGTACCATACAATGTTGTACTCTTTTCCTTGATCTTGATTTTTATCCCATTGCGTTTTCCCAAGTTAAGGTTTTTAACGAGGCAACTTATGCACCATTTAATACAATGAAAAGCACACTAGGTTCTGAAGTACCTTATGCTTGTGCATTCAAAGCCGATCAACACAAATACATGGAAGTCAAGCGCATCAAGTCAATCATGAAGAAATTCTAGGTCAAGGACAATGTTGAGATTCGACCATAAGTTCATGAAGACAGCACCATCACGAAGAATGAGAAGACTTCGAGAAGGATGTTGAATTCAGGGGGAGTATACACGCACTGCACTCTTTTTCCCTTCGATCAGGTTTTATCCCACTGAGTTTTCCTGACAAGGTTTTTAATGAGGCAGTATCATCAAAGCGTATCACATGTCATTTGTATTTCTCCTTGTTCCTAGTTTTGGTCCCATTGGGTTTTCTAGGCAAGGTTTTTAATATGACAGTTTTGTATTATTAGAGATGTTTATCCAAGGGGGAGTGTTATAATATTATTATATTGTGATGGATAAACTCTAGGAAACCCTAGTTCCGTTGTATACACCTATATAATGGGTCCTTTGGAACCCTAATAAGACATCGGTTTCTCCTCTCTTCTCTGCGCCTCTCTTCTCTATTCTTACGGTTTATCACAACATTCGAATTTTTAGATCTCCCTCCATCTCACCTTCAATTGAATCCCAAACCCAAAAATAATGGGTCAAATATATAGGCTCATCTAGACAGTGAGTCTATAGCTAGATAGTAGTTCCTTTCTGTAAAATCAATTTTCAATCTCTCAGTTGCACTCCCTGATAAGAGATATGATTACGGGTGGATTTGGAAAATGGATGCTCCCCCCCCCCCCCCCCCCCAAAAAAAATGTGGAAAGTCGTTGCTCAAACTTGCCAACTAAGTAAATATTGAATATATACTACAATCGAGTTCATTCTCAATGCTGCTTATATAACACGACGAAGAAGGATGATAATAACCTTTTCTTTAAATGGCCATTAACAATATACATGCTCAATGTAATTAATAAGAAACTAGGTTGTAATATCCACCTTCCACAAACAAGCAGCGAATTCATACAAAACCTAAGCTTGACAAAAGTAACAAATAAGATATTTCATGGCTTTGTGTTTTTGTGGCACTTGATCTGGGAATATAGAAAAAAGAATATTTTTAACACCAACAATGCCCCATTCCCACAAAACCCCCTACAAGTGGTAATATCCAAACTAATGGAATGACCGCAGGTTCAAGAGGTGTCTCAAGACACTCCCAAACCTAAGTCTAAGAAGCGAGTGCACGGTAAAAAAAAACCATCTACTGATTATGATGTGCACTCATTTCACCATGTTTTATACCTATCTAATTTTATGCCAATTTTTATGTTATATTTGCATTCTAGGATGAGAATATTAGGAATTTGTGTAGTTGTTGATTATTTGCAAGATATGGAGTCTACACAAAGTTTGGTGTGATATTCAGGTATTTAGAGCTGATTTGGAGAGGTTTGGACGCACTTTTGAGCTTAAAGGAAAACCATGAAGAAATTGGAAAAGCTAAGGAAGAGCGCAAGATGGTGCAGGAGAAAAGCCCACTTTTTGCCATTCATCATTTTGAATCAAGTTCTGATGCCTTCATGAGAGTTGTATCCCTTGAAAAAAGCTTTCCAATGCATATTCATATGCATTAGTTAGACAAACGAGGACTTGGAAAAGTGCGTTTCAAAATGCAGCAGAATGCTGAAAGCTGACGGTGCACTCGATATCGACTGAAGATGACTCGATATTGAGTCTACCACTTGATATCGAGTGAACATCTACTCGAATCGACATGAAGATCACTCGACAGGCACATTATGAGTCGATATCGAGTCATTTGACTCGATATCGAGTGACACTCAGAAGCTATCCGATGCGTTTTTAGATTCCGAATTCAAGGGAGATTACTTAAGCACGAAGTTGAAGATCTTTTATCTCTTTGAAAACTTTTATCCTCTTGGGTTAATTCCATATTTTACCTAGGAGAATTTTATTTCTTTCATATTTATTTATTAGGAAAGATTTATCTTTAGATAGATATAAATAGATGATAGATTTGCTCTTTCCTTGGTTAGCAAGGATTGATGCTTATAAATAAAGCCTTATGGGCTGGTTTTTCATTTATTCAAGTAAAGTCGTCTTCGGACGCAAGTAGTTATGGAGAGAGAGAGAGAGAGAGAGAGAGAGAGACGAGTGGGAGAGGAGGAAGAGATTGGAAAGTTTTGCATGTTTTAGATTTAGTTTAATGTTAAAGTTAGTTTCTTTTATTATGTCTTGTTTCTAATTTCATTCTTCTATAGTTGGAGAGATCCCAACATATATATGTGTGTTTGATTTATGAATTTATGAATCTGTATGTCTTTACCATCTTCTACCCTGTATGCATAATTCTTCTACGAGAGTAGTAGGTAATTCCATATTTATGATATTGAAGCGAAAGTAGACATGTCACAACACAACCCGACCCGAACGGCCGAAAAATTTCTGACCCGAACCCTGGAATTTTGACCCGAATTTTTTTTCCGATCCGAAGCCGTAAACCCGAAAATTTCCTGGGTAATCTGGGTTTCGACCCGGTCACCCGATTGACTCGTTAATTTTGACCCGATTTACCCAATTGACCCGGTGACCCGATTGATTTATAATTATATATGATTAATTTTTTTATGGAGATTCCAATTTATTACATTTTATAATTACAATCACTTGATCTTTCATTTTCAAATCAACTTTTATGTTTATTTGTATTGTGTAATATTCCGTCCGGTCGATAGTATTTGATTTTTTAACATACTTTTTTTAAGAAGATAAAAATTCTAAAATTTTTTAAAATATTAAAACAATTCTATGCTGATTACTAATTGCATGAAATTATTTTTAATAAAATTATTTGAAAATTTGATATTTTATATATTATTAAATTTCATTAAAAATTATGAGAAATAATAAAAATCAAATGTTTTTAAATAAAATGTAATAATATATAAAATATCAAATTTTTAATAAAATTATTTTTAAAAAATTATTAAAATTTTTAATATTTATATTACATTTTATTAAAAATTACGAGAAATAATAAAAATCAAATATTTTAGATCAGATATAGTATATAGTTACAAGCACTAGAACTTATGAACAACGTCTTTAATTATAGAATTTTAAATTTATCGCAAAATTATCAAATCATGATTTTTTTAGTTTAAAAAAGAAAAAATTGACCAATCCGAAATCGGCCCGAAATGACCTGAAACCCGGTCAAACCCGGGTTTGAATCAACACGAAAATACCCAAAACCCGTATTACCCGGGACCCGAAGTGACCCGACCCGAATGACTCGTTTGACAAATCTAAGTGAAAGTGATCTTATTATAAATTTGGATTAATTATGAAAAAAGGGATAGTAACACTTAGGGTTTATGCGAGAGCCTCTATATTCATATTTGTTAATAACGAAAGTTATTTGACATAAAGCATGCTCTTTTATGCAATTCATGATCTACACATGTGTTTATTGTTGTGGTGATCCCTAACCTTGGAAGCTTACACTTGTATTATTTTACATTGTTGTTTTAATTTCAGCACAGATTCTACCCGACCTTGACCACCATCCCTTCTCCATTCCCTCGACGTCGACCCACTCTTCAGTCGACAACGACAGCAACCCTAGCCACCTTTTCCGCTATTTCTGAGCGAATGCGAGAATGCGCGAGCATGTTTGTTTGATTGATTTATACTTTGCGGAAATTTAAGTTTATAGTATACAACATAATAGTTAATATCATATTGGTAATACATATTTGATATTGAATTGTAGATTAGATGAGATTGAATTATTTGTTTAATTGACTATATCGTATCGAATCTGTACTTCAATCCATCTATTTAGATAAATGAACAATGACGAGCAGCTCACCGAAGTTGTCAAAATCAAAACCCCCGAACCACCTCCAATGCCAACTTCTCCTGTCAACCGTGACACCAACTCTAGAATCACAACCCTGGCCCCTCCACCACCATAAGTCGCCACCAGGTTGCTGCAACCGGCACCAATCATGTCCCCACCGCCGAAACCACCTCCAATTTTGACCTCCCAACCTCGACCCTCCACCAAAACGCCGACGCCACCACAATCTTGCCACTACCCGCACACATCCTAGATGCGTGCAAGCTAATTTATTTTTAAAAAAAATGTTACATGCTATACACGTAAAAATTTTTTAAAAAAAACTAAGCCACACACATTCAGAATGTGTGTGGCTTCGGTCGATTTTGAAATGGTTTTTTAGCTCGGTTCAGTTAATAGAGGTTGTTAAGAAAAAAAATAAAATTCAACACACACGCATTCAGGATGTGTGTGTTGGATGTAAATTTTTTTCCAATGGAGTGCGCCTCAGTTCCCCCTTATATATACACAACACTGTATTATTTTGCGCTAAAACTACATCACTTTGTTAGTTTAAAATACTAGTAAAAATATATATAATACAACAAACGATGTGGCTTTAGGATTAAATGTCGTCGTTTTTCTCCGTTTAAAAAAAAGAAAAAGAAATAAATAAATGAAACAGCCAAAGAAAAAAACTAATAAAATAAAGATATAAAAAATAATATAATAAACATTGAATCAATATGTACTTTATTGTACTCTCAACATGTAATAACAATGTGTAACTAGATATTACAAAAAAAAAAAACTTTTTACCTAATTGTCAAAATGAGTAATATAACATCTCGTTTCGAAGCTCTTAAAATGTTATTGTATGACAATGCCAATCCAAGTAATATATAAAAGCATTATGGTTTACTAACATAAGATTAAAGTGATTTATATATCTTCAATTTTAAAACATTCATAACGTTGTACTCGGATGTTGAATTAGGACATTATATACTCCGTATAAGAAACAAAGCTATCCAGGAGAAATGTGTGTGAGTTAAGGAGAGTTGGGTTGAGCATGGAGAGTTGGGCCAGCAACTGACTGATGAAGTGACGAGGAAGGATCTCGCAGAGCTGTAAGGGTTACTGGACTACTAATTGTGCGTAGGGCCAGCATCCGTCAATGCAAATGCTCAGATGAATCAATCTGGCATTTTACCTGATCAGATTTTAGGGTACTTGCATTTTTATCATCCAATCCAAAGATATATACTTGACTAGATAGTTGCTCAACCTGAATTATGAATGTTCTTATATCCTGTGTTAGTGAAAATTTTCTACAAAATTTACCCTGTTTTCATTGCTGCCAAATCTGCTAACCACGAGCCTGAATTGTAGATTGTTATACCAATCCCAAACTAGAACCCGTTCAACAATGACTGATTGATCGGTGTAGTGCAGGTAAAACTGTATTTCATGTTTGCACAATGTTAGGTCAAAAGGAGAGATTGAGCTAATGCCATACCTGCAAGCCAAAATGTTTGCTTTTTTTTTTCTTTCTCTTAAACAATACGGAGTATAATAATAGTCCAAACCACCAAAAACTAGTTATGTTTTGCAACAATAACCTTGGAGTCTATTGGGACTCATTTGAGTTTTCGAAAAAAATACAGTCATAACTGATTTAAAGGTAAAAGTCATAAAACCCATGCCCAACTATGAAACTAGATCACAAGTTTGCTATCAATATGACCCCAATTAGTTGAGTTCTACTAATATTTAGGTCTTACTCAACAGGTCTCTTTTCATTGTTTTCATCCCACAGATATCACTTAACAAGTATCATAAAAAACAGTCATGCCCCCCATTCTATATCCGCTTACTAAAGGCACATTACTTGGTCAAGATTCCAGGCTTTCCAGCTGCATCAATCCAACCCATCAAACTTATGCTAAAAATGTGAAACTAGAATCCCAATGATAAAATATATATTACTAATGCACCTGAAGAGAGAATCTATCTACAATTTTCATAGCACCATGGAATTCTATACAAATGGTACTCTAGTTATGACAACCTAATGCCTATGCTTAGCCTGCATTGGTAAAGCATTTTGGAAGATCTTGTGTGGAAGCTAAATCATAGATTCAGTTTCAAACTTTTTTTTTTTTTAAAATCATCAAAATTTAGGCATAAAAGTTAAAGAAACAGGCGAAAAATTTCTTAACTGACTGGCAAATCCTCTGAGTATCATCCTTCGCCATTCAGTCCATCCATCTCCCTTTTCTCGCACTCATACTCCAGATCATCAGTTGGCAGCTCATACCGACAAATGGGGCAAGTATTACGAAGACCCAGCCACGGCATGATGCAGTCACCATGGTAGTAATGGCGACAAGGAAGTTGCCTGACTGGCTCCTTGGCTGAAATTTCACTCCAACAAATCGCACAAGTGACCTCATTCTCCTTCAACTGCTCATGGGACAGGTGAACAACCGGAAGGGCTTCAATAACTGATGTAGAAGCCGGAGGATTACCCCTCCACTCATTGATACTCTCCTCTACCACCCCAAACATAGCATCATCATCATCGTCGAAGTCCCTGTTCAAGTTGTTGACTCCAAATAGGATTTCCCACTCCAAGCCCGGAAAAGCTTCCTCAATATCTATATCTTCCTCCGGATCGGTGTGGATAGAGACTAGATCCGCTACATTATCATCCCTATCACGAAACAAATCAAACAAGACAGGATCTGCTTCTACTAAAGGATCTATCACAATGCTAGATGCTTCAAATTCCCAATCATGGTTGTACACCTCCTCTTCATCGCCGTCCTCCCCATTGCCTTCTTCTTCCTCTAGTAAATCAAACTGATTAATATCATTCTGTTGTTGGTTGAATCCAAGATAATCCCAGCAAAAAGGCGGATGGTCGAAATCACCTACTCTTTCCGTCATCTCATCAATTTCCGAACCGACTTGAGAATCAAAGACCACATTTTGGTCGGAATCAGACTCTGAATCAATATCCACCACACGAAGCCCCTCTAGGAAACTCAGTTCCTGGCCGGAGACACTTGCAAATTCAGAAGTTTTGGGTTCGGGGGGCGCAAAAGTCCCCCTACCAAACTCTCCACCATTCTCTGAACACAACCTTAGACGTAATTCCAGATCCACGTCAGAGGTCACATCGTTCCTCTCAATACCAACCCCTAAAATCGCACGATTGGAAACATCCCAATTATCCATATCCTCATCAATTTGACCAAACCCTAAAGCAAGACCCAAGCAGATATTAGAATCCTCCGCCGGGCGCTGAAACAAATCGGTAATGAAGCTAACCTGACCATCCTCTTCATCAACAACAAAATCCACATCCTCCGGGTCCTCCTCCTCTTCAGAACTGGCCCCCAATTCGAGCTGAGCTTCAGTTTCGGACTCGATTTCGGAATCGAATAAAGGCAGCGGCGAGCAGGCAACGGCGTGGAAGGGATGAGAAAGAAAGTCGAATTGTGGATCGGATACATAGGAATGAGCGGGATGAAAAATGAAATACGGGATCGGAATCTCAGGAAAGGGGTGTTGGTGGCGATGGTTGGGGCGCTGTAGCGGTTGCTGGCTGAGCTGTTCGGTGGCTGCGAGGGATGCAGTGGCGGTGGAGATGTAGCGCGGGATGTAAAAGGAGTTGGGATTAGGGTTGGGGTTGGGAAGGTCTCCCATGGCGATTGGTGATGGTGATGGTGAGGTGAGGGAGGGAGGAGGACAGGGGGAGGGAGGGAGGGAGGGAGGAGAGGTGTTTTGTTTCCAATAAACAAGAATCCTTTGGTAGAAAAAGTCTCGACGTTGAATGTTTCCAGTTTTCTATTAAAATTAATTTTTTTTATGGAAAAAATTAATTATTTAAAATGAAACAAAAGAGAGAAAATTATGTGTGCGGGGGGCTGGGTTCCTCTGGGCTACGAAATTCTGGCCCATTGTTGTCCTCGTTAGCCCATTTCTAAAAGATGTCGTTTATAATAGTCGGGGATTTTTTTTTAAAAAAAAAAATGGAAAGTGATTCAATCCATGACATGTTTCGTATATCGAGAGGTCGAGAATGGGTAGAAAGATCAAAATTTATATAAAAATGAAGATCACATATAAAAGAAAACCAAAGAAACCAAGAAACATCAAAAATGAACATCACAGAAAAATAAAACCCAAGAAACATCACGATCAAAGCAGATATAATCACATCGAAAAAAAAGACGAGAATGATTCGAAAAACGATAGAGCATGGAAAGACCTGAAATAGTTAAAACTATCACATTTCCTTATCACCATAGACGGATCTAGGCGGGGGCAAGCGGGAGCATACGCCCCCCCCCTTTCATCCGACGAATCACCTATATTTGTTCTACGCGTCGATAGCTTCGTTTTGATATATTATAAGCCTAAATCCGATATACGAGTAAAAAGTTATGACCGTTTGAAAGTTAAACACAGATTAATTATTTCAAATATCTTTTAATAAAACATGATTCATTTATATTTTACTTAATTTGATATTTTGGCAATATAATTCAACCAAAGAGCTTCGAAACAAGAGGTTATATTACTAAATTCGATAATTATATAAGAAATTATGCAAGTTTAAAGTTTGTATATCTTGTTACAACTTATTGCATGCTAAGAGAACAACAAGGTGCATATTGACTTTGTAGGTTTCAAACGATATATTTTTAGATAAAAAGAATATTGTTATCAATTAAAACGACACCGTTTTATCGTTTAAAGAGAAAAAAAAAATATAAAACCACTACTGACACAATTTTAAATCAAAACATCCCCATTTTGAAAATAAACATTGTGTTTTGTACTAAAAAAATGTATGTTTAAACTAAAATATATATCATCGTTTAATCTAAAATATCATAGTTTTGGTTCGTTAACATACTATAAAAAAAATCTATCGAATAGTGAATCAACAATTTGTATAAAACTTTGCCCCCCCTTCGATAAATTTCTGGCTCCGTCCCTGCTTATCACCGTTGAGAAGCAGAACAACATAAACCCACCAATGAGAAAAGTGACATCTAAGACAAAATCACATATGTTCCCCTCACTTAAATAATCAAAGACTCTTTGGAGACCTCAAATACAACCACGATTAGCAGAATGCACATTGACTACTTTCTCATTTGAAACAATCACTCAATCAACACCCAAGAACGACTCAAATCGGAAAGATGCACCAACCACGGGTACAAAATTTTTCTCATCACCACGGGTTGAACAATAAAAATAAGTCTCTCAACTGAAAAGATAAAAGATAAACAATAAATAAATAGAGTTGGTACAAATTTTTTGAAGAATGATTTATTATTTTATTTAGTTTTTTTTTCTCATCACTTTTATATTCTGAGTTAACAAGGATAGAAACTTGGATTGGCAGTTTGATATTGCTCCTCTCAACTCCGATAATGAATTGGGAACAGTTACCATAATCACGGGTATTCTATATCATTTAGTCTATTCATTAATGTCATCCTCAACTGATTGTTACAACATGCGCTTGTTTTGATTATTGTTGTCTTCAAGATGTTGATTATGAACACATGGTACACTTGTCTACTCATATTGGATTACAAAATCAGATCTCTTATTTTGAAGAGGGACACCCATAAAGAGAGTCAGTGTGCATTCATTTTCTCTTAAATCAAATCCTACTTGCATATTTGATATATTTAATTTTCGTAATTCTACCATTGTGATTACCTCTGTCTACTCTTTTGTTATGCATGTTGAAAATCCCGTTTTGTATGGATTTCCCTTGATTGTGCACTTTTGTTTTTTGGACTGGTTTTTTTCTCTTCACAACAGTAGGCTTCAACCTCAATTTTCTAATATTGTTGGGGGAAAAGTATGTAATCTTAAAATTAAATCATCATCTTTGCTTGCTCGAATTGGGCTGCCATCACCCTCCCATCAGTTGGTCTGAATAGTCTGTAGCTACTACTTGATGGTTGACAACCAACAATCATACAAAAAAAAAATCATTTTATCTACTTTATTTTTTCCTCTTGCAGGTGGTTGGGTGGAATGACTGGTTTCAACTCTCTTGAGGATCATGTTATTGAAGGCAATTGGTGCGGGATGAACGTCGTTAGCTTTTTCGTCATTTGCCAAATAGTAATAATATCCTAACTCAAAGCTCAAACCAATAGAGTAAATCAATAGATTGATAAACCAAAAAACTAGTATAGCGATGAAGTCCGAAGTCGAACCCACAGAGAGAACTGTTGCTACGCAATGTTTCTTACAATGATTCTTATGACAAAAGCAATGATTTGTAGCAAATTGATAACAAAGTAAAGTAAAGAGATCGATGATTGCAAAGTATTGATAATAAGATAGAGAAAATATTTCACCTGTAATTCTCGACAATGGTTGAGGTTCAAGATCCGATGATTGATTCAATAGTTATTTCTAAGCATATGTCGACTTGACTAAAGTTAATAGATCCGCAAAGATACAATCTTCTTATTCAATATCACTAAATAATAGCATCAAACACTCAAGTTCTAAGACCAATTGGCATATTGATTAACGCAATTAGAACCCAATGGAGCAACCCTATTCGGCCCTAACAAATATCTATCGACATAGATCAATCGAAATCATCCACTACAAAGACAGAAATATCACTAATTCAATGACTTCGTTTGCTATCTAGAAAACAACAACGAATTCATAGCTTAGATGCAATTCCTAACATGGTGATCAATCATAAAAAGGAACATAAATATAATCAATAAGAACAAGATGATAAATATACTCATAAATAACTAATTGAAATCAAATGATCACAATCCATTCAACCATGTCTTCGAATCACATGCGAAACTATGAGTTTAGCAACTCATAGGCCTCAAATATCTCTTCTCTATAATTGTGTTCATTGTCTAACCCTCATATGTCTTATGATTGAATATGAAAGAATAAAACCTAAATAGAGTCGTGCAAACCCTAGGAAATATAATAATAATACAATATATATAAAAGTATCTTCAGACTTAAATCGGCAATGCTGAACACGGGATAGCAGCGGGCGCCGGTCCCAACAATGACCACTTCTCCTTTTAGCTTCGACGTTGTGCTTCCTTGCTCCTTTGTAGCTCTTTCCTCAACCTTCATATGCTCCAAAACATGTCCTTTAAGCTCCTCCAAGATCCCATCCAAGGCCGGAATGTAAAACTGCAGAATAAACACTAAAAATGTGTAGATTCCGAACTCGAATACTTCACAAGAAAGAAATGAAACTAAACCAAAACATATGCAAAACTCCTATCTAAATGCAATAAGAAACACCTATAATGCCTATGTGAAATATGCATTATCAGCCATGTAACTTGGTAAAGATTTGTCTTTGGAACCCTTTGAAGTTGTGTATTCCCACAGGACATCGGTTTACTCTTATGGTGGATAACAATAAAAACAAATGTCTATACAAACACATCAATAATGTTGCTCACAACTCTTTTACAAAACAAATATATGCTATGTATGATTATTCATACAAAATGTATAGTTGTACAATTTTTTCTCAAGAAATCTTAAAGCACAACATTTATGCAACAAATGGAGGAAACATGGGACTAGGAAAACCGCAAAGTTATTGTCTCTTCACAAAATCGGTACACAAAACATGATACAAGTACGACTCCTTACAATATTAGAGGGTGTATAGTATGATCCCATTTGGGGGTGATAATGCATATTTAATAGGTATTATAGGCTAGTTTTAGGTACATTTAATCGTCATATAGTCACGTTTTACAGTTAATTTAGATTAAAAATATTCTCTTTTGTGGAAAAGTTCAAAATTTAAGCTATTTGGATTGATTTATGCATATTCGTAGATCCGAGACGAAGAGCAAGAGAAACGGAGCTAAGAAGGTTAAGGAGAGACTTGGAAAATCTAAGAAATCCCAAAGAGCAAGGAACAAGCTAATGAAGGGTTAGAAGCCGAATTGTTAAGCTAAAGAACAAGCCGAAACTAAGGAAATGGAGAAACCTTTTATTTTAGCTTTCAAACACTGTAAATCAGGTTTTGATGTCTAAGAGTTTTATTCCTTAAAAAGAGCTTTAATTTTCAACGCATATTCATTAGCTTCAATCGGACGAACGAGGACTCAGGAAAGTGCATTACAAGTTCAGTTTGTCGGATGCGTCGCCGCGGCAAGTTCCTAGTCGCCACCGCAAACCAGGTCAGAACTACCTAAAGACTCGGTTGTAAGTTTCTCTAGCAAGTTGCCCTTGTCACCGCGGCCAGTTTCCCCTGTCCCTGCATGTAGTGAGTGCCCGCGAGCTCCCTTGAAGAACCCTACCTGTCGCGACCGCTAGAGCCCCTGTCGTCAGTGTCAAAAATATATTTTTGGAAGGAGAATCTTATCTTTTCGGTTTGAAAATTCTATGAATTGATCACGTCTATCCACTGCAGCTACTTGAGGATATTCAGATTTAAGTTTATATTTATTTAATTGGATATTTTTGTCAATTTAGGGATTTAAGTCTATCATTTAGCCCTCGTTTGGTATCCATATACTGATATCAGATATCAGATATGGGTATTAGATATCGATATCAGAGATATGGGTATCAAATCTGATATCCGATATCTAATATCCCGTTTCGTATTAGAGATATGGGTATCAACCTAAACCTAATTCCCCTTTCTCCATCCCCGCTTCCCAAGGCATAGCACACAAAGTTAATCTCAATCCCTGATAAAACCAGCCACACCCGACCCAGAAGCGACAACAAGGAGTAAAAGACACCGAAAGGGAGGCTAGAACCCAAAATCCTCACCAAACCGTCGAAAAAATTCAACCCCGAAAGCTCCTCACCCTAGATTGGAAGTGCAGTAAAGTAAACCAAGAAGGACCCAGAAATTTCAACCCCAAAATCAGAGAAATTAACCGGCCACCGAAACCTAACTATCGTCGGAAACCAGATCTGGATAGGTGACCCACCGAACTTCGCCGGAAACCAAGCCAAGCCAGGAATGCACAGACCATTGACATCGAGGTTGAAGATCCCCCATGGACTGAGAAGAAGAGGGAGGAGAAGCAAACTGATATAAACCCATACCCCAATTTTTTAGGGTATATGGAAGTGGTAATATTTACAAAGGAATTGAGATATGGGGATATGGGGATATGGGGAATATCAATTTGATATCCATATACCCACCTACCAAACAAGGATATGGATATGGGTGATATCCATACCCATATCCCATATCTTGATATGGGTACCAAACAAGGGCTTAGGATATTTTATATTATCTTTTTAGGTGAAATCTAGGGTTTTTAGGCCATGTTTTCCTTACGTTAAGTCATGAAAATCCCTAAGAGAAATTCAGATTTTACAGCAACATTCTCATTAATTCAGAAGGTTTAGTCGAGTTTTTAGGGTTTATTTTTCATTCAAGAGAAGGAAGTTAGGTAAGCCTTGTTTGGCTAATTTTCCATTGTTTTCGCCTACACTTTCGAGACTTGGTTGGTGGTTAAGTTTGTATTTTCCCTCTCTTTAATCTCCTTTAACTTCCTAGTTATTATCACCGATGTTGTTATGATTAGCTATTATGATAGTATCTCCCTAGGGTTTTATTCTATCGAATTTGCGTAAAATCCTAGTAGCATGCTTAGGATTGTAGATTCCATGTTTGAAGCATGACTAAGTAGGAAGTTTGACACGTCTTAAACATTGATTTACCATGTTTAATTGATGTTATTCATGTGCCCGGATTCTTAGGACTTTCTGCTATCTTTATGTTAAATCACTACCATGTTTTGATTGCATAGAGGTGTAAGAGGTTAATTGTGCTCATTGTGCTTTAACTTATTCAAACTAAGATGTGAGGAATTCGTAGAAAATAACTTTAATTGGATTCGATGACCAATAATGTCAATTAAAGTCAGGATCAAACTTGTGGGTGGAAACACCCCTCTCTTTTATATATTACTTGATTTTGTTTATATTGTTTTCTTTTACGTTTGTTTACTTTATCTCATCTTTGTCCATTCAATTGATAAATACACAATATATCAAGATACTTGTTTCTCTCCGGGATCGACCCTGAGTTTGTATGTTTGGGATTTTCTTTCGCAGTGTGAACCACAACATTTACCTCTGTCAGTGGGCAGAAAATTAATGCTACCCGAAAACAAAAAAGCAACCACACTATAATCCTACCCAAAAGATGCCCAAAAGCCCAGAAGATAAAAATACATATGATTAATATAGGCTATTGGAACGTTAGGGGTTCTAGGTGATCCCTCTTATGGCAAGAAATCAATTATATACGACAAACAAGTAAACCAGATATATTAGCGCTAGAGGAAACAAAAGAATCTAAGCCACCGCCCCCTACGGAAGTAAAAAAAAAGAGCAAGATTTGATTTGTGTCTTTTTATCCCATCACATGTGCTAAAAGGCGGAATTTGGATCCTAATCAAACATAATAACGCTACTGAGAACCAAACAATACTGGAGCAAAATGACAAAATGTAATTGATTAAAACTGAAATAGAAAGATATTAATTAGCTTTCTTATTCCTATATGCGCCTAATAATGAAGGTTAGAAAATAAGATTTTGGGATAATATCTTTAGAGTTGTCCATTCTCATATGATGCCCATCCTACTGATTGCGGACCTAAACAAAATTGAAAATGATATAGCAAAATTAGAAGTAGCTCCCTCCTCTTTAAATAGATTTCGCATAATGATGAATATTAAATAAGAGCTAATTAAACTTATTTACCTTTCCCTTTAAATGACCCTCTTTTACTTGGAGGAAAAACAAAAAAGCAAGTAATAGCACCTATGAACGTCTTGATCTCTAAAACTTATATGTTTTAGTGATCACCTTGCTAATGTGGTAAGTATGAATACCGCTCGATACTTCGTATCCTCAGGTCCAGTGGCAGAAGCATACGCTCTCATGAACGAATTAAAAGAGCGAGACACTTAATCTTGATATTCAACATATTAAAATTGAGGGAGACAATTTATGGGCGTATTTGTGATGGGGTGGAAACGACCGTTGTTCCCTGTAAAAAATAATAATAATAACTCAAACTAACAAACTTAGTATAGTAAGCAAGTAAGGGGTCGAACCCAGATAGAGATACTGTTTAAGCGTGTTCTTATGCTAACTAAAGTAACTAAATGACAAAATTGAGAAGTAGAAAATAATGCAAAGAGAGTAGAGAGAGAAATGATTGCGAATTGGTTACCAATAGAGCGCATCACCTGCAATTCTCAACAATGGTTGGTGTTCATGGTCATTGACTTGATTTCTAGTTATTATAATTCAATTTAATGTTATTTTGACTGTGGTTTATATAGACTGTCTCCTTACTAATATGTCAATCCCTTACACCTATATGAAGGGCCGTCAAATGTATTTTGGAGGCCCTGTTCAATATTACTTCCGTTTTAAAATATTTAATTTTTATATGGTTTTTTAAATTAAGATAAAAACTATATAAAATATAAAAATATATGATATTATTATAAATAATATTTTAAAAGCCAATATTATATCGAGTTTTTTTTAAACCCTATGAAAAATTCAAATATAACTATTTTACTAGGACGAGTGTTTATTAAGATTTACTAATAAATCACAAACATGTAGGAGAGTAAATTAGTATTGAATAAATTTATATTTGAAAAATAAAAGAAGACCAAAATAAATTTAATGTAGAACTACCTTCTATTAGTTATTTAGTTTTTTTTACTGTTATGTTTATCTCAATATAACATGAGGTTGTGTTAAATTAACAAATAAAAATACTTAATAAGAAGACCCTAAAAATAATTATAAATAGTTAATAAGAAGGCCCCAAAAATAATGTAACTTGAGGATGTATTAAAGTAACAAATAAAATTAGTTAATAAGAAGGTCAAAAATTAATTAAAAGTAGTTAATAAGAAAGTCCACTATAGAAAAGGATGTATTAAAGTAACAAATAAAATTAGTTAATAAGAAGGTCAAAAATTAATTAAAAGTAGTTAATAAGAAAGTCCAATATAGTTTTCTATATAAAAAAAGATAAAAAGATTAAAAACAAAAATTGAAGAGGGTTGAGATTCGAACCCACAATCCTTGGGTAATTGTTTGAATTTGGTTGGGCCACTAACCATTGAGACAACCTATCAATGTGATTATCTAGACAACAAATATTATAAGTACTAATAAATTATTATATGGGGCCCTAGAAAATTTGGGGACCTGTTCCGTTGGGCTTTTTGAACATGCTATTGGACGGGCCTGCCTATATGCAAACCTAGCCTTGCTTGGATTTAGCATACAAATAGCACAAATTCCCAAAGTCTTGGCAAAATGGTAGTACCAACCCTCCTAAGCAACTAGTTTGATGTTAAGACCTGTCACTTCCTTAACCCTAATGAACTTGGGAACCGACATTTAACCAAGCTATCATTACCCTACACAACCATGATTTGCTTTGCGAGATTACATACTTTTGTTTGCTACAAAAGACACAATTACTCTTACGAATAAATTGAAACCCTAGTAAGATGCAATTCTATCAAGGTGATCATTCAAGAAAGAATGAAAAATTAATCAACAATATAAGCACAAAGGTGATGAAATAACCAAGGGAATAACTAAGAAACCAAAGTCTCGCAATTCAACCAACCGTGTCTTCGAATCGCAAGCGAAACAATGAGTTTAGTTGCTCATAATCTAATGAACCGTGAATGAAAAGTGGATAATAAGGTGCGTTTTTTCAAAAACTACTACAAAAACTCTCTAAATAGGCTGATAATCGGCCTCCTAGAAACCCTAAAAAATATAATTAATTGCCTAATTAAAAGATTTGGATTAATCCATGTCGTTTGTTGAATCTAGTAGACCAACGGGTGCTGCTTTTCCTGTGTTCCGATTTCTTCCTTTGTCTTCGGTTCTCTTCCTCTTGGCTCCTCTTATGAACCTTCTTAGGCTCTTTTAACCTCCAAAATAGCCTATTTGAACCTCCTTGGATCCAACTTTAGCCCCTCTTCAAGCTCGGATTGTAAATCTGCATAATAAGCAAAAAATAGCGTAGATTCTGAACTCGAATGCCCAAATGAGTAACAATGCAAATTAACTAATAAATATGCAATAAACCTATTCTAAATGTACCTAAAACTACCTATAATACCTATCTAAAATATGCGTTATCAGTTTGCGAGGGGATTATTTTTAGGAGGTGGAGATACTTTTTTGGGGATGGAGATACTTTTTAGGGGTGAAGAGGATGGAGATTATTTGTAGAAAATAATCCTCTGCGTGTTTGGTTGAGTGGGGATGGGTGGTGTAAGACTCTTGAGGTAAATATCTGAAATGTCCCTCATTTTCTACTGAAAAAGACAAAAATGTCCATTAACTTACCCTTATCTAACAAGGGTCCCAATATTCATCCATAAAAAAACTCTAAGAAACCAATCGACCACCAGGTGTATAAAAGAACAACGAGCTTCGCACACCCCTCTCATCGCCAGTGACGAAGAGCATCTGGTCTTTCGACTTCGTACACTCCCACGACCAAACACCCCTTTCATTGCCGGTGACGAAGAGCATCTGGTCTGGTCGACTTCGTACACTCCCTCGACCAACGTTTTGGATCCGAGCACAATGAGGCTGCCACCCAGGTTGAAGTTTCACCATGTGAGTCACTTGTAATCTAATCACCATTTTTTGTTCTTCCTCTTATGCTTGAAATTGGTTTGTTTTGGTATAGATTAGTTGAATTCGATGAGTAGAGTTGCACCCAAAGAAGGTATATTGGAACATTTGATAATGTCTTCTATCATGAATGTTGAAAACAATTTTATAAATGGTTTATTTTCAGGGCTCTATTGTAGTAAATACTTTAATCGCGCGCATTATATGTGAGCACTAATGTTTGTATTTACTTTACAATTGGTGCAACATTATGAGTTACTCTTTGACTTCTTTAGCAATAATATTTTTGCTGCAATAATAATGTTTATTTAGTTTAGGTCTCTGCCCTAATATGTTTAATCTGGACTTCTAATCAGTAGCTTTGTTTCAGCTCCTTTTATACTAGTTAATTTCAAATGTTTTTGATATTTTGTCCTAATTTGTTGGTTTGATATGAGCTGAGAACAATTCTGATGTTTGTTATGCTATTATTATTAAACTGCATAACGACCTAGAAACATTTGAAAGACCGGGTGAACAAATTCGAGTATTTTTTACCATGTAAGTTCTGACACCATCATGCCAAGCTTTATTTTATTGTCCAGCTTCAATGCGCATCTGAAGTTGTAACTTTAAGGCTGCTCTATATTAAAGTTGTTGTGAAGCTAGTACTTTATTTTATGTGGCTTATGCCCGGGCTTCTTAACTTGCCAAAGATCAAAACACTAGATCCGCTATCTCTATTATGTTTATTAGCTGGGCCAAGCCTAAGAAAATGCTTGTGTCACGGTCCGTGACCAAGTTGCCTCGGAAGACCGTACGCGCTCCCTGGAATAGAGCAGGGCTCGTGGGAGCGAGGGAGATCACTATGGAGCATTTCAGCGTGATCAGGATGTATCAAGAGTGTTCCGGATTAATCCAGCAGAGTCGAGCGTTATCCAGAGTGATCCGGAATATGGCGGAGAATTTCAGAAGGATGTGCAACATGCTGGAGGCTTGCGGAATATGGCGGAAGATTCCGGAAGTGTGTGGAACGCTCCGGAAAAAAGCGGAACCTTGTGGAAGGTTCTAGAAGCTTGAAGAGTCTTGATGTGTCTAGACTCGTGGGGAGTTCTCCGGGAGGTTGGAGAACCTTATGGAGGTCTCCACCCTTGTGTAGAAGTCTCCGAAACCTTACGGAGACTTGTAGAGATTTATAGGGATCCTTAGCCATGTATAGATAGTCCTAGAGAATTCTAGAGACTTAGGAAGCTAGCTTAGCCCGAGAAGGATCTAGAAAGACCTAGCTACGTCTTGGTCTAGAACTTTCCTTGTACATGGGGCCTTGGCTATAAATAGGGAGCCACCCCACCATTTGTAACCATCCAAGCAAATTCAAGCAATCAAAGCTCTCATTTCCCACACAAAGTCTTCCTACAAGCCTCCAACACCTTTCGAAGTTCTTAAGCCAACTTTCTTCCGCAAAACTCAAGGCTTGACTTAGTCACTTAGACAAGAGAAATGCCTAAGAGCCACACGACTAGCATCAGAGGTAAGTCGAGTCGTGTCAAGTGGTATCAGAGCTAAGGGTTCGAGATGGCTGAATTTCCTACACCCGATGTTTTCGATCAAACCCAGAAGAAGAAGACCACCCGTGGGGCTTCCAAGGACATCGTGGCAAGCTTTGAGGCTCGCTTGGAGAAGATAGAGCTATCAATGGGAGAGGTCCGTGACAACATCGAGGACACCATCGGAAGGGTCGACGACATGGAAAAGTCCGTCGAAGGTGCCCATGAATATCTATCCAAGAAGGACGATGATCTCGAGGCCATGGTGGTGGTCGTGACCAGGCGTAATGAAACTCTTGAGGAGTTGGTGGTGACAATGCGCGAGAAGATGGAGAAGCTCGAGAGGGAGCTCGAGGCATGCAAGACGGCAGTGGGTGCCGGCATGCTTGGGAGAACCATCATGCCCGCGCAAAAGGTGGACACACTTAAGCCGAAGGAGTTCAAAGGGAGCCGGTCAGCGAAGGATGTGGAGAACTTCCTTTGGGGCATGGAGCAATACTTCCGAGTGGTGGGGATCACGGACGAGGAACGGAAGGTAAGTACTGCAACTCTTTACCTTTCCGATATAGCTCTACTTTGGTGGAGGCGTAGAACTAGTGACCGGGCTGGAGGTGCCCCGATCACAACTTGGGCCGACTTTGAAGCCGAGTTCAAGAAGCAATTCTACCCCACCTATGCCAACGACGAAGCCCGGGCCAAGCTCCGTCAGCTCACGCAACGTGGGACTATGCGTGAGTATGTCAAGGAGTTCTCGGAGCTCATGCTTCAGATTTCCAACCTTGGGGAAAGTGAGGCATTCTTCCAGTTCATGGATGGGCTAAAGCCATGGGCAAAGCAAGAGCTTCAACGGAGGAACGTACAAACCCTTACCGAAGCCATGACCACGGCAGACTCATTGGTCGAGTTCGGGAGCCAAGAGCGGGTCAGTTCTCAGCAGAGGACCTCAGAGAAAGGTGGGGGAGCTGAGTTCGATACTGAGAAGGATCGGTCGGGAAGCGATGAGGAGAATCCACCCAAGCCAAGGGTAAGGACCATCGAAAGGGGTCGAGATCGAGACCGTTTTCGAGACAGAGCCTCGCGAGAGGAGAGGCGACCCTTAGGGTGCTTCTTGTGTGAAGGAGAGCACCGGATGCGTGAGTGCCCGACGAGGAACAAACTCGCCGCCATAGTTTCGGCTAGTGAGGATGAGCCGAAGGAGCCTAAGTCTATTGGGTATAGACTTGGGGTGATCGTCTCGAGCAGGCGACGGTCACTGCGATGCTTCGTCTGTGATGGGGAGCATCTTGTGCGGGAGTGTCCGACGAAGGGTGAGCGGGATGCCTTGAAGAAGTCATGAGAGGGGGAATCCCAGTCCGACAAGGAGAGACTTGGTGCGCTTGTGACGAAGGAAAAACCAAGGCAAGAGGAGTCACCCGACAAGCTGAGGAGGGGCCAGACCAAGGGGAAGCGCTCGACGCAACGACGAAAGGGGCTGAGGGCACGAGGAAGGGTCGCATCGCCCCGAGATTGGAAGAAAGCTTCGCTAGGTAGACAAGTGAATCACAAGGATTATCCAGTTAAGCTGAAGAAGGCGCCCATGAGAGAGCCAATGTTTGAACGAGAAGCCGAGGAGATCATGGCACACCAAAGGATACGGTCGAAAGGACAATCACCGAGGCAAGAGTACCTAGTTCGCTGGAAGGGACTACCTATTACCGAAGCCACATGGGAACCAGTCGAGTCCTTAGGGATGTACAAGGACTTGATCGAGGAGTTCGAGCGGCAAGCAACGAGGGCGTTGCTGAGTTCGGTGGGGGAGGATGTCACGGTCCATTACCAAGTTGTCTCGGAAGACCGTACGCGCTCCCTGGAAGAAAGCAGAGCTCGTGGGAGCGAGGTAGATCACTATGGAGCATTTCAGAGTGATCAGGATGTATCAGGAGTATTCCGGATTAATCCAGCAGAGTCCAGCGTTATCCAGAGTGATCCGGAATATGGCGGAGAATTTCAGAAGGATGTGGAACATGCTGGAAGCTTGCGGAACATGGCGGAAGATTCCAGAAGCGTGTGGAATGCTCCGGAAGAAAGCGGAACCTTGCGGAAAGTTCTAGAAGCTTGAAGAGTCTTGATGTGTCTAGACTTGTGGGGAGTTCTCCGGGAGGTTGGAGAACCTTGTGGAGGTCTCCACCCTTGTGTAGAAGTATCCGGAACCTTACGGAGACTTGTAGAGATTTGTAGGGATCCTTAGCCATGTATAGATAGTCCTAGAGAATTCTAGAGACTTAGGAAGCTAGCTTAGCCCGGGAAGGATCTAGAAAGACCTAGCTACGTCTTGGTCTAGAACTTTTCTTGTACATGGGGCCTTGGCTATAAATAAGGAGCTACGTCTAGTCTTCGTGCTTAAGAAATATATCCTCAACTCGGATTCGTCAAAATGCGCCCCACCAACCAAGATCTTCAGTCGATGTCGACTAGGTCCAGTCGACGTTGAGTAAGGGCACTCAATCTTGAGTCGGCTTTAGTAGATATCGAGTGCTTCCTTCTTTAGCTGCTAAGCGTGGATATGTTTACTCGAAGTCGAGTCAGGTCAATCCAGTCGATCTCAAGGTCCTTCATCGAGTGAAATTTCACTAGCTCACTTGTCCAACACTTAGCCAATTCCATGCTCATCTTCAATCGATGTCGAGTCATGTCAGTCGACATCGAGTGGATTTCTGCATTCGATCCTTCTTCTTGGTTTTATTTTGAAATGGCTCCAAATTCTGCAAAATTAAACCAAAACTTGTGTAGACCTCTATTTCTTGCAAATAAGCACAAACTACACAAATTCAACATATTCCTAACCTAGAATATATATATATATATATATATATATATATATATATATATATATATATATATATATATATATATATATAATAACTAGAATAAGGAGTGAAAAAAGCACAAAAACATGGCATAAAACATGGACATCAGCTAGATGTGTTAGAAGTCAAGACTTATTTTGTAGAATAACTTAAAAAGTACATTTAAGCTCAACTGGGAGAAAGAAC
Organism: Persicaria maculosa; assembly: GCA_963922045.1. Taxonomy (NCBI): domain Eukaryota; kingdom Viridiplantae; phylum Streptophyta; class Magnoliopsida; order Caryophyllales; family Polygonaceae; genus Persicaria; species Persicaria maculosa. The sequence goes on from OY998253.1 coordinate 54,571,651, forward strand.
AGTCCAATGTTGCTCGAATTCATTGGGATGAATTGTTTGTTTACTTATTTCTAATGGTCTAATTTACATAAAAAGGGATGGGTTATGGGACTTGGTTTTGAGTATATCCTCTACTATAGCCTCGGTACTGAAGTACTATAGCTTTCAGTTATTGAACTAAGACACCTTCAGGCCTTATCAATCTGACTTAGCAGCTTGCTTTTTATTTTAATCATAAACTCATAGCCCCATATTATGTATACCGGAATTTAGATTACAAGCTAATGTTGCTCCTTCAATGACAGCATCTATAAGCCTCCAAATTTTCAACTACAATTTTTTTTTTATCTTGGATGATGGTAATAAGAGTAATCTTTACTTCATATTCTCTTTCCTATCCGACTCTACTTGAGTTTCATGATGCTCATATTATCAGTACATTCTTAGAGTGTTCTGAATTGTTTGACTGTTTTGTAACACCCCCTTTTTAGATCCCAAAGGAGTGTTGCAGCGTCAGTGAATCCGCAGACTTTAATGTCTTTGAATTCACCTGAGGCTTATAGGGACATGCAACCATGCACCCATAAACAAGATGATAATTTAAATACAATAGAATATGCGGAAGTGAATAAAATTCATTAGTTTAAATTCTGATCATAATAAGATAAAAATGCCAAAACCATAAAGTATGCATAATTCCAAAATAACTGAAATTAAAGTATCGATGCGGAAACTTTTAGAGGTTCAAAACTTGTAAAAATATTCAATAAATGACAGTCTGCTCTTCAACTCTCTCCTGCTCCGCTGCTTGCACTAGACCTGTGGAATATGGTCTGGTGTTTCATGAGAACGAAGGACACCAGCCATCCAATAAAAAGGATGGTTAGTACAATAAAGACTAGCAAATGATAGGGAAAATGTTCAGACTTTAACCTTACAGTGACCATAAAACGGTATGTCTCAAGTTAAGGGAATGACACGAATATTTATAAGAGAAACTGAATGAAAAGGGTAAAAATTCACACATGACTCGGATGATCATAACGATCGATTATAAGATAAGAAAAGGAATTATACTTGAGGCAGATAAGTATAATAACTGAAATGATCACCTATTTAACAGCCGATAATAATCACAATAATGATAACGGTAATAATAATAATAATACTACGTGGTACCGGTCGGGCCTTTAACAAGGACCACAACCTACATCAGATCGTTGTTTTATCACCCCGCAGAGAATGCATTCCGGGATGGTGTTTCATGAAACCTTGTAAGGCGGTGGCTTAACGAACCATAGCCTGCAAGTCAGTCTACTGTATAACTTGCCAAAGGCATAAAGCCACTCGCATCACGTGGTGCGCATTTTAACATATCATAACTAAGCATCAGATGGTGCCTATCTTATCATACATAAACAATTTATACTAGGTGATCATAATAACGACATTAAATCAAACAGGGACAAGCATGGATAATTCAAAGGGTCTTACTATCACATGCCACTAGTTTGCATGAAAGAACAAGCAGAATATCATGCACTTTAGGAAGAAGAAAATGGGCAACATTTACTTATCTCGTGTTATAAACAAACAATCACATTTAAACTGCATATCACTATAATTCATTTAATAATTGCCCATTAATTTAACTCATGCCAATTTATGATTAAAAAGATAAATTACATCAAGTAGACGGGTATGCAATTTATCGAAATTGGCAAGGAAATTGGCCATAGGGCCGCATTCGACACGGATGAATTTAAAAGGCACGTCAAAGGAAAATTACAAAACATGCAAAAGGCATTGAACGAACTCACTTGCCTTGACTTTCGATGATCAGCGGATGACAACCAGACGAGATTTTAGCACCTATCGAATCCAACGGAAAAAGAAATATTAGTATTGATATTTTATGAAATTAACTTTACTTAACTCAATTTGAAATTGAATTAAATCTATAAAGTTAAATATTATATACCAATATGAATTCCTTGGGGAGCGGGATCCAGCGTGAATGCTTCGAGACTTCTGGGTGTCGCTGAAACGGGCAAGAATCGAACAATTTAGAAACATTGGCCACTTAACTTAATAACTAATTAAATTAGGGCCAAAAACGGAAATTGTATAGAACAAGGGAAGCTTTTGTAATTTAATCAAAAGAGATTAAAAATCTCGTTAGCTTCTTCTTCGTGAACTTTACAGAGGACAATGGGACGACTTACGAAGGTCCTTGGAGGCAATTGGGTGGCAATCGGAGACAGCACTGGGGCTGGGGTGGTCGTCGGCAATCGACGACGATGGGCAGCAGTGGCTCGCGGGTGGAATGCGACGGAGGTGGACAGGGGCGGCTCCCGATTGCAGTGACGCGGCGGCAACAGGGTGATTCGAGGCGCAGGGCGGCGGCGATCGGAGGCGGCTCGACCTGGGCGTTCTCCGGGCAGGGGCTGCGGCTCGGTTGCTGGCGGTGGGGGACTCCGGGAGTCCGGCACTGGTGCACAACGGTGGGCGGAGGCTGTACTGCGCTCGGCTTGGACGAATTGGGAGAGGAGAGGAAGCTGCTTGCTTGAATGATGAAACTACCGAGGTCCTCCTCTATTTATAGGACTGAAATTAAAAGAGATAGGGAGGAAGAGGTTGATCCAGTTGCTGAGATCTCAGATTTGGCTGAGATTGGGGATAATCTCCTTTGGGTTTATCTGAACGTAAGAGGAAGAAGAAGGGAGAAAAAGGTAAAAAAAAAAAAAAATTCTTTCTTTCCTTGCTTTACCCAATTTACCGTAGTCAGAGAAGAAAATTTGACCACTACCTTTTCTTTGGGCTCCACCTTTGGGCCGAAATGTGGGTATCTACCAACCGGACTGGGCCGAAAATTTGGCCCTCTTGCAAAAATGAAATATGGATATGATTATATACTATATATATGAATATCTATATAGCAATTTATATGCGGAAAGAAATATTATTTAATTTAACTTTATAAATTAAATAAATTAAATAGAATGAATGTTTAGAGAAGAATATTAAATAATATAATTACTCTAATTTATATTATATATATCTTATGTGAATTTATTGGTTTCCCAAATTCACATAGTATAGTATAATATCATTTAAAGAAATATCCAAAAACTAATTTGGGGTATTTCATACCACCCTCCTTAAAATAAGTTTCATCCCGAAACTTAGAAGAAGAAAAAGGAAAGAGAAATGAGTTGAAGATAGGATAGTAACCTCGAAATAGATGAGAGAATATAGATTGATCAAAGCAGAGCTAGGTGTATTTAACAATAATTCCCGAATGGGTAGAATTTAAGCATGTTTCGCTTAATGTACTTATCAAATACGTGAGCGATGAGAATTACATCTAAATTAACTCATTGCTTTCTGAACTCCTCAATGGCAAATAGTATAATATTATTTAAAGAAATATCCCAAAAAAAAAATAATTCGATGTTTAAGAAGCGGGAGTGCACTTTGTCTTCCGTCCCTCTAGTGAAAAAGGGATAAAAGGATGGTACTCTGTCAAGGGTACTGGAAACCTTAAGGGCATGAAGCCTAGGAATACTTAGACTTCTCATCATTTTTTATAGGACTTAGCATTTATTCCAATAATGGGCAAATGACCTGCGTGTCCATACATGCCCCTAGCAACTCTGCGTCGTATTACTTTCCGTATTTGGCAGTTTTAAACTCTCTTTAAATGTTGATTCAGTGACATGATACTATATAATGCAACTGGATACATATCATGGTATTATGAGTGGTTGTGATCATGCTAAACCATTGGTATGCTATACGATTAAACGGAGAATTAATGGCATTGATTTTTGGACGTATAGATCATGAACACTCGAGCTGTTCGTCGCCACACTGGAACACCGTCTGAGAGGACTGTGAGCCAGAGGAATGTAGACCAGGTGGATGAGGATTCTGTTCCACCCACCGGTGATGCGACTAGGGAACAATCATTGACTGATCGTGCTGCTTCAGCACAGCTGAGGGCTGAGAATCGTACTGCAGTTGCTCGCCGAAGGGCCGCTAGACATGAGAGAGGCTCAAGAAGGGCCCAACGTGAGCACAGCCAACGTGAGCACAGCCAACGAGAGCCTAGCCATCAAGAGTCTGGTCATCATGGGACCAGCCATCGTGGTGACAGTCATAGGGTTGAGCACAGCCCTGTTGCAAGTCAGAGCGTGGGTAGCCGTCCTGTGAGTCATAGGAGCAGGTCTCCCAGAACTACGGGGGAAAGCTGGCGTGATGAGATGGTACAGATGATGCGGCAGATTGCTCGTGAGGCGGTCACAGAGGCCATAGCCGGAGCGAACCCACAACCGCCGCCAAATGTACAGACTCCGCGGGAAGCATCGCATGTCGTTGAGACTCCTGCTCCAGGTAGAGTGACAGACCTTGGAGACTCTTACTTCAGGGCACTCAATGCGGTCAATGCTATGAAGCCAGATGACTTTAATGGGTCAGGGGAGCCATATGTTGTAGTTGAGTGGCTGACCCATATGGAGAAGCTGTTCAGAGGTATCGTGTGCACCGACCAAGATAAGGTGCATATTACTGTTGTTCGTCTGAAGGGTGAAGCTAAATTATGGTGGGAGGCTGCTAGGTTGGGATGGGAGGCAAACCCGACCTGGAGGCCTTAAACATCGAATAATATTTTCTTTCCGCTAATATATATATGATATATATATATATATATATATATATATATATATATATATATATATATATATATATATATATATATATATATATAGACCCATATATATGTATAATGTATAGTTAAATTCATTTTGCATCTCTAAACCCAATAAAGACGGCCAACTTACCTCTACAAAGAGGTAATCCGATAGAAATTGAGCCCAATAGAAATTGGCCCACTTTTCAACCCAAAAATTGAGCCCAATAGAAATTGGGCCCAATAGAAATTGGCCCAAATTACCTCTACAAAGAGGTAATCTGAAAGTCTACGGTAAAACAAAAAAAAGGAGATGGAAATTCTACCCTTATTTTACCTTTTTTCTTTTTCCCAAGATTTATTCTCTTCCTCCTACGTTCAGATAAACCCAAAGGGGATTATCCCCAATCTTAGCCAAATCCGAAATCTCAGCAACTGGATCAAGCTCTTCCTCCCTATCTCCTTCAATTTCAATCCTATAAATAGAGGAGGACCCCGGTAGTTTTCATCATTCAAGCAAACAGCTTCCTTTTCTCTCTCTCAAACACACCCCCGTGAGCAACCGGCAGCAGCTCCACTGCAATCGGGAGCAACCACCGCTAGCCACTGCAGCGCCGCCGATTGCCGGAGACGCACCCCAGTTCGCCTGCCATCGCCGGAAGCGCACCCAGCACCGCCGAATCCCGCCGCCTTCGTCTCGGATTTATGCCGCCCTGTTCGCCGCCGAATCCAAAGCTCTGCAATCGCTGCCCCTCGCCGCCGATTGCCGACGACCGCCCCAGCCCGAGTGCTGTCTTCGACTGCCGCCGCCAATTGTCAAGCCGAGCCCTTGCCGGTGCCGCTTTCAATCGCCGCCGAGAAGCGCCTTCGGTTCGTCTATAAGTGAATTCAAGAAGAAGGCCACGGGATTTTTCAATCTCTTTTGATTTAATTACAAAAGCCTCCCTTATTTTATACAATTTCCGTTTTTGGCCCTAAGTTAATTACTTATTAAGTTAAGTGGCCAATATTTCTAAACTGTTCGATTCTTGCTCGTTTCAGTGACACCAAGAAATCTCGAAGCACTCACGCCGGATCCCGATCCCCGAGGAATTCATATTGGTATATAATATTTAACTTTATAGAATTAACTCAATTTCAAATTGAGTTAAGTTAAGTTAATTTCATAAAATATCAATATTAATATTCCTTTTTCGTTGGATTCAATAGGTGCTAAAATCTCGCCTGGTTGTCATCAGCTGATTATCGGAAGTCAAGGCAAGTGATTTCGTTCGATGCCTTTTGTATGTTTCGTGATTTTCCTTTGACGTGCATTTTAAATTCTTCCGTGTCGAATGCGGCCCTGTGGCCAATTTCCTTGCCAATTTCGATAAATTACATACCCGTCTGCTTGATGCAATTTATCCTTTTTAATCATAAATTGGCATGAGTTAAATTAATGGGCAATTATTAAATGAATTATAGTAATATGTGGATTAAATGTGATTGTTTGTTTATAACACGAGATAAGTAAAGGTTGCCCATTTTCTTCTTCCTAAAGTGCATGATATTCTGTTTGTTCTTTCATGCAAACTAGTGGCATGTGATAGTAAGACCCTTTGAATTATCCATGCTTGTTCCTGTTTGATTTAATGCTGTTATCATGATCACCTAGTATAAACTGTTTATGTATGATAAGATAGGCTCCATGTGATGCTTAGTTGTGATATGTGAAAATGCGCACCACGTGATGCGAGTGGCCATAGGCCTTTGGCAAGTTATGCAGTAGACTGACTTGCAGGTTGTGGTTCGTTAAGCCACCGCCTTACAAGGTTTCATGAAAAACCATCACGGAATGCATTTTCTGCGGGGTGATAAAACAACGACCTGATGTAGGTCGTGGTCCTTGTTAAAGGCCCGACCGGTACCACGTAGTATTATTATTATTATCGTTATCATAATTGTGATTATTATCGACTGTTAATAGGTGATCATTTCAGTTATTATACTTATTTGCCTCGAGTATAATTCCATTTCTCATCTTATAATCGATCGTTATGATCATTCGAGTCATGTTGGGAATTTTTATCCTTTTCATTCAGTTTCTACTATAAATATTCGTGTCATTCCCTTAACCTGAGACATACCGTTTTATGGCCACTGTAAGGTTAAAGTCTGAACATTTTCCCTATCATTTGCTAGCCTTTATTGTACTAACCATCCTATTTATTGGATGGCTGGTGTCCTTCGTTGTCACGAAAAACCAGACCATATTCCACAGGTCTAGTGCAAGCAGTGGAGCAGGAGAGAGTTGAAGAGCAGACTGTCATTTATTGCGTATTTTACTACAAGTTTTGAACCTCTAAAAGTTTCCGCATCGCTACTTTAATTTCAGTTATTTTGGAAGTTATTTCTACTTTATGATTTTGGTATTCTTATGGTTATTGTGATCAGATATTTTAAACTAATGAATTTTATTCACTTCCGCATATTCTATTGTATTTAAATTATCATCTTGTTTATGGGAGCATGGTTGCATGTCCCTATAAGCCTCAGGTGAATTCAAAGACATTAAAGTCTGTGGATTCACTGGCGCTACAACACTCCTTTGCGATCTAAAAAGGGGGTGTAATTTATATTATATATATCTTATGTGAATTTATTGGTTATCCAAATTCACATAGTATAGTATAATATCATTTAAAGAAATATCCAAAAAATAATTTGGGGTATTTCATACCTCCCTCCTTAAAATAAGTTTTGCCCCGAAACTTAGAAGAAGAAAAAGGAAAGAGAAATGAGTTGAAGATAGGATAGTAACCTCGAAATAGATGAGATAATATAGATTGATCAAAGCAGAGCTAGGTGTATTTAACAATAGTTCCGAATGGGTAGAATTTAAGCATGTTTCGCTTAATGTACTTATCGAATACGTGAGCGATGAGAATTACATCTAAAGTAACTCATTGCTTTCTGAACTCCTCAATGGCAAAGTTTGAAAATTTTAACCCTATGAAAACAGTGTATCTCAATAGCTATAAATATCTAAAATAAGGATAATAAAATTTTGAAAGACATCTTTTAATATTCACACTCGTTGCTCGGGATAAGTGAACTCGCATCACATAAGAAACGGGGTTAACTAGCTTGTCATTGGCTTTCGTCTCAGCCCCATCTGACTTCCTTTTCTAGGTTTGTCAAATGGCCCGGCCGGGTGGCTTTGAAGGCAACCATTGTGACAAAACTAGTCAGCCTTATTCATATGAGTTGAGTTATGGGTCTTCGTCTTCTGGTTTATCGATATGAACGTTGTCCGGTTCTTCAGCACATGCGTCCTTGCGTCCTTGTCTTCTTCATAAACATAAATCGTGAATATCTATATTTAAAATTATTATTCTCAAGCTTTTACCAATGAGAGTTCGGTTGCTCGATCATGGAAAGAAGAGATGAGATATATAACCCATGATCGTTTAATACTATCAAGATTTAAGAAAGACGAACCTACCTGCATAAAGAGTTACTAATTATCCGACTGAAGGACCTTACGTATGACATATCGATCGTTAATCACTAATTTCACATGCGGGTATTAGTCCTGCTTATACAGAAGTGAAACAGAGGAGCCCTTCTAGAGTCTATAGGGAGCACTTCCCGACTCTTTTTCGATATCTATAAAAACACGGGCTGACCAACTTGATATGGAATCAGAAGTATCAACATACTAGAGCTGACTGTATAACATGAGAAGAGTATGAGTAGGGAAGTGTGCGAAGCTTATATGGTATTAAACGTTAGAATATTGCCAATTCTCACACTAATTCCTCACTTTGACTCGAACCTATAAGGTTGTAAAGATGAATCCAAAATTGACTAGTTATAATAATAATACCGAAAAGTTGATTCCTAGATATGGAGTTCATCGGAATACTCGCACAATGACTCACTTTATTGAAATGCTAGAACAGATTAACATAAAGAAATTACTAAACAGATTGACGTTGCACAATTTTTTTCTTTTCAGTGTAGCTTACTCCTGTTTGTCAGCCTCGGTAATGGCATCTAAAGTGTAAAGCTTAGGACCTTGCTTAGACGTTCCTTCCATCGGGGCCTTGTTCTTATTCCGCATTATAGGTTCTAGTGCAGCTTGCATCTTATGATCCCATGGTTGAGGTGGGTTTGTTGTTGAGTTTGGAGCTCGTGGTGCAACTGCTGAAGCTTGTTGTGACCGCGCTTGACCATCACCCGAGTTCCTACAAAACTTCTCCATATGTCCATACCTCCCACATTCTCTACAAACTCGAGCGTTCTCCTCACATGCAGGTCTCTTATGGCCTAGCTTACCGCAGTTGTGGCAAACTATTGGCTGACCACCTCTCACAAAGATAGTATCCTGACCTGGCCGGGTGTGGCCATCTGCCGACCCCTCAACAGATGCAGAAGGAGCTGGCCTCTTTGAACCAAAATACTGCTGACGATCTCTCCTTCGATCGTACATCTCATGAGTCCTTCTGCTTTCATCAATAGTAGCCTCAACTCTATACGCTGCGTCAATATAAGCATCAAGAGTCTCATTTTTGTAAGCCAACATCTGCAGCTTCAGCTCCGGGTACATCCATTCATGGAAATAATCAACCTTGTGCTTCTCAGTTTGTACTAGTTCCTCAGCGTAGGGCAGCAACTCATAAAACTTGTTCACCAGTTGAGCTAATTTCACCCCTTGGATGTTGGGGTAGAGGAACTCTCTCTTCTTTTCTACCCTTAGCAACGGAGAGAAGTAGTGGTCGGTAACAAGCTTCTTGAAGACCTCACAAGAAGGATCATTGGCCCAAGTGTGGTAGGCAGTCTCCCACCACTGTCCAGCTACGCCCTTCAGGTACAAAGCAGCAATATGTACCTTAGTGTCGTCGGTGCATTGGATACCTCGGAAGACTTTCTCAATATGTGTGAACCACTGGACCACTTTGAACGGCTCAACAGTTCCATCATAGCTATCCACCTTGCTGGCATTGACCGATTTCAGGACATTGTTGTAGGTGTCCATTGGTCCAGTTGGGTGGTTAGGCGGAGGATTAGGTGCCCCCCGATCTCCATTTGTTGCACGCCCGTTAGGAGGGGGACGCCTATCCTCTCCCACTACCTCAGCCACAGCTTCTCTCACCATTCCTTTCAGGGCTTGCATCAGCTCCTGGTTCAGCATGTTGCCAGCTGAGATGTGTTGTCTCTGGCTGGCATAAGAAGCCCTAGCCTGATTTTGGCCGCCATTCTGCCTCTGGCTGGCGTGAGAAGCCCTAGCCTGACTTTGGCCGCCATTCTGCCTCTGGCTGGCGTGAAAAGCCCTAGCCTGACTTTGGCCGCCATTCTGCCTCTGGCTGGCGTGAGAAGCCCTAGCCTGACATTGGCCGCCATTCTGTGATGGATCCCCTGACTCATCCACCCGCTCCATTCGTGGATTCAAAATATGATTCTCCACTCGATGAGAGTTAGGTGGCGGCATGATGGGCTCAGTAGCGGCTCTGGTACGTCTCTTAGTATTCATGATCTGAAGGTAGGAGATACTATATTAATCAACTCAACGAGATAATCCGGAAAGCGAGATTTAGAACAAGAATAAAGAATATAAGCTTAGTCTATTGCAGGAGCAGGAGCTTGAGCAAGACTATCGGACAATCATTTTAAAATCATTTCCAAAATTGCTTACGTTTTTAAATAGAACTTCGTTTTGATAAAAGCATTTGAAATTCACTTTTAGAAATCATTTTTGAAATTCGAATTAAACGTTTTAAAACCTACAGCTCTGATACCACCTTCTGTAACACCCCTTTTTAGATCCCAAAGGAGTGTTGCAGCGCAACTGAATCCGCAGACTTTAATGTCTTTGAATTCACCTGAGGCTTATAGGGACATGCAACCATGCTCCCATAAACAAGATGATAATTTAAATACAATAGAATATGCGGAAGTGAATAAAATTCATTAGTTTAAATATCTGATCATAATAAGATAAAAATGCCAAAACCATAAAGTATGCATAATTCCAAAATAACTGAAATTAAAGTAGCGATGCGGAAACTTTTAGAGGTTCAAAACTTGTAGTAAAATACGCAATAAATGACAGTCTGCTCTTCAACTCTCTCCTGCTTGCACTAGACCTGTGGAATATGGTCTGGTGTTTCGTGAGAACGAAGAACACCAGCCATCCAATAAATAGGATGGTTAATACAATAAAGACTAGCAAATGATAGACAAAATGTTCAGACTTTAACCTTACAGTGACCATAAAACGGTATGTCTCAAGTTAAGGGAATGACACGAATATTTATAGTAGAAACTGAATGAAAAGGGTAAAATTTCACACATGAGTCGGATGATCATAACGATCGATTATAAGATAAGAAAAGGAATTATACTTGAGGCATATAAGTATAATAACTAAAATGATCACCTATTTAACAGCCAATAATAATCACAATAATGATAATGATAATAATAATAATAATACTACGTGGTACCGGTCAGGCCTTTAACAAGGACCACGGCCTACATAAGATCGTTGTTTTATCACCCCGCAGAGAATGCATTCCGGGATGGTGTTTCATGAAACCTTGTAAGGCGGTGGCTTAACGAACCACAACCTGCAAGTCAGTCTACTGCATAACTTGCCAAAGGCCTATGGCCACTCGCATCACGTGGTGCGCATTTTCACATATCACAACTAAGCATCACATGGTGCCTATCTTATCATACATAAACAGTTTATACTAGGTGATCATGATAACGACATTAAATCAAACAGGAACAAGCATGGATAATTCAAAGGGTCTTACTATCACATGCCACTAGCTTGCATGAAAGAACAAACAGAATATCATGCACTTTAGGAAGAAGAAAATGGGCAACCTTTACTTATTTCGTGTTATAAACAAACAATCACATTTAATCCACCTATTACTATAATTCATTTAACAATTGCCTATTAATTTAACTCATGCCAATTTATGATTAAAAAGGATAAATTGCATCAAGCAGACGGGTATGTAATTTATCGAAATTGGCAAGGAAATTGGCCACAGGGCCGCATTCGACACGGAAGAATTTAAAAGGCACGTCAAAGGAAAATCACGAAACATGCAAAAGGCATTGAACGAAATCACTTGCCTTGACTTTCGATGATCAGCGGATGACAACCAGATGAGATTTTAGCACCTATCGATTCCAACGGAAAAAGGAATATTAGTATTGATATTTTATGAAATTAACTTTACTTAACTCAATTTGAAATTGAATTAATTCTATAAAGTTAAATATTATATACTAATATGAATTCCTCGGGGAGCGGGATCTGGCGTGAGTGCTTCGAGACTTCTGGGTGTCGCTGAAACGGGCAAGAATCGAACAATTTAGAAACATTGGCCACTTAACTTAATAACTAATTAAATTAGGGCCAAAAACGGAAATTGTATAGAACAAGTGAAGCTTTTGTAAGTTAATCAAAAGAGATTAAAAATCTCGTTAACTTCTTCTTCGTGAACTTTACAGAGGACAATGGGACGACTTACGAAGGTCCTCGGCGGCAATTGGGCGGCAATCGGAGACAGCACTCGGGCTGGGGCGGTCGTCGGCAATCAGCGACGATGGGCTGCGGTGGCTCGCGGGTGGACTGCGACGGAGGTGGACAGGGGCGGCTCCCGATTGAAGTGACGCGGCGGCAATAGGGTTATTCGAGGCGCAGGGCGGCGGCGATCGGAGACGGCTCGGCCTGGGCGTTCTCCGGGCCGGGGCTGCGGCTCGGTTGCTGGCAGTGGGGGACTCCGGGAGTCCGGCACTGGTGCACAGCGGTGTGCGGAGGCGGTACTGCGCTCGGCTTGGACGAATTGGGAGATGAGAGGAAGCTGCTTGCTTGAATGATGAAACTACCGAGGTCCTCCTCTATTTATAAGACTGAAATTGAAAGAGATAGGGAGGAAGAGGTTGATCCAGTTGCTGAGATCTCGGATTTGGCTGAGATTGGGGATAATCTCCTTTGGGTTTATCTGAACGTAGGAGGAAGAAGAAGGGAGAAAAAGGTAAAAAAAAAAATAATAAATTCTTTCTTTCCTTCCTTTACCCAATTTACCGTAGTCAAAGAAGGAAATTTGAGCACTACCTTTTCTTCAGGCTCCACCTTTGGGCCGAAATGTTGGTATCTACCAACCGGGCTGGGCCGAAAATTTAGCCCTCTTGTAGAAATGAAATATGGATTTGATTATATACTATATATATGAATATCTATATAGCAATTTATATGCGGAAAGAAATATTATTTAATTTAACTTTATAAATTAAATAAATTAAATAGCAAGAATGTTTAGGGAAGAATATTAAATAATATAATTACTCTAATTTATATTATATATATCTTATGTGAATTTATTGGTTTACCAAATTCACATAGTATAGTATAATATCATTTAAAGAAATATCAAAAAAAAAAAAATTTGGGGTATTTCATGTTTCGTAATCCTCTATTCTTAGGAGCAACCTAGTTTATGTGTATGTGTCATGCGTTTTCTGTTTTCTGGTCCTTCGTTGTCTTTGTCTTTCATTGCTTTGGTTTGTTTTCCTTTAGAGAAAGTAAACATACATTTTGAAGCAAATGACTTTTGATCGCTAATTGATAATTGAGCGTGATTTGAGCTTCCATTATTGCAACTTCAAATGTTCCTCCAAGAAAAGCCCTTTTTTCTTTGTTAGAACAATCAAATGTCTGTCTTATTTACTTGAATTATCACATGACTGTTGTTCGAAAATAAAATGAATATGAAATCTGAAAATGAGGTATTGATGAAATGATATCATCATAATTGATAAGAATGATTATATTATATTTTCTCTTTTCTTCCTTCTAATTCCTTTTGCTCAACGATAGTAATGTAAATTATTAGGCCCTTTATAGATCTTCTAAAAAGAGGTACTTCTTGTAATTCAACACTTAGCACTTTTCAATTGTACGTTAGAAATAGTTGGTTTCACTGTCCTACTCATGTGGTCCGGTTATTGCGTAGGGGAATGCACCTTGGTATTACAACCTTAACAAATTAGTTGTAACAAATAAGTCTCTCACCCTTCTCTCGAAAAGTCTCTCTTTGAATTCTAATACAACTTGTAACAAAGAGTTTTTGATGGATGCATGACAGAGTGATAGGGAGAGAGAGATATAAGTGAATTAAATGCAACAAAAGCTCTTTATAATGACAATTTTTCAAAAAAATTCCTATCTTGCTTGGATATATAAATAAGCTTATATATATATACATGCTATGAGTTATTTAAATTACAATTTGTGTTTTTTTAGTAACATAGTTTATATTCTTCTTTTTCTATTTGTTTCATAATTTTTAGCAATGGATAAATCATGGATTGAAGAAGATAGATTCAGTGAGAAGTATCAATTGGGTTGGACGCTTTCTTTGTTTATATAATTATGCTAAAACTAACTCTAATAACGCTAAGAAATTAAGTAAGATGTCCTTGCTCAAAATGTGTGAATTTTTAGAAGAGGACATTTAAATTCGTGAGAGTACACTGCCATAGATTTGGTTTCAGTTTGGGATACACAAATTGAATTTGACATGAAGAACCTACTGCCATTGTTGACACAAACAATGAAGGCGATGATTATGATGCAGAATCTGCTGACTTATGAAGCAGCTTGGAATGAAGGCGATGATTATGATGCAGAATCTGCGGACTTCAATCAGTTTGTTGAAAATGTACAAAGACCCCTATTTGATGGTAGTGATCATATGAAGTTAGATGCGCTAGTTAAACTTCACTTTCTTAAAGCAAAGTTCTGCTTGAGTGACACTTGTTTCAATGAAGTACTAGAGACCGTATCGTCCTTGCTTCCGAATGGAAATGTGTTGCCATAAACTTTGTACGAGTCAAGAAAAACACTAAACAAGATAGGGCTTTCATATAAGAAAATACATGCATGTCCCGATGATTGTATACTCTATAGGAATGAGTATGCCGAGTCAAACTCTTTCCCTACTTGTGGTCTCTATCGTTGGAAGTTGACAAGAGATCAAACGGAAAAGAAGGGACAACCAGCAAAGGTTTTATGGTATTTTTCTATCATCCCTCGATTACGTCATTTGTTTAAATATGCTGAAACAACTTAATTGATTAAATGACATGATGAGAATCACAATCAAGATGGCCATATGAGACATCTAGTTGATTCCCCTACTTGGAAGTTGATTGATTACAAGTGTCTAGAATTTGCAGCATAAGCTATAAATTTAAGGATGGCCTTGGCGGCAAATGGCATTAATCCACATAGTAGTATGAGCAACAACTATAGTTCTTGGCATGTAATTTTAGTAATGTATAATCTAGCTTCCTTTATGGTTGTGTATGAAAATGAAGTTTATGATGTTATCTTTAATAATTTCTAGCCTAAAACAGCCCGACGTTGATATAGATATCTACTTGGCGCCGCTAATTGAGGATCTGCAGACATTGTAGGTAGGGGTCCCAAATGTGTATGATGCTCATCGAAAGGAACACTTCACCCTCAGAGTTGTATTACTATGGACCATCAACGATTTCCCTACATATGGAAACTTATTCAGCTGCTCCACTATAGGGTACAAGGCATCTCCAATCTGCGGTGATAAAACTACATCAATTTATCTACCACATAGTCGAAAGATGGCTTATGGAGGTCACCGTAAGTATCTTAATCGCTATCATCCATATCGTAGGAAAAGAAAGGCCTTTAATAATGACCAAGAGTTGGGAGATGAACCATTGCCCCAATCAGGTGTGGAAATGCTGAAGTCGGTTGAAAATATTAATTATGTATTTGGGAAGAAAAAGAAGAAGAAAACCCCGGAAATTGGAGCTACTTGCTGGAAGAAGAAGTCAATCTTCTTCAATTTGGAGTATTGGGTGTGGTTACATGTTCGACATTATCTCGATGTGATGCACATCGAGAAGAATGTCGTAGAAAATTTGTGTTAGGACGGGAACTAGTTATCAAAATAAATCGAAATAAACCAACTACCTGTCCAAGAAAATAAAATACAAGAAACCCTCCCGTTGTAGTGGTAGGGTATTCAGGATCGTATCGACGAGGAAGCATGTCAGCGCTCGCCTGATCAGTTCCAGAATCCTCTCGTATCGACCAACAGAAGTCCTCAACGTCGAGTAAAGTACTCGATGTCGACTACTTCAGTCGAGTTAACCTGTAAAACAGAACAACAAAAAATGAAGCAAAGCAATTCAGTCGAGTTAACCTGTAAAACAAAACAACAAAAAAGAAGCAAAGCAATGTTGAGTACAGAGTACTCGATGTCGACAAGAGTCCTCGACGTCAACTAACCAGTGGTCGAGATCGAGTAGTTGTGCAGAATAAAAATCATACCTTTGTGATGAAAATAAAACAGAAACAACATGAAATTGGTGGGAATTCAATAATATAAAAAGCTCCTGGAATCGGGGTTTCAACACCACAACGATAACCGTATAAGAATCATGCTAAAGGTATAAAAGATCATGTCTTTCATCAAATAACTATCGTCATTAACAAATAGGAATATAAAGGCTTTCGCATAAACCCTAATTGTTACTAACCCTTTTCACATAATTAATCCAAGTTGTATTAAGATCCCTTTCGCTTCAATAACACAAGCAAGGATCACCTTCGACTGTTGCAGAAGAATCATGCTTATATGGATAGAAGACGAAATCGCATTTAAAGTTGTACCTTTGTTGCATTACCTTACATGGCTACCGCCGGGCTCACCCCGACCCTAGAAGTTGAGTGACTACTCGCTCTTCATTATAGAAACACACATCAATAATATAAAAGAACTAAGTTGCATTAAATCAAAGCAAAGCTTACAACCAATCAAAGCCAAATCCGCTCTTGCAAAACTAAACACCTCTCGGCCAAGCTCTTTCTCTACTCGCTATCTATTGTGGAACACAATTGCTTGTGGCTTGGATTAGATTATTCCTAAAATAAGCCCCTAAGGCCTTATTTATAGTATTCAATCCTCGCTATCCAAGGAAAGAATAATCTATCTATATCTAAAACTATCTATCTAAAGCTTCATGATAAAACATGGAAATAAAACAAATAAATCCTTAAGGTAAGTAAAACTAAGGTGGATAAATATCTTCAATCTTGATAGATCTTCACATGTCTTGATATAATTCCATGTGACTTATCTTGCAAGTAATCCACATATCCAAATCTTCACTCGGATTCCGACTTGGAATGACGCTGGGAAGTACTCGACATCGAAAAGAGTAGTCGACATCAAGTAGAACTCTTCTTCTCCTCGGACTGTGCTCGAGGTCGGGTAGAATTCGAACTCTCAATGGGTACTCGACATTGAGTAAAGTCCTCAACGTCGAGTAGAATTCGTCGTCTCGAGTGGTTCTGTGCTCGGATTGTGCTCGATCTCGTGTGATGAAGCTGAGGTCGACCAAGGTACTCGACATCAACCAAATGTGCTCGACATCGACCAGAGTGGTTGACGTCTACTAGTGTTGTCGAGTGCCTCCTTTCTTGTTTCCTGGTTGACATGCTCTGGTTCAGCTGCTACTCGACCTCTGGTTTGATGTAGTCGACCTCGAGCTCTTCCATGATTTTCTTCTTTCTCCGAATTGCTGTAAAATGCCTCGATTTCTGCGAAACTAAACAGAATTTAAAAGCAACCCCAAGAGATGTGCTAAAATAGAGAAAAGATGGAATTTAGAGAGAAAAAACCCATATTTTGTCCCTAACAGATTTTGTAAAGCCATCTGCAAAATAGAGAAAAGGATGAAAAATGAAAAAAAAATCTGTAAATTTGTGGGAAGAGGATTCATCTCTATAATTAAATGTGTGCACTTCTCCACATGGACAATTTATTGCCGCCACTACTATAGGTTGTTTCCAAGCAAATATATTGCCGCCACTACTGTAGGGTTCTTCTCAACTGGGTGACACTGGTGAATCCTCTTCGGTGAATCCTCTTCTCCCCTGTAGTGATTGATTCCATGTATGTGATTTCAATTTCAATCATCTTCTCCACTTCTTCTTCGTCTGATTTAGATTTCGTTTGATTCAATTTCTGATTTCGCTTTCCGATTCAATTTATGTTCGATTTCTGATTTCGTTTGATTCAAGTTCGATATCTGGTGCTTGATGTTTTGGAATTCTGGTGCTTGCTGTTCGATTTAGGTTCGATATCTGGTGTTTGATTCAAGTTCGATTTGTTGTTCGATATCAAGTTCGATTTGTTGTTCAATTTCTGTTCGATTTAGGACTGCTTTGTGTTCAATTTATGTTCAATTTAGGTTTGAATCTGTTTGGGTGTTGATGTTTCTGTTCGGGTGCTTGATGTTTCTGTTCGATTTAAGGCTGCGTTTTGATTTGCTGTTTGATGTTTCTGAATTCTAGTTCTTGATGTTTCTGTTTAATTTCGTTCAATTTCTGTACAATTTCTGTTCACTTTCTGGTGCTTGATTTGGCACATTTATATTTGATTTCTGTTCAATTTCTAGTGCTTGAATTCTGGTGCTTGATGTTGCTGTTCAATTTCTGTTCGGGTGTTGAATCTGTTCGATTTAGGGCTGCTTTTTTATTACTATCGAATCCGAATTTTCGAGTGCCCTTTCTTACTAGTTTTTTCATTTGTAGATGAATTTCATGGAGCTCCTAAATAGTGGATCACCCATCGATGACCTCAATGATTCTCCTTCCCAGTTTAATATTTCATCGAGTCAATATCATGCTAGTGGTTCCACCTTTGAAGAAACTGATGTCGAAGTTGATGAAGCAACAAATATTGCCTCTGCAAGCTAAAGGCCTAAAAAATAATCTACAAGATCGTCCGACTTTACAATCGACGAAGACAAGTTACTTGTATCCGCTTGGCTAAATGTGAGCTTGGACCCGGTCAAAGGAAGTGACCAAAAGAAGGGCCAATTTTGGAAACGAGTCACACAGTACTTCGAGAAGAACAAGACATGGGGAGGTTATTGGAGCGAGAAATCATTGACAAGCCATTGGACAACAATCAACACCACCGTGAGTAAGTTTAGTGGACACTACAATCAGGTTCAACACTTGCGTCGAAGTGGTTCCACCGAAGTAGATAAAGTACACCTTTGTTTCTACATATTATTCTTTAGAGTTTTTTAAATGCAATAGTCACTAATTATATGACTGCATTTGTTGTTGGTTTTTTTATCAATACCTCTGGAAATAGTTAGTGGAGGCAAAAGAAATGTTCAAGAAAGTTGAAGTTCATGCATTTCAACTAGACCATTGTTAGAAAATTATGAGGTTCCAGCAAAAATGGATGGATGAACATCAACAGATTGATAGGAAGAGAAAGTGCAAGGGTTCATTTGTTAAAACCACGAAGTCTTTCAATTTAGAAAAAGATGAAGAATGTCCTCCGCAACCAGAAGGTTTGAAGCGACCGATTGGGAGAAAAGCGGCCACAGAAGTGAACAAGAAAGCAAAACTTGATGAAAGTGCTACTGCGGTTTCTAAAACGCGTGTTGAGCTAGAAGCATTAAGGGAAAGAAGAATAGAGAGTGACCGGATCAAGTCAGAAAACCTCAAGAGTTTGTTTGCTAATGAGCAAAAACAAGTTGCTCTTAGAGAGAAGGAATATGAACTTCAAGTAATGGCCTTGGATATCACTAAGTTGTCGCCCATTCAAGCTGAATACTTTACGAGTCTACAAAGGGAAATCTTGACAAAGTGGGTTGGCGGGAGCGGAAATGAGTAGTCTCTTTATTTTTATGTGAACTATTATTATGTTCTATCGTTTTTATATGAACTTAAAGTTTGATTTTTGTCATTTCGCTATGTTGGGTGTAATGGAAAATTACCATATATCGATTAATATTATGCATGACTTTATTATTAGTCTCTTAAGGACAACGAAATTGAATATCCCATAACATTATAATAGTAACAAAATAGTGAACCGAAAATACTATTCTCCACCATGGATTGTGCATAAGTGCTCAATATGATCTTCTTGGAGTCTAGTATGCACTTGTTTGTCTCTAATATGATGTCGTTTTGCAACAAACTCTAGTATTGTTGGCGTGCGTTCATGTGAAACTGTTATGCTTGGGACTTCAGCCACTCGATCATATTGCTTTTCAATGTCATGACAATGTTTTGTTCGACGATATAGATCATACTCTTCACGCTCATCTTCGACAATCATATTATGCATGATTATACATGCCATCATAATATGTTTTAGGACATCCTTATCCCAAAACCTTGCTGGATTCCTCACAATGGCAAAGCGTGCTTGAAGTACCCCGAAAGCACGCTCCATGTCTTTCCTTGCCTCTTCTTGCTGCTTAGCAAAATATTGATGTTTATTTCCTTGAGGAGCAGGAATAGTCTTCACTAATGTTGCCCAAGATGGATATATACCATCGGCAAGATAATATCCCATATCATATGTTCTGCCATTAACCGTGTAACTAATGGGAGGAGCACACCCTTCAACCAGTTCGGTAAATACGAAAGAGCGCTCTAATACATTAATGTCATTTAAAGACCCCGGTAATCCAAAAAACGCATGCCATATCCAAAGATCATATGAAGGTACCGCTTCTAAAATAATAGTGGGTTCATGAATGTGGCCAATGAACTGACCATGCCAAGCAGTTGGACCATTTTTCCATGTCCAGTGCATACAATCAATGCTGCCTAACATCCCAGGAAAGCCACGCTCTTCACCAACTGCAAGTAGTCTGACAACATCATCAACATTTGGCGACCTCAAGTACTCCTTCCCAAATACTTCGCCAACTGAAACGACGAACCTTTTTAGACTTTCTATTACCGTGCTCTCACCAATCTGCACATACTCATCTGTATAATCAGCCGGAACACCGTAAGCAAGCATTCGAAAAGCAGTTGTTACCTTTTGAAGTGACGACAAACCAAGTCGCCCAGCAACATTCCGCTTTTGAACAAAATAAGAATCGTGGGCAACAATAGCATCATTGATGCGAAGGAAAACATTCTTCTTTATTTGAAGAAGTAATAGGTTTTCTTCATAATCGTTATCTATATCGTCATCATCGTTCATATATGTATCAACTAAATAGCGGCTACCCAATGCACGACGATCCATATGAAATTAGATTTTTAAGGGAGGGAGAAAATTAGGAAGTAATCAGATGTTAGAAATGTTAGGTTGGTATTTATAACAAGTGAAAAAAAATGTTAGAAGTTTTAAAAACTTTAATTGTTAGAAATAAGTAAAAAAAAATGTTATAAATAAATGTTAGAAGTTTTAAAAACGTTAGAAATAACTAAATAAATGTTAGAAGTTTTAAAAGTTTTAAAAACTTTAATTGTTAGAAATAAGTAAACAAATGTTAGAAGTTTTAAAAACGCTTTAAAAACTTTAATTGTTAGAAATAAGTAAAAAAAAATTAAAAACTTTAATTGTTAAAAATAAGTAAAAAAGATGTTAGAAATGTTTGAAGTTTTAAAAACGTTAATTAGTAATATATAATGTTATAAATAAGTAAAAAAAAAGTTAGAAATGTGAGGATAAATATTATAATTAAGATTAAAATAATATTACATAAATGTAGAATTAAATATCCTTAATAAATGCATTTATTTATTATATTGTATAATAAATGTAAAAATCTGTAAAATAGAGAAGCTGTTGGAGTTTGAGTGAATTTTTTTTTAGAGATTTTGACATTTTTATCTATATTTTAGAGATTTTTTAGAGAAGTTGTTGGGCTTGCTCTAATGTAGACTCCATAATATGGCAAATAAGCATAAACTACATAAATTATATGTATAATTCTAACCCAGTGATATAAAATGCATGTAGAAATTGATATAAAAGTTATGTAAAACATGGCAAAATAGGTTCATAACAAACACCCCATACTTAAGTTTGTTTGTCTTTAAGCAATACTTTTAATGGTCATACAGGGGAAGAATTCAAACTCTCAACATCTTAGATCCATTGCCATATGTCCCTGCAATCAATTACCATCCTCGAAAAGGTACTTATGTCACCAAATCCATGCATGTGAATAAAAGCAACTTCGCACACAAAAGGAGGGTTATGCAAAAACATTTCATACGTGACAAAGCATCAACAATCAAGAGGACTTTATTAAGCTCAATAAGGGGTAGATTGGTATAAGGCTAAAGGCGGTCAATTTTTGGCCATGTGGTGTTAATAATCCGGGGAAATGGATTACTTTTCAAACTTTCATACCACGTTCCTTCTTCATTTGATTTCTCACCTTTCGCTCATTCGCTCAATGCTTTTTTCACCATAATGCTTTTACCTCTCTAACCTCAGCACTGCCTTCTCGCGAGTCGCAAACATGGGTGTCATGACTGGCCCCAGATACTTAGTGCTTTGGACTCCTCACCTTGGTGTCCCATCCTACGGAACTAACATCTCAACGCAGGCAGAGTCGATCTACCTTTATGTCCTGAGGTGACCGGATTTTCTTTCTCTCATTAAATTTTCCATAACTTTGATACTTCTGCCAAACTCCAAATATAATGATACAACACAACAACCATATAATAATCTCCATAATGTAACTTCCATTCTCAACATAATCCCCGGATAAGGAAATAAGGTAAAAAATGGGCAATATTTAGATCATGTGGAGCATAATATGAAAATAAGGTATAATATGGCTTTTATGATGCATAAACATAGGTAATGCTTGGAATATAAACAATGAGCATTGTATGGAAAATATAAAGTCCTCCATCCTTTTATCGTGCATAAGTCAAAAGAAACTTCAAATTTTACCTCCTTTCATGGTTTTCATTAAAAATATGCACTTCATTGTGACTTCCCTTTACTAGGCAATTTCATGTTATATCTCTAATGAATCCAATTTTGCATCGTCGAGTTCAATTAAATTTTCCATGACACTAATCAAATTTTTTAATGGGGGTGATGTTTATGAACTTTGGAAAACAACTTGTAAGCATTTAGATTAATAATACTTCCAAAGATGCCATGTGTGAACAATTAATAATTCCAAAGATAGCCATGTGTGAACAATTCGGAAAATAAACTTGAATATGCACAAATAATGTCAAATGTAGTCAAATATGCATAATGTAAGCCCTTCCCCCATCTCATACTTAAACATTACAGTGTCCTCGCTGTATAAAAACAAGGGTACGTAAAGAAAAAAACTCACGAGATAAATGTGCAAAACGTCGAAATCGAGTACTGAAGTTGCTGTAGAAGTGGTCGGTCTTGAAGATAGTAGTCGATGTCGACTAGATTTACTCGATCTCGAGTACAGTTGAAGCCTCAGGGTGATACTCCCTCGAGCACAGGCTCCCTTTCTCGTCATGGTGGTCGACGTCGAGTAGACAACTCGAGGTTGAGTACTTCTGCAACCTTTTCGTACCTGCAAGATTCATTAGCCAGATAATATCCACAATATAAAAATCCAAAAATAACGTTTCAACACCAAAAACCAGAAGTAAACGTGTCTAGGAATCTTAAAAACTAATTGTTTTGTTACAAGCGGTAGACTTTATAGTCGCTAGGCCGACTTCTTCCGTGTAAGCTCAAGGTGGCATCTGTAGCGCCCATGTAGATTGGGCCTCGAATAAGACTCCATTCTTGTCCATCAGTTGTAGTCCTTCGGAATGGATCTTGTGCACCGTGAAAGGTCCTAACTTTTTAGGATTGAATTTGTTAGGGAACCAATGATTCTTAGATTTGGAGACGTAGACCTTGTCTCCTACTTCGTATTCTTTCGGCTTGTCATTGGAAACCCTGCATATTTGCACATATCAAGGCAAACCTATCCCATGTATAGATAAATCTTTAATGGAAATAGGAGAAGAGATGTATTTACCTTGGCTTACCTTCATAGAATCGTTATTTGGGACCTCTGAATCTACTTGACATCGAGTAGTAGTACTCGATGTCGAGTATGTCTGTGCGTCTGGTGGCTTGCTTGTTAAGGAAGGAGAAGTCGAGTGCATGGAAGACTGGTCGACGCCGAGTACTCAATGGAGGGTGTTGTACTCAATGGAGGGTGCTGAATCTGGTCAACGTCGACTAGAGTACTCGACGTCGAGTACTTCTGGTCGACATCGACCCTATACTTAAGACATGACGAAGTATCCGAAAAATAGTTAGTCAACGTCGACTTACCTTGGTCGATGTCGAGTAGATCTTATATTTCTTCGTTCAAGATCGCCATGATTTCCTCTACCCGGGCTTCCATATCTCTCTTCTCTAGCTCTTCGGGGGCCATATTTCTTACCTTAGCTAGGTTCCCCGCAAGTGATGTACCTGGCTGAGATTAATTTGACCTCTTCCATAGGACCTGTATGCCTTTCAATTTTATTGAAAGAGTACTCAATTACCTCATCGCTGATGTTGAAAGTGAGCACTCCCTTCCTTACGCTTATGTTGGCATCCACCGTCGCTAAGAAAGGTCTCCCTAGAATAATTGGACAAGCAGGTTCCTCTGGCATATCGATAACTAAGAAATCAACAGGGACAAAGAACTTACCTACCTGTATTGGCACATCATCCACCATGCATGTTGGGATAACAACTGTGTTGTTTACCATATATGGTCGTGCATCAACAGGTTCTAAAGCATCTATCTTGACTTTGGACCAGATTGATAAAGGCATGATACTAACACTGGCTCCTAAGTCACATAAATCATTAAACTTATATTGACCAAATCCAATGATTATGAAAAACTTACCTAGATCTGGCATTTTCTCTGGTAGGTCCATCTTGCTGCATTCCTCTGCGATCTCAGCCACCGATTGCTTTTTGCTTAGGATCTCCTTGAGGAACTTTACGTACGACGACATCTCATGAAGAGCTTATGTGAAAGGAATGGTGACATTGAGCCTTTGAAGCATCTTCACGAACCACTGAAACTTCTTCTCTGCTGGGTACTTCAAAGATTTGGTTGGGAATGACAGCGTTTTCTACTTCGGAGGTGTAGAAGTGTGGTCGACATTGTCAGAAGGGTGGTCGACATCAACTGGAGGTTGGTCGACGTCGACTACAGTAGTCGACTTCTGGGCAGGCTCCGTATTCTGCTCGACATCGAGTACTTTTCTGCATCTTTCTACTCCGTATATGCGTTTACCTCTCTAACCTCAGCACTGCCTTCTTGCGAGTCGTAAACATGGGTGTCATGAATGGCCCCGGATACTTAGTGCTTCAGACTCCTCACCTTGGTATCCCATCTCGCGGAACTATTATCTCAACGCAGGCAGGGTTGATCTACCTTTATCTCCTTAGGGGACCAGATTTTCTTTCTCTCATTAAATTTTCCATATCTTTTCAATTTCCTGCCAAACTCTAATAATAATAATAATAACAACACGAACACCATATAATAATCTCCATAATATAACTTCCATTCTCAACATAATCCCCGGATAGGAAATAAGCTAAGAAAGGCCAATATTTAGAACATGTGAAGCAATTTATGAAATAAGGGATAATATGGCTTGTGTGATGCATATAAGCATAGGTAAGGCTAGGAATAAAGTAATGAGCATTGTATGGAAAATATAAAGTCCTCCATCCTCTTATCATGTATATGCCAAAAGAAACTTCAAATTTTACCTCCTTTCACGGTTTTTAATAAAAATATGCACTTCATTGTGACTTCCCTTTACTAGGTAATTTCATGCTATATCTCTAATGTATCTAATTTTGCATCATCGAGTTCAATTAAAACAAGGGTAAAGAAAGCAATGTCGAGTACAGAGTACTCGATGTCGACAAGAGTCCTCGACATCGACTAACCAGTGGTTGAGATCGAGTAGTTGTGCAGAATAAAAATTGTACCTTTGTGATTAAAATAAAACAGAAAAAACACGAAATTAATTGGTGGGAATTCAATAATATAAAAAGCTCATAGAATCAGAGTTTCAAAACCACAATGATAACCATATAAGAATCATGCTAAAGGTATAAAAGATCATGCCTTCCATCAAATAACTGTCGTCATTAACAAATAGGAATATAGAGGCTTTCGCATAAACTCTAATTGTTACTAACCCTTTTCACACAATTAATCCAAGTTGTATTAAGATCACTTTCACTTCAATAACACAAGCAAGGATCACCTTCGACTGTCGCAGAAGAATCATGGTTATAGGGATAGAAGACAAAATCACATTAAAAGTTGTACCGTTGTTGCATTACCTTACATGGCTACCGTCGGGCTCACCCCGACCATAGAAGTTGGGTGACTACTTACTCTTCATTATAGAAACTAGGGCTGGCACGGTACGGTACCATGGGAAATTTTCGATTACCACGTACCGTACCGATATCATTCGGTATGCAACTTTCCCTACCACGTACCAACCGAAAGTTTTGGTAACCGAAGTGGTTGGTACCGAAAGGGTCGGTTACCGAACGTCGGTACCGTGGTACTAACAGAACAAAATTCAGTTATCATTTACGTGATTTAATATTATGGTATCCTGCGGTACCATCGGTACCGTCGGTACCGATGTTACCACCAACACTAAAACTATATATATTCGGTACCACGGTACCAACAGGATTCCGTCGGTACCGATGGTACCGCCAACACTGAAACTATATATATATTTTTTTTAAAAAAAATATATATATATTCGGTACCACGGGATTTTAATTTTCATTACCGTGTACCGTACCGACAATGGTCGGTACCAATGTTTCGGTTACCGATTTCGTCGGTTACCGACTACGTGGTACCAAACTTCTGTTGGTACGGTTGGTAATCGGTTGGTATGGTAATTTATTTACCACCGCCCAACCCTAATAGAAACACACATCAATAACATAAAAGAACTAAGTTGCATTAAATCAAAGCAAAGCTTACAACCAATCAAAGCAAAATCCGCTCTCGCAAGACTAAACACCCCTCGGCCAAGCTCTTTCTGTACTCGCTATCTATTGTGGAACACAATTGCTTGTGGTTTGGATTAGATTATTCCTAAAATCAACCCCTAAGGCCTTATTTATAGTATTCAATCCTCTCTATCCAAGGAAAGACTAATCTATCTATATCTAAAACTATCTATCTAAAGCTTTATAATAAAACTTGGAAATAAAACGAATAAATCCTTAAGGTAAGTAAAACTAAGGTGGATAAATATCTTCAATCTTGATAGATCTTCACATGTCTTGATCGAATTCCACGTGATTTATCTTGCAAGTAATCCACATATCCAAATCTTCACTCGGATTCTGACTCAGAACGACGTTGGGAAGCACTCGACATCGACAAGAGTAGTTGACGTCGAGTATAACTTTTCTTCTCCTCGGACTGTGCTCGAGCTCGGGTAGAATTCGGACTCTCGATGGGTACTCGACATCGAGTAAAGTCCTCGACATCGAGTAGAATTCGTCGTCTCGAGTGGTTCTGTGCTTGGATTTTGCTCGATCTCGTGTGATGATGCTGAGGTCGACCAAGGTACTCGACATCAACCAAATGTGCTCGACATCGACTAGAGTGGTTGACGTCGACTAGTGTTGTCGAGTGCCTCCTTTCTTGTTTCCTGGTTGACATGCTCTGGTTCAGCTGCTACTCGACCTCTGGTTTGATGTAGTCGACCTCGAGCTCTTCCATGATTTTCTTCTTTCTCCGAATTGCTGTAAAATGCCTCGATTTCTGTGAAACTAAACAGAAACTAGTGTAGACTCCATAATTTGGAAAATAAGTATAAACTACATAAATTCTGTATAATTCTAACCCAGTGATATGAAATGCATGCAGAAATTGATATAAAAGTTAATGTAAAACATGGAAAAATAGGCTCACAACAGTTTGGTTGGGACGTTGTTAAACATGCCTTTCAAGACAAAAGATGCTGCCCGCCAAGATATGATTGATATGGGTTTGGGGCTTGACTTGGGTCCACAAGCTGGAGAGAAGAGGACGTACATACCTGCTGCCTTATTTACTTTGTCCTAGGTTGAGAAGGTCAAAATGCTCACTTCTTTATTGTGCATGAAGGTTCCAGACATATATTCTTCAAATATCAAAAATCTCGTGTCTATAGTTGATTTGAAGTTATATGGATTGAAGTCTCATGATTGCCACATTCTAATGCAACAACTGCTTCCTGTAGCCATTCGCTCGGTCATTCCAAAGCATATAAGGGTTACTGTTATGACATTATGTTTCTTTTTCAATACTTTGTGCACTAAGGTGATAGACGTGTCAAAGCTAGACAAGCTGTAGTCTGATCTAGTGTTGACATTATGCGAGGTAGAGAAGATATTCCCTTTATCATTCTTAGATGTAATGCTACATCTGATCGTGCATCTAGTTAGAGAAGTCAGATTATGTGGCCCGGTGTTTTATAGATGGATGTATCCATTTGAACGATTCATGAAGGTTCTAAAGGTGTATATGCGCAATCGCTTCCATCCCTAGGGCTGCATTGTTGAGAGCTATCTTGCTGAAGAATCAGCTGAGTTGTGGGGTGATTTCAGGTAAGATTGTGGGCCAGTTGGACTTCCTAAGGATGTAAGTACCCTATCAGGCCCAATTTTAGCACCACCAACTAAGTTTAACAAGTGCAACAAGAACTACAACTAAAACAAATGCCACCATCCAAGAATTTTAGTACAAATTAAGGAAAAATTATTTTTAAAAAAAAAACAAAAAAAAAGGTTAATTTGGGAGAGAAGGTTATTTGGCGAAAAATATGAAATCTTAGAGTTATTTGACGAAAAAATATGAAACTTTAAGATTATTTGGTAAAATATGTAAAAAAAAGTTGAGCACCGTGTGAAATACGCAAAACTAGAGCTGGCAATTCGGGTCATCCGGTCGGGTTCGGGTCGATCGCATTTGGGTCGGGTCACTGATGAGTCGGGTCAACTCGGTCAAAATTTCTATGTCAGGCTTGGTCGGGTCGGGTCGGGTCGGATTCGGTCAAAATGAAATTCAGATTGGTCGGGTTTCGGTTAGAATCGGGTCGGACCCATTCGGGTTTTCGGTCAGAATCGGGTCGGTCTCGTTCGGGTTTCGGGTCGGTGCTCGGGTCGGTCCCCGATATATCGGCCGATATGTCGGAGATATTTAGAATTCGTTACCAATTTACCATAAAGCCATATATCATATAGGTATATCAGATCAAAATTTAAATGTATATCAATTTGAATGTAAACTTTTTATTTTATCAAGTTTATGGGTAATTTTACAATTTAAATATTAATTTTTCATGTTTATTTTTAAAATTTGAAGTATAAATATAACACGACCCCGATAAGCGATATTTAGAAGTTAGAACCTTGCTTTTGGGTAATCAATTTTATTAAATTAAATATGTAATTCAAGTTATTTATGGATTTCAAAAAGCATTTTAGTAAAATTAAATATGATTCAATAAATAATCTACTCATTGGCTCGTAAACTCAATGTTGTTAAACTCTTGATTCGATCCTACGATCTAAAAATGGAAAAAATGATCCCGGTCCTTTATTGCGATTATAACGATCCTATAAAATGTCTATTATAAGAAATTTCTAATATTTCCTTTATATTTAAGAAATTTATAATATATTTAGTTAAACTATATTATATTTAGTTTGTTTTTAAAATTTTACATCTTTATGGATATTTTTTATGATTTAACATAATATTTATCTAATATTAAACATAGTAACTTCATTTAAAAGAAAATTCATCCATAAGGTGGGATTTTACGATCCTACGTTTCGATTATACGATTCGATCCTTACACCTTTTTACCGATCCAATTTAGAATCCCAATTTTAATAACATTGGCAAGCTCATTCTATTTATCATTAATTTCATTGAAATTTGGCAATATATTGTTATCAAAATCATACTTGATTCCCTAGTTGATCGGGTCAGTTGGGACTCGGGTCGGGTTGAGAGTCGGGTCGGGTTGGGCGTCGGGTCGGGTTGGAATTCGGGTCGGGTCTTATTTGAGTCGGATCCGGGTTGAGTCGGGTTTGTCTGTATTCGGGTCACTTCGGGTTTCGGGTCAAAGTCGGTCGGGCTCGGTTTCGGGTTCGGGTTATGCATAATGCTAAATTTTCGGGTTCGGTCGGGTTTCGATTCGGGTCGGTCGGTCGGGTTTCTCGGGTTGGGTCAGATTTTGCTAGCTCTACGCAAAACCTTAGGTTAGGTTACTAGGCGAAAAATCCAAAATAAACCCTTGTACCGGCAGTGTAAAAATCAGACCTGCTATGGCTTTTGGCAATAACCGTCCGAACTCCGAAGTGTTGTTTCAAAAGGAAAGAGAAAAAGCACTCCGTAATTGAGTTGTGGTTATTTCAGAAGCCAAATAGAAAAGCTCAAGAGAGTGAAAAAGTCGGCTGCTAAGGTTTTTAGAAGGGTTTATTGGGCGGCCACCCTCTTCCAGTCTTCCACTCCTATCTCATGAAAAGCTTCGATTTAGTAAGTTCATCGACATCAGTCATCAATCTCCCCTTCCCCAAATCGAACGTAACTGTTCCAATTTTTTCTGTCAGACCATCAAAGCAATTCCACAATCACCAATTTCATGTCCATCAGCATATCCCCAATACCCACTACAGCCGTGCTTGCCACCTCCCTTGATCCATCTCTTCCCCCTTTCAAGCCCCCGAATTACAATTACCCATCCTCTGATTCCACTGTCATGTGGAAGAATGTGGCCAAACGAGCCATTTCAAGGAACTCGTGCAAGGGTTCCTCTTCCACTTCCCTCTACATCTCCCGCCCCTTCTGTTTCCTGGGGTTCTCCCAGAGTATGGAAATGTTCAAATTTCAGCCAATTGAGTTGAGTTCCTGTAAGAAGTTGAAGTTCCCTGAGCTGGGTCTTTGCCGAAATACCGAGTTTTTGGGGAAAGAGGACAGCTTGGGAGGTCCCGGATGGACCCATATGGGGAACATGGTGAATAGCAATGGAGTGTGTGCAAAAGGTTTTGTTAGTTTAGCCGAGCCCGAGTTGGTTGAAGAGGAAGTTGGTCTGGTGGATGAAATCAATGAATTGTTGGAGAAAATGAGGAAAGAAGAAGAGCAGAAGAAGATGGCAATGAAGGTGAATGGTGTCAAGAGACCAAATGGGGTGTCCCGGTA
Source organism: Persicaria maculosa (assembly GCA_963922045.1). Taxonomy (NCBI): domain Eukaryota; kingdom Viridiplantae; phylum Streptophyta; class Magnoliopsida; order Caryophyllales; family Polygonaceae; genus Persicaria; species Persicaria maculosa. The sequence goes on from OY998253.1 coordinate 54,602,423, forward strand.
TGAGAAATTTGGCGGAATAAGTGAGAAGAAGTACTGGGTATTGAAGAGGAGGCAGGTGAAGTTAGAAACCGAGACTTGGGAACAAGCTGCGAAAGAGTACCGGGAGCTGTTGATGGATATGTGTGAGCATAAATTGGCTCCTAATTTGCCTTATATCAAGACCATGTTTCTTGGTTGGTTTGAGCCACTGAAAAATAAGATCGATGAGGTGCAGGATTTGATTAAGAAAGGCAAGTGTAAGGCTGCTTATGCACCTTACTTTGATCAGTTACCATCTGATAAGATGGCAGTTATAACCATGCATAAGTTGGTTGGCTTATTGTTAACCGGGGGCGAACATGGCTACGCCAGGGTTGTACAAGCAGCTTGTGTTATTGGGGATGCAATTGAGCAGGAAGTGAGTGGCTTTGAACTTTCTTTCTTGTTTCTTCCTATTTTTCTTTCATTTTCATCGTGAATGCATGCTATAAATGTAAAAGACGAGTAATGCTTTATGAGAAATGAGGGAATTGTATTAGGCTAATCCGAAAATTGTGGAGCAGGATTACTGATTACTAGTTCCTTACCTATAAAGCTTATGAAATTTGTAGAAAACCTAATCATCATGATACCCATGAGCTTACGCCCTCACAGAATTAAAGCAGTCCTTGCTACTGGATTATTCTCATCAACCAGTTAATGCTGCTCATGTTGCATAGAAATGTGTAAATAATTGATATATTCCATAGCTTGACTTCAGTGCCCAGTAGAAGTTAAGACTCTCATTCAGCCCTGGGGTTCACCCTGAATGATTTCTACAGCTTTGGCCTTATATTTGTTCAATGTAGAAAATCCCAGATTATGCATTTGAAAGAGTTTCTGCACTGGATCCCCTCATTAAGGGTTTATTTGGCCTAATATGTTGAATGCAAATAATGAGCTTATTTGTGCTGATAAGGAAATACTGATAAACTTGCTGATAAGCATGTTGCCAAACAAGCCCTAACCTATATAGGGTCTTTCTTCAGATGATAAATCATAATTCTTGATGATCATTTTCCATGTTTTCCAGTGTTGATAAAATAGATGAAACTATTAGAGAACATTTTGAATTTGTTGAAATTGCTCTTTCAAAAATCAGCTACTAATATAGAATTATTGATTGTTCTCAGGCTAAGATACACAGATTTTTATTGAACACAAGGATTGCAAAGGTTCCCAAGGATGAAATAATTGGAGAACAGGAAGAGTGTTCTGGTGCTGCTACACAAGAACAGAAGGTTCAAGAACAACAAAGGCTAAAAAAGAAAGTTACCACTTTAATAAAGAAGCAAAAATTTCTGGCAGTGAGACAAATAGTGAATGAACAGGATGATGTTAAACCCTGGGGCGCAGATGCAAGAGCTAAGGTTGGTAGAAATAGAATTCATCCTGGCTAGTAATGAGTCATTGTACACTAGATTTTATATTCTCCTAGATGATGGGCGTACCTGCCTTTTTTTTATGTTTCAGGTTGGAGGTCATTTAATTAATTTGTTCGTGCAAACAGCATATGTACAAATTCCAACTGATCAATCAGCAGATGCTCCACCAGATGTCCGCCCTGCTTTTGTGCACACGTTTAAAACTGTTACGTATGAAAACAAGTAATGGTTTTAATTCAGGTTTTCATCATAATGTTGACTCCAGGTTTTGTTGTGGTAATTTATCTTATTGCCCTGTGACATTTGAATCAATAGGAAAGGTAGCAGAAGATTTGGAGTTATTCAATGTGATCCAGGGATTCTTAAAGGCCTGGAGAGAACGGTAACTGAAAATGATCTGTGTTATATCTATCACAAAGTTACTATGTTACTCAAAAAAAGGTGCTATTATAAAATTATAAATATTCATTGTGATTCTTAATGGCCTAGAGAGAATGGTAAGTTGTGAAAATGGGAAAATGATCTATATTATTTCTATCTTAAAGTTGTCATTTCTCAAAAAAAAAAGAGGCTATTATGAAAAAGAGACTCGGTAACCTTTCTCTTGCAGAAATACAGATCTTAGTCATTAATGTGTGACTAACATTGTGCTCTGCTCTTCTTTGTCAATACACTTTTTCACTCTTGGTATTCTAAAGATGATTTCATGTCCAATATGCAGGCAAGGCATGTGGTGATTCCTTATATGCCAATGCTGATTCCACCCGTTAAATGGACAGGGTATAGGAACTTCCTTGATTCAAAATGTTTCTTCTTTTATTCAGTTGCCTAAATTTAGATTTTTTTCTACTAGTGAATGAAAAGTCGTTTTTCACCAGCTGTGGACAATGGAAACTTCGATTGTGGATTCACAACTTTGAACAAATATATATTGAAGGAAAATCTTATAGGATAAAACAGTTACTAAACATTGGAGCCTGAAATAAATGCACACATTCGTAACATAAATAGTGTGGCTTTGTGCAGTCTTCCTTTAAATGGAACTCTAGATTGAGGTTTATTCATATTTTCGGGCATGGAGTTGAATATTTTTTTTTATGTTGTTTTCTGTTCATCTTGCTACAGATATGATAAAGGAGCACACTTATTCTTACCATCATATTTAATGCGTACCCATGGATCAAAACAACAACGGGAAGCTCTTAAGATGGTCCCAAGGAAACAACTGGAACCTGTTTGTCAGGTTCAATAGATATTTCAAGTTACTATATTATTCTCATCGGGGCAGTTATCATTGAATAGAGACCACTCGCGGAGGTGCATTCGGGGGGGCAGACGTTTAGTGTCCCGGGCTGTTGTGTGGTGTCTATTTTCTATGCATTTATGCTTCTTTGCTGGCTATTATCTGCCTATTGTTCTATCTGTTCTACTTGTTACCATTCTGCTCATTTGTTCGGTTATTTTTGGGTCTATCGGAAACACTCTCTTGAGTCTCGACTAGTTTGGGAAAAGAGTGCGTTCATCCTGACCCCAGACCTCGCTTAATCGTGGGATATACTGGGTTTTGTTGTTGTTGTTGTTGGGGCAGTTATCAGTGAAGTTGTATTGCATCACTAGTTGTCACAAAAACTATTTGATTTGAGTTGTATTTTCATTGTATATGTAAATTCTGCATGGTGAACTATGTAGGCCTTGGATACTCTTGGACGCACAAGATGGCGGGTGAACAATAAAGTGCTTAGCACTGTTGAGAGGATTTGGGCAATGGGAGGTCGCCTTGGTGGATTTGTTGACAGGGAGGATGTGAGCTATTTCACAGTCTGCAATATGCGCAATATTTCTGCTTAAGTTTTATTTTCAGATAAGGATCTTCATCCATTTTCTTCATATATTACTCCTTGCAGATTCCATTGCCAGAAAAGCCAAATGTAGAAGATGAGACTGAGATCAAGAAGTGGAAATGGAAGGTTAGATCTGTTAGGAAAGAGAACAGTGAGAGACACTCACAGCGGTGTGATATAGAACTCAAACTTGCGGTTTGTATTCTTTTCTTCTTCTTCTTCTTTTTTTTTTTTTTTTTTTTTGCTTTATAGAATATTTATACTCATTTATTCTCATATATGAACTGCTTTATGTTTCCATGTAATCAGGTGGCAAGAAAGCTGAGAGATGAAGACGGCTTCTTTTTCCCACACAACCTTGACTTTCGTGGACGTGCATACCCGATGCATCCATATCTGAACCATCTTGGTTCTGATCTCTGCCGGGGCATTTTAGAGTTTGCTGAGGGCCGGCCTCTTTGTAAATCAGGCTTGCGCTGGTTAAAAATTCACTTAGCAAACCTGTATGCTAATGGTATCGACAAACTATCATATGAGGGTCGGATAGCATTCACTGAGAATCATCTGGATGACATATTTGATTCTGCGGATGAACCACTTCAAGGAAGGCAGTGGTGGTTAAATGCAGAAGATCCGTTTCAGTGCTTGGCAGTGTGTATGGATCTTGCTGGAGCTTTAAGAAGCCCCTGTCCAGAAAAATTCATTTCAAATATTCCAGTTCATCAGGTGACGATTTGATCCCTTTATTCAATTATTGAATTTCAAGGATGTTAGCCAATAGATTATATAGTATAGTCCATATGGATGTCATTGTATTTAGAGGGTGGACGTGGCCCAGTGAGTCATTCGGTTTTGATCCTAGAATTTTCGGGTCATACAGGTTTGAGTCATTTTTGAGTTCCAGGTAAAATGTTCGGGTTTCAGCACTGAATTTTTCAGACGGGGTTAGGTCAGGTTTTTGGGTGGGGTCATATTTTGACAGGTCTAGAATCCTGCAACTATGAAGAGTTCTATGTTGTACCTACAGGGGGGAATTTTGGAAGAGGTTCTGTACTGTCTAGATGGATAAAATGTGGTGTTAATTGGTACCCAGGAATACCAATATTTCTTGCTGTTTGCTTTTAACAACAAATTGGTTTTGTTGGAACTCCTTTCTTCTCTCATTTTATTATTCATTTATAAAAACACACGTGTATCTTGTTTACTCCTTTCATTTCAGTGTAATTCCATGCAATTTTTTTATTAAAATGTAAATCAACAGTTGATTTGGTGAAATCAGTTCGCTCAAGAGCTAGTGTTAGGCTAGCCAAATATGGTGGCTTTATAAAAAAAAATGTGTTACTCTATTCGCAGTTCATGTTATATCATTTGATTTGCTGAGATCTGCCTGCTTTTTAGCTAGTGCTAGCAATAGTGACATGTCAAAATGTGCTACAATAGATAACTTATGAGGTATAGCCAGATATTTGGTGTACTTTTTCCATAATTGCTTATTTCTTTCTAGTTTATACATTTTCAAGAGCTCCAATTGGTTATTTTCTCGTTTATTTAGCTTCTTGTGAATTGTTGACTGATTTTCTTTGTTCTTGTTCATTTTGCTTCTTTTTTTTTTTCAAATAAAAAGGATGGATCTTGTAATGGATTACAACACTATGCCGCACTGGGGAGAGATGAGGTACTTATTCATTTGCTATCATGTTCAATGGTTTCATTTGGCGCTCCAACTTGTTGTTTGGTCTATAGTTGTCTTAACGATAATTGTTCGCTTTGTACTTTTTTCATGGATGGCCTTTATTTCTTTTTTTTTGGTAAATCTATAGAATGTAAAACTTAGTTACAAAAGGACAAGACAACAAGGTTTGTCATAAAATTGGCTCCTGGCAAACCACACCCATCTACCCGGTCTGAAGAGCTCCCAGAAAAACAACTCGCTCTTCCTCCAACAAACTCACTAACCCCCTAATGTCTCCTAACGCCCTTGCGTAAATTTCTTAAGGGGTGTGAAAAAGTGCTTCCTCCAAGTGCTAATGGTTCGCTTTCGCAATGCCCTTGGTTTCCTTATTAAATTAGTTTGAATGCCCTCCATCTTACTGGATCACTTCTGACTGCCAACCTGTACTGATGCTATCAATATTTTCTTGATAATTAGTCTCATCCTATAAAAGAATATTTATTTTGTCATATAGCTACACAAATGATCCTAGAAAAATCTGTTAGGCATCATAGTTTGCCCTGTTGCTGACTGAGTCCCTTCTATTTCTGCTGGCCGTGTCTTCTTCTCAAGACTGCATAAACAAGTTTTGTCATGTATTTGACCACTGAAAATGTAGAGGGTAATGCGGCTTTGTTAATCACAAGGTTGGAACTTCATTACTTTATTCGGAATACTTACTGAGTGGTTGCTTTTCTCAGTTAGGAGCAGCTGCTGTCAATCTAGTTGCTGGAGAGAAACCGGCAGATGTCTACTCAGGCATAGCTGCTAGGTAATGTTGTCCTGTTTTCAGCTGATTTTACCCATACACTTCTGATTTTGTGTTTCTACTTTTGTCCATTAACAATACTTTGTGAGGACTAGAACACCCATGTAATTTATGTTGTACTGTATAAACTATGGAAGTATCTTTAGCTATTATTGTGGTGGACTGATTTCTATCATCTTAGAGAAATTTTTTAATACTTTCTGCAGAGTTCTCGAGATAATGCAGAAGGATGCAGAAAAAGATCCTGCATCATCCCAAGATGCACAACATGCGAGACAGCTGATCAGTCAGGTTTTTACAGCTGTTCTTGTAATTTGGATGGGACATTTGATCTTTTATTTCTTTGACCATAGATAGTTACTTTTGCTAGGAAAATTGGAAATTTTTTTATGTACTAACTCTTGTTCTATTAACGATCCATACATCTCTAGGTGTTAGGCACTGGAATGTTTTTGTTTTCTTGTTGAATATGATTCGCTTGACAGTTGTTTCTTTATGCAATTTAGGTTGATAGGAAGTTAGTTAAACAGACAGTGATGACATCAGTATACGGTGTCACATACATTGGTGCTAGAGATCAAATAAAGAGGAGATTGAAGGAACGTAATGTATTCACTGATGAAGTTGAGCTCTATCGAGCATCTTGTTATGCAGCCAAGGTAAGAGTTACCTTCATCAGTAAAATAAACATATTTACTCTACGATTTGCTTGTATTTTAACGTTATTTCTCAAAGTTATATTGCAAGCAAGATTATATTTTATGGCCTTCATAGGTCACTTTGACTGCCCTGGGCGAAATGTTTGAAGCTGCACGCAGTATCATGAGTTGGCTAGGTGACTGTGCAAAGGTTTGTGCCATATGCTTCCCGTTCATAAGAAGATTAAGACAAGTTACTTAAGTTGAATGACTAGTTTCTATTTTGTGTGAATGTATGAAGCTTGGTTGTGAGAAATGAATCTCAAAATTTGTTGGCACTTCATCCCAGTCCTTGAGCCTTGTATACCTTAACCTGTTATGTGCTGTTATAATCTCATACTAGAGACTTGAATTTTGAATCAGCATGTAAGATGCATAGTATCTCTTTTATGAGCATCTTACCTATGGCCTTTATGTGTCCTTTTTATCCGTTCATGATATATATTATACACAGATGATAGGTTGTTTGGACACTCCAAACTTGAACATCCATGATGTGCGGGACTTGTCCAGATAACAACGAAAAAAAAAAAAAAAAAAAAAAACAAGAAGAAGAAGCAAGGCTATACACATTGTCTCACCCATTCAGGATGCATGTGTTTGGAGTGCACAAACAGCCTATCCCTGGTGGACATAACTGAGTGTAATCCCAAGCAAATTGAGAGGGTGTTTCTTAACTCTAGTGTGCATATTGAGTTCATTTTTATTTTGGCTGCCGGTGCTGCACTGCTTGTCAGGCCATGATGGTGCTGAATTAGTGGCTAGTCTTTTGTCTAACATGTATATAATTTGACAGAAACCCTAGCCCATGGGCTGGTATCATAGGATTATATAAATTTGGGTTGTGATTTATGTGTTCTGGGTCTGGCCATCTCACAGATTCACAGGCTATGAAATGCCATAGGGCTTGGCTTGTGGCTTTGCATGTAGGCTTGATTCTTGACTTCATCGAGGCAATGATATTGTCACGATGTTTTCACATACCACCAAGGCACCAATGTAGGTGTGGTGGTTGAACTAATTAATCATCTTCTTGTTGATCAAGAATATGATCTCTATCTATAAAAATAAAACAGCTGAAACCAGCCCCCTGAAACCCAACAATATCTCGTCTGGTTTTAATTTCTCACATTACTACATTTTTATTGCTAGCCTAGCCTCCATGGGAACCTTTCTCGAGGTTTGTCTCAAACATATGACGATGTGAAAATTTTCTTACAGATCATTGCATCTGAAAATCGACCTGTGAGTTGGACTACTCCACTCGGTCTTCCTGTTGTTCAGCCCTACCGCAAGATAGGCCGGCATCTTGTAAGTGCTCATCATTTGAGTAGACAGTCCATGACTTCTTCATAAGTATTCTTTTTGGACCCTTTCTTGACAAGTTTCGTTTGTTAATTGGGTTTTATACAGGTGAAAACATCCTTGCAAGTGTTAACATTACAGAGAGAAACAGAGAAGGTAATTGCTCAACAATTTTTACTACCAGATTATCTAGAAAATCATGATTGACATTAGTTGCAGCCACACTTGTTAAACTACTTCATGAAACAGGACATGGTCTAACATCCCAAATAACAATTACTATAATAATTACTGCTCGGATGTGTACAAACAACCTTATCAGGTTGTATTGACCACATCTGGTTTGGGAAACGAGTTTCATTTCAAGGCGGCTTCTGAGATGTTAAAAATGTTTGGTTTCTATAGGTCATGATCAAGAGGCAGAGAACAGCTTTCCCTCCCAATTTTGTGCATTCCCTTGATGGTTCGCATATGATGATGACTGCAGTTTCTTGTAGAAACGCAGGATTAAACTTTGCAGGTACATGTTCTTTTCATATAACTATTTCAATGAAAAAATTGCGCCAATTTCCATATTTTAACACATTATGTGTATGCCCACAGGAGTACATGATTCATATTGGACGCATGCATGTGATGTTGACACCATGAACAATATACTTAGGGAAAAGTTTGTCGAACTCTATGACCAGCCCATACTAGAACAGGTGACTGCTGTGATATGATGCCATGAATTACCTACCGTTTGGGATTCTCCTTGTGTCCATTTCGTTTGTGAAATTAGGCTGCATTTGCATGCTTATTCCAGATATGTCCCTGTATTCTCCTGAGAATAGTCCTAGTTCCCTGTTGTTATCCTATAAGTTCCATGGATTCAAACTTAGCTTTCTAATTGTTGGTCCAATTGAAGTACAGGCATACTAGGCTTCAATCCCGAGAAATCATAGATGGCTGAAATTCTCCGTGTAAAATACACTAGGGTTCACCAGCTAGTAAGTAGCTAAGAATTACCCTCACAGCCTTTGAAAATGTTAAAATATGATTGTTGCATATTTGTAAGGTCAGTCAAGTTTTGATAATGCAGATAGAGATGCTTTCCCTATCCTCGCACCTACTGCCGTGATAGATAGCTTACTGGAAGAGTCTAGAAAGCTAGAATGACCTAGGGGCAACTCAATTAGTTGTGAGAGAATTATTCTAATGTCTCAATCAGCTGTGAGAGGATTAGGGATGCATTTTTTTTTTTTTGAGGCTTTAATCGTGTTACTTTCCCTGCTGGTTTTGGAGAGTAAGCGGCAAGGGATCTTCCCTTGGCTTCTCTCTGTTTGTGATCTGTTTTCTGCTTTGTATTTCGTGCTGTTCCTGATTTCTAACTATGTCATGTGGTGTTTTCATTTGTTTGTGTTTTGTTTCTTTCCTTTCTTGGATTGGACATGAGAAGTTGTTGGAGTCGTTTCAACAGTCGTTTCCAGCGCTAACCTTCCCTCCATTGCCCGAGCGTGGGGAGTTTGACCTGCAAGAAGTTCTCAAGTCCCCCTATTTCTTCAACTAAGCATATATGATGGTACCCTCCAATCTTAGCCTTCATCCGTTTGGTTCACCCTCGTGGATTTCTGAGGTCTACTGCGTTCATGGCTATTGACTGCTTGTATTTCACATCGTAACACTAAGTAGCCAAGACCGTTGTTGCCAAGGACTGGTGCTGATAGACAACCTGAAAAGGCTACTGAAGAACTGAATTACCCGTCGGATCAGGTGATGCTCATCTCATCAAGCAAAATTCAACCGATGGAAGGAATTACACCTCCGGACTCAAGGCTGGAAGCAATGAAATGCGATTTTGCTGTAGAGAATGAGCTTTAGGGTGAAACAGAACTGTCTATATTTCGGTTACAGAGTTGTGAATATTAACATATTTTTTTATATATAATTAGCACTAGTCGTCGATGATGTTTCGATGAACAAATGGAACATCTTTTTGTAAATATATGTATCCACTTTTCTGTGTACACTTTGGATGAAGCTACGCTTGAGATTGAATGTTTGGTGATCATTTTTCCCTTTGTCAAAGTTGATGACTTGGCCCGTCCTCACGTGCACATTGTGATTGTTTCGATTTTTCCACTGGTTAATGCAACATGACAAGAAAGACGTAATAGCTAATGCAAATGCAATGAGGGAGTGAAAGTGTTTATGCACGCCATAGTTGATTCAAACTTCATAGCTTGTGCCGAGGGAGTTGTGTCTACGATAGCTGGAAAGGGGGGAGGGGGTTTGTGCCAGCTGACCGATTAGGCCATGAGGGTGTTGGGGATGAATGGGTTACTCGAAATCTCACTTGCAAACAAGTACTTGTATTAATGTACAAAAATATTTTGTACAACCCTCACAAGTCACAATACCATCACAACACAAGATAGCCACTCACTCTAAACCAACTCTCACTCAACAAATTCACACACCTGAAGGCACACACTCTACCCTCACAACTCGGATCGGATCACCTCTCCCATAAGTAACAGGGCCCCTGAATTGGGCTCCCCTATCTCCGAAATAAAAGAAAAAGAAAAATGATAAAAGCGGGAGATTTGTGAGAGGGCACAGGAAGACAGGGAAGAAACCGGGACAGAAGATCTGCTCTGCTCGCTTCTCCATAGTGGCGGACCCAAAAAGATTTTTAAGGGGGCTGGATATTTTTTTGAATATTTTTTTTTTGCATTTATATATAGAAAGTGATTTTTTTATTTAATTATGGTATGAAAAACCTTAAATTTGGGATTTAAATAGTCATTTTTAATTGAAATTTTTTTTAAAAATATAAATCATAAAAAATGAGAATATATATATATATATATATATATATATATATATATATATATATATATATATATATATATATATTAAAAAGAATGTTTTTATTTAAATATATGGAAGAAAATCTGAAATTTGTTATTTCATTAAGCAAAATTATATATATAAAAAAAAGTTACACCAAAGAGTTTGAGCCCATGACCTCAAAAAAATAAATACCCGCCCTTACCAACTATGTTTTTTTTATGGTTCTTCACTCTTATACAAGTGGGTTTGCACCAAGGCTCGGCTTTGAGCCCATTTCTCTTTACAGTTGTCATGAATGTGGTGTCGAGTAGTATCCAGGGTGGGATCCCGTGGTGCATGCTTTTTGCAAATGATGTTGCTCTGGTGGACAAGACGAGAGTAGGGGCTAGCATCAAGCTTGATCTATGGAGGGATAGGCTTGAGCAAAAGGGCTTCCGATTGAGCAGAACGAAGACAGAGTACGTGGTGTTCAAGCTGGGCGAAGAGGAAGAAGAAGACGAGGGTGTCAGCATGGTGGGGATCTTGTTCCGAAGAAAGACAGTTTCAACTTTCAAGTATCTGGGATCTGTGATGTAGACCGATGGAGGTGTAGACATGGATGTCAAGCATCGGATTCAAGTAGGCTGACAGAAATGGAGGGCTGCATCAGAAGTCTTATGTGACAGGAAGTCCCTCTCAAACTCAATGTTAAGTTTTACAGAGTGGTGGTGAGACCGGCTTTATTATATGGGGCAGAGTGGGCGACAACGAAGGCACAGGAACAGAAACTCTTGATGGCTGAGATGAGGATGCCAAGGTGGATGTGTGGGTTTACCTTGCGAGACAGAATCAGAAACGAGACTATCCGCGAAAGGGTGGGAGTGACTAGTATTCAGGCTGAGTTACGGGAATTGAGACTACGATGGTATGGACATGTGCAGAGGAGAGATCTAAGTGTGTCGGTGCGCAGATGTGACAATTTGGCTATCGAAGGCGTTCGTCGAGGCAGAGGGCGTCCAAAGATGAGTTGGGGGTGAAGTGATTAGACATGACCTGGCCGCTCTGGGATTCTCGGAGGAGATGACGCGTGACAGGACATAGTGGAGGAGTGATATCCGGGTTGACGAACATTAGTCGGGTGCAACCTTTACCACATCATGCCTTCCTCCCCATCTATCACAACTTTCTTACGCGCATCCTTTACATCGTTTTGCCTTTATAAAATATTTGAATTACAGTTTTTGTAGGATATATGTGTGCTAACATCTTCCGTTGTTGTCTTGTCTTTGGGTCACTAGCAAACACCCTCTCGACCTATTCGGGGAAAGGGTGCGTACATTTTGAACCCCCAGACCCTGCTGTTTGAGCGGGATATACTGGGCTTGTTGTTGTTGTTGTTGTTGTTGTTGTTGTTGCTGCTGCTGTTGTTGTTGTACTCTTTTTAAACTGCTTTATACCTAAAAGTAGTAAAAGTTATTTAAAAAAAGCGTAAAAATTTTTTCTCGGTTTTTCTTTCAAACTAGGAGAGCTAACGCCACCCGTGCTCCCCTAGGTCCGCCACTGCTTCTCCGCTCTCCCAACATATACTACTTATGCCTATTTATAGGCCATACTCGGTCTTTAGCCACTAACTTCTTTCCCTATAATTTAGTAGAGAATTCTAGTCATTCCCGTCCCAGATCCATACCCATCTCAACCTCCCATTCTAGCTCTAGCTCAAGTACAAGACGAGGTATACGCTCAATCTAGTCTATCATATGAAGTTCAAGCACAATCACGAGCTCAAGCTGAAGGAGGTTCATCCCATAAAGGGGATCCTATCTCTAAGTGCGATTAGGATAAACATCAACCCTACTTAGAGTTGCGAAAGGGATGTAAGAGATTGAAGATGATAGATAATAGATATACTTGTCCATACTCTCCAAAGAAAAACAAGAAAGATTATTTGTATAAAGAACTTGGCCTACATGCTACAAGCATATATAGCTGGTGGCAATTCTAGGCAGAGAAGCGCTATAAAGAAAGCCAACCAATGGATTGGCCCAGTACTTGCAATATGGTAATTCGGCTCTTGCCCTAGCTCCAAGCCCATCTCCATCTCCTGCTCAACCTCCAGTTCTAGCTCTAGCTCAAGTGCAAGCTGAGGCACACACTCAATCTAGTCTTGATAGAGTATGGTAAATTCTATGTAAAAAGAAGGGTAATTCAGTCATTACATATGTACATCATATGCTATAAATACTTTGTATGATAAGTTATTAGCTAGATTCAATCAAGAAATTCAGTTGAAGTTTATTACACACTTCATCCTCTTCACATGTCCTTCGCTCTTTTCTTCATTCATTCGACCATGGTATCAAAGCTTCTCGATTTTTCGTTTATGCTTTGATCTTCATTTCGTGTTATTCGTTCGTTCTTCAATTTGCATCATCATGCCGAATCCTGCTTCTAATCCTTGGTTTCCATAAGCTTCTCTTGATCCTTCAGATCCCTATTACATCCATCCATTTGATTCTCCAGGGATGGTGTTGGTGCTAGTGTCCAAGGTGTTTGACGGATCTGCATTTTATGCATGGAGGAGATCTGTCTCGATCACTTTATCAACCAAAAACAAAATTGGCTTTATGGATGGCTTGATCCAACGACCAGCTCTAGATTCTACGGATCTTCGATGGTGGCAAAGATGTAACACCATGGTTATGTATTGGCTCCTCAATGCGATGTCAAAAGTTCTTCGTGACAACTTTCTCTTTGTCTCCATTTGCTTGAGGCATTTGGTCAGGTTTGGACTCTTGCTTTTCTTCATTAAATGGTGCACAAATGTATTCTATTGAAAAGAGAATTGCCAATATCTCTTAAGATCCAGATGGAATTGCTACATTCTTTACTTGTATCAAAGACCATAAATCTAGAGTTTTTGTCAGAAGAGCTCACGGATCTTTTAGATCCGAAGCCGTAAGGAGAACTAGCTCCAGAAACTTCAACAAATTTAGAGGTTTTCGGACAAATAACTCAAGATCTTCGCAGATATGGAGCTAAAGAGGAAAGAGAATCTCTAAAGCTTCAACAAAAGATGAAGGGTCTATAGATCTGGAGCCTAAGGAAATGGAAACTCCATAAGTTTTAACAGATCTGAGTTTAAACGAAAAAACCCTAAGGTAGCTCTGATACCGCTTTAATAAAATCGATCCAAAACAGAAACATAGATAAAGTTCTTAAGTATTGAAAATGAAAAGGGATTACAATCAAATCAAAGTCAAATGAAAAGAAAAACGGAGAGTTATAATACCAGTTAGTCTTAACTAGGACACCAACCACCAAGGTCAGAACAGAAGGGCAAAGCAGCTACAAATCTCTCGCAACACAAGTGTTTATCTAAATGTTTTGGATGGAAAGAAGCTCGTTCTACGCTCACAAGGCAACTAGAGAAAGGAAACGCTAGAAATCGTCATAGGAGACAAGAACGAAGAAACGGTGTAAGCAAACACCTCTCAACTGGCTTCTAGGGTTTCAGTTTCTCATATAAAATAGACTCTTAGCTGCTAAAACAACGTCGTTGTCTTAACTTGAGTACAAGAGAGTGTCTTTCCGTGTGGACCAAAGGGCAAAGGCCCGGATTTCCTGATCGAGATTATAATTGGGCTAATGGTCCAATTCCAATACCATCAGGTTATCATACACAAATATTGTCTTGTATATCACTACACTTAGAATTACATAAGGCTGAAAGAGATGAGTCTGCCAATCTCGTTCTTCTCTCTCCCTTGCGATCTCTTTTCTTCCGCTGCCTATCGGAGTAACCAACACCACCCCTACAACCCTTCTCATGTCTCCCATTTCTCCGTCTCTCGTGCTCAATCTCCCAAATCTCAAGTTCACAACTAATTCAACTCTCAAGGACTCTAAATAATTCTTTTTGAGCTAGTATTATTTTCGTTAAGGTTCCATATATTCATGACAAGTTTTCAAAAGAAATGTTTTACCTTTGAAAGAAACTAAATTCCCTAGATCCAAGCAATATCACGTTCTTGATTTCTTTGGTTCTATGCTATTTTGTCAAGTGCTACTAACATTTTTCCGCTAGTAAATTCAGTCTTTAATCTATATCATGGGTATCCGGGGTTTAGGATTTTATGAACTATGTTCGTTGGCAATAGTTGGTTTAGTTCATCAGTGCTTATCCACTCCATATATTGATGTACATTTTCATTTTCGTCGACTATTATATTTGACAAAATGTGGTGTATCAGTTTTCCATTGTTCATCCATACATCTTTCCAAATGTCCATTGTTTTCCCATTTTCATTTTGTCAGACCAATCTATCAATGAGTTTGTCTTTGATTTATTAGTTTTGTCCATTGGCATAATATTTGTGTCTTCTTTATTTATTACTAGAGGGGTTGGTATTTCATATATTTTTCTCTTATAATCTTTAGCCATAAATTTTCGAGTTCTATGAAAAAAATTTCAAAAGTAATTTTTATTTGGTTAAATTTGGCAAATATCTATTTTAGATGTGAAAATTAAGTAAATGTCCATTTATCCAAAAATACCCCTCCTTCTCCATCCCTAACCCTTCCCCCTTTGACCATTTTTTAATTTTAACATTGACTAGTCAACATTGACCATTCCGGTCAACGCTTGCATTTGGTGACAATTTTTTGGTGACAGTTGAGTATATTTTTCTAGTGACAGTTAATTGTGACAATTATTTTGGTGACAATTGATTTTTTGTGACATTTTATTTTTTCCGGTGACAATTAGGAGAAAATCTTTTCTAGAGACAATTGATTTTCTTTTTTTCTTGTCATAATTATTGGTGACAAAAAAAAAGGTGACAGTTGCCGGTAACACTTTTCCTCGGTGACAAATAGGGTTTTTCTGTTAATAGATGATTTTCCTGATGACAATTGTTGGTGACAACTATTAGTGACGAGGTTGATGACAATATATTGTCACCATGATATTGTAACCTTAAAAAAATTATCACCATAACATTATACATCACCAAGACATTGTCACCGACTACAGAACACTGTTTTCATATTGTTTAATCAACCGTATTGTCACCAACCTCTTTTCCGTAATCTATTGTCACCAACAATAAAACAGTGTAACCAACCTATTTTCATCAAGATTTGGTCAATAATCTAATGTCACCAATTACAAAACTTTGTCATCAATCTAGTATCCACCACCTCTTTTTAGAAATTAATTTTCACCAACGACAAAACAGTGTCACCAACCAATTGTCACCAACTACAAAGCACTTTCATCAAAAAAAAAAAAGTTTACAATGCTAATGTTATCACATTTGTCATCTAATATTAACACATTTTTGTTATAAAACTGAAACCCTAGAACAAGGGGAGCATAGACCCAAGAGGGGCTAACCTGAGCAGACAAAAATTTGATGTACAATATAGTTTAGGGTTTAGGGTTTAGTCTTTAGGGTTTAGGACCAAGACCCTAAACCCTAAACCCTAAATTGTGTGTACAATACCAATGTTATCAGATTTGTCATCTAATATTAATGCACTTTTGTTACGAAAGTGAAACCCTAGAACTAGGGGAGCATAGACCCTAGAAGGGCTAAACTTGAGCAAACGAATAATTCGATGTACAATACTATAATGGCATCACATTTGTCATATAATATTAACACATTTTTGTTACAATAATAACCCTAAGTAGATGAAATTTGATGTAAAGTTTAACTTTGTAATACTTAATTGTCAGACTACAAAATATTGTCACCAACCTATTGTCAACAACTACGAAACACTGTCATCAAATTATTTTCACCAACAAGTGAACACTGTCATCAAACATTGTCACAAACCAATTGTCACCAACTTAAAAACATTGTCACCAATCTATTATCCCTAAATAGAGAAAATTATCACCACCCTCTATTGTCACCAACCTACTTTAGTAATCTGTTGTCACCAACAATAAAATAGTGTCATCAACCTATTTTCATCAAAATATTGTTTCACCGTTTCAGATCAAAATATTGTTTCAACAAATATTTGTCACCAAGACCATGTAATCAAAAAAAAATGTCATCACCATACTAAATATCACAAGCAGTAATCTATTATCACCAATGACAAAACATAATACCCTAGAGTGACTAAAACCAAGCAAAAAGTAATCTATTGTCACCAAATCCACCAACGACAAAATTTTGTCACCAAACTGAAACTCCATCCTCAATCATTCAACAAAAACTAATCTAGATTCAAGTTGTCATTGAAGATTTTGTATGTAAAGGCTCGGATTTTCAAATCCTAATTTTTCGGAAAAAGAGAATTAAAAATGAATTTAAATCGAATTAAAAACTCGTTTAGTGGATTCCGACCGAAATATAAAATTTGACGAATAATTTCCGTCCTTTTACCTCGAAAATTCAAAATAATTATCGGATGACAATATCCTTTCGATTTTGAAAATCTAATTGATTGAGAAAGCGGGATTCGGGGAAACTAACATTCGGGAACTAATTTTGGGATTCGAAAATCTCGTATTCGGGATTTAATTTTGGGTATTGGTTAACCAATTCAACACCCAATCTTCAACCACTCCCTCACCTCACCTCACCATACGCTTTCAAATCAACCTATCTTCCTCCATAAGCCATTGAGGATCACCCTCATTCCCTTCACCTGCTCTCCATCACCATCGTTCACCGTCACCTCTCACCATCATCTCAATTGTTCTTCATCATCACCTCCTCCTTCACCTTCTTCCCAAGACAGCAGCTCCTACGCCTTCCCGGAGCCCTTGAACAGAAGCAGCAGCCGCCAGAATCCGCCGGAGCGCCGCCACCGTCCTCCTTCGCGCCCTGTTTTCCGATTCGCCTCGGTAAGGCTTGACTCCTCTCGTCCTCTCCTCTTTCACACTTTATCAGCCCAAAGGATCCGCTTTACCCCCCCCCCCCCCATCCCCCCCAGCATCTCTCCCAGGCCTCCTCACTCGAAGAACCGCCCTCGACGCAGCCCTGAGCCTCCGGCGAGCCCAATCGCGCACCGACGAGATTTTCCGGCGAGTCGACGCCCTCAGTGAGCTCCTATCCTCTCCTCCTTTTCTTTTTCTTTCAGATTCCGTGTGTATGTGTGTGTTTCGTGGTCGGAGTCCGGGTGGCCGGAGCCCAGCTCCACCACCGTCGGCCTCCCTTCCTCCTCTCCCTCCATCGTTTTCCTCGAGCCCAGAACACGCCCCCTCTGTTTTGTTTTTCCGAACAGCAAAAAGGGGAAGGAGATTGCGGGCCCCACTTCTCCACCTAGGCTTCCACATCAACTGGGCCCCCCCTTGTTTCTTTCTCTACTCGGTTACAGATGGAAGGAAGGATGAGAGGCATCAATTGGGCCTATTTCTTTCTTTGGGCCGGATGTTCTGTTTTAACAAAACAAATGAATTGGGCCTTTTACTTCTAGAAACAAAATGAATTGGGTTAAAAATAAGGGTTCGGTTTTGTATAATTTAAAATAAAGGGGATCGATTTGGGATTTTGCAAGTATAAGGACGGTTTTGGTAATTATATAAAGGCCTGATTTTACTAAATAAAAATGGTTGGGATTTTTGAAGGATTTGAAAATATTTTATGAAAATAATTAAAAGAAAATGGTATTGGAAATATTATATATTATTATATTATGTGAGATTTAAACTATAAAAGATTATTTTAAGATTAAAGATATAATATTACGGTGATTAGAAGAAAATATAATATTATGAGACTTGGAGATTTTAAAAAGGTATTATCGGATTTAAAAAGGGAGTTGACGAACATTTTTCAAGACGGAATTTCTAACTAGTTAACTCAGTTTTCGAAACGGTTTTCGGAACTAACTTGGGAATTATGTGATCGATGACTAACTAGCATGATTGATGTGAATGATTGTCTAATACCATGATTTTTGTGGACTAATTGCATGATTGGTTGACTAATAGCATGCTGAAATGTTAAGATTTCGTATCGTTTGACTTATGCCTTATGAGCTATGATTAATACGATGGACTGTGGAGATATATGAGTATTGTTGCGAATATATGAATGTGGTTGAACGGAATGAGGAGAATGATGTGGTCTTATGGAATGTGGCAACATGATGAGTGGTTGAACTTGATGAGATGATGATTATGATGTGGTTATACTTATTGAATGACGTGTGTTTATGTGATTGAGTGGCTAGATGTAGACTTATATATGTGTTCTGATATATATCTAGGTGATAAATTGTGATTATGATTGGTGTATGTCGGATCTTCTATTATGTTGTTCTGCATAGCCAGGTGAGTTCCTATATGAGCTCACTCAGATTCGAAAAAGAGATCTCCCTACTTGTAGCCATGTGCATACTAGGTGTTTGCATTCATAATAAAGCATGCCATGTAGTACCCTGCTAGGATTGCACTCATGATTAAGCATTCGTTTACTGATTGCTTTTGTAAACAGAACGGCCGTTATCTGTGAAGTAACTAAAGTCTTTGCTAGGGTTATAGGATGGCCCAGTCCCATCGGGTCCCGTCCTGAGTCAATCGAGTCATGGAACTTCCTTTACTTATATTATGAGCTGCCTGCGGGCTTTATTGTGGATACGGGTTGGGTCTGCGGACTGCTCGATTATAATGGAATGCATTCACGAACTGGCCAGTCTCCGCCCTATCGGAAGGGGGTGGAGGTAGGAGAGGGATATACCATTTGGTATTCGATGCTAAGGCCTTTTTATATTTATGCACTTGATCTTAGGAGCATGTTAGTGTGTTAACATTCCGCCTTGCATCTAGAAGCATCTTTATTAGGACTAGCGTGTGTATGTGTCTGCTTGTTTGGGATTATATTGCGTAAGGCTTCGATCTGACACCGCCCCACATACATATTTTTTTTAGGTTTGTTTTGCAGTATTATTGTTCCGTGCTTCCGTGACGTGGGAACTCTCTTGGGCGATTCCGAAGAAATGGTCTAACCCCACTAACATTGCCTATTAGATTTCGATAAATGCGCTTATTAATTTGGTTTTGACTCGGCTCTGTCGTGGCACCCTCTTGTATTATACCTTGATTCCGCAATTTGCACGACTACTGGTTCTTCACGCTTAGACTTACGACAGGTACAGGGGACTTCCCTGGGAATTCCAATGATCCCTTCGAATTTTGGGTATGAAATCCCACTTGAAAACGTTAGAGTAGAATTTGAAACCTTCAACCTGTACTCGGGGCGCAAGATCCTAACGAGGGGTTTCATCCCTCTAAACGTAACCCGAGAATCATAATACCGAGCCGTTACATCGTAGGCTTTAGCTACATAAATTTCTAACTTAAACAAGCAATGATAACCTTGTTTTCCTACAATTTCTCTAACCACAATGGGTCTGCAATTCAACAAATTGAACAAAACCACAAATTGAACAAAAACAGGCTCCCGTTGTTGGCGCTGCTAAGACCAGGCATCGCGTGTACCGTCGGGAAAGATCCTTCTCGCCGGCGCTGGATTTCGCCTGATCCGTCGCAGTCCCGGCGCTGGATTTCGCCTGATCCGTCGCCTGATCCGTCGCAGTCCTGGTTATTACATAAAAATTGTGGACACTTACTTAATATCTGTTTAAATATGGACATTAACTTAAGTAGCTTTTCTAAACGGATATTTGACCAAAATTTTCCTTTTTATTTTAAGAGCTTTGTAAAAAAATTAATTGTTCTTTAATTATCTCATGATCGTCCACAAAATTTAATTTCCCCACAAATTGATCTTAAATAAATAGATAAATAAAAATGAAAACCAACTCTCAAATAGGACCACGTTGAAACGTACTCTAACCTGGCGAAGAAACCAAACAATAGTAAATTTATATTCGATTCTCTCAACCTTGAGATTTATATATACATATTTGAACAGAATCTTATAATAAAAAATAATATATATTTAACTTCCCTATGTTATGTCCAATATGAAGACAGATATTTTGAGGCTACAAAGTGTCGGAACCCTAGCTTTGACCTGAGTCCTCAACCCAGGCTGAGGCCAGGACTACTAGTATAGTAGTATATACCCTCACCTACCTTGCCTACTTAACTCCTACAAACCCCTCTCCCAATCTCTCTTCTCCCATCTTCACTATAACCATAAAAAACTAAGCTTCCATATATTTTTGTGTTGACTACTGAAATTAGTTGATATGAAGAGAAAGATCATTTCCTGCAGGCTTATATGCTTCATGGTTTTGGCTGCTTTTTTCCTTCTTCATGCCCTAAGAACCTCTCTTGCCTTAACTCATCAAGGTATACATATGCATCCATGAACTTAATTGATTGACATTTGATTTGATCTTGGTACCATGTTACATAACACTTTCATGTTTAGTTGAATCGGTTTTCGTGTGTTGTTTATGTATATGTTAATTTGCTTGTAGATAGAAAGCCTGCGATATCATTACAACAGACGTTTATGTCGGTTCAGATCAAGGTACATATGATCGATTGTGTGCTTGATAGTTTTTGTTACAAATATTGAAAGAAATGAAAATGGATTGTATTTTGTAGTGTGTTGTGATTGATTGTTCATATGATTAAAGAGATATGTTTTGCATGGCAGGAACTTGTTGAAGATGCCAAAGTTGGAAAGAGGAAGGTCTTGGGAGGAAGGAGAATGGCAGCAATCGGAGGGAAGACGAAGAGGGAACGAGATGGAACGATGCTATCGTCCAAGCTCTCTGCGGGTCGAAACAAAGCAAATGGTAGGAGGGATGAGGGTAGATCTATGAAGCTCAAGGAGGGTGGTTTTGTTGCAATTAGCAGTGACTATCAAGGCCCCAAATCCCACCCTTCTAGGCATCACTAATTAAGTACAGTATTAACTTGCAATCCTAGTTCTAATTAATTCATCAGTATTTTTAAATTTCTTAAATTATTTTAACATTAGTTAGTTAATTAATTAAAGCTGCAGACCTCAATCCAAGATCATAGCCATTATTTAATTCAATATAAATATAGGTGCATATACAAAGCATTTCAGAATTGCAAATTGTACATATATAGTTTAGTTCTAAAAGTATCTTTGATTTTACAAGAAAAAGTTTGTGAAATATCTAGAAAAGCAATAAAATATCTACAAGTTAAGTTATGCATACTTCAATTTCAGTTTCAGGCACCATAGCTAGACTGACATATATGAAGGGGGGAATTTTTTCATGATTTAGGAGAATTTTTAAATCCTGATCCTTCTTACATGAAATGCATATATTGATGTGTAGATTTGATGAATATATATGATTCTTGCAATGATATTGGATGCCCAATTAATTATATAAATTGATTCTAAAGTGATCTAATTAATTTCCTCTAGGGTTTGTTTTTGTTCGTGTCATATGAATCGATCTATAATAATATAACCTAAAAAAAAAACAGGGATGTTCTAATCTCAAGTTTGTTTAAATGTTGAAAATTAAATCATGGAATTGAAATAACCTTTTGTTTCAAATCTGAAATGCAGGTGAGCATGCCGGGAGATTAGCTCATGAAGAGGGGCCTCTTACTAGATCAAGTGCAACCCTAATTCACAAACAGGTCTCTCTAATATTTACCAGCTACCTGGCTGTAATTGATTTTGATCTTTTAAAATTCGGATTCTGATCTAAATGTTTTGACTATCTCAATCTCTAGGTGGGTCTGAGTAGGTCTCCAGTTGAAGGCAATGCCGCGGCCACCATATGCACCACTCAAAAGTGCATAGCCAAGGCAGCTGTGGTCACTCAGCTGCCTCCGTCTGCTGCTGGCAAAGATACTAGTCGTCATGGAGACAAACACGAGTCGTCGTCCCAAAGGAAATTGGACAAGGAGATAATGAGCTTGATGCGTAAAGACTACCAGGGCCTGAAGAAGCCTAAGCGCAAACCCCCTATCAACAACAGCGTTCCAATGGTTTAAACATGGCTTCTATCCTCCGCCATTGCAGCCTCAAGACATTGTTTAGTTTGTCAATAGTAGAACTTAGAAATGTACCAATTTTAATTTATGTATGTTACAATTAACTTATAGCTAGGTGGTCTTTAATTTTCCCGATACGAAAATAAAGTAAGATATATAGTATATCCTAGTTGGTATGTTACTATATAGTATATATATATATAGTACCATACATATATATAATATATGTAATGTTAGGTTTAGGATCTCGCAATTTTGCCCCCTCCTATAACGTGAGAATCCTAATTAACACTGATATTGATATACTTATATATTATTATATGCTTTTTGAATTTGGGGTAATGTGAAGAGTACTGTACTATAAATATGTTTATTGCTTATAATAAGAGCTTAATTGAGGTTCATGGATGGGAGATGCCTTGGGTTGGTTGTTGATGATAACGACGGGTTTTGGTGGTCTTCATTGGATTGTAATTCAGTTCCTGGAGGTCAGTTCCTGGAGGCCGGGTGGGCTTGGTCTCCCAATATTTCTTTGTTGATGTTGATCAAACATATGATAAGTACTGGCTGAGTAGTCAGCTGAGTTGTAAGGGATGAGCAAGGTGTGGTGGGTGTGATGAACGCCGTTGCACATCCCCGACTCTTAGGTTCCACACCTCAACCTCCACTGGAGGTGTTGAAGATCAACACTGATGCATCCATGCTGGATGATTGTATGATTGGATAGGATGCAGTCACCCGGGATATCTAACTCGTTGATAGTGTCGAGGCTTTTATTTTTGTTATACGGTGTGCTAGGCAGTTTTTGGCTACAAGGGCGATTGTAGAGTGTGACGCAATATTATCCTCGAGTGTATACTCACTGTTGGGGTGCATCCAATCCTCATTGGGTTTGGGCTTAAACTCATGGGTAAGAGTGGATTAAGTGGGCTAATGAAGATCCAAGCTTCATAACTAGAAGTTCTCCTTGCATATCTTCCTACATTTCTCTAGAATTCTCCTCTCTTTGTCCATCTTCTCAAGTTGTCTAGAATTCTTCTTTAATCCCATCCAAATTGGAGAATTCTAGATCATTCAACCTTCTTGGTTTGAAGCCTATAAATAGGCATCATGTCCATCCATCCAAACTCATCCACAAACATTTGCCCATCAAAGCCTACACACAAATTAACCTTCCAAGCATCCTATTCCACTTTGTTGTAAAGAGAGAGTGTTGTCCATTACCCATTGTAGTCCATTACCCCTTGTAGTCTATACAAAGTTTGTTGTACTCTTTCTTATTTGATAGTGGATTTGTTAGCTCTTGTCGTCCGTGGGTTTTCTTCCCGGTACTCGAGTTTCCCACGTTAAATCTGTGTGTGATCTATCTTGCCTTACTTTCTCTATTTTGTGATTCCGTTCTTCCGATGTGCGCTCGTGTTCTTATTACCACTAAATCCCTAACACTCACTCTATTGCAGGATCATACGCTCTCTTATTAAGGTACGGTTAGTGTATACTGTACTCCCTCCGTCTCAAAATTTAGGTCGTTTTAGGATTTTACACAAGTTTTAATAAAATATTCACCCCTCAATCAACATCATCATTTCACTAATTTTTTTATAAATTTTATTATTGTTTAATACCCACTATTTTTTAACTAATCAAAATCTTTAAAAAAAAAGTCAACAATACATAGATCGATACAAATCATTACTATCCACTACCTAAAAAACCTAAAATGACATTTATTTTGATACAAGAATAAAGACCTAAAAGGCTAAAACAACCTAAATTTTGAGATGGAGGGAGTATTACATTGTAGTAGTACATTCTATGGCTACTCTCCAAGCCTTTAGGGGGAGAGTCAGTTGGTTTCCGCATTTCCCATATAACATTGTTGATTTAACTTGAATGAATATTGAATAAATCGATTATAATGTCCTATATAAGAACTCTACTCATAGCTGGAAGAATCTGAGAGCAGTGTGAAGCCCGTGGAAAAAGTTCGGTGCTAAAGACAAATGTGATTGTTTTGTGGAACAGAATCATGACAACCAAGAGAGAATACATAAGGAAATGTGACAACATAGGCGCAGTGAAGGAATGGGAATGTATGCAACCACACAGTGAGCACAAAGCGAACTTTTACTAAAGGAATGGGAATGTTCATGTAAAATTGAAAAGATTTTTATAGTAAGTTATACTGATACTGCATTGCTTCGGAGATGCAAACTTGCATATTTAAGACTATGGAAATGGAAGTGTTTATGAAAAACCAGTAACTTGTGGATCTCATCCAGATACTCTAGATAATTGGTCAACTATACTAGGCTCTTCTCGGCATCCATAACATTACACAAAAGTATTGCAGCTTCCATGTTTCCTTAATAGTGATTTATAAGACTATTTGCAGATACAAACGGTGTGGATTAACAGGAAACGGATAATAAAAACAAGTTCATACTAATGATCCCACTCCCCTGGATTTAAAAAAAAAACACTTTGAAAACATGTCCATTACTGATGAATAAGGAGAGGCTTTCTGCATTGAATTGATATACACGTTCCAAATTCATCTGATTAGTAAGTAGTCCTTCCTTGGCAAACAAGGTGTCACTTAGAGCCAATACTAATGAATTGACAACATCTCATCATATCTTAACTCGCTATATGAGTAGAAGATCATGGATATGACGAGTGCAAATGTATAATAACAACATTTAAGACAAGCTCAAACTGACAGATAATACTTACATGATGAGCCTTCCTAGGGGAGATGGTGCTGGCAGCTCTCAATGATTACACAGAAATGCCAACCAAAAAATTAAGCCGTTGTTAGCATATTAACGTGGAAGACGAGTTACTGGGAAAGCTTCCTAGCCCTATCAACAGCTTTCACGTAGAAATAAAGCCTCCAAAGAGTAGTATTATCCTACAAGAAAAACCATTGCGTAAGGTAAACAATTCAGCTCAAAACAACTTTCCCTGGTCACATGTAATGCAAACAGGAAATACCTCATTTTCCAGGTCGACTAAGATTTCATCTGATGAAGGAATTGCAGATGGTTTCTTGCAAAATATGATTTCTGCTATACGTTCCAGGTTCCCAGATGGTAGCTTTTGAATAGAAGTTTTAAGTTCATGCTTCTCTAGGCGGGTCATTGTCCTGTATTGAATAAAATATCCAAGTTAGCAAAGTTAAATGAGAAATTGAAGGACTAGTCAATGATGGCAAGTCAATGAAAAATTGGTCCATAACATGGTTATCCTAGCAGCATTCCAAACAAAGGCAATGAGAAATTGTTTCATAAACAGAAATAGAACGGCCATGGTTGAATGATGCCATGTCAATGGTAGGTCTTACAGATTGGATATAGTATCAGAACATTCATTCGTCATCTATTGTAAGATTGATGAAGGATGAAAACAAGCATAACCATGTTATGGACACAAAGTCCAAGATGAAAGAGTACTACATTATTTTCTTTACATATATTAGTAGCACACTATAATTCGATTTTAAGGTATCAACACAGTTTTCATAAAACAACAAATACAAGCATCCTACCCAACGTAAGGTCACCTCCAACCCTGACAAAGGCTTGAAATAACCAAATCATTTTTAATCATAAAATCTAGTGCATGAATATCAAAGGGTTCTTTTGACTAGAAAACTGATTTTTAAAGGGTCCTTCATTAAATTATTTCAAAGCACGTCTCCTGCGTGAAGATAGGTATGCATCGCCATTTTTTTAGCAAAATCCAACCAATTTGATTGGAAACCAGGTCCTAATGAGCATATTGAGTAGATAAGATTCAATCATATCACAAGCATAATAGATAAAAACAGACATTTTAGTCACACAGTCTGTCATTTTTATCTCATCTGCCAAGTCACAAAGATTGGTAGACAATGTGGAAAAAAAAGATCAATTAAATATATGCAAGGACCAGCACATGATGACATTATTCTATATGGTTATGAAGTTTCCAAGATTAAGTTGTGTCTTTCTGGAGATCTTTTTATCATACATTTTGCTTTCCCTTTTCAGTGAAGAGACTCTCTTCTGTTAGATACTCAAATTGAGTGTCAAAAAACCACAAAATTATACTCAAACATCATATTCCATTCAAACAATTGTGCCATTCGTTCCAAATAGGATAAACATAAACAAATTGTTCTTATGGAGCTTTGAATAAACATAAATCATTTAGAATTGCTTGTCTTTTCCTATTTGAGAGCAGGAATAAATCCTTACCTGCTTTGGGTTGTTATATTCTCCAAGATTGCCTCAAGTTTCTTCTCCATGTGATGTAGCTGTGGGCAGCAAAAAAGTGAATATTCTTAGTTCTTTCAATGTTGTATACACTCGATTTATGACCACCTTAAAACCTTTGTAACTAAATTGAAGATCAAGCCTAGTATATTTCACAAAAATCAAGCCTAGTATAATTCAAGCACGCTCTTAGAGATTGATAAAAACTGTATAAAATACCCACTTTTTAACAATTTTTTAAATAATTTCATATTTATTGTAAACATTTGATATTTAATATAGTTTTCATCAACCTAAAAAAGTGCACGTGAATAGTAAATGACAAGTTTTTCCGGGCGGAAGCAGTAAGAAATTAGAGTGAATTGGACACTGATAATACGACTCTATGTAATGGTCATCATTGCATGCTTTTATTACATAAATCTTAAATAACTTATCTATGACTATTGATTTGGTGATTCATTTTTTCCCCCTATAATATCAAACTATCTTCATGAAAATCATAAAATGGGCATGTAATTGAACATCAGATCAGCGACAACTTGTAATGTGCCTCGCTGAATTTTTGGGTATTTCATACTTTATTTCATGACGAATTAATGAAGTATATCTATGAAACAGTTGAAAGGAAATTTGATTCAGTTTCAGACATTCTACTAACCTTAATCCAAAATTTATTTAATCCAACCAGAAAACATAACATATAAAATGAGAAAATATTTCTATTTTATGTATACACCTTTGATGTCAGTAAGAAGTGGTTACACTTTCTGTGAAAGAGGTGGGTAATAATCAACAATTCCATTTAAACACACCAGGTCCAAGCAGAAAGTGCATAAAGGGAGTAAGAGCAATTGTTGGTAGATATTGCGTAGTGTAAAGCAATACCACTCTCGATAACTAATATGTAAAGATATAGGGAGAGTCTGCACTAACTGTTAGAGCATATTCCTTGGCATTTTCCCTCATTATCTGCTCACGTACATCCTTATGTCCATCTTCATCAACCTAATAAAATCACATGTGAATCTCCATAAGTTCATCAACTTATTCATATTGTCAAGACAATCGCATATGCAACATATGAAAGATAAAAGTAGATGCTCAGAAGATTGAAAAAGAATAATTCAAGTGGTAAGCATGTAGCTTGAGACAAGCTGAGGATGCCAACGAGACATCTCAAGGTATACATTATACAACATAAGTCCTAACACAACGACTCTGGCATACTAATTCTGTTGATTAACACAATATGGATTATTACATTACAATATTCTATGGAAATATTCTAGGCTATAATGCAGTATTTTATTAATTTCTCTAAAGATTTTATAATCATATTTTATTTTTAAATTGTCTTTTTTAAGATTTATGCCTATTTTTCTTGCCTTGTAGCTCATTCCTATTGTTGGAAATAGTCATATTATACATTTCTTTATCATATGAAAATCAATGAAACAGTTTCCTGCATTCCCTTCATACCTTCATGGTATCAGAGTCATGGTTGCTAGGAAAAAAAAAATAAGGCACCCTTCATTACTGCTGTTGTTCTTCTTCTTCTGGCCTATGTTCCTAAGACATGGTTGCTAGAATCATTTCATTGGTTTCACTTTGTTAAATCTACTACTACGGAAAAAAAAAACAAAGGCAGCCTCCATTACTGCTGTTGTTCTTCTTCTTTTGGCCTATTTCCCTAAGTAGCCTTCCTTGCCACTTTTGTGTGGTAAAATTACCATGTCTATAACCACCACTTCAGAAGCTTCTCCAATGCCAACTGTGCTGCTAATATTTGAAGCATGAATACTACTGACACTGAGAAATTCAATAATTTGTTGAACTTCTATTCAGTAACCATTCTAGAGTTCTAGTCCATGTTCTCTTGCTTTATCAAGTCACGGCCCATTTTCATTATACTTTAGAGCTTCTACTGAGTCTCAATCCACACAATGGATCATAGAGTCAGGTGCCTGTAGGGCACAGTTCATAGAAAGTAACACCTGATGTCTTATTGTACAATGATTTACCATAATGGAAATCACGGAGTTAGTTAGGAGCATTCCCTTCATATTCTAATACAAATACTTTATGGATTGTTTCTCATACATCTGTTTATCCAACTCTACAACAGATGTGAAACTTAAATAGAAGATAGTATCCTTGTTGGGGTCAATTGCAAGGAAAAAAAAATCATACTATACAGAAAAAATAGGACTCATAGTTCAAGAGTTATTTTAAGAACAAGCAAAGCAGAAGGCAACAGACCTGTGTAACAGGGTCAGATTTGAAAGCCCCGTCGCCAACTGACATGCCTTGTTCAGAGGAAGAAGGTCCTACCTTAATCTTTTTATAAGGTCTTTCCTCTAGTTTGTCTTGGCATTCTACTTCCATTGTCAATTGCTGCTTTTTACATTTCAACTGAGACAGTTCACGATGCAAAATTATGACTGGATCCGAGATCTGAAGATCAGAAATTAGCTACCGTCAACCGTCTAGTCTCCAAAAATATGAAGAAGAGACATACAGCTTCTAATCTGATAGATGGAAACAAGTGCTGAGAAGATAGCTAGATGACTCTTCCCCATGTAGGAAAAATGTCAGCAGGAAAACAATAATACTTAACCTGGTAAATATGAAATCTTTCCACAATTGAAGAATGTACTTGGTGTTCCTACTAAAGAACTAAATTCAGAATTTAACAGAAGTTTCCTACAACTAAATATCCCAGAAGGTGGTAAAATAGGCATAAAATATGAGTGTTTGATATTTCACATAACTAGCAGCTCAATCATGTGCATACAAGCCTCCACCAAGAAGACCAAGCAACTATGCAGTGCACGGGGGGGATCACTGAGAGAAGCATTTGATACTATATCAGGAGAAATACTTCCATTAGGCCTACTAAATTAATGAAGCCATTTGTGCGGACTTTATTCAAACACATCAATCATATATCCATATAAAAGATTTCACCTTAGAGAACATTTTGTCCTCAAGATCAAAGGCGCAAAGGAAAATTAGTAAGAAGAGGCAGAATACTCTTATCCATAAATGCACAACTCCAAAAAGGTCAACTAAAATACCCTTGTGAGTAATTTTTTTTTTGTAAAGTATAATGGACATGCGCCGCAAAGAGGAAACTAATAAAGAGAAGGCAATGCAGATTGGAGAGGAAAGTATCCTACCAAAGCCAAACATTACTAAAGGAAGAAGAAATATGATAGCTATGAATTAAACTTTCAAGGCCATACAAAAGTAGTAACAATCAAAGGAAGAATTCATTTTAATTAGCAAACCAAGAAATCAGGGGCCTCAAGAACATTCAAGCAGAAGAAAGATCATGCCTGAATGAATACCTCAACAACTTCCCGTGTGAGTGTGCTTAGACATTCCTTCAATAATGTCGTGAGCAACTCTTTCTTCATTTCAGAAGTTGAATCTGCCATGATGTTACTAAATAATGGTTTAGTAGAAGAGCGAACCCCTCCATTAACATTCTCAAGTACATTGAGTGTACTTTCGGAAACTGTGGTTGTTGGGAAGAAAGACAGAAGCTCATCACCCTGCAACAGACCAGCTACTTCTTGTGCATAGTAACTAAAGAAGTCGGGTCCTATTATGTTTGGCTTATCAGGGGCTGCCAACCCGCGAGATATTTCTGACATTATTGAAGAAAGACTTCCAGAACTGCAGAATATAGAAATGTCGGAAACAGAACTTTGTATTAAACATTTGACACCAGAAAGGGCAACAAAAGGAACAAAAACTGCAGTATAAAGCAATGGATAACGATTATTGAACAGCAAAATCATCTTTAAAAAACTTGGTTTCGTTCCATTTACCAACTTCTGTCTCTGCATACCAATTACCAACCCTAGCTCCTTTTAGGAGAAAGAGAAGGTTGTGTCTCGTGAAAGATCCTTTTTTTCCTTCAGTTTAGGGATCGCACTAGTGAAAGTTATGCAGAAGTAAGGTGTGGCTCATCAAAGCATCCACCACGAACGGGAATGAAATCAAGAAATCAACATAGATACTAACGCTTAGCAAGAATTTCAACATTGTGAAACCAAATACTAGTTCAAGGCGAGTATGGCAACTCGGAAATCTCCAAACAAGCACGCAGAGATAGAGAGAGATACCGTACGAGCAAGGGTCGGTGAAGAACGACGACGGGCCTGACGGAAAGCGAGAGGTGAGAGACTGATGGAGGGCCAAAGGGTTCGTTTGGATTCCAAATTATGTTTATAAAGCAAAATGATAAGGTTGTTATGATATTATTATATATGGATGTACAAGATATATGTATACTCCCTCCGTTTCCTTTTAAGTGACTTTTTACTATCCATGCACGTTTTTTAAGGTGTGAAAAACTATATGAAATAATAATTTTTTAAAATATTTTTTTCGATAATCTCATACTTACTGGTGATAAGTATAATATTATGAAAAAAATATTATTAAAATATTAATATTTAATATAGTTTTTATCGTTCTAAAACTACGTGCATGACTTAAAAAAGTCACTTAATAGGAAACGGAGGGAGTATTTAATTAGATAGAAGTTTACCTTTTAGATAAGATTTTATTCTTAGAGACCAAGGAAATTCCCTCTATATATATTGTATTTGGTAGAATCCACATGACACACAATTGAATACAATCTCTCATTCTCCCATTGATTCTTCTTTTTTATTACACGTTATCAGCACGAGTTTGCTCTTACTAGGTTTCAAAGATCGTAGCAGGTCTCCAAGCTTTTGTCAAATTGAAAGGTCTCCAAGCTTTTGTCAAATTGAAAGATAAGTTTCGAATTCTCTTTCCTCCAAATTAGGGTTTCTTGTTTCCGATCAATTGACTCACCATCTTCTTCTTCTTGTGAATTCGTCCATGGAAAGAGTCGTGAAAGCGGAGCCGAATCCGAGCCGCGAGGAGCGTAATTGGAGAACTGCCAAAACGCGAAGCGTCACTGACTCCAACGACACCATTCCGAAACAACAGCAAGTGCGCCAGCACTTTCAATGCTCTACTACGTCGTTTTGTGGCAGTGGCGATGGTAAGAAGAGTACTAGGACTAACGCCTCGTCGACTGTTGAGTCGGATCGGTACTTGACCAAGTTTCTGAGCGAGAATGTGTCCACTCAGAGAGACCGCCGGCGCGGGAGGGTCGCCGTTTGGCGCCCGCATCTTGAGAGCATCACCGAAACGACGTCGTCCGATGGCCGCATCGAGCACTGCCTGTTGTTGCAACACCAACAAACTCGCGCCCTCCGGCAACGTCGTCGCCCTCGCGTGGGATCTATGGCCTCTGAAGCCACTCGTATGTTCAACGGCGGCTCGGCGCCGGTTTCCACAGGAACCGCTCCAATTTGTACAAAACCGTCGCCGCCGCACCTGTGTATTCACGAGGAAGAACTTGTAGGTTTGTTTTAATTACAAAACCGGCCTTGGAATTTCCAAAAGTTGCGGCTTGGATTGTACTTTTATGACAATTACATAAAAGAACCAAACTTCTAGGGTTGTAAATTTTGTCCCTAGTGAAGGTTCCGGTAAGTGGAAAATCTCTTCCCAGAAGTGATGAGATTTAGCGAGTGAAGTAAATAAACACATCCCCCGAAGAGGATGTATAAATAAACTATATCAATCCCCGAAGTGCGCCGTCGTGGAGGTGAGTGGAGGTAAGTGCAATTTAATTTTTCTAATTTATTATTTTGTTTATAAATAATTTAATTGGTCTCCCGAAGTAGAAAATATTAAACCCTCGAAGTGGATGAAAGTAAAGAAATTGATATTATGAATGATTTGATGTGATTGATAAATTTCATCCCCGTAGTGATGAAACAATAAATATCATCCATGTAGCAATGAGTAATATATGATTATTGTTTTTTTGTATAGTATATTTTTATCATCATCTCTTGAAGTAGATGAAAAGTCATATCTCTCAAAGTAGATAGTAAATAAAGATAAATATCCCAATATTTCGGAGCGTGATTATGTACGTGTTGATCACATAAGAGGTACGTTGACTTTCCTTACTTGATTAATTAGAATTTCAAAAGGTTTAAGGGCTTATACATAAGGATGGATAGAATTATGTTATATGATATATATTTTAAATAAACCATGATTATAATTTATTAATATTTTGATTTGGTGATGGATGGTGTCATGTGAGTGGTTTGTGCACGGATCCACACTAGGATATCATGGTAAAAGGAGGAGAATCCTAGAAGATTGAACTCTACTTGGGAGTGAGCCTATCCGTGTTATGCTCGACTTTAAGACTCGTGATGGAGTTGGACTGAATTATCAATGGTGGTGTATACGATCGAGCTTGCCGTCAGGTAAGCCTAAACATCATATATTTGAGTTATGATTTTTGTGTCTCTTGCTAATTGCAAAATGACGTTATTGATTGCAAATGTAGATTTTATATCATAAATCATGTCATAGTGCTAATATACTTTGATATATAAGAATTTAGAGCATTGATAAATCATGTACGATTGGGGATTGATGATGCATATAGATATGGTTATTGGGAAAATTGACCATATATTTGATGGATACATGATAAATGATATCTAAATGAATTGATACATTGATAAGTTGATAAGTAAATAACGTCATCATGCATCGATTAAAATATTAGCCTCATCTTTGTAGTAATGAGCTAAGATGATAGTGTTGATTCCATCTTGCACTTGTAAATTATTTCATATATGATTTGTTTCATAGAAGGTGAAATATAAACTCCTGAAGTGGTTAAACTTATTTGTTTCCTGGTCACCAGAAGTTGACATTATTTGTGTATCATGAAGTTCATTTGTATTATATCCCCCAAAGTAATTGCATGCAAATAAGAAAAGACATTTTCTCTCATAGATGATGATGAAATTATTGAAATTGAAATTTGAGATAGTTATTGAACCTACAGTATTTGTGAATGATAGTGTTTATTGAAACAAGTGATCAATATCTGAATTGATATCCACCTGAAGTGCATTTATTTTAATTTACCGAGACCGCTTTTATTATTTACTTGTGAGGTGTATATGTTTGAATTTACTTTTGCACAAAACTCAAAGTGTTTCCAGAAGAAACAACTTGTTAAGAGTTAGTATGTCGTAAACATATGTGGTTTTATATTATATATATATTGTTTGTGTTAATCAAAGTTATCTCTTGAAGTAGATAAACTTATCTCTACATATGAAAGATTATCAACGAAAGAGCCTAGATGATCCAGCACATTTGATTCTGCAAACTTGGTCGTATTTGGTTTGTTATAATTAGTATAATTTGGCTATTTAAAGCTACATGGGATCTATGTTTTATTTATTTATTTGATTTGATTTGCATTTTATGTATGTGTATATGCATTGGAAATGTTTCTTGAAGAAACCATTATGGGTAAATGATGCCAATTTTATTCAACTAATGATGATTTGGGAGAAGAGTTTGAAGCAAATCCTTGTTAAATTGTGTGAAAGTGATAGATTTATTCTTGAGAGCCCGAAGAATCTTTATTTTGGAATCTTGTTCTTAATCTACTTGGGTATGGTAGAACTCAAATAAATAGCTAGCTAAATGACTTATGGTTCATAACAACCTCTTTTATTGCCAGATGCAATATATATTGTTACCTCCAGCAGAGGACATAAAGAGGATACGGTGCGCGCGACCGTTGTTAGGATACTGGTCATAATTTTGAAAATGATTATGGATAATCGTGTATGAGTCGACTCCCACATCAAAGAGAATGTGGAAGAACAAGTCAAAGTTGATGGTTTGCCTAATTTGGATTTGTAATCTCCCAAACTGTGAATGAATCATCGCATGAAAATGTTAGAATGATTTAGAGCTTGGTATCTGATGATATGGAAAACCTGAAGTTTTCATGATGAAATAACTAATCAGTATTTGTATAAAGTCTATACTTGACATAATTAAACCTTATGCATGGCTCCAAAAGAGCATCAAAATTAGTCCTCAAATGCTTGTTAATATAATCAAGCAATAAACTCATATGAGAAAATGACTCTAGAAGAGCGTCAAAACACTCAAGGGAATGAGTGATGACAGATAAATTGGGATCATGAAAGCCGATAATTGCAAGAAGCAGTGGTTTTCTTCTAATTGAGGATGTCAAAAGAAGATCTGACGTACAATAAATAGATTACCCATGTTGGCAATATGGATGTAAAATGGAAATGCTATCAATAAAATTGATATGTTGGATAAATGAGCATTGAAAAGCTGACGATTAAATCGATCAAGTGAAGTCATTGCTTATGAGATTATCATTTAGGATAATGCTTACACATGGAATGACCCAGTAGAGTCGTCAATAATGGCTAACAAGCAGGCATAAATATCAAGAGATTGATTCGATTTCGATCAACAATAGAATAAATTCTCCTTTGTAATTTATCTCCAGGAGAGAGCTTTATATTTACAAGTTTTTAAATGTTCGGTTTAGGCACCGAAATCTCCCCAAGATTACACTTAGTTGTTGTAAATCAAGAAAGATGATGTATATGGAGGATTGAGTCTTCATAGATGATCAAATACCTAGAGTTTATCACGGATGATAAAATACTCGGTATTTAGGGGGAGAGGAAAAGGAGATCAAGAAGTAATATGTTGCATGAACTAGAAGGGAACCAGAAGTTCAATAAACTATATAGCAAACAAGCTAGTAAAGGCATTAATAAATGCAAAAGATGGTGATAAAAGTCACATTTACAACAAATAACGCACTAGCATGATTTAGATCGAGGTTCTAGTAGTAACTTCAAACAATGGTGATATGTCCACTGGTATAAAACTCCTGAAGAGATTTCATGAATGTTGACAGTGTTAGAATTGATTATGAGTTGTCTTGAAATGACCAGATCCTTGATTATCGTTGATGGCACATATCTAAGTTTGCACTTGAAGTGTTTGATAGGAATAATTAGAGGTTCTAAAAATATCTCGACCTGTAGTTCGAGTGTACAAAGAGAGATATATTACGATATGAAGACAAATGATCTTTTCATCTTTGATTAGACTGTGAAAGGATATTAAGGGTCCAGAAGTACCATGTCTTTATAAAATTGGTGATTTATATACTAAATTGAGGAGGAGATCAAGGTTGTACTTTTTTTTCCTTAACTTAGGTTTTTGTCCCATTTGGGTTTTTCTAAAGCAAGGTTTTTAACGAGGCAACTCCCCTCACAAGGATACATGGTATATCCCAAATTCTAGAAAGAAATAATTCATGAAAAGATGGATTATTTAAGCATGAAGTTTTTGGACCTGTAGCTCCAACATTGAAAAGTGTAGTATCAATTGGTTTTAAGTGGGTGTTCGTACAAAGGAAAATATAAAGCCAAATTGATTGGACAAAGGCCTATTAAAGGTTATATTAGAATGTATTCACCAGGAGTGAATATAATTTTGGCTCCAAATGTAAATGACGAACGTTGTAAGTGCATACCCATATAAATGGAAAGGGTCGATTAAAAATGCCTGAAGCATTATTATCAAAGTCCTGTCACATGCAGTTGGTTAAAGATGCTTATTAGAGTACATGAATTACCTATATTTGTGAAAGTGGTGACATATAATTAGATCCCGAAGGACCATACAAAGTTGTACTCTTTTCCTTAATCTTGGTTTTTATCCCACTGGGTTTTTCCAAGGTAAGGTTTTTAATGAGGCAACTTAAGCACTATTTAATACATCAGATCCCGTGGTCAACAATGAAAAGTACACTAGGTCCTGAAGTATCTTATGCTTGTGCATCCAAAGTAGCTCAATACCAATACATGGAAGTCAAGCGCGTCAAAGTCAATCACGAAGACATTCCAGCTTATACACATCAAAGACAATGTTGAGATTCGACCATAAGCTCATGAAGACGGCGACATTAAGAAGAATGAGAAGACTTCGAGGAGGAGGTTGAATTCAGGGGGAGTATACACGCACTGCACTCTTTTTCCCTTCGATCAGGTTTTATCCCACTGGGTTTTCCTGACAAGGTTTTTAATGAGGCAGAACAACAAGAGCGTCCATAGAAGGCTGCACTCTTTTTCCCTAAGCTATGGTTTTCTCCCATTGGGTTTTCCTAGCTAGGTTTTTAACGAGGCAGTCAGCAGAATAAAGATTGTACATCCAAGGGGGAGTGTTATGATATTATTATATATGGATGTACAAGATATATGTATATTTACTTAGATAGAAGTTTACCTTTTAGATAAGATTTTATTCTTAGAGACCAAGGAAATTCCTTCTATATATATTGTATTTGGTAGAATCCATAGGACACACAATTGAATACAATCTCTCATTCTCCCATTGATTCTTCTTTTTTATTACAAAGGTTTGGTTATCACAATTTTTAAGGTGTATAAATTGTGGTGTTTTTGGATACCACGATATATTAATTATAATGTAATTATTTTATCTCGATTTATGTGATTATTTAGTAAAATTTTTATTTTTATGAGATTTTTTAGTTTTACAATCAAACGCTCACATAAAACGAGGTAAACTAATTGCATTATAAATTGAAAAAATTTGCAAAATAGGCACTTTATTTGGACGTATTTGTAAAATGGTCGCGTTTTTTGACAATTTAGCAAAATGGCCACTATATATACTTATTTTCGCTTTGTACGGACATTTTTTGTGTATCCCGAATATCCGAACTCTCTCTTCCTCTCTCTCTTTGCGCTTCTTCCTTCATCGGTTCTTCATTGAAAAACCCGTCCCCTCTCCCGAATTCCATCAGATCTGAAAGCCTGAGATTTGGAATCAAGCCGTCGACGACCTGGAGCTTACTCGCTCGCCTTCGACCTAGAGCTTGCCTCGCCGGAGCGCTCTCTCTCTCCTTCTGGATTTCTCTTTCCCGTTCTCTCACACGCGTACACCCCTCAAGATCGAGCAGCGATGACGGACAGGCTCGGCGGGGATGGCTTTATCGGAGAGCTCGCAACCGCCTTATCCTTCATCTCCGGCGAGTGCAAATCGTCAGGCAGCAAGGTCGAGCGAGCGAGCGAGGTCTTCCAGCAACAGGTCTCATTGTTGAAGCGATTTCTCTCATCGATCTGATTTCGATTGCCAATTTCTCATTGTCGAAGCAATTTCTCTCATTGTCTTCCAGTAACAGGTCTCAATTTTTTCCTTTTTCTTGTCAGAACAGCTATTCCTGGAGATATATGAGCTTCGACAAGCTAAGGTGAAGTTCTCCTATTTTCATTGTGCCTACTCTCTTTTGCAAAATTTCTATTCTTAATGCTAACGAGGTTTGAAGAACATCTGTGTATGTCTGATGTATTGCCTATTCACGTGAGATTGGTCAATGCCTATTGTGCATACTTTACACTATTCAAGTAATTTCACTATCTAACAGCAGAGGTTGATGTAGTGCAAATAAGCATGTATTTCATTCATTTGTTGTACGAATTCTCCAAAATATAGAAATGTTATGTGTCGGTTTGGTCTAATTTATCCTATGCCGTGTTTGTGTTTTCTTGACTGAAGTACTTGGGTATAAATAGTCAAAAGATATGTAGGCAGAGGCTTCACATTAATAAGCAACATCAAGAATAGAAAGATACCATCTCATTTTCGAATAAGTTATATAGTTGCACAAGCAGATATTCCTTTGTATTTTCTATTTTAGTGGAGTAATTGTTTATGCATTTTGACAGGCTGCTGCTGCTTTTTCTCGGACTTGGAAGGGCCATATGCAGAATATGCTTGGCTATGCATTATCGATCTATTGTGTATACAAAATGATTAAGGTATGGAATATTATGTGTTCTTCTTTATTGCTTTCCCTTCCATCCTTATCAATAACTATGTGTATGTTTGGCTATGCACCTAAAGTTCCCAACTTCCCCTACTAACTCCAATGAACAATCTCAACTAAAAGCTGACTTTGAGTTTCATTTGGGCTTATGATAGAAAAGTAAAAGTAATAGAGAAAAGGGTAATCTCTCCTTCACTTGGTTTTTGTATCTTTTTCGGATTTAGCTTGTTCCTGGATGTT
Source organism: Persicaria maculosa (assembly GCA_963922045.1). Classification (NCBI taxonomy): domain Eukaryota; kingdom Viridiplantae; phylum Streptophyta; class Magnoliopsida; order Caryophyllales; family Polygonaceae; genus Persicaria; species Persicaria maculosa. The sequence continues at coordinate 54,641,195 of OY998253.1, forward strand.
GAATGCAATATTGTTTCTGGATGGTGGTCCTGATCTTATTTGATGTTGAATGCAATATCCTGCCATTCAAGGAGAGAAATGGGTTAACTCTCTCCTTGCATCCATAGATTCCATATCATGTGTCCTTACCCTACTCTATTTTTTCTGCTACATAATGAAAGATCTATTTTTTCGCTTCTGCTGTAAATTCAGGTTTTTGATTCACAAATTGAACTCTGGAATCCACGAAATACTTTCTTATTGGCATTTTGGTTGTGTAATTTTGCTGTTAGTTGCTTTGAAGTGAACAGATGTTGTTGGCTCTTGACAGGGGCATTTTGGTTGTGTATTTTTTGTAGCTTAGATGTACTACTACAACTGTTGTGCAACTGTAAGAGAGAGTTGTGTAACTCTAAGAGAGAGTTGTGCAACTCTAAGAGAGAGTTGTGCAACTCTAAGAGAGAGTTGTGAAACTACTGAATCCAAGGCACTCAGAAAGCTGTCTTCTAGCAGCACTAGGGAAAATAAAAGAATTGGCGAAGGCTCAGTTCTGAAGCGAAAATTGTGCATTGATGCAAAGTTGGTATGAATTTAGATTTGTTAGGCCAAATTCATAAGTTGCTTGATAGGAGGAAATCAAGTTCAAAATATAATGAAATAGATCAAACCAGATTTAGGCCCACGCAAATAATTACAAGACTCCCTCCAATTTAGTAAGAGAAAGTCAGAATCGATCCACGAGGAAGCGTGTCAGCGGATCCTAGGCAGCTGTAAATCTCACAGAAAAGCAAACAGAAGACAAACAAAGAAACAAAGAAATAAAGACAGAAATAACAAGCGAAGACAAGAAATAAAAGCAAGGACAGACACTGCTCGATCTCGACAAAAGCTACTCGAGATAGACTAAAAACAACGACGACAGAAAACTCATATTCCCAGAAACACAACTCGATCTAGACCAACAGTAACTCGATCTAGAGTAAAAACAGCAGAAACAGAAATTTCAGAATCGACAACAGGAGCAACTCGATCTAGACTAAAGCCAACTCTATCTCGAGTAAACAGTACTCTATCTCGACCAAAACTGCTCTAATCGACTAAACACACAGAAACTGTAAATTGCAGATTTTGAACACAGAACTCAGATTTCGACAGAAATAAATCAATATATAAAGAACTTCCAAAGCCAGGGTATCAACGCCACGACGATAACCATGCAAAGTAACACATAAAGGCATAAAAATCATGCTTTCCATCAAAATAACTTTCGTTACTAATAAATAGGAATATAGAGGCTTTCGCATAAACCCTAATTGTTACTAACCCTTTTCACATAATTAATCCAAGTTGCATTAAGATCACTTTCGCTTCAATAACACAAACAAGGATCACCTTCAACTCTCGCAAAAGAATCATGCTCATATGAATAGAAGACGAATTGCATAACAAGATTGTACCTTTACCGCATCACCTCACATGGCCACCGTCGGGCTCACCCCAGCCCCAGAAGTGGGTGGACTACTCGCTCTTCATCGCAATAGCAGACATCTTTGATGAAAAAGAACTAACTTGCATTAAAAATAAACTCCAAACTTACAACCTCTTCTCTCTATGTGTAACTACTTGTCTCTGAAATTGAATTGGAATAAGATGCCTAATGCTCAGCCCCTAAGGCTTTATTTATAGCCTTCTATTCCTTGCTATTCAAGGATAGAATATATCTATCTTTATCTAAATCTATATCTAAAGACTTTAAGATAAATAAATGCAATTTAAGGAATTAAATCTAAAAGGAAAAGTATATCTAAAATAGGTAGAATATCTTCTTGTTGATAGATCTTCTCTTCCATGGATAGTTGTTGATAGATCTCGGATAGACTCGGCTTCCTTTGGCTCCAAGGACTCCCAAACCGCGTAGGAAAGCAAAACCGCGTAACGCGGCTCAGACATGGCATTCTTCGATCTCGACAACTTTCATGGATAGTTGTTGATAGATCTCGGATAGACTCGACTTCCTTTGGCTCCAAGGACTCCCAAACCGCGTAGGAAAGCAAAACCGCGTAACGCGGCTCAGACATGGCGTTCCTCGATCTCGACAACTTTCGTCGAGATCGAGTAGAATTGGTCGTCGACTTCGCTTTGCTGGACGTCTCGGGTAGCAGGACCTCGACATGGCTCGAATGTGTGGTGTTGTGTTCCTCGAGATCGAGTAGGGCTGGCGTCGAGGATGGCTAGCTCGGTGATGTCGGGCAACTTCTCCTCGACAAGCTCGGACAGGCGCTGTGGTGGTCTTCGAGATCGAGGACATTCCTCGAGATCGAGTACGGTGGTGCTCGGCGTCTTCAGTCCTCGGCTTCTCGACTTGGCACAGCTCCTCGACTCCGGACATGGCATCAGGGTGTTGGTCGATCTCGACTAGTTTACTCGAGATCGAGTAAGAATCCGGAGTCGGGTTGCCTCTGGCTCTCATCTTCTCGATCATGCTCTGCTCGACCAGGTGTGCTCGGGCAACTTTTGTCGAGATCGAGTAAGTGAACTCGAGATCGAGTAAAGTTGGGCTCCAGCTTTCTGCTCTGTACTTAAAACGCACTTTCCTGAGTCCTCGTTCGTCGGATTGACACATATGACCATGCGTTGGAAAGCTATTTTCAAGGGATACAACTCTCATGAAGACATCAAAGCTTGATTCAGAATGAAGAATGGTGAAAAATGGCCTTTTCTCCAGCTGCACCATTCTTAGCTTCTCCATGAGTTTCTTTTAAGCTCCAAAGTGCGTCCGATTTCTGCGAAATATAACAAAAACTTGTGTAGACCTCCATATATTGCAAATAAACATATACTACACATATTTTATATTATTTTAACCCAAATGCATGAAATGCATGCAGAAATCGATATAAAACTAGATGTAAAACATGGCGGATTCAGCTCACAACAAACACCCCATACTTAAGCTTGCTTGTCCTCAAGCAATACTTTTATTTGTCATTCAGGGGAAGAATTTAAAACTCTCAACATCTTAGATTCATTGTCATATAACCCTGCAATCAATTATCATCCTTGAAAAGGTACTAGTGTCACAAATTCATGCATGTGCAAATTTTAAAAGCAACATCTACTCACAAAAGGAGGGTTATGCAAAACATTCATAAGTGACAAAGCATTAATAATCAAGAAGACTTTAATTCAAGCTCAAATAAGAAGTAGATTGGTAAAAGGCTAAAGGTGGGCAATTTTTGGGCAATGTGGTGCTAATAATCCGGGGAAATGGAGTATTTCCAAACTTTTCATACCACACTCCTTTTCCATAAGATTCATCACCTTTCATATTGCTTTTTCTCAATAATAATGCTTTTACCTCTCTAACCTCAGCACTTCCTTCTCGCGAGTCGCAAACATGGGTGTCATGAATGGCCCCGGATACTTAGTGCTTCAGACTCCTCACCTGGTGTCCCATCTTGCCAAACTATTATCTCAGCGAGCAGGGTCGATCTTTGATCGGATTTTCTTTCACTCATTAAATTTTCCATATATTTCAAACAATTCCTTCCAAACTCCAATAATAATGATAACAACACAAACACCATATAACATCTCCATAATGTAACACCATTCTCAACATAATCCCCGGATAGGAAATAAGGTAAAGAATGGCAATATTTGGATCATGTGGAGCAATATATGAAATAGGGCATAATATGGCTTTTGTGATGCATAAGCATAGGTAAGGCTTGGAATTTAAACAATGAGCATATATGGAAATATAAAGTCCTCCATCATTTTATCATGCAACATGTCAAAAGCTATATCAAATTTTACCTCCTTCCATGGTTTTCAAGGAAATAATGCACTTCATTGTGACTTCCCTTTACTAGGCAATTTCATGCTATATCTCTAATGAATCCAATTTTGCATCGTCGAGTTCAATATAAACTTCCATGACATTAATCAAAAAATTTCAATGGGGGTCATTTTTCTCAAACTTTTGGAAAACATGCATATAAGCACATAAATCAATAATGAATTCCAAAATAGCCATGTATAAGCAATTCAAGAAATTGACCTCAAACATGCACATATAATGTCAAATATGTCAAATATGCATGAAGTAAGCCCTTTCCCCACCCCATACGTAAATATTACAGTGTCCTCACTGTATAAAAACAAGAGTAAAGAAAGAAACTCACTAGACAGGCGTGCAGGGCCTCCCAAATATTGAATAAAAGAATGCCTGGGCCGAGTCTGAACATAGCTTGTTTCTATCCATGGACCTGAAAAGTGTAGAAGACATATACCCACAATAGAAAAACTAAAAGTTCCAAAACCAAAAACAAACAAAAGCAACAAAGTCTCAAAAGTCCAAAAATAAATGTCTATGTACAAGCTCTAGATTTTATAGTCGCTAGGCCGACTTCTCTTTTATGCTCAAGGTGGCATTTGCAGGGCCCATGTAGCTTGGGCTTCAAATAGAACTCCATTCTTGTCCATCAGCTGCAATCCTCCAGAATGGATTTTGTTCACCACGAAAGGTCCCATCCTTTTCTTGTTGAATTTGTTAGGAAACCAATGATCATTTGATTTGGAAACATAGAGCTTGTCTCCAACTTCATACTCTTTGGGCTCATCATTGAAAATCATACATAAGCGCACATACCAAGGCAAACCTCTCCCATGTATAGATAAATCTTTAATGGAAATAGGAGAAGAAAGATCCATACCTTGGCTTACCTTCGCAGAGACGGAATCGGGGACCACGGTGTTTGGTCGATCTCGAGTACTATTACTCGATCTCTAGTAACTTTCAACTTCTGGTGGTGGACTGCTCGAGGATGCAGGAGCTGGGGACGGTGAGGGTTGCTCGATCTCGACTAGATTGGTCGATCTCGAGGAGTTCTGGCCTTCTGGTGGAGTTAGCGTCGAGGAAGGCGAAGTCGAGGCAGCAGAGTCTTGGTCGATCTCGAGTAAGGTACTCGATCTCGAGGAGTCTGGTGCTTCAGTGTTGTTGCTCGACGACGCTGGTGCTGGTGGAGGCTCCTGGTTTTGGTCGAGATCGACTAGAGTCCTCGATGTCGAGGAATCTTGGTCGACTATGACCCCATACTTGGTTCCTGTCAAGGCATCCGAAAAATAGTTAGTCCATAACGACGTACCTTGATCCGTGTCGAGTGGATTCTCTGTTTCTTCCTTTAGGATGGCCATGATCTCCTCCACCTGGGCCTCCATATCCCTCTTTTCCAGCTCCTCAGGGGTCATATTTCTTACTTTGGGTTCCCCGCAAGTGATGTAGCCAGCTGAGATAGATTTGACCTCTTCCATTGGACCTGTATGCCTTTCAGTTTTATTAAAAGAATACTCAATTACCTCATCGCTGATGTTGAAAGTGAGCAATCCTTTCCTCACGCTTATGTTGGCATCCACCGTCGCCAAGAAGGGTCTTCCTAGAATAATTGGACAAGCAGGGTCTTCTTGCATATCAACAACTAAGAAATCAACAGGGACAAAGAATTTACCTACTTGTACCGGCACATTGTCCACCATGCCTGTTGGGATGACCACCGTGTTGTTGGCCATATAAAGCCTAGCATCCACAGGCTCTAGGGCACCTATCTTAATCTTGGACCAAATTGTTAAAGGCATTATACTCACACTAGCTCCAAGATCACATAAAGCATTAATTTTGTATGGACCAAATCCAATGGATATAGCAAACTTACCTGGATCTGGCCTCTTCTCCAGTATGTCCAAATGGCTGCACTCCTCTGTAATTTCAGCCATTGACCTCTTTTTGCTCAGAATCTCCTTCAGGAATTTGACATAAGATGGCATTTCATTGAGAGCTTCTGTGAAGGGAATGGTGACATTGAGCTTCTGAAGCATCTTGATGAAGCGCTGAAATTTCTTCTCTGTTGGGTCCTTTGGAGATTTTGTGGGGAAAGGCAGCTTCTTTTTCTGATTCGGAGCCAGAACAGATGTCGGAGGTGTAGCAACTTTCTCGATCTCGACTTGGTCTTCCTCGATCTCGACCAAATTCTTCTCGATCTCGACCAGTTTATGTGGTGTCGAGTTGTTGCGCTGTGCAGACGAAGGGTTGCCCAATTGTTCCTCGAGATCGACTAAGTGTTTGCCGATATCGACTTGCTGCTGGTCGACTTGCTGTTCTCCTTCGTTCTGCTGCTTTCCGACCTCTGGCTCTTGCAGTTGATGGCCGCTTCTGAGTTTTACAGCAGCGATGTGTCCAGTCTTTCCCTTGGGATTTGGTTCTGAAGATCCAGGGAGCGAACCTGACTGTCTGAGGATTCCTGCTGCTAGCTGGCCAATCTGTGTATCAACTGATTTCTGCCATATATCAATTTCCCCAAGCCTAGAGTTGACACCTTGCATCTGAGTGTAGACAGAGTTGAAGGACTGCTTAGTTTCTGAGTGATTCCTCCGTATTTCCTCCAGAACTGTCTATAGATCATCCCTTTTCTGGTCCCTTTCTCGATGTCCTGGAGCTTTTTAAGGTGGGGGGTTCCTAGGGGCACCTTGGTTCCATTGTGGTTGCTGAAACCTTTGGTCCCCCATGTAGCGATTGGGACCCCCTGCATAAGCTGCCTTTTCGTGGTATTCTGCCAGCCTGACTTGCTCAGTGTGTGGGCACTCAGTAGTGGTGTGCCTCTGTGATCCGCATTCAATACAATGCTGGTTGATAGAAAGATACTTTACTTGTTTAAGGAGCTTTTTATTCTGGTCTCTGTAGTACTGCTCCCTTACATCTGGATCAATCTCTTTAGGGGGCTCGTAGAGGGGCATGGATGGTGCTGGCCTGACGTAGGGGTTCTCCTCATAGTTGACTGGAGTCCCATACTTGTTGTCATTGTTGGTCAGCTTGTCGAAAGCAGCCCATGCATCAACATGCGGCATTGTCAGATACTCATAGTGAGTATATGTGTTGATTCTGTCCTTTGCAGCCAAGTCCAGAGAATTGAAGAAGATCTCTTGAACTACGCAGGGTTGTTGTCCATGTGTAGGGCAGGATCACAGTAGATCGTTATAGCGTTCCCAAGCCTTTGCTAGCGTCTCTCTAGGCTGCTGTTTGAAAGATGTGATCTTTTGGCGCATGAGTGCTGTCTTGGCAGGAGGAAAGAACTTGTTCATAAATTCCTGCTTCACTTGAGCCCATGTCGTGAGAGATCGTGGTTTCAGCCCTTCCAACCATTTCAATGCAGGACCAGCTAGAGACCAACGGAAAGCTTTCATCATGATGTACTCCAAGGTGGTACCTTCAGAAAGAGTACGACACATGTCAATAAAGTTGGTAATATGGCGCAAAGGGAATTCATTAAATCTACCATGAAAAGCATGATTTTTAATTTCAATAAGAAATTGAGTGCGAATTTCATAGTTGTTTTCAGGGATTAGAATGGCCGATTCAGGCACGACGAGAGTCGGGTGTATATAATCCTCTGCAGTGGTTGGGTATAGGGCAACTCAGCTTCTGCTTGTCTCGCACGCTCAGGTTCCTGTTGCTTGCCTGCTCTCTCAGTGGCGAGAGCAGCATCTCTGGCGGCTAGATCCCTCGTGAGCCTCTCGATCAGCTGTTCCTGTGTCTCTACAGCTGCCATGGCTCTTTTAAGTTTAGCTTGGATGTGTATAAGGCGCTATGGCTCGTCTAAGGCGTCAAACTCAGGTGTTCGACCAGAACGGCACATATACCTGCAAAGTAACTCAAGAGAAAAGTGAGAACTGACTACCTAAGGCGCGAATGATAGCTTCCCCAGCAACGGCGCCAATTTGTTGATAGGAGGAAATCAAGTTCAAAATATAATGAAATAGATCAAACCAGATTTAGGCTCACGCAAATAATTACAAGACTCCCTCCAATGTAGTAAGAGAAAGTCAGGATCAATCCACGAGGAAGCATGTCAGCGGATCCTAGGCTGCTGTAAATCTCACAGAAAAGCAAACAGAAGACAAACAAAGAAACAAAGACAGAAATAACAAGCGAAGACAAGAAATAAAAGCAAAGACAGACACTGCTCGATCTCGACAAAAGCTACTCGAGATAGACTAAAAACAGCGACGACAGAAAACTCAGATTATCAGAAACACAACTCGATCTAGACCAACAGTAACTCGATCTAGAGTAAAAACAGCAGAAACAGAAATTTCAGAATCGACAACAGGAGCAACTCGATCTAAACTAAAGCCAACTCTATCTCGAGTAAACAGTACTCTATCTCGACCAAAACTGCTCTAGATCGACTAAACACACAGAAACTGTAAATTGCAGATTTTGAACACAGAACTCAGATTTCGACAGAAATAAATCAATATATAAAGAACTTCCAAAGCCAGGGTATCAACGCCACAACGATAACCATGCAAAGTAACACATAAAGGCATAAAAATCATGCTTTCCATCAAAATAACTTTCGTTACTAACAAATAGGAATATAGAGGCTTTCGCATAAACCCTAATTGTTACTAACCCTTTTCACATAATTAATCCAAGTTGCATTAAGATCACTTTCGCTTCAATAACACAAACAAGGATCACCTTCAACTCTCGCAAAAGAATCATGCTCATATGGATAGAAGACGAATTGCATAACAAGATTGTACCTTTACCGCATCACCTCACATGGCCACCGTCGGGCTCACCCCAGCCCCAGAAGTGGGTGGACTACTCGCTTTTCATCGCAATAGCAGACATCTTTGATGAAAAAGAACTAACTTGCATTAAAAATAAACTCCAAACTTACAACCTCTTCTCTCTATGTGTAACTACTTGTCTCTGAAATTGAATTGGAATAAGATGCCTAATGCTCAGCCCCTAAGGCTTTATTTATAGCCTTCTATTCCTTGCTATTCAAGGATAGAATATATATATATATATATATATATATATATATATATATATATATATATATATATATATATATATATATATATATATATATATATATATATATATATATATATATATATATATATCTTTATCTAAATCTATATCTAAAGACTTTAAGATAAATAAATGCAATTTAAGGAATTAAATCTAAAAGGAAAAGTATATGTAAAATAGGTAGAATATCTTCTTGTTGATAGATCTTCTCTTCCATGGATAGTTGTTGATAGATCTCGGACAGACTCGGCTTCCTTCGGCTCGAAGGACTCCCAAACCGCGTAGGAAAGCAAAACCGCGTAACACGGCTCAGACATGGCGTTTTCCTCGATCTCGACAACTTTCCTCGAGATCGAGTAGAATTGGTCGTCGACTTCGCTTTGCTGGACGTCTCGGGTAGCAGGACCTCGACATGGCTCGGGTGTGTGGTGCTGTGTTCCTCGAGATCGAGTAGATACCTCGAGATCGAGTAGGGCTGGTGTCGAGGATTGCTAGCTCGGTGATGTCGGGCAACTTCTCCTCGACAAGCTCGGACAGACGCTGTGGTGGTCCTCGAGATCGAGTACGGTGGTGCTCGGCGTCTTCAGTCCTCGGCTTCTCGACTTGGCACAGCTCCTTGACTCCGGACATGGCATCAGGGTGTTGGTCGATCTCGACTAGTTTACTCGAGATCGAGTAAGTCTCCGGAGTCGGGTTGCCTCTGGCTCTCATCTTCTCGATCATGCTCTGCTCGATCAGGTGTGCTCGGGCAACTTTTGTCGAGATCGAGTAAGTGAACTCGAGATCGAGTAAAGTCGGGCTCCAACTTTCTGCTCTGTTCTTAAAACGCACTTTCCCGAGTCCTTGTTCGTTGGATTGGCGCATATGACCATGCGTTGGAAAGCTCTTTTCAAGGGCTACAACTCTCATGAAGACATCAAAGCTTGATTCAGAATGAAGAATGGTGAAAAATGGTCTTTTCTCCAGCTGCACCATTCTTAGCTTCTCCATGAGTTTCCTTTAAGCTCCAAAGTGCGTCCGATTTCTGCGAAATATAACAAAAACTTGTGTAGACCTCCATATATTGCAAATAAACATATACTACACATATTTTATATTATTTTAACCCAAATGCATGAAATGCATGCAGAAATCGATATAAAACTAGATGTAAAACATGGCGGATTCAGCTCACAACATTGCTTGATGGATCTGTGCGCATCTTTTCACGAAATGGGGATGAAACTACATCAAAATTTTCTGATGTGGTGCATATTATTCAAGATGCATGTAAAGTTTCTACAATTTCTTTTATACTGGATGCGGAGGTAATAATACGTCACTGGCCATTATTTGTCTGCATTTTAAATTTAACATGATGGAGGGTCTTTGAGGCAGCCTTTCTGTAACTACTATTGCGGGGAAATGTTGCTTGCATCTGACCCTTGCGGCCTTGCTGGTGGAGTGGCTTTTGACATTAGTTATGGTTTCACCTTTAGTTTAATTTTGTATTGAAACATGAATGAATAAAATCAAAGCGATGGTTGAGGTCGGTATATTGGTATATGATTGTGTTTTAAAGTTTATTATGACTGACAGGGCTCCTTGATTCCGGTGATAAGGCGCAGCTGGATCCTTTGAAATTAGCCAGTGGAAGTGATGACTGCACCGTGCGAATTTGGAGCATCAACGAGGCAATCTCTATCCCTGCCTCCTCTCTCTTACAGTCATTGACATTGCATTTTTCGTCTTTTTACCTTTTTTCATGTATATCCAACTTTAATAGTTTAGATCTTAATTGTGCTCCTATTTTTTTTTTTTTCAATATTAAGTATGAATGTATTAATGCCATTTTCTTATTGCCCTGTAGGTTGGCGTGAACGTTTTAATGGCACAAGTGGGTTCCTTTATTCCTTGTGACAAGGCCATCATTTCTGTCCGTGACTGCATTTTTGCTCGTGCTGGTGCAGGTGATTGCCAAGTGAGTCCCAGTCCTATCCAGGACCTCTTTGATAATTTGGTGCTGCAAGAAATATATTATGCAGTTTACATGCTTCGTTGTTTATGTCCACCTGATTTGTTTGTGACAAGCCAGCCAGATATATCTCTATGATCCACATAAGCTATTGGGTATTTTGATTTGCTGAATTCTTTAGGTGTGACAAGTTGAGATATTATGTTCAATGCATGTATGGTATTATGACAGCTATACTGGTGTCTGGATTGAGGAAATCTGTTCATCTGAGCTGGATAATCTGTTTGAAAGCAAATTGCTGATTGCATGCCATGCTTTTACAACAGTTATTTGCACTCCATGCTCTTAACTATGTGTCATTTTCTTCTTTCATGTAGCTGCGGGGAGTCTCTACTTTCATGCAAGAAATGCTTGAGACGGCATCAATATTGAAAGGGGCCTCCGATAAGTCTCTAATAATTATTGATGAGCTCGGCCGTGGAACATCAACTTATGATGGATTTGGTTGGTTTCTTTCTTTTCTCTTGTAGTTTTGCCTGCAGGGTTCAATTTATCAGGATATTTCCATCTGACCTTTGAAATGCATGTAGATCTGTATTCTTTATGCCAAAAGGTGGTTGAGCTAGGAATAAAAGTTGTACAGCTATGTAACTTTCGCTCAATGAGGTTTCCATAGAAATTCTGCAAATCAACTAAACTATTTTGCCTAGATAATATTCCAAGAAGGAGATTTTTCGGTTTTGGTACATTCTTTCACTGCATAAAGTCCTACAGGAGAATATGTCATGAGATGAACTTCAGCCGACCTGTGTTTTTATATGCATTTGAAGTGTAGGCAGTGAGGATTTTAAGTTCTTCTCGAAAACGAAGATTTGAAGTGGTCTATCCTTGCAGTGTTAATATTTAATTAAAGTAATAACGTGTGGAGCCTTGCATCGGTCAGAAAATGTGTGTTTTCTATGAGTGGACTGTCTTGAAGGAGTTCGCTGAGCTTCTGCTACACCAGATGGACATAAAAGAGGCATTGTAGAGGGTTCGCACAATCTTGTTGCCTTCTTCTATTCCACTTTCTCTCATTTCATTTCATTGACTAATTTTAGCAAAGGGTAATTATATACACCTTCAAATCCTATACAACTCCCTTATTTGTACTAACAAATTAGCATGGGTCTTCCACTATAATTAACTTCTACCTAAACCATTTGTTACCTTTTGCCTGATTTCACTTAAGAGTAGGCTACTTTGTGTTTTCCCCTACTGATCTACAAGTCAATTTAGCTTCACAAATAGGTTCCTTTTTACTCTTTCAGTGGTTATGATAGTTTTTGACTCTATTTTGGTTTGTTTGAATTAATATAGCTGACTATAAGTTTAGATGGGATTTGTTTTGAATATATATTTCATAACATGGATGAATGGGACTGTGAACATGATAAATATATTTCTAGTGTACTTCTAGGTGCAAGTTATCACTAAATATCTGTTCTTGCTATTTGAGTTATCATTTGAATATGAAGATTAGCATTTTTTCATCATGCAGAATGGGATTTATTTCTAGTTGCAACTAAGTGATTTTGATTGAATTAGACTAATCTGATAACCGAGAAGACATCCTATCCTCTTGAATATGATTAACTATATGCCTTCAAGTTTTTTAGCTCAAAGGATGTTTCTCGGATCAAGATGATAGAAGAGGATCTTTTGCTGCTCAAAGATCATTACCCTCCGTCAGACTTCGGTTTTGCAGGCTCACAATCGGCGTTCAGATGCTTCCCTCCGTCGTCCACACCGACTTCGGTCTCGCAATCGGTGTTCAGATGCTGCGAATCCAAGGTCCTAGATCCGTATGTGAATCGGTAACACCATCAGGTGCTCCTTCTTCCCCTTCGTTTGTGATATGAGGAGTTTCGACACACTAAAGATCATAACTCCTCCTTTATATGAATTGATGATGATGATGAATTTTTCTGATTTCTATTTCTTGTTTTTGGCTAATTCAGTATACCATGACTGGGTTTTTACTTGTTCCAATTGGTACTCTCCTGATTTGTTTGATAGGCAAGATTGAGGTTAAGATCTTTAGTGTGCCGATTGAACCGGTTTGGACTGTTTCTGTTTAGAATTTCAATGAGTTTTGCTTAGCTACTGTTGAATTTCAGCGAGATTGAGGTTTGTGTTTGATCTTCAGTTCTGTTTGATTTGGTTGGTTTATAGCTACTGTTGGAGAGGATTTAGATGGATTTCTATTGATAGTTTTTGCGATATCCATTCTCGTACTTTAGTACCTCTCCTTGTTCCTATCCTTGAGATTTATGTTTGCAAATTTCATGCTACTGTTCATCAAAAATAAAGATGGGAAAGATATAAAGGCACTCCCAGTCCCATACGTAAACTAGCATAAAGAACACCTAATAAGAATATCTCTTTTGCTCATTGTCCTACTTTAGCCTTGGAGGTTTTGCACCAAAGCCTATTAGCTCAAAATGGTAGAGCAATGTGCCTACGCACAATGATGCGGGTTCAAATCCCGCATAGGCTATCTATGTGGTTCCATTCCTTGTGACCAGTCTCTTTGCTATTGAACTTAGTTTTAGAATTGAGTTTCTTCTTTGGGATTTGATATCTAATACTATCCAGACTTTGATACTTCTTCTCATCTTTTCAATCTGATGTGCAAGTTCACGGGTAGAAGCCAGTACCAATGCTTAGCATTGGACTAAGCTGTAATCAAGCTGCTGCAAAATGCCTACTAAGATATTGAGATATGACAAACAAGCAGCAATGAAGGCATTAAATATAGAGCTCAAATATAGAGCTCAAATGCATCCTTGGATTCTAATGCGGCTTGCTTACTAAGATATTGAGATATGGCATCAGAAAGTTCCTCATGTGATAGTGATGACAAAGTGGAGGTGAAAATCTCAGCTTTTCCACTACAGTGCAAAATTAGGAGAAAGCTAATACTTGGTAATTTTGTGCAGCCAGAAATTACTGACACTTATTTAGTGAATCCTACCAGAGCCGTTTGTATCACGCTGGCTCTTAGTCACATGATGGACAGTAGCCTTTTCCAAGCCCTTGAAAACTCATGGAGTTTTTAGAGCATACTGACAGATTCACTGTTTTGATGAGGTTGCAGTTGATTTTGCTAAAAATATGCGGCTGTTAGCTGCAAAAATACCGGTCTGCTTTCAATTGATAGTATGTTAAATGTGTATACTTGTTTCCTTTCTCTTTTCAACTACACTAGCAAGCAACAGAATTTTCGGAGCCAAGTCCATCCTTGGATTAAGTTTTTTTGCAAAGAGATTCCCTTCTACAGATTAGTTGCTTTACCGAGTACATGAAAATGGATTCCCTTTTTTTTTAATCTTCTTTGTCATATTCTTTGAGTTCAATTGTTAAATAATTAAAGGATATCATTTTGGAGGAAAGTAAACATTCTCTTATTTTTGCTCATCAATAAATTATTGCACAACATGCTCTTATTTTTGCTCATCAATACTTTATTTGTGCACAACATTCGAGACTTATGAAATTGTGTCTCCAAATAATCTTATTTTTTGTAAATATAATTTTATACTTTTTTAATAGATTATTGCACAACACGGTCTTATTTTTGCTCATCAATAGAGTAAAATTGCACAACATGGGGGATTGGTGAAATTTTGCTCAACATCATCTTATTTTTGATCAACAATAGGTTATTTTTGCACAACAATCGAGACTTGTGAAATTGTTCTTAACATGATTTTATTTTCTCTCAATATAATTTCATATTTTCTCAATAAATTATTGCACAACATCATCTTATTTTTGCTCAACAATAGGTTATTTTTGCACAACAATTGAGACTTGTGAATTTGTTCTCAACATGATTTTATTTTCTCTCAACATAATTTCATACTTTCTCAATAAATTATTGCACAACATGTTCTTATTTTTGCTCATCAATACTTTATTTTTGCACAAAATTTGAGACTTGTGAAATTGTGTCTCAAGATGATCTTACTTTTTGTAAATATAATTTTATACTGTTTTTATAGATTATTGCACAACATGTTCTTATTTTTGCTCATCAATAGACAATAAGTGCACAACATGGGGGATTGGTGAAATTTTGCTCAACGTTATCTTATTTTTGCTCAACTATAGGTTATTTTTGGACAACAATCAACCCTTGTGAATTTGTTCTCGACATGATCTTATTTTCTCTCAATATAATTTCATACTTTCTCAATAAATTATTGCACAACATGCTCTTATTTTTGTTCAACAATACTTTATTTTTGCACAACATTCGAGACTGTGAAATTGTGTCTCAACATGATCTTACTTTTTGTAAATATAATTTTACACTTTTTTAATAGATTATTGCACAACATGGTCTTATTTTTGCTCATCAATAGACAATAATTGCACAACATGGGAGATTAGTGAAAGTTTGCTCAACATCATCTTATTTTTGCTCAACTATAGGTTATTTTTGCACAACAATCGAGACTTGTGAATTTGTTTTCAACATGATCTTATTTTCTCTCAATATAATTTGATACATTCTCAATAAATTATTGCACAATATGCTCTTATTTTTGCTCATCAATACTTTATTTTTGCACAACTTGTGGTAAAATTAGTGCTGACACTGATATCAGAAGATGGAATGTCTAATGTTTTCTTACCGAGCGAGCTGGTTGGATTGTTGCGAGCGGGGATCGAAATTTTGATTTTACAGATTCGAAATGAGAAACCAGTTACAATTAGTGCTGACACTCATATTAGTTACAATTAGTGTTGACACTGATATTAGTTACAATTAGTGCTGACACTGATATTAATTACAATCGAGTCATCTTCCTAAGTAATAAATTTGTAGTTCGGTATATATTTTTTCCGTGTCAGCACTTTTTTTTTCTTAATGTCAGCACATTTTTTAGAGTTGCACAACCGTATTTTAGAGTTGCACAACTTTAGTTTAGAGTTGCACAACTTTAGTTTAGATTTGCACAACTGTATTTTAGATTTGCACAACTGTATTTTATTGGTGTCAGCACCTCCAAGAAACACTTTTCATTCTATTTGTCTCCAATTCAAGTGGCTCAATGCTTCAGCCAAAGTTTACACAACCAACAACACGATAGCCTATACGGGATTTGAACCCGTATCTTTGTGTTTGTACACAACGCTCTACCGATTTGAGCGAATAGGCTTCACAAAATAATAAAATAAGATGGGTGGAGATTTATTACCAATATATATGTCATTTGTCTTAAACCCTGCATGTTCACTGTTTTCTCAGTGGTATAGGGTCCCCTATACCATAGATGGTCAAAATTCAAAGACTTCACTTAATCAGTAGGAGTAAACAAAACTAAAACAAGTGATATGCTAAAGATATGAAACCAGCTACCAATTTTTTCGTACCCTGAAGTCTTATGAAGTCATTCTCAAGCTCGCCTTTTTTTTCTACAGAAGGGTGTTCCCGCACAGCCACACTCCACCAAAACCATAAAACTAGGGGCCTTAAGTTGCCTGAAGAGCATGTACAGTCTCATTACAGCTGAAGGCAATCTGCAAACAAAAGCAAAGGCCTTGTGTGAGGAGATGAACTAACCAGAGAACAATACATACGGTGATGAAGGCAAATAGGTTCAGAATGAGTTAGGTTAAGGATCAATGGAAAACGAACGCCTTGGGATCACACGGGAGTGGATCTTTCTAGAAATACTCTGTATCGAGAGCATCCTTAGCTGGTATCCTCTGCATCATCATCAAAACACCATATCAGGAAACACAATATTTGAAGGTTGTGTATAAAAAGAAAGACTACTAATGACTGCAAAATTGACTTGATAACAAGTGCTAGCTGCATCATTAAATCATAATCCTCTTGGCTCTTAGTAATCATAGCTCGAACACAAAAAGATAACTAATCTCTTCAAAAAGAAGTTGGACTCTTCTCATCTGAGCAGGACCATACATTTGCAACAAAGCAACTGGATATTTTCTTGGATCGAAAAGAACATCTCATATCGTTGGTCTATTATGTCCAGCTGATGCTGAAGCTGTTCTGCAGTCCAAACCAACTGCAGTCCAAACCACTAGTTGAGAAAATCCCTACAGAAGCAACAGAAGAGAGTATCTTATAGGAGTGCAATTGGAATTTAAGAGTTGCACACGCTTCAACCGATTTTAAAGGGTCTATTTTTGTCTCTTATTACCGACGAAACCATTGAGTACTTAAAACTGAAGTTCAAAAACACCAAATTTCCAGGCCTATATACTTCAAATTTTTAAATCAAGGTGATATAACAACATGTCATGAGGGATGCAGTTAGCAACAATGTACAAAGATGAAAGCAGCAATGAAATGACGATGGAGAAGCAAGAAAGAAAAAGAGATTCGACCTGCTCGCTACCGCCGCTCGCTCAATCTCCTCCACACTTGTCCTCGCACACACACGCCCTCGACCTGCTCGCTCCCGTCGTTCGCTCAATCGGAATTATGCTCAACAATCAAGAAGCGCCGATCTAAAGCCCTAGATCCGAGGAGGGGAGAACGAAGATCTGAGAAACGTTGAAATCCGCGGTTTTGGTGCGATTGGAGAGATGATCGGGATTGAATCGCTATGATCGGCGAAGGGCAGCATAGAGAGAGCGTAGAGAGGGAGAGCGCGGAGGAGAGAGAAAGACCAGTGAAACAAAGGGAAGGGGGTTTATATTTAGGACATTTTACAAAAATGTCCCAAAACGTGGCTATTTCGCAAAATAAGCCCATTTTCATGGCTATTTTGCAAAATCCCCCTTATAAATTTATAATTAAAATGCAATGGAATCCAAACACACTCAAAATTGTGTGTTTTTCTTATAATCTCACTTTAAAAATAAATGCGGTCGTTAAGTAAAATCATTAGATTATTACTGTAGATTATTAGATTTTGGAGTTTTTTTAAGGCCAATTTGCATAACTGGACCCTTTTTTTTTTTTTTTTTTTTTTGCAAAAGTAGACTATGACATGTGAAATTGGCTAAGGGTAGAATATTGTCTACTTTTGCAAATTTTTTGGGTAACCGGATGGGAAAGTAGTAGGTGAAGGGGGAAGGGCCGGCATTGTAGCCTGGCAGTGAGAGAGAGAGAGATATGGAGGGGGGATCACTGTAAATGTGAGGCTAAAATTGCGCCAAAAGGGGTTCTCAAGAAGAAAAAAAAGGGGAGCATTTATAAGGGGAAAATGAAATGATTGGAGTTAAGAGTGTCAATCAACACATATATAAACTTGATTGATAAATGTCAATCATCATTAAATGCTCTGCAAAAAGAGAGGCAATATAGGAGAAGAGTGGCAAGGTCAGGGCAAAAGCATGAGCTGCAAACTGCTTTGGAGATCGACCACTTCAAATGGCCAACGAGGACGCATAAAGTCAACTTTTTTTTATCGGGTAAAGACTTTAATCTCCAAAAAGTGCTTCGACTACCTGTACAAGTTGTGGGAGGATGTCGTAAACCAAAATATTCCTCTGGAATGCACGGACCGACATTGGAGGGTTTGTTACGGAATTCCTTGTGCCCATGAGATTCAGGCTTACGCCAGTTCTGGTAATCTGATACTCGTTGAGGACATCCACCCGTTCTGAATGGATTTGTCATGGACTAACATCGACGACACCTATGAACTGTCATCTTCATATACGGCTTCCAACAACGTATGCAACGATGACCTCCACCCATAAAGTTTAACTTTATCCTATAATTTGATGTTTGTGTTGACCTGCACTGTCTAGAAGCTTATTTTTCATATGTTTTTGCTACATAAAAAGCAACTTGTTTCCTTACAATTGATTATTGGACACTGGATACTTCTTGTCTATAATCTGAGTTACACTGCTTAACCATAAAGTTTTCCCTTCTAAAATTTTCCCCTCTTTCCTAATGCAGTGCTTTACCTCTTCTTTGGGCCAAAGCCGGTGAGGATCCTCTAGTCCGCCTTTATAGTCCCCTTTTATAGTCCGCTTTCTTTTATTGGTTGAAATCAATTATAAAACTAACCTATTTATTAAGAAAATTAATAAAATAATTCAGCGCATCCAATATATCACACGATACAGACTACATAATGGACCGTAAACGTGGACTAGAGGATCTCAACTAGGCCAAAGCTACTCTATATGGCTTGGACAATTGATTCAAAAGCATCACAAAAGAAGGAACTAGGAGGTAAGTTTTTTAATTAGTAGTTGCAATTGTCTTTACAAGTTATGTTCCTCATAGGTATAACTCATGCACATCTCCATTTTTACTTTCTTCTCTTTCCATTTGACATTTAGAGGATTAATAGATTTGCCTATTTATCATAGTGGTCTACTTACTACTATGACGAGGATAGACATCATTTGCCATTTTCGCTTTAGTTATGGATGTTTTTTCGGAATTTAGCGATTTGGCTAGAATAGTTACCATGTCTTGAATTATAATTCATTTTATGGAATTGGATCTTCTATTTTAATGCTTTCATGTGCTATGCTAAACTATTTCCTCTCTTTTTATCGAGGGTGTTATTTTTCGACAACTGAATTATGTCAAGGCTAAGTTCACAGTTTTGTCACCATCTACATCTGAAATAAGTTACATAATGCATAAAACAGCGGACATGTTTGGGAAATATCTACTAAGACTATTATGTTAGATATAGTCACATAGACAACATGAATCTTGATAGAGGAATATATTTTTATGTGAACATGCATTCAGTAACTTCGATTAAGAAAAAGTTCAAAACAGGCTCCACTTCTTTAAATTTAATAGGCGGTGAATGGGAGGAGACAAGAGAAAAGGTAATCCTGCTTTGATAATTAGTCTCCAGTACGAAACTACACCATTGATTACTTTGCTTTTGATGCTGATAGATACATATATTAATTTATCTATTCTTCTTCTTAGTTCTTTTCTAAATTGGAAAAGAAAATGCATGCTAGGGAAGATGAGAAGAGTCAAATTGAAGCAAAAACAATGATCTGCAACCAACATCGGTAGCGTATCTAACTATGTTGTTTCGAGACTTGAAGATGTAGTGTTCTTTTACACTAATTGGACATGCACATCCAAGCAGGTGCAAGTCTTTGGTTGGACGAAGAAGGTAAAGAAAAAGGGACTAAAAACGGCCTCCAACAGCTCTGAAAAATCAGTAATTTCATATACAATCGATGACTCCCAAGGCTAAACATCGAGCTAGGAGGAGCTTCACCTCCAAAGATACCCAACCGGCCAAAGGCTCATAGATAGCCCGAGGGTGTGCCTCCTTTTGTTTATCTTTCTACCTACCTAGATAGATAGATAGATAGATAGATAGATAGATAGATAGAAAGATAGATAGATATGGATGGATGCCACGTATGCGAATTGTTCAAGCATCTGTTTTAGTACATTATATATAGAATATAGATTATGTATAGTATTCGTTACCCGTGCAATTGCGCGTTTTGTTAATAAATTATATTTTATTATATTAATTATATGAAAATATTACATGATTAAGAAGTAAGATTTTTTTAATTAAAGTCATCAAATTGAACGTAAGATTTTTTAAAATATTCTTTTTTGGTGCACATATTTTTTTAAATTTAATTAAAAAAATTTGAGCAATGGTATAATATAGTTGTATTATAAAAAAAAACGTACAAAGAAACACTCTGACCTCTCTCTAGATTATAGAGAGAGGGAGGAAACCCAAACCATTCTGAACGTGTGTGATCGATCTTGATTTTCTATCCCTTTGTTCAACATGTAATCAGCAACGATCCTTAAAGGGTCTCTACAAATAACATGTGGTTCGTCATCCCTTCCTTCGGGAGTCTAAATCTCCTTCGGGAGCCCAAATCTCATCCGGGAGCCTAAATCTCCTCTGGGAGCCACCGACCCTCTGCGGCTTCAAAAATCTCGGCTTCGGCCGCCTCCAACTCCGGTTCGGTCAGACACCTACCAGTCGTTTTGCCGCCTATCCCTTGGGTGGGGCGTGTTGAAGTTCATGTACGGGTAAACCCTATTCCGACTTCTAATGGTCGGAGGTTGTTTATAGCCAAAATTAAGATGGGGCTTTCGTTGGTTTCTTGGTTTTGTCATCGAATCCATCCTCCTCCATGTCCAATTGATTCTCTAGACCGTGATTGTCGCCCCTTTTGTCGCCGATTCGCACCCCAGTCTCCGCCAACGAGATATTCTCCCTACGCTGGCTTGGTGGTTGGTTCACGCCCGGAGCGGGTCAGTCTCTCCTCCTTCCAGTCACTTCCGGTTATGTTACCTGGGCGGCGTTCGAACTGCCGGTGTCTTCGACGATGCCTTCTCCGGTCACCGCTCGCCGTTGTTCGTTCTCCTCCTCACCCGTATCCTCCCTCCGCTCGGTGTCGCCTTGACTTCGCCCCTCGGCGGTCCTCGACGGTGATCCCCCTCCGGCTGCCCTCCATGGCTAGGCGTTTCCTTGCTCCGTACGGGCTGTCCGTTTTCTGCAGGTGCTCCGTGTGCCTTGCAAGGCTTAACGAGGGTTTAATTAAAATTGGGAAGTTAGTGTTGGTGTATCCCATAGGATTTCCGTGATCTGCTTGCTTCTTCTGATCTTCCAATTTCCTTTGGGTCCTTTTCGAGCTTTGGGCTCCCTTCGGGCCCAAGCTTGGTCTATCGGGCTTCTCTTGTTGGTCTTTTGGCCCATGTCTACAAACTTTTGTTTATCAATAATAAAACATAAAATAGTTATATATAAATATATTCATATTTTTATGTTTATATATAAATAAATTTCCGGTTTCTTCTCTCGCTCTTCGCCTTCTCGTGGCCGTGCTTCATTTTCTCGTGCAGGTTGGGAGTCCATTTCTTGATTCGTGGTTAGTTTCGGTTGACGTGCAGTTCTGCGGCCCTGGTTGATCGGAGTGATCGTGTTGGTGGTGTTTGTGGTCTCCGAAGATCCCTCATCTAAGCTGGGGAACGTCGTGTGATCCACACTTCCCCAGGAGTCGTCTTTGCCTTACGAGGATTTCTGCTTTCCGTCTTTCTGGCGGCGAGATATCGTGTCAGCATTTGTTGTCCCATGCGCTCGCTATCCACTTCACCACGCCGGGCTTCCTTCCTCTCGATGTCGTGTCCGCTTGTTTCGCTTAGGGTTTGGGGTTTTCCAGTTTTGCGTTGGGTGGTTCTATTGTTGTAATATGTGATTGTATTTCTTTCAGATCTTCGTGATCTCATCCTTCGGGATGCTATCGGGTAGGCTAACCACCACCCGTATTTTTATCTTATAAAAAAAAACGTAAAAATAAAGAGAAATATACATTGTCTTAGCATGTATTTATTATGTATAGATTTGATAAGATTGTTTATATAATTGGATAGGGTACTAATAAATACGTACTTAAAATATTATTATTAACAATTTCATCATTTTAATATTAGATAAATTTATTTATTGATGTGACTCAAAAAAATAATATCATTTTAATCTATAATATGAAACACAAACAAAAATAATCCCGTTTTAATTTAGAAAATTACATAGATGCGAAATCGCAGCAAAGGTTGTTTCGGACCTCTGCTTTAGTATTTTATATAGATAGATATAGATATAGATAGATATAGATTTCGATCGATACATTTCTTGGTTAAAATAAAAAATGTTGTAATTCATAAATAATTAATTATAGAAAGTCTAACTAATCCATCTGTAAAAATGGTTTTTTCTAGAGAGACGGTGAATATTTTGCCAAACACAGTAAAATTCACCATCTTTGAAAGTTAGTGATGACATAGTGACCACAACCATTGCAAGGCGAAGTTGGTATGTCTCTGTCATATCCTACTATCTCCATTATCATTAAAAGTCGAGGTTGACATGTTTGTTACCGACGTTGGCATCAGATGTATGTCAACATATCCCGTTCAAGATGCACTAGAAGATGCCCGAAGCGAAGTTGGCATGTTCGAATTTAGCGTCGAAATCACCTTCAAATTTTGTATCAAATGTAGCATTGAAATTGCCTTCGAAATTGCCCTCTAAATAGTCACGAAGTTAAAAATACATCAAGCTATGTCGGCTATAGAAGTCGGTGTCTGCCACTCCTTTGCCGAATCGAAATCTAGTACATGCACCATGCATTTGGCTACACGAGACCGTATCAAGTTGGAGTAAAAATAATAGAATAGGAAGCACAATAAAAATTGTGCAAATTAAAAGAGATCTATACCGACGTTTTGGATGCTAAAATGGAGGGTAAAACGATTGAGATAATTGGAGCAAGTTTAGTGAGAAACAAGAATCTTCTTCCTTAACAAGATGAGTTTGAATCCCGAAGTTGAATATTGAGAATAAGCATGTTTACTTTTGCTATTGGCCTATAGGCCCTATAGGATAACAAGTAACTCTATGAAACCGCTCACTCCGGACACCCCTCATCCTTCATTCGATGGAGAATGTGAAAGGAGATATATCATGGTGACTCCGCCGGTAATAAGAATTTGAGACCAGTACTCACTAGCTATGTATAAGGAGCCTCTCATTTGAAATGTTGTTCCCACACTGCCGCCGGTGAAAATCGGTCATTCATCCTTACACCGTGACCGGGTAAGCTAAGTACATGCTGTTATCGCAATTTGGATCAAAAGAAAGAGAAGATGAATACTCCATCAGGAATTGACAACTAGTCAGAAACCAAATCTGATCACTAATCCCAAAAAAATAAATAAAAAAAAATAAACCCCATTTACAAGCGTACATTCCAGAATCGGCCTCTTCCATCTGATCAGCTTTGAATTGGGTTGACTAGACAGTCTTGGCTTGGACGCATTGAAGATTGGGGGCACCGCCAACTCCAACGATGGATTGCAGTTGCAAGCTCTTCAATCCGGCTTCCCCGGATCGTCTCTTCCACAGATTCTCCCTCACACTCCCCTGCTGCATCTGCGATGGAGGCGGCCTCACTACTGGCAATGGGGGATCCAGATCGGAGAGGTTAATCGGCTTCACCAGCTGACCCACACCCACATTACGATGACTATCGCCTTGGCAGTTGGATCTCACGTAGTTTCTCCGACTTTTCGGGTCTTTTGGGGTGGGGTTGGACCTGGTGGGAAGGCTTTTTGTGGAGAAGAACCTCTTGAGCTTATGGGATTTGTTGTCGGTGGGGTTGTCGGAGGCCGAGGAGGAAGCTCGGCGGTGGGAGATCTTCACGTCCTTGAGGGAGGATCTGGAGCACAGCATTATGGGCAAGAACACACTCCTTTGTTGTTGGAAATGGGCGTTGCCTGCCGCAGTTGGGCATTTGTATCTGCTGCTCATCTTCAATCTCGATTTCGATCTCAATCTCGATCTCTAGCAATACCAAAGTAACCACTCAAGATTTGGTTTTGGATTCTGAATTAGTGAATTACATACATACAATACAACAAACAAGGTGGAGTTTGACATACAAATAGATGCTATGTTGTGGACCACTGAGTTGGGTTGTCTCTACAAATCAGAGGAGGGGGAGACATGTTACTAACTACCGAGTATTTTGTTGTAGAGACAAAGAGAGGCTCTTTGTGTAAATTGTGAAATAAGGCCGGAAGGAATTTTTAGAGTAAAATATTTTGCAAACCAAAATACGGAGGATATAATATAATGCTCCAATTATCGACTTCACTTTACATTGGAGAGAGAATCCTCTTACAAATACGTACATCGCCATATATTTAGATAACATGATAAACGTTGCCACGTATTGATCGAGAATAAGTTAATAATTATCATTGCTCAACCTCGAGACCACTGTATTAATTAATGGTACACTATATACTACTACCTAGTGGTTTGACCGGTGCTTTCATACGGCAGTATTACTTTATTTTTAAAGCTAAAGAGAAGCTCTAATTAGAAGAGTGTACTAATTTTTGTAAAAACTGGTGTAATGTTCATCCTTTTAACCTATTTCTTTTCTCTTTATTTTTAAATTAAATTAAGCTAACATATGTCCGCGTCGTTTCATCTGTTCGTGCTCAAACGCAGAAATCGTCGCCGCCGACTCTCACCTCCGCCACCGGCCGCCTCCCTCGCCACCATCACCGGACGCCTCCCTCACCACCATCACCGGCCGCCTCCCTCACCACCATCACCACTCTTTGTCGAGATCTGCTTGCGGAATCTGCTTGCCAAGGAGCCCGAACCTGTTTGCAAATCAGAAAACCTACAATAGGAGGAAGGCGGACGAGAATTTGTTTGCAATTTTAGATTTGGCTTCAAATTTTCTGAATTTGTTTGCAATTTTAGGTTTGGCTTCAAATTTTCAGAAAACCAGCAGCAGGAAGAAGGAGGGCGAGAACTTGTTTGCGAACCTGTTTAGGTTTGGCCGGCTTCAAATTTCTGAATCTCTGCTTGTTCCTAATTAGATGATATTATAGTATTGAATCTGCTTGCAAATTGGTATTATAGTATTGAATCTGCTTGCAAAGTAGATGATATTATAGTATTGATTCTGCTTGCAAATTAGAGTATTGAATATGCATTTAGCCTGCTGCTTGCAAATTGGGTTGTTAGATGTCGATTTGGTATTATCCAAGTATCCTGGGTGTATGCCAGCATCAATTTTTGTATGAAACTAAGCTTGCATTGGATCTGGTTAGTTTTAAACTCCGGCCACTTTAGTAATGCAGTTCTAAGCTTCAAGATCTGCAACAAGCATGGGTGTATGTCAGCATCAATTTTTTTATGAAACTAAGCTTGCATTGGAATGGTTTATATATGTCTACTTCCTTTTTAATTTAAATTATACAGATCAAGAAAGATACAAATGATATAGATCCTTGGAATGGTATTATATGTCTAAGCTTGCTTTGGAAGGGTTTATATATGTCTTCACTCTTCAAGATCGTTGAAGACTATTTTTGTTCTTAGATCAGTAGCTTAGAAATGATACAGATCAATGCATTAGGTAGTTATTTTTTTGAACCATTTTATAGAGGCAATTCAGTAGCTTATGTTATTTTTTTTCAAGGCAATTCAGAAACATATGTGCTAACATACACGAAGTTAAAATGTGCTGAAATGGAGTGAATATGTGCTGACATGTGCTCTTTTTGTGCAATTCAAGTAGTTGTATAGGTTATTTTTTTATTTCTAATTGTGGGACATTGTCTCTTGTGCAAATATAACATGTTGGCATGGGTTTTGTACACTAGATGAATGGGTTTTTAAATTATTAAAAACCATGTCAGCAAACTTAATTTGAAACTAGAGATGCTGACATGGTCTCTTTCTTTCCCATATCTCTACTGTCTCATTTTTAATAAGATAAAAAATGCTTTGGTTGAAATGCAGTATCCCTGTCTTACTAACACCTACTTCTCATTTTCTATCATTAATTTATTGATTGAATTTAAGTACCTACTTTATTCTATATGACCAACTGATTAACTAACAAATTTATACGTTGTATGTACCTTTTCTGGTTGGAACTAGTATAGTTTAGTAAATATGAATGTTTTACATTCGTTGTATATATGCATAGTTATTATATCTCTCTGTATTTTTTAAAAGATTGCTAAATATTGAACTTCTGAATTTTAGAAACGGGGTGCCTCTGAGTCTGCCATTGATTAAATTTGTTATCTGCATGATCAGGAATCAGTAGAAACAAATAATGGGTTTCCAAATAACTTTAGCATGGAGAGAAATTCAGTAGATGGAGCTGCAACTGTGTTGAGTTCCCAAAGATACCAATCGCCGAAATTTAGTAAAGGTAAAATCTTATTTTTAGGTACGGTTGGAATATTGAGATATGATTTAAGAGTTGGATTGCTTTTTCAGATGCTGATATTCTGTGAACGCCTATTGAATTTTATTTAGTTCTACTTTGATGTTTGACATTTTATCTAGAAATGTACTTCGCATATATCTCACAGTCTATTGAATTTTATTTGCTATGGAACTTGATATCCTGATTTTCAGGTAAGTGGAACTACATATTTGGGAATTCGTACACAAGTTGATTGAACAAGCACTTGCTTCTGGAAGTGTGCAAATTTGTGACTCTCAGTTGTTCATATTGTCATTGTCCCCTACTGTGGTCCAACTGCTGCCCTTCTGAAGCGACCTAGGACACCTCCTAATAATGGTGCAACCATGGATTACCACACATCTGATTCCGAGCAAGTGAGAATTGCAGTTGTGTGTCGGTTAAAGGATGATGTGTTTTTGTGCAGACATGGTCTTCAAGATGTATTGGAGTTTCGCATCATTATGCGGTCCTATTGTGCTGACATGGCCTAGTGTCCAGAATTTACCACTTATAATGGTGATGAGGATCATCCAGCTTGCTTTCATCCTTTTCAAGGTATGTATTCCTAATTTGACTTGGTTTTAATTGCTAAAAGTTGATGGATTCTTTGAACTTTATTATGGCTTTGTGAAATGCTCCCTTTCATGGCTATTTGCATTACAACTAAATGTCAAATCAAGTGAAAAATCTAACTAAAATGGACATTGCAAAAAATCTGAGTAAAACAGTGGGCATATCACAAAAACCCATAAGGCTGCCTCTGATTTATGGTCTGAAAATCTTTACTTAACACAATATTTTTTTCTTTTAAATGAAAAATTCTGATATACATTGTTCAAGGTGCAGACATTGACATTAGGGTAGTACGTGATGGGCGTGGACTAAACTGGATTAGTGTGGAGCAACTTTAAGCAGGTAAACATCAATTTTTTATTTTTTTTAATACCTTGTGCTGTTTAACTTTTTCTGCTTATACTTGTTAAGTTGAGGAGGTTAACAAAAATCACATTCGATATACTTGAAAGACCAAACTGTAATGTGTGGAGCAACTTTAAACAGGTAAAAATTAATTGTTTTTTTTTATACCTTGTTCTATGTAACTTTAAAATTCTACTGATCCTTTATTATGAGGTTAACAAAAGATTTCAAAGTAAATCATCTCAAGTAACTTTAAAATTATGCTTATACCTTGTTCTATGTAACTTTAAGGTGAGTATTTTTCTTGTAGTGTCATCTGTCAATGAAACAGGAATCTAAGTTTGATTCTCATCCACACTTCTATTGACACTGCTAACATTTGAACTTTATTTCAGTGGCGCTGACAAATCAAAGGAAAAGGTCTTGGATCAAAAGGTGATATAAAATGTGAGAGTGAAATACCCACTTCTTTGTTCTCTCTCTCTATATATGAAATAACTTATTCCAAATAGTATAGGAGCATGCTATTTGCTTCTTTTATTATGTGACAGACTGTGAGGCAACTTGCTCAAAATCTTGAGGCTCTTAGAAAGAGCAGACTGCGCAAAAAGGTCAGTTGCATTGGTTTCACTGACCTACCTTGTATGCTTGTCTGAGCATCAATCTTCGTAGTTTGTACTTGTCTTGAAGCTATGCTCATGTCAATCATAAAACTTGTACAATTAGGCAAATATTTATTGTTCTTCCCTTGCATTTCTTTGCTGAACAAATAATTGTCTATCAAGGCATTTGTTTTTCATGACACTGTTATTAGGGGTGTTAGCACTAACAATGTCAGCACTAAATATCTTATTTTTGCACTTTTTTTAATGTTATAGGATAGATTACAAGTATTCGATTTCTATCTCTGATCTAGTAATAATTGATCTTTAAAAGCCTCTTAGCTCAATGGTAGAGCGATGTGCTTATGCGCAAATACGTGGTTTCAAATCCCGCATAGGCTAAAGTTTATAATAATTCTAGTAATTTGCAAAATTTTATAATAAAGGTTCAATAATAAGATATATTAGTGCAATTTTTAAATATAAATCCATGTGCGTATCATTTCCATAAGGTTGTTTAAGCAAATATAATATAAATATTATATTTGCACAACATAAAGTTATATTTGCATATCATAATTATATATTTGCATATCATCAATTTATAATTGCATATCATACATTTACTTTTTTATATTTGCATAATATAATCATACATTTTCACAACATCAATTTGTATTTCCCCAACTTATTTTTATTTACTAAAAATAAAAATATAAGTATTAGATATCAATAATCTTATATATGTACAACGTGAATTAATTTATGCATATTTCAATCTTATATTTGCATATCATCAATTTATAATTGCATATCATACTTTTACATTTGCACAACATCAATTTATATTTGCATATTATAATCATACATTTGCACAACATCAATTTGTATTTTCCCAACTTATTTTTATTTATTAAAAATTAAAATCTAAGTATTAGATATCAATAATTTTATATTTGCACAACGTGAATTAATTTATGCATATTTTATATCAAAAATTTTCCAATAAATGTTCAATAATAAGATATATTAGTGCAATTTTAAAATATAAATGCATTACTAAATGTTCAATAATAAGATATATTAGCGTCGACAGTATCGATGTCGGCGTCAGCCGACATCTCCAATGTTAGCGTCAGCATCTCTGATGTTCACGTCATCAACATGAACGTTAGTGTCAACATCTCCGATGTTGGCGTCAGCAACGTCAGCATCTTGGATGTCGGCGTCAGCAATGTCAGCGTCAGTGCTAACACGAAAAAAACAAGTGTTGACACGAAAGAAAACATCCCTAACGTCGGCGTCGGCAGCATCGATGTCGGCGTCAGCCGACATCTCCGATGTCAGCGTCAGCAGCGTCAACATATCCGATGTTGACGTCAGCAACATCAACATCACTGTCAGCATCTCCGATGTCAACGTCAGCATCTCCGATGCCGGCATCAACAACATCAGCGCCAGTGTCGACACCTTCGATGTCGGCGTCAGCAATGTCAGCATCTCAGATGTCGGCGTCAGCAATGTCTGTGCCAGTGCTAACACCAAAAAAAGAAGCGTTGACACGAAAAAAAGCATCATCGACGTCGGCGTCAACAACGTCCGCAACATCGATGTCGGCGTCAGCCGACATCTCTGATGCCAGCGTCAGCATCTCGGATGTCGACGTCAGCAATGTCAGCGTCTGTGTCAGCTTCTTCGATGTCGGCGTCAGCATCTC
Source organism: Persicaria maculosa (assembly GCA_963922045.1). Lineage (NCBI taxonomy): Eukaryota > Viridiplantae > Streptophyta > Magnoliopsida > Caryophyllales > Polygonaceae > Persicaria > Persicaria maculosa. The sequence goes on from OY998253.1 coordinate 54,671,038, forward strand.
GGATATCGGCATCAGCAACGTCAACGTCAGTGTTGACACGAAAAAACAAGCGTTGACACGAAAAAAAGAAGTGTTGACACGAAAAAAAAGCATCCCTAACGTCGGCGTTAGAAACATTGATGTCGACATCAGCCGACATCTCCGATGTCAGCGTCAGCATATGGGATGCCGGTGTCATCAATGTCAGCGTCACTGCTAACACACGAAAAAAAGCATCTTCGATGCCAGCGTCAGCAACATCGGCAACATCGAGGTCGGAGTCAGCCGACATCTCTGATGTGAGCGTCAGCATCTCCGATTTTGACGTCAACAACATCAACATCAGTGTCAGCATCTCCGATGTCGGCGTGAGCAAGGTCAGCGTCAGTGTTGAAACGAAAAAAGAAGTGTTGACACGAAAAAATGCATCTTCGACGTCGGCGTCAGCAGCATCGATGTCGGTGTCTCCCGACATCTCCGATGTCAGCGTCAGTATCTCAGATGTCGGCGTCAACAATGTCAGCGTCGGTGCTAAAACGAAAAAAAAGAAGCATTGACATGAAAAAAAGCATCTCGGACGTCAACGTCAGCAGCGTCCGCAGCATCGATGTCGGCGTCAGCCGACATCTCCGATGTCAGCGTCAGCAGCGTCAACATCTTCGATGTTGAAGTCGATCAGCAACATCAACATTAGTGTCAGAATCTCCGATGTCAGCGTCAGCATCAACAACAACAACGTCTGCGTCATCATCTCCAATGTCGGTGTCAGCAATGTCAGCATCTTCGATATCGGCGTCAGCAATGTCAGCATCTCGAATGTCGGCGTCAGCAATGTCAGCTTCAATGCTAACACGAAAAAAAGAAGCGTTGACACGAAAAAAAACATCTTCGACGTCGGCGTCAGCAGCGTCCGCAGCATCGATGTCTGCATCAGCCGACATCTCCTTTGTCAGTGTCAGCAGCGTCAACATCTTTAACGTCAGTGTCAGCATCTTCGATGTCAGCGTCAACAGCGTCAACATCTCCGATGTTGACGTCAGCAACATCAACGTCAATGTCAGAATCTTCGATGTTAGCGTCAGCATCTCCGATGTCGGCAACAACAACATCAACGTCAGTGTCAACATCCCAGATGTCGGCGTCAGCAATGTCAGCATCTCGGATGTCGGCGTCAGCAGTGTCAGTGTCAGTGCTAACACGAAAAAAAGAAGTGTTGACACGAAAAAAAAGCATCTTTGACGTCGGTGTTAGGAGCGTTTGCAACATCGATGTCGGCGTCAGCTGACATCTCCGATGGCAGCGTCAACATCTTCGATGTTGACGTCAGCAACATCAACGTCAGTGTCAGCATCTTCGATATCAGCGTCAGCATCTTCGATGTTAACGTCATCAACATCAACGTCAGTGTCAACATCTCCGATGTCAACGTTAGCAGTGTCAGCATCTTCGATGCTGACGTCAGCAACATTAGCATCAATGTCAGCATCTTCGATGTCAGCATCAGCAATGTCAACGTCAGTGCTGCTGACACAGAAAAAAGCATCTTCGACGTCGGCGTCAACATCTCCGATGTCAGTGTCAACGGCGTTAGGAATGTCGGTGTCAACAACATCTCCGATGTTAGCGTCATCAGCATCAGCATCTCGAATGTCGGCGTCGGTAATGTCAGCGTTAGTGTTAACATGAAAAAAAGAAGCGTTGGCACAAAAACAACATCTATAACGTCGGCGTCAGCAGCTTCGGCAACATCGATGTCGGCGCCATCCGACATCTCCGATGTCAGCGTAAGCATCTCCGAAGTTGACGTCGGCAACGTCAACGTCAGTGTCAGCATCTCTGATGTCGGTATCAACAATGTCAACGTCAGTGCTTTTGACACGGAAAAAAGCATCCTTAACGTTGGCGTCAGCACCGTCGGCAACATCGATTTCGGCTTACGCCGACATCTCCGATGTCAGCGTCAGCATCTCCGATATCAGCGTCAGCATCTCCGATGTCAGCGTCAGCATCTTCGATGTTGACGTCAGCAACGTCAGCATCTTCGATGTTGATGTCAGCAACGTCAGCGTCAGCATCTCCGATGTCGGCGTCAGCCGACAGCAGCGTTAACGCTGACATTAAAAATGTTAGTGGTGTTCGCAATGTTAGCGATGACAGTGTCAGGAGTGTCAAAAATTTTAGTGTCAGTGGTGTTAGGAATGTCGGTCTCAGCATCATCGACGTTGACATTAATGCAATTTTAAAAGTCTCTTAGGTCAAACAATGGTAGAACGATGTGCTTATGTGCAAATAAGATATATTAAGGCAATTTTAAAATACAAATGCATGTGCATATTCTTTTCATAGGTTGTTTAAGCTTGCATAACGTAATATTATATTTGCATAACATAATATTATATCTGCATAACATCAGGTTATATTTGCATAACAGAAAGTGCTGACATGTAATTTTTTAAAAAAAAAACAAAAAAAAACTTGACACGCGAGGGGGGCCTGGGGGCACTGAGGATGGGGGGCGGGGGGGATGGACACTCCACTAATTTTTTTAAATTTTTGGACACTCCTCTAATTAGAGTAATTTTTTTGAACATTTTACATATTGCCCCAAAGCTAAATAACGTAACGCAAGGATGCTATTGAATAGTGATCTAGTAGGGTCTAACTATATCTAAATTATTACTTGTATAAAAGATAATGCATTACGGAACTTATTTTATGACATCTTGCAGAATTAATTACTTGTAAAGTACACCAAATAAGCCCTTCCAGAGATGATGTGGAAGTCAAAAAGACTTCACAACATGTTGTGAACTTTATTGTGCAAAAAAGTTGTGAAGTTACCAGGTCTTCTTCCTCATGTGCTCCATTAGAGTTTACGTATGACAAACACAAGGAGACGGCGAGAGGACGGTTCTTCGATCCAAATCAGAGAGAGAGAGAGAGAGAGATCCAGTTCAATGATGGAGAAGGAGAATGCAGCAGTTTCGGTACTGATGGTGTAGGAGGAAGTCCAAGTGGCTTATGTGGAGGTGAAATTCGGGGTTATAGCGATGGTGATGCAGGAAAAGACAATGATGGTAGCTCATGGTCATGAGGATGAGGTGGATAGGGATCGGAATCAGCTAGACAACCCCTGATTTTCCCTCCCCTATCCCCCAAAAAAATATAATTATTTTTTTCTTAAAAGCAAAATAATAAAGAGCAGAATTTTCGTGAGAGGGGATAAGAAGATATGAAAGCCTGAAAGGGATGGGGACAATAAATTATCACCATAGCCATCAGGCCTAAAATTGAATAGTCTCAGTTTTGATAATCATGGTTGACTAAGGTAGTTTAATTTCCCATTAAACTAAAAGAGTTACCAACTTTAACATGATTCATTGATTTCAAATGAGATTCTCATACTTTATTTTATTCAAAGGTAGACACTTATACCGTTATAATACGGGGGAATTCGAACTCGTAATCTTGGTCATTACATATCATCTTTCCCAGATTTTTCTTAAAAATTTAACCATTCTAATATTCTAGTGCTTTTAAATCTTAACTTTTGTCATATATTTAAACTAATTTTCACAATATTTATTAATTAAAATTAGTCGTTTTAGTAAGTAAATTTTGTTTAAAAAATATCATTTTAGGTATTTTTTCATCTATTTTACGAAATTGCCCTTATAATAATTAGATAATTGTTAGTTGTAGATTTCTAAAATGATACTCCCTCCGTCCAAGAATACATGATCTTTTAGACCTTAAAATTTTGTCAGAAATACATGGACTTTTAGATGTATAGGTAATTATTACCTCTAAAATTACTACCTTTTTTTTACTTGTTAAAATTAAAGAAAACTCTTGAAAAAATTAAAGAAAACTCTTCAATTTCCAATTTTTAATTGTATGGACAGTGTGTTATTTCAAATTTTGGTTCCAAGTTTTTTTTTTCACCGTACCCATGAGCCAAAGAACAAATTTAACTCTAAAATTTACCTTAATATGGATAACCAATGGTTTTAACTATCAACCTTTGATAATAATGATGGGATTTAAGATACAAAACGGCTTGGCTATATGCACCGGGGGCAGGTGCTATATGCACTACGAGGACGGATCCTAGATCCGTCCGTTGTAAATTTTTTACAAAATGTACGGACGGATCTAAGATCCGTCCGTTATAAAAAAAATAAAAAAATTTACATAGGACGGATCCTAGATCCATCATATATAAATTACAGAAAAAAAAAAAAGAAGAGATGGGACATAAAGCTGCAAAATTGCAGCTTTTTTGTTCACAAAAAGTTACAAGGGCGGATCAATTGGTGTGTTTCTTTTTTTTTTTTTTGCTGTTAAATTTTTTACATAGGACGGATCATAGATCCGTCCTATGTAATTTTTTTATTTTTTTTTACAACGGACGGATCTAAGATCCGGCCGTGTATTTTTTTAAAAACTTGTAATTATTACTGAACACGTGTCGTTATAAGGATGAAACGGATCGTAGATCCGTCCTAATAGCGCATATAGCACCTGCTGCAGGTGTATATAGCACAATCCATACAAAATTGGTTCCTTAATTAACGTGCATGTGTCTAAAAGGTTATGTATTCTTGGACGGAGGGAGTAAGTTTTAATTAAAGGATAGAGTATAATCAAAAGTAATCAAATACATAGTATCTTTCTATGAGGTACGTGGAAATGAAACATCGGAATTCCATGCAGAAGAATCCAGATTTTCTACCCAAACTCCTGTCCCATAATTTTTTTTTTTAAATGTATATTATAAAAATATAGAAATATAATTAGCTTATGCAAAGTGATTATAATATATTTAAAAGAATTTCAAAAAATCACTTCAAAATATTATATAGTAAAATAATATCTTTTTTTATAACTTCTAAAAATCTTTCTATATTATAATTTCTATAAGTTAATTTTTTGAGATTTTTTTCCAAACATGTTATAATAATAATAATGTAGAACATAAATATATTTTATGAAATTTTTTAATATTAATTTTAATGTATATTAATTTGTCGTACAAGGAGCTAGTTATAATAGGTTTTGGGGACCAATATTATAAATGTAAAATAATATACTTCATATATACACGTTTTTTTAGAATAATAACAACTATATAGAATATCAACCTTTTTTTTATTATTATTTTTAATTAATAAGTATAAAATTATATAAAAAAAAGTTAATATTTTTATCTATATATTTTTTAGCTCCTAAAAAACGTTTATGAATATAAAATGATATATTATATATAGTACATGTAGGGATAATAATTTCATTCCCACCCAATCCATAAAAGCTCATTAAAATCCAAAAAAAGTTCGGTGAGAAGTGAATGGTGGAGTAGTTTCGATCTATATATAGCATAAAGTAATTAATTTATTTTCTAACCCTAAAAGAATCTCTTTTGAAGCTAGCTCCATTTTCCATTAATCTTCTCAAGTTTTAAGCTATAAGCTGTCTTCAATCTTCTAAAAACCATATATTACGTTCAAGGCAAGTTCTTTCTATTCTAGTATGATATATAGTTATACTGTAAAAATGAATGTTATTTAAGATTGATATTTGTACTGATGATTTCTTTTTATTTTAGCTGAATATTTTGTAGTACTCACTGCTAGAAACACGCGTGATTGCCACGAATTTAGTTACGGAAGTGACCTCGAAAATACCTTCGAAAAAGCTTGCCCCCGAAAGCAACCTCGGATTTAACCTCGAATTTAAATCCGACCCAATAAACGCGAGGCTAAATTTGGTTACGAAAAATTAGCCTCAAAATTATTATTCGAGGGGAAATAGCATCGAATTTTTCTTTGAGGGCAATTTTCCGTAGCCTTGAGCTCAAAGCCTATAACTTCAAATTTAGGAACAAATAAATTTCGAGCCACTATTCGAGGTATAAGAATTCGAGGCTAAACAATATCGAATTTTGACCTCGAATTTGTTCGTTGGTAAATTTCGAGGTAAAACGGCCCTTAAATTTAACCTCGAAATTTTAGTTAACAGGCTCGAAAATTTGATTAAAAATACATCAATATTTTTGAAATTTCATGGTTACATTCGAGGCTAATTACGAGGTTGTTTTACCCACAAATCTAGCGATATATTTGATCTCACTTTTCTTTATATTTATATTCATCATATAAAAGAAATTATAACCTTCAAAACTTTTGATCATACAAAGCACAACAACCAATTCAATCATAAAATATAGCTAATTCTGTTAATAAAATATACATTCAAGCTCCTTAACAAACCATGTTAGGGCTTTTAGAATACACTAGGCAATAACCGCGGGCATACGCGCGCGGTTTTATCGGTTTTTCTTTCTATATATATATATATATGTATCATTGTGAAAAGATTAAAAATAAGGACACCTTCCTAGCTGGAAAGGTAAGGCATCAAAGATTTGAAAATTGAAAAGTATGATGGTGAGATACTTTCAAGTTGGGTCGACACCCTTAGGCGTGTCACTGAGCTCCATCTTTCTGGTTGTCGTCAGATGGAGTACTTGCTGGATGATGTAAAAAGAAGTTACATGAAGGTGGACAGTGAGCTGCTGTTAAAATGCAGAACAGAAACACAAAAAAAGAAGTTACAATTGCAGAAATGTAATGGCACACCGAAACACCCAAAGAAAAAAAGAGCCAAGAAAAATATTCACTTACAAAAATTCACAGCCATGTCATCCATGCTGACAGAGTCAAGATATCCACTGCCATTGGTAATGCCAGAAGAAACATCATTGCTTTAGCAGCAGCCTGATTAACCTCTGGAATAATCGACACAGGAGGAGAAAATGGAGTATTTATAATATCATTGTTAAAGAATAATAATAATAATATAACATTTTGAATATAATTTAAATAATATGACACGAAATAACTTCATAATATAAGAAAACAGTGGAAAAATAAACCAACCTTCCATTTTCTGTAGGAATTCCCGCAGCAATTTTGCAAGATTTTTCTTCTACATAAGCCTAAACATTTTAGTTAGTAGGCACACAAAGGTTAGACAGCGTGGACAGGTGAATGATTTCCTAGCAAGTATATGACAACTTAACAAGATCTCTGTACCTCAGATGCCAAATTGATATGCTCAGTTGATTTGTTTTCTCCATTGATCTTAGTGGAGGGTGAGTCCCTGCAATTCCAGAGATTGTTCATACGTATTCACATAATAAAACTTGAAAGATGACTGGACAACAAATCATGATGTGGGTTCTTTTACCTTGTCGAGCTGTGCGATCTAACTTCAATTTCAGCTCCTCCGTGACATTAGAGGCAGTGCTTGCTGATTCCGAAGGTTCTACTTCCGGATAACAGTGTAAGAAGATGATAAGGGTCTGAGCCTAAGTTTCCTATCAGGTCCATCGAATTTCTAAAGCTAATGCAATAAACTGATCAGCAGCTTTAAGAGTTGTACCTTTGCCATCTGATCAGTAGCTTTAAGAGTTGTACCTTTGCCATCTGATCTGCATCATTGAATTCTAAGTTAATCTGAACATCTCTACCGATCTTGATTCTCGCCATGACAGATGACATAGTTAACTCCAAGATCAAAATTGCATCCAATATGTATCATCAGATGAAAGGAAAGAAAGAATTAGGGCTAAATGCACAAAAACATCAAGGTGTTTCCTAAAACCATCACCTACATATCTTTTGCCCATATTAAATGGGATTTGTGCAATTATGCCTAGAAATAAAAAATCCTTTGACTTGCCTAAACTGACCAGAAAATATTTCTCGACAAACAGTAGAATTCATCACATTCCTATATTCAGCTCTAAATTGGGGGAAAAAAGAAGGATTTAAGCCATCACTTCTATAATATGAACACGAAACTACAAACGAAACTCTTGAGCAACTCTGATCAAAACATGTGCTTTATCAAATCACCTATTAAAAAAAGCTCAATGTGGTAGACAACAAAGATTTACGAGACATTGTGGGTCCAAATTGCACACCTTGTCAACTCCAAAAATACCGAGCAGTTGGCATTGGTACTCCTCTTCGATATATGGAGGGCTCAACTCTGTTAATAACATGCAACATTGAGGCAGCAACCGCCACTGAAGGTAGATAAGCCATGAATCTAACATCTGCATAACCAGAAATGTGTGAAGCTGAACTATATACATAAAACATCACACAACAAAGTCAACCTTTCCAAATGTGTGAAGCTGCGTATGATTTATCATGCCAATAAAATTCAGTTCTGAGTTGCTTTTTTTTTAATCAATTTAAATAAGATTACCAAGGTATCAAAACCAAAGAATGAATGAAGCTGATCGACATGAAACATTACAACTATATAAAGTATAAACTCATCAAAAACATGAAAGCCCCTAGTTGAAGTTGACTTTTAAGCTTGTCTCCTCTTATCAAATATCAAACTAATCCCAAATTCGTTTTAGATCATCCTCTCCCAAATTGGGTTTAAATAAGATTACCAGGTACCCAATTTGAAGTCTTTGTTATAGAAATATGCTAGACCTACAAGGAGGGCATATAATTAGCTACTTTTCTCAGAATGTATGGTTAAACCTTTCCGAAGGTTAGACAAGAGAGAGAACAACACAACACATTCGAAAATTCAGCTTATCTACCGATATGCATGACCTTATAATTCAAGCTTCTACAAGTAATTTGAAAGTAAGGTAAAGAGAGCAAGAAAACAACACAAGAAGAGAGGGGTTCACTTACTTGAGAGACAGGAGCAGGCTCAGTAGAATCGGCTTCAAGAAGAGAGGGAGGGAGATGCGTAGAGAGGGAGGACAAGCGCAACCCGGACAGCAAAATCCGATTCACACAGACTTTAAACAACAAAAGAGAGGGATGACAGGAGCAGGCCGGACAGCAAGATTGGCTTCAACCAGACTTTAAACAACAACTCAACGGCGGTGTTGGACGGAGGAGAGGAGCACGCCGAGCGTATTCGACATTGGAGGAGAGGGAGGGAGGGAGGTGCATAGAAAAGGAGCGGGAGGACAGGAGCAGGCCGAGCGTTCGCCATTGGAGGCGCTGAGACGAGAAGCGAGAAAGAGAGTTAGGGTTTTTTTACAGATTAGGCGGTTCCTAATGAATGAGAATAGGTGAAACCCGTTTTTTCAGAATTCCTTGTCGGCGGATTCCGGGATCAAGTTGCACGCTGGCGAGCTCAGACGATCGGGCTTACCTGAGACGCACGACGAGACTACCGTCGGCGTACCCGAACCTGTGCCGATCCGAGCTCAAGCCACTCGCGGACAACCGTCCTCCCTGTAGGGCTCCATCATGTGTCGGTCTAGCCGAGACTAATCCCGCTTGAGAAGGGGGGCTCATGGCCAGGGAATCCGGCCTAAGCCTTATGTGATTCCAGTTTCCGACCCCTTCAAATTATGCTACACCTTCTTATTTATAGTACAAGCACACCTTCATGCAAGCTAACTCGTCGCCAAGTGTCACATGCCTCGTGACATATGGGAGGGAGGCATGGATGCCAAGTGTCACATGCCTTGTGACATATGGGAGGGGGGCATGGAAAACAAGTGTCCCGACATGCATGTCAGAGTCGTAGACGATTTATCGTCCGCGTACGTCATGAGTTTCTATATTGACCGGCATTCGCCCATTTTTCATGTTTATAATGTTCTATTTATATAGCGGGGAACCTTATTTATTTATGATATTTGTGAATATCATTATTTATATTTCGGGCATCATCATAATAACTAGGGATTGAGTCAAGGATCAAGTAAAACAATCAATGTTGCGAATGGTATGTGAAACCACACTACTCTTCTATCTTTTATTCGCTCTTACTAACATTCTTCGTAGTTTATTTACATTCCTTATTGTTTATCTTTATTTACATTGATATCTTATCTTCACTTTCACATTAATAAATACACATTGCAATAGAAGTACTAGGTTCTATGTGGGTTCAACCCCTTATCACTATATTAGTTAGTTGGTTAGTTTGAGTTATTATTTCTTTGGCGAGGTGAAACCTAACGACATTCTCCTCTATGAATTATCCATATGGCCTCCAAAAAAGAAAATACATATTTTATAAATTATATCAATGAAAATGATTTAAGAGATTTGAAATAGATAGAATAAAACAATCCTCCCGAAATTCTAGGTGGATTCCATGCCCACATACCAGGTGTCAATTGATATTTGCCACATGACCATCACCGAAGTACATTTGTCCGACGAATTATAATGACATGTATAGCACTGGGATAAAATGGCATATAAAACCGGATCTAGAAACGGATGAAAGGGGCTTTTTGGGAAGGAGAGAGATTAAAGGCTTATACAAACGATTACCCATCCGCGTTGAGAAATTAAATCAAAACAAACCTTGTCGACTTCTTGGAGGAAGACCGTTTGCCCATCAGATTAAAGGAACAATTGTAAGAGACAGGTAAAAAAAGAGTATAATTTCCATGACGTAATATCGTAAGCCTAGTTACTTCTTTTCAATTAGCCTTGATGAACCCAAAATCGGAAGAAGAACAGATTGTTTAGTGAAATATTAGTGGTTCGACGACCCAGGTTATGATAATAGGGTTAAAATGAACTCATTATCTTAGGTAAGCCCGTTGATCTCGACCAAAACAATATTGACTGATCCGGTCCGTCTCACTATAAGGTCAGGCTATAACAAATTTGGGTCTCGTCAAGACCCGTATCCTAACAAATTGTCCCTAAATTTTGACATCAATTTAGCTCTACAATTCTTGAATAGCCTCGAAACAAAGAACTCGAGGCTATATTCGATGCCAATAGCTTCAAATATACCATCGAGTTCGTACTTTCGAGGCTATTAATCAATTTTTTTTCTCACACATTTATTTATATATATAATTTTAATTCAAGTTATTTTGCATTTTGAAAATCATATCACAAATACTAAACACGTCATTATTAGATGGAACTAAATTTACAAAAATTATTTAATTACTAGACATGATAAATAAATTACATATAAATATGATTTAATATTGTTGACCAATTTTCACCAAACTTGAACAAGTAGAAAATTTAAATCTCTCCTTAACCGTGAGAATGCAAAAGAATGAAATCAATGAAGTATCACATTTGAGAAGTTCAACAAGTTGAGTACACATTAGCCTCGAAAACGGCCTAGAAGACGGCCTCGACCACGTTCGGAACAAATATACTGCATGTCTGTCTCGAAAATGGCATCGACTTTACCCTCCGATTCCTGGTCAACTATTAACTTCGAATTTAACCTCGAAAATCAATTTGGTGGTCACGCTACACACGAATGTAGCATCGAAAATAGCCTCCATCTTAGTATGAGGCTAATTGGCCTCGAATAAGGCCTCAAGTTTGGCCGTGAATATTTTTCATTGCTATATGGCTATGAAATGGGTATCGAAATTTATTTCGTTGGCAATTAGCCTCAAATTGTAGCTTCAATAATATTTCGATTCTATTTAGCATCGAAATAAATGTTCGAGAGTAAAATCGAGGGTAATAACATCAGAATTAACCTCGAATTATTCCGAGGCCAGTGTTTCGTGGCAATCACGCGTGTTTCTAGCAGTGACTTTCTCTTATGGTGGTAATCAGTTGGATGAAGCGATGATCATATGTATATAGTGCCGGACATCTGTACAGTTAGCTGAGATTAAAGGATGAGATTGAGCTAGATAGATAGCTAGCATGAAGACATGCAGGCATGTGGGCATGCCTGAAATATATTATCAAAGGGACCACTTTGAGTTGGATATTGGATTTTTCCACTGTTTTGGCATATGGGCATCGGTTTATATAACACGTATACATTATTTTGGTAGACATGCAACATGCTATCTTTATAATTTCAGATTCCCTATCATCTTGTATTTTCATAGGAACGTCCTGCACCTTGTTGCATCTTTATAATTTGTAACCCATTAGCACACGTACTTGTTTCCACATGATTTTAGCAACAAATGGTTGTACGTTTCTCGATCTCCCTAAGACACTAAAGCTTAATTAGGTTAATACTTGCTAAAGGGTCGTGACTGAGGGTCTTGTGTACGGGGTGCACATGTAGCGGATCGGTTGAAGGAGCGGAAAATTGAATCATAGTTTTTTTTTTCCGAAAAAATCATCAATATTATAAATATGTAACTAGTAACTAGAATAAAAACACAAATTGTGCATACTTTATTTCACGGTTTTTAAATATTTTAATATAACATACTAATTTGAAGTTTTCAAGTTTAATATAAGTTATAAATTTTAACAAACGATAATGACGATACAAGTATATAAGTTTAGTAAATGATATGGAAAATAATTTATATAGGTTCAATCTTGAAATGTTTATATAACTTTTTACTCATGTGTTGGATTTGAGTTTTTAAATCCAACATCATTTATATAGGTTGAATCTTGAAATGTTTATATTTTATATAACTTTTGATTTGCTTTGATTTGCCACCAAACCTTATGAGTGGGGCTTCAAATAAATGACTTAATTTGTTACATTCCTTGAATTTGTAAATAAAGAGCGGCCATATCCGGGTTTCGAACTAGAGACCTTTGGGTACTACCCGCAAGTCCTTTCCAGTAAGCCATTCCGGAATAGTTACATTCCTCTTTCATGAAAGAAGTAGCTAAAAGTTTGTTTCAGACATACATTATATTTAACACATTATTTATTTGGATGATAAAAATAAAAGAAGAATATATGATGGAATTAAGGTCCACCTCTACTGTCTATATACAAACCTTCTCAATATTCTCATGGTTAGCAATTATCATCTGGAATGCCTTTCATTCATTCTCATGAACAGATCCACCAACCTTTTTCACGGTGGTTTTATGTTTTACCGGTCTCTCCTACACTCCTCTCTTCTCTTTCATTCATTATCAAGACCATTGATGCTCATAATAATCATTTATGTGTGCAATTTTTAGTTTGTCTCTATCTATTTGATTATGATCAGATAATAACTACTCTACTAGTACATCACTTGACTACTCTGCTATTTTGGGAAGTTTGTATTAGGATATGTATATTAAATATTCGTGCAGGGTTATATTATATAAAGGAAGGAAGTTGCAAGTCATGTTTTGTAAATATAGAAAAGAGTGATCTTCCTCCTCTACAAATACAAAACTCTGTAACAGACAAACATAACTTGTGTAATACACAAATCTGATTTCTCTTCATTCTCTCTTTCTCTTGAATTTCCATGTGTTCGATCATGGTATCAGAGTTGTAAGGCTTGTTTGATCCATCGAGTGTTGGTGGTTTTCGCGTTCAATCATAGTTGGTGTTTACTAGGTTTCGCGTTACTCTGTTTTTGTGAGTTTTCACGGATTTCTTGCAAATTTCTCACAGGTTTGAGTTCTATGAGGTTCTTTGTAGTGGATTCATGGCAGATTCAGCTGTCTTTGGTGATTTTCCTTGCCCGGAGGCAAATTCCCATGGTAATTTGGGAGGTCCCCTTCTTTTGTCCAACTCCAACAATCCAGGGGCTCAACTAGTAACTTTTCACATTGCCGGGGGGGGGGGGGGGCAATTTTTTGGGTTGGAGTCGTGGAGTTCATCTTGCTTTAGAAGCCAAGAACAAACTTGGTCTCATTGACGGTTCTTGCTCGAAATCGTCGGTGGGAATTGCTAAGATTCAACAATGGACGAGAGCGGACTATATGGTACGTTGATGGCTTCTAAATTCTATGTTCAGTTCTATTTCAGAAAGCTTCTTGTATGTCGATTTAGTGAAACATATGTAGGATGAACTGTCTGAAAGGTACGGGCAAACTAACGCATCGTTAACTTTTCATTTAAAGAAAGAGTTGAGTTTAGTGGTTCGTGGTGGTGAGTCCATTCCTGAGTACTTTAACCGACTCAAGAAAATGTGGGATGAGCTTCAATGTGTGGAAGGGTTTCTAGAGTGTACGTGTGGTGCCATGGAATCTTGTTTTTGTGAGCTCGTGAAGAAGGTTGTTAAAATTGAAGGTCGAAACCGTGTTATGCAGTTTCTAATGGGCCTTGGGAATGAGTTTGAAGGTGTGAAGAATATTATATTAGACATGGATCCATTCCCAACGATTAACAATTAATGCTTATTACTTGCTTCAACAGGTTGATGATTCTACGGGTAAGCCTCAACAGCAGGCATCTGAGTCAACTACTTTGGCTGCAAGGAGGGGTGGTTACCAGGAGAAGAGAGATTTTAAAAAGGACAAGAAAGATAGGTATTGTTCACATTATAGAATGAAGAGACATAGCGTGGAGAGTTGCCTTAAGTGGCGCGGGTTCCCTGATTGGTATAAAGGGTCTAAAGATAGCAAAGATGGTAAAGGTTCAAGTAGAGCCTACAATGTTACTGGAAATAGCCCGGTTGCCGATGACCCTCTACAATCCACTTCTAAGGACAGTTCTAACACCATGGATGCCTCTTTTGTGAGTGTTATATGTTAAGAAGTCATGAGGGTTATGCAAGGACAGTCACAAGTCAACTGCTCAGTTACTGCGCGCACCCATGGCAGGTACCTCGATCTTATCGCCTTGCTTTTTTCATTAAATGCTCATTTAGAAAACGATAAAAATTCGACTATAGACACGGGTGCCACATACCATATGATTGCGTATGAACACTTGTTGGTTGATAAAAGGGCCTTGTCTAAACCGATACACATTGGGCTTCCTAATGGTAGTATTTAAGTGGTAAATAGCATTGGTAATTTGCATTTAATCTTTAAGATTGCTTTGTATAATGATTTGTTAGTTCCTGTTTTCAAGCATAACCTATTGTCAGTTGGCAAGCTTATTGAGGACTCGAATCTAGCTGCAATATTCACTGCAAAATGCTGGTACCTACAGGACTTTGGAACTAAGCAAATCATTGGCTCAGGATCAAGGACTACATGCCTGTACAAATTGAACTCTCTTGTTCAAGATGCTGGTTCTCTTACTGCTTTACACTCTCAATCTGATGTGTGTTCTGATTTAGTTGCTTTGAATTCTAAGTGTGGACCAAAAGATGTACTTTTACATGCTAGACTAGGACACTCTTCAATGAGTAAGATGTCTCATTTGGATTTATACATTTCATGTCTTTACCTAGTTGTGAAACTTGCATTTTAGCTAAAATGCATAAGTTTTCTTCTCATGTAAGCTCTTCAATTGCTAATAATTGCTTCGAATTGGTTCATTTGGATATTTGGGGTCCATATAAGGTGAAAAGTGTGAGTGGTTCTACTTACTTTCTTACATTAGTAGATGATTGTAGTAGGACCACTTGGACTTATTCGATGCACAACAAGTCCCAAGTTTTCCCCATATTATCTGCATTTGTTGCATATGTGGTGACACAATTTGGGACTAAGGTTAAAACCTTTAGAAGTGATAATAGTGCAGAGTTCATGTACGTCTAAAGCTTGTGTAGAATTATTTGCTTCTAAAGAAATTATGCACCAAAAAAGTGCTCCTTACACTCCCCAACAAAATGGTAGAGTGGAAAAGAAGCATAGACACTTAATTGAAACATCAAGAGCACTCAAATTACATGCTAGATTACCAGGAATGTTTTGGGCTGATTGTGTTCTTGCTTCTACACACATAATCAATAAGTTGCCATCTTCCGTTTTGCCTTGGAAAACTCCCTATGAGGTGTTGTTTGGTTCTTTACCTTCTTATGATGATCTTAGAGTTATATGATGTCTTTGTTATGCATTACTTCCTCATAGTAGTAGAGACAAATTTGGCTCTAAGGCAAGAAAATGCATTATGATTGGATATCCATTTGGCTAAAAGTCATATAAATTGTATGATCTGGATACAAAACAGTATGTTATAAGCAGGGATGTTTTATTCTAGAAGACAAATTTCCTTTCAAGGAAAAGGATCAAAGAGATCAGAATGTGCAACTTCCTTCAAAGCAAGGACTCATTCCTCTTGTGAATCCTGCAAGTGATGAAGATTATAAATATTCTTTGTCTGATGATCATATTTCAAGAACACCTACACAACAAGATGTCTCTATAAATGTTGATCATACAACTACACAACAAGATGCATCTACACAACAAGATCATAGCTCTTCAAATAATGATGATCATATTCAGCAGTGTATTGAAGACACTCAACAAAGTGGGTCTGAGTTTGTCATTCAACCAAGTGATTATGTTCCGGTTCCTACAAGGAGATCTACTCGAGTTCATGTCCCTCCTACCAAGTTAAAGGACTTTATTTGTCCTTCTTTGAATAAGGATCATTCTGTGTTTCAGTCATTCCTATCAGAGGTTCTTAGTGATACAACTATCTCTCACAAGAGTTTGTCACCTCTTTTGCTCACATGGCTCAAATACTTGAGCCACATACTTACAAACAAGCTAAGGATAACCCACACTGGATAGATGCTATGTAGAATGAGTTAAATGCTTTGGAAAAGAATCAGACTTGGATCATCACTGAGTTACCTAAGTATAACGTTGCTATTGGATCCAAGTGGGTATTCAAACTCAAGCATAAACTAGATGGCTCAATTGAGAGATAAAAGGCATGTTTGGTAGCTAAAGGGTACAATCAAATCAAGGAGAAGGAATACAAGCATACCTTCTCTTCCGTGGCGAAATTTACAATAGTAAGAAGTTTGTTAGCTCTTGCCACAATCAAGCAGTGGCCTATTCATCAACTTGACATCAACAACACATTTCTTCATGGATATTTGGATGAAGAAATATATATGTTGCCTCCAAAAGGATATCATAAAGCACTCCCTAGGAAAGTGTGTTTGCTCAAAAGGTCCCTTTATGGCTTGAAACAAGCCATCAGGCAGTGGCATTTCGAGCAACTTAAGTTCCTATTTTCTCTTGGATTCTCACAATCTAAGCAGGATTATTGTTTATTCAACAAATAAGTTCCTAAAGGTATCATCACAACCCTTGTTTATGTTGATGATCTACTTCTAACCGATGATGATGAAGAAGCTTTTATAAAGGTTAAAAATTGTATGCACAGAAAGTTTACAATCAAGGATTCGGGGCTTGTGAGGTATTTTTTGGCTTAGAAATTGTGAGATCTCAAGATTTCATGCTAATTCATTAGAGTAAGTACATTTTGGATCTTTTGCGTGATACCAAATGCCTTGATTGCAAGCCAGCAATATGTCCTTTGCCTAAGAGACTTAGACTGTCTATTGATGATGGAGAATCCTATCATGATCTAGAGAATTATAGACGATTAGTTGGGAGATTGTTGTTTCTAAATCTAACAAGTCCTGACTTTTCATATGCAGTCCACCATTTATCTCAATTTATGCGTGCCCTAACGTTCCTCATTTTCAAGCTGTTACTCATGTTCTTCGTTATCTTAAGGGTACTATACATGTTGGGACTGGTTTGTTCTATCATTCTTCATCATCCTTGCATATGTCTGCATTTACAGATGCTGATTGGGCATCATGTGCTTTCTCTACTTGGTCATTATCAGGCTACTGTTTATTGTTGGGTGATTCATTTGTTTCCTGGAAAACAAAGAAACAAGTTACAGTTTATAAGTCAAGTGTAGAATCGAAATACATGGCTATGTCATCTAGTGAGATTTTTTGGCTTCAAGGCTTATTTGCAGATATGAAAGTCACAATTCCTCTTCCTATTCCCCTTCATTGTGACAATAAGGTGGCATAGCATATTGCAGCTAACCCTGTTTTTCATGAATGCACAAAACACCTAAGGATCGATTGTCACTTTGTGCGAGAGAAACAACTTGAAGGCTTCTTACAAACACACCATGTGCCTACGTACTAATCTTCAGTTAGCTGATATTATGACTAAACCATTAGCAGAGCATCAACACAAATTTCTTACCTGCAAGTTGGGTTTGGTTTTTTCAAATCCCAATCCAACTTGGGGGGGGGGGGGGGGGGGGAGGGGTGTATTAGGATATGTATATTACATATTGGTGCATGGTTGTATTATGTAAAGGAAGGAAGTTGCGGGTCATATTTTGTAAATATATAAAAGAGTGATCTTCCTCCTCTATAAATACAAAACTCTGTAACAGACAAACACAACTTATGTAATACATAAATCTGATTTCTCTTCTTTCTCTCTTTCTCTTGAATCTCCATGTGTTCGATCAGTTTGAAAGTTTTTTCTCAGTTAGTGAGTTGGAAAATTATTTATAGGTCAGGCTTATGATTTTGGATGAAATTCATTTATCTAGAGCTCTTTAGAGATGTATGTACTTAGATTTAATCTGGATTACTTTAATTCCTTTATATATGTACTTGATATATATTCTTATGATTAGTATTATCACTCTTTGCATCAGACTTCATATGGTGACGTGACCTTATTCATAATTGGTTCATATATTGGAGATTGATTATTTATCTCTATTGATTTGCATTTAGCCCACATATTGGCGAAGGCGATAAATAATACTCCCTCTGTCTCAAAATTTAAGTCGTTTTAGGATTTTACACAAGTTTTAATAAAACACCCACTCTCAATCAACATCATCATTCCACTAACTTTTCCATAAATTTTATTGTTTTTTTCATACGCACTATATTTTTAACCGATCAAAATCTTTTAAAAAAGTCAACAACACATAAATCGATACAAATCATTACTATCCCCTACCTAGAAAACTTAAAATGACATGTATAAAGTCATAAAATGACCTAAATTTCGAGACGGAGGGAGTAACTTACATATGATGGATTCAAACAAAAGAGATGTGGCAAAACATGTGGAAAAGTTTGCTTTGTGTGCTTAGACATAGTTTGGATTACTATGTAATGTTTTGTTTCAATCCATGACCACTAATAAATTACTAACCATATATACGAATGTCAATGATATGATCTAGCTATAAAGATTATTGTATTTTCATTTTCATGATGAAATGCATCAAAGTATAGTTTTTATTATATATTTGTTATTTGATTACTTATTGATATGTATTTATAGTGGTAAATGAACCACTACAAAAGGTCTGACACAGAGAGCTCACAAAACTGCTACAATAGGTTCAAAAAACCTTATTTATGATTATATAAGCCGCCACATTATGCTTTCGAAACTGCTACGATAGGAATATGAAATCGCCGCAGTAATCGCAACATTTTGTAGCGGTTTTTCAGTTTTAGTGGCGGTTTTTCACTTCACGGTAAAAACCGCTACAATAAATATAAAAACCGCCACCTTTGACCTAGTGCAGCGACAACTAATGTAGCAATTACAAAACTACCACAGTAGCCTTTAAAGAGCAGTTTTCCTATTTTTTATGGCAGTTTTTGGGCGCTACCATAGTCCTTTTATGTAGTAGTGCATTTATAACGTTTATATCAACGAGAGGAACATGTATATAAAATTTATTTTTGATTTGGGGGTGGTGACTGCCACCTTCGACCCCAAAAAGGATTCCCTTATGCACAAGTCTAGTGATGTTTCATCTAAATCAATGCAATTAGCTATAGAAAAGTGACTCATTGACTTCATTTTGATACCATATCAAAGTCTGTTGGGACAATTCGTGATCGGGGAATCGTGTGCACGAGCACACATGCAATAGTATCCTAGCATATAAGGCAAGTAATGTTCCATTCTTATACCAATTGACAATAAGAGTACTAGTCAACCAACTTATATTCAAGATTTGTTAAGCTCATACTTTTAATGTGGAACATTTGTTCTTTCACATCTCAACATGATGTTATTCAATAAAATCTAAACTCCAAATTGAATGTGAAACACTTACCCATCTCATCATATATATATATATATATATATATATATATAATTACACTCTTGTGATAAAATCATACACATCTCACGAACTCCACCATTCTCCAATAATAATAAATTATTCTGGAGCAGATATAAGCCAATCCGTCCGACTAAATTGCTGGGTTTGGGTAAGGCAATGGCCCAAGCGGAGGCCTGGCCTAGTAGGTCCAAAGGGATGGGATTGGGTCAAGGGTCAAGTCCAAGCAGGCCGATAGGCTCGACTCGCTTATATATATTTATATATAGAACATTACTTGCCTTATATATATATAGGGATTGACTCCGGTGAAAACCTCAAATTGTGGTAAAAATCGTGAGGACTACTTTATAGCTTGGTTTATTTGAAACATGTGCTAAAAACCTCAATCACACGGTGAATTTACAACTCGGTTCAACCTAAAAACCGTGCTAAAAACTCCAGTTTTAAAATAACACATGACTTTATAGTTCGGTCAAGCCTAAAAATCGTGCTAAAAAACTCATGTTTTAAAATTACATAGTGACTTTATAGCTCGGATTTATTCAGAACCGGGCTAAAATTTGTGACTTTATAGATCGATTCTATTCATAACCGGGCTATAAAGCAAGTGAACCGGTCTAAAAAACCGGTCCTCACAAGTTTTTACCGCAATTTTGATTTTCACCGAAGCGCACCTATATATATATATATATATATATATATATATATATATATATATATATATATATATATATATATATATATAGGGGAGATATCTAATGAGAAGTAACATTTAAATGAGAAGATGAGAAGTAAGCCTTATACCCCTTAGATTAAAATAATTTTTTTTATATGGATATATAGGACATATCTAATGAGAAATATATCAATGTTTTTTAAAAAAAATTATTTTTTACGCTATTTATCTAGAGGGTGATTTAAGGTTCATTTTAGGGTTTTTATGCTAATTTAAATTAGCTTTTTCATTCATCATCTAAAAAAATAGCATAAAAAATAATTTTAAAAAAACATTGATATATTTATCATTAGATATGTCCCCTATATCCATATAAAAAAAATTATTTTAATCTAAGGGGTATAAGGCTTACTTCTCATCTTCTCATTTAAATGTTACTTCTCATTAGATATCTCCCCTATATATATATATATATATATATATATATATATATATATATATATATATATATATATATATATTAGACATGTACATCTGTTAATACTAAATTAACACTAGTATTCAAAAGCACATATTTTTTTAATGGAAACGAACCTACACTAAAGAATATTGGGTGTGATTGCAAAGTTGTGTAACTTTGTTTTGTATGAATTTTTAATTTTTTGAGATACTTAACACACATTGTATAGTTTAGGATCAAAAGCAAAGAAAAAGAAAAAAATATTTTACAAACTTTTAATGGGTGGCCCATTGGGCTATCCGGCCCGCTCGTGTGAGTTAAAAAAACAATGGGTAAACTGCAGAAAACCACCCCTTAAATATACCATATTGCTCAAAACCACCCCTTATATATTTAATTACCGAAAACCACCTCTTAAACACCATCCGTTACCAATCAACCACCTCATTGAAGTTTCCATCCAAGACTCAGTTAAATATGTAAAATGACAAAAATGCCCTTATTTTTTTTTAATATTTTAATTTTATTAAGTGAAATAAAAAAAATTAAATTGGATCCTTTCTCCTTCCTTTGTACGCCATTGTCTTCAACTCTTCATCCCTCTGCACCCATTGATGGCTTCTAATTGTTGATAGATCTATAGTTATACTTCTTCTAACTTTTTAATTTCTTCCAGATCTGTGACTTGATTTTCCTTCCTTTGTAATTGTCGAAGAATGGAGAAACAAGTTCTTCGGCTCGTTGGGTTTGAGGGCAAGAAAGGTTTCCTGTTGTGGGGGCTCAGTTATTTGCTCTAATTCGAATGCAGAGGTTGACTATAGAATAATGAGCACGAGCTTGGAGTACGGGTTTTCATCGAGTAGATCTTCAATGTCAAGTTGGTCTGGTCATGATTCACAATTCGACAGAGGCTTCAACTTTGAGTAGAACTTCCTTCGATGCCTCCTCTCTGAAAAATCGCAAATCGTTCCTAAACCCACCCAAATCCGATTGAAGATTCACAAATTAAATTGTCGCCAGGTATTCACAAACACTTCAATTTCTTCAATCCCCCATTTCCCCCTTCCATAATGATTTCCCAAATTGAAATCTCCCCCCACCATAGCCTACCTGCTTATGAAAAAAATTGTTTAACCCTAACCCACGTGGGATAAAATTTCGATGTAAATTTGTTCGAATTTGCCTACTCTCACTAAGATTCACACAAGAATAACACCAATTTTTTGAATATTTTACCCTCAAACCTCCTGAAGGTGCTCTCCCTTAGTTGCCTGTGGAAGAAGAAGAAGATATCAGATAGGGGCTTTCTTTTTCTTATTTTTTGTTTATTTAATTTAATGCATTAAAACTGATTATAGAATTAAAATGTATTTAAAAATATATACTTAACGGTAATTGAGACGGAGTTAGTGGATAGGTGGTTGATGGTAAACCGGAGGTGTATAAGGGGTGGTTTTCGATAATTCAATATATAAGGGGTGGTTTCGAGCAATGTAACATATTTAAGGGTGGTTTTCGAGCAATGTATAAGGGGTGGTTTTGGTTCAAAACTAGGCTTGATCCAAGCCCGTCCGTTATAATGGGCTAATATTGTCACATAGGTACGGTCATGCAAGTCTAATAATAATGCGTACATGAGATATTGAGATCGATGTCACATGTGTATATATATAATATATTTTATGATGCAAGTAGAAGTTTTGAGTGAAATATAAAAAAAGAAGAATCAAAGAAGAACGAGTTGTTGAATGCTAAGAGGAAAGCAGAGGGAGGGGTCATTGATGCATCGAGAAGAAACGATAGAGGCCATGGCTTCGGTGAGATGATAAGCGTCCCAAAAGTAATAGCTGTTGTGGTCTTCGCATGGCCGTACTTCCGGTATGCACGACGCCGTATTGTTCAGCCACGCCTTACAACACGAATTCTTTGTATTTGTCAACCCTGCATTAATTAATTTTTATATGCCCCAATTCAATAATAATTAATGTAAACTTATTTGAAACAAATTGGCCCAAATTAAATTACGTTAGTGGGCCTTTAGCCATAATATCAAGCGTACACAACGTACCGTATTTGGATGGATTGATAACAGCATCGTAGCCAAGCCCATTAACATGGCCCAGAATGAAGTGAGATCCCTGGAGTGTGGAGGTGAGATGAGAGAGCAATGGACCCAACCCATCGTTAAACATTGAGATGATGCCGTTTATTTCTTCATTGCATTGTCCACTGTGTTTCGTTGTCCTCGTTTTCGCTGGGATGCACCCGATCGGCCCCAGTTCGAAAAACACCACCTTCCTCGCTCCTATTGTATACAATCTCTGCCCGCATTCCATTCCCAAAAATATAATCGACTTAGAAGAGAATCTCGACTATGTATAATGTATATATGTATGTACGTACCGTCAAGTGAGTAGAAAGACGTAGGAGGAGGAGCTTAGAAAATTGTCGGGGAGTGTAACGTTTGGCGGTACCGTAGGCAGGGTTGAAGTAATTGCCGAGGTAGTCATTGTTGCCCGTTGAGAATATAAAGATTGATTTGGACAAGTGATTGGACAAATCTATTGGGTTTTTGTAACGTTTCTTTAACACGTTCTCAACCGTCCCTTCGAATAGGTTTATTTGTTCCTTCAAATTCAAACACTTTCCCTGCCAATTTCATCCAATCACATAATTAAATTCATCATTCATCATCAGTGGAATCATGTCGGTTTTAAATGGGATTTTTCTAGCCATTGTCATCATCTAGAACACTATCTAGTTACAAAGGGAAAACTTTAATGTAATTTCTTAAAATCAGCAGCATATGTATGCTTATAACATGTATACGCGTGCATTGAGAGATCATTTGTTATCCATCTATTTCCTTAATTAAATAATATGTTTGTTTCAGATAAAAGATGAAATTAGAACAATTAATTATAAAGAAAAAACCTAAAACCACAAACCTTCAATAATAATAATAATAATAATAACAATAATAAGGAAACTTTAATAATTTAATAATGATAATAATAATAATAATAATAATAATAATAATAATAATAATAATAATAATAATAATAATAATAATAATAATAATAGTACTACAATTCTCTCACCATGGCGCGATTTAAAAAAAAAATTAATAGTATAACAAATTAATACTATAAAATATTAATAAAAATTAGGATAAACATCATTACCATAAAAATTTAAAAATCTCATTTAAAGTAGCCTAGATATATAGATATTTTAAATCACTCATTAAAAAAAAATACCATTATAACTTTGATTAAATGATGATGTGGCATAACCAATATCGTTATGACACATCATCATAAAGGCTTAAATATTAAGTAGTAATAGACTTGATATTTGAATA
Organism: Persicaria maculosa; assembly: GCA_963922045.1. Classification (NCBI taxonomy): domain Eukaryota; kingdom Viridiplantae; phylum Streptophyta; class Magnoliopsida; order Caryophyllales; family Polygonaceae; genus Persicaria; species Persicaria maculosa. The sequence goes on from OY998253.1 coordinate 54,695,278, forward strand.
TATAAATATATATTTAAATATAGATTAATAGTAGAGAGTAGAATTAATTCAATATTTATTAAGATCATTGGTTAGTAAATGTAAAATATGTTAAATAAATAATTTTTTTAATATAATTGTAATTAGAGTTAATTGATTAAAACATCAAAAAATAAGGTCGTTATGAGTTATGACACATCATCATAAAAGCTTATAATTAAATTAATAGGCGATATAAATAGATTTAATATAGTATATAAAGAATTACATATAGATTAATAGGCAGTAGAATTAATTTAATATTTTGAATTAAACCCAATAGTTAATAAATGTATTAAAAATAAAAGAAAAAAATCTCACTAGTTTAAAGAGATAAACAGATGAAGAAAAAAAATTTAATTAATGAAAAGTTTTTGATTGATTTAAAAAGATAAAAAAAAAAGCAGGAATAATACATAAGCTAAAACTCTTCGGTTTAAGAATGATTCATTTCAAGGGCGTTTAAATGATTCGATGATTTCAATTAGATACCAAACAACAAGCACTAATTCCAAACCCATGGCAACGGTCCTGGCTAATGGTTAGTTTGGATGACCCTTTATTATAACTTATAATGCATAATATTGTAATATTATATTAGAACATGGATTAAAATGCAATATTATAGATTACAAATCATAATTAATGAATAATCATCCGGCCAAATGAATCCTAATAGTTTGGCATATGCATATCCATAAATAAATGGAAAATAGATAGGAAGTGGGGAGAAATAATAATATACCAGATGATTCCCAGATTCGTCGAGAATCCCACATGAACCGGATGCATAATTGAAACCCTCATACGAATCGAGTTTGGTCAGCCTTATTATGGGTGGTGGATATGGTACTCCCAAGTACTCAGCTTATGAATTCAATTCACGCAATGCAAATCAATCACTTTTATTAGCAAAAGGATCGGAGCGTTATATATGTACCTACAAATACAATGTATATAAAACGAGAAAAGGAAAAAAACGTACCTATGAAGTCGGGCAGAGTTCTACCGTTGGTGAACCTTCCGGTGGGGCCCTTAGCAAAATCCACCCCGTACGGGTGGTAGTTTGCCTTGGACAACGTGGCTAAGAGGTTGTTGTTTGGTCTCCGAACACGTAAAGTGCGGGTGCTAGAGGCGTTGTCGCAGTCGACACCCTTATCATGAATAAGATGTGGATTATTATTATTATTACCGCCGGCGCCATTTGAATTAGCTTACTTAATTTGTTGAGCAAATTAGTGCAAATGGAAGGTGTTCGATGCTAAAGTAATTAGCTTCAACAAGATTTAGCTCTTAATTTATAGCCATCAATTTAATTTCATTTGCATTTGCTGGCTAATCCGATGTGATCCACGTACGTACATGATCAACCATTGTGTGAATTCAGGCTGGCTAAGATTCTGACTCGATTTTCGAATGTATTTTATCATGTTAAATTAATATATATGCTAATGCTAATCCGATGGCAGGATATGATTGTGCTACGACTTATTTGCATGATTTTCTGGGATATATTTATATCAATCTCCAACTACTTAATCATGGAAACGTATTCTGTTGTTGTCAAACTTAACGTTCAAAAATAGGGCGCACCGGAATTAATGGTCCAATAATGGAGAATTTATTGGTTGTATATTCTGAGCATGGATAATGTGCATTATTTTATAAAACCCTTTAAAATAGGTGAATTCTCCAACATCAACGGATTTCCCTCTAATTCTTATAAAATTAGAATATTAATTCACGTAATCCCCTAATATACCCCCTAATGTATTTGATTATTGAAACAGAATCATCTTATTTGTAAAAGAATTAAGTTGTCAAGTGCTAGCACAGTTTCCGCATATCGTAATTTTTATTTTATTTTATTTTATATTTTTATATAACTATCGACTTTTTATAGTCTACCCACCGTCTACATATATTTTTCTATGATAAATTATATATTATATGATATCTTAATAAAATTTATTATAAAAAAATTGTATGAAAAATATTATACTTTATATTATGTTTTATTATAATTTAATGAAATATAAATTTCTCATATACATAAACTCAAAGCCATCATTTTAATTCTCTTAGTTATATCTTATCTTACTATATAAAAGCTTGAGATGAGACTTACTATTCATCAAGTTTAATTCCTATTTTAACCCTTTGCCGTCAGCTTGCGAGCGCTAGGAGAAGAAAGGTTGCTGTATGCGTTTCTGGGAAGGTGGAACAAGCTCCGCCGTCCTCCTAGGTGGCCGCTCTCCGTGCCTTTTGAGATCTAGGGTTCTTGGAGATCGAATCCTTCTTCGATCTTCTGGTTTATACCATACAGGGGGATTTTCTCTTATTCCTTGTACTTTTATTTCACATGTATGTTAGATTAGGGTTGTTTGCTATTGTTGCTTGTATCATCCCTTGTACGAACTCTCTATAGTGGATTAGGCCAACTCTTGAGGCCCCGTGGATGTAGGCATTTATGTCGAACCACGTAAAATCGCTTTGTTCCTGTTCTTGCATGTGATTCTCCTTGATCTGTCGATTATCGTTCTAGATCTTATTCGCTTCCGCTATCAAAACCGATTTCTAGTTTGGATCTTAGGTTTTACAACGTGGTATCAGAGCTTGGCTGTCCTTATCTTGATTCCCTGGCTCATTCTTGAGTCCTAGGGATACAGACCGGACGTAGGGCCTCGGACGGACCTAAAAGGCGACATCGCTGGTGCCGAACCCCCCTAGCGTGACATACCACACCTTGTTCGCTAGTTCTAGGTGCTTCTGTGCTTAGTTCTTGTATCCCTGGTGCTTTTGTTCTTCAAGTTTTCCTGCTTTGTGCTTGGCTTGATAGGATCTGTAGTTGCACTACTTGATTCAAGGGTTCTTGAATCATTTATTGTATTCTTTACTCTTTTACTAACTGTTTACTTGTTTTACAGGTACAAATTTATAGCTATGGGTGATAAGGGTACATATCTTAAGCCCTTCAATGGCCATACAGATTTCGCAATGTGGCAACTAAAAATGAAGGCAATTCTCATTAAAGAAAAATGTTGGGTTGCAATCAACAACAAATTTCCAGATGGTACAGCTAAGGAAAAAATCCAAGAAAGTGATCAACAAGCCCATAGTGAGGTTATGCTTCGCTTGGGTGATGAAGTTGCTCGTCAGGTATTAAATTTTGGCACTGCAGAGAAACTGTGGGAAGGTTTGGAAAGCCTGTACTTCATAAAATCTCTCTCTTCTCGTGTCAACTTGTTTAATAAGTTGTTTAATTTCAAAATGGATGTTTCATGTCCTCTGTCTGAAAATCTTGATAAGTTTCTTACTATTATTCAAGATTTGCAAAGATGTGGTGATAAAGTTGAGGAAACTCAGCAATGTGTGTTGTTAAATTCTTTGCCTGCTCAATTTGATACTTTTAAAGATGTTGTGCAATATAGTACCGATAAACTGGATAAGAAAGTTATTCTTGAGTCCAATATTCAAAAAAATGATGCTTTGAAAGTCTTTAAAAACAAATATGAGCTTAAATCTGATCATAAATCTGACAATAAGAATGAAGTGCTTGTTGCTAGAGGTAGGTTCAAAGGCAATAAGAATAATAACAACAATAATAACAATAAGCCACCTCAAAAGGATTCCAGTAAAACTGAGTCACATCAAAATGGTAAACCTGATAAATCTCACCTTATGTGTACTTACTGCTCTAACTGGTCATATTGAGAAACATTGCTTTAAGAGGAAGAAAGATGAAAAATTGGCAGGAAAAAAGCCTAATGTCTCAGCTGTGCTTGAGTCCCATCCTTATTATACTCATGAAGTGTTTGCTTTGTTAAATTCTGGTGATTGCAATTCCTGGATTTTAGATTCTGGATGTACTATGCATGCTATCTTCCATAAGTCTTGGTTTTCTGAACTTAAGTGCTATGATGTTGGTACTGTTATGCTTGGTGACCATTCTGTGCTTAAAATTAAAGGTGTTGGTACTGTTCTGATGCTGTGAGGATTGTATGAACTTGTTGCTACTCCTGTTATCAATTTTTTTGCTACTGCCTTTACTGCTGTTGATAAGCTCATGTCTATGCATGATACCATGTTATGGCATGTTAGGCTAGGTCACATTGGTAATAAAGGTCTTGAGAACTTGTATAAATCTGGTGTTATTCCTGCTAAACCATGCTCCATTGACTTGTGTGAAAACTGTGTTTTAGGCAAACATACAAGAAAAAGTTTCAAATCATCTGTGCATGTTTCTGCTACTCTTCTTGATTATGTTCACTCTGATCTATGGGGCCCTGCCCAAGTTTCTACTGTTGGTCTTAAGAGATATTTTATGTCTTTGATTGATCACTTTAGTAGGAAAGTTTGGGTTCATCTGTTGAAAACTAAAGATGAAACTTCTGAAACATTTTAACATTGAAGTCTAGGTTGAAAAGGAATCTGGTCTATCTGTTAAGTGCTTAGAAACTAACAATGGTCCTGAATTTTTTAATTCTCTGTTTGATGCATATTGTAAGCAACATGACATTAAAAGGCATTTGACAGTTCCTGGAACTCCCCAGCAGAATGGTACTACTGAGAGGATGAACAGGACTCTTCTTGAAAAGGCTAGGTGCATGCTTATTTCCTCTAGTTTAAAGCATTGTTTGTGAGGTGAAGCTATTATGACTGCTGCATATTTGATAAATAGAACCGCTTCTTCTGTGATTGATTTTAAAACACCTTATGAATAATGGTATAAAAGAAAGCCTAACCTTGATCACATTAAGCCTTTTGGTTGTACTGTATACTCTTACATTAACCAAGGCAAGTTGGATCTCAGGTCACAAAAGTGTGCCCTTTTGGGATATCCTTAGGATGCTAAAGGCTATAAACTCTTGCTTGTTCAACCTGGTGTTTATAAAACTATTGTAAGTAGGAATGTCATCTTTAATGAAAATGAGTTTCACTTTAAAATGAATTCTGTTCCTACTGTGCATGACACTAAACTGCAAGTACACATTGGTGATCAGTTTTATGTTCCTAAGAACAATGAAACTGAATCAGATGATGATTTTGATACTGGTTATTCCCCCTCCCCTTCTCTGACTCTCCCTTCTGTTTCTCCTTCTCGGCCTTCTGATTTTGTGATTGTGCAACCATACCAATTGGGTGGGGGAGCTCATGAACCTGTTATTGAATCTTCTGTCCCTTCCTCTTCTGCTTCTCCTATTTTTGTGAATGAGGGTACTCTTGTTGAGTATGTGCCTGCATCTGATTTTGGTTCCTCTAGTTCTTTAGGTGCTGAAAGGCATGATCTCACTGATTGGTAGTTAACTAGGGATAAGAGTCCTAGTGATGTCATTCCTAATAAAAGGTTCATAAACAACATTGTTGAGTTTGCTTGTCTTGTTTCTGATGTGGTTAAAAGTTTGACACCTGATACTTATGAACAAGCTTTAAGATGTGCTCACTACAAGAATTGGAAAAAAGCTATGGATGAAGAAATTGAGTCTATGAGGATTAACAAAACCTGGTCTTTAGTTGCTAAACCTGAAAAATGCAAGACTTATTGATTGCAAATAGATTTTTAAGCTAAAAGATGGTGTGTCTAAATTTGATCCACCTAGATATAAAGCCAGTCTTGTTGCTAAAGGATTCACCCAAAGAGAGGTGAAGACTATAATGAAATCTTTGCTCCAGTTGTTAAGTATAAGACTCTTAGGCTCTTACTTGCTATGGCTGTTGTGCATGATTTTAAATTTGAGCAAATGGATGTTAAAACTACTTTCTTGCATGGTGACTTGGATGAGACTATCTACATGAGACAACCTAAGGGCTTTGTTGATTCTGTGCATCCTGACTATGCTTGCCTGCTGAATAAGTCTATATATGGTCTTAAATAGTCTCCACGTCAGTGGAACATTAAGTTTGATAGATGTATGAGGTTCAGTTTAGGTTTTAAAAGAAGTAAGTTTGATACATGCTTGTATTTCAAAGGTGTTAAGAGAAATATATGGTCCTGCTGCTTATGTGCTTTTATAGGTTGATGATATTCTGTTAATTTCTAAATCTAAAGAGTGCATCTTAGATGTTAAAAGGAACTTGCAGAAGCATTTCGACATGAACGATTGGTGTATTGCCAAGAAAATCTTGGGGATGTCCATTCTTAGAGATAGACAGCATAAGATATTATGGTTGCATCAATGTGATTACATTCATAAGGTGCTTGATAGGTTTCATATTTCTAGTGATAAAGTGAATAACATTCCTTTGGGTCCCCATCTTGATTTGACTAAGTCTAAGGATGTTTTGTCTGCTATTGAGATGAAAAATATGAATCTATACCATATGATGCTGCAGTTGGGTCTGTTATGTACTCTATGATTTGTACAAGGCCTGATTTGGCTTTTGCTATAAGTACTCTAAGTAGATTCATGTCTAATCCTTCTGAGAAGCATTGGTTATCCATGAAATACCTGTTAAAATACTTGCTTGGCTCTGTAAATTTGTCATTGTTATATTCTGAGCATTCTTCTGCATCTGAATTACATGGCTTTGTTGATGTTGACTATGCTAGTAACAAGGACACTAGGAAATCAATTACTTCCTATGTGGATACATGGGCAGGTAATTGCATTTCTTGGAAGTCCCAACAACAGCATATAGTTGCATTATCTTCCACTGAAGCAAAATATATTGCTGCTACAGAACCTTGTAGAGAAGTTATCTGGCTTCAAGGTATTCTGAAAGAAGTGGAAATGAAGCACTACACATTTGTACTGCATATAGATAGCCAGAGTGCTCTGTATTTGTGTAGAGATCCTATGTACCATGAGCGTACTAAACATATTGATGTTAGATATCATTTCATTCGTGAAAAGGATGAAGATAACATCATTCATGTTAAGAAAATTGATGGTATAGTTAATCCTGCAGATTTTAATTGGCACTAAAGTTGTTCCTTATGAGAAATTGGTGTTTTGCAGGAACTTCCTCTATTTGGAGGAACTTCAGTGATCTCTGTGTGTGATGTGTGCTTGGGCTGAGGACGGACCTGGCCATGAAGAATCCACTTATCAGTAGAGCCTGAGTATGCCCCGTGCAAGACTTAGAAAAGTAGAGGGGTGTTTGTAATGTTATGTGTTTACTTTCCTAATCTTTTTTTTGGCATGTAATATTGTTTTATGTGTGTATGGACATGTGTGTGTGTGTGTATGATGACTATACAGGTGACATATAATATATAGTATACGTATATGATGCATTATAGGTTAATCTCGACTGAGTAGGATTGAGCTCGATAAGCTTGATCCTCTAACGGGATTAAATCTATAGCGGTGTTTAACATATATGTGTAACATATATTATACATGTCATATGTATAAGGTATTATGTAGGGAGAAGGTTATAACCAGATTGGGCCTTAGCTCATTATTTGGCCCATGGTCTCGGCACTATGGATTGAGCCCGGTAGCCCAGTGGACAACACCGAGAGCTTGCCTTACCTTGTCATTTGTGGAGTGCTGCGTTTTGGAGCTCGGGCTTGACCTAGCTATATAAGCTCCTTTCAGCGTTGGAGCTCCTCACTTTAGTCTTCGTCTTTCTCTCTCCTCACAAACGCTCTGCTACGGTTTCTAGGGTTTGGAGGTTTCCTCCTCTTGCCGTCGGCTTGCGAGCGCTCGAAGAAAAAAGGTTGCTGTAGGCATCTCTGGGAAGGTTGAACAAGCTCCGGCGTCGTCCTGGGTGGCCGCTCTTCGTGCCTTCTCCTGAGATCTAGGGTTCTTGGAGATCGAATCCTTCTTCGATCTTCTGGTTTATCCCATACAGGGGGATTTTCTCTTCTTCTTTGTACCTCTGATTCACATGAATGTTAGATTAGGGTTGTTTGCTTTTGTTGCTTGTATCATCCCTTGTACGAACTCTCTATAGTGGATTCGGCCAACTCTGCTTGAGACCCCGTGGATGTAGGCATTTATGCCGAACTACGTAAAATCGCTTTGTTCGTGTTCTTGCATGTGATTCTCCTTGATCTGTCGATTATCGTTCTAGATCTTATTCGCTTCCGCTATCAAAGCCGATTTCTAGTTTGGATCTTAGGTTTTAAAAAGGGAATAAACATTTCATCATTACCTAAAACAATTTCTCTTCTCTCTACCATCAGCCAAGCCAAAATTGGACGGGAATTTAAATCCCCCATTTTGTTGCTCACCACTTTTTCTCACTTTATTGGTAACTCGCTAAGAGATTGAAATTACCAAAACAGACACCGCATATCGGTTGAAGATCACTTTATAACACAATTAAAGGGCAAAATAGAAACTTTAACAAAATATAATTATAAAATCATAGTGAAAGTACTATTCATTATTCAACTCTTTTGTGTATGTGTGTGTCGTCATCACATATAATGAAGTCAAGATGACATATGATTTAAGTTATTATATTGGAAAGATTATTTCTTAGATATTGAACATAAAAAGATATGTTTTGTAACTAATTTCAATATAGGATTGCATATTTATATTAAAAACTAATTAAAGTCATCACATAATTAAGGTGAACACATATGATAACATGAATAAAATAATTAAGTGTGACTATTGATTAATATGTCAAAATTATATTGGATTATTAATTCACGTGACAAAAAGAGATTGAAACATATGGTACCATGATACGACACATCCAAATCGAATCAATGACAAACACATAAGATTCCATTTCTCTATCTATGTATATTTATATAGATTTAATGATTTAAAAAAATCTATATATCTATATATAAAAATTGCTTCCTAAGAAAATTAATGTGCACTTATTACTTGGGCTCAACATTGTTTGATATGTTGTAGCCACCACTATATTCGAAAGCGTCCCCACTCTCACCACTCCCATCCTTCTTAGCCAAAGCCTCGTTCTGGTAAGGATGCCTTGGGGGCTGACCGGCCTTAGCACCAACCCCAAAGTCGGTGAGCGACGATGATGCAGACGCTGTGGAGTTCGTGCTGATGCCGTCATGTTGGAGTATTACCTCGATGGCCTTCACCACCTCGCCCATGGTGGGGCGATTCAGTGCCAATTCCTCCACACATTGTAGGGTAAGATCCACGTACTTGTGAAAACCCGGGAGGCCGGCTGGGCCACCGAGGAGGGCAGTATCAAGCAGGGCTCTTAAGCCATAGAAATCACGGTCCGCTTGGTCTAGCATGGTTTTCACCTCTCGTACTATGTATTTGCCCTTCTCAATTGGCTGCTTAGCCGTTACCAACTCCAGCATCACCACTCCAAAACTGTAGACGTCACTCTTTTCGGTTAGTTGTTGAGTTAGGTAGTATTCCGGATCCAGATAGCCCTAAGGAAAAAGACCAAAAAAATGAAAATGAGTGATATGAAAAATGAGTTTCTATTTTAAAACCAATTGACATTAAGAGAAATCATTCAAAGGGGTATATATTAAGGCTTGTTTAGTTCATATTTTCAATGTGAGACTGTTTTGGTCTATTCGCATCCGTAAACACAGACAATGGATACTTACCATAGTGCCCTTAACTTGAGTAGAAACATGGCCTTTGGAACCATCAGAGACCAGCTTAGACAATCCAAAATCAGCAACCTTTGCATTCAAGTTGTCATCCAGCAAGATGTTAGTGCACTTGACATCCCTGTGGATTATCGGCGGGTTAGCCAACTCATGAAGATAAGCTAGGCCTCTAGCCGAACCAAGGGCAACCCGGAGCCTCTTTTTCCAGTCCAAATGGATACCAGACTTCCCTGCAAGGCTATCCTTGACTGACCCATTTGGCATGAACTCATACACCAGCATTTGCTCCCCTTGCTCAAAACAGAACCCCAGTAGGCCTACCAGGTTCTTGTGGTGAACTCTCGACAGCAGCTCTATCTCGGTCTTGAACTCTAGCCCACCCTGCATTGATCCCTGCTGTGCCCTCTTGATAGCCACTAGCTGTCCGTCTGGGAGTACTCCTCTGTACACCTGTTGATTTATCACCAATGTTGTAAACAATAACAAGTTTTGGCATTTCGATGAATTATGTATATCTTACCTTGCCATAGCCTCCAGCTCCGATCTCATTGCTTGATGAGAAGTTGCCAGTGGACTTCTTTAGCTCGTCGTATGAGAACCATCTTGCACCCTTTAGTTGCGGAGCACCACCACTGTCCTTTCCACTGGAAGCCCAAGAAGCTGGAAACCAAAGAAAATGAATGATCAAGTGCTTATGTAGCAAGTTTTTGTGATCATAAATCTGCTGATCAATCTTATATGGCATTACCAAACGGTTTGCTGAGTCCGATTGCTCTTTCAGCGCGTTTCTTCTGGCAAACAGCATATACTCCAACACCGACAAGCACAATGATAAGAAGGGCTCCAGCAGCTGATATCCCGAGAATCGATGCTAGACTCAATGCCGATTTCCCATGCGTTTCTAGCAAGATTATTGAAAAACAAAATTCATTTGATTACATTCATACACATCTGCAGAAAAAAGGTACTATCTTGCTAGGTAGGTGCATACCTTGGAATAGGTAAGGATTTGCAATGAAATAGTAAGGTCCAAACCCGAGCTCTGGAGGCGGTTTGTAGGTCTGATTGCTCAATTCAAAGCCAATCCTCTGCACTTCTGTTCTGTTGAAGTACAACTTATCGGATGGGAAGAGCGCGAGGTGCATCTGAAGATAGTCATCATTGTTGAAGAAAAGGTTTTGAATGAAGACTGAGCCAGGAGTTAGATTCAGTTTCACCCAAAGGCTCATCTCAAGGGCATGAAAGACAGTGGCATTTGATAGTTCCCTGAAGGAAGGGCCGCGGAAATAGAGTGTTCCCTCGTACGGGTAGGCGCACTCGCAGCTCTGAGGGCTCAGCATCTGATCGATTTCCGGGCATGTCTTAAACCCACAATTTCCTAGGCTAGTTGAGTAAGGCTTCCTGATCTGCTGCTGCAGCTGGCAGTAGTTTGTGACCGACAATCCGGAGGAGCAAACTGGGTTGTCGATCAATCTGATAAGTAGTATAACAATGTTTGGTTAATGCTGCACTAAATGTGGATGATAGTTCAATCCTCTCAATGCAAAATGATAGGTCTCTTGTAAACTCACATTAATGTACTTTTGTATGAAGAGCCGAGTGTGACTGAAGAGATCTCATTGTGTTGCAAATCAACAAGCTCAAGTTGCTGGCTTACGCCATCGCCCATGCTTAGTGTGCCATTGAACCCATTGTACCTCAATTTCCTGAAGCAATATATATACTTTTTTGTCTCAGAAGCTTCATGAACTACACGAAAAATCAAGCCCTTCAACGAACGAGTGGTTTAAACTTACACTTGTTGTAACTGTGGAAAGCCAAACAGCTCTTCAGGTAAAGGCCCTTGGAGTGGTCCATTCTCTATGACCCTGCAAAAGCATATCCAAAATGAATGAACTGCTTGGGATATCGTGATATTATGATCAACCATGCCGAAATCCTTACAGGGTAGTGAGTGATTTTAAGGTGGAGAACCAATCTGGAGCTACTGATTCATCAAACTGATTGTTGCTCAAGTCCCTATTGAATGAGGTTATCTGTTAACTCCAAGAATGTGTACAGAAGATACAAAATGGTATCTGTTCTCTTCCAACTTACAAGTATTGAAGTGAATTCAACCCGGTCAAATTTGGCAATAGACCTGTCAATCGGTTACGTCCTAGATTACTGAAAACAAAAGGTTTGTTGCTTAAAGCAAGTTCCTTGATGAATGCAAAACAATTTGTGCAAAAGGAACTTTTGATGAGATACACACAGCTCACTGATATGAGTAAGGTTGTTGAGATTTGACGGCACTTCTCCAGTTAGATGATTCCTGTCTAGCCGTCTGTAACAAAAACCGAAATCATAATAAGTAAAAATTAGAAGGAACATCAGTCCATATCATGTATAAAATTAAAAAAAAGAAATATATATATATATATATATATATATATATATATATATATATATATAGGAGTGAATGGTACTCACAGAACCTCAAGAGTCTGAATGAGTCCTATTGTGGATGGTATGGTTCCAGTCAGTTGATTTCCATCAAAGAGTCTATAAAACAGCGCATCCCATTCATAATTGTGGCACAAACCCACTTGAAGAACGACGAAATCTAAGAGGAAATAGCCATTCAGATATAGCGATCATCTTACATGTGAATGAGTATCATCTCAGGCCTGAACAGCTTCGGTGGGATTGTCCCAGAAAGCTGATTTTTGTTGAAATGACTACAAACACAATAACATATATATTAACGCACAGTATACGACGCTGTGTCAAGTTCCTTGTGCTCTCCTTTATCTTGAAATGTCAATTGGAAAACAAAAGAGCTGAAACTTACAAGTGTTTTGCGTGTAACAACTGGTCCAACCCCGGGGTAGAATCAGTTGAGACAGGAATAGGCCCTGTCAACTGGTTGTCCGATAAGTCCAACCAATAGAGCTTCGAAAGATTTCCAATAGAAGGCGGTATGTCACCAGTGAAGTTGTTTGAATTAAGGGCTCTGGTTCAGATCAAAGCTTATAAGAAACACCACCAATAGTTTTATTTTATTTTTTGAAAAAAGAAGTAATTTTGAGGGTAATTGTGTTTACTTACAAGAAGGATAACTGTGACAGCTTTCCTAGTTCATCTGGAATGCTACCACTAAATCCACAACCTGCCAAGATCCTAACCGCAGAAGAACAAAATGAGGCTCATAGGTGGCGAAAACGAAGAAGTTATAGTTTGATATTGATTTGAATCTCTGAATCATATATTACTAGAAAGAAATATGATGGGTCTTACAAGATGTTGAGCTTGCTAAGTTGTCCCAACTCCCCTGACAAAGGACCGGTAAGGTCTCGGTTAAAAGAAAGATCCCTGCAAAGATGAGGTAATTGGCCATTTCTTCAATCTTGCATTGTCTGGTTTCAATAAAAAGAAAGAAGCGAAACTCACAAGGATCTCAGCTCTGAGAGGCCTCCAATGTCTCCTCCTAAGTTACCTTTGAGCCCCATAGTTGACAATTCCCTTGTGAAATCAACACTGAAGCTCAAAACACACACAAAAACGAAGAAGAAATGATTCAAAGAGATGATGTAAAAGAGTATATCCTCACAGGGCTGTGACTCTAGTGTCATTGCAGATCACTCCCTCCCAGTGAGACCCACAAGGGTCATCGGAATTTTCCCAGCTCGGAGGCGTGTTTTTCCATTGATCCGTCAGTGATCTAAGCACTGTAACTGCTCACCACATCACAAGTAGAAAATTATATTAAAAGGGTCATGCCTATATACTGAATTTATAACAAATAAGCCTATATTATATAGTCCGGGTATTATGTACTCGTATATGATAACACTATACAAAGATGCATCTGTAATTTGGTAAATTGAGTCACTTCACTCATTCAGGGATTATTAATCGTATAAATAGGGATTGTAAAGATCATATACAACTATAGAAAGAGTAATTGCTACATATGTGAACTGAAAATAGTTACAGTCGAGTAAAAATATATACTGACTTACAACATTCATATATTGAAATGAAATGAAAATTGATCTAGCTCTTAGATGAATTTACCATCTCCAGGATCAGTAACAGAGAAGATGAGTTGGAACTCAACACATAAAAGAAGAAGTGGAATTAGAAGATGAAGATGACGAAGATGGCGAGGAAGAAGCAATGAGGAGGTGATGGCCGCCATGAAAGGACCTCCAAGAATTTTGCTGCAAGAAATGGAGGAAAGAGATGGGTGGCCACTTTGTATGGTTGTAGCACATAAAGATTAGCTCAAGAATTTAATTTCAATGCAAGTAGGTGCAAGTCAATGATTATTACTTGCAAATTAATAAAATAAAAGAAATAGGGAAAAATGAAAAATGAATTGCACTGAAAGCCTATGAAAGCCAAAGAAATTATCGTTTATAAATGGTTGTTTGGCCTAATATATTTCCAATATGATGTAGACTTCGCTTTGAAGCCAAATCTTAATAATCATCCATTCGGTTCGGATTTAGATTTATATTTATTGGGTTGTCGGCTCTTTCAACCCGATCGCACTTGGGGGACAGTTGAAGTGGATTACGATATTTAATTCTTTCTTCTTCTTGTTTTTTATTGAGAGCATGTTTAGCAGAGAGCTTTCTTCCGGACTCGTAACTTACTTTTTACCTGTCACATCAGCTTATGAGTTCTGTAATTTCTAAGCGTTCTCAACATTTCAGATCGAAGGCTAAGAACGGGGTTTGGTAAGCGAAAGACGCAACAGAAAGTAAACGAGCGACCAACAAGCGGTTTTACGTGGTTCGGCCGGAGCCTACGTCCACGGAGTCTCAGCCGGATCGGCTTGAGATCTCAATCCACTAATCAAGAAGCAAGGTTACAGAACAGGTTGCCCTAGATCTAAACTAAGGCAAACAAAGACGGAAATACACGATACAAAACGAGTATGCACGAGAGAAGCAAGAACAAAGAAAGTAAAGGAAGAGGACACCCTGGATCTGGAGAACAGAGCCAGATCTTCGTCGGATTCGACCAGAGAAGGGACGCTTTGCCTGAACAGAGGGCAAAGGACCTTCTTCTTCTTCCTAGGACTTGGATCTAGAGTCTCGGAACGAGATACGCTCTAGATCGGACCACCGTAAGCTTCGCCGGAGCCGGGTTGGAGAAACCCTAGCTTTCTCTCTCCGTCGCCTCTTCTCTCTCTCTCTCTAGGGTTTGGATTACTTGAGAAGCCGAAGTGAAGAACGAGGCAACCCTAGCTCCAGCTTCCCTTATATAGGCGAGCTTAAATGAAACGCTGTGTTGTGGGCGTCCAAGAGCTAGAAGCTCACAAGATCAAGCGAGCTCGGTATAGGTAAGCTGAAGCAGGCTGAGTTGTCTGGCTTGAAAAGCCCAATTACATAAAAGCATACAGAGTGTCCATATATATAACATACACTCATATATACTATATACATATGTGAGCATAAGTGTTCACTAACACTTCTAACATATGTTTAGCATATATATAAGTATATATTATATTTACATGTGTATTTAACTAAGTCTACCTATTAGTTTATATCTAGAACCATCCAATATTCCTAGGTACTATATGCTAAAGATTAGAAGAGACATTACAATTTGCCCTCCTAATCGAAGCATTAGACCTATTAAAACCTTACTACATCATAGTGGATTAAAGATACACAAGAGATCAAGTATCATCATCAGCTCAAGTTACCTGTGAGCTAAAGGCAGTTCTCCAAGGTGGAGAAAATCCCTACAAAACTCAAATTTGTTAGCAGGGACTACCTTTGTCCCGAAATCAGCTGGATTGATGTCGCCTTTTATTTTCTTTACATCTAGCTCTTTAGCAGCAACCATGTTTCGAATGAAATGAAAACGAATATCAATATGCTTAGTCCGCTCGTGGTATTCTGTACACCCGAGATGATGTGAAGAGGGTAATCCATGATGATATCCAACCCCATTTCTCTCTTGACCCAGTGCTGAACTCACATGGGGGTATCTCTTTTTCTAAACTCTATGAGCTGATGCGTGATAAGGGCACGGAAGTTATGTGGGGTGAAATGATCTGGAAGAAGCTTCAGTGCAAGAAGTGGGCGTTCATCGTCTGGCTTGCTGCCAGAAATAGGCTTCAGACGGGACATAGGGTTAAACATTGGAAGGGAGCTGACGCGGCTGTGTGCGTTCTTTGTAATCAGGAGGAGGAGACGGTTGACCATCTCTGGTTCAGCTGTCCGGCCATCATGATTGTACTCGAGCGAGTCATGAGTTGGGTTGGCACTGGTGCCAGATTTCAGACTCTTCTACAGTGGCTGGACTGGTTCGCTTGTGAGTCGAAGACGAAGCAGAAGACCCTACAGTTTCAGGCGAAATTGTTAGTGCTTGAGGCTTTAGTTTATTTTACTTGGTTAGCTAGAAACAAAGTGATTTTTGGGGATGAAAAATTTGATCCGAATGTATATGCTTCTCTCATTATAGATAGCTGCAAGTCCCGTATATCTGCTCTGTGGAAGTGCAAGTCACGAGCAGATTATACGTGGAAGTGCAGGCTTGTGGGTACATAGTGTCTATGGAGATGTGCAGGTAGTGCACTTTGTGTTGTCGGGGTTTATGGAGTGTTAGACATAGTTTGATGTGTTAGAGGTTTTTTGGAGGGTATAGGGGCCATTTTGGATATACGGTTCCCTTTTACATGAGATCCTAGTTCTGGTCTCATCTTTTGTATTCCTGGTGTTTACCACCTTATCTCTATATTTACCTTTTCAGGGGGGGCTTCTTTAGGATTTCTTTTAGAATTTCTTTGAGCCAAATAGCCTCTTTGGAAGCCTCAGTGGCTGCCATATACTCAGCTTCAGTTGATGACAAGGCAACAACTGATTGCTGTTGAGATTTCCATGACACACAGTTTCCTGCCCACGTGAAGTAGTAGGCAGTAGTGGACTTGCGAGTATCTTTATTGCTAGCATAATCAGAGTCAACGTAGCCATAAAAATGATCAACAGATTCATGCAGGCCATAATGCAAACATAGATTTTTAGTACCAGCAATATAACGAAGCAAGTATTTCATAGCAGTCCAATGGTCAGAACCAGGATTGGACATGAAACGACTAAGCACAGAATGGCAAAAGGAAGGTCTGGGCGGGTGCATAACATAGCATACATCACCGATCCTACAGCTGCATCGTAGGGGACCCTAGCCATTTCTTTTATCTCTTCAGGTTTAGAGGGACAACCCTTTTTGGTAAGCTCTAGATGCCCTCCTAAGGGTATGGATGTTGGTTTAGAGGAAGTCATATGAAACCTTTCTAGAACCTTAAGGATATAGTCATCTTGAGATAACCATATTTTCTTATTAGGTCGGTCTCTAATGATAGTTACACCAAGGATTTTCTTGGCTTTCCCTAAATCCTTCATGTCAAAGTATTTCTTTTAGTCCTTTTTGACAGTGCTAATAGGGATCATAGAATTGCAGACAAGCAAGATATCATCTACATATAAAAGCACATATATCAAAGACTGTTTAGAAATATGCTAAAAGTAAAGACATGAATCATAGCTACTTCTTGTGAAACCTAATTTCTTAATCACATCATGAAATTTCAGATTCCATTGCCTAGGGGACTGTTTGAGTCCATAGATGGATCTTTTAAGATGGCAAACATGATCAGGAAACTTGGGGTTTATAAACCCCTTAGGTTGTCTCATACAGATGGTTTCATCCAGAGACCCGTGCAATAATGCAGTTTTTATATCCATTTGCTCGAGTTCCCAATCAAACACAGCACACATAGCAAACATTAATCTCATAGTTTTGTATTTAACTACAGGAGAGAAAATGTCGTTATAGTCTATGCCTTCTCTTTGTGAAAACCCTTTTGCAACAAGGCGGGCTTTAAACCTAGGAGGCTCACTAGGGCTTAGACCTTCTTTTAGCTTAAAGACCCATTTAGAGTCAATAAGCCGGGTTTTAGAAGGTCTTGGAACCAATGTCCATGTTTTATTTGTGTACATTGATTCCATTTCTTCCTTCATTGCAGTTAGCCAATCTTTGGCATAACTGCTCTTAATGGCAAATTCATATGAGCTAGGAGTGGTAGGATGCCTAACATGATCAGCAGTTAAGAATACATGTTCCACAATATATGAAGTGTACTTCCTATTAGGTATGACAGTTCTAGGTTCTCTATCCCTAGTTAACTGATAGTCATGCAATGTAGGCAAAGTAGGAACATTTAAAGCATGCAAATCAGAAGGGAATGAGGAGAAAACAGAGGACTCCTTTTGGGAGTCATTAGAACGGCCATTTACATCACCAGGAATAGGGGAGGGAGGAGGAGAAGTAAGAGGAGAAGTAGAAGGAGAAACACCCTGATTTTGTTCTTCATCAGAGTCAGTGTCAGCCTGTGCAGGTGATTCTAACTTGGTTTCTTCTTCTTTATGAGCTTCTTCTACTTCTTTGTGTCCCGCCTGTAATGTGGAAGTTGTAGCTTTCTTAGCTGATCTTGTGATCCTTCTAGTGTCGTGCTCAGAATCTTCACCATCAGAGGAATCATCATCATCAGGGATCAACTCCTTAGTCTGCTAAATGGTACCTGTTAGCTCAGGATAAGTTGTCAGTTCAGATTTGAGAGGGAAGATTTCTTCATTAAATCTCACACTTCTAGTGGTTATAACATTGTATGGGCCAGGTTGCAAGAGAAGCACCCTGTAGCCCTGAACTCCATCAGGATAGCCAAGCAGCAGGCCTTTCAAAGCCCTTGGTTGGAGCTTACCCTCACTTACATGAGGATAAGCTGCACAACCAAATGGTTTCAAATAGGCTAGGCTAGGCTGTTTTCCTGTCCATTTGTATTGAGGAGTATCAAAGTTGATAACACTGGAAGGTGATCTGCTTACAAGATATGCAGCAGTTAACACAGCTTCACCCCATAAAGAATTCTTAAGCCCAGAACTAATCAACATACATCTAACTTTTTCCAATAAAGTTTTATTCATCCTTTCAGCTGTACCATTTTATTGCGGAGTACCTGGAACAGTTAAGTGTCTTCTTATCCCATGTGATTTTGACAGTATTCATTAAATTCAGTGTTACAAAACTCTAATCCATTATCAGTTTTGAAGCATTTAAGTTTGTGGTTAGATTGACTTTCTACCATTACCTTCCACCTCTTAAAGGCATCAAAGGCTTGATCCTTTGACTTTAGAAGACTTACCCAAACCTTCCTTGAGAACTGGTCAATGAAGCTAATAAAATACCTCATACCTCCTGGAGTGGGGACTTGTGAGGGTCCCCATAGGTCAGAATGTACATACTCCAAGGGATTATTAGCA
Organism: Persicaria maculosa; assembly: GCA_963922045.1. NCBI lineage: Eukaryota > Viridiplantae > Streptophyta > Magnoliopsida > Caryophyllales > Polygonaceae > Persicaria > Persicaria maculosa. The sequence continues at coordinate 54,714,133 of OY998253.1, forward strand.
ACATAGGTAGAAACAGGAAATTTAAGCTTGGCAGATTTGCCCAACACACAATGCTCACAGAATTTAATGTCAACAGGTTTCTTAGGCAATAAACCAGATTTATGCAATTTATTTAATCCCTTGTTGCCCATATAACCAAGCTTGTTGTGCCAATTTTTAGTTTCAGAGAGAGTCATGGAATCAGTGCAAGCAGTAACATTGAGCTCAGACATAGAGGAAAGCACATGATATAATCTCTTCTTTCTAACAGCTTTAACAATAACTTTACCATTTTTAGAAATTGTTCTAATGCCATCAGTAGAATTAACATCACATCATATTTCCTCTAATACAGATTCAGACATGAGACTTCTCCTTAAACTTGGGACCCACTTAACATTAGTGAAAATTATAACAATGCCATCATGCATAAGTAATGGAACATCTCCTACTCCTTTTATTTTCAGAGAAGTATGATCACCTAGCATAACATCACCACACACAGATTCATTTAAGTTCTTAAAGAAATGCTTATTGGGTGTGGCATGTATTGTGCAACCTGAATCAAGTATCCATGCATCAGATGTATCAAGAGATGTCAATGCAGAACACATGAACAATTCAGCAAAATAATCACCCATATTTTCAAGCACAGAAGCAGACAATTCAGTGTTGTTCTTTTTAGCCAATTCCTCAGCTCTTTTCTTTTTCCTACACTCCTTGACCCAGTGACCAATGTTACCACAATAGTTACACTTAGAATTAGGGTTAGATTTCTCATATTTCTCATTTTTAGGCTTATCTTTCTTGTTCTTCTTATTATTGCTTTGCTTATTGCCCTTCTTGTCATTTCCTTTAGTGAACAGAACCTCAGGTTTGTCAGCTTTATCATTTTTCAGACCTTTAATCTTGAACACTTTCATGATTTTATTCTTTTCAATGATAGATTCAATTAGCTTATCCTTAGTAAGTTCATCACGACTAAATTGAATGACATCTTTGAAGTTATCAAACTGAGTGGGCAGAGAATTCAGAAGTAAGATAGCCTGGTGAGAATCTTTTATGTCATCATTGCATCTTTCCAGTTCTTGGGTCATCTTTAGAAACTTGTCCAGATTATCATCAAGAGTTAATGCAGTATTCATTTTAAAAGTGAACAGACGACATAGCAGAGAAATCAGGGAGGGCAAGGATTTAGATAGAAAGAGCTCCTCCAAGGCATGCCAGAGGGAGAAAGCGGAAGAGTGTTTTACCACTTGTCGAGCATTGCCATCAATGAGGCGTAGCATTATCTCAGAGTGGGCTTTCATGTCCATCTCGAGCTCATCAGTTGTGGACTGTGTGGTAGAGGATCCTCCTTCGACTTTCTTCAGTTTTTCATCAGTCTTCGGGGGATCCTCATCATTGATGTCAACACCCTTTAGAAAGGTGGTTATCTCAGAGGCTGTGGTTGCAGGCTTCAAGACTGCCTTCCAACAGCCTTCCTTGATGAGAACAACTCTCATCTTGACTTGCCACATGGCGAAGTCAATGACACCATCAAATGGCTTGATTTTCAAAGCGCTATCCATGATGTTTGGTACCTGCAGTGTCAAAGAAATAGGTAAGTATCAAAGTTTCAAGTAAGCGGAAGCAAGAAGAGTGCAACAGTATACAAGACACTCAATAAAACCCTAGAATCACAGGTCTTCGAACGGATCTAGACCAGTGGTATGTCAGACAGGAGAGGAATAGCCCAAGCCTGAGCTTTTTGAAGGACTACCCAATGTCCCACCTCCGATCCCGCTCCCTGAGAACTAAGAATGGCACAGGTCGGTAAGGAAAGGGTTACCCAAGCTCTGATACCACTTTGTAATTCCTAAGCGTTCTCAACCTTTCAGATCGAATGCTAAGAACGGGGTTTGGTAATTGAAAGACACAACAGAAAGTAAACGAGCGACCAACAAGCGGTTTTACGTGGTTCGGCCGGAGCCTACGTCCACGGAGCCTCAACCGGATCGGCTTGAGATCTCAATCCACTAATCAAGAAGCAAGGTTACAGAACAGGTTGTCCTAGATATAAACTAAGGCAAACAAAGACGGAAATACATGATACAAAACGAGTATGCACGAGAGAAGCAAGAACAAAGCAAGTAAAGGAAGAGGACACCCTGGATCTGGAGAACAGAGCCAGATCTTCGTCGGATTCGACCAGAGAAGGGACGCTTCGCCTGAACAGAGGGCAAATGACCTTCTTCTTCTTCCTAGGACTTGGATCTAGAGTCTCGGAACGAGATACGCTATAGATCGGACCACCGTATGCTTCGCCGGAGCCGGGTTGGAGAAACCCTAGCTTTCTCTCTCCGTCGCCTCTTCTCTCTCTCTCTCTAGGGTTTGGATTACCTAAGAAGGCGAAGTGAAGAATGAGGCAACCCTAGCTCCAGCTTCCCTTATATAGGCGAGCTTAAATGAAACGCTCCGTTGCGTGCGTCCAAGAGCTGGAAGCTCTCAAGATCAAGCGAGCTCGGTATAAGTAAGCTGAAGCAGGCCGAGTTGTTGGGCTTGAAAAGCCCAATTACATAAAAGCATACAGAGTATACATATATATAGCATACACTCATATATACTATATACATATGTGAGCATAAGTGTTCACTTACACTTCTAACATATGTTTAGCATATATATATAAGTATATATTATATTTACATGTGTATTTACCTAAGTCTACCTATTAGTCTATAACTAGGACCATCCAATATTCCTATGTACTATATGCTAAAGATTAGAAGAGACATTACAAGTTCCAACCAAACTTTTTACTTTTTCAATAAATTATCCGTGAGCCCTATCCCGGTCTCGTAACTTCATTTTTAATCTATTTCATTTTTTCTACAACTATACAAAATCATTATTATTATCGTTATTATTATTATTATAAGAATGGTAACTAGTTATTACATGAAATTGGATGGGAGCCGGCTAACAAGCTGAGCTCCGCAACCCTTCTAAATGCTAAAGGCAACCCTAGTCAAAACATGACAAGCATCCCTACTATATCCAGGTAGCCCTCTAGCAACTCCACATATCCGCTTGAGAAGTCTTATGGCATCATCCCCTAAGTCACCAATAGTAGAATTAAGGGTATTATTATTATTATTATTATTATTATTATTATTATTATTATTATTATTATTATTATTATTATTATTATTATTATTATTATTATTATTATAATAATAATAATAATAATAATAATAATAATAATAATAATAATAATAATAATAATAATAATAATAATAATAAGAGTTTACAAAAAATTAGTGGGGAGCCGAGAGACAATCTGGGCCCCCACTCCTTTAGCAATAGAAAACCCCACCCTAGTGAAAATATGAGCTGCGTTATGAGCCCCTATATCGTGAGTCTGGGCCAATTTCTGGATCCTCTTTAGAAGGCCTATAGCGTCTGCCTCCAGTTCACCCAATGCAGAAAAAGAAAAGGGTAAGAACCCATAACCAATGGCTTTACACTTATCATGATACTTGACCCGCTTTCGACGAGCCGCCCCAACCACCACCTGTCCTGGAACAAAATCAACCATCCCAGATTGCGTCAAAGGGGATGACCCTGTCAAGTCAACACAAACATCCAACCCTTCATCCCACGCATAAAGAAGCATGTCCGCAGGACGGAGGGGTTTCCCGTCTCCCCCACATAGGCCAATATCAATCTCTTTACCAACTGAGATCCCAGAACGATAACAGACATTCACCAGAGTGTCACGAACAACATTATGACGATGTTTAATCCCAACAATACCAGCACATGACACAGCATGATCTCCAAAAATGTCTCCCTCAAATACTCTGGAGCAAGCAGAACAAGGCTCTGAAATGGAAAACAAAGGGATGCCTAAACGATAGCACAACACACAACGATACGTCTTACCATTCATAGTCTGACCCAGCCCTGAGATGGGGACAGCCCTAAGCCAATCAGTAGCATGGTCTTGATGTTGAGAACTCCACAAAGCCATCTGACGCGGTGATAAGGAAAAGGTATTCTCTGCATATGTCGTAATCTGTGTGAAATATATGTCTGCCAATTTCTTCATGAGTTTGGGGACAGTGATCTCACTTGGTTTATAATAATAATAATAATAATAATAAATTTAGCTCCAACCCCTTTTTTGAATAGTGAAACCAACTCTATGAAATAAGAAATCACCATTATCACACCCTCCCCCGTGACTTTTTGTAACCAATTGAACCCGCTTCATAAAACCAATAGCATCATCTCCTAGTTCTCCAAAAGTAGAGAACGCAAATGCCATGAAGCAAAAGCCCTTAGCAACACAAATATCCGCATACTTCTTCTCCTTTCTTTCAGTGGCCTGAGAGACTGCCTTGCCAGGTACAACCACATCCACACAAGTGTCGTGACCATTGTCCCATCCATAAACCAAAAAATCTCCCGGCCTCAACTCAGCACCGTCTTCATTGGATGAAACCCTACTATACCCAGGTAGCCCTCTAGCAACCCCACATATCCGCTTGAGAAGTCACATGGCCTCATCCCCTAAGTCACCAATAGTAGAAGAGGAAAACAGCAGAAAGTGATATCCCTTGTCTCCACAAACCTTCTCATATTTTTTCCTTTAGTTTTCAGCAGCCACCCTGGCCGCCTTACCCGGGATGAAACCTGAAAGACCAGAATTGCTAAAGATAGAAGTACCCGTGATGTCAACACAAGTGTCTTTGCCCTGGAACCAATTGTAGAACAAAATATCAGCTGGACGAAGCTCACCTCCCCTGTCATCAGGCATACCCGTAGACGCCTCTTTACGCACAGAAATCCCAGCCTTCAAGCACTCATCATATAAAGCATCTCGCACCATATTATGACGGTGCTTAACACCAATTTCAGCAGCACAAACAAGGGCGTGATCCCCCCACGAATCTAAAATGCACTTCTCACAAGCAGGATATTTGGCTCCAGCTTGGAACAACTCAATTCCAAGATGATACTTAATGATAGACCGAAAGGTGGCGGGGTTCATTACCTGACCAAGACCGGGTATAAGGGGCAACCTTTAGCCATTGTTGGGCCACTATTATTATTATTATTATTATTATTATTATTATTATTATTATTATTATCATTATTATTATTATTATTATTATTATTATTATTATTATTATTATTATTATTATTATTATTATTATTATACATTATGTAATATTTATAGGAAAAAATGGATAAACAATGACTTTTTATGGGTAAAAAGTGAAATATGGGTATTTACATCTTTGAATTTTTTTTTTAAAAAAAATATATGCAAAATGGGTGTCTACGGGCAGATAAAAATAAATTACTTTTGAAAATAATTTTTGTTTTTTTTATTAATATTTAATAAAGCGTTTAAATGAATTTTTAAAAACACAAACCCACCATGGCCCACCTCCCCCACCCATGAGCTGGGCTCAACTGCAAGGTAAGTTCCTTTTTTTTTTTTTGATTAGGAAAGAATTCGGGAGAGCGAGCTCTACCCGACAGCATCCTTATGGATGAGGTCTAAAAGACCAAGATTGTTGTGAATATCGACTCCCCGGGCAGAGTGGCAAATGTGTGCAACCTTATCCGCCACTGTATTGCCCAAACGGGGAATATGAAAGAAAGACACTTCTTTCAAAGTCGATAAGAGGCTTTTAACATCTGACATAATCAGTTCGATCTCCCAAGGACATTTCGATGTTTCAAGTAAGTGATTAATAATTATACTAGATTCTCCTTCGATGTGGATTTTATCGATATTGAATTGGATGACATTTTGGATTCCCAGTTTTAGGATGAGGGCTTCCGCTTTTAAGGGGCTTTGTTTCCTCAGTTTACCATAGCATATGCTAATTGGCCTGCCGTCCCAATCCCTGATAACAGCACCTGCCGAGCTTACAGAGTTTGTAAGCGTGGAGCCATCGAAATTTAGTTTGTATGTGCCCATCGGTGGTTTATGCCATTTAGTCTTTACGATCTTATTTTTGTCCTTCGGGTGGTTTGTTTTTTTGTGTATGTGAGGGGGAGACCTCATCTAGACACTCATCAATCTGAGATGTTCTACTCCAAGTGTCCCTACGAGTTTGAACAATGTGAACAAGAGTATCTTTAGGCGGGAAGGGAACTAGTTGAAAAACAAGTTGGTTCCGTGAGTACCACACAAAACACCAAACGAAAGCAAGCTCCGCTTTGGCAGCGGAGGTGAGCTTGTTCCCAATGACTGAAAAGATAGGTCGTATGTCTCGTGAGAGATTAATCATACTGGATATTGTCGATTTTGTGAGAGGATGGAAATTTAGAAGGGAACGCATATACCCACATTCAAACAGCAAGTGAACCTTATCCTCGGCCACATAATTGCACACACTGAATGTGGGAGGCACATGAAACCCCCGCATGGCTAACCTGGAAGCACTTGGGAGACCATTTTGGCAAAGTTTCCAAAGAAAGTTTTTGATCTTCGGCAAAAGTTTTTGATCTTCGGCGGGACATCCAATTTCCATATCCAGGCATTGTCGTCTGAGTGTAGCGATGATTGAGCTGTAATCAATTTGTATGCACTTGAAGTGGTGAACCAACCCTCCCTATCCGGCCATCAGTAAAGACGATCCTAAAAAGGAGACCCATGAAGGGGGATGTCCAAGATTTCTTGCACTATGTTAGCCGGTAGTAGTCACTGACGGTTTCCTCTAAATTACCAATTTGTGGGTAATCATCCCTAGAGCGTAGGGAGTAGGTAGATATCCAGTTATCCGTCCAAAATTTGATTGTCTTCTCATTTTCTACAGACCAAATAAGTCCCGTTTTGAACTTATCAATAAGGGTAGTGAGCTTGAACCATTCCAGAATGGCTCACCGGAAATGACTTGTGGGTAGTACCCATAGGTCTCCGGTACGAACCCCGGAATGGCCACTCTTTATTTACCTATTCAAGGGTAGTGAGCTTGGCCCATTGCTAGGAGGAGTTCCCAGTTTTCTTGTATTCCAGGATGTTAGCAGAGCGTAAGTACTTATATTTAATTAATCTGACCCAAGCATTGTCTTATTTAGCCAGAATTTTCCGTAATAGTTTCATTTGAAGAGCTTCATTCATTTCTTTAGATTTCCTGATCCCTAATTAATCCTCCACACTTTTTTGGTCTACATATCCTATCCCAACTGATAAGAGGCCGGTGTTGAAGATCTTTATTCCAGAAGAATTGCCTATTGATTTGATCGAGTTCCCTGTGAATTGAGGCGGGTAGCATAAAGTTCTGCATTGTGTACAAAGGTTTAGCAGAAAGTTTGGTATTGATTAGGACTGCTCGACCCTGTTGGGATAATGCATTAGCACGCCATTTGCTTAGTTGTTCTTTGGTCTTACCGATAATGTCCTCAAATATGTGTTTGTTAACTCTACCATTAATAATTGGACAACCAAGGCATTTCTCCAAAGAATTTTCACTTGTTATTTCCAAACAATTTCTAAGCTCCGAAATCCTCTAGTTAGGAATACCTTTAGTGGCTTGGAAGCTTGATTTATGGTCATTAATTTTTTGTCCTGAAACTTTACAATAAGTGTCAATTATGGACTTGACTTTTAGTCCTGCATCAACACTGCCTTTAGTGAAAATGATAATGTCGTCAACCAAGGACAGAAAAGGAACCCTAGAGCCGTTTCTTCCAAATGTAAATCCAATTGGACTATGATCCAGATTTGTTTCTACTGATAGTGTTCGGGCTCCCAAAATGAATAGAAAAGGAGATAGGGGATCCCCGTGACGAAGATCATGAGTGGGGAGGAACATATTTGTAGGTCCATTATTAACTAGGACTGAGAACGAGACGGTTGTAACACACTCCATGACCCAAGAGATGAATGTATGATGGAATCCAATTTTTTCTAGGATCTTTCTCGTGAAGTTTCAATCAACCCTGTCACATGTTTTCTCCATATCTAACTTTATTGCCAGCCAACCTTCATGCCCCGAGCGCGACCGGAAGGAGTGGAAGATTTCGTGTGCAATAAGCACATTATCTTGAATGGCTCTGTCTAACACAAAAGCTCCCCTGTAAAAGATGAATTAATTTTCCGATAATTTTTTTATTCATTCTGTCAGAATTTTAGATATGATTTTATATAAATTTGAGCATAAACTGATTGGACGGCAGTGGCTAGTAGTGTTAGGGTTGTCTCTCTTTGGCAGACGTGATATAAACGTGTGGTTAATTTGTTTTAGCATCTTCCCGGAATGGAAGAAACCCTTGACAACTTTAATGATGGACACACCAACAATATCCCATTAGTTCTTATAGAATTCAAAGGTAAATCCATTAGAACCAGGAGATTTATTCTTACCCAGGCTAAAAACAGCCGATTTTATTTCGTAAATAGAAGGGTGTCGAATAAGAAATTCATTTTCCTCGGTACTGATCGAAGGATGAATTAGATTCACCATTTCATTTAAAAGTCTGTCATTTATAGGCTCATTTCTGAATCTTTTCTCAAAATCGCTTTTTATTTCATTTCTTAAATTCTTCTCTCCCATTATTAGTGTTCCTGTCGTGGTGGTAATGTTACGAATTTGTTTTCTATGTCTTTTACCCAAAACAACACGAGGAAAATACGCAGTGTTAGAGTCAGAAAGCTTGAGATGTTTTGTTTTTGCCCTTTGATTCTAGAAGGTTTTTTCAAAAAGGAGAAGCTTTTTTTTTCTTATGAGTCAATTTTCTTTGCTAGTGATTCTGTGTGTGTTATTTCCATCTACGGTAGACTGAATAGCTAGTAGTTCATTCTTTACTTCCTTCAACTGCCGAAAGATGTTACCGAAGGTGTGCCTATTCCATTCTTTTGCTTTCTTTTTTAGAATTTTTTGTTTAAAGATAAGCTGAAACATAAAGGATCTAGAGCAGGAAGCTCGCCAGGATTGTTTGACAATGTTACGAAAATCCTTGCGTTAAAGCCATGCATTCTCAAACATGAAAGGAGGCGCTTTGAAGATAGAACCATTGTCGAGAGTAAATGATACGGAGCAGTTATCTGATGATGAGAAAGCCCCAGTTTTTCATGGATATTGTACTCTCCGTTCAGAGTCTTTCTCCATGTGAAGGAATTCCTGAAAGTAGGGACATCCATAAGAGAGCAACCGTTTTTGAATTGTAGGAGTCTTGTGAACCGAGAGGAACGAGAATCAGCGCCTCCCGCCTTGTCCTCGCTACATAAGATTTCATTTAAGTCACCTAACACAATGCAAGGGAGGCTCGAGTTCATTACAATTGAAGTTAGTGATCCCTAGAAAGAGTCCTTCTCCTGAGGGACAGGAGGGGCGTATACAAATAGAAGGAGAGATTTAAAACTGTCATTTATATTCTCATAACATAGCCCTATAATTCGAGGTAAATGGAATTCAACCGAAATAATTTCATTTGATAACTTGTGGGATTTCCATAATATACCTAGCCCACCCAATCGCCCAGACGTAGGTGACCAGATAGCCTCGTCGAAACCCGCGTATTTCCAAAGTTTGACGTCCAGAATGGATTTCGATTTTGTTTCTGCTAGTGCGATTAGTTGGATATGCTCATTTTTATATAGGGTATTGATTTCAGCCCAAAAAGTTGTTTTTTCTATTCCTCTACAATTCCAATAGCAGATCTTCATGTATAACCCTAAGAGATATAAGGACAGAATTTAAGGGTCCTCATCTCGGGAAGCCTTTGTGCTAATAATCTGTTATGGGATACTAATTTGAGTATGATCCGGTTTTCCAAAAGTGCATTACGATTACCTTGACCTCTAAATTGCCCGATAAAATTAACATTTCCTTTGAAACATGACCACCCATCCAAAGTCAATCTCAAACGAAGCCAACTGAAGATAAGAAGGCCTGGTAAAGGGGCCGACTGTAGGCCTTTTTTTAGCAGCATCAAGAATCGATTTATATTACAAGGGGGAGCTACAAGATTAAACTACACAACCCAGTACTTATAACCAGCCTTGGAAGGCTTAATCCAAACCTGAATTACGTTACTAAGCATTGCAAAAGGTGAAAGAGCTGCTGATGAAAATTGTTTATGGCCCTTAAAAGGGATTTGATCAAGTAGGTATATGCTTAACATAGTTTTGAGTACCATACGGATAGAGGATGCAAATGGAGAAGGATGGTAAACTGAGCTGAAACCAAACATGTCAATCTTCTCACCAAAGGGAGATTAATACCCACAGAAAGAAAATCTCAATAAGAGTTGACGGGCCCTTGCGGTATTTGAGGAGTGGGAGGACACTATCCTCTACCACCATTTTTTCTTTGCCTTTCCATGACGAGCAACTACCGGGAACGGAGGTAATAGGATCACATTCACCAGGCTGCACACAAACAAATAACTTGAGATATGAACCATGAAGAGCAATAGTAGATGAATAAGACAATTCAACGAGACTTGATTTAAAGAATTTATTTAGTTCCCTTTGAGAAAGTTTCACTAGCAGTGTAACAAACCTAATAATCAACTGCACAACCTCAAACTTTGGCATGTGAAAAAGGATTTGTGGAGCAGAAGGAATTGGCAACTAACAGGCTGCAATTAACGGAGTCCAATTGATGAACTTTAGTATCCGGAATGCAAGTTGAGCTTGAAGATTGTACGAACAACCCACAAAGGGGCAGTAGTTAAGAGCTATGGGTGCTTGCCACTGCCTAGGCGCACCAGTAAAGCCAAAGGGGGCCTTCGATTGTATAAGGTTCCTTTGAAACAACTGATGACTAAGAAAGCTCATCAGCTGCAGTTTGTTGTTCGTAAAGGGGGTTGTAGAAGTGTTTGTTGTGAATTTTAATACCCAAAAATAAATTATATTACTCCAAAAGTTACATCTTACGTAGGGAATTGCAGAAATAATACATGGCAAAGCAAATACCATCCATCTTGTTCCACACATGCATTTCCAAGTAATTGCATATATAGCATTGTTTCCTGCCCTTTCGGGGTTTGTTTGTTAGAGGCACACAACCATCCATTGAATGATTTTGATCGTTGTTTCCACCAGAAGTGGTGTCCATGCCATAAAAAACGCACAACTCAGAAAAAGGGATTAGAAAGAGAATAGAGTTAAAGATAAAAAGCATACCAACTTTACAAACGTGTTTCTTCCCCATCATGTGCCCAACAATGAAATTTAATAGATTATCAAAACATAACGATGTTTTAACAATCAATGACACCCAAGTAGTGATTTCCATGAATCTAAACAACCTAGACTCCAGTTTTACATCATAAGGGGTATGTTCCTGGTTCGCAAGAGTTTTGACCAAGAACTAAAGGAATATAACACATAATTTTATCCAAACGGCATCAGCCCAAGCAGTGCTTAGCATTTCAGTTGAAGCTTCCAAGGAAAGCATTTCGTCATCAATTTGCACAGAACCCTTTCGAGAAATAGCCACATCCAAGGCCAAGTTCAGAGTAGCAAAACCAAATTCAATGAGAATCAATTCTTCAATTAAACTGAGGAAAGAAACCATAAGAGCCCCAATAACCTCAGATTTTTCAAGGCCCGAAATTCAGGGGTAGGGGATGAAGAGGCATAAGCCTCTAGCATCAGGTTTTCCAACCACCGAAAGGCAGTGAGTTTCCTGGACTCGACAGAGCAGTTAGATAAGACCAAGTTAGAGATGATGTAGATTAACCTGTACAAGGGCGATAGAGCCACCAATGTGGAGATGGGAGAAGACAACCCCACTAGTACAAGACACTCGGAGTCGGGAAGATGACAGACCACCCACCCACACACACCGGACAAGGAGAGGACCACCACAGAGCTCATCACTACACGGAGCCAGCGAACAGAAATGACGACTTCGAACCCCCACAGTACCGTGACCGGACATGCACAACACCACCCCCATTGACATGCAAGCTTCTTCCTTTTTTTGAAGTTTTTCATCACCCTCTCTTCACCTCGACACAAGAACCCAAACAGTAGAGGGAACATCATCAACATTGGTGAGCCATCAGCCCATCGCAATCCTGGTAAACCCAGATTAACAGTCTCCATAGCCATCGAAAGTAAGCACACGGAGATGACAAACCCAAAATCGACAACAGAGCCCGACCCAAGCGGAATGCAAACCACGAGCAAAGTGTGACGGGGACCAGTAGAAGGCTGGGGAAGGTAAAGAACATCGATAGGTATGCTGATTAGGCAGAGAAACGACCCGAGATTGGGGAGGATGACTGAGAAATTGAATGAATTAGGGATTGAGATCGGAGTGTTGAAGACAAATTGGGGGCGTGTGAGCTCGCGCGTACTTCTGGCTCAGGAAAGGGGTTTTCATTCCTTGCAAGGTAAGTTCTTGTTGGGCTCATGGCCAACTCACCTTTTTTCTTTTTTTTCCTTTTCATTTTTGGCTTAGGTGGATTATTGGTTAGCCCTTGGACTCACCAATAATTTTACTCATGTAAAGGGCTTTCTTGATTGAGCTTATTAATTTTTACCGATCGATATAGGGGCATGTTATCGGGACGACGTTTTTATATTCAAAGGGATGGTTTCGTTATCAATTCTCGGCGTCAGCACCAATTTCACTGCCACCTACTCCCGGAGTCGACACCAATTGCCCTACCGCCACTGAATCCTAGAGTCAACATATATCTGCTTGCAAATTACCTATAATATTCTCCTGAAAGATGCCCTGCATGACGTCCAATCAGTCCCTCCATCGGCACTCACACCCGGAGTCGGTAGTTCATGTCACCCAGTGTGCACAGGATTCCCCTGCAAAAGCTGTGAAGATTCCCTATAAACTTCATCGATATCGACATACGGTGTCGATGAAAAACCCTCCCTTTGGCCTATAAATACTTCAGACTCTCAGCCGCAACCTTCACAAATATTCCTCCCACAAACCTTCCCTCTATAAGTCAAAGTCAGTAGTGTAGCATCGTCGAGAAGTTCCGAACATGCCAAATTGGAGATTCCCGTGTGTTTTGCGACTCCTAGGTGGTTCTAATGACGGAGATGATGATGAGAGGAGAAGATTGGACCCTCGTGTTCAAGCAACTGCCGCTGTAAGTTAAAATTTTGTATTTGTTGAAAATGTAGATGATGAATTTTTATGAATGAAATTTATGTTGAAATTATAAAATTTGTAGTTGAAGATCGAAATTATGGATTAGAAATGTCAAGCTTGAAGTTTATAGAATGAAATTTATGTTGACATTAGAGATTTTGTAGTTGAAGATGGAAATTAGGGATTAGAAAGGAGAAGGTTGAAATTTCATTAATGAAATTAAAGTTCAAATTAGAGATTTAATAGTGGAAGATGGAAACTAGGGATTAGAAATGTCGATGTTGATATTTCTTGCATGAACTTTATATTAAAATTAGAGATCTTGTACTCGGGAAAGTACATATTAAAGTTAGAAATGTGTAGGTGATGTGCGCCTATTTTACCATGTTTTGTACTCACATTTGTTCCGATTTCTGTTTATGTTTTATGCCTTCGGGTTGGGAAATTAGAGAATTTGTGTAGTTGGTGTTTCATTACAAAGTATAGAGGTCTACACAAGTTTTGGTTTAATTTCGCAAGAATTGGAGACATTTCGGAGCAATTTGGAGAAGAAGGAACCGAGATGGAATGTCCCTCGATGTCTAGTGAAGAACACTTGACATCTACTAGAGTGAAGCAGAATTGGAGACATTTCGGAGCAATTTGGAGTGAAGCAGAATTTGATGTCGAGTGAAACCCTAGTGGTCCGAGACGCGTTTGTGAGGAATCCGACTTGAAGGAGAATTGCTTACACATGAAGACAAGATCTTTTAATCTCTTTAGATACTTCTATCCTGATGGGTTAAACTCCATTTACCCTGGGGAAATTTTATTTATTTATGTTATTTTAATTAGGAAGTTTTATCTTTTGTAATTAGGATATAGATTTCTTTCCTTGGCTAGCAAGGATTGATCTACTGTAAGTAAAGGCATTAGGCCTAGGTTTTAAATCATCCAGTTCGACAAGTAATTGTGCAACCTAGAGTTAGCGAGAAAGAGGAGGCCAAGTGGAGAGAGAGAGAGAGAGAGAGAGAGAGTTTGGAAGCATTCGGTTGTAATCTTTCGACGATTTCAATTCAAGTTTGTTTCTTTATGTCAACGATGATGATTTCTATGATGAGGCATGAGTAGTCATCCCACTTCTAGGGTCGGGGTGAGCCTGACGATAGACATGTAAGTATGCTTGAATTTATGAGCTTTATATGATTTTCATCTATCAATTTATGTGCTTAATCCACTGCGAGAGTTGTGGACAATTCCATACTTATGATATTGAAGGGAAAATGGATTTATTGTAAATTTGGATAGTAATTAGGTTTTGCTTACGAGATTCGGTTAAACCTAACTATGAAAAGGATAGAAACAACTAGGATTTTATGCGAGAGCCTCTATATTCCTATTTGTTTATGATGAGAGTTGTCCATTCGATGGAAAGCATGTATCTTTCATGATTTAAGTATGTATCTTGCATGGTTATCTCCACATACATTCTAGGTTGCAAAGGATCATGGGGGACAACGAGACTCTAGCTCATCAGGTTAAGAGGCTTAGGCAACAACTCTGTTATGGAAGGAATTAACTCTAAAATAAATATAAATATAAATCTCAAATCGATTTTCGATGTCCACGCAAATAAATTACAAGAAACTCTCCCACTATAGTGGTAGGGAATCAGGATCGAATCCACGAGGAAGTGTGTTAGCGCTCGCCTAATCAGTTTCCAAATCAGCCCCTGACGTAGACCAGAAGTTGACTCGACGTCGACCAGAATAGTCCATCTCCTCTGCAAATCTGCACAACAGAAAACAAGCAACTCGACGTCGAGTGAGGATCACTCGATGTTGAGTCTGTAGACTCGATGTCGAGTGGTCTTGTGCAGAAAAACGTAACCTTGTAGAAAATAAAAGTCGGAAAAGAAAGTCTGAAGAATATAAGGATGAATAAGAAGATAGATGAACGGAAAGATCGCAAATTTGTGGCAAATATCAATAAACTAAGAACTTCCAAAGTCGAGGATTCATGCCACAACGATAACCATAGAAGACTTATGCCAAATTTCTGAAAGATTATCAAATAACCTTTGTTATTAACAATTAGGTGTATAGAGGCTCTCACATAAACCCTAATTGTTACTACCCTTTTTGATAATTAATCCAAATTCATATTAAGATCACTTTCGTTTCAATAATACAAATAAGAATTTACCTGCCACTGTCGTAGAAGAATTATGCAAATAGGGATATAAGATGAAATCGCAATAAAGATCTACCTTTGAGCATAAACTTACATGGCTACCGTCGGTCTCACCCCAACTCTAGAAGTAGGGTGACTACTCGTGCCTTTTCATCATAACAAACATCATAATCATAAAGGAAATAAATTGAATTAAACTAAAATCGAAAGAGTACAAACCGAACAAAGATACAATTGCTTTCGCCTTCCAACTCCACTCGACCTTCTCTCTCTCTCTCTCTCTCTCTCTCTCTCTCTCTCTCTCTCTCTCTCTCTCTCTCTCTACTCTTTAAATTGGCTAACTAGTTGTGTCTTGGAATGTATAATAACTCAGCCCATAGGGCTTTATTTATAGGCTTTAATCCCTGCTAGTCAAGGAAGGAACAATTCTATCTTCTAGCTAATTTCTATCTATCTCTATCTAAGGATAAAAGTTTCATAATTAAATAAATAAAAATAACTAAATTCCCCTTGGTAAATATAGAATTTACCCAAGAGGATAGATGATCTTCAGAGTGATAAAATATCCTTTCCTTCGTGGCCAAGTAAAGCTTTCTCGGATTAGGGCTCGGATTGGGTCGTCGGATAGTTTATGTGATCCACTCGACTTCGAGTCAGACGACTCGACATCGACTCCTTTCTTATGTCTCGATGTGTCGTGCACTCATCGTCGGCTCCTAGCTCACTCGACATCGAGTCATCAGGTGGGGGTCGAGTGCTCTTTCACTCAATGTGGGGTCAGGGTGTGTGTGTCGAGTGCTCTGCTTTATTTGGCTCGATATATGCATTCCTTTACTCGACGTCGAGTCAGTCAGTCGATGTTGAGTGACTCATCAGTAGACGTCGAGTGCTTTGACAACTTCTTTTCCTCTTCTCCGAATTGCTCTGAAAATGTCTCGATTTTTGCGAAATTAAACAAGAACTTGTGTAGTTCTCTATATATGACGAATAAGTATAAAGTACACATATTATGTACTATTCTAACCCAGAAATATAAAATGTGCGCAGGACTCGATATAGATGTAAGCGAAAAACATGGCAAATTGAGCGCACATCAAAATTAAAGCTGCAAATGCACGGGGCGACCGAGAGAAACAAGCACGGAGGCAGTTTGAGGTGCAAGTCAACCAATATCCTTAGACGGCCAAGCAATACATGCACCCGATGGGCAAAATTAAAACTTCTTTCCTTTCTGAGATAAAAAGACATACTTTTGAAGGAAGAACTAACGAGTGTCCTCTTACGCATATTACTACATTTGTTGACTTGTGTGAGACTATTGCCGATGGGCAAAATTTAGAATATGTCAAGCTAAAATCTTTTCGCTGGTCTCTTGCAGGGAAGGCATTGCAATGGCTTAAGGGCTTGACTCTACACTCACTCACTACATGAACGGAGGTTAAGGATGCGTTCCTTAACAAGTTCTTTCCTCATTCCAAGATAGCGATGTTGCGGCAGAAGATCACGACTTTTAAGAAAAAGCTTGGAGAGATGCTGGCACAGGCATGTGAGTGGTTCAAGGAGCTACACTCAGCTCTATGGCATCAATTCTGGACTTGGAGAGATCCACATCTGGAGAAAGAACATGGAGACCCAAATGGGTCAATTGGCTGCACAAACTCCAAGACTGTCTGGATCCCTCCCTGGGCAACCTGAGCCCAATACTAATGGGCAACAAGATGGTCATATCGTTGTTGCACACTTAAGGAGTGGGCATCAACTAAACACGCTCGAACATAAGCCGAAGGATCAGGGGACTGGAATTCCAGTCGACATCGAGCAGCATCCAGTCGATGTCGACTCAATACCACTTGACGTCGAGTCAACTACAGTAGACGTCGAGTCACCTCAGCAACCATCCCAGAAATCTACTGATGCACTCGATGTCGACTCACCCCTGGTCGATGTCGACTCACCCAATTCAACTCCAGCAGATGCGAAGAGGAAGAAAACACTGCCTTACCAATCCAAATCTTTGAAAGACCCCGCCGACAAGAAATTTTAGTGTTTTGTGAAGATGCTTCAAGGGATTAATGTCACCATACCCTTCACAAAAGCTCTTCATGAGATGCCATCATATGTGAGGTTTCTTAAGGACATCTTAAGCAAAAAGTGATCAATGGCTGAGATCGCAGAGGAGTGTGAAGGTTCGATAATATAAGAACAATGTAATAAGAAATACTCTAGAAGGGGGGTTGAATAGAGTATGCCCGTTTTTCGCAGAATGTCTCAAGACTTTTGGGGCTTGTACCAAAACCTTTGAGATTGACCTGAATCACAAAGTTAAACAATTCGAACCAAGTGCGGAAATAAGGTAAAGCAAATAAGTAAAGAACACGAGTAATTGTTTACGAGGTTCAGCACAACTTGGCCTACGTCCCCGCCTAGGGTTCTTCCACAACCCTAGGATTCAAAGGCTTTATTGATTGCTTAGCTTAGGATCCTAATAGCTCACCGAGAAGCCTCTCTCATATACAATTGCAATCTAGTCAACTCACGTTCCCTTGGAGTCCTAGACCAATCTAGAAGAGCCCCACCTCTCTCAGCTATCTAGTACAATCCTCTAACTCTCGCAAATCAATAGCCTAGTGCAACTTCCCGAGTTATAAACTCTCGAGTAACACTTGAAATGAATATATCCTATAAGCTCACAGTGACTCTCAAAGGCTTTGAAATAGACAACAAACTCTTGAGCGCTTAGCAGAGAGACACTTGGAAGACAGATCGCTTGAATGAATGAAACTCGTGTAGCACTTGTATATTCTGTCTTCTCCTTCCTTTCCTTTATAAAAGAGAGCATGGAGCGTGAGGATCTTCACCACCAGATCTCCAACGGCTCCTTCGAATCAGTTTGATCTTCAATCTTCTATATATGGACACTTCGAACGCCATGATCTATTTTGAACTGATCTCCTCAATGTATTAAGGAAGGATATAATCTCGAATATACTTCCTGAAATGGTTAGGCATACATATATATATAATATAATGGAAGTATATAATAAGATAAAATAATATACGAATAATTAAGATAGATTTTGTATTTCATCAACTGTTAATGCTCCAAGGCCTTTGACACAAATATCCTGTCAAAGCCTTTGAAACATCTATTCCGATTTTCATCAAGGGAGGGAGTTATCAATCTCCCCCTTGATGAAAGACAAAACCTGTGCATCCCTGCAACTTAGTCAAAAATAGATAATACAATGGAATTCGGACTAAGTACCTGCAAGGGTTAGACAAATGTTGGATCAAAAAATTTTAAAGTAAGAAAACATCCAACCGAAAACCATAAATGAGAAACCAAGGTCTTCCAAGACCTTCAAGCAGAGGTTTTCAAAGTCTAAGCACCACAGATCATCTCCCCCTTTTTGTCTTTCAACAAAGGGCGGAGGTAAAAACAGTCACCAAAAAGTCACCAAAAGTTTTGAAAACGTTTCTAACAAACCAGCAATGTATCAAATTTCAGGGGTGGGATAGGGTGGGTTAAGGTTTAGGCTTAGTCATCCGGAGCATCATCAGTGAGCCTCGTCCACAGTCCTTCCAGCATCTTTGAAATCCCGCTCATCTCCGTCATGATCTCCTTTTGCAGCTCCTTAATATCCAGGCGAACTTCCTCCAAGCCCAACTCTAGGTTGTCCATGCGTTTATCGAAAGCTGGAGCAGTGGGAAAGGCTTTTGAAGGAGTGGCAAGACTCAAGGTCCCTTGGGGAGACCGAGTGATGCCAATCTTTTCAAGGCCTTTAGAGTCGAACTTACCCGTATGACGCAGCTGTTCTTCATTTTTGACATCAATTCCAGAAGCTTTGAAGATGGGTGTCAAAAGGGTAGCAAAGGGGAGGGGAGAGCCTTTTCTAGCTTTTCTGGCATGAGCCATGGTTCCAAGGATAGTGTTGGTCAGATCAAGATCAAGGCCATTTAGGATGCGGTAGAGCAGAACCATAGCATTGTCAGTAAGGAGTGAGCCAGAGTTAAGACGGGGTAAGAGGCATCGAACAATGATGTTAAAAATTATTTTCGCCTCAAGGGTTAGGGATGAGTGGGTAAGTTGCTTTGAGGTGCTGTTGGATGCTTCGGGTAGGAGATATTTGGCTCGGGCAAGGATGATGCAATTCTCTTTTGAGGGGTGTACATCAGCGGGTGGAACTGGGGTAGGTAGGCCAAGGAAATCTGCAAAGCCATTGGAGTTGAGAGAGATTCTAACCCCTTTGACTACAGACTCCAAAGACCAACAATCGGTGTCGTTTTTGGCTTTTAGGTTAATGTAGAAAAGTCGGGTAAGTTGGGGGTAGTAGACAGTCTCAAGGTTAAGAAGGGTCCAGGCTGGGGATTTTTTGAGGAGCTCAATGCAGGGTAACTTCAAAGCTTCAAAGAACTCAAAATCTAAAAAATCCGAACAGCTAACCTTACGAGTTCTAAACTCGTCTACCCACTTACCAGCAGTCTCAGCATCTTGAAACCAAGAGGAGGGCAATGATTGATTTACCTGGATATAGGCCGGGGGGTCTGCGTTCTTTCTGCGCGCAACTGTTGGGGCAGCTCTCTTGACAGGCGCTACAAGACTCTTGACAGTGCCCTTCCTGGTACGCTTGGGGGATGGAGGCTTGACAGGAGCAGGGGCTTTCCGCTTCTTCGGAGACGGGGGAGGAGGAGGAGAAGGAGAGGGAGATTCTTCCTCCTCTTCCTCAGACCCCGAGTCCTCACCAGACCCCGCTTCATCACCTTCAGGTTCCTCGTCCTCTCCAGATCCCTCTTGCTCTTCTTCTTCTTCTTCCTCAGGCTCCTCCTCGGATGGAACCTCCTCGGCTTCGGCTTCCTTCCGAATCCGCTCAGCTTCTTCCTCGGCCAGTTTCTTAGCAAGTTCGGCCTCCTCATCGGCCTTTTTCTTCCTTAAGGCCTCCTCCTCGGCTTCCTTGGCAGCATCTCTTTCCAGAAGGGCGTCGAGATCTTCTTCCTCCTCTTCCTCGTCCACTTCCTCAGCCAAAATCTTTCTCTTTCCTTTCTGTTTAGCACTGATCGGCTTCTTCGCAGAGCGCTTTTGAGAGCCTTTGGGAACAATGGCCGAGCTCTCAACAATGTTGCTCTGGACGACGGTTGGGATAATAGCTTGAGGAGCGGGTTCAGGTGTGGGAGAGGTAGCAGTGGCCTGACGTCCCTTGGGGGTGGCGCCAAGTCTTTTGGGTGTGACAGTTTTCTTGGTTTTGGGTGCCATGGAGGAAATCGGTTAGGGTTTCTTGAGAGGCGATTGAGAGGTTGAAGATGAAGAAGTGGAAAGGGTTTGGAAAAGTCTGAGTGTGGGTTGTAATCGGGTACAGTATTGGGTTTAAGTAGAGGGAGTGATGGGACGGATTTAGGGTTCCAAGGAAAGAAATCATTACATTGCCAATTTGAAAGGTTTTCAAATTCAAATTCAAATTTTCCCTTAAAAATCGGACTGAAAATCTGAGAGATTTAGTTCCAAAAATAAAAAAAATCTTAACGGTTAAGGAAAACACAGAAATAGGCAATTTTGAAATTTAATAAAAATATAATTGATTAAATATCTAAAAAGATATTAACCAAAAATATATGATCCGATATATGTACTCCACCATTTAGTTCACACACCTTGACTTAGTTTTCAAGGGTCTTGACACTAAGTAGAATTTATCTTTCGTAAAGGGAAAGCTCCCCCTACGAAAGTGCATCCTTGTTAAGCATCCCAATCTCTCGTCTTATGAAGGTGAACCTGTCCTCTGCCAAAGGCTTAGTAAAAATGTCAGCCCATTGATAATCAGTAGAAATAAAAGATATGGACACATCACCTTTTTCAACATGATCTCTAATGAAATGATGCCTTACATCAATATGCTTGGTCCTTGAATGCTGAACAGGATTCTTAGTGATGGATATGGCACTTGTATTGTCACACTTAATTGGGATACCTTTGAGGTTGATGCCAAGATCTCGCATTTGTTGAGCTATCCAAAGGATTTGGGAGCAACAGGCTCCAGCTGCAATGTATTCGGCTTCTGCAGTGGATAGAGCAACTGAATTTTGCTTCTTTGAGTTCCAACTGATCAAAGATGCTCCTAAGAATTGGCAACATCCTGATGTGCTCTTCCTATCCACCTTGTAGCCTGCAAAATCTGCATCAGAATATCCAATTAAAGTGAAATCCTTTTGCTTTGGGTACCATAGTCCAAGTTCCTTAGTGCCATTGAGATATCGAAAGATTCTCTTCACAGCCACGAGGTGAGATTCTTTAGGATCAGCTTGAAACCTAGCACACATGCAAACACTAAACATGATGTCAGGTCTACTAGCCGTGAGATATAATAAAGATCCAATCATTCCTCGATACTCCTTTTGATTGACACTTGTTCCAGTCTTGTCTTGATCTAGAGACAATGTTGAGCTCATGGGAGTCTTGGCTGCTTTGGATTGATCCATATTGAACTTCTTCAAGAGATCCTTAGTGTACTTGCTTTGGTTGACAAAGATCCCTTTCTTGGATTGATGAACTTGTAATCCCAAAAAGAAGTTGAGTTCACCCATCAAGCTCATCTCAAATTCACTGCACATGATGTCAGAAAATTCCTTGCACAAAGATGTGTTAGTAGCACCAAATAATATATCATCAACATAAATTTGAATAACCAAAATGTCCCTTCCTTTGGTCTTGATAAAAAGAGTCCTGTCGATCAACCCCCTTTTAAAATCATTTTCTAAAAGATATTTTGACAAGCGCTCATACCAAGCTCTTGGGGCTTGTTTCAAACCATAAAGCGCTTTGTCAAGTTTATAAACATGATTGGGAAATTCTGAGCTTTCAAAACCTGGGGGTTGAGCCACATAAACTTCTTCCTCTAGGAAACCATTAAGAAAAGCACACTTGACATCCATTTGATATAACTTTATGCTCATAAAAGATGCAAATGCTAATAAAATGCGAATGGCTTCAAGCCTGGCTACGGGAGCAAAGGTCTCCTCGTAGTCAATACCTTCCTCTTGATTGTAGCCTTGAGCAACAAGCCTTGCCTTGTTCCTCACAACCTTACCATTCTCATCTAGCTTGTTTCGAAACACCCATCGAGTGCCAATGACTGATTGATGCTTTGGCCTAGGCTTCAAGGTCCAGACTTTGTTCCTTTCAAATTCATTAAGCTCACTTTGCATAGCAATGATCCAGTCTGGCTCCTGTAGTGCCTCATCTACCTTTTTTGGCTCAATAAGAGAAACAAACGCGTGAAAAGCACAAAGATCTTTAAGTTTAGAACGAGTTTGAACACTAGAAGTAGGGTGAGAGATGATATCCTTTAATGAGTGTGATGAGGAGTATTTGAATTTCCTTTTGCTAGTCTCAGCTCCTTGATTCGTCACACTGGTAGGATTGGCTTGTAGTACATCTGTCTCCGTGGTCCTGTTAGGTTCAGTTACAGCAGTTTCTGACGTCTCAACACTGTTGGATTGGACACCAAGGGCTTTGGACGAATCTTCAACACCTTGGGCCAATTCTTCAGTGTTAAGAATCGGTTCCTGCATGTTCCTCTTCTCTGTGTTTTTGGTAGTAGCAACATCACCTTCCTCGTTCTCTTCATGGATGTTAAGATCTATATCTGCAACACTTTCACTCAAAGCACCGTCATTGCATTCATATAAAATAACATGTATACTTTCTTCAACAACCTGGGTCCTTTTATTGAAGATTCTATAAGCTTTGCTACTCGTGGAATAGCCAAGAAATATACCTTCATCACTACGCGCATCAAATTTCCCAAGGTTATCTTTTCCATTGTTATGAACAAAACAAGTACAGCCAAAGGGTTTAAAATAAGATATAAGTGGTTTGCGGCCTTTGAAAAGTTTATAAGGAGTTTTCTTTAAGATAGAACGAATAAGACAACGATTCAAAATATAGTTAGCTGTGTTAACAGCTTCAGCCCAATAGGTTTTAGGTAATGCATTTTCTAAAAGCATAGTCCTGGCCATATCCTCTAAGGTGCGGTTCTTGCGTTCCACAACCCCGTTTTGTTGAGGTGTCCTAGGAGCAGAAAAGTTATGGGAGATGCCATATTTAGCACAAAACAAATCAAATTGAAGTTGATCAAACTCCCTACCATGATCACTCCGAATAGACACTATGGGCTCATTTCTTAAAGTTTGCAACTCCTTACAAAGTTTTGAAAACTCAAATAAGGCCTCTGATTTTTCTTTCAAAAATGCAACCCAAGTATATCTTGAAAAATCATCGACAACAACTAGCATGTACTTTTTACCATTGGGAGATTTGACTCGCATAGGACCACATAAATCAATATGTAAAAGTTCAAGGGGTCTAGAAGAACTTACAACCTTTTTGGGTTTGAAAGAGCTACGTGTTTGTTTACCTCGTGTGCATGCATTGCACATGTCAATACCTTTGAAGTCCATCTCAGGTAGCCCTCTTACAAGCCCTTTAGACACAAGCTTCTGTAGTGTATGTGGACTCACATGACCGAGTCTCCTGTGCCAAAGCTTTGGATCGTCCGTCAAAGCCTTTAGACAAGTTAAGCTTCCTTGTGCCACTTGATCAGCATTTACGGCGTATATATTGTTGTAACGGTATGCAGTCAATATAACTTCACCTGTATCATCTCTGCACACTATACATCTTTTCTTGTTAAATCTGACATTGTTACCACTATCACATAATTGAGAGACACTAAGCAGATTATACTTTAAACCATTAACAAGATAGACATTTTTAATACTATGGCTGGAATCACTTCCAACACTACCAATACCAACGATGTCGCATTTTCCTTTGTCACCAAGAGTGATTGTTCCCGTGGATTGCTCCTTTAGATCATGAAAGAGAGAACTCTTCCCACTCATATGCCTCGAGCATCCACTATCAATAATCCATTTGTGTTCTTTCACCTTGGTGATCTCCTGCAAAACAAACATCAACCTTTGTTGCTAGACCAATAAGCAAATTTGGATCCATTGTTGGGGTAAACCATATTTGGTAAAATAGTGCCTTTTGGGACCCAAACTTGTGTTATCCGTTCTTTTCTCAAATGAACAGGAAATGTATTACGAATAATGTATGGATCCTTTCTCCTATAAGGGCAGGTCTCTTTTACATGTCCCTTTCTAGCACAATGGTGACATATAGGAGAGGTTCTGCTTCCTTTTGCCTTTACAAAAATGGTAATGTGTTGCTTCTTTAAAAACTTTGGATTGTAACCAATACCACTTTTGTTTAGAGAGCTTTGTTGCTCACCCAACATCTTATCAAGAGTGCCTTTGGATTTGGTAAAACTTATGAGGGCTGTCTGTTGGTGTAGAATCTTATTATTCAGGGAGATCTTCTCGTTCTCTAAGTCATGATGCTCATTTCTTAGAGAGGAGAGATCTTGCTTGAGTTCAGATTTCTCCGAGTCAAGCGTCTTGACTTTAATGTCAAGACCTGAATAAGAAGCTTCAAGACCTTTGACCCTCATAGACAGATCCTCAATAGTTCTTTCCTGGTCCACAGTTCTCTTAATAAGAATGTTAGTTTGGGCAATAAGCTTTTCTTCATTGGCAATCATATTGGAAAGGAATTCCGATAATACCTCTTTTGGACTTTCCATAAGTTCTCTTACAGTAGCTTCAAGCTTTTCATCGTGAGATTCATCTCCAGAGGCCATAAGACAAATGTTGGCCTTCTCATCGTCGGAGTCAGAGTCGGAATCACTCCAAGTAGCCACCATGACTTTCTTCTTCCATTTGTCACCTTTCTTGGGCTGGCTCTTTGTCTTTTGAGGGCAGTCCTTCACAAGATGATCCGTTTCACCACATTCAAAACAAGACAACGGTTTAGTCTTCTTTTCATACTTGTTGTATTGAGGCTTACCTTGAAAATTTGAAGACTCTGATCCATCCTTGTTGTTGAATTGCTTCTTCATTTTGAGAATTCTAGCAAGGCCTCTTGTGATAAGAGCAAAAGGATCATCCTCATCGTCATCCTCATCTTCGGAATCAAATCCATCCTTGGGCTCATCCTTCTTAGACTTGAGTGCCAAGTTCTTAGTGCTAGCTGGAAGTTCTCCATCGTCTTCATTAAGGATCATCTCATGCGTGATCAGCTTTCCAAGAAGGTCATCAAGGGGTAGAGTGGTGAGGTCCTGGGCTTCCTCTATAGCTGTTACTTTAGGACCCCATTTCTCCTTTGGAAGGCACCTCAGTATCTTCCTTACTTTCTCAACGTTGGTAAAGCTCTTGCCGAGAGAGTCAAGGTTGTTGGTGATTTCTGTGAATCGTGTGAACATGGCCTTGATTGACTCATCAGACTTCATCTTAAAGAGCTCATACTTTCGAAGGAAGATGCTGATCTTGGTGTCTTTCACTTGGCTCGTTCCTTCATAGGTGACGACCAACTTGTCCCAAATCTCTTTAGCTGACCTACAAGAAGAAATACGGTTAAACTCATCAGT
The DNA here is from genome assembly GCA_963922045.1 of Persicaria maculosa. NCBI lineage: Eukaryota > Viridiplantae > Streptophyta > Magnoliopsida > Caryophyllales > Polygonaceae > Persicaria > Persicaria maculosa. The sequence goes on from OY998253.1 coordinate 54,739,844, forward strand.
GCTAAGACCACAATAAAGTAAGTTAATAGCCCTGTAGTTCTTGGAGATGGTTTCAAGATCTGCTTGGTTGTATTCAGACTCCTTCTTTGCAACTTTGGTGTCATTTGGTCCATCCTTCTCTGGAATCTTCGGACCATTCTCTATAATGTTCCAAAGCTCTAGATCTTGGTCTATGATGAACATCTTCATCAAAGATCTCCAGTGGACAAAGTTGTTTCCTACAAAGAGTGGCGGTCTGCTTGTGGACCTTCCTTGTGCAAATCCTCCGCTTGCTTCACCAGACATGATCGAAAACTCACAAGATTGTTAGATCAAAAACAGTGAGTAAAGCTCTGATACCAATTGAAGGTTCGATAATATAAGAACAATGTAATAAGAAATACTCTAGAAGGGGGGTTGAATAGAGTATGCCCGTTTTTCGCAGAATTTCTCAAGACTTTTGGGGCTTGTACCAAAACCTTTGAGATTGACCTGAATCACAAAGTTAAACAATTCGAACCAAGTGCGGAAATATGGTAAAGCAAATAAGTAAAGAACACGAGTAATTGTTTACGAGGTTCAGCACAACTTGGCCTACGTCCCCGCCTAGGGTTCTTCCACAACCCTAGGATTCAAAGGCTTTATTGATTGCTTAGCTTAGGATCCTAATAGCTCACCGAGAAGCCTCTCTCCTATACAATTGCAATCTAGTCAACTCACGTTCCCTTGGAGTCCTAGACCAATCTAGAAGAGCCCCACCTCTCTCAGCTATCTAGTACAATCCTCTAACTCTCGCAAATCAATAGCCTAGTGCAACTTCCCGAGTTATAAACTCTCGAGTAACGCTTGAAATGAATATATCCTATAAGCTCACAGTGACTCTCAAAGGCTTTGAAATAGACAACAAACTCTTGAGCGCTTAGCAGAGAGACACTTGGAAGACAGATCGCTTGAATGAATGAAACTCGTGTAGCACTTGTATATTATGTCTTCTCCTTCCTTTCCTTTATAAAAGAGAGCATGGAGCGTGAGGATCTTCACCACCAGATCTCCAACGGCTCCTTCGAATCAGTTTGATCTTCAATCTTCTATATATGGACACTTCGAACGCCATGATCTATTTTGAACTGATCTCCTCAATGTATTAAGGAAGGATATAATCTCGAATATACTTCCTGAAATGGTTAGGCATACATATATATATAATATAATGGAAGTATATAATAAGATAAAATAATATACGAATAATTAAGATAGGTTTTGTATTTCATCAACTGTTAATGCTCCAAGGCCTTTGACACAAATATCCTGTCAAAGCCTTTGAAACATCTATTCCGATTTTCATCAAGGGAGGGAGTTATCAGAGTGCAGTAAGATAGAATTCCCTAAAAAGAGAGCTGATCCATATGGAACCTTTGCCTATAGGAGAATGCCATTTGGGCTTTGCAATGCCCTTGATACTTTTAAGAGATGTATGATGGCTATTTTCTTTGACATGAGAGGACATATTAGAGGTATTTATGGATGATTTTTCAGTGTATGGGTCTTCATTTGATGCTTGTCTTGCCAACCTTAGTAGAGTGCTTAAGAGATGTGTATAGACAAATTTGGTGCTAAATTGGGAGAAATGTCACTTTATGGTTCAAGAGAGGGACTGAGGTATACAAGGCTAAGATTGAATTTATAAAGAAACTACCTCCTCCTTCATCAGTGAAGGACATTAGGAGCTTTCTAGGACATGCAGGCTTCTATAGGAAATTTATTCAAGATTTTTTTAAGATTACAAATCTTTGACTAACCTACTAATAAAAGATATAGTGTTTGAGTTTTCTTCGAAATGTCTTGAGTCTTTTAGCAAGCTGAGAGAAGCATTTGTCTTAGCTTCAATAATGCAATCACTAGACTAGACACTCCCGTTTGAGATCATGTGTGACCAGCTATTATGCCATTGGTATAGTGCTTGGACAACGAAAGAACAAGAAACTCCATGCTCTATTATGCTAGCAAGATGCTAGATGAGGTGTAGAGTAAGTACTCCATGACAGAGGAGTTCCTTGCCGTGGTGTTTGCCTTTGAGAAGTTCCGTTCATACTTGGTGGGTTCCAAGGTGATTGTCTACACCGACCATGCATCTGTTAGGTTCTTAATGGGTAAGAAGGATGTCAAGCCCAGACTCTTTCGGTGGATACTCTTATTGGAAGAATTCGACCACCAGATTAGAGATAAGAAAGGATCAGAAAACCTCATGGTCGATCACCTATCCATACTACTGATTGAGCACATCACAGGGTTCGACAATGACATGTAACTAGGCCACATTCCACAGTGAGAGAAATGTGCAAACATCTTGACAATGGTAAGCAATTCCCTGTTTAGACATACTCTACACGGACATGGGAAACGGGGCACGTCACTGCCATTGTCAAAGACCCAGCTAACAAACAAATAAATCCCATAAAGGTATCTAATGATGCACGTTTTGCATAGGCATTTTAGGTAGTTTTAAGGTAGTTTAGGCTGCATCTTTACATGTTTTAAGCATGAAGCGCATTCATTGTCTTTTATTCACAAAATTTCATAATATATGTGTTTTAACTATGTCCATTATACAGATTCTTGGAACCAAGCATAAATAGAGGAGCGATGCTACACTCTAAAGTTGTGGAAGAGCCTAGAAGAGACAAGAATCAAGAAAAGAGACAAAGCTAAGAAGACAAGACGAAGAGTTTAGTGAGTTAATTAAATATTGATCAAATGGGAAGCTAAACAACCTTGTACATAAACCGACATCTATTAATCAAGTATAACCAAACAACCCGATGATCATGATGTTACCAATGTTGCGAGTATATGTGAAGCTATATTCTCATCATCATATTGTTCTAGTTTATAATTATTGCTACCTTTTATTTACTCTGTTTACTCTCATCAATCACTTGCCATTGTTCTTGTTCTCTTGCTTACATACTACACTTAGCAAAGTTGCACACATTCACTATGGGGTCGACCTTTACATACTGCTAATACTAGTTTATTAGTTTAAGGTAGTGTTATTACTATTTGGTAGTTCAAACCACGACATTCTACGCTCGATCACCAATATCCCTTATGAGTGTGCGGAAGTTGCATCCAACTCTTACCCATTGTTCTACAATTTAAGTCATAATCCCATTTTCATTCATAATTTTGAATTCTTATGAAACAAACTCTCAATCAAATTCTTATATAATCTCAGTCTAACTCACAACTAATCTCAATCGAATAGGGAGGAATAAATTTCAACCTAACTTTTGCAAGTATAAATTTTATATTACCCACATATTCCATTTTAAATACATCACACATTCCATCAAATCACAACCAATCTCTATCGAATTTAAACAAACAATATTTCATTACTACCCAATATTATTACAAAATATAATTGCAAAACAATTCAATCAACATTTTCCATTTCTAAATCACAAAGTTTCAAATGATCTTCAACAAATTGCTCACTACAAATCTAACCAATATACACTTTTTTTCCCTCTATTTAACATTTTATATATAACAAAAATAAAAACCATTACGTACTAACCTTGCTACGAACTCTTCCCCGCCTTTGTCTTCTCCAATCACCACAATAATCACCACTTTCTACAAAGAACATCCAAAATCACCAACCTAACCAAAATGTTACAAATCCATCAAAATATAACATTATATGTATATATCAACATACCTTGCCACAACTCAAAATAAATTATTCTTCTTAAATCTTCACAAACATTGTGCAAATTACAAAAAAAAATTGAAATAAAATATATGAAAATTGGAGAAACTAATGGAAAAGAGAGGAGAGGAGGAGGAAGAAGATGACCAGTGCTCGACATTGGTTAAGGTTACAGTAGTAACCTTAAAACATGAATTGGGTAAGTAGCCCTTCCACATTCAAGCAATGGACGACATATACCTCCGTCTCCCTTCCACATTCAAGAGATGGGCTGAATATATCTTCGTTGCCCCCATAGGTTCAAGAGGCGGATGATTGATAACTTAGTCGCTCCAGAGCTTTGTCTCATAGAGTTGTACTAGGTTCACCCACAAGTGACGATTCGAGTGAAGTTCATCGCCAGAACGACATCCAAGCAATGAACAAACTGTTGCTTGTAGCCCAAATGTAATTCTAGCGTAGTGATGCTCATACAGATTTGTCAAGACTAGTAAATCAAACTCCATATATATGCATACAATATATATGTACAAAAGATATGAAGTCAAAAAAGTACTTAATGTACATTCAGTATAAAATAAGTTAAACCAATCAAAGGCATATGGTTACACACAAATAAATAGCATCTCCTGTTGTGATCACATTAGATGTCACTTGTCTTTGTTCCCCAAAATTAGCTTTAGCGCGCGCCATGCTTGTCGTGTAGGTAATACAACAACACATAATTTTGCACAAGGTATATTGTAGGCATAGATTTGGATTTGCATAGGCAAATTCTTTTTAAGAAAAAGGTTCTTCATTGCCCTTGTTTGCAATGTACGAAGCGATTGCATCTGCTAACATCGATTGGAAGCTAGGGTTAGACGACATTGCAGCTTCCAAATTCATCTCATGACTGGAATTGCTCATTTCCACCTCATTAAGAAAAACACCATCATTTTCCTTTGGCATAAGATGCTGGTTAGAGCCAAAGGGTTGGGAGGGAGATCGACCGTCTAAGTCCTGAAACCCTAGTTTGGTGTTCATAGGGTAATTAGAATGAGGAGCTCTACTACTTCCTAGGGCAAAGTGCATAGGGAGAGAATTTGAAGGGGAATAAGCGGTGGATGTGGTGGTCGTCGTGGTGGTGGTGGTGGTCACATCAATGGTGATAGTTGGGTGTGAATAGTAGGGGTTGTAGGTAGCTACTGAGCAAGTGGGATGGATAGTGTAAAAATTAGAGTTTGGATTGAAGGGTGATGAGTGAGTTTGTGGTTTTGGGGGCAAGTTGAAGTGGTATTGGAGCCCAGCACCGATGGTTATTGGATGGTCAGAAGATGATGAGGCAGATGAGCCGGAGAGTAGACGTGCGATGGCTGCTGAGGTGGCAAACGACATGGGGATGGCCGCTGGGGGGAGTGGATGGTTGTGAGTTCCTTCGTAGGTGGTGTTCAAGATGGAGGTGTCCTCAGCACTTCTTTGCACCTGAATTCACGGCAAATATTAAATTAAATCATGTTAATTAATATGACCTAAATGATTAATAATTCTAAATATATAATTATTAAAAAGGATATTTTATGTAGTTTTTAACTTCGTAAAAAATTTATAGAAAAGTCATTTAGACATATATTTTTTAAAAAGGTAGTAATATTTAATTATATTATGTTCATAATAATATGAATGCCCATTTTTAAGTAATCAAATAATTAGGATTTTAGGTTGTTTTGAATTTCATTTATTATATGAGATATTTCAGGGAAAATATTAATGTTGTTTAAGATATAATTGGGTTCATGTTTATTGAAGTGGTAGATATAATCGGGTTTAGGTGATTTTGGACTTCAGATATGATTGGGTGGGGTGATTTTGGGTTAGTTTATTCGAATATAATTGGGCTCGGATTGCTTTCGGGTCTTGGATTAAATCATATCGTGTCGATCCGTCTTGGGTCTAATTGTCTAAATTGTTTTCTCATTTATACAAGTCTCAGTCGGGTTGGATATGGAATCGGCTTTCTCTGGTCAAGTCAGGTATTGCCAACGTACTCTAGTCCTAACAGACAAATTGACAACGCTATAGTTAGCTGCTAAACATATATAAGTACCCATATATAATATATATTGCCTGACTCGCTACAGTTAACTGCTAAATCAACACATTATATATAGGATAAATGAAGAAGATTAGGAACCTGCTTTCGGACCGGACACAATGGAGAGATTGTGCAGCGATAATAAGCTCGAGGGCAAGGATTCCCTTTCGCGGTTTTCTGTCCATACTTCCTCCATTGGCATCCATCATTGATCTAGCTAGGACAACAAATTCAGTGTCGGTTCAACATTTTACAAAACAAAATCATAATTAAGTTGTATATGTTGTGGCATTGAGTGAGCATAAAATTACCATTGGAGAACCACATCTTGCTCTGATAGAAACCCTAGCTTTCTTCATCTTTGCAGTAACAATAGCTTCCTCATCGCAGTTTTTCCTTTCCTCCTCATTGCAGCTTTCTTTCCTCTTGCTCTTGTTCATCCTAAAATAATTTCTCAGTTTCTCTTTTTCTTCACCGCTGGTTTGACACATATAATTGCTAACAAACCTCTCATTATTGTCATTCTCATGATGTTGTGTAGGGGTAGTTGAGCTTCTCCCTAGGGTAAGGCTCACAAGCTGATGATGATCAGGATCATTGTCAGTTGCCGAATAATCCGTAGGGGACGATCGCCGGTGGGATTTTCCGGCCACCACTTGCCTAGCCTTATTGAGATGAACAATTAGAGCTTCGTGGTCCTTCGTCATTCGCACTATCAAAGACTTCAAATTATCATTCTCTTGCCTGAGTTCATCCATCTTAGCCTTGATTGATCTAATCATCAAATCCTCCTGCACAAGTTGTAACCAATACTATTAACATAGCACGTGACTTACGAAAGCAATATATATATATAGACGCCTAAGGAAATAAATGCATACTTGGCAAATTGGCGGAGAGATCCGCTCCATCAAATCTTCCAATCCTATCTCTAATCTCAAGTTGAATATTCGATCACCTGTTCAGATAAACAATGTAACAAAAATGGGAGACCGATTGCATTAAATTAAACTAGTAATTAATGTCTCGCACCATTGTACAATACTCCTCCGTTAATTAAAACTTCAAGTTTTACTATTTATACATATTTTTTATGGTGATAAAAACTATATAAAATATTAACTTTTTTAGTAATTTTTTTAATAACTTCAGGCTCATTAATTACTACTCCCTCCGTCCAAAAAAACATGGACTTTTACTATTAATGCACGCTTTTTTAGGAGTTAAAAACTATATAAAATATTACCTTTTTTATTAATTTTTTTAATAATTACAAACTTATTATCAATAAGTTTGTAATTATTAAAAAAAATTAATAAAAAAGTTAATATTTTATATAGTTTTTACCTTCTTAAAAAAGCGTGCGTGAATAGTAAAGGCAATGTATTTTTGGACGGAGGTAGTATTAAGTTTAAATTTATAAAAACAAATGTAAAAAACGTTGATATTTTATATAGTTTTTATCATTCTAAAAAAGAGTGCATAAATAGCAACGACAAGTTTTCGTTAGCATAGTATATTTTTTCTAAAAAAGTCATAATACTATGATCCCACATTAATATTATAAATTTATTTGAAATGTTATTAAAAAGTTATCAAAAGATCATAAATGTATAATTTGATAGTTTAATAAAACTAAAATAAATGCGTGATAACACCTTATTAAAAATGGTTCTCGTTCAAAGAAGTATACAATTATATATATTTTCAAATAATTTTATTGGAAAGAAAACAAAATTTCTATCATTGTAACATTATTTAAAATATTTAATTAAAGATAAATTTATGAAAATCACGTAGATGAAAGAGAGAATATAGGTATAGATTATATAATATACTCTGGTAATATATAAAGAAGTCCATATAGGTATAGATTATATATCAATTCAATATTTTAAATTAAGCCTATTGGTTATAAAATATAGAGTATATTAAGAAAAAACTATATATAATTTATGTACCCTAACAAAACTACTATTCATTTAAATTATATATTAACATTAACATTAACATTAATATTAATTCAATAAATTGAAACACTGATTAGAAAATTGATTGTACAATGAATTTTTAAAAAAATGACAAAAAAATATCTTTGTGTAAGGAGGCCACACGTGGCGGTATGATTATGAGTATATTTAATAGATATGTAGATATATAGATATAGATATAGATATAGATAATAAATAACTAATTAAATAATGAAATGAAAAACAAAATGATCAAAAATATTCGGCGCATGACGAGACAACACGTGATAGTAATATTAAACCTATTTCATTGTCGTCACGTGTCGTCTTCTCATGCATGAGAAGATGATACGTGGCGGAGGTAATGGAATGAGTTTAATAAATCGGTTTGTCTAATGTGTGCTCTAAGGGTATAGGATAAGCATACTTGAGAAAGGAAATCCTAAAAGAAAATCGGTGAACCCCATAATATAATTTAAAAATGGTTAAACGGGTGTATTTAGGGGAAATATTTCTCAATTTCTCTTCTTATCCTAATAGAAAAACCGTGTATATATATACATACAGATTAAGATAGGCCAAAACAGCTAGCTAGATTAGGGTTATGTACTTCTATGATAAGAGTTCATGTAATGAAGTAGATACATGCACCTTGGACTCTTCAAGTAGCTAGCTATCTGACATTGACGGGGTTGTTTTAATTAACCATATCAATTTTTTTTTTTAAAAAATAAACAAGTTGTTTACTGCAATAGGTAATTAAATAAGCCAATCTCTGCGTATATAGACCGCCAGATGCATGGATCTAGCTGCCCCATTATCGATCTACACTGCAATTTGTTGCACAAGAGTTCATCCTTATCACCATGGCGCGCTGAATCTGACCATTGATCAGTTTTAACATTCTTGCACTTGCAAGATTGGAATTAGTAGCTGGTAGCTAGATCACAGATAGGAAGAAAAAGAACAAATACATAGTTAATAGTAATTCATAAAGGATATGGCAGATTATGTAGATCCATGATGATCTATAGCTGATTATATGATCAGATGCTTCAATTTTGCACATAGCTAGACATGTATGATTCTTGCACCCCAAACTCATCAGATCTGAATGATGAAGAGGGGTTTCCGGCCTCTGATACAATCTCTTAACTTGCACGAACGAACAATACGACTCTAGCTATCAGGTTAATTAGCTTAGGCTGAGATCATCAACCTAACCAGATCGATCGATCAATCTTATTCATTGTTGAGCTGCTTCTCGCAAATAAATTGATGATCCAGACCAAGAAAGAAGTACCATTCAAGATACGAGAAGCAAGAGATCGATGAAAAAAAGAAAACAAGAAATAAGATAAGAATAAGAGGAGGATGAGAATGAATCGAGTATTACCTTAATAAATAGGTATATATTTGCAGAAATAGGGTTGGCTGAAGCTCATAAAAAGGAAAGCCTGAATTAGTTCAACAGCTTACCAGACACAAGAGGTCTGTCTAGCTTTGCTTGATTGCTTGCCATTTAAAACAAAGACTAACACGGTTTTCTTTGACTTTTACTGGATAAGAAAAGCATTGAATTCAAATGAATAAGACAAGCAGCTTTACACTTTCATCATATATCAGGCTGAGACTATGACACCAAGCTCAGAAATTTCAACCTTCTCCCTCACTTTGGTTGTCTCCTTTTTTTCTTTTTTTATCTTTCTTTCAATTGATTTTTTTGGGGCGTATATCTTACGTAAGACGATTTGTACATAGAATCGTAGTCTGACGTAATGTGAAGCAATCGAGAACCCTTCCACATGGGTCTCTCATTAGGGTTTGCAGAAAAACCCAAAATGACACGAAAATATATACTATAGCATGATATGAAAAAACACGACACAAAACTTATATGAACTGAAAAAACACGACTATAAATGGTTCGTGTTCGGATCAGCCATATCGATCACCTTGTAGGATACCCGACACGAACCGTTTTTTTTTCCATATAGAATTACTATTATGTAATTCCCTATGAAACAAGAAGTTGCAATTGCACAATTGATTTAGAACAAAGATTGTTTTTTTTTTTATGACGAGGAACCCACTGACAGTGGCGGCCGCAGGATCCTCCGAAAGGTGGGGCGAAATTTTCTAATGTGTACTGATATATTGACCTTGAATAATCTCCTTTACCTAAGCTACGACTTTCAATTTAGCAGTGGATTATAGAAAAGTAGACTTACATTTGCTTTGTTGCTATGATAGTTGTTTCTCGTTATTCATTGGAAATTCAAGCATTTGTCATATTTAGAAGTGTAAATTTATCGAAATTCAATCATGCTAAATTCAAGACTTTTACATATTAGCTAGGATTGTAAACTCATCAACTTTATAATATCTTTTGGTTTCCAAAGACATGATATAAATTGTGATTTGAATTATAGGTTACGAAAAATACAAATATTGCATAAAGCTTCACAAATTCAATTCACAAACCCCAAATTCAATTCATAAATTTCATTCTTAAAATCACATACACAATAATTAAAAAACTAAATTTATTCTCAAAATCACAAACTCTAATGAAAATTTCACAAAATTTATTCTCATAATCAAATCATAATTTCACCAATTTTATGGGGTTTAATTAGTTTATAGCTAGATAATTAGTATATAATAAGGAGCTCGAGAAGTGGGAACATAATTAAATAAGGGGGTAGAAACATAGAGAGTTTGTGCAAGTCGAACAAAGAATAAAAAAGGTTTTTTGAGGGAGGCGAATTTTTTTTTTAAAAAAAAAAGAGGCTAATTTTACCAATTTTATGGGGTTTAATTAGTTATAGCTAGATACAAAGAAAGTGGGGGGTGTAAGTTGAAAAAAGAATAAAAAAGCTATTTTTAGGGAGATGATTTTTTTTTAAAAAAAAGAGGACTAATGGGAATTGAACCCCGACATTTGGTCTAACATTACTTTTCTTCCTTCCCACCAACCAACTAAGCAAAGTAGACTAATTGATTCTATATTCATCCTAGTTTTACTTATTACAACACTACCATATATATAAATATTTTTTTTTTTATTTTTTTTTTCCAAACCCCAGGGCGCGTGGGTCGAAGGGTGGGGCTGCCTATATAACATATACAAGGTCCCTCCTGGATCATACACAAGGATAATAACACCACCTCTTGGATTCGAAACAAATGAACTCAGAACGCTAACCCCTTCATAGGAGTTTCCAGTGCAGAGACCATTTTCAGCCCCCAAAAAATTAGAACTTTGAGTGCCCTCGATTAGACCCTCAAAATGAGCAGACTGAGCATAAACTTGACCTCGGCCTTTCACCGGCAATGGATCAAAGTCGCCTAGATCGAATACAAACCTTTTAACGTTATCCACTTCAATGCAAGAATCCAGTAAGACCCTTATAGAATAAGCAGCTAGCGCCTCACTTAATTTTCCTCTGTCATAAGGCACTTTAATGAAGTCTTGGTTCAATTCAATACCAAAACTAACACTTCTTAAACCAGTCACTAACTGAACACCTCTTCTAGGCATTTTGACAAACACCTTGTGCACACTAGGAGTTCTCAAACACTCAAACGAATCCGCTCTAGTATTAGCTAGCCAACCTAATTTCCATCAATTCGATCAAGAGCACCACCAATTCATAGACCCCATTGATTGCTCCATCACATTTCATAACCTCGCAGGGATTTGGACTTACCTCAAAATCAAGGTCTCCCTTTTTCGGGCTCAACGACTTCTTCAACTCATCCATCCCTGAAGACACATATTGTACAAGAAGACCTTCCAGACACTCACTGATTTCTTGATTCCTATATCTGATCGGATTTGCGATCTTTTTGACAGGTACAAGCTCTGCTCCCTTGTTGTCCGTCGATTTCTACCTTGAAGTGTCGATTGCTTTCTGTCCCGTTTCGCTGGATTTTTGACCTCCATCTCCTAGTCGTTCGCCAGCGTATGTTGTCGTTGGACCCGGAACCGGTGGAATTGGCCTTGGAGTTTCTTGAGGCAATTCCACTGGGCGCATCTCGATCAGCATTCGATCGATTACAAGCTGAGATTCGTCCTCAAACTCCGGGTGCATCTCGAGGTTTCGATCGACATCCTTTGGTAAATCTCCAATCTGGTTTGAAGACTCGATTTCTTGACTCAGTTCTTCGAATTTCTCGATGACCATTTCTTGTTCCACAGAATCTTCGATAATCTGTAGGAATGAGGCTACTTCTTGAATTCCTTCCACAACGGCATCACAGGGGCAACTGATTAGAGGCATGCCCATCTTCTTTCGGAGTTCATTGATTGTCCTGTAAAAGCGGCGATCCCGTTCGATTCGGCGTCGTTCATTCGCAATTCGTCGTTCATCCCACTCTCGTTGTCGCTCTTCCTACGACCGCTGGGTTTCTATCATGAACAGTTCACCTTCTTCTCGTAGTCATTGACACCATTCCATGGCTCCCATTGATGCTCATCCACCACCAGAACAGATCCGATTTCTAGGTCACCGCCTCACCGGAACCAAAAACTCAGGGGAGAAAAAGAAGGAAAAAAATATATTTGGAGGAATCAACTAGCTCCGATACGATTTTTTCGTGTTCCAACTAAGGATTATGGATTTGATAGGGAAAGAAGGGAGATTAGGGTTAAGAGAGAGTAAAGGGAGAGAGAGAGAGAGAGTAAGGGTAAAGAGTAATGGTTTGATTATTCATTGGATACCTCTTCTAATACAACCTATTGGTATTTATACTAATCTCACATAACCTCTATACATGACACAAACCTTGGATTTTAATCCAAGGAAAGGGGCGGGGATAGGGATCAAACCCGAGACCTCCTGACATCCTTCCTTGCTCCCGACCAGTTAGTCACCCCGGCTGGGCTCAAAGGTTGTTTTGTTTACTTGTGCCTAGGTCTAGGGATGGCATCCCCCATCCACTTTAAAAGGTGTTTTTTTTCCTTTCTTTGAAAACCTAAAGAATACACCTCCTCTAGTCCGCCTCTCTCTTCTATCTCATCTGTCTTCCCCTCAAAGGCTCAAAAACTCAAAATCATCTCACTCTCCAGATTCGGATCTCCATCTCCCACTTCTCCAAGGGAGGTTATTCTCCATCTTCGACTCCACATATGACTGCGATGGTTATGAGTTGGTCTCCATCTCTAGTGGTTCAATGAGGTGGTGAGCGGCGAATATCTTCTCTTCTTTTGGCAAGGCGGCGAGCGGCAACTATCTTCCTGTCTTTAAATCTCCTTTCTCTTCTCTCCATTTTCTTTAGGAGCAGCAACGGTACATCATCCCTTCTTTAAATCTCAATTATCTTTTGTTCATTCTCTTCTCCAATGAGGTTTGATGTTTGATGATTGCTACAGCACTTCAAAGGCTTGTAATTTGTAATTTTATATACATTCATTAGTGAAATAGTAAAGGAATAGAACTTAAATCTCCAATTGCATTTAGGATCTATTTGGTCAAATGGTTCGTGTCGGTTAATCCGGTATCCGACACAGAATCGTTTTATATTTCCATGTCGCATAACCGATATTAAGGGTGTTATGTTCGGATCCGGATTTTCATCATTAACGGTTTTGGGTATCTAACACGGTTAATTGTGTCGTGTACCCGTAACTCTCATATCACTATAGTTAACTTTCATCTTTTTTTCCAAAACGTTTCAAATTTTTCTTACAAGCGAGACATGGATGATGGATTTGGAATTCTGATGCATATCAAAATTTGATTGCTCACAATGCTTTTTACATTACATAAGATTGTTGTTCAGAAAACAGACCCAAGTCGTCGCCTAAGAGAGGATTGAAGTCGCTGAGCACTTTAGGCGGCGAGTGTTCATCTGTTGAACTTTCGTCACATCGAAGTCATCCTAAGAGTATTCACGCGGCGTATGTATGTATCTTTTCTGCCTGAAAAGATTCAAGTGGCCACAAACCTGTTCGTCACTTGAAATCTTATCGGACCTTCAAGGGCTTTCCAAGCCCGCTGACCCATCCGCATTTTGGCGACCACTAAATAAATTTTAGGGGACAATAACATCTGTCGCGCCAAATGTAATATTGATTTTGACGTGATTTGAGAGAACGAAGTACACTAATACGTTCATTGCCAGAGATTTCCAACGTCTAGATCACTTGTCATTTGTTCGTCGCCCTAAAGGAAAATGTGATTTAGAAGTACTTTGGGCGACAAGGGAAACAATAAAGTCGTCGCCTAACATACTACGCTACTACATAACTTGACATATATTTGTCTCCCTAGTTTAATTTGTGATTTTGAAGTGAGTTGAGGGGACGAGGTACACTACAATGTTCATTGCATGGGATTCTGAGCAACTAGATCGCTTGTTGTTTGTTCATCTCCATAATTGAAAATGTGACGTGGAAGTGATTTTAGGCGACGAGGGAGATAAATAAGTCTGTCACCTAAAGTCTAAGTGGCTACAAAACATGCCATACGTTCATCGCCCAAATGTATAATATGCTTTTAAAAAAATAGAAGTGATGTGAGGTAACCATAACTCTTCATATATATTCGTTGCTCCAAGGTACGATGTAATTTTAAAAAATGATATGGGGCGATGGGTTATATACTGACTTCGTTGCTTAAATAGGGTTCAGAGTCTTCGTCCTATTCTTCTATTGTTGTGCTCGCTCAAGGCATGCATAAAACATAAGATGCATACATCATAAATGACACCATTCAGAATATTGAATAGAGTAAACACGTACAATGGGAGAGAGATTACCTTTTTTGCTTTGTCACAGAACTCATTCTTCACCAGGTACTCCCATATATCCGGGTGCACATCATGAAATCATCAGGAAAAGCTTCTCCATGTTAGATAAAATATATGTATAGACCCAATTACCCATTTGTAATTAGGGTTAACTATCTTGTACTCCTATATATATTCTAATGATAGCGAAGGCAACCCCAACTGAGATTATTCACTCTGACATGGTATTTGAGCCTCTAGGGATTAATCTAAAGTAACCCTATTTTTTTTTCCGATCGCATACCACCGAATCCCCTACTGCCGCCGAACTGCTCTCTCTCCCTCTCCATCCTCCGACCTCTATCTCCCTCTCGCCTCTTCTTCCCCTCGCTGCCCAGTTCCGGCCCTCCTTCGGCCTCCACCCTCGCCTCTCCATCCTCTCTCACCGCTGCGCGCAACTCCGCCAGAACCACCGCCACACATAAACCCTCGCTGACCAAACCCTCCTCCTTTCCCCTTTTTCGCTCGTAGACGCCACCCCAGCACCTGATCCGAGCACCTCCGGTCCCCTACAGTCCGGATCTCCACCTCCGAGCCTCACAGCCCCCGCGCCCCACCCTCTCTTCGCACACCTTCACCCCGGATCCGATCACTCCCGTCGCCCCAACTATCAGATCCCACGAACAGCTCCTCCTCACAGCCTCTCCCTTTCGCACCTCCACGCCTCCATCACCGTTTGCCTAGATCCGTAGCCCCATCACCGGATCCGAGCACCTCCGGCCACCACGAGCCACCACCACCAGAGAATTGGAGGTTCTACCATCGTGCATCTCCGATCGAATAGCAATCGGATCCGAAATCCAGTAAAAAAAAGAAAAAAAAAAGAAAAAAAATCACTTTCCGATCTACGACGATGATGGCTTTCTAGAATCCACAACAGCGTCCCGTTGAGGTTATCGCTCATTAAAGTCATTTAAAGAGGGGGTATTCCCCTACTGGAGCCCTTCCCCAAGGCTACCCGGCCTATACCCTTCCACCTCCCCCGTACACCTCTCCAACGCGGCCATACCCGAGCCATTAGGGACTCCTCGGGCCCTCTCCGCACCATCTGGATCAGGCCTTAGTAGCGAGATCATCATCATCGTCCCGACACAGGCAACCCGCCATCGTGACACCTATAGGCGTGTCACCTGCCGGTCCGAACTGGTACATGGATAGCAGAGCCACTGCACACATGTCGCACAACCCAGGTATAATTTCTGTCCCTGCTTCTAAGAGTTTTTCTACCTCCATTATTGTCGGCAATGGTGAACGCATTCCTACCTTGGGTCTTGGGCACACTACATTACCAACACCTACCACCGACCTAAGCCTTAACAACATCCTCGTCTTCCCTGGCTTAACAAAGAACCTTGTATGCGTTCGTTGTCTCACCACAGACAATAATATCTCCATTGAGTTTGACCGCTTTGGGTTTGCTGTCAATCATTTCACAACTGGAGCCCCACTCATGAGATGTAATAGCGCTAGAGACCTATATCATGTCACCAACAACATACATCCTGTCACCTCCCCTGTAGCAACCAATCGATCAGCAGTCGCTCGTTCGGCATCTCTCTGGCACGCCCGTCTTTATCACCCAGGTTCCCCGGCTTTCGAGTCTCTCAGGTCTAGGCTTATTCCCTGCAATAAAGCCCCTCCCTCCACTAGTTACCCGGCGTGCCAGCTTGGCAAACACACTAGATTGCCCTTTGCCACGTCTTATACTCAGGTGCATACTCCATTTGACATCATTCATGGTGATCTATGGACATCTCCTATTATCCGTCATGATGGTTTCCGCTATGCACTTGTTCTGGTTTATGCATTCTCTCATTATTTTTGGGTGTTTCCCCTAAAGTATAAATCTGAAGGTCTTCCACACCTTATGATCTTCCATAGCTTCGTTCGCACCCAATTCAACCTCCCCATTAAATCCTTTCAATGTGACATGGGATGTGAGTTTAACAACAATGCCCTTACATCCTTCTTCCCTACACATGGCATTCAATTTCGCTTCTCTTGTCCCCAAACCTCCCCCCCAGAATGGAAAAGCCGAACTGAGCATTCGCACCCTTACCACTTACACGAGGACTCTCCTTATCTATGGGCATGTCCCCCTGTAGTATTGGCCATATGCTATTGAATCGGCATGCTATCTTATCAACATCACTCCTTCCACAACCATCCAGAATTGGTGCACTGTTGAGATATTATTCCGAGTCACTCCTAAATATGACCACCTCTGTGTGTTTGGCTGCCGGTGTTACCCCAACCAAGCATCTGTTGCCCCTCATAAACTTGCTCCTCGATCCACACCTTGTGTTTTCCTCGACTACCCCTCCAATCATAGAGCGTATAGGTGTTTTGATCCCATTACCAAACATGTCATCTTCTCTCGCCATGTCGCCTTTGATGAGACCACATTCCCTTTTTCTAGTCCCCCTACATCCCCAAACACCCCGTCCCCTTCTGATGACTACCCTACACCCCACCTTTTTCATCAATTATATCCCTCTTCCTCTCCGAATGCTATTACATCTCCGGCCCGGGCACCCAACCCTCCCCCACTGTAACCTATTCGACCACCTTCTGCCCCCGTCTAGCCCCCTATGGCCCCCGTCCCATCACCTTAAGCCTCTGTCCCGTCAGCTGCAACCCTTACCCTGCCATCTAACCCTAAACAGCCGGTCAACCAGATCCAAACACAGAGCATGAGTGGCATCTCTCGCCCGAAACAGATTTTTGACCTCTTCGTTTCTCACCTATCGCCCATCCCTACCTCCCACAAAATAGCTGCCTTAGACCCAAATTGGAATGCTCATGCTCGATGAGTACAAGGCTCTTATTAGCATCAACACTTGGGTATTAGGTCCTCGGCCTCCTCGGGTCAACATTGTGCGGTGCATGTGCCTCTTTCGACACAAGTTTCGCTCTGATGGATCTCTTGAGCACTATAAGGCGCGACTTGTAGCAAATGGGAACTCTCAGCAGGTGGGGGTCGATTGTGTTGACACTTTTTGTCCGCTTATAAAACCAGCTACCATCCGTACCATCTTGCATCTCGCTATCTCCAAGGATTGACCTATTCATCAGCTTGATGTCAAGAATGCATTTCTTCATGGTCATCTGCATGAGACAGTGTACATGTTCTAGCCGCCTAGTTTTGCTGATAGGACCAAACCAGGCCATGCTTGTGTCTTGCATAAGTCTCTGTATGGCCTTAAATAGGCACCTCGAGCGTGGTATCTTCGCTTTGCTACTTACCTGCAAATGCTTGGCTTCGTCAGTAGCAAGAGCGACTCCTCCTTGTTTGTCTTTCGCTGAGGTAATCAGATTTCTTATTTGTTGTTATATGTCGATGATATCATCGTTACTGCATCTTCAGAGACTCTTCGGGCTGCCATTATTACTCAACTCAGCAAGGAGTTTGCTATGTCTGATCTCGGGCCTCTCAACTTCTTTTTGGGAGTCTCTGCATCTCGATCTGCATGTGGTTTGTTTCTCTCACAGGAGAAATATGCCAAGGAGATTATTGCCAGGGCTAACATGGCTAACTGTAAGCCTGATGTAACGCATGTTGAGACCATTGCCAAACTAGCACAAGCTGCGGGTCCGCCTCTGTCTGATCCGACTTTGTACCGTAGCCTTGCTGGTGCTTACAGTACTTGACATTTACTCATCCTGATATATAGCTATGTTGTTCAGCAAGTTTGTCTATTCATGCATGACCCCAGAAAGTCTCACTTTGCTGCTCTTAAGCGCATTATCAGGTATGTTCAAGGTACTAATTCTCTTGGCATCACTATTACTCCATCAGCTTCACCTCTCTCCATGGGTGCTTACACGGATGCTGATTGGGTTGGTTGTTCGGACACCAGACGGTCTACGTTAGGATATTGTGTGTTCCTCAACGACTCTCTCGTCTCTTGGTCTTCTAAGCGCCAACATGTGGTTTCTCGGTCTAGTGCTGAAGCGGAATATCGCGGTGTTGCCAATGTTGTTGCTGAGTGTGCCTGGCTTCGCCACCTATTGCTTGAGCTCCACTATCCGTTCAGTCATGCATTTGTTGTGTATACAGACAATGTCAGCGCTACTTACCTTGCTCACAACCCGGTTCACCATCAGCGAACCAAGCATGTGGAGATTGACATCCACTTTGTTCGTGAGAAGGTCGCTATGGGACATGTGCGAGTCGTACATGTCCCCTCCCCGTACCACTATGTAGACATATTCACCTAGGGATTGCCTCACCATTTATTTCTTGATTTTAGATCCAGTCTCACTATTCGCTGCCCTCCTGTTTCGATTGAGGGGGTATGTTAGATAGAATATATTTATAGGCCCAATTACCCATTTGTAATTAGGGTTAACTATCTTGTACTCCTATATATATATTCTAATAATAGCAAAGGCAACCCCAACGGTGATTATTCACTCTGACACTCAATGCTCCAATAAATGTTGATGTGGCAATCATACTTCCGATCTCCGTACATTTTATTCGCTTTCTTCTTAATGAAAAGCATCATGTTATCGTCATCCGATATTTCATAATACATCTACAAGATTTTAACAGCCATAGGTAACGTAAAATTTGATTTTTTTTATATTTCAGATTTGATAGTATAAGTTTTGAAATCTAGAAATTCAGTTTACAAACTAAACTATACAACAAAACTTTGAGTTGAACTTTTGAAAGAAAGACATGAGAAAATCACAATACAAAGAATGATGATGACATTTTCCTAACAAATTGACCAATCATGATGATGAGAAAACCATTAGAACTTAGGTAACTAGAACGAGATTCAATGAGTGGGGAAACCTACCATTTTTGCGAACTCGATGGTGAACTAATTTTGGCGATGTAAACCATGATATTGACTTCCTTTGCCAACATAAATCATTCTCTCCTGTTCATGTATTGCAGAAGTATCAACCCAACAAACAATGCAGGCTTTATACCTATTAGTAAATTATCATGTCGACATCCATAATTTAGGAAAATCAACGATCCTTCTTATCATAAAAGTGGACCTCGAGTATTGATGAAAAGTACGTACAAACTCTAGTCTCTCATAAGTGTACGTATAAGCTCCTCAACCAATAACTCCATGAACACACTAAGACACTTTCTAGGAGACTTCGATCTCAGAATCAACAATGCTAACATGTTGAATTCCTTCTTCATAAACTCGACGGAGGCAAGTTGTATGGCATGACAATCACATGACATATGATGTGGAGAGTTCCCAAAGTCCCAAATGGATTGAACCCATCATTTGCTTGTGCAAACCTTACATTCCTCACATCGTTAGAAGAATAAGGAAACATTATGTTGAATTATTTCCATGCCTGACAATCTACGGTGTTTTAACCATTCTAAATCTCCCACCCGCTCACCATGCCATTACATTCGCTTCACAATATTAGGCTCTATGCCATTGCATTCGCCATTCCATTATTTCTGGGAAAATATTGAAGGACCTCTGGGAACCTTACGACTCTTCCTAAATTCTTCTATATCCCATCTCGACGTGTTGCATTGGGATACATTTTCGAATCTACATACTATTTATAAAATAGAACGCAATTATACTCAAAAACATCGATTATATAGTGCGAAAGTCATCCCCAGCCACTCTCGCCATACGTTCATCGGTCCTCCACTCCATCCCCTCCTCATCTATGAGCTTCCGCACACTATTCCTCCTTTTTCTTCACGAGGCTTTTAAGTGAAAATACTTCGTGTTGGATCCCCCAACTTTTTACCATTTTCCCACCCGCTGACAATGCCATTGCATTCACCATGCCATTGTTTCGGGCCCAAGTCGGGCAGCTACGGGCCGCCTTGGCCCATGGAAAAACCTAGGGGCAGCAGAGGAAGTAGGAGATCACTGAGAAAGCAGGCGAAAGGCGAGCCGTAACTCCGGCTACCACCACCCACCACATGAGTCCTTGGGATTTTGGTTGTGTGTGTGTTTTTTTTTAAAATTTATTTAGTCCCGAAAATGGAACAGAAAGGGTAAGCACCAAACCGACAGCAGAAGGGAAGAAAATGTCGTCCACACTGCCCAAAAACCGGTGAGGCCCACAACCCGGCATGAAGGAGCGATCGGAGGCCCCTGAATCGCCAAAGCCACAACCTAATTGCACTAGAGGAGGACGACCTATCCCACCCACCCCGAACAAACCCTAATTCGGATGGAGAAGGGAAGCAAGGAACCTCGACCAGACGTTAATCGCCATAAAGCTACACAAACCTGCCAAAAGGGATAAGAACCAAATGGATGGGGACCAGACCACCAACAAGGATCCTGGAGAAACCCCAAAACGATCGACGACCCCAAGAACGACAACCGGGAGAAGAAAGTGGTCAAGAGACCCTCGGAAATGGATAATAGAAGAAGATGGAGCCGAGAAGGAGAGTATGGAGGGGATGATTAGGCCATTCATAGATTGTATTTGGAAGGATGAATGAGTCAAGAGGAAGGTTTTCATGCGTCCAAAACACGGACTGCTTGAAGAGAGTTTCTCTCTCCTATATATTTTACTATTATTAGTATAATGTATTACATTCCGAGTCAAGTCAACGTATTGTTTTCGTTTCAATTACATTTTACTTTCAATATATTGTATTTTATTAGTATTTTATTTTAATATAATTTTATTATATATTTCAACAATCTTTTTCATTTCAATATAAATATCCATCTCTGTTTTGTACTACTTAGAATATATAAATTGTATTATTTTAAATACATTTTACGGTTATTATTGCAAGGAAATTTTTGCTAAGTGTCCATTTTAACTAGGTCATTTTGCAAAATGTCCACTTTTATAAGTCATTTTGCAAAATGTCCCATAATGACTTTTTTACCCTTGCTCTATAATCCCATCTTTTTTCTTCCCCTGCTCCTTCGGAATTTGCACTGCCTGCACTCGGAGACCACTGCGTGAGAAGGAAGAACCGTAGATGTGAAATCTACACCTCACCATCAGGGCCGGCCCTGAGCATGTGCAAAGTGTGCACTTGCCCAGTGCCTCAAATTCCACTGAGCCTCATGTTTATCAGGCCCAAGGGTATACTTCTGTATTAAAAAAAAAAAATTGTGGCACGCCTCTGGTGAATTGAAAGCAAAGCAGAGAAGAGAAACGCACGCCTCCACGCCTCTTCATCTTCTCCCAATCTCCAATTAATTTCTCAGAGCTTCAGTCTTCTACCTTTTTTCAAGATTTCTCGAAATCTAAGCCAAAATCACGGTTATTCAATGATTCACTGAAGGGATCTACAAATTGGTATTCCGGTTGTTGGGAGGTTCAGTCCAACCTGTTGGAGGTCACTGGTGGCGTCGGCTTGTTCGGCTGGTGGAGGCGCCCTCGGGTTGCTGTTGATGGAATCGGCGCCGGTTGGGAGGTTCACGGTCACTGGAGCCGTTGGGAGGTTCATTCTGTCTGGCTTTTGCCTGTTGGGAGGCGCCATTGAGAGGTTCACGGTCGCTGGCGGCGTCGGCTTGTTCCTTGCAGGTATTGTGCTAATCTATTCAATTGTTTTCCCTCTTTTAGAATTGATAAATTGGTTTAGGGATTATCCAATTGTGTTCCGGATTACTAATTTAGAGACTGATGATAGCAGAGGTTCCTAAATCTGATAGCAGATTAGCAGAGGTTCCTAATCAATAGTACTTGAATTTGCTAATTTAGGTATTTTTCTGTAAAAAAACGAATTACGACTCGCCCGACATAGTTCTAGTTCAAGCCATTGTGAAATTAATTGATCAAAAAGCAAATAAATTTTGTTCTTGCAGTTTTACTTATTTAGGGATTGTGCTAATCTGTTATTGTTCAATTGTTTATTGCAGGTTCAATTGTGTACCGCTATTGCTTAATCGGCCTATTCATACCTATTCTTAATATAGGTTGTCTCACTCTTTTTAGTTTGATAATTTTTGTTTTGTTATTATTTTGATTAAGAACTATTCGATAAGTTAATTATTTTGTTAATTATTTTGTTGTTATATTGAATAAATACTACTCCGTACGTTTTTATGTAAAAGTTATGTAAATTTCATAAAAAAATTCGCCGAATACCATCTCGTTCAAGGTTTTGCACAGGGCCTCCGAAACTCATTGGCCGGCCCTGCTCACCATCCATGGTAAATCCATGGAGGAGGCCTCAGATTGCTGCGGTCAGGTCGTTCTCGTCCTGGATTGTGGAAGAAGACGATGAGATCGAGATTCGTTGCGCGTTGTCGACGATTGCTGCCTTGATAATGGATTTTGATCGATGAGGACAGATTCCCTGGCGACGGAATTCGGATACAGGAGGAGGTGCAGCGGCGATGATCGTGGCACTGGTGGAGGACGGGTAGAGGATCGAAGCGAGATCGTGCACCGGCTGCTTCGAAGACTGGCAGCACGCGACCGAGAGCTCGAAGCGAGATTGAATTTGGATCGAATTTGATGCTGATGGAAGAAGTTTCGATTGAATGAGACATGGTCTGCAACTGCTCTTCCAGCCGGATTGTTTGGTTGGATACCGAAAGGGATGAGGAGGAGGAGGTGGATTCTTCCACTAATGACGAATCGTATCGACTAGATTAATCATTGATGGTTGGGATGGGAGGCGGATGGAGACTGCATCCATTTTGTTGCAAGGGGCCGGATGTGTGAGCTGTCTGTGCCAACGTTTAGGTGAGCTTGAATTTGTTTCCTTTTGCCTATTATGGGTGGTCTGTCATTGATATATATATATATATATATATATATATATATATATATATATATATATATATATATATATATATATATATATATATATATATATATATATATATATATTTTCAAGCAATTACTTGTTTTATTTATATATTAATTACTTGGCCAGTGTAATGTGTAATCAATGGGATGGTTGTGCTGAACTTTTATTAGCTATGGTTTTGTAACTGTGAGAATGGTTGACTTTTACCATTGCTGACATATTATATTTTTTTTTTGCATGTGATAATTTTTTTTTACAATTTTTTTAGTGATAATTATTCATCAACAGATTTAGTCACTTCTAAAGTGTTATTAGTGGTGTCACCATAATAAAAGTAGTAAACCCGCTACTGTCACCAGAGGAAAATTATATGACAGGGAGAGAAAAAAAAAACCTATATGGGCTAATGCCAACCAAAAGAATATGTGGTGTTCAATGTAAGTCATGAAAAAATTCAAATATAACTGTCACCATCATAAAAAAGTAACTGGTGTCACCAAAGGAAAACTAGGAAAAGAAAAACAGTGTCACCAACAGTCTCATCAAATCAAAATTTGGAACTATCACCAGAGATATTCACACCAGTAGTGTCCCATTTATACACCTTTAAGTAGTGTCACCACATGTGGTGACAACTTTTTTTTTAATGACATTTTTTTACATTTTTTTCCTTTGGGGACATCATTGTAACCAATGTCATTCCCAAAAGAAAAACCCTAGGACAACGGAAAAGAATGGTAATAGTCGTGTCACTAACATTAAACAGTGTCACCACAAGTGTATCAAGTAGTGTCACCACCAGTGTACCAAGTAAAAGAATAGTCAAGTGTTATTAGTTGTGTAACCAAGGAAAAATAGTGTCATCACTGTTGTCACTAAAGGAAAAACCCTAGAACAAGGGAAAATGTTGTTAGTAGTGTCACCACAATTAATATAAAAGCAACCACTACTGTCACCAAAAGAAAAAAAAACGTTGGACAAGGGAAACCGTTATAAGTAGTGGCACCACAATTAAAAAAAGTAATCGCTACAGTCACCAAAAGAAAAAAAATCCTAGAACAAGGTAAAATGTTATTAGTAGTGTCACCAAAATAAAATAAAAAATGAAATCACTATTGTCACCAAAGGAAACTCTAGGACAAAGGAAAATGTTATTAGTAGTGTCACCACTCACCACAAAAAAAAATGTATCCACTGCTGTCACCAAAGGAAAACAGTACTTCGTTAAGAGATGAATGACTAAGTGTGTTAATAGTGGTGTCACCAACACAAAAACGGTGTCACCACTAGTGTACCAAATGTTGTCACCGCTAGGGTATCAAGAGAAACAATGATCAAGTGTTATTAGTCGTGTCACCAAGTAAAAATAGTGTAATCACTGCTGTCACCAACGGAAAACCCTAGGACAAAGGAAGCAAAAACACTAAGGGGCTAATGTTAAGCAAAAGAATATGTGGCGTTCAGAAAATGTCATCACAAAGTTCAAATACAAGTGTCACCAAAAGAAAATAAAGGAAGAACAAACCCTAGATGGGCTAATTTTAAGCAAAACAACCTCTGTCACCAAAGGAAAACCTTACGACAATGGAAAATGTTATTAGTGATGTCACCACAATTTGAAAAAATCACATTGTTGCTGTCACCAAAGGAAAATGCTAGGACAATGGAAGCACAAACCCTAGAAGGGCTAATGCTAAGCAAAACTATTGTTGTCATCAAAGAAAAACCCTAGGATAAGTGTTATTAGTTGTGTCACCACCCTTGGTGATAATTTTTTTTTAACGATGACAGTGTTAACGCTTTTGTCACCAATAATGTCACCGCTTTTACGGGATCACTGTCACCCCCCTTATCACTGTCACCACCCTATCGTTGTCACCACCCATATCGTTTTTACCACCCTTATCGCTGTCACCACGCTTATCGCTGTCACCACCATTATCGCTGTCACCACGCTTATCACTGTCACCACCCTTATCGTCCTTATCGATATCACCATGCATCCTTATCATTGTCACCACTCTTATCGCTGTCACCACCCTTATCACTGTCACCACAAGTGTAACAAGTAAAAAAAAAGTAGATATTTTATATCCCCTGAAAAGGCTCCACTAATGTAGATATTCGGCAAAGGTTGAGGCAAAATTGAAGTTTGCAAATCATAAAATTAGCATGTCATGAAATTAGTAAATTTGAGAGAGAGATTAAAGGGATATAGCACTGGCAAAGCATATATGTAGAGGAAAGTTAAAAGAGGTAAGCAGTCAATTCGAACCTAAGATCAAAATAATTAGAATGAATTATGACTTTTACAAGTACAAACCCCCATGGCCCCATGAACAAGCTTAATTCAGTCCCTCATTCAGCCCGACAGCGAATTCAGTCCCTAATTCGGTCCCTAATTCAGCCCCCCATGAAATTAGCAGACCAGGAAGACGTCCCCAATGAGAAATCATCTCTCTCGACAAGCATATAATCACGAATTCAGTCCCTAATCAATTTCGCCCAGGTCTGACGACATCTCCGAGTTAAAAATTCATTAGTAGAGGAGAGGAAGAGCGAGCTAACAATCACGGACTGTGTACACGTTTAATTAAAATTGCTCAAATCGATCAATCACGAAATTGCTCAAATCAACGGCAACAAAAGGCGGTGGGAGCTCCGACCTCCTAGCAACCCTCGATTCGCCGCCTCCAATGATCGGAAACGGTCAGATCTAAGGAAAATTGTACGGTGCTTCGTTGGCGGGCGGAAACGAGAGCGCCAAATTCAAGCTATAAGAGCATCAAATTCGTACAATTAATTGACAAATGAACTCCTTCCCAGCTATTATTCGCTTGAACAACTCCATCGCTGCCAGAGAGAGGAAGCAGAGGGAAGGGCGTAGAGCTGGTTTGGTTAAGGTGAGGGTAAAGGGGGAATTATGAAAATATTTTGGAAATTTAACAAAAAGGGAGATTAAGTGGACATTTAGCAAAAGTCTTCCATCAAAATGGACATTTCACCAAATTATTTCTTATTGCAAACTTAAATATAAATCAATCAATATATAATACTAAAACAGAGGCGTGGAAATCCTATATGGCGGGCTCTGGTGCGATTTGCTTACGTGTATTTTTCTGGTGCATTCTGACCGGGTTTTTTCGACACGTCGATTAATAAATGTCCAATCAATTTAATCCATGTCATACAACTGTCTTATCAATTTATCTACGTGTAATTTCAATCAATTTTATACGTAGTATATTTTTTGTTAAAAAGATCTTCAATATAAGTGATTGAGATATGCGATTAAAACAGTATTATCTTTTTTAGCCACATCAATTAATAGGTCAATATAGGTAGGTAAAAAACTTATCTCCTTAGATCAAATAATTTCACATATTTTTACAAATATTCAACCTTATATCTTAATTAGTTAGAAAACTTATCTTTTTAGATCAAATAATCTATCTAATATTTAGTCAATTAAGCCTTTTAGATCAAATTAAATATAATATATTTAAATATAAATATACCAAATTAATTTTGTATGTGCGATTAAGTTTGCTTTGTTAAATAGATATCGCATATGATTAATATATATAAAAAAACAGAATTACGAATGAATTTTATATTTGAAAAATATTTGAATAAACCCATCTCGAGAAATTCATGTATTTAAAAATCCAATCCACCTTGGATCCCATTTAATTAATCTCAAATTAAATATGATAATAGTAATCCATGTGTTTAAGTCAGCAATTAATTGTGACTTTCAGAGGGAAAGTGTATTTTTTATATATTTATATTTTTAATTAAGAATCATATTCAAATTTTATTTATTTTTATATTATATCGATACATTTAAAATCGTTATTTATTTTTTAATTAATAATAATTTATTAAAAAAAGGCATCTGGTGCGATTTGCATGTGTATAGTGTATAAGTGTAATTGTACTTACATTTTTTTTTATTCCATAAGACTTCGAGTTCAGACATATCTGAAACTCGAAGGGCGGTCAAACCAGCAGACGGGAGAACAGTAGTACTTACATGTGAATTAAATAAAAAAAAATATTACAATTTATAATGTTATCATTACGTAAATATTGGATAAAGGACAAAAAAAGATTTGATAATAAGAAAAAATATCCTCAATATAAAAAAAATAAAATGTTATCATTGCGTAAATATTTCAAGAAAACTATTTTAACCTTCACACTTTAATAAAAAAAACTTAATATAAAAAATACATAAAATAATTACAAAGAAGCCGCACAACGGGCGGGTAGTAAAACTAGTTGTTTACTATTTTAGATACATTTACTTTCAATAACTAATCTACATTTAAATAAAAATATATACATTTAAATAAATCATTGTATATAAAATACGTAAAATAAATTGGTTAAATAAAAATAAAAAAAATGTAAATTACAAATCGATCGGTATCCCTCCACCACCACCGTCGGCTCCCCTTCATTAAACCCCAACGCCCCTTCCACCGCCTCTCCCGCCCTGCATCTCTTTCTGGGTGCCACCAGCAGCAGCATCGCCTCTCTCGGTGCCACCAGCAGCAACATCGCCTCTCTCGGTGCCCCTCCCACCACCACCACCGTCGACGCCGCCCCTACCCCGTCCTATCGACATCTCTCTCTCTCTCTCTCTCTCTCTCTCTCTCTCTCTCTATCTCTCTCTCTCTCTCTCTCTCGTTGGTGGCTCGAGCGTTTCAGGCAATTGGGGAAGACATATAATGTAGAATCTATCGAGGAGCCAACTAGCGCCTGTCCGAGTCCATGCCGAGGAGGAGTCCTCGACATCACCAGAGGGCCGTCTTCGACCACACCCCTAGTCGATCTCGAGGAGCCCTAGTCGAGATCGACGACGCCCAGGAGCCCAGATCCGAGCCTGTCGAGCAGAGTAACCCGAGAAGTCCAGTCGACGATGAATCCTAGTCGAGATCGACGAGCCTTTGTCGAGATCGAGTAGGCTAGCTTCTGGAAACGCGTCGCCGTGAGCAGTCCGAGTCGAGTTGGAGTTACTTGGGCACGAAGGAAGTCGAGTTGGCCGAGATTCTATCCAAATTGATCAAATCTATCCATGGAAGGGAGATCTATCAACATGAAGACATATTACCTAGTTTAGATATAGTTTTCCTTTAAAGATTTATTTCCCCTAAGCATTTTATTTATCATGAAGCATTTTAGATATAATTTTAGATATAGATAGGAGATTCTATCCTTGATTAGCAAGGAATAGAAGGCTATAAATAAAGCCCTAGGGGCTGGTTTTTCATTCCAATTCAGAAACACATACAATTCCATTCAAGTAAGTAGGAGTAGAGAGAGAAAGTCTGTGGCAAGCAAGGTGGAAAGGCGAACGCGGATTTGTCTTGTGGGTTGTAAGCTTTCTTTATTTAATTTAATGCAAGTTAGTTTCTTTTGTTATTTAATGTCTTTCTTGATGATGAAGAGCGAGTAGTCCACCCACTTCTGGGCTGGGGTGAGCCCGACGGTGGCCATTTGAGGTGATGCAGTAAAGGTCAGATCTTGTTATGCAATTCATCTTCTATCCCTATGAGCATGATTCTTTTGCGAGAGTTGAAGGTGATCCTTGTTTGTGTTATTGAAGCGAAAGTGATCTTAATGCAACTTGGGTTAATTATGTGAAAAGGGTTAGTAACAATTAGGGTTTATGCGAAAGCCTCTATATGCCTATTTGTTAATAACGAAAGTTGTTTGATGGAAAGCATGATCTTTTATGCCTTTATGTGTTACTTTGCATGGTTATCGTTGTGGTCTTGATACCCTGGCCTTGGAAGTCTTTTATACATTGATTTATTTCGTCGGAAATCTGAGTTTGGGTTCGAGAAATTTGCAATTTAAAGTTTCTGCATTTTTAGTCGATACAGAGGACAGCTTCGTCGATCTCGAGTAGCTTGTAGTCGAGATCGAGTACGGTCTAGTCTAGGTCGAGTAGAGTTTCTGCTGTTGTCATCGATTTTGCAGTTTCTGTCTTCACTGTTGGTAGTCGATCTCGAGTAGGTAGTTGTCGAGATCGAGTACGTCTGTTGTCTTGCTTTGTTCTTTACTTTCTTTCGCTATTTTCTGTCTTTGCTTTGTTTCTGTTTTGCTTTGTCTTTTCTGCTTTTATTTCTGTCTTTCTGTTGCTTGTCTGTGAGATCTGTTGCTACCTAAGAACTGCTGACGTGCTTCCTCGTGGATTCGATCCTGACAACCTTCTACTACAACAGGAGGAAGTCTTGTATTTATTTAGACAGGGAAGTCAGTCTGATCTATACTTTATATTTATTTCATACTTGACCATCCTCCTGCAACAACACCCATATTCCCGAAAATTCTGGTCCACTGGTCTTAGACCGGAGTGGAATATCCAGTCCAGTCCAGTCCGATCCGGTCAAAACCAGATGCCTAGCCCTACCCCACGATGCTGCCGCAATGTTCAATTGCATGTCGTGATGTGTACTCGAGATATCTATAGGCCGTATAGTTGTTGATCCGCACTTTTGTTGGCGCATCCAGGCAATTGAAGATGATCTCCTGGGTCACTTAGGGTGGCTGTTCGTGCGTAGGATAGGATTTCAGCAGTCGTTTGTTGCGCTCCCAGACCTTGGCAAATGGTTCCTCTAGCATTTGCTTGAAAGTCGTAATCTGTTGTCTAAGCTGCGCTATTTTTGCTGGAGGGAAAAACTTGATAAGAAACAAATCCCTTAGTTCGTTCCACGTGTGAATAGATTGTGGAGCCAAACCCTCGAGCCACTGCGAAGCTACTCTTGCAAGGGACCAACAAAAAGTCTTTAGCTTCAGATATTCTAGATTGGCATCATCTGCAATAGCTTTACACAAATCTAGAAAAACAGTAACATGCTCTAAGGGGCATTTATTGGGTTCCCCTGAAACTTATTTCTCCTAATTTCATAAATAAAAGAAGGACGAATTTCAAATTTAACGCGCGGGAGAACGATTGGTGATTCTGGAACTACCAAAGTAGGATGCAGATACTCCTTTCGTTTGCATGGACATGTTGAAGCTGTTCCTCGAGCTCTCTTCTGGCATTGACTTCGTGATCTACCCTTGCCTCTTACCTTTGCTAATTCCATTGATATTCCGCCTCTTGTTGGGCGTATTCTGTCTGCTTGGTGGTGAGCTCCTCTATCTGTATGCGGAGTTGCTTAAGCTCATGTGCTGGTGTGAGCTGAAACTCGTTCTCGTGGGTAGTAGAAGTGAGTCTCCTCCTTAGCCTTTGCTGAAGATGGAAAAATCGTTCAGGTTCGAGAACAAGATTGATTGGTGTGCGATCAGTTCTTCACATGCACTTGTAACACAAAATGAAAAATAAAAGAGTAAAAAGGAACTAAAAAGGGCGTGATTGATTCCTTCCCCGGCAACGGCGCCAAAATTTGACGTGGAAGGAAAACTAGTTATCAAAATAAATATGAAATATAGTCAAACCAACTCCCTATCCAAGCAAATAAAATACAAGAATCCCTCCCGTTGTAGTGGTAGGGTATTCAGGATCGTATCCATGAGGAAGCGTGTCAGCGCTCGCCTTTCAAGTCCCACATCCTCCTCAAAATCGACCAGAAGATTCACTCGATATCGACCAAAGCTGTCGACTTCACATGCAACTGCACAACAGAGGACAAAAAAAGCTGTTGTCGAGCAGAAGGGTACACGACGTCGACCAAGCATCTCGATATCGACTAGACTGTAGTCGATCTCGAGTTCGTCAATGCAGAAAATCGTAACTTTTGAATAAAATAAAGACAAAAATAAAATCAAATTGGTAGATGCAATTCAATAAACTAAAATGCTCCTAGAATCAGGGTTTCAACGCCACAACGATAACCATATAAGAATCATGCCAAAGGTATAAAAGATCATGTGTTTTCATCAAATAACTTTCGTCATTAACAAATAAGAAGATAGAGGTTTTCGCATAAACCCTAATTGTTACTACACTTTCAAATAATTAATCCAAGTTTGAATTAAGATCACTTTCACTTCAATAACACAAATATGGATCACCTTCGACTGTCGTAGAAAAATCATGTAATTAGGGATAGAAGATGAAATCGCAATAAATATTGTACCTTGTATGCATTACCTTACATGGCTACCGTCGGGCTCACCCCGACCCTAGAAGTTGGGTGACTACTCGCTCTTCATCATAGAAACACACATCAATAATATAAAAGAACAAACTTACATTAACTCGGCAATAAAGAGCTTACAACCAAATATCGCCAAAACATCTCGTCTCGCTCTACTCTCTCTCTAACTCTATGTAACACAATTGCTTGTGGCTTGGATTGTTGGATGATTCTAAAAATCAGCCTCTAGGGCCTTATTTATAGTGTTCAATCATCGTTAATCAATGAAAGAACAAATCTATCTCTATCCATATCTATCTATCTCTTTCCTAAGATATAATTGTGATAAATAAAACAAATAAAATAATTAAATTCCTTAAAGTAGAAGTAGGAATTATCTAATGTGGATAAATATCTTCAACTTGATAGATCTTCACGTGCCTTGTCTTGTAATTAACTTCTCATCCGAATCTCCACTCGATTTCGATTCGGATTGGTTGCTAGGATGTACTCGACATCGAGTAGACTTCGTCTGCTCCTCAGATTCGTCCTCGATCTCAGCACAGATTGCCTTCGACATGTACTCGACATCGAGTAGAGTACTCGACATTGAGTAGACTTTGTGCTCTCAAGTGGTCTTGTGCTCGACTTGGTGCTCTGAAGGTATCGTCGACCAGCAATGTACTCAACATCGACTAGTTTGGTCAACGTCGACTAGTCTTATCGAGTGAATTCTTCTCTTCTTCTACTCGATGTGTTCTAGCTCGGCTCCTACTCGATCTTTGGCTTTCTTTACTTAACCTCGAGCACTTTCATAGTTTTCTTCCTTCTCTGAATTGCTTGTAAAGTGTCTCGATTTCTGCAAAATTAAACAGAAACTAGTGTAGACCTCCATAATTGGCAAATAAGCATTAACTACACAGATTATGTATAATTCTAACCCATGATATGATTGAAATTGATACGAATGTAAGTGAAAATCATGGTTATTTGAGCGCAATAGGTAGGTATATCCCAATCTGCATCTGCTTGAATGCGTACATGTATTCATCCTCTCATTTGCAATGCGCACTACTACATCAAATGCATACTGTGCTATAAGAAGAATATGAGAGGGAGACACGTCACTGAAGAAATCGATCAACATATCCTTTATCTTCTCGGTGATATAGAGGAAGTACGACGTAGGGTCAATATTAACGTCGTCATACTCCTAGTGGATGAAACCATAGGGCTGCTGCATCACTGCACGCTAAATACGTTGCATGGCTTAGGGATTGTGGGTGTTTAGTGTAGACATGGATACGAGTCACGAGTTGACTCGGACCTGCTGGGTAGGCACGGGTCGATGACTCTCCGGGTCCGAGTCAGCGGGTGGCCGGGTGGCTCGGGTTAGGGTTAGGGTTAAGAAATTTTACATCTTAGATTTATATTGTAGTGGATGTGAAATACCCCAAATCATTTTTGGGCTATTTCTTATTTTTATAAATCTATATTATATTAAACTATAGTATATATCTTGTGAATTGATCATTTAATAAATTTACATAAGGTATATGTTATGAATTAGAATAATTAAATTATTCTAAAGAGTATAATATATGATGTATTTAATTACATAAATCATCTGAATACTCCTATTATTTAATTTACTAAGATAAATTAAATAATATTCATCCCGGTAAAAGAGGAGTAATCTATCTCTTATCTAATCTTTATCCGCTTCTTTTATTTCTTTTCCTTCATCTCTATTTAATTGATTATTAACCAAAAGATCAAAAATCTATCTTTTCTGTAACCTGATTGGCAGTATAGATACACGTCAAGTCTTTAGGGTTTCTCACAAATCAAAAAGCTCTCGCGCTCACCGTCTCTCATATCACCGTCACCATCATCCTGGCCTCCTAATTCAACCCGCGCCGCCCCGTCTTCCCCCTCTATCGGATTGATCGGGAGCAACCACCGCCGGACCACCGCACTCGCCTCGACCGCTGCCTGGCCACTGTCCGAGCCGCCGCACCCACTGCAGCCCACGACTGCCAGCAACTGAGCCACCACCGTCAGCAACCGAGCCACTGCAGCGCACCTTGCCTGTCGCCATTGCTGCCCGAGTTCTGGAATTGCCTGCATCTCGGACTTCCGCCACCATCACCGCTGCTGCCCATCGACCACCACCGCGTCGATTGCCGCCGCCAATCCCTGCCCGAGTCGTCGACGATTTCCCTCACCTTCGCCGTTCCAATCACCGCCGAGAAGTTAGTACCTCTGTTTCTGTTCGTAAGTTCAAAGAGAATGAACCCAGGGATTTTGATTTCTTTTGAAGAAATCGCAGAAACGTCCCCTAATTTCATACTAATTCCGCTTCTGGCCCTAAGTTCATTGTTTATTAAGTTATGCGGCTAATTTTTCTAAACTATTCAATTCTTGCCCGTTTCAGCGACACCAAGAAATCTCGAAGCACCCACGCCGGATCCCGCTTCCCGAGGAATTCATATTGGTATAGATATTTAACTTTATAGAATTAATTCAATTTTAAATTGAGTTAAGTAAAGTTAATCGTATAAAATATCAATATTAAATGTTCCTTTTTCCGTTGGATTCATTAGATGCTAAAATCTCGCATTGTTGTCATCAACTGATCATCAAAGGTTAAGGCAAGTGATTTCGTTCAATGCCTTTTGCATGTTTCGTGATTTTTCTTTGACGTGCCCTTTTGAATTCTTCCGTGTCGAATGCGGTCCTGTGGCCAATTTCCTTGCCAATTTCGATAAATTGCATACCCATCTGCTTGATGTAATTTATCCTTTTTAATCATAAATTGGCATGAGTTAAATTAATGGGCAATTATTAAATGAACTATAGTGATATGTGTATTAAATGTGTTATTTATGTATTTATAACTCGAGATAAGTGAAAATTGCCCATTTCCTTCTTCTTAATTGCATGATAATCTGCTTCTCTCTTTCATGCAAACCAGTGGCATGCGATATTAAGATCCTTGAAGTATCCATGCTTGTTCCTTGTTGATTTAACATCGTTTTTATGATCACCTAGTATGAACTGTTATGTACGATAAGTTAAATTGTGCACCATGTGATGCATATGTATGATAAGTTAAATTGTGCACCATGTGATGCTTAGTTATGATATGTGAAAATGCGCACCACGTGATGCGAGTGGCTTTATGCCTTTGGCAAGTTATGCAGTAGACTAACTTGTAGGTTGTGGTTTGTTAAGCCACCGCCTTACAAGGTTTCATGAAACACCATCCCGAAATGCATTCTCTGCGGGGTGATAAAACAACGATCTGATGTAGGTCGTGGCCCTTGTTAAAGGCCCGACCGGTACCACGTAGTATTATTATTATTATCGCTATCATTATTGTTATTATTATCGGCTATTAAATAGGTGATCATTTCAGTTATTATACTAATCTGCCTCGAGTATAATTCCTTTTCTTATCTTATAATCGATCGTTATGATCATCCGAGTCATGTGTGGATTTTTACCCTTTTCATTCAGTTTCTACTATAAATATTCGTGTCATTCCCTTAACCTGAGACATACCGTTTTATGGTCACTGTAAGGTTAAAGTCTGAACATTTTCCCTATCATTTGCTAGTCTTTATTGTACTAACCATCTTATTTATTGGATGGCTGGTGTCCTTCGTTCTCACGAAACACCAGACCATATTCCACAGGTCTAGTGCAAGCAGCGGAGCAGGAGAGAGTAGAAAAGCAGACTGTCATTTATTGAGTTTTTACACTACAAGTTTTGAACCTTTAAAGTTTCCGTGTTGCTACTTTAGTTTGAGCTATTTTAGAGTTATTTATACTTTATGGTTTTTGTATTTTTTATGTTATTTTGATTGGATATTTTAAACTAGGATATTTATTTGACTTCCGCCTATTTTATTTTTTTTGTTTAAATTATCATCTTGTTTATGGGAGCATGGTTGCATGTCCCTATAAGCCTAAGGTGAATTCAAAGACATTAAAGTCTGCGGATTCACTGGCGCTGTAACGCTCCCTTGGGATTTAAAAGGGGGTGTTACAGAAGGTGGTATCAGACCTGTAGGTTTAAAAACGTTTTCATTCGGATTTTTAAATAATTTCTAAAGTGAATTTCAAAAAGGCTTTGATTAAAACTATGTTCTACTTATAAAAAAATAAGCAGTTTTGGAAATGGTTTCAAAGTATTTGTCCGATAGTCCTGCTCAAGCTCATGCACCTACTATAGACTAATCTTAGATTCTTATTCCTATTTCCTCTGAATCTCGCTTCCTGGATTATCTCGTTAAAGTATTGATGACTCCTCGCCCTCCTCGATAGATGTCTGATGTTTGCAAAGACCTCAGGACTGCATGCCACGGGTTACCCCCATTGCATTGACTTCACCAACAACTCTAACATTGAGTCTGACTCAAGCACAAAGGTGGAGGTCGTGGAAAAAGCTACAGTGGAGCTATCCAAGGGGAAGAATGCCCTAGTCGACCCTCTAGAAGGAGCTGCAGCAACAGAATATGGCAAGAAGCTCATCCGCGAGTGGTACAAGGAACATAATTTCGAAACCCCTCGATTCTACAACAAGAAAAAGGTAGCAAGGGAAAAGAGAGCCATGTCAGCTCCCCTGGATGACAAGAGGAGAAAGAACCTCCAGAATCTCGTCCGAGTGTACAATATGGAACTATCTCACAATCCCAGTGAGGAGAAGTCAAAGAAGAGATCCATTTTGGAAACCCTAGCAGATGAGAAAACATTCCAGGCTTTGCAAGCAAGAGGAGCGAGGTCGAGGCTTCGCGTAAGGGAGACCGGGGAAATATACAGGAATAAGGAACGAATTGTGAATGAGCTGGAGAAACGTTGTGATCAGGCTAGAGATGAGATCAAAAAGAGATGTGTGAGCATGCTGAGTCAGAGAGAGAAGCAGCATCACAAAAGCATAGCTCTGTAGTGGACAAGCTCGTCGAGCTGTATGTTTTTGTAGAAGATGACAAGGATTAAGATCTCATCAGAAATACCAGCAGAATACCCAGATTCCTGCAGGTTCACAACCGATTGTGAACAAAGGGAAGACTGTCGTTGGGCCATCTCAGCAGGGTCCACGACTATATGAAATGCGTAGGATGGATGACACTACTTCTCCTATGGCTCAAGGTATTATCTATCTTCGGGCCGAGCCAATTAATATTCTTTTTATCCAGGTGCTTCTCATTCTTTTCTATCCGAGCAAACTGTTGAAAGACTCGGATTAGAATCCGTAACTCTAGATGATTCCTTTATTGTGGAATTCCCTAGTGGGGATAGAGTTCGAGGTAGGAAAATGTTATTCCGCTTCCCCATCGCGATAGGTGGCAATGAGTACCTTGCCGATCTTGTTCTGCTTCCGATCCTTCCTCATAACATCATTCTCGATATAGATTGACTTACTCGCTATAGTGCAATCATTGATTGTGGACGGAGAATCGTGACCATTTCGTCGGACGGTAGGGTTGTGTGCAGATTTCGTGGGCGCATCCCTGAGGAGGATGGCCGTGTTATTATTGTAATGCAGGCAGCCAAATTGGTACACCAAGGTGGTGCCGAATTCTTATGTTATCTGCAGGATCAGCCATCCGACCCGGTCCATATCTCCGATATTCCTGTAGTTCGGGATATCCCTGATGATTTTCCCGATGAAATTCCTAGTTTACCTTCAAAGCAGTTCATTGAGTTCACCATCGACTTAGAGCCAGGAACCGCTCCTATTTCCAAAGCCCCGTATCGCATGGCTCCAGTGGAGATGCAATAATTAAAGAGTCAGCTTGAAGAGTTATTAGATAAGGGTTATATTTGACCCAGTGCTTCACCTTAGGGTGCTCCCATGCTGTTTGTGAAGAAGAAAGACGACTCCTTCCATCTGTGTATTGATTATCGGGAGCTAAACAAGGTGACGATCAAGAACAAGTATCCACTACCACGCATCGATGATTTGTTAGATCAGCTTCAGAGAGCAAATGTATTTTCCAAGATTGACCTTCGATCTCGTTACCATCAGCTCCGAGTTCGTGACAAGGATATTCCAAAGAGTGCTTTCAGCACACGTTATGGACACTATGATTTCGTGGTAATGCCCTTTGGCTTAACAAATGCCCCATCAATCTTCATGGATTTGATGAACCGTTGTTTTCGCTAGTATTTGGACAAAATTGTCGTAGTTTTCATCGACGACATTTTGATCTACTCGTCGAGTGAGGAGACTCACTCCGAACACTTGAGATCTATTTTGATGACGTGGCGAGAGCATCAGCTGTACGCAAAGCTGTCTAAGTGTGACTTTTGGATGAAGCATGTGGCATTCCTATGCCACATCATCTCATAGAAAGGGGTGATGGTTGACCCCCAAAAGATAGCCAATGTAGAAAAGTGGAATCCGTCAAAGAACGCCAAGGAGATTCGGAGTTTTCTGAGACTAGCAGGTTACTACAAGAGGTCCGTGGAAGGGTTTTTTTTTCAAATTGGCCCAACCACTGATCTTACTCCTGCTTAAATCCCAGAAATTCATCTGAGATGACAAGTGCGAAGCGAGCTTCCAGGAGCTCAAGAAGCGGTTGACCACAACACCTATTCTAGCACTCCCTAAGGAGTCAAAGGATTATGTGATTTACAGTGATGCTTCCAAGCAAGGTTTGAGTTATGTATTGATGCAAGATGGGAAGGTGATAACTTAGGCATCATGACAATTGAAGCCGTATGAGGAGAAATACCCAGTGTATGATATGGAACTAGCTGCTATGGTATTTGCTCTAAAAATCTAGCGCCATTATCTGTATGGAGTTCGTTGCTAGATATACACCGACCACAAAAGCCTCAAGTATGTGTTCACTCAGAAGGAGTTGAACATGAGACAGAGACGCTGGTAAGAACCGATTAAGGATTATGACATTGAATTTCTCTATTATCTTGGAAAGG
The DNA here is from genome assembly GCA_963922045.1 of Persicaria maculosa. Lineage (NCBI taxonomy): Eukaryota > Viridiplantae > Streptophyta > Magnoliopsida > Caryophyllales > Polygonaceae > Persicaria > Persicaria maculosa. The sequence continues at coordinate 54,778,167 of OY998253.1, forward strand.
CTAATGTCGTAGCTCATGCTTTGAGCCGTAAATCTCAGCATGAGGCTATGATTAGCTTTTGACAGAAAGTCATGTTATGCAAAGGAATCTGCTCAAGTTAGATGTTGAAGTTTGGTTTGAAAGGAACTGAGGACAGTTGTGTACGATGGAGGTTCTGTCAGATCTGCTAGCAGAGATAAAGGCGAAGTAGACAGAGGATGTTGTGTTACTGCAGATCACCGTTGATTTCTTTGATGGTAAAGCCCAGGCTTTGTCGTGAGGGATGAGGGATCCTTATGGTTTGGGAATCGCATCTGCGTTCCCAATGTCCATGATCCGACAGACCATCCTTCAGGAAGCTCATGCATCTGGATATTCGGTGCATCAGGGATCTAGTAAGATGTACAAGGATCTAAGGAAGAAGTACTGGTGGACTGGTATGAAGAATGAAGTAACCGAGTACATGGATAGATGCTTGGTATGTCAGCAGGTCAAGATTGAGCACCAGAGACCTGGTGGGAAGCTCTAACCACTTCCAGTACCCACATGGAAGTGGGAACATATCTCGATGGATTTCGTTATGTGGCTCCCTAAGGTCAAGGGCAGAAGGATGCCAGTTGGGTGATTGTTGATCGACTCACCAAATGTGCACACTTCATGGTTATCCGATCTAACTTGAAGTTGGCAAAGCTAGCAGAGTTGTACCTTCAGCATATAGTCCGCCTTCATGGTGTTCCGTCGTCCATTGTCTATGATCGTGATGGACGATTAATCTCATAGTTCTGGAAGAAGTTACATGAGAGACTTGGAACTCAGCTGAATCTCAGTACTTCTTTTTATCCTCAGACAGATGGTAAGTCAGAGAGGACCATCCAAACACTAGAGAATATGCTACGAGCCTGTGTCCTGGATAGGCTGACAGATTGGGAGATCAGTTTAAGTTTGATGGAGCTCACCTACAACAATGGCTGGCATTCATCCGTAAAGATGACTCCTTTTGAAGCCCCTATGGACAGAAATGTCGATCACCAGTGTGTTCGGATGATGCGACAGATGTTATCCATATAGGTCCGGAGTTGTTAGAGAAGACAACTGAATAAGTTGCGATGATCAGGCAACGAATGTTGACCGCTCAAAGTCGCCAAACGCCAAAAGTCTTATGCTGACCCTAGGCGTAGATAGGTCAACTTTGAGGTGGGCGACAAGGTGTTCGTGAAAGTGTCACCCACGAAGAGAATCTTCCGGTTCGGAAAGCGAAGGAAGCTTAACCCTCGATATGTCGGGCCATTTGAGATTCTGCAGCGTGTAGACAATGTTGCCTACCGCTTTGCTCTACTTCCGTCAGCTCATCCAGTACATGAAGTCTTCCATGTATCACTGCTACGGAAGTACGTGCCTGACCCAAATCACATTTTGAGCTATGAGGATATTGAGGTCCGCCCCATCGGAACCTATAATGCGAAATAAGAACAAGGTCTCAATGGAATGAACGTCTAAGCAAGGTCTTAAGCTTTACACCTTAGATGACATTATCGAGGCTGATGAACATGAGTAAGCTACACTAAAAAATGTTGTGCAACGTCAAGCTTTTTAGTAATTTCTTTATGCTAGTACGTTCTAGCATTTCAATAAAGGGAGTCAATGAACAAGTATTTCCGATAAACTCCATATCTAGCAAGCAAAATTTCGGTATCGTTATTCTAAGTAGTCAATTTTAGATTCATCCTTACAACCTTACATGTTGAAGTCAAAGTGGGGAATCGGTGTGCGAATTGGTAATATTCTAACGTTGAATACCATATAAGTTTTGCACATTTCCCTACTAACATTCCTTTCATGTTATACAGTCAGCTCCAATATGTTGATACTTCTGATTCCATATCAAGTTGGTCAACCCGTGTTTTTTTTATATAGCTATCGAAAAAGAGTCGGGAAGTGCTCCCTATAGACTCTAGAATGGCTCCTCTGCTTCACTTGTGTATAAGCAGGAATAATACCCGCATGTGAAATCAGTGATTAATGATCGATATGTCATACGTAAGGTCCTTCAGAAGGATAATTAGTAACTCTTCATGTAGGTGGGTTCATCTTTCCTAAATCTTGACAGTATTAAACGATCATGGGTTATATATCTCATCTCTTTTTTTCATGATCGAGCAACCGAACTCTCATTGGTAAAAAGCTTGAGAATAGTACTTTTAAATATAGATGTACACGATTTATGTTTCTAAAGAAGACAAGGACGCAAGGACGCATGCGCTGAAGAACCGAACAACGTTCATTTCGATAAACCAGAAGACGAAGACCCACAACTCATCTCATATGAATAAGGCTGGCTAGTTTTGTCACAATGGTTGCCTTCAAAGCCACCCGGGCCATTTGGCAACCTGGAAAAGGAAGCCAGATGGGGCTGAGACGAAAACCAACGACAAGCTAGTTAACCCCGTTTCTTATAGGATGCGAGTTCACTTATCTTGGGCAACGAGAGTGAATATCAAAAGATGTCTTTCAAAATTTTATTATCCTTGTTTTAGATACTCATAACTATAGAGATTTATACACTGTTTTCATAGGATTAAAATTTCAAGCTTTGCCACTGAGGAGTTCGGAAAGCAATGAGTTACTTTAGATGTAATTCTCATCACTCATTTATTCGATAAGTTCATCAAGCGAAGCGTGCTTAAATTCTACCTATTCGGTAACCATTGTTGATACACCTAACTCTGCTTTGATCAATCTATATCCTCTCATCTAGTTTGAGGTTACTATCCATTCTTCAATTCATTTCTCGTTTATTTTCTAAGTTTCGGGATGAAACTTATTTTTAGTGGGGAGGTATGAAATACCCCAAATCATTTTTGGGCTATTTCTTATTTTTATAAATCTATATTATATTAAACTATAGTATATATCTTGTGAATTGATCATTTAATAAATTCACCTAAGGTATATGTTATGAATTAGAATAATTAAATTATTCTAAAGAGTATAATATATGATGTATTTAATTACATAAATCATCTGAATACTCCTATTATTTAATTTACTAAGATAAATTAAATAATATTCATCCTGGTAAAAGAGGAGTAATCTATCTCTTATCTAATCTTTATCCGCTTCTTTTATTTCTTTTCCTTCATCTCTATTTAATTGATTATTAACCAAAAGATCAAAAATCTATCTTTTCGGTAACCTGATTGGCAGTATAGATACACCTCAAGTCTTTAGGGTTTCTCACAAATCAAAAAGCTCTCGCGCTCACCGTCTCTCATATCACCGTCACCATCATCCTGGCCTCCTAATTCAACCCGCGCCGCCCCGTCTTCCCCCTCTCTCGGATTGATCGGGAGCAACCACCGCCGGACCACCGCACTCGCCTCGACCGTTGCCTGGCCACTGTCCGAGCCGCTGCACCCACTGCAGCCCACGACTGCCAGCAACCGAGCCACCACCGTCAGCAACCGAGCCACTGCAGCGCACCTTGCCTGTCGCCATTGCCGCCCGAGTTCTGGAATTGCCTGCGTCTTGGACTTCCGCCACCATCACCGCTGCTGCCCATCGACCACCACCGCGCCAATTGCCGCCGCCAATCCCTGCCCGAGTCGCCGACGATTGGATCCCTCACCTTCGCCGTTCCAATCACCGCCGAGAAGTTAGTACCTTTGTTTCTGTTCGTAAGTTCAAAGAGAATGAACCCAGGGATTTTGATTTCTTTTGAAGAAATCGCAGAAACGTCCCTTAATTTCATACTAATTATGCTTCTGGCCCTAAGTTAATTATTTATTAAGTTATGCGGCTAATGTTTCTAAACTATTCAATTCTTGCCCATTTCAGCGACACCAAGAAATCTCGAAGCACCCACGCCCGATCCCGCTTCCCGAGGAATTCATATTGGTATAGATATTTAACTTTATAGAATTAATTCAATTTCAAATTGAGTTAAGTAAAGTTAATCGTATAAAATATCAATATTAAATGTTCCTTTTTCCGTTGAATTCATTAGGTGCTAAAATCTCGCATTGTTGTCATCAGCTGATCATCGAAGGTTAAGGCAAGTGATTTCGTTCAATGCCTTTTGCATGTTTCGTGATTTTTCTTTGACGTGCCCTTTTAAATTCTTCCGTGTCAAATGCGGCCCTGTGGCCAATTTCCTTGCCAATTTCGGTAAATTGCATACCCGTCTGCTTGATGTAATTTATCCTTTTTAATCATAAATTGGCATGAGTTAAATTAATGGGCAATTATTAAATGAACTATAGTGATATGTGTATTAAATGTGTTATTTATTTATTTATAACTCGAGATAAGTGAAAATTGCCCATTTCCTTCTTCTTAATTGCATGATAATCTGCTTCTTTCTTTCATGCAAACCAGTGGCATGCGATATTAAGATCCTTGAAGTATCCATGCTTGTTCCTTGTTGATTTAACATCGTTTTTATGATCACCTAGTATGAACTGTTATGTATGATAAGTTAAATTGTGCACCATGTGATGCATATGTATGATAAGTTAAATTGTGCACCATGTGATGCTTAGTTATGATATGTGAAAATGCGCACCACGTGATGCTAGTGGCTTTATGCCTTTGGCAAGTTATGCAGTAGACTAACTTGCAGGTTGTGGTTCGTTAAGCCACCGCCTTACAAGGTTTCATGAAACACCATCCCGAAATGCATTCTCTGCGGGGTGATAAAACAACGATCTGATGTAGGTCGTGGTCCTTGTTAAAGGCCCGATCGGTACCCCGTAGTATTATTATTATTATCGCTATCATTATTGTTATTATTATCGGCTATTAAATAGGTGATCATTTCAGTTATTATACTTATCTGCCTCGAGTATAATTCCTTTTCTTATCTTATAATCGATCGTTATGATCATCCGAGTCATGTGTGGATTTTTACCCTTTTCATTCAGTTTCTACTATAAATATTCGTGTCATTCCCTTAACATGAGACATACCGTTTTATGGTCACTGTAAGGTTAAAGTCTGAACATTTTCCCTATCATTTGCTAGTCTTTATTGTACTAACCATCCTATTTATTGGATGGCTAGTGTCCTTCGTTCTCACGAAACACCAGACCATATTCCACAGGTCTAGTGCAAGCAGCGGAGCAGGAGAGAGTAGAAGAGCAGACTGTCATTTATTGAGTTTTTACACTACAAGTTTTGAACCTTTAAAGTTTCCGTGTTGCTACTTTAGTTTTAGCTATTTTAGAGTTATTTATACTTTATGGTTTTGGTATTTTTATGTTATTTTGATCGGATATTTTAAACTAGGATATTTATTTGACTTTCGCCTATTTTATTTTATTTGTTTAAATTATCATCTTGTTTATGGGAGCATGGTTGCATGTCCCTATAAGCCTAAGGTGAATTCAAAGACATTAAAGTCTGCGGATTCACTGGCGCTGTAACGCTCCCTTGGGATTTAAAAGGGGGTGTTACAGGATGATGGAAGTAGTATAGAGATATAGAACTTCTCATTTTTTCTTCCACTTCATATTGAAATGAAGTTGATATAGAAAGTGACATAAAGAAGGAAAATTTGCATAGCATTTTTATATTATTTATTAGTCAAAATTTTATATAAAAAAATAATTTTTTATAAATAAGGTAACCCACAGGGTCAGCGGGGTGACTAGGCGGGTCAACGGGTCCACCGGAACCCATTGACCCGCTTGACCTAGCGGGTCGAACCCATGGACCCAACAGTCTGACTTATGGCCACGTCTAGTTAAGTGTACGGATTGTGGGTGACGTGAGTGTGGGGGTGACTGGGTTTAGAGGTTTTATGGGGTGGCCAAATTACAATGTCTAAAGGGACGTTGTAACCCTTTACAAGTAAATTGGACGTTGTTAAGGGAGGCTGCAACCCTATACAACGTCCAATAAGACAGTGTTCTGGGGGATTCAACCCTATGCAATGTCCAATAAGACGTTGTTAAGCCCTATGCAATGTTTAATGGGATGTTGTTAAGGATGAGCCAACCTTATACAACGTGCAATTGGACATTGTCGAAAAACCTCAAAACGTCAAATTTAGCGTCGTGTATGGTCCCTCCCCCCCTCCCCAATGACTTTTATATTCATCCCCCACTATATATATATATATATATATATATATATATATATGACTAGATGTCGTCCATTCGACTCACAATTTCACACAATAGTATCTTCATCTTCATACAAAAAAAATTTCCTCCTCAAAAAGTTTATGCGAGATCGAGCTTGTGCAAGATGCCGCTCTCCAACCACAGAGCAATGTCATCGAACAGGTGAATGTCTGCCTTCTTTGCTCTCTTCTTTATATCTGCATCCAGGTTGGACTACAGTAAGAAGTATATTTACTAATATCGATTATGAACTCTTATGTCTGCATCCAGTTTCGAGAGTTTACCAACACCCGTACATGGCCTTTCCATAACTAGATGGTCGACCATTTTAAGCAAATTGGAGTTTCACACAGTATGGTATTAGTAGTATAGCGATCATGGTCTAGCGTTGCAAACCGACTGGATGGTGTGTTACTAGCGTGCGAGCAATACGGGGTATTTCATAGAAGGGCAAAGCAGCTTCGTAGAACGCAGAGCAAACTAAGAAACTGTCCATTCTCCTTGCATGGTCATGAGGGAGGATCGGGTATGTGGACAATGACCGTTTAACATGGAAGACACAATCATCACCTCCCTCACCGGTTGAATGGTCATGCTTACACGTGATGGATGAAATTGGCTGAAGGCCATCGCGTACGTGTTACAACAACTAAATGTGACTAGCATCACCTCAGCGCAGCCATCACTTGAGAATACCCTCAATAAGCTTTTCGTTGAAGAGAGAGAAAATTGCATGATGACATAAGATACCCTCCATCGTCTCAAAGAAATGGGCTACTACTACGACTTTAGAAGAAGACCAAACGATGAAAAATTATTGAAGGTCCTTTTTCTCAAACACTCGGATGTGATTCGTCTATTAAATAAGTACCCGTATTTCATCATCATGGATAGTATATACAAGACTGGTGTGGGATGAACGTCGTTGGGTTTTTTGTCCTTTGCCAAATATCAATAATATCCTAACTCAATGCTCAAACCAATAGATTAGTAAACCAATAAACTAGTATAGCGATGAAGTCCAGAGTCGAACCCATAGGGAAAAACGGTTGCAATTCAATTTTTCTAACAATGATTCTTATGACAATAGCAATAGTTTATGACAAATTGATGACAAAGTAAAGCAAATAGATCAATGATTACAAAGTAGTGAATATAATATAGCAAAGCATTTCACCTATAATTCCCGACAATGGTTGAACTTCAAAATCCTAGGATTGATTCAATAGATATTTATAAGCATATGTTGACTTGACTAAAGTTGATAGATCCGCAAAGATACAATCTTCTTATTCAATATCACTAATGAATAGCATTAAGGACTCAAGTTCTAATACCAATTGACATATCGATTCAATGCAAATAGAAGAAAAGGGAGCAACCCTCTCGACCCTATAAACACCTGCTCGACATAGATCAATCGAAATCATCCACTACAAAGACATAGAAATATCACTAAATCAGTGGCTTCGTTTGCTATCTAGAAAACAACAACCAACTCATAGCATAGATTCAATTCCTAACGTGGTGATCAATCATAGAAAGGAACAAAAATATAATCAATACGAGCAAGATGATACATATACATAGAAATAACTAATAGAAATCAAATCCTCACAATTTATTCAACCATGTCTTCGAATCATAGGCGAAACTATTAGTTTAGCAACTCATAGCCAAAGTAACGCTCAAATCTCTCCTCTCTTAATAACAACACCATCCACGACTGAATATGAATGAAATAAACCTAAATAGAGTCCTGGAAACACTATGAAAAAAGATAATAATATAATATTATAATAAGATCATCGGACTTAAAGTCGGCAATGTTGAACACGGGGTAACGGCGGGCGCTAGTGGAAAAGCGGCGGGCGCCGTCCCATTAGTGATGAACTTTCTTCTTAGCTTCGATGTTGTACTTCTTTGCTTCTTTGTAGCTCCTTACTTAGCCTTCTTATGCTCCAAAATATGTCATTTAAGCTCCTTCAAGATCCCATCAAAGGTCTGAACATAAAACTGCAGAATAAACGCTAAAAGCGTGTAGATTTCGAACTCGAACACTTCACAAGAAAGGTACGGAACTAGACCAAAACATATGAAAAACTCCTATCTAAATGCAATAAGAACCACCTATAATGCCTATATGAAATATGTATTATCAAATCCCCCACACTTAAGCTCTTGCTTGTCCTCAAGCAACCTGATGCGGGATGAACGTCGTCCCGCATCAGGTTGCTTGAGTCTGGTGTCGAACCCACAGGAAGAAGCGATTCACTATTCAATAACTCTTAACAAGAACTCTTATGACCAAACAACGAGTTAGGACAAATAACTAAGATGTAAAGCAACCAACTTTATGATTGGAAAGTAAATTGATAATAAGGTAGATGAAATATTTCAACTGTAATTCTCTACAATGGTTGAGATTCATGTTCCTAAGATTGTTCTATTAATTACTCATAAACATATGTTTACTTGACTAAAGTTGAGAGATTCGTAGGGATACAATCACCTTATTCAATATAACTAAAGAATAGCGTTAAGGACTTAAGTAATTAGACCAATTGGCATATTGATTCAATGCAATTAAGACAAACTAGAACAACCCTAGATTAGCCATAATCGACATATTCACAACATAGATGAATCGAAATCATCCACTTCAAAGATAAAGAAATATCACTACTTCAATACTTTCGTTTGCTATCAAGAATACAACAACAAACTCATAACTAAGATGCAATTCCTAACATGATGATCAATCATAGAAAGGAACACAAATATCAACAATAAGAACAAAATGATAAATAGGAATATAAATAACTAATAGATACAATCCTCACAATCTAAACAACCATGTCTTCGAATCACCGGCGAAACTATGAGTTTAGCAACTCATATGCCAAATCTCTCTCTCTCTCTCTCTCTCTCTCTCTCTCTCTCTCTCTCTCTCTCTCTCTCTAATTGTGTTCATAGTTTCACAATAGCTACTCCCCCCTCCACAAACTGATGGAAAATAACCTAATAAAGTCTCTCAAAGAGTCGGCAAAACCCTAGAATAATAATAGTAAAATAATGGGAAATAGAATCTTCTGATCCAGAATCGCGAACGCTAAAAACTGGTCCACGGCGGGCGCCGTGCAAGAGGCGGCGGGCGCCGCCATCTTAGTGATGGGATTCCCTCTTTTCTTCGATTGTCTTCAATGTCGTGCTTCCTTGCTCCTCTCTAGCCTCTTCCTCATCTTCCATATGCTCCAAAACATTTCTCTTAAGCTCTTGTAAGATCTCTCTAAGGCCGGAATTGTAACTCTGCAGAATAAACAGTAAAAAGGTGTAGATTCCAAACTCGAATACTTCACAAGCAATATACGAAACTACACTCAAACATATGCAAAACTCCTATCTAAATGCAATAAGAAATCCTATAATGCCTATATGAAATATGCATTATCACAACCATAAAACAAAACCATCATCTATGCATCCCACAGGAGATTCCTTCACAATTTTACTCATCAAAAGCAATTTCACTTCATAGTGAAAATATAAATAAGGCATAAAAACGTCATAACATGTATATATGAGATCAAGTAGCTTGCATGCTGAAAAATCCAACCTCACAAAGGATAATATATGTATCTCTCGCTCTCATGTGTTTAGGCTTTTAAGCATACACTCACCTCAATTGCATATACAAGCATCGAATCAAATATTGGCATTTATATCACAAAATCTCCACCGTATACATCAAAGAAAAAATAAAAACATCAAGTGGACTTTGGCTCAATGGAAACCTTCATAGAAGATTTCATTCGGCGGGGTTGTAATGGGACTTGGTAAAAACATAAGGGTAGGGAATTGTATTTGGTCATGTGATGCTATTAATTACGGGAAAATAAACTCCCAAAATAACACAAACCAACTAAAAAAATACATCAAGCTCACAATATAACACAACTCTCAATATAATTTTGAAATATGCTCAAAATCCTACAAATAACCATAACTCTCAATAGTACATCTCAATAAACTCATCAATCTCAAAATCTCAAATAAACTAAAATATCTCATCATTATTCTTATGCATACATATGCATATACAACACCCAACCAACAATGATATCTCAAACCAACATAAATCCAATCATTCTCATGCAAAAATGAATAAACTTGGCTCTTTATTCTTTCTTTTTTTTTTTCTCTTTTTTTTTCTCTTTTTTTCTTTTTTTTTTCTTTTCTCTTTTTTTTCTTTTTTTTTTCTTTCTTGAACCAAAAATAATAAGGTAATAATAAGCATAACATGTGGGAAGTATAAGCACATAACATTACATATTCTCCAAAACCATCAACCATAACAACTCACACTTGAGCTTCTATCCTCCATAACACTTCAAATAGATATACCTAACCCACTCAAAATCTTAATTTTCCCAAAAAAGGGTAAGGCTTGTTATCAGCTAGGATTAATAAATTCGTGGAGCTAACAAATGAAATAGGCTAAAGGCTCAAATTGGCTTCAAAACAAGATATAACATATCGATAAACATGGATAAAATGTGGTTAAAAGGTGTCTCTATCATTTGAACTTATCAAGCAATGATCGTGTATATAATCGGCCTCGAAAATCGATAAACATGTCAATACTCAAAGACAAATGCATAGGAGGACTAAATCACCCAACAAAAGCAAAAGAGCTATAGATATAATCCCTTATTAGGCCAACATTCTCACTAGGACAATTTTTTTTGTTGAATATCAAGCATGCTCACAAACTTAGATCATACATGCTCAATTACCTATGCAAAATCATATTCCACATAAAAACAATTTTAAAGACAAGGTCAAATCATTCCAGAATTCCATGAGATATATACGATCATGGGTGTCAACCTACGTGTTCTTTTTCAGGGTAAAGTACCCGATTCGATCATGACAGATCGGGAGCTGGGCCTTCTCACGACTCTTAGGGTGGTTTTTCCAAATGTGCAACATCTCCTGTGAAGAGACCACTTTGAAGATTACTAAAAATTTACAACACGCGTTGATATTCAAGAATAACGTTTGTGGTTTATTCCAATCTTCTACGGAGGAGTCGTTTGAGCGATGCCGGTGGTGGCTTCACGCCCAATGCCAGCCCGCACCAAGGTTCATGTGGTCTATGGAATCAGTGTTGCTCATTCACCGGACAAGCCTTGTTAGATATTACACCGACCACGTTCCAAAGCACATTCTCAACTTTGGAACAAGGATAAAAAAATAGGTACGCATATCCTTTCTGACTTTACATATGTATCTTGTTCCTAAATTTCTAACTCCGTTCATCGCGATCAAATGGTGCAATATGTGTAGGGTTAAAGGCCAGCATAAAGTGTTGAAGGAAGCATTGCGCTTGTCCACAAGTGCATTTTGTGTCATGGTGGATGTCATTCACCGAGTTAATGAAAGTCAGGAGCATTATCTTTAGACTGCCATGGAGATAGATTGTTTTAAATGGCCAACTAACACACACAATGTCCCCTTATTCGAAGAGGTTAAGCCCGTAGTTTCGAATCAGTATTTCGATTATCTCTATGATCATTGGAGGACCGTTGTCGATGGAAAAGCATCTGAAGAGTGCATCGACCGATTTTGAAGAATTTGATATGGGCCACCGTGTATGCACGATGTTCATTGTTGTGTTGCTGAAGGAGTTCCAATATCACCAGACGACATCCATCCATTTTAGAAAGATTTATCGTGGGATGAATCTAACAATGTTGCCTCACCCTACATCATGTCATCTTCGTACACTGCCTCCAATGAAGCTTGTGACTCGGATTTGCACACACCAACGTTTGGTAGTGTACGTTCATAGGGGAGACCTTGAGGGAGTAGGATCCGTTGCAAAAAGAATCCTTTGCGATATAAGGAATTTCGGGCGAATTTTGAAAAGGCGGAAGCCAGAGCAGGTCACCGTGGCAGAACCCGATGGTCCCGACCTCCATCTGACACCCAATAGGTCAATACTGGGTTTTAACTAGGGTCACAGCAATATCGACCCTTTTATGTTCAGGCACATTACAACAACTGTGAACATCATAGGAGATGGTCACTGCAGATATCGAGCTTTGGCACAACTGATGTTACCGCAAGGGGAGGCATATTTCACATATATGAAAGGGTTATTGTGCAGCCATTCGGAATGGAATCATCAACTTTACAATGGTTGTTAAATGGCAGGGTATTCGTTGCGAGAGTCGGTCGACCTGGAGAGTTACTCCGACATAGTGGGAGATGACCAAAGATACTGGATCGAGATGGCGATCATGGGTCTTGTGCTTACGACCGTTAACCAAATGCCCTTCATTGTCTTATCTTTGCACCACCCTTTTACATGCCTCCGTATATACCAAACAATCAAATAACACCCCTCGGGAGGTCACACTAAGGATGGTATGCATCGAGAACCAAGATCATTTTAATTTGTCATGGTGAGTTTGATATGTGTGTTACTCTCACTTCAATTGTACTTCATCCATAAATTAAAAAAAATACATTCTGGTATACTTATTGCAGATATGGTTGTATCCCAACACTCTTTTACATCCGTCAACACATGAATGGACGGCATACCATTACCCGAGCATCAACATGTGGGATATTCGTTTCCAAGATCAATTTGATAGATTTAGAGTAGTGCGGATCCAAGCGGGTCGCCTTCTACACCATGTTTAGCAGTCGTGACCCGATGTGTAGCTAAGTTTCCCTATTATGTTAGACGTTGTAAAATAAAATTCTACTGTCTATTATAAAAACATCCATATTATCTTATTCCACATATCAAGTTGTATAAGTTCAATTATACAATTTTCTTTGTCTTTATTTTTTCTTATTTCACACATCTATATTTTCTAGACCATGTTTAGCAGTCGTGGGTTTTGGTGCAAATATTTCAACCCGAAACTCGAAGGAACCCGAACCCGCTCAACCAGCAAATTTCTGGGTCGGGTTGGGTCAACCCATTGGTCACCCGTTGGATCAAACTCTATGATAATAATAACATAAATAAATTACAATTTAACCTAATATTGAAACTTATTACTAATAATAATTAGGATTGAATATTATCTTTTTTTTATCATCAAATTTACTTTATAATTTAACATTACAAATCGTTATATATAAAAATACATAATAATATTGTAGCAACATTAATTATACTTCTTTTCAATCATACAACTATTATTAATTAGGGTAATATAACAATTTTGGGTTTAGTAACTATATAGATAGTCATTAAAAATACTCTGTATGTTTACTTTTAAATGTCATTTACTATTCATGTATGGCTTTAAGGATGATAAAAAAAAAATTTGTATAAAATATCAATTTAATTGAAATGTTTAGGAAAAAGGTAAAGCAAAAACCGCCATAGTAGGAACTAAAACCGCCACAATTGGTTCTATAATCCACCACAATATATCTTAAAAACTGCCAAAATAGCTGAAAACTTAAACCGCCACATTAAGTTTGTAAAAACCGCCAGAATAAGCTCTAAAAAGGGTTAATATCCCAAACATTATCAAAACCACCACATAAACCGCTATAAAAGTGTAGACTGCCACATAAACCACTACAATAGAAAAAACCGCTACAATGATACACTACATTAGCTCGTTATTGTAGTAGTGAACTATATATTATATATACTTTCATACTTCAAATTAAAAAAGAATGAAATTATAACAAATAAAAAAAATATTTTTGCATATTTTTATCATACTTAAGTAACATGTTTGAATCACAGTTTTAAAAAAACATGGCCCAACTAAAAAAACCCTTTTACCCTAATCACCGCGCCTATATGCGCACCCCTTTCCCCTAACTTGAAGGTTGTAGCTGCCGCCATGGATCAGCCGAGCTCCCCGTCACGGCCTGTATGCACCAGCACCCAGTCCTGCTCTCATCGTATGTATCAGCCTCGGAACCATCCAGGTCCTTACAAGTGTGGCGCCCTAACTTCCTCTCCACCTCTCACCAAATTGCTCCTTTTGGAGATAGCCCTAGCCCGGAAATAATGGAGGAGGTGGAGCCTCCGGATCGGCCCTCACCGGCTAATCGATGGTCCACTTGCAAGCTTCCCTGGTTCTGCAACCCGACACTTATGAGATTTGAGTGGGATCTGGGACGGCCTGACGGTTGGTTATCCCTTCTGATGTGGCTGGCCTGGCTATTCTCTTCGGGGTCTTGTCCGCCGTACTGCTTCATCTCCTGCAATTGTGTGCTGATCTCTGTAAGTTTCTCTCTCTACTCTAGTGCAACCCCAAGGCTACTTTGCTCACCAGCAATCCCCCTATTTAAGCACATTCACCATGTGCGTTTGGGTTATTCGCCCCACTCTGAGATTTCTATCTCATCTCTTCTTTTATTTCTCTCTGTGTTTGCCTGTTGTTCACCACTTTGGTTGTTGCTCTGGCTTCGGCCTATTAGTGGTCTCTCATTTTGGGTTTGCTGTCACTATCACTATTTACTTCGCTCATTTGGTGGAGTTTGTGTCGCCTGTCCTCATCCCGTCGGCCACTCGGGCTGGTGGAGCACTTGTGCTCCTCCATGTATGTTGTACTTGCTTTGCTAGGGCTATTAGCTCCGCTATTTCATTTTATATGATCAATTATGTTATTGGTAAAGGGTTTTTACTTCCTTGTTTTTATCTTTGGTTTCTACTTCCATGCTCTCTCCTCTTGCTGTTGTTTGCTTCTTGTGGACAGGTCTACTACAACGGCCTTCTCTCGATTTGGACAACAACGGCCTCGTGTGACCTCTGTCGGATGGTCTTGGGTTTGGCTATGCTTCACTTGGATTTCGGGTACTCATATTAGGCTTACTTCTGCTATGTATTATGGCTCACAATCCTTACAAAAATTGTACAAAATTACCTTCAATCCTTACAAGGCAAAAAAACAAACAAATCCTACAGATGCTCAAAAGCCTTGCAAGGCTCATTTAATTCAGATATGCTCTTTTAATTGTATTACTAAACTCAAATTATATATTACAAGATTGATTATTTGTATTACAAAATCAATTTATTTATTCCAAGTTACCAATTGCAGATTGAGCTCCACCTTTCCCAGGACTTGGCCTTAATTCTCAAACGTTTGTCTTACATGCTACAATTCTACATGTGCCCTTCACATATCTCACTTCGATGTTTATTTGTCGTTATACCTACTTTTGACTACCATTGGAAACACGTCTTCAGCGCTTGTTACAAGTGGTCTAACGTTTGTTTCTTTCATAGGCTCCAAGCGCCCAATGTACCTAATCAAAGGATCTTCCGGAACTCAGTTAAGATCGGACGTCTTATATTACAACCAAACGCTATATTAAAAGTACAAACGGGTTTGAAAAAACAAGTTTTTTCAAGAATATATGCTCCTGGAACTATAGGGGGATTAAGAGAAGAAACATCTGGAAAGACACATAACTTTTCTGTCGGAACAATTACATCAATGTGTTGGCACTTCTTGACACTAAAACAAATAAAATTCCACACGATAGTGTCTGGAAGAAATGCGGATTCAATAACATTGCTTACGACCCTACTAGAGGTTTCTCGGGGGTATCTATTTGCTATAGAAAGATCTTTCGGGTTTGGAGGGCGAAGTGGTTCTTGTATCTGTACACCACACATTAATACATTTCGATTACCATGACCGTAGAACAAATAACACGATCGCCTTTCTGGTGGTGTATGCTCCTCCAAATTACAACTCAAAAGACTCCTTCTGGGAATTTCTCATACAATATGCCTCCCAGCTACTGGTTCCCTTCTGTATTTTAGGAGATCTAAACGAAATTGCAGCTCCGGATGACAAACTTGGAGGAATCACACCTGGACCATTCCGTTTTAGATGGCTACAAGAGATCGAAAACTCGCTATTACTTCTTGATATCCCAACTTATGGGGGCTCCTATACTTGGCAAAAAAAAAAAAATGGGTTTACCAAAGAATAGTTTTGCTAAGTTTGATCGTCTGCTTTCCCAAAATGAGGTATAACTGATTTCGATGGAATTCGGGTCAAAATCCACCATTTTACTACGTCTGACCATGTGACGATTTCTATCAACTTCCGTTCACCAACACATATTAATAAAAAAACCTTTCCATTTTGAAGTGGCTTGGACAACCAAACTAGAATTCACAAATATTGTACGCCAAGATAGCTTGGAGACTCAACCCGATGGGGTCGGTCATGTTCAAACTAGTGAAAAAAACTACTCTGCTAAAAACACTATCAAAAAGATGGTACAAGAAAACATTCTACAACATTCACAAACAGATTTTTGACAAAGATGCGATGATTCTGCTGCTGCAAAAATCCTTAATTGGCAACCCAAAGAGAAAAAAGAGAAAGAATGTTGGACTACCAACACCGTTATTGGAGTCAAAGAGCAAAAACTAAACATATTAGACTAAATGACACAAACTCATGTTATTTCCACCGTGTTGCTTCAGCTAAATGAGGACGAACACTGATCAAGTTCCTTAAAATAGATCCAGGTGTAAGCCTCTCTGATTACGATTTGATTAGAAACGAGTTTACAAATAGCTTCACGGCTCGTTTCAAATCGTCTTACAATCATGACATGAGCCTTGACCCAGATTTGAGTGTGATTGACAATGAAATCTCCCACAACAAAACCTAATGCTCACTGCGCCGGTCTCAAATGACGAGATTAAATGCGGCCTCTTCTTTATCCAACCCGACAAAGCTCCCGGGCCAGATGGCATGCCTGTTGGCTTTTATTGAACTTATTTGAACATTGTTGGACCTTCTATTACCAAATCTGTTAAGGCATTCTTCTCGAGTGGGAAAATGCTACGACAAATAAACCACACCTTCATAACCTTAATCCAAAAAGGGGATAATCCTGAAACGGTTAACCATTTTAGGCCTATTAGCCTCTACTCTACAGTTTATAGCATTATTTCCAAAATTTTAACAGCTAGGTTATCCAAAATCCTTGACAAACTCATTCATCCCTTACAAGGGGCCTTCACAAAGGGAAGCTACATCCAGGACAACATTCTAATTGCTCATGACATTTTCCACTCCTTTAGGCTTTCCAAGGAAAAACAGGGTTACATGGCAGTCAAGCTGGACATGGAAAAAGCCTATGACAGGGTGGAATGACCCTTCCTGTTCTCTGTCCTTATCTAGTTCGGCTTTTCCAAGCAATTCATTCCATGGATCAACGAATGTGTAGAAACGGTGTCGTACTCAGTGCTCGTAAACGATGAACCTTCCAGTCCTTTTGTCCCTTCTAGGGGACTACGACAAGGGGATCCCTTATCACCCTTCCTCTTCATTCTCACCGTCGAGGTCCTAGCAAGAACTCTTCAACGGGGAATTAAGATTCCTTTTCTTGCTTTTGCTGACGATATTATGTTGTTCGGTAAGGCTAACCAAGCTACTTGTAATAATATGTCCAACATCATCTAGTGTTTATGCTCCATCTCTTGATAAAAGGTAAACCTGCATAAATCTAGCTTTCAGGTTTCACCTAACACGCCAGCGTCCGCAATTCCCACTGTAACAACAGCACTGGGAATTCCTCAATCGAATAACTTAGAAAAGTACCTGGATTGCCCAATCATTAATGGCAGAGTTAATTCTGATACTTTCGCATATATTATTGTCAAAACTAAACAACAGTTATCTAAGTGGAAATCATCCTCACTCTCGGCTGAGGGTCGAAAGGTTCTTATCATGTCTAACTTAAGTGCCCAACCTTTATTTACTATGGAAGCGATTATGCTGCCGTCGTCGATCCTTCACGAGCTGGACAAAATTTACAGACAGTTCTTTTTGGAACAGACAAGGAAATTACACTCCGCTCGTCAGTTGGGATAAAATTTGCACGGATACCCTATCCGGGGGTCTTGGAATTCACAAAGCTGAAACGATGAACATCGCTCTACACATGAAACTGTTGTGGAAAATCATTGCTCAGCCAGACAATATCTGGGTTAGAGCCGTTACGACCAAATATTTAAAAAATGATTCTATTCTAAAGTATGTTAAAAAAAGGAAACAGCTCCTAGGAATGGTCCAAATTGATGACTATTAGAACCGATTTCAACTCGAGTCTGAACTGGTCAATTAGAAATGGGCAATCAGTTAACTTCTTGGAGGATAACCGGGTGTTCAACTCTCCCTTAACAAAGCTTGCCCTCCATACGCTTGACGACTCTACCTTGTCCTGGCCCGCGGCATGTTTCATTACTTCGGAGAAAAAGTGGGATGTGGGCAAACTGTCGATCGACCTCAAAGGTATGCTCAACCCAAATACTATTGCAACAATAGCGTCGACTCATTTGCCGAAAAAACCCATTTCCAAACAGACTTTTTTAGGGACCTAGGTGGTTCTCTACCTGTTCTGCTGCAAAACTTGGTCTGCAGCCAGCAGGTGATTCCCGATTTGGTTGCTAGTGGATTTGGAAGGTAGACTGTTGTGAGCTGAATCTGCCATGTTTTACACTTAAGTTTATATCAATTTCTGCATACATTTCATTCATTTGGGCTAAGATAGTACAGAATCTGTGTAGTTGATGTTTATTTGGCAAATTATGGAATCTACACCAGTTTCTGTTTAAATTCGCAGAATTCGAGGCATTTTACAGCAATTGTAAGGAAGGTCGAAAAAGCTCGGAAATCCACTACAGAAGTCCAAGGTCAAAGAAGCAGCGGAACCGGTCGAATCAAGCTGAGAGCCAAGGTTACTCGATCTCGAGTAAACCTTACTCTATCTTGACGAACATGTCCGAGCACAGACCTTATCGACTAGGAGCAAAGTCGAGAGCCAGACCAACCCAGCTCCGGAACCCTACTCGATCTCGAGTACCACTAGTCGAGATCGACGAAGCCTAGACGCCACACCCGGAGTCGAGAAGAAGAGCTGATCGAGAAGCCGAGGATGAAGGCGCTGAGCAACCCTAGTCGATCTCGAGGACGCCTTGTCGAGATCGACGAGCCACCATACCGAGGAGGAGTCCTCGACATCACCAGAGAGTCATCCTCGACCACCACCCTACTCGATCTCGAAAAGCCCTAGTCGAGATCGACGAGCGCTAGGAACCCAGATCCGAGCCTGTCGAGCAGAGTCACCCGAGGAGTCCAGTCAACGATGAATCCTAGTCGAGATCGACAAGCCCTTGTCGAGATCGAGTAGACCAGATTCGAGAAACGCGTCGACGTGAGCAGTCCGAGTAGACTTGGAATCACTTGGGCACGAAGAAAGTCGAGTTGGCCGAGATTCTATCCAAAATTGATCAAGTCTATCTATGGAAGGGAGATCTATCAAGACATGAAGACTTACCTAGTTTAGATTTATCTTTTTCCTTTTAGATTTATTTCCCTTAAGCATTTTATTTATCATTAAGGCTTTTAGATATAATTTTAGATATAGATAGGAGATTCTATCCTTGATTAGCAAGGAATAAAAGGCTATAAATAAAGCGCTAGGGGCTGGTTTTTCATTCATTCCAATTCAGACACAATTCCATTCAAGTAAGTAGGATAGAGAAAGAGAGTTTGTAGCAAGCAAGGTGGAGAGGCGAAAGCGGATTTGTCTTGTGGGTTGTAAGCTTTCTTTGTTTAATTTAATGCAAGTTAGTTTCTTTTATTATTTGATGTCTTTCTTGATAATGAAGAGCGAGTAGTCCACCCACTTCTGGGCCTGGGGTGAGCCCGACGGTGGCCATGTGAGGCGATGCGGTAAAGGTCAGATCTTGTTATGCAATTCATCTTCTATCCCTATGAGCATGATTCTTTTGCGAGAGTTGAAGGTGATCCTTGTTTGTGTTATTGAAGCGAAAGTGATCTTAATGCAACTTGGATTAATTATGTGAAAAGGGTTAGTAACAAGTAGGGTTTATGCGAAAGCCTCTATATGCCTATTTGTTAATAACGAAAGTTGTTTGATGGAAAGCATGATCTTTTATGCCTTTATGTGTTACTTTGCATGGTTATCGTTGTGGTGTTGATACCCTAGCCTTGGAAGTCTTTTATATATTGAATTTATTTCGTCGGAAATCTGAGTTTTGGGTTCGAATTTGCAATTTAAAGTTTCTGTCTTCCAGTCGACATAGAGTAGAGCTTGTCGAGACCGAGTAGGACTGTAGTCGATCTCGAGTACGGTTTGTCTAGGTCGAGTTGAGTTTTCTGTTGTTGTTGTCGATTTCCAGTTTCTGTCTTCACTGCCTTTATCGATCTCGAGTAGGTTTAGTCGAGATCGAGTGAGCTTCTGCTTTGCTTTGTTCTTTACTTTCTTTCGCTATTTTCTGTCTTTGCTTTTGTTTCTGTTTTTCTTTGTCTTTTCTGCTTTTATTTCTGTCTTTCTGCTGCTTGTCTGTGAGATCTGTTGCTACCTGAGAACTGCTGACGTGCTTCCTTGAGGATTCGATCCTGACTTTCTCTTACTACAATGGGAGGAAGTCTTGTATTTATTTGCGGAGACAGGGAAGTCAGTCTGATCTTTACTCTATATTTATATCATACTTGACCATCCTCCTGCAACAAACAAATTGGCACCGTTGCCGGGGAAGCTATCAATCGCGCCTTAGGTAGTCAGTTCTCACTTTTCTTTGAGTTAATTTACAGGTGTATGCGCCGTTCTGGTCAACCACATGAGTTTGACGGCTTAGACGAACCAGAGCGCCTTCTACACATCAGGGCTAAACTGCAAAGAGCCATGGCAGTTGCGGAGACACAGGAACAGCTGATCGCAAGGCTTACAAGGGAATTGGCCGCTAAAGATGCTGCTATCGCCACTGAGAAAGCAGCAAGGGAACAAGCACAGGCTGAGCTTGCCCAATACCCAACCACGGTAGAGGACTATATGCACCCAACTCTCATCGTGCCTGAATCGGCAATTCTTATCCCTGAAAACTCTTTTGAAATTCGCACTCAATTTCTTATAGAGCTTAAAAATAATGCCTTTTTTGGTAGATTTAATGAGTGTCCTCTTGAACATATTACAAACTTTTCTGACATGTGCCGTACTCTTGCTGAAGGTACAACTTTGGAATATGTCAAGATGAAATCTTTTCGCTGGTCTCTCGCTGGGCCTGCACTGAAATGGCTTGAAGGGCTGAAACCAAGATCCCTAACAACATGGGCCCAAGTAGAGCAAGAGTTTCTGAACAAATTCTTCCCACCCGCCAAAACAGCACATCTCCGCCAGAAAATCACCGCCTTCAAACAGAAGCAAGGGGAACCGCTGGCAAAGGCATGGGAGCGCTACAAGGAACTTCTGCGATCTTGCCCTACTCATGGACAGCCACCCTACGTCATTCAGGAGATCTTCTTCAACTCTCTTGATCAAGTCACTAAGGACAGAATCAACCATTATACTCGCTATGTGTATCTGACAATTCCACCAAGTGACGCGTGGGGTGTGCTAGAGAAGCTCACCACCTATGACAACAAGTATGGGTCTACTGCAACTTATGAAGAGAACCCATACACCAGGCCAGCACCATCCATGCCCCTATATGAGGCCTCCAAGGAGATTGATCCAGATGTTAGGGAGCAGTACTACAGAGACCAGAATAAGAAGCTCCTCAAGCAAGTAAAGTATCTCTCTGTCAACCAGCCTTGCATTGAATGCGGATTGCATCGGCACACCACTACTGAGTGCCCACACACAGAGCAAGTCAGGCTGGCAGAGCACCAGGAGGAGGTAGCTTACGCAGGGGGTCCCAATCGTTACATGGGGGACCAAAGGTTTCAGCAACCACAATGGAACCAAGGTGTCCCTAGGAACCCCCCCGCCCTACAGAGCTCCAGGACATCCGGAAAGGGACCAGAAAAAGGATGATATACAGACAGTCCTAGAGGAAATACGGAGGAACCACTCAGAAACTAGGCAATCCTTCAACTCCGTCTATACTCAGATGCAAGGTGTCAACTCTAGGCTTGGGGAAATTGATATATGGAGAAAATTAGTTGATACACAGATTGGTCAGCTAGCAGCAGGAATCCCCAGACAGTCAGGTGCGCTCCCTGGATCTTCATAACCAAATTCTAAGGGAAAGAATGGACACATCGCTGCTGTAAAACTCAGAAGCGGCCATCAACTACAAGAGCCAGAGGTCGGAAAGCAGCAGAACAACGAAGAACAGCAAGTCGACATCGACAACACTGTAGTCGATCTCGAGGAGGGCCTCGTCGATCTCGAGGAGAAACTTCAGAAACCTTCGTCTACACTTAACAACAACTCAACTGCACCCAATCTAGTCGAGATCGACAAGAGGCTAGTCGAGGTCGAGGAGCCCCTAGTCGAAGTCAACAAAGCTGCAGCACCTCCGACATCTGTTCTGACTCCGAATCAGAAAAAGAAGCTGCCTTTCCCCACAAAATCTCCAAAGGACCCAGCAGAAAAGAAATTTCAGCGCTTCATCAAGATGCTTCAGAAACTCAACGTCACCATCCCTTTCATAGAAGCTCTCATTGAAATGCCATCCTATGTCAAGTTCCTGAAGGAGATTCTGAGCAAAAAGCGATCAATGGCTGAAATCACAGAGGAGTGTAGCCATTTGGACATACTGGAGAAGAGGCCGGATCCAGGTAAGTTTGCTATAACTATTGGATTTGGTCCATACAAAATTTATGCTTTATGTGATCTTGGAGCTAGTGTGAGTATAATGCCTTTAACAATTTGGTCCAAGATTAAGATAGGTGCCCTAGAGCCTGTGGATGCTAGACTTTACATGGCCAACAACACAGTGGTCATCCCAACAGGCATGGTGGATAATGTGCCAGTACAAGTAGGTAAATTCTTTGTCCCTGCTGATTTCCTATGTGTTGATATGCAAGAAGATCCTGCTTGTCCAATTATTCTAGGGAGACCCTTCTTGGCAACGGTGGATGCCAACATAAGCGTAAGGAAAGGAGTGCTCACCTTCAACATCAGCGATGAGGTAATTGAGTATTCCTTTAATAAAACTGAAAGGCATACAGGTCCAATGGAAGAGGTCAAATCTATCTCAGCTGGCTATATTACTTGCGGGGAACCCAAGGTCAGAAATATGACCCCAGAGGAGCTGGAAAAGAGAGATATGGAGGCCCAGGTGGAGGAGATCATGGCAATCCTAAAGGAGGACACAGGAAATCCGATCGACACAAACCAAGGTACGTCGTTATGGATCAATTATTTTTCGGATGCCTTGACAGGAGCTAAGTATGGGGTCAAGATCGACCAAGACTCCTCGACATCGAGGACCCTAGTCGGTCTCGACCAAACCAAGGAGTTTCCACCAGCACCAGCCTCGTCGAGCAGCCGGACAGAAGCAGAGCCCTACTCGATCTCGAGTACCCTTGTCGAGATCGACCACCACTCGGCTAACTCGACTTCTCCTTCTTCGACGCTGACTCCACCGGACGAACCAAGCTCATCGATCTCGACTAGGCTGGTCGAGATCGACCACCACCCGGCTCCTCCAGATCCTTCTTCCTCGACACTGGAGCCACCAGGAGCA
Source organism: Persicaria maculosa (assembly GCA_963922045.1). Lineage (NCBI taxonomy): Eukaryota > Viridiplantae > Streptophyta > Magnoliopsida > Caryophyllales > Polygonaceae > Persicaria > Persicaria maculosa. The sequence continues at coordinate 54,801,792 of OY998253.1, forward strand.
GAAGCCTACTCGAGATCGAGTAGCCCACTCGAGGTCGACAAGCCCTCACCTTCATCGACTTCTGCATCCTCGAGCAGACCACCAGGACCTGCAGCCTTGTCGAGATCGACTAGCCTTAGTCGAGATCGACCAAACACCGTGGTTCCCGATTCCGTCTCTGCGAAGGTAAGCCAAGGTATGAATCTTTCTTCTCCTATTTCCATTAAAGATCTATCTATACATGGGAGAGGTTTGCCTTGGTATGTGCGCTTATGCAGGATATCCAATGATGAGCCCAAGGAATATGAAGTTGGAGACAAGCTCTATGTCTCTAAATCAAAGGATCATTGGTTCCCTAATAAATTCAACAAGAAGAGGATGGGACCTTTCGTGGTGAACAAGATCCATTCTGGAGGATTACAGCTGATGGACAAGAATGGAGTCTTATTTGAGGCCCAAGCTACATGGGCCCTGCAGATGCCACCTTGAGCATAAATGGAAAGTCGGCCTAGCGACTATAAAATTTAGATCTTGTAAATAGTCTTTTTGGGACTTTTGAGACTTTGTTTTGCTTGTTTTTGGTTTTGAACACTTTTAGTTTTTCTATTATGGGTATATGTCTTCTGCACTTTTCAGGTCCATGGATAGAAGCAAGCTATATTTGTTGTGAGCCTAATTAGCCATGTCTTTATGCATACTTTAGTTCCATATTCTTTACATTTTGCATATTTCGGGTTGGGAATATGTTGAATTTATGTAGTATATGCTTAAATTGTCAGAAATGGAGATCTACATAAATTTCTGTCTAATATCGCAGAATATGGAATCATTTCGGAAGAAAACCAAGGAGCAAGAATCAGTACACCAGGCTACTCGATATCGACTAGGCTTAGTCGATCTCGACAAGACTTACCTAGACACAGCCATCATCGAGGAGCCTGAGTCGAGGAACAGAAGACGAAGAACCCGACTCCGAACCCTACTCGACATCGAGTACAGCTACTCGAGGTCGACAAAGAGGAGAAGCCAGGACTCATACTCGAGGAGAAGGCTACCCGACCTGACCAGGAGGCCGGCAACCCTACTCGACCTCGACAAGACCTTGTCGAGATCGACGAGCCTCCCAGCGCCTGCCCGAGTCCATGCCGAGGAGAAGCTACTCGACCAGAGAAGACCACACCCTACTCGACCTCGACGAGACCTAGTCGAGATCGACGAGACTTGAGTCCAGATCCGAGCCTGTCGAGTAGAGCCACCCGAGAAGACCCAGTCGACATAGCCAGTTTACTCAAGGTCGACGAGCCCTTGTCGACATCGACGAGCACCGTGAACCAAGTCCGAGTCTGTCGAGCGCCAGCTAGCCGAGACGACGAAGTCGAGCCAGTCAACCCTACTCGAGATCGACCAGACCCTTGTCGAGATCGAGTAGACCTCCAAAGCCGCGTTACTCGGTTCGACGAATCCTACTCGACTTGGGATTGCTTGGGCGTGAAGATTGCTGACTCTATCCGAAAATATCAAAGAAGAGAGAGTTCTATCCATTGAAGACATTTAGATATATTTCCCTATTTTAGATTTAATTATGTTATGTCTTTTATTTATCTTTAAAGTTTTAGATTTAGATAAAGATTTCTATCCTTGACTAGCAAGGATTAGAAAGCTATAAATAAAGCCCATGGGGCTCAGTTTTATTCATTCAATTTCGGAGAGAAGTAGTAGGAGAGAGAGAGAGAGAGAGAGAGAGAGAGAGAGTGAGTGGCCAAGAGGAGTTTTGTGAAGCGAGAGCGGAATTGACTTCCTTTGGTTGTAAGCTCTATTCTATTTTATTAATGCAAGTTTATTTCCTTTTATTATTGATGTCTTTGATTATGATGAAGCGCGAGTAGTCCACCCACTTCTAGGGTTGGGGCGAGCCTGACGATAGCCATGCATAATTGAGGTAAAGATCCGACCTTTATCATGTTTTGAGCATTTTCCTACTTGTTGATGTGTTTATTGCCCATCTAATGGAGATCCATGCTAACAACTTGGATTATAAACATAAAATCGGTAGAGACAATTAGGGTTTCTTGAGAGAGTTGTCTAATTGTTGGGAAAGGCGAAAGCTTAATCCTTTAATGTGATTCACATGATTATCTGTTTGGTTCTACCTTATGCATGCTTGGTTATTGTCGTTGCAAACCCCAATCTTGGAAGTCCTTTTACATTAAGTTTAGTCAAAACCCCAAAGCATTTGTTTTTACTTTCTTTCGTTTTCGTTTTAAGTTTCTGCCCTCGTCGATCTCGACCAGCCCCTGGTCGACCTCGACTACTGATCTTCGACCTAGAGTCGCCGTAGCTTACTTGTGCAGGAATCGACGAAGACCAACTCGACTTCGACAGGCCGTACTCGATCTCGAGTAGACCCCAGTCGAGATCGACCACCCTTTGCCGAGCTGCTGCGCTGTGTTCGACTGTCCGAGCTTCTGTCGACTACCCTAGTCGAGCTCGAGGACCCTGTTGTCGACTTCTGTTCGTGAGATATCTTCCGCTACCTAGGATCCGCTGACACGCTTCCTCGTGGATCGATCCTGACTTCCCGCTGCTACATCAGGAGGAGGTCTTGTAATTATTTGCGTGGGCAGAATCTGGTTGATTTATTTTGTTATATTTCATACTCGATTTCCTCCTACCAACAAATTGGCGCCGTTGCCGGGGAAGCTATCAATCTCGCCTTAGGTAGTCAGTTCTCACTTTTTCTTTGAGTTAATTTACAGGTGTATGCGCCGTTCTGGTCAACCACCTGAGTTTGACGCCTTAGACGAACCAGAACGCCTTTTTCACATCAGAGCTAAACTACAAAGAGCCATGGCGGCCGCTGAAACACAGGAACAGCTGATCGCTAGGCTTACCAGGGAATTGGCCGCTAAAGATGCTGCTATCGCCGCTAAGAAAGCAGCAAGGGAACAAGCACAGGCTGAGCTTGCCCAGTACCCAACCACGGCAGAGGACTATATGCATCCAACTCTTGTCGTGCCTGAATCGGCGATTCTTATCCCTGACAACTCTTTTGAAATTCGCACTCAATTTCTTATAGAGCTTAAAAATAATGCCTTTTATGGTAGATTTAATGAGTGTCCTCTTGAACATATTACAAACTTTGCTGACATGTGTCGTACTCTTGCTGAAGGTACAACTTTGGAATATGTCAAGATGAAATCTTTTCGCTGGTCTCTCGCTGGGCCTGCACTGAAATGGCTGGAAGGGCTGAAACCAAAATCACTCACAACCTGGGCCCAAGTAGAGCAAGAGTTCCTGAACAAATTCTTCCCACCCGCCAAAACAGCACATCTCCGCCAGAAAATCACCGCCTTCAGACAGAAGCAAGGGGAACCGCTGGCAAAGGCATGGGAGCGCTACAAAGAACTTCTGCGATCTTGCCCTACTCATGGACAGCCACCCTACGTCATTCAGGAGATCTTCTTCAACTCTCTTGATCAAGTCACCAAGGACAGAATCAACCATTATACTCGCTATGAGTATCTAACAATGCCGCCAAGTGACGCATGGGGTGTGCTAGAGAAGCTCACTACCTACGACAACAAGTATGGGTCTACTGCAACTTATGAAGAGAACCCATACGCCAGGTCAGCACCATCCATGCCCCTATATGATCCACCTAAGGAGATTGATCCAGATGTTAGGGAGCAGTACTACAGAGACCAGAACAAAAAGCTCATCAAACAAGTAAAGTATCTCTCTGTCAACCAGCCTTGTATTGAATGCGGATCACAGAGGCACACCACTACTGAGTGCCCACACACCGAGCAAGTCAGGCTGGCAAAACACCAAGAGGAGGTAGCTTACGCAGGGGGTCCCAATCGCTACATGGGGGGCCAAAGGTTTCAGCAACCACAATTGAACCAAGGTGTCCCTAGGAACCCCCCACCCTACAGAGCTCCAGGACATCCGGAAAGGGACCAGAAAAAGGATGATATATAGACAGTCCTGGAGGAAATACGGAGGAACCACCCAGAAACTAGGCAGTCCTTCAACTCCGTCTATACTCAGATGCAAGGTGTCAACTCTAGGCTTGGGGAAATTGATATATGGAGAAAATCAGTTGATACACAGATTGGTCAGCTAGCTGCGGGAATCCCCAGACAGTCAGGTGCGCTCCCTGGATCTTCAGAACCAAATCCCAAGGGAAAGACTGGACACATCGCTGCTGTAAAACTCAGAAGCGGCCATCAACTGCAAGAGCCAGAGGTCGGAAAGCATCAGAACAACGATGACCAGCAACTCGACATCGACCAGGGCCTAGTCGATCTCGAGGAGGGCCTACTCGATCTCGATGAGAAACTTCAGAAACCCTCGTCTGCACCATACAGCAACTCGACATCACCAAATCTGGTCGAGATCGACAAGGGTGTAGTCGATGTCGAGGAGCCCCTAGTCGAAGTCGACAAAGCTACAGCACCTCCGACATCTGTTCTGGCTCCGAATCAGAAAAAGAAGGTGCCTTTCCCCACAAAATCTCCAAAGGACCCGGCAGAAAAGAAATTTCAGCGCTTCATCAAGATGCTTCAGAAGCTCAACGTCACCATCCCTTTCACAGAAGCTCTCAATGAAATGCCATCCTATGTCAAGTTCCTGACGGAGATTCTAAGCAAAAAGCGATCAATGGCTGAAATTACAGAGGAGTGCAGCCATTTGGACATACTGGAGAAGAGGCCGGATCCAGGTAAGTTTGCTATAACTATTGGATTTGGTCCATACAAAATTAATGTCTTATGTGATCTTGGAGCTAGTGTAAGTATAATGCCTTTAACAATTTGGTCCAAGATTAAGATAGGTGCCATAGAGCCTGTGGATGCTAGACTTTACATGGCCAACAACACGGTGGTCATTCCAACAGGCATGGTGGACAATGTGCCAGTACAAGTAGGTAAATTCTTCGTCCCTGCTGATTTCTTAGTTGTTGATATGCAAGAAGATCCTGCTTGTCCAATTATTTTAGGAAGACCATTCTTGGCGACGGTGGATGCCAACATAAGCGTAAGGAAAGGAGTGCTCACCTTCAACATCAGCGATGAGGTAATTTAGTATTCCTTTAATAAAACTGAAAGGCATACAGGTCCAATGGAAGAGGTCAAATCTATCTCAGCTGGCTACATCACCTTCGGGGAACCCAAGGTCAGAAATATGACCCCTGAGGAGCTGGAAAAGAGGGACATGGAGGCCCAGGTGGAGGAGATCATGGCAATCCTAAAGGAAAACACGGAGAATCCAATCGACACAGACCAAGGTAAGTCGTTATGGATTAATTATTTTTTGGATGCCTTGACAGGAACCAAGTATGGGGTCAAGATCGACCAAGGCTCCTCGACATCGATAACCCTAGTCGACCTCGACCAAAAACAGAAACCTCCACCAGCACCAGCATCGTCGAGCAGCAACACCGAAGAGCCAGAATCCTCCTCGACATCGACCACGCTACTCGATGTCGACTACCCCTCTGCTGACTCAACTTTGCCTTCCTCGACACTGACGACACCGGAGCCAAAATCGTCCTCGATCTCGACCAGACTAGTCGATGTCGACCACGACCCTGTTTTCCCAGCGCCGTCTTCCTCGACACAGAAACCACCAGACGAACCAGGCTCCTCGATCTCGACCATGCTTGTCGAGATCGACCACCACCCGGCTCCACCAGATCCTTCCTCCTCGACGCTGCAGCCACCAGGAACAGGACCCTACTCGAGATCGAGTAGGCTACTTGAGGTCGACAAGCCCTGCCCTTCGTCGACTTCTGCATCCTCGAGCAGGCCACCACCAGGACCTGAAACTTTGTCGAGATCGACTAGCCCTAGTCGAGATCGACCAAACACTGTGGTCCCCGATTCCGTCTCTGCGAAGGTAAGCCAAGGTATGGATCTTTCTTCTCCTATTTCCATTAAGGATCTATCTATACATGGGAGAGGTTTGCCTTGTTATGTGCGATTATGCAGAATATCCAATGATGAGCCCAAGGAGTATGAAGTTGGAGACAAGCTCTATGTCTCTAAATCAAAGGATCATTGGTTCCCTAATAAATTCAACAAGAAGCGGATGGGACCGTTCGTGGTGAACAAGATCCATTCTGGAGGATTACAGCTGATGGACAAGAATGGAGTCTTATTTGAAGCCCAAGCTACATGGGCCCTGCAGATGCCACCTTGAGCTAAAATGGAAAAGTCGGCCTAGCGACTATAAAATCTAGAGCTTGTACATAGACATTTATTTTTGGACTTTTGAGACTTTGTTGCTTTTGTTTGTTTTTGTTTTTGGAACTTTTAGTTTTTCTATTGTGGGTATATGTCTTCTACACTTTTCAGGTCCATGGATAGATGCAAGCTAAAAACGGACTCGACGCAAGCATTTACACTCGAAATTGAGAGGCTCTGCACACCTGTCTAGTGAGTTTCTTTCTTTACCCTTGTTTTTATACAGTGAGGACACTGTAATGTTTAAGTATGGGGTGGGGGAAGGGCTTACTTTATGCATAATTGCCATATTTGACATTATTTGTGCATATTTAGAATTTATTTCTTTAAATTGCTACATGGCTATTTTGGAATGCATTATTTGATTTATGGGCTTATATGCATGTATTTCCAAAATTTGAAAAAATGACCCCCATTGAAAATTTTGATTAATGTCATGGAAGTTTATATTGAACTCGACGATGCAAAATTAGATTCATTAGAGATATAGCATGAAATTGCCTAGTAAAGGGAAGTCACAAAGAAGTGCATATTTTCTTGAAAACCATGAAAGGAGGAAAAATTTGATATTGCTTTTGACATGTTGCATGATAAGAGGATGGAGGACTTTATATTTCCATTTAATGCTCATATTGTTATAATCCTAGCCTTACCTATGCTTATGCATTACACAAAAGCCATATTATGCCTTATTTCATATATTGCTCCACATGTTCTAAATATTGACCATTCTTTACCTTATTTCCTATCCGGGGATTATGTTGAGAATGATGTTACATTATGGAGATGCTATATGGTGTTTGTGATATGTTGTTGTTATCATTATTGGAGTTTGGCGAAATTGTTTAAAATATATGGAAAATTTAATGAGTGAAAGAAAATCCGATCAAAGATCGACCCTGCTCGCTGAGATAATAGTTTGGCGAGATGGGACACCAGGTGAGGAGTCCAAAGCACTAAGTATCTGGGGCCATTCATGACACCCATGTTTGCGACTCGCGAGAAGGCAGTGTTGAGGTTAGAGAGGTAAAAGCATTATTATTGAGAAAAGCAATACGAAAGGTGATGAATCTTATGAGAAAGAATGTGGTATGAAAATTTGGAAATACTCCATTTCCCCGGATCATTAGCACCACATTGCCAAAAATTGCCCACCTTTAGCCTTTTACCAATCTACTCCTTATTTGAGCTTAAATTAAAGTCCTCATGATTATCGATGCTTTGTCACATGAATTGTTTTTGCATAACCCTCCTTTTGTGAGTAGATGTTGCTTTTATATATTTGCACATGCATGGATCTGTGACACTAGTACCTTTTCGAGGATGGTAATTGATTGCAAGGTCATATGAGAATGAATCTGATATGTTGAGAGTTTTGATTTCTTCCCCTGAATGACAAATAAAAGTATTGCTTGAGGACAAGCAAGCTTAAGTATGGGGTGTTTGTTGTGAGCCTAATTAGCCATGTCTTTATGCATACTTTAGTTCCATATTCTTTACATTTTGCATATTTCGGGTTGGGAATATGTTGAATTTATGTAGTATATGCTTAAATTGTCAGAAATGGAGATCTACATAAATTTCTGTCTAATATCGCAGAATATGGAATCATTTCGGAAGAAAACCAAGGAGCAAGAATCAGAACACCAGACTACTCGATATCGACTAGGCTTAGTCGATCTCGACAAGACTTACCTAGACACAGCCATCATCGAGGAGCCTGAGTCGAGGAACAGAAGACGAAGAACCCGACTCCGAACCCTACTCGACATCGAGTACAGCTACTCGAGGTCGGCAAAGAGGAGGAGCCAGGACTCAGACTCGAGGAGAAGGCTACCCGACCTGACCAGGAGGCCGGCAACCCTACTCGACCTCGACAAGACCTTGTCGAGATCGACGAGCCTCCCAGCGCCTGCCCGAGTCCATGCCGAGGAGAAACTACTCGACCAGAGAAGACAACACCCTACTCGACCTCGACGAGACCTAGTCGAGATCGACGAGACTTGAGTCCAGATCCGAGCCTGTCGAGTAGAGCCACCCGAGAAGACCCAGTCGACATAGCCAGTTTACTCGAGGTCGACGAGCCCTTGTCGACATCGACGAGCACCGTGAACCAAGTCCGAGTCTGTCGAGCGCCAGCTAGCCGAGACGACGAAGCCGAGCCAGTCAACCCTACTCGAGATCGACCAGACCCTTGTCGAGATCGAGTAGACCTCCAGAGCCGCGTTACTTGGTTCGACGAATCCTACTCGACTTGGGATTGCTTGGGCGTGAAGATTGCTGACTCTATCCGAAAATATCAAAGAAGAGAGAGTTTTATCCATTGAAGACATTTAGATATATTTCCCTATTTTAGATTTAATTATGTTATGTCTTTTATTTATCTTTAAAGTTTTAGATTTAGATAAAGATTTCTATCCTTGACTAGCAAGGATTAGAAAGCTATAAATAAAGCCCATGGGGCTCAGTTTTATTCATTCAATTTCGGAGAGAAGTAGTAGGAGAGAGAGAGAGAGAGTGAGTGGCCAAGAGGAGTTTTGTGAAGCGAGAGCGGAATTGACTTCCTTTGGTTGTAAGCTCTATTCTATTTTATTAATGCAAGTTTATTTCCTTTTATTATTGATGTCTTTGATTATGATGAAGCGCGAGTAGTCCACCCACTTCTAGGGTTGGGGCGAGCCCGACGATAGCCATGCATAATTGAGGTAAAGATCCGACCTTTATCATGTTTTGAGCATTTTCCTACTTGTTGATGTGTTTATTGCCCATCTAATGGAGATCCATGCTAACAACTTGGATTATAAACATAAAATCGGTAGAGACAATTAGGGTTTCTTGAGAGAGTTGTCTAATTGTTGGGAAAGGCGAAAGCTTAATCCTTTAATGTGATTCACATGATTATCTGTTTGGTTCTACCTTATGCATGCTTGGTTATTGTCGTTGCAAACCCCAATCTTGGAAGTCCTTTTACATTAAGTTTAGTCAAAACCCCAAAGCATTTGTTTTTACTTTCTTTCGTTTTCGTTTTAAGTTTCTGCCCTCGTCGATCTCGACCAGCCCCTGGTCGACCTCGACTACTGATCTTCGACCTAGAGTCGCCGTAGCTTACTTGTGCAGGAATCGACGAAGACCAACTCGACTTCGACAGGCCGTACTCGATCTCGAGTAGACCCCAGTCGAGATCGACCACCCTTTGCCGAGCTGCTGCGCTGTGTTCGACTGTCCGAGCTTCTGTCGACTACCCTAGTCGAGCTCGAGGACCCTGTTGTCGACTTCTGTTCGTGAGATATCTTCCGCTACCTAGGATCCGCTGACACGCTTCCTCGTGGATCGATCCTGACTTCCCGCTGCTACATCAGGAGGAGGTCTTGTAATTATTTGCGTGGGCAGAATCTGGTTGATTTATTTTGTTATATTTCATACTCGATTTCCTCCTACCAACAAATTGGTATATTCAGACTCGGCCCAGGCAATTCCTTCCATTCGATATTTTGAGGCCTGCACACTTGTCTAGTGAGTTTCTTTCTTTACCCTTGTTTTTATACAGTGAGGACACTGTAATGTTTAAGTATGGGGTGGGGGAAGGGCTTACTTTATGCATATTTTCCATATTTGACATTATGTGTGCATTATTTCTTTGAATTTCTACATGGCTATTTTGGAATGCATTATTGATTTATGTGCTTATTTGCATGTTTTCCAAAGTTTTGAAAAATGACCCCCATTGAAATTTTTGATAATGTCATGGAAGCTTATATTGAACTCAACGATGCAAAATTGGATTCATTAGAGATATAGCATGAAATTGCCTAGTAAAGGGAAGTCACAATGAAGTGCATATTTTGATGAAAACCATGAAAGGAGGTAAAATTTGAAGTTGCTTTTGACATGTTGCATGATAAGATGATGGAGGACTTTATATTTCCATATATGCTCATATTGTTTATATCCTAGCCTTACCTATGCTTATGCATCACAAAAGCCATATATTGCTCCACATGATCTAAATATTTGCCATTCTTTACCTTATCCGGGGATTATGTTGAGAATGATGTTACATTATGGAGATGTTATATGGTGTTTGTGTTGTTGTTATATATTATTATTGGAGTTTGGCGGAATTGTTTGAAATATATGGAAAATTTAATCAGTGAAAGAAAATCCGATCAAAGATCGAACCTGCTCGCTGAGATAATAGTTTGGCGAGATGGGACACCAGGTGAGGAGTCCGACGCACTAAGTATCCGGGGCCATTCATGACACCCATGTTTGCGACTCGCGAGAAGGCAGTGCCGAGGTCAGAGAGGTAAAAGCATTATTATTGAAAAAAGCATTATGAAAGGTGCTGAATCAAAGGAAGAAGGGATGTGGAAATTCAGTTTGGAAATACTCCATTTCCCCGGATCATAAGCACCACATTGCCAAAATTTGCCCACCTTTTAGCCTTTTACCAATCTACTCCTTATTTGAGCTTAAATTAAAGTCCTCTTGATTATTAATGCTTTGTCACGAATCAATGTTTTGCATAACCCTCCTTTTGTGAGTAGATGTTGCTTTTGTATATTTGCACATGCATGGATCTGTTACACAAGTACCTTTTCGAGGATGGTAATTGACTGCAGGGTTATATGAGAATGAATCTAAGATGTTGAGAGTTTGATTTCTTCCCCTGAATGACAATTAAAAGTATTGCTTGAGGACAAGCAAGCTTAAGTATGGGGTGTTTATTGTGAGCTGAATCTGCCATGTTTTACATTTAAGTTTATATCAATTTCTGCATACATTTCATTCATTTGGGCTAAGATAGTACAGAATCTGTGTAGTTGATGTTTATTTGGCAAATTATGGAATCTACACCAGTTTTTGTTTAAATTCACAGAATTCGAGGCATTTTACAGCAATTCTAAGGAAGGTCGAAAAAGCTCGGAAATCCACTACAGAAGTCCAAGGTCAAAGAAGCAGCGGAACCGGTTGAATCAAGCTGAGAGCCAAGGTTACTCGATCTCGAGTAAACCTTACTCTATCTCGATGAACATGTCCGAGCACAGACCTTGTCGACTAGGAGCAAAGTCGAGAGCCAGACCAACCCAGCTCCGGAACCCTACTCGATCTCGAGTACCACTAGTCGAGATCGACGAAGCCTAGACGCCACACCCGGAGTCGAGAAGAAGAGCTGATCGAGAAGCCGAGGACGAAGGCGCTGAGCAACCCTAGTCGATCTCGAGGACGCCTTGTCGAGATCGACGAGCCACCATACCGAGGAGGAGTCCTCGACATCACCAGAGAGTCATCCTCGACCACCACCCTACTCGATCTCGAAAAGCCCTAGTCGAGATCGATGAGCGCCAGGAACCCAGATCCGAGCCTGTCGAGCAGAGTCACCCGAGAAGTCCAATCGACGATGAATCCTAGTCGAGATCGAGTAGACCAGATTCCAGAAACGCGTCGACGTGAGCAGTCCGAGTAGACTTGGAATTACTTGGGCACGAAGGAAGTCGAGTTGGCCGAGATTCTATCCAAAATTGATCAAGTCTATCTATGGAAGGGAGATCTATCAAGACCTGAAGACTTACCTAGTTTAGATTTATCTTTTTCCTTTTAGATTTATTTCCCTTAAGCATTTTATTTATCATTAAGGCTTTTAGATATAATTTTAGATATAGATAGGAGATTCTATCCTTGATTAGCAAGGAATAGAAGGCTATAAATAAAGCCCTAGGGGCTGGTTTTTCATTCATTCCAATTCAGACACAATTCCATTCAAGTAAGTAGGATAGAGAAAGAGAGTTTGTAGCAAGCAAGGTGGAGAGGCGAAAGCGGATTTGTCTTGTGGGTTGTAAGCTTTCTTTATTTAATTTAATGCAAGTTAGTTTCTTTTGTTATTTGATGTCTTTCTTGATAATGAAGAGCGAGTAGTCCACCCACTTCTGGGGCTGGGGTGAGCCCGACGGTGGCCATGTGAGGAGATGCGGTAAAGGTCAGATCTTGTTATGCAATTCATCTTCTATCCCTATGAGAATGATTCTTTTGCGAGAGTTGAAGGTGATCCTTGTTTGTGTTATTGAAGCGAAAATGATCTTAATGCAACTTGGATTAATTATGTGAAAAGGGTTAGTAACAATTAGGGTTTATGCGAAAGCCTCTATATGCCTATTTGTTAATAACGAAAGTTGTTTGATGGAAAGCATGATCTTTTATGCCTTTATGTGTTACTTTGCATGGTTATCGTTGTGGTGTTGATACCCTAGCCTTGGAAGTCTTTTATATATTGAATTTATTTCGTCGGAAATCTGAGTTTTGGGTTCGAATTTGCAATTTAAAGTTTCTGTCTTCCAGTCGACATAGAGTAGAGCTTGTCTAGGTCGAGTTGAGTTTTCTGCTGTTGTTGTCGATTTCCAGTTTCTGTCTTCACTGCCTTTGTCGATCTCGAGTAGGTTTAGTCGAGATCGAGTGAGCTTCTGCTTTGCTTTGTTCTTTACTTTCTTTCGCTATTTTCTGTCTTTGCTTTTGTTTCTGTTTTGCTTTGTCTTTTCTGCTTTTATTTCTGTCTTTCTGCTGCTTGTCTGTGAGATCTGTTGCTACCTGAGAACTGCTGACGTGCTTCCTCGAGGATTCGATCCTGACTTTCTCTTACTACAACGGGAGGAAGTCTTGTATTTATTTGCTGAGACAGGGAAGTCAGTCTGATCTTTATTCTATATTTATTTCATACTTGACCATCCTCCTGCAACAACATAGACATTCCATATAAGATTCGTCATTTTCTTTGGAAAATTGCACGGGATGGTCTGCCAACCTCAGAAAGACTTCAAGAGCCCCATGTCTCGGTTCCCTCGGGGTTCCATTTCTTTGGCTCTACTGTTGAGTCCACAACTCATCCGTTCTTCGACTGTCGAATGACCAGGGATGTATTTTCTACTACTAGTATTCGTTGTCCTATGATAAATATTGACCATGCAGACTGTAAACCAAACAAACTTCTGAATACCATTTACTCAAAAGAAGGGAAAAACAATTTCGCTCAGTTAGCCACTTCTTGGTAGGCCATTTGGCACTTCCGTAACCAACTTGCTTTCCAACAGATAGATATTGTTTCCTCTCAAGCTATTGCTTTATTCTACCAAGTTGTTACACGTAAATTCATGGACTGCTAAAAGGGACTCACAAGATGACAAACATGTAACGAAAGCTACATGAGAGCAGAGTAACACTGATAACCAACCCATCACGCGTCAAATTAACCCACATAAATCGAAAAGATGGAAAAAGCCCCCTACGGGTAACTATAATTTTATTTTTGATGGAACAATTGTGTCCTTTGGCTCTGTTGTGTCCTTTGGCTCTGTTGTGTCCTTTGGATTCGTTATCCGAGACCACGATGGAACAATTGTGTCATTTGGCTCTGTTCTTTGCAACAACACTTTGACTTTCTTCTCGGAGGCAATGGGGTTGCACATGGGTGTGGTAAATGCCCTCAATTTGGGTCTCGGCAATCTACTTATCGAGGGCGACTGTTTGGCCGTTATTAAGGCTCTCGTGGGGGACTGGTCTTGCCTTTGGAACATGAGCTGCTGATGGCTTATACTTCTACCTTTCTTTTCTCCTTTTCTAATGTTGCTATTCGTCATATTTTCAGGGATTCAAACGTTGTGGCTGACAGGATTGCTCATCTGGCTCATAGCTCCTCTGCCATGGATAGCTTCGCTGTTGATTCAGAACTTTGTGTTCTCATCCGCTCGGACGCACTAGGAAAGAAGCCGGGTCGTCGGCGGCTTTTCTACTCGTTATCCCGCTTCAAAAAAAAAGTAAAAACATAGTAAACGACATTTAAAAAATTCTGGATGAGTAACGCTCTTGACTTGTTGGGTTGACCTGAACCCGTTAAAATGGGTTTGGGTTGAATATTTCATGACCCGTAACCCGAAATGACCCGACCCGTAATAGATCCGAACCCGAGACGACCCGACCCAAACCCGACCCGCCCGACCTGTTTGACAGGTCTAATATGTTCTATTGATTCAATTATACGATTTTTTTACAAGAACAACATTTCGTAGGAAATAGTACTGGATTACACGTCCAATTGGACATTGCGAATTGGCCCACTCAGACCCACTTTACAACGTCCAATTGGATGTTGCTATAAACCCCACCCGCCCCATCCTGGTCTAAATTTAGTAACGTTGTATATGCTTAACTACAACACCTAATTGGACGTTGTAGTGTAATTTGGCCTACAACATCCGATCTGAGTTGATTAACAGGCTTAATCTGCAGATTTGCGATGGATATAAAGACACCCATATTAATTGACATGATTAAAAACTCCAAAGTGAGGAGCTAAAAAGTCTTGACTGGGCTAAAAACTTTCCCATTCATTTCTTTTTTACAAAATATATTTTTTAAAATCGATTCTTACTCCGAACTAAGCTAAAAAGTTTTGACTGGTTAAAAAGTGTCTTTTTTTAACTTCCTCTTTTTAAAAAACAATCCCCAATAAAAATACTCATCAATCAAAAAGTATATATAAGATCTTATGGTTACTTTTTATATCAAGATTCAAAGTTTAAATATTATGTGAAATACGAAGTCATTTGCATGTGAATGGGAAAGTTACCTATTAACTATTTTGAAATGGTTCAGTCAGAAAGGACTTGTGAGTAGTATCTAAAGATTCATGTTTCGAACCCGGATATATTACTGCTCTCTATTCGCTAAAAATGAAGGCAAAGTTAATAGATTATACTATGCTTAATTTAAATGTAAAGTGATTAAATTCAATTGAACCGAAACAAGGAAAAAAAGGGAAAAGAGACGCCATGTTTTGGTCAAAGGTCCGATCACCGCTTTTGGACTCGTAGACTTGTTGACTTGGGCGACGACTAACTCATAGCTGGCCCAAATTGTGATCCAATTAATTATACCATTACCCGCTGCAATGATAGACCAACAATCGGCAATCTTCAACCAATAACAACAATCAAAGTTTTATCTAATTCTAATCAAATATACGACTTGTTTGGTAATTAACAGAGATGCTAATTTTTATTATGTCCGATCATCGCTAACGTACTACAGTGTAAGATTTCGCGATAAGTTAATACACTCTACTGAAGAATTATGCAGTGGAGTGGATATTGATTTTAAGAGAAAATACAATATCATGCGCGCGGTGAGTTGTGTGACTGACATGTTGCACTAGTGATCTACTGCAGTGTCATGCGTTGCTTTCGGTAGTTCACACTTTCCCATTCATTCCATTACATTCTCCTTTGTCAATTCGTTTCGTTCCATTCTGTCCATTTCAGACTCACTTCAGTAAAAAAAGAGTTGGCGGATCGGGTTCGGACCGATCCGGGTCCGTCTGAATTGTATCAGCTATAATAAAAATACTAAATTACGATATAGAATATTTTGATCTGGAAGAAATCCATAAACTTCCTCATTTGTTCAATTACATTCTCCATTGACAATTCCTACAAAAAAAAAAAATAGAAACGACTGTTTCCATGGCAAAAAGCTCATCTACCGTGGAAAAATGTAAGTAGCTACAGCTCTAGCGATGGAAAAGAGGCATGGCCAAAAAAGGGGTGGCAAACAAATGGTAGCTACGGTACAGTTAGTCGTGGCTAACTGCTAGCCACTAACAAGTGACCACAAATTGCCGTGGCTAAATTATTTATGAAATTTTTTTTAAAGAAACTCTACTTTTTTTTTTCTGGGCCAACTCAGAAACCAAACGCGGCATAAGGGAATACGAAACCACTCCGCAGCGAGTTGCGTAGTACGGTATTTGAAATTCAAAACGGGTTACGCATCGGGGTGTGGAGAAACCGGGTGTACGAAGTATGATTCGTAACCGCAATCGGTGGTACGACTTTCGAACTCCGATTCCGAGAGCGACGACGGTTTGTGATTCAGACATAGAGTGCGAGAGAGAGTGATCGGCGGAGAAGAAAATGGCGGATGAAAGGCGCGGCAGAGAGAGGGCTACAGGAGGCGAGGGCGGCGGTGGAGGGTCGGTCGTTACGCCCGCGGTGTTGGTAGCCGATAACGAGCCGACGGTGGAGGAAATCTTTGATTCGTTGGACTGGAGAGACGGGGAGAGGGCGGCGATGGAGGCGGCGGAGTTGGGCAGGGCGGCGGAGCAGGTGAGGGCGATGTCGCCAGGGCAAATAGAGGTCGAGAGCGAGAGGCCGGCGGAGGCGACGGAGGGGGAGGACGGGGTGGAGGCGTCGGCGCTGATATCACAATTAGGTGGCAGGGATTTGGTCGGTGATGGGGGCCGGCCTGGAGAGGGCGGAGAAGGGATTCGGTCGGGGGTCCTGGAGGTGTCGATCGTGACGCCGTGTGCGGTGATGCAGGGGGAGGAGGAGGAAGATGCGGCTCTGAACAAGGCAGTGGAGGAGGATAGGGCTCGGGAGAGGGCAGTGGAGGAGGAAAGGACGGCGGAGGAGGAAAGGGCTCGGGAGAGGGCAGTGGAGGAGGAAAGGGCCGCGACGGCTACGGCGGAGACGGAGAGGGTTTCAGCGAGGGCGGAGGAGGCAGCGAGGGCGGCGGCGGCGGCGGACAGGGTTGCAGCGGAGGAGACAGCGAGGGTGTCCTCGACGAAGACGGAGAGGGTTTCAGCGAGGAGGCGGCGAGGACAGAGGCAGCGAGGGCGGCAGCGGTAGAAGGGAAGAGAGTGCTGCGTCCGCGACCAAGAAAAGCATTATTGGCGGAGGCAAGTATTATGTTGATGATTGTTTTGTAGTTTTCATTACTCTTCAATTATGCCTAAGCTTGATTAGTATGTGTTACCTTAAGGTACCAAATGGAGGAAGAAAGAGCAGAATATGGGAAATATAGTTGTCGGAAAATAGAGAATTAAAATAATCGTTAAAAATTAGAGATACATACATTGTAAGTATATAAAGTTGAGTTGTAATTACATATGCGTAACAGAAAACAGAGAATTCGATGACAAAATGGAGAGTACAAATACAGAAATTACAATTCTAGAAAACGTTATAATAAACAGAGTGAAATATACATTATAAGTAGAACACTTTGAAAATTAAAAAATAATTATAAACAATGAGAACGATTAAAATGACAGGAGAGGGACGAGTTCGTAGCGGAGTTGTAGGAAAGCCGTAAGCGTGGGCTTGAGGGTGCCGGAGAAGGAGATCGGACTAGTAGACGAATTGTTTCAACCTCAGCGCAGGGGAATTTGAGAAGAAGCTGAAGAGAGTTGTTGGAGTGACGAGAGCTGTTGCAGTGGTGGAGTGGGAGATGGTGGATACGGAGTCGCCTGCAAATGGCGACCAGCCTGACCCTGAACGAGTGGGATAGTTGGTGGGAGAGTTACATGCTTGTATGAGGAGTCCTGAAGTGCAGGGGCCAAACCTAGAGATGATGTTGCCGATGGAGCCTCCTCCATGGGCGCCGCCGTTGTTGAGAGAGCTCCGAAAAGGTTGGGTGGATGTGGGGGACCTACCGCATAGTCGTCCCCGCGAGGCAGGGACGACTGTGCGGAGATGTCCCCTGAAGTGGGTTCTGTGTACGGATCCGCATCAGAAGCGAGGACGTCTGCATCTGTTGCGAGGGAGGGTGCGGTCGGGGAGGAGTAACATGCTCCCCACGATCAGGGTGCTCCCCATGAGCAGGATACTCACTAGGATCCGGATGTCCCACAAGATCAGCATGACAGCGATGGTGGTGAGCAGGGTGGAGCTACCTCGTCTGAGGAGGATGACCCGGATGAGGTGTTTAGCGGGGGGGCGCGGGGGGGGGGGGGGGCAGAAGATAAGTCGTTTCTGTTGAGCTTTGGCGCTCATGTGGCGCGGAGGATTTGGGCGGCTTCGGACGAGCCACCGGTACTGTTGGACGTGCGTAGGCGGGGTACGACGATTCGTTGGTTGCGGGAGGCCTTGGAGCACCGAAGGGAGAACTGGGTTCCCTTACTCGCGCAGAGCGGGCTAGTGAGGTTGTTGGATCTCAGTTGGAACCACGTTGACCATGGGTTGTGTCAGATTTTCATGGAGCGGTGGCAGCCGGAGACAAACTCGTTTCACTTCGATTGGGTGAGATGACGATTACTCTGCACGATGTGTGGTTGTTGTTTGGGCTGGCTATAGAGGGTGCACAGGTGATGATTGACGAAGACGTGTTGGGGGCCGCTCAGTGGGTGGCGGAGAGCTTTGGGTGGCCGCTGCCTCGGGTGAACAACATGTGCAGAGGGATACGTGTGCCATTGAACTACATGTGCAGAGAACCTGCAGCGACGGGGGATATGCATGGGGGGCTGCGACGTTGGTGTATCAGTACAGATCCAGGGGGAAGGGAACGCGAAGGAGGGCGAAAGAGATGGACGGCTGTCCGCTCCTGTTGCAGGTAATGGACATGATCATCGTAACGGGTTAAGTTTCTTTACAATGAAATGTAAGGTGTTAGATGGTGACTGACTTTGATTAAAATGAGTTTTCATGCAGGTCTGGATATACAAATATTTCCCTGCTCAGCATGGAACACTTGCGCCGAAGATGGAGATGAGGGTTGGTGCGAGGTACGCAGCCCGATTCGTCACGACTGCGACCCCAAGGCGAAAGTAAGGGCGGATTATAGCCCTACGCCGAGACATTGACCCCGAGCGGTATGTGGACGTTGGAGTGTGATTATATATAATCGTTGACTATTAGAGTCGTAACAATGTTATTGTGTAACTTGTATCTATACATTATGATCGCAGGTATGTTGGATGTCGTACGTAGACGACCTGGATCTTCAGGGGGTCCATAGAGTGTCGGCCTACCACGGGACGATAACATGAGCGGAGGGGGTAGAGCGATGCATCTCGATGGACCCCTTCATTCCTGTGCGAGCGGTACGGGATGCGCGACCACACCGCCCGTACGAGCTTCTGATGCCGGGGGAGGCGAACCACTGGGCTGACCGCCATGCGCACTTGGTTGACCTCGAGGCCACACCGATGGCTCCTGCAGAGCGTCTGATAGAGGTTAAACCTACACCCACAAGTGTATGGGGTTCAGTTGTAGTATATCGAGTGTCGAATCACAGGGACTAGGTGGTATCGATTGTAATTTCAAACCGATTAAACTAAGCCAAGAAACCAAATGACAAATATTTATATGGATGGAGAGTAACCAACTAATAATAAAATAACTATACAAAAGGTGGTATTCAAACACAATATAACGAGGCAAATCTAGGCTAAAGGATCACCACAACAATTATTTAGTAGATTAATAACGATATCCGTGCCACATTGTCTGAGTTTGTTGAAGGTAGCTATCTAAGGTACTTACTAATCTCTTTTCGGTCTCATAGTAATTGTGCATAAATTGGTTAACCATCTCCTTTCGGTCTCAAGCAACTAATTCAAACCCTTTACGCTCTTAGAACCTAGACTCAATTGCATCAGTATCCGCTTTCGCGCTCAATCAAATACAATCTCGGCCTACAGTTTCTACGATAGCTATTAATCCACAAGGAATTTTATAAAGCTTTCACAATTATAAAATTCCAGGTTCAATCCTAAGGTTCCAATAGTAAGTTATCGCCTTTCGGCCTCAAACCCTTATCTAATTGCCCTGTTAGTCTTATCTCCTTTCGGTCTCAAATCCTAACAGGACTCTAATCAATCATAGAATCAATTAGATTAAGCACATTAGGTGATGTCTCCAAAGTAGCCATGTCTTTATGCATATTTTAGTTCCATATTCTTAACATTTTGCATATTTCGGGTTGGGAATATGTCGAATTTATGTAGTATATGCTTATTTGTCAGAAATGGAGATCTACATAAGTTTCTATTTAATATCGCAGGATATGGAACCATTTCGGAAGAAAACCAAGAAGCGAGAACCGGAGCTCAAAGCTACTCGACATCGACTAGCCTTAGTCGATCTCGACGAATCAAGCCTAGACACACCCGAATCAAAGAGCACATGTCGAGGAGCCAAGGAGAGATTATCCGGAACCAGGAGGGATTATCCGGAACCAGGAGAGATTATCCGGATCTAGGGAGAAAATATCCAGAGTCGAGAAAGAGACTACCCGACCATGCCCAGACAGCTTCCTCGAGATCGAGAACCGGTACCCGCGACAAGCCCGGGAGCTTGTGTCCGAGCACATCGAAAAGGACTTGCCCGACCAACCAAGCCACACCAGTCGACAGGCCATCTCTACTCGATGTCGACAAGGAGTCCTCGAGATCGACGAAGCCTGTAAACCTGTGTCCGAGCATGTCGACAAGAGGCTACCCGATGCACCAAGCCGACCAGTCGATGACCCACCACTACTCGAGATCGAGGAGCCGTCCTCGAGATCGACGAGCACTAAGAGCCATGACCGAGCCATGTCGAGGACCACCTAGCCGAGACGACGAGCCAAGCCCAGTCGACCGACAATCCTACTAGAGATCGAGTAGACCTTTGTCGAGATCGAGTAGACCTCCAGAAGACGCGTTACGCGGTTTGATCAATTCTACTCGGTGTGGGATTACTTGGGCCCGAAGATTGACGATTCTATCCGAATTTATCAAGATACATCATGAAGAGAGAGATCTATCCACTTGAAGACTATTTAGATATATTTCCTTTATATAGATTTAATTTCTTTAAAGCTTTTATTTATCTTTAAAGTTCTAGATATAGTTTTAGATATAGATATAAATATTCTATCCTTGATTAGCAAGGAATAGAAGGCTATAAATAAAGCCTTAGGGGCTCAGTTTTATTCATTCAATTTCAGTAGGAGAAGAAGTAGGAGAAGTAGAGAGAGAGAGAGTGAGCGGCCGATTGGAGTTGTGAAGCGAGAGCGGAATTGGCTTCAAGCGGTTGTAAACTTTGGTTTATTTTAATGCAATTAGTTTTCTTTCAATCGATGATGTCTGAAGTTGCAATGAAGCGCGAGTAGTCAACCCACTTCTAGGGTTGGGGCGAGCCCGACGATAGCCATGCATAATTGAGGTAAAGATCCGACTTTTATCAAGTTTTGAGCATCTACTACTTGTTTATGTGTTTATTACCCATCTAATGGAGGTCCATGATAACAACTTGGATTGTAAACATAAAATCGGTAGAGACAATTAGGGTTTCTTGAAAGAGTTGTCTAATTGTTGGAAAAGGCGAAAGCTTGTCCTTTGATGCGATTCACATGATTATCTGTTTATCTCTGCCTTATGCATGCTTAGTTATCGTTGTTGCGAACCCCAATCTTGGAAGCCCTTTTACATTAAGTTTAGTCGAAATCCCAAAGCAATTGTTTTTACTTTCTTTCGTTTCGTTTTAGTTTCTGTCTCCTCGATATCGAATAGCACTCGTCGATATCGAGTACTGATTCTCGATCTAGCATCACTGTATCTTCTGTGTGCAGGTACTCGACAAAGCCCAACCCGAAGTCGACGAAGCCTACTCGATATCGAGTAGCCTCTAGTCGAGATCGACGAGACCCAGTGCCTGTGTCTGCTACTCTGCTCGACTGGTCCGATCTTCTGTCGACTAACCCTAGTCGAGATCGAGGACATCTGTGGTCGACTTCCGTGAGATTTCTCCGCTGCCTAGGATCCGCTGACACGCTTCCTCGTGGATCGATCCTGACTTCCCACTACTGCATCAGGAGGAAGTCTTGTAATTCTTTGCAAGGGATGGAATCTGGTTTGCCTTAGTTTATTTATATTTAATTTTGCATACTCGATTTCCTCCTATCAACATTAGGATTGAATCAAACAAGTTCTCAAACAAACGAATACCAATACTAACGCTATCAAATAATCGTTGAAATCACCCAAACCCTAGAACGAAGAAATCAACCAAACATAATATAATAAACGATGAAATAAATTATAGACAGAAATAGATCAAAGTTTAGAATAATATGCAAACCGAAATCTTCGTCCTCGATCCATAGCGTAATACCGAAAACAAAGAAAGATAACCTAAACTAAAACCATAGGCCGAAGCCACTGTGCGGCAAACTCCGAACTACTCCCCCCTACTTCTGTTCATACGAGTTTATATATATATATATATATATATATATATATATATATATATATATATATATATATATAAAACTTTGATATAATTACAAATTCAGCCCATGCCATTAAAGAATCAAAACCTAGCCCAACACCTAATTATAATCGCAGACCATCACCCAACTTCAGAATCTGACCGTTTCTACACTTTAGCTTCCAAGGTCTCATCCAATCATGCTCGCCGCTCCGTATAACTCTTGGATTTCCATAATATTAGTCTCAAAATGCCTGAAATAAATAAAGCACCGGTGTAGACTCCGAAAATGCAAAGTAAAATAAATAAAGCATAAAATATGATAAATATGCATGAAAATGGTCTAAACTAATATGCGAATGCAACCTAAAATATGACTAAAATAGATGTTATCAAATCACCCCATGCTTGAACCTTGCTTGTCCTCAAGCAAGAACAAGTATAAAGATTTCACAAGAAGGATTTCGATTTCTATCCAAGCTATGCATTTGCTCATTTAGATCTAGACATTGGGTTCAAAAACATGAACAAGCAAATCATACAAGAGACAAGTCAAGACGTCAATTTCAAGACCTCACATAGGACATTTTGTTGTGGAACGCTCTCACTCTTGTGTTTAGGGTATAGATGTCGCTCAAGCTCAAATCTTGAAAACTCATCTACCAAAGGTTTGCATTAGCGTCCTAACTCTCCACCACTGGGACTATGCACATAAACATAAATCGTGAGGTCTTTTCATGAGTTGTAATGAGGCCAAGGTAAGAAACAAAAGGTATGGATTCTTTGGCCATGTGGTGCTAAAATCCGGGAAATAGAATTACTTCCTAAACTTCCACCACAATTCATCTTTTTTCAACACACATACCAAATTTCTCACAACCACATCATATAATCAAATAAGCGCAAACTCTCACCTTTTGATAACACATTCCCTTTTCACAAACATTTCTCTAGTGATGAAGAATTTTATTCCTTTTTTTTCTTTTTTTTTTCTTTCTTTTTTTTATTTCTTCATCACAAGAAACTTACATTTGAAGCACAAATCCTCCACTCAATACATAAATCACTCAAAGCACATATTCCTTCTTGTCCATAAAACTATACATAAATCTATTTCATCCTAATTTCCGGATGGGTAAACGAGGCTAAAATAGGCTTAAGAATAATCTTGTGAAGCTAGAAATGAATAGGCAAATAGGCTCAACGGGCATCAAGCAAAGGATATAAATATGGTTAGGAAGGGAATAATAGGCTAACGAAATTGCCTCAATCATGTTTATGCAATGCACACAAGTCATATATGTGATCTCAAGAGGTTCTAATGCAAGTTCTGAAGATAAAGCAATCAAGATGAGCAATTCACACACAAGAGAAAGAGGACTCGTGAATGTTAGTCCTAGGCTCAGAAGCTCACAGGCTTTTGTCTCAGAATCTCAATCTCAACAAGTCTCAAGCAATGATTAGTTTTGAAAGAATTATAACATGAACCCAATAATCTAAATCATCACAAGCCTTTTTCAACACGTCTTAGAGGATATCATCAACCAATTTCAATCAATGAAATGACATGTTCTTCAAGAAGACCAAGGAGTTTTTAAAACAAGGGTTCATCTCAAACATCTATATGCAAATGCAATGTATGAAATGCATATGAAAAAGGAAAAGAAAAAGAAAAATATATATATGAAAAAAAAAAGAGTTACACATGAGCTACAAGTGAATTACAAGTCAGTTACTCCACCCCATGCTTAAAATTTACTTTGTCCCCAAAGTAGCGAATGATAAAGGGTAGGGAAGAGGAACTCACCAAACATTCAGGCAAAATCGAGAAATTCAAGCAAGAGGTAGTAGTGCAAGTTGTATTGAACCTTCCGTGATATTTAATTAAATTGGCAGCATCTCCGTTGTAATTTGGTTTGTACACAACACAAAAACAGCAACAATGCAAGCCTCACAAGTATAACAACATCACATCAGCAACCATGATCCAATAATCAATAAAATTCAGCACTACATCAACTCAGCAATCAAAGAAAAATCAGCCCTTTAGATCATGCTCATCCATATATTGACGACTAAATTCATGAAAAATTAATATGGATGCAGAGAGCAGGAGACAAACAAAAGAACTCTAGGAGGGACAGAATCATAGAAATCACCAAGCTAAGCAAAAAAACACTTCAAAAAAATTAGTGTACATGACTAGACTTCAAGAGCTAAAGTGATCAATTTCAGCAATAAAAATCAGTCAAATAACACCTCTAAATTTCGATCCAAAGTTTCCTACAAGCATGAGACTCAAAAAATAACTCAGCTGACTTCAAATATAGCAAGGAAATTTCAATCAGCCTAGGGAGTACCTTATCACTTCAAAGTCTCAACGTCTACCTAGGATTGGCACAAATCAAGTAAGCTAGATTTGGGAGCAAAAATCAGAGTAAAGAGAGTCAAGACCAACCAGACTCAATAGAAGCATTGTGTGTTAAAAGTGGATCAGTCCAGGAGAATGATCAAGAGTCGTGGGAATTGCAAAACATCCTTCTCCCAAATCAAGCTCATCGCAAGGAACTCCTCAATTTAAATCCATTCATTTAGCCACGACACAATCATACATAATATCTCGTAGCAATAACTTCCAACTGCAACAACTCAGCTAACTAGCAAGCTAAGTACATCGAACTCCATCGAATTCAAAAAACATCTTCAGAATCTAGGCACGATATAACAAAATTCAGCATTCAAGTTCCCATTAAACTCAATCAATACAAACCTCATGAAATTAGGAATATACAGTAGCATATAATCAAAACATCACTGTGAACCCAAGCCACATCAAGCTCACAATTCATAATCTTTAGCACTGAATTCCAAGTTATGCAAATCAAAACAGGAAGGGAAAAAAAACATATCTGTGCTTACCCTCGATTGAATGTCGATGACTCAGATTCCGCAGCAGCAGCGGAGACTACAAGCAGCGGTTGCGCGAGTGGCCTTGGGATAGGTTGGGTACGGTGGTGCGGTGGCGCGGTCAGAGAAGGAGAAGCGGCGGGCTACTGGTGGTCCGTGGAGGGATCCGGTGACAGCGGAAGAGCGGAAGAGAAGGGTGAACCGTGAAGGAGAGACGGGCTGTGCAGCGCCGGCGAAGACAATGCAGCGAAGGTCGGCGGCGAGGGGTGAGACATCAGTGGCAAAGAGAAGACGGCGAGGATGGGAGCGAGGATGGGAGCGAGGCGGAAGGCTGGTGTTCCGGCGGCGCTGAGCGAGAGAGAGATTGGGGAAGAGAGAGCAGGGGCTGGTTGCGAGAGGGAAGAACGGGGAGAGGCAAGAAGAACGCGTCTCTCCTTTCTTTTTTTTTTCATTTTCACTTTTTTTTTTTGGAAAATTGATACTCACTTGGCCGAGTGAACAACACACTCGACCGAGTTTGAATCTCATTGCACATTCTGGACTCCACTCGGTCCCTTGAAAGCCCGAGTGACAATTCCACTCGACCGAATGGACTCCAGTTTTTCCCTTTCCTCTCTATTTGTTTTTTTTTTGGGTTTTTTTAGACAATGAAACATATATAATCCTTAAAAAAATTCCACCTTTATTTAAAATAAAATAGAATAAAAACTCACCTTGATTGCCTCGAAAGCGTTTGAACCTTCCCGAATGGATGGTCCATAGCTCGATCCATCCATCAAGTAGAGTCTTTTCAGAGCGGAATAGTAGAGATTCGTTGAAGTTCAAGCTCCCAAGGAATGTGCTCATCCTCTTCTTAGCATCTCATCCTTTTGTGTCTTCACTAAATCCAAATGAAAACCCCTCCATGAAATTTTTCTCCTTAAGCTCATCTTCCGAATCCTTCTCATCTTCTAAAATTTTCTCTTCCATATAAATCAACTTGGACGATTCATGTGAATTTTGCGAAGTTTGATATCGACACCCAGGTGGTGTGTATCCCTCAGTGAGATCCCTCTCGTAAGAAAGGTGAGGATGCAACATGTAGTACACTTCTTGTTCCTTCCCAAGCAGAGCTTTCAACACCGGACAATCACTAGCAACATGACCAAAAGCTCCGCAAAACTCACAATAGCTTATACCATCCATTTGAGCACAACCTGAAATCAGAAACAAAAGGAAAAAAATCAAAACCAAAAGAATGACTTAGAAAATTCAGTCTAAATAAACAACCAATACAAACAATAGTCCCCGACAACGGCGCCAAAAACTTGATAGAGGTTAAACCTACACCCACAAGTGTATGATGTTCAGTTGTAGTATATCGAGTGTCGAATCACAGGGACTATGTGCTATCGATTGTAATTTCAAACTGATTAAACTAAGCCAAGAAACCAAATGACAAATATTTATATGGATGGAGAGTAACCAACTAATAATAAAATAACTATACAAAAGGTGGTATTCAAACACAATATAACAAGGCAAATCTAGGATAAAGGATCACCACAACAATTATTTAGTAGATTAATAACGATATCCGTGCCACATTGTCTGAGTTTGTTGAAGGTATCTATCTAAGGTACTTACTAATCTCCTTTCGGTCTCATAGTAATTGTGCATAAATTGGTTAACCATCTCCTTTCGGTCTCAAGCAACCAATTCAAACCATTTACGCTCTTAGAACCTAGACTCAATTGCATCAGTACCCGCTTTTGCGCTCAATCAAATACAATCTCGGCCTAGAGTTTCTACGATAGCTATTAATCCACAAGGAATTTTATAAAGCTTTCACAATTATAAAATTCCAGGTTAAATCCTAAGGTTCCGATAGTAAGTTATCGCCTTTCGATCGGCCTCAAACCCTTATCTAATTGCCCTGTTAGTCTTATCTCCTTTCGGTCTCAAATCCTAACAGGACTCTAATCAATCATAGAATCAATTAGATTAAGCACATTAGGATTGAATCAAACAAGTTCTCAAACAAACGAATACCAATACTAACGCTATCAAATAATCGTTGGAATCACCCAAACCCTAGAACGGAGAAATCAACCAAACATAATATAATAAACGATGAAATAAATTATAGACAGAAATAGATCAAAGTTTAGAATAATATGCAAACCGAAATCTTCGTCCTCGATCCATAGCGTAATACCGAAAACAAAGAAAGATAACCTAAACTAAAACCATCGGCCGAAGCCACTGTGCGGCAAACTCCGAACTACTCCCCCCCTACTTCTGTTCATACGAGTTTATATATATATATATAAAACTTTGATATAATTACAAATTCAGCCCATGCTATTAAAGAATCAAAACCTAGCCCAACACCTAATTATAATCGCAGACCATCACCCAACTTCAGAATCTGACCGTTTCTACACTTTAGCTTCCAAGGTCTCATCCAATCATGCTCGTCGCTCCGTATAACTCTTGGATTCCCATAATATTAGTCTCAAAATGCCTGAAATAAATAAATCACCGGTGTAGACTCCGAAAATGCAAAATAAAATAAATAAAGCATAAAATATGATAAATATGCATGAAAATGGTCTAAACTAATATGCAAATGCAACCTAAAATATGACTAAAATAGATGTTATCAGCGTCCATGGGCGTCGATGGAAGGGTACCTGCAGTGGTTTCGCCCGAGGTCACACGTTTGCATCCTCCCTTTGTCCGTCATCCCTCCAGAACCGGAGCCGATTGTTCCGGATGAGTCGCAGCCCGTTCCGGAGGAGCTGCAGCCCGTTCCGGAGGAGGGCCCTTCTGCGATTGTCATCCTTCTACACCGTTCCTCTGATGTGGCTGCTCGATATGACACTGTGGGGGATGAGTTGACCCGTCTTCTGTCGGAGCCGGAGGATACATGGAGGGTGGAGATTATGCACATTGTAGGGCGGTACTACACTGTTAATCCGTCGTTTGTGCAGACGCAGTGATGTATGTGTACACGTACATTTCTTTTGTTGTGTGGTGACTTTTGTGTTGATATGTTGCGGAATTGTGGTTGTGCAGAACTGTAGTTGGATTCCTGTTTGCATGGCGGGTTTGAACTTTCGTACATACGTGTTGTTGGTTTTTAATGGAATTGAAACCATTGTCATGATTTCGATGGATGTGAATGCGTGGTTACGTTTGATACTTATATTAGATCGAGCGTATCATAGTAACTTCTACATATTGCATGTCGCCATTTGATGGTATTCGGAAAGTCATGGTTATTATCGAAGATCTATTTGCATGTGACAATGACAATTGAAACAAAACATACCACAAAATGAATGATGATATTTTGGATTTTCGAACGACTACAATATAAACGACTACAATGTAATACACAACGATTACAAACATTGTTTTATAAATAGACAATGTAGTAATGCAAATAACTTTGTTGTGCAAAGTGCTTCCACTATCGCAATAGTTTGTGCGTAGAACAACATGCGACTATGCCTCGCTGGTAAGTTACGTTGTTCACTGCGCAGTGTTCCGCGGCTACATGCGGTAATTTCCGCACTAACATGCGGAGAGTAAACGCAATAAACTGCAAATCTCTCCGCATTTAACTGTGCAATTAATATCCACTTATAGATGCTGAACTCATACGTCTATAAAAGGCAGCGGTGGAAGGAGATGCTCCACCTCAAAAGCATATAGTGGAATTGTCTAATTCCCATACAACGATGCTTTACAAACCTTATATCTCCTATTTGAAACAAACACTTTAAAGATCATGGAAGTAATTTGATTTCAGTGTTGCGGGGTGGAGCGGAAAGGTTGCGGAGGGCAGTGGACAGGTGGGGGTATCTGTAAGGTACAGTGGGCGTTTCCTGAATCAAATAACGTGGGAAATACAACCAGGGCCAGTGCAGTATCTTTTTCGGTAGTAGCGTGAGGCGTGAAAATGGTGTAGAGCTGATAAGGTGAGTGTCTGGTGACCTGTAAACTCCAGATCTCCATAAGGGGTGAAACTGGTGTAGTTGATTTCAATGTTTGTGTGGTTGCAATATGTTTTCTGTTTGCAGTGAGTATGTGGGTGTCGGTAACTTTTACGAAGAACGAGTGAACTTGATTGTAGTTGATATCAATGTTTGTGTGGTTGCAATATGTTTTCTGTGTGCAGTTAGTTGATTACAAAATATCTCCTTTTAGACTGCTACATACAGTATGCAGTATGGAAATGGCCACTTCCAGTGCTACATGTGAGAATAGAAACAATGACAGAAAAAATTACAGAATGGCCTCTTCATATGTGTAGATGTCTCTTTTGCTTAGTAAAGTTAGGTCGTGGGTTCGAAGATTGGGTTCGAACCTCCATTCTCATTTGCTTAGTAAACCTAGGTCTTGGGCTTGAACCTTGGCTTGGATAGGGTTCGAGTGACCACATTTACTTAGTAACGTAGGGATAGAAGACGAATTGCATAAGAAGATCAAACCTTTACTGCATCACCTCACATGGCTACCGTCGGGCTCGCCCCGGCCCTAGAAGTGGGTGGACTACTCGCTCTTCATCATGAATGAAGACATCAATAATAAAAGGAAATAACTTTGCATTAAAATAAAACTAAAGAAAGCTTACAACCGAACAAGCCAAATCCGCTCTCGCCTTTCCACCTTGCTCTCGCCACAAGCTCTCTCTCTCTACTCACTACCTCTTCTTCTTCTCTAGAATTGAATTCTTAGAAATCAGCCCCTAAGGCTTTATTTATAGGCTTCATTCCCTCTCAAATTAGGAAAAAAAACTATATCTAAATCTATATCTATTTATCTTTTATCTAAAGATTAAAACATGGAAATAAATAAATAAATCTAAAAGGAATTATATCTAATTGTGGATAAATTCTCCTTGGACTTGATAGATCTTGATAGAATTAGCTCTTGCGGATATCTCCATTGGATTCGGGATAGAAACTTAACAAGATCCAGATAGCTTGATGTCGGCTACTGTTGGTCAACTCGATATCGAGTAGCTTCCTCGATATCGACCAGAATTTCTCGGGTCTTCAGCTCAGCTACTCGATTCCGGCCTCCAGAGTGAAAAAAATCGACCAACTTTTACTCGATATCGACTTGTACTGGTCGATATCGACTTGAATTCTTCTTGGCTCAGCATCCTTGTCGATTTCTGGGACTTCAGCTCGATTTGGGCTTGGTCGACTTCGACCAATTTGGTCGATGTCGAGCAAATGTGACAGCTCTCAACTTTCTACTCTATTCTTGAAACGCACTTTCCCGAGTCCTCGTTCGTTGGATTGACGCATATGACCACGCGTTGGAAAGCTCTTTTCGAGGGCTACAACTCTCATGAAGACATCAAAGCTTGATTCAGAACGATGCATGGCGAAAAATGACGTTTTCTCCAGATGCGCCATCCTTAGCTTCTTCATGACTTTCCTTTAAGCTCCAAAGTGCGTCTGATTTCTGCGAAATATAACAAAAACTTGTGTAGACCTCCATAATTGACAAATAAGTGTAAACTACACAGATTCCGTATTAATCTAGCCCAAATGTATGAAATGCATGCAGAAAACGATATAAAAGTAACTATAAAACATGGCGAATTGGGCTCACATCAGCAAGCACACCCTGTCCCGGGACAGGTGATTCACTTTGTGTCGGTTGTACCGTTATGCATGACGATGCGTAACTACAAAAGAGGTCGGACGCCCGGCTTCGATGCAACCATGCCGGGGAGCCCAATTTCGATGCAAGCAGCCCCTGTCCTGGCCTGCAGTTTGTGTCGGTCGTACAGTTACGCATGGGGATGTGTAACTACATAAGAGGTCGGGAGCTCAGTTTCGATGCAAGCATGCTCTGTTCTTGGATGGGGCCTGCAGTTTGTATCGGCCGTACAGTTACGCATGGGGATGCGTAACTATGTATGAGGTCGGGAGCCCAGTTTCGATGCAAGCATGCTCTGTTTCAGGACTGGGCCTGCAGTTTGTGTCTGCCGTACAGGTACGCATGACGATGGGTAACAAGTAAAGAGGTCGGGCGCCAAGTTTCAATGCAAGCAGGCCCTGTCCTGGCCTGTAGGTTATGTCGGTCTTACAGTTACGCATGAGGATACGTAACTACTTAAGAGATCGGGAGCCCAGTTTCGATGCAAGCAATGCTCTGCTCCGGGATAGGGGCCTGCAGTTTGTGTCGGCCGTACAGTTACGCTTGACGATGCGTAACTAGTAAAGAGGTCGGGCGCCCAGTTTCGATGCAAGCAGGCCCTGTCCTGGCATGCAGTTTGTGTCGGCCATACAGATACGCATGAGGATGCGTAACTACTTACGAGGTCGAGTGCCCAGTTTCGATGCAAGCATGCTCTATTCCGGGATGGGGCATGCAGGTTATGTTGGCCATACAGGTACGCATGACGATGCGTAACTAGTAAAGAGGTCGGGCGCCCAGTTTCGATACAAGTAGGCCCTGTCCTGGCCTGCAATTTGTGTCGGCCGTACAGATACGCATGAGGATGCGTAACTACTTACGAGGTCGAGAGCCCATTTTCGATGCAAGCATGCTCTGTTCCGGGACGGGGCCTGCAGTTTGTGTCGACTGTACAATTATGCTTGACGATGCGTAACTAGTAAAGAGGTCGGGCGCCCAGTTTCGATGCAAGCAGGCCCTGTCCTGGCCTGCAGTTTGTGTCGACGGTACAGATACGCATGCGGATGCGTAACTACTTAAGAGGTGGGGAGCCAAGTTTCGATGCAAGCATGTTCTGTTCCGGGACGGGGCCTGCAGTTTATGTCGACCGTACAGGTACGCTTGACGATGCGTAATTAGTAAAGAGGTCGGGCGCCCAGTTTCGATGCAAGCAGGCCCTGTCCTGGCCTGCAGTTTGTGTCGGCCGTACAGATACGCATGCGGATGCGTAACTACTTAAGAGGTCGGGAGCCAAGTTTCGATGCAAGCATGCTTTGTTCCGGGATGGGGCCTGCAGTAGACCCCAAAAACGTACCCGACCCCCTCATCGACGTGATCGGTTAATGCTGAAATAATTGTTACTTTTTTTTTTGTTTTGTACCAACTTGATCAAACCAAGAAAACTACAACAGCGAATATGAACTGAGCATAACTATTGTGCAACTACATCATACTCAACACTATATCAAAGTTACTATTTTACGTGAACTTTACATCGTCACTGTCACTCCTTAGAGAATGACGTGAGTTAGAGGCCCGCTCTCCATCTTCTCCGTCCTAGAAGTGTGCTTGCAGGTACATTAACAATCGGGGAATGGACGACCACTGTAGGTGTGGTTAAGAATACATACTCCTCACAAAGTGAGACCATTTTTCTTATCTCGCATGAGAATCAAAGTGCTTCACCGATCGTTAAACAACTTGGTACAACCTCGTAACATCTTGATGGTGAAACTTGGGGAAATAAAACGCTACATTAAAGAACAATGAATACAATAGCAATACGACAGTTGTGTATACGTTTATATAGGAAAGGTTCGGGGGTGCGGGGTCACACGATAGGGGAGGCCCTCACGCTACAAAGGGTACGCACGTACATGCGTAACATGTACATGTGGGGATGCGTAACTTCTCCGCATGTAATTGCGCAGCTGTTCTGCAAAATTTTGTCAGTTGTACCCCGTTCTCCGTATTCGCCATATGCGTATTCGCCATCTGACAAGTACGCTTGCTGGTACATTAATAATAGGAGGAGTGCGTGGCTAACATTATCATATGGGACACATTGTCGCAACGTGTCCCCTATTGTGAAGGAGGAAGAGCCATTCATCGACCCAACCCCGACAGGGCGAGAGTTGGAGGTTACACAACCGACGGTGTATTTTCATCGTCCCTACCTCAAAGAGCTTCCATGACCTTTACCTTCGTCAATATGACTTTAGAAGGTGAGAGAATATAGCAGTGCAGTACATGTGATTGACTGTTAGAGCATATGCTAAGGATGAATGGTGATGCATTTATATAGATATAAGGGACCCACGACGAAGTAGCAGATTGCGTTTATATGCGCTTACACGGAGGTATGCGCAGCAGAATGTGCATATATCCGCGACTACATGCGTATATATCCACAATGTACTGCGTAACAGTCCCGTTACGCATAACCCTGTGGAACGCATGCACTATCCCCATTCAGACTGTCCCGGTTCAGTACGAAGACCTCCTCACTACTGCCACTAGCAATCAACGAACTATTAGTGGGAGTGACAGTCTAAGTGGACACCCACTTTAATAAAATAATCTAGGAACCTCGCCTTTGGTAGTAACCATCAGATGTTATTCGCCACTGCGGAGGATTCCGCAACCAAACGCGTAACTATACACGTCAGTATGCGGATCTATCCGCTTCGAATTGCGGATTTACCCGCACCCTGACACGTATATATATGCGGTAGCTCGCAGAACCCAGTGCATGCCATCGCCCCCGATCCCCTATAAATACTTCCACTCCCCACCTCACTTCGTTGCACCCTCCGCTTTCCCTGCCACTAATTTCTATCTTCATTCGTCGTTTATGGATGCCCGTAAACTATCAAAGTGCTTACGTGATCTTTGTATAATCTCTTTGAAGATTAGTTGAAGATCATGGAATACTTTGATAGATTATCCGGTTATCCAAGTGACCAAATTTATCGGCGGTTTTCATAAAACTCAAAATATTCATTCAAAATGGGCGTACATTGTCGAATATCAATATATTATCAAAATGTTTCACCGATCTTTTGTTACAATTCCTACAAATTTAAGTAAAGATCGATGAAGATTTTGATGACATATCCGATTATTCGTTCCAAATATCGTCAATTTTACTTGCATGGTTGCGTTGCGTCCACCACATCCCCTCCCTCCGTATACGACACAAACTTTGTTCGTTTGCACCCTATTACAAATACCTGTTGATAACTCCACTCCCTTGATGAAAATCGGAAATGGTTTCAAAGGCTTTGACACACAGCTTGTGTCAAAGGTCTTGAAGCTACAGCTGTGTTGATGAAACACAAAACCTGTATTATGTGCATATTATATCCGAATATTATTATATGTTATTATATTTTATTTCCAGATATTATTATATGTTTTATACACTAACATATGCAATAACTTTTCAAATATTATCTCCTTCCTTAACCTTGAAATCGAGAAGATTCAAATTGGAGATCATGGCTTCCGAGTTTCCACAAATAGAAGATCATGGAGATTTCTTCTCAAGCCATAATCGGTTCTAGCCATTGAAGAAGATCCTTAGGCACCGATTTGATCTGTATAAGAAGGAGATGAAGAAAAGAGGACAGACACGTTCGTTGAACACAAGCTTTCATTCGCTCTCAAGCCTTCAAGTCAATTTGTCTTCTTCGTGTGCTCTCTGCTAGTTCTTAAGAGTCGTATATTTTGTTTCAAAGCATTTGAGAGTTACACAGTGAGCTTATAGGATATATTTTGAGTGAGTATAATACTCGAGAGTTTGTAACTCAGGAAGTAGACACTAGGCGATTGATTCACTAAGCGTAAGAGGGTTGTACTAGATAGCTGAGAGAGGTGGGGCTCTTCTAGATTGGTCTAGGACTCCAAGGGAACGTGAGTTGACTAGATTGCAATTGTATAGGAGAGAGGCTTCTCGGTGAGCTATTAGGATCCTAAGTCTTGTGAATCAATAAAAGCCGGTTGAATCCTAGGGTTGTGGAAGAACCCTAGGCGGGGACGTAGGCCAAGTTCGTGTCGAACCTCGTCAACAATTCATTGCGTCCTTTACTTATTGCTTTACCATATTTCCGTACTTGTTTCGAATTGTATAACTTTGTTGTGATTCAGGTCATCCAGAAGGAAGTATTACGTCTAACCTCAAAGGGTTTTGCAAGCGTTTCAAAAGTCTTAAGATTATCTGCGAAAAGCCGGCATACTCTATTCAACCCCCCTTCTAGAGTATCTTTATATTACTTTGTTACACATTATCGAACATTCAATTGGTATCAAAGCTTTACTCACTACTTTTGATCTAACAATCTTGTGAGTTTTGATCATGTCTGGTGAAGCAAGCGGAGGATTTGCACAAGGAAGGTCTACCAGTAGACCACCACTCTTTGTAGGAAACAACTTCGTCCACTGGAGATCCTTGATGAAAATGTTCATTATAGATCAAGATCTGGAACTTTGGAACATTATAGAGAATGGTCCGAAGGTTCCAGAGAAAGACGGACCAAATGGAACCAAAGTTGCAAAGACCGAGGCTAAATACATCCAAGCGGATCTTGAAGTCGCCTCCAAAACCTACAGGGCCATTAACTTACTATATTGTGGTCTTAGCACTGATGAGTTTAACCGTATTTCATCTTGTAGGTCAGCTAAAAAGATTTGGGACAAGCTGGTTGTCATCTATGAACGAACTAGCAAAGTGAAGGACACCAAGATCAGTATCTTCCTTCGAAAGTATGAACTTTTCAAAATGAAGCCTGATGAGTCTATCAAGGCCATGTTCACACGATTCACGGAAATCACCAACAACCTTGACTCTCTCGGCAAGTCCTTTAAGAACGTTGAGAAAGTAAGGAAGATATTGAGGTGCCTCCCAAAAGACAAATGGGGCCCTAAAGTGACAGCCAAAGAGGAAGCCCAAGATCTCACCACTCTGCCCCTTGATGACTTGCTTGGGAAGCTGATCACACATGAGATGATTCTCAATGAAGATGATGGAGAACTCCCAGCAAGCATTAAGAACTTGGCGCTCAAGTCTAAGAAGGATGAGTCCAAAGATGTGTTTGATTTTGAAGATGAGGATGACGATGTGGATGATCCTTTTGCTCTTAATACAAGAGGCCTTTCTCGAATCCTCAAAATGAAGAAGCAATTCAACAACAAGGATGGATCAGAGTCTTCTAAATTTCGAGGTAAGTCTCAATACAACAAATATGATAAGAAGACTAAACCTTTGTCTTGTTTTGAATGTGGTGAAACAGACCATCTTGTGAAAGACTGCCCTCAAAAGATGAAGAGCCACTCCAAAGGTGATAGGTTGTAAAAAGAAAGCCATGGTGGCAACTTGGAGCGATTCTGACACAGACTCCGATGATGAGAAAGCCAATGTCTGTCTTATGGCCTCAGGTGATGAATCCCACGATGAGAAGCTTGAGGTAACCGTAAGAGAGCTTATGGCAAGTCCAAAAGAGGTATTATCGGAATTCATTTCTAATATGATTGCCAACGAAGAGAAATTTATTGCCCAAACTAACACTCTTATTAAGAAAACTTTGGACCAGGAAAGAACTATTAAGGATCTGTCTATGAGGGTTAAAAGTCTTGAAACTTCTTATTCAGGTCTTGACATTAAAGTCAAGACTCTTGACTCGGAGAAATCTGAACTCAAGCAAGATCTCTCCTCTCTAAGAAATGAACATCATGACTTAGAGAACGAGAAGATCTCCCTGAATAAAAAGATTCAAGACCAACAGACAGCCCTCATAAGTTTTACCAAATCAAAAGGCACTCTTGATATGATGTTTGGTGGGCAACAAAGTTCTCTAAACAAAAGTAGTATTGGTTACAATCCAAGGTTTTTAAAGAAGCACCACACTGTGCGAGAAAGGGACATGTAAAAGAGACCTGCCCCTATAGAAGAAAGGATCCACATATCATTCGCAATACATTTCCTGTTCACTTGAGAAAAGAACGGATAACGCAAGTTTGGGTCCCCAAAGGCACTATTTTACCAAATATGGTTTATCCCAACAATGATCTAAATTTGCTTATTGGTCTAGCCACAAAGGTTGATGTTTGTCTTGCAGCTGATCACCAAGGTGAAAGAGCAAAAATGGATTACTGATAGCGGATGCTCGAGACATATGAGTGGGAAGAGTTCTCTCTTTCATGATCTAAGGAAGCAATCCACTGGAAGAATCACTCTTGGTGACAAAGGAAAGTGTGACATCGTTGGTATTGGTAGTGTTGGGAGTGATCCTAACCATAGTATTAAAAATGTTCAACTTGTTAATGGTTTGAAGTATAATCTGCTTAGTGTTTCTCAACTATGTGATAGTGGTAATAATGTTGGATTTAACAAGAAAAGATGTCTAGTGCGCAGAGAAGATACATGTGAAGTAGTTCTAACTGTGTATCGTTATAACAACATCTATGCTGTGAATGCTGAGCAAGTGGCACAAGGAAGCTTAACCTGTCTAAAGGCTTTGACGGACGATCCAAAGCTCTGGCACAGGAGACTCGGTCATGTGAGCCCACATACACTACAGAAGCTTGTGTCTAAAGGGCTTGTAAGAAGACTACCTGAGATGGACTTCAAAGGTATTGAGATGTGCAAAGCATGCACATGAGGTAAACAAACACGTAGCTCTTTCAAACCCAAAAAGGTTGTAAGTTCTTCTAGACCCCTTGAACTTTTACATATGGATTTATATGGTCCTATGCGAGTCAAATCTCCCAATGATAAAAAGTACATGCTTGTTGTTGATGATGATTTTTCGAGATATACTTGGGTTGCATTTTTAAAAGAAAAATCAGAGGCCTTATTTGAGTTTTTAAAACTTTGTAAGGAGTTGCAAACTTTAAGAAAGGAGCCCATAGTGTCAATTCGAAGTGATCATGGTAGGGAGTTTGATCAACTTCAGTTTGATTTATTTTGTGCTAAATATGGCATCTCCCATAATTTTTTTGCTCTTAGGACACCTCAACAAAATGGGGTTGTGGAACGAAAGAACCGCACCCTAGAGGACATGGCCAGGACTATGCTCTTAGAAAATGCATTACCTAAAACCTATTGGGCTGAAGCTGTTAACACATCTAACTATATTTTGAATCGTTGTCTTATTCGTTCCATCTTAAAGAAAACTCCTTATGAACTTTTCAAAGGCCGCAAACCACTTATATCATATTTTAAACCCTTTGGTTGTACTTGTTTTGTTCATAACACTGGAAAAGATAACCTTGGGAAATTTGATGCACGTAGTGATGAAGGTATATTTCTTGGTTACTCCACAAGTGGCAAAGCATATAGAGTCTTCAACAAAAGAACCAAGTTAGTTGAGGAAAGTATACATGTTATATTTGATGAATGCAATGACGGTTCTTTGAGTGAAAGTGTTGCAGATTTAGATCTGAACATACATACAGAGAACGAGGATGGTGATGATGCTGCTACCAAGAACACAGAGAAGAGGAACATGAAGGATAAGATTCTCAACACTGAAGAATTGGCCCAAGGTGTTGAAGCTTCGTCCAAAGCCCTTGGCGACCAATCCAAAAGTGTTGAGACTTCAGAAACTGTTGTAACTGAACCTAACAGATCCACGGAGTCAAATGTACCACAAATCAATCCTGCTGGTGTGACGAATCAAGGAGCTGATACTAGCAAAAGGATATCATCTCTGACCCTACATCTAGTGTTCAAACTCGTTCTAAACTTAAAGATCTTTGTGCTTTTCACGCGTTTGTCTCTCGTATAGAACCAAAGAAGGTAGATGAGGCCCTTCAAGAGCCAGACTGGATCATTGCCATGCAAAGTGAACTTAATGAATTTGAAAGGAACAAAGTTTGGACCTTGAAGCCTAGGCCAAAGCATCAATCAGTCATTGGCACACGTTGGGTATTTCGAAACAAGCTAGATGAGAATGGTAAGATCGTGAGGAACAAGGCAAGGCTTGTTGCTCAAGGCTACAATCAAGAGAAAGGTATTGACTATGAGGAGACTTTTGCTCCCGTAGCCTGGCTTGAGGCCATTCGCATATTATTAGCATTTGCATCTTTCCTGATCATAAAGTTATATCAAATGGATGTCAAGTGTGCTTTTCTTAATGGTTTCTTAGAGGAAGAAGTCTATGTGGCTCAACCCCAGGTTTTGAAAGTTTTGGAATTTCCTAATCATGTTTACAAACTAGACAAAGCGCTATATGGTTTGAAACAAGCCCCAAGAGCTTGGTATTAGCGCTTGTCAAAATATCTTTTAGAAAATGATTTTAAAAGGGGGTTGATCGACAAGACTCTTTTTATCAAGACCAAAGGAAAGGACATTTTGGTTATTCAAATATATGTTGATGATATATTGTTTGGAGCTACTAACACATCTTTGTGCAAGGAATTTTCTGACATTATGTGCAGTGAATTTGAGATGAGCTTGATGGGTGAACTCAACTTCTTTTTGGGATTACAAGTTCATCAATCTAAGAAAGGGATCTTCGTCAACCAAAGCAAGTACACTAAGGATCTCTTGAAGAAGTTCAAGATGGATCAATCCAAAGCAGCCAAGACACCCATGAGCTCAACGTTGTCTCTAGATCAAGACAAGACCGGAAAGAGTGTCAATCAAAAAGAGTATCGAGGGATGATTGGATCTTTATTATATCTTACGGCTATTAGACCTGACATCATGTTTAGTGTTTGCATGTGTGCTAGGTTTCAAGCTGACCCTAAAGAATCACACCTCGTGGCTGTGAAGAGGATCTTTCGATATCTCAATGGCACTAAGGAGCTTGGCTTATGGTACCCAAAGCAAAAAGATTTTACATTAATCGGGTATTCTGATGAAGATTTTACAGGCTATAAGGTGGATAGGAAGAGCACGTCGGGATGTTGCCAATTCTTAGGAGCATCCTTGATCAGTTGGCACTCAAAGAAACAAAACTCAGTTGCTCTATCCACTGCCGAAGCCGAATACATAGCAGCTGGAGCATGTTGCTCCCAAATCCTTTGGATAACTCAACAAATGAGAGATCTTGGCATCAACCTCAAAGGCATTCCCATTAAGTGTGACAATACAAGTGCCATATCCATTACAAAGAATCATGTTTAGCATTCAAGGACCAAACATATTGATGTAAGGCATCATTTCATTAGAGACCATGTCAAAAAAGGTGATGTGTCCATATCCTTTATTTCAACTGATTATCAATGGGCTGACATTTTTACTAAGCCTTTGGCAGAGGACAGGTTCACCTTCATTAGACGTGAGATCGGAATGTTTAATAGGGATGCACTTTCGTAGGGGGAGCTTTCCCTTTACGAAAGATAAATCCTACTCAGTGTCAAGATCTTTGAGAATTATGTCAAAGTTTGTGAGCTGAATGGTAGAGCACATATAACGGGTCATATATTTGGTTAATATCTTATTAGATATTTGATCAAATATTTTATTTGAGAATTATGCAGTACACATTTTATTTTCCAAAAAATTCTTATATCCGAGTATATTTATTACTAGAAAATATATTTTCAGAAATACTCCTTGAAATTGAAGTGGCATGTGACAAGATGGTTTGAATTTTGAATTGTTTTTGGAAATCAAATCTTTTCAAAATGGCAGTGTGATGATTACTATCCTTGGAACCCTAAACCCGTCCCATCAACTTACCCCTCTCACACCTTTTAAACCACACACTTTACCCCAACTATTCCTCTCCTCTCCAGAACTCCTAAACCCTCTCTTAAACTCCTTCTTCAACCTTTTTCTGGAAACTTAGCCGAATCTCATCCATGGCACCCAAATCCAAGAAGACCTCCACACCCAAATGCCTTGGCGCTACCCCCAAGGGACGCCAGGCCATTGTTATTTCCCCTCAACCCGAACCCACTCCTCAAGCTATTGTCCCAGCCACTGTCCCGAGCACCGTCCCTGAGAGCACTATTGCTGAAATCAAGCAGTTCCTGAAGCGCCCGACGAGGAAATCTCTCAGTGCCAAGCAAAAAGGGAAAAGGAAAATCATTTTTGAGGAAGAGGAGGATCTTGATGAGATTCTAGAGCGAGATGCTGCAAAGGAGGCCGAGGAAGAGGCCCAGAGAAAGAAAAAGGCCGAGGAAGAGGCTGAGCATGCAAGGAAAAGAGCCGAGGAAGAGGCTGAGAAAGCTAGGAAAGAGGCCGAGGAAGAAGCCCGAAGAGCTGCTGAGAAGGAGGTTCCCACTGAAGAGGAACCAGAGGAAGAGGAAGAGGAGGACGACGAAACTGCAGATGACGACGAGGAAGCTGATGGAGACGATGCTGAAGGGTCTGCTGAGGACTCGGGGTCTGAGGAAGAAGAGGAAGAGGAGCCAGAACGTGTTCCCTCTCCTACTCCTTCTCCTCCTCCCCCGTCTCCGAAAAAGTGCAAAGCCACTGCAGCAAAGCCTCCATCTCCCAAGCGCACAAGGAAAGGCACTCTCAGAAGCCTTGACGCGCGTATCAAGAGGACTGCTCCCACAAAAGCTCGCAGGAAGAACGCCGATCCGCTTCTCCAGGTAAACTAATCCTTACCCTCCTCCTGGTTTGAGAATGTTGAGATGGCTGGAAAGTGGGTAGATGAGTTTAGAACTCGTAAGATATGTTGTTCTGATTTCATTGATCTTGAGTTTTTGGAAGCTTTGAACCTACCCTGCATCTCTTTCCTCAAACAAACCTCTGCCTGGAGCCTTCTAAACCTTGAATCCGTTTACTATCCCCAACTCACCCGTCTATTTTACATAAACCTAAAAGCCAAACACAATACTGATGTTTGGTCTTTGGAATCAGTCGTCAAGGGAGTTAGAATCACCTTCAACTCCATTGACTTCGTTGATCTCCTTGGCCTTCCTAGACCTTGTCCACCCTCTCCTGAAACCCCCACAAAAGAACAGTGCGTTACTCTTGCCCGATCCAAATACTTTCTCCCCGAAGCATCCAACAGCACCACAAAACAGCTTATCCACTCGTCCCTTACTCTCGAGGCAAAAATCATCTTCAACATCATTGTGAGATGCCTCTTACTCCGAATCAACTCTGGCTCCCTCCTCATTGACAACGCCATGGTTCTTTTATACCGAATTTTGAATGGCCATGATCTTGATCTGGCCAATACCATCCTAGGATCCATGGCTCACACCCGCAAAGCCAAAAAAGGAACTCCTCTCCCCTTCACCAACCTTTTAACCCATGTCTTCAAAGCTTCTGAAATCGATTTCAAAAATGAAGAACAACAGCATCATATGGGTAAATTCGACTCCAAGAGCTTTGAGAAGATTGGCATCACTAAGTCCCTCCAAGGGACTTGGAGTCTTGCCTCTCCCTCAAAAACTCTTCCCACTGTCTCTGCCATTGATGAGCGCATGAAAAACCTGGAGTTGGGCTTGGAGGAAGTTCGCCTGGACATCAAGGAGCTGCATAGAGAGTTTTCGTTGGAGATGAGCGGGGTGGCTAAGATGTTGCATGAGCTGAGGTTGCTGTTCACGGATGGTGCTCCTGATGATGAATCCTAAATCCCTGCCCTACCCTACCCTAACCCTTAATCTGAACACTGCTACTTTTGGTTATTGTTTTACCCTCATCCCTTTGTTGAAAGAAAAAAAGGTGAAGATGATCTGATGATGGTTTAGACTTTAAAATTGCTGTGAACCAAGGGTCTTGGAAGACCTTGTTTTGTTTTACTTTGTTGGATATTTCTCGTTGACTTTTAAAATTATGATCCAACATTTATCTAACCCATGCAGGTACTTAGTCCGATTTTGCTTATGATATATCTGCTTGACTAAGTTGCAGGGATGCATAGGTTTTGTCTTTCATCAAGGGGGAGATTGATAATTCCACTCCCTTGATGAAAATCGGAAATGGTTTCAATAGCTTTGACACACAGCTTGTGTCAAAGGTCTTGAAGCTACAGCTGTGTTGATGAAACACAAAACCTGTATTATGTGCATATTATGTCCGAATATTATTATATGTTTTATACACTAACATATGCAGCAAGTTTTCAAATATTATCTTCTTCCTTAAGCTTGAAATCGAGAAGATTCAAATTGGAGATCATGGCTTCCGAGTTTCCACAAATAGAGGATCATGGAGATTTCAAGCTTAAGGAAGAAGATAATATTTCAAGCCATGATCTCCAATTTCATCTGTATAAGAATAAGATGAAGAAAAGAGGACAGACACGTTCGTTGAACACAAGCTTTCATTCGCTCTCAAGCCTTCAAGTCAATCTGTCTTCTTCGTGTGCTCTCTGCTAGTTCTTAAGAGTCGTATATTTTGTTTCAAAGCATTTGAGAGTTACACAGTGAGCTTATAGGATATATTTCGAGTGAGTGTTATACTCGAGAGTTTGTAACTCAGGAAGTAGACACTAGGCGATTGATTCACTAAGTGTAAGAGGATTGTACTAGATAGCTGAGAGAGGTAGGGATCTTATAGATTGGTCTAGGACTCCAAGGGAACGTGAGTTGACTAGATTACAATTGTATAGGAGAGAGGCTTCTCGGTGAGCTATTAGGATCCTAAGTCTTGTGAATCAATAAAAGCCGGTTGAATCCTAGGGTTATGGAAAAACCCTAGGCGGGGACGTGGGCCAAGTTCGTGCCGAACATCGTCAACAATTCATTGCGTCCTTTACTTATTGTTTTGCCATATTTCCGCACTTGTTTCGAATTGTATAACTCTGTTGTGATTCAAGTTTTCCAGAAGGAAGTATTACGTCTAACCTCAAAGGGTTTTGCAAGCGTTTCAAAAGTCTTGAGATTATCTGCGAAAAGCCAGCATACTCTATTCAACCCCCTTCTAGAGTATCTTTATATTACTTTGTTAAACATTATCGAACCTTCACATGTGAACTATCATACTGTTGTTTTATGATCTTGACTTTGTCTCCTCCATTATTAGTGTAAGTTGGTCAATACACGTTGCTCATTCGTGGAATACACTATCATAATAGTGTTTTTCATCTATCTTTTACTAACATTTCTACACATTTGTTAAAGATCTATGATGAAATTGATAACATATTTGCTTAGTCGTTTTGAAGGTTTGTATTAATGCGTTATACAATGCAAATATTTACATTGCGATGTTCTGCAATGTTCGATCCCAAGCGGTTTGTCCTCATTTTTCCGAACTACCACATGGCGCATCTATATGAATGACATGTTTATGTGTTTATCCATTATATGTCTACTATTTTGCATAATATGATGAACCCACATTAATAACATATATTGATCTACAAAAAAATAACAATTATGAAATACTAATCAATTATGGACATTTTCTCAAATCTTTATAGTTATTCAGTATCCATCGCCGTATCGATATTCACCATTGACAATCTGCACCAGTATTATAAACATGTTATATCTGTGTCACGTATGGAAAATTC
The DNA here is from genome assembly GCA_963922045.1 of Persicaria maculosa. NCBI lineage: Eukaryota > Viridiplantae > Streptophyta > Magnoliopsida > Caryophyllales > Polygonaceae > Persicaria > Persicaria maculosa. The sequence goes on from OY998253.1 coordinate 54,846,051, forward strand.
CTCCTATAATACAAACGCACTACGTTGCGGACCGTTTTAGCCTTTCAAATTTCGAATTTGTCAAGCGGCAACGGCCGAATTCTTTACGCATGATGATGCGGTGCAGTACGCGCTTTCCCAACGGTCGACTTTCGTCCGCACCGTCATGCGGAGAATGGTCGTTGGTGCGTAACGGCGAGGCAAGGCTCCATGGTTCCACTCTTTCGTGCGTAATATTACGCAACCTGCTCCGTAGTGCATTCCAACAATTACGCAAGGGTTTGCGGAACTAAACGCGCCTTACAACGGTCCCTAGGGAACCATGGCATCATGTGGGCCCTTTATCACGCGTCGGTCCTCTCCGCAAGACGTTGCGGAGTAATTAGGCCCACTAACACATTCTATAATTGTGGATTACAACTAACAGTAAATAGTAAGCGTCGCTTGGTTCCCCAGTACTCGAACCCCTTCCCTCCTCATCTCTCAAATCCTTTCCCCCCTCATCTCCTCTTGCTTTGCGTAGCCATGTCGACTTCTTCTGACGATCTCGTCGAACAAGTTTCCGTCGATGACGTACCAATAGAACAGTTATTCGTCGATGACGTATGCTTCCAAAAAGGGAATGTCTGTGAGTAAAGTCATGTCATCGGTGAAGAAACAGAAAATTAAAACAAGCAAACCTACCACATTGAGGAGGGGTCGGTATGCTGGTTTAGTTTTAGCTCAACAAGCTGATGTCATTTCTAAACCATCCTGGGAAATTGGTTCTACTAAAAAAAAGACAGGGGGTAAGAAAATTTCAGCTGTAAAGAAAGCGCCAACCATTGAAGATGCAATTGCGAAACCTAGATTCGTATTTTGCATGAGAGGTAATTCTGTTTCCGAAGATTCAAGTGATTTGTTTATGCCAATTGAAGTTGCATGTTCATCTTTTCATGGAGTTGCTGAAACTGGATTGAGGTCGTCCATTGAAGTTGCACCTGCAAAGGATTATTTGTTAACGATGGGAATGATGATGATAATGATAGAGTAGCAGAGGATTCTAGAGGGGGGGTGTGGCTCAAGGAGGGGAGGATGTGATGAATGTTGAAACTGATGAGCACTTAAACAGTGAATGCACTGAGAAAGTTGTTATGGGATCTGTCAAAGATGATCACATGAAAGGAGCGGGAAAGAAAGCAGTGGGGGCTCAGGCTGATGATTTCAGCAAACAAGGGGAACATCCTAGCTAGTTGAAAGAAATACAGATGAGGTTAGATAAGCTTGAAGAGTTTCCTCAAAGAGTTTCTGATTTGGTTGTGAGGGTGGACATGCTTGAGAAACGCTTGTCAAGATGTTTAAAATTGGTGGATGTTGTTGATGATCTTGTGAAGAAGGTACATTCATTAGAAAATAGGTTTACAATGCAAGAGTTGATGCATTTTAGGACTCAGTCATCCAATGTTTTACCTCGTGACCCAGCGATTTCAAAGGTTGTGAATGATGTGTTGGTTGAAATTGAGAAAGATATACCAGCAGGGGGTGTGGTGGATATTCGGGAAGAGGCACCTACTGAGATTCTAGGTCAACCAATTGGTACAGATGTTTCAGCATCTGCAAATGAGGTTATACCTATTACATTGGTTGAAGGGCAGAGGTCATTGGATTCATCTTCAGGGCAGGTATTTTCGGTTGACTTAGGGCATGACTCTGATGTGGATTTGAAGGGTGGGGAGCAGTGTTTAGATGATGGCATTTCTGGGGGGGTGGGTAAGGGGGTGGGTGTTGCTGAACTCAAAGTTGCTGAGTCAAAAGATGCTGAAACCAAAGTTGCTGAAACAGAACATATTGAAATGGTAGATGCTGAAGCCGCATCAACTCATGGCCAAGTAGTCAACGATGGTGATGAACCTGCATCTCTAGAAAGAGAAGAAGGTGGTGCTGATGCAACAAAACATGATGCTGGTGGTTTAATGACCCCACCTCTTGGAAAAACAATACATGTAAGTGACGGGGAAGGGGATGATGATAAGTTTTTGAAGGAGACACGTACTCAGTGGGATACAATTTCCAAAGATCCTAAATGTGTACAAAAAATTGAAGATTTGAGGCGTTCAAAGCGTATTTCAAAAGCAAGTAGTTTTCTTTTGAGCCCGTATATTACTGAAAAGATAAGGATCCCGAAGCATGCTGGAAAAAAATCAATGGTCAGCAAGGTTGATCATGACTTCATGTATTATTAAAGGCTCAAGGTATGTTCATCTTAATTTTTCATGTTTTTTTCGAGTGCTTTAGTAATATCTATATATTGCTTACCTGGATTTTTATTCTTGTAATAATTTGTGCAGGGATTTTTCACTACTTTTAATGGGAGTTAGAAAAGAGAAGTCATTTTTCAGAAACATTGTTAGGAAGGATGGTTGGCTTGATATCAATGTAAGTATGCTGAAACTGTTTTTCTTTTCAGCACCTTTTGGAGTAATTTAACTATGTATGTTTTTCTGTTATTATGATCTGTTTTAAACAAATATCTTACACGGTTTACTGTTTCAACGCCTTGAAGCTGGATTGGTTCACATGAGGAAGAGAATCAGTGAGGATCCTGACAGCTTTGAAGGCATTATCGTGATGGATCCTATTTTTCATCAAAAGTATCTCCCAGAATGCTCGTCATCATATGAAAAAACAAGCCCTGTCGAATAATTCACTACTAGCTACTTCCTGGGCTTATATCCTAGTGATTATCCCAAGAGTTGGGAGTCTGCAAAAAAGGTTTACACCCCATTTAACATAAACAATGAGCATTGGGTTGCCTTGGAGATAGATTTTGTTGAAATGGTTATAAATGCCTATGATTTCAACCACTACATTGTGTCTGCTGAAAAGCTTGTTGAACATCTGCGCCCGATGGCAGAGTGGTTGCCAATACATTTGGATAAGGCTGGTGTGATCCCAAATTTTCAACCGTCTACATTCCACATTAACAAGGTCCCTGATATAGTGCACGATACAATTGGGTATGGAAACCTACTTTTATAATGTTTTCAAAGTCATTTTATAAGCATTTTGTTGTTGTTCTTGATATTACTATGTTTTGTTTCATTTTTTGTAGTGCGTCTTGTGGGGTCTTTGTACTCAAAGCAATTGAATCACTGGTGTTTGAGGGAGATGTGAAGAAGTTTACCAATGAAAGAGTCTTTCGATACCGAGAACTTATGGTCTCAGACTTGATTCAAGAGAGATGGAGCTTTAAATTCTAGATAATACGGAGTAGCATCTTGTGTGTAACACCATCTATCAGATTTAGGGATTTCAAGACATTCTGATGTATTCGTAGTCTAGATGTATTTCTAGGAAATATTATGGACAACTGTTGTTTTTTGAAGCATTTCAATGCATTTCAATGGCATTCTTTGAAGCCAGTGAAATTGACATTTAGTTAATGTTTTAATGTAAATTGTGTCAGTATTCCTGTTTCAGCATTGTGTGTTCAGCAAGTTTTTTCCAGCAAATATTTCATGTTGAAACAGAGAGGATTGTATAGATTAAAGTTTCAGAATAACAATAAAAAGGAAGGTTAACTGGTAACCATAAAAACTAAAAATAATATGATATAGTATAACAATGACACAGAGTACAACTGGTTAAAAAAAATACAAAGCATCACATTAAAACCATATCTAATTGCTGAAACAGTTTATAAGTGAACTAAAAATCAAAATCATCATTATTTGTCTGTATCTAGCTGGTGGTGAGCTTTTGAAATTGACATTTAGTTAATGGTCTAATGTAAATTGTTCAGTATTCCTGTTTCAGCATTTTATTTCAGCAAGTTATATTTTCATCATTTTGTTCAAGATGACACCAATATACAATGTTATGGTACCATATTTTAGAGAAACACATAAATATAATCTATAAATAGGGGACTTATTGCGTTTCTTAGCATTTTGTGTTCAGCAAGTTGTTTTCAGCACATATTTCATGCTGAAACAGAGAGGACTGTCTAGATTAAAGTTTCAGAATAGCAATAATTGGTGACCATAAAAACTAAAAATAATATGATATAGTATAGCAATGACACAAAGTACGACTGATAAAAAAAATACAAAGCATCACATTAAAATCAATTCTGATTGCTGAAATAGTTTATAACTGAACTAAAAATCAAAATCATCGTATTTTTTTTTGTATCCAGCTGGCGGTGAGCTTTTGAATTCTTCCCATGCTCCCTTTGAAGCCATTCCTTACTGTTTTTTGATCTTCTCACAAACTCTCCTTTGGAGATTTTCCTTTTCCAAGGAGGTCGACCACATCTTTTCCTTACAATTGGGGGGGGGGGGGGGTAACATTTAATCTGTTTAATATATTCAGGAAGGTTTATTTCATCATCAGGAAGGACTGGATATATGGTTTCAGCATGTGCCAAACTCCAAGCTTCATTTGTGTAGAAACTTGCAACAAAATCTGACACATCAAGCTTTTTAGTCACTATTGCTGACAGAGCATGTACGCATAGGATTTTTTGAATGTCCAACACCCTACAGGTACATTTTTTTGCTGAAAGATCAACAACAGTCCGCGTACCTTCTCCAGTAACTTCAAAGACAGACCCATTCAAGTGTTTTACAGTGTATGCACCAACATCCTTTTGCAATTCTTGAATCATTTTCATTATTGCAGGGGCGACTCTCTCGGTATTCAGTGTTGCAGTCTGCCTTCTCTATTGAGATCACTCTGTCAACTTATCTCTAACAAATTCTAACAGTGCAACAATGGGGAGATTTGCTTTACCACTCAAAACAGAGTTCAAGCTTTCAGCGTTGTTTGATGTCATCATGTTATACCGATCACCCTTTGCATGTGCTCTTGCCCACCTCTCCAGCCCCGTGGATATCAAATAGGTTGCAAGTCTTGTGCATTCTTCTTTTATATGGTAAAATTGGTGGATAAAGTCACTAACAGTGTAGGTTTCAGCAGCCTGTTGGAACATGTCAGCAAGATGCTTTTTCTTTAAAGTTGCCTGTATGTTCTGCTTCAAATGCCACATATATACGCAATGGGTAGCATTAGGGTATATCTTGGCGATAGCTTTAGTAATGCTGGAATGCCTATCAGGAACAAATAGCAAATCATATGTAGGTGGTATAACTTTAAAGAGTTGCTGAAAAAACCATCCCCAAGATGCATTATTTTCTGTGTCAACAATCCCAATAGCCAGCGGGTATAATTTCATATTTGCATCTTGTGTAACTGCTCCAAGCAATGTACCCTTATACTCCCCTGTTAAGAATGTGCCATCTACAACAACAACCTACAATAAAAAGGTAAATGCTGAAATCTTCATAACTTTGCCAAATTATAAATGATTATGCATATATACATATATTTTTTAAGATGTAGAAGGTTCTAATGCATTGTCCATAAGACAAGAACATGTATTTGAACTTTTCAGCACTGTCTGTTTTAATGAGAGCTACTGTCCCTGGATTTTTCTCCATAAGCATGTGACAATATGACGGCAAGGCAGCAAAATTTGATTCCGGTGACCCTTTTTCCCTCACTTGTGCTATTCCTGCTTCCTTCCATTCTTTCCAATAAGTAATTGAGATCTTGTGGTCCGTTCTCATCTTATCAATAACTTGTTTTGGGTTCTATCCACTGTCAAAAACTCAGGAATGAGTAAATGATTGCTAAAACTATCAATATACTGAAACTGATTGATAAAACTATGAATGTGCTAACACTGATTGCTTACACTAACAATAAATATAGTGGAAATGAATGCTGGAATTAATATGATAAAAAAAAACAAATATGCTGAAATTAATTGTTGAAACAGTATACATCTTGATTGTATGAGACTGACAAATAACATTGGATGGTGCTTGTCTGCAGTGTCTTGTTCTTGTATCCCATGTGCATGTGTGTATATCTCAATACAATATCACCTCATGACAAATAACTGAAACTCTCTTTGTATGCAATTTCCAATCACAATTTATGTCTGTGCATATTGCTCTATAATATTTTAGTGTTGATTTTTTAACCTCAAATCCAATTATGCCCGTCATAGACATAATGTATAGAGCATCCTTTACTGCCTGTCTAGATTCGAATGTTTTTCCAACATACATAATCATTGGGCATTGAGTGACACGGGTGATAATATTGTCTGTGATATAGCTTCTAGCACCCCTTCTAGCTTCTAGCGTTCATTCCAATATCCATCATTAGAGTTATTTGAAAATGATTCACTGTTTTCAGCATTAGAGGAATATGAAAATCTTTCAGCATCCATATCGTCTTGTGGGACATCCTGAATCTCATCAAAAATAGAGATATCTTCTGTTATATCCATGTTTCTGCTATATCTGTCCTCAATTTCAGCAAGCTCAGCAGAAAGTTTGTTTATGGAAGAAGCATCTTCGCGAATTGGAAAATCATGGACAACAATATCCAATGGCAAGGTTTTGCTGACACACAACTCAGCAACAAAATTTACTCCATCCAGTTTACTCAACAACAAGAATTCTCTCAAATAAGCGTCAGAATCTACCTTAAGCGGTGCTTTCAATGTCTTGAAGGGGTGCAAATGGATGAATTCCAATTCAACAGATTCATCAACATTGAATATGTTGTAACCTTGTCCCTCAAGGTTGATAATGTGATTGAATCCTCTAGCACAAAAGCTTTTGAAGTAGTGTTTCCATCGAACAATAATCATGTTTCAGCAATTCTCCACTTTCCCCCATACACAACTGTTACAATGTTTGATGACATTTCTATCCCCGCAATTTAATGTTGGACAGTATTAAAGTACTTGAAATACAATTTGAATGCATTTCAGCAAAAATGAATAGCGCAATAAAAAACAGAGAACCTGAAACAATTAAAAAACAGATAACTGCAATCTACACGAGATCAATATTCGATAGTTTCAGCAATCAGTAAGCATGCTAATGTTATATAGAAAATCGAAACACAGACCTGCAGAAACACTTTCAAAAGCAATCAAAAATGATAGTTTCAATCGTAAATTTCATAGCAGCAAATTATAATTGATATAAAGTATTGAATTATAGTATTGTTGTAAGAGGAAATCGAGTTCAAAATATAAAAATATAAATCAAACCGGATCTTGCCCACGCAAATGATTGCAAGACTTCCTCCAGACGTAGCAACGGGAAGTCAGGATCGATCCTCGAGGAAGCGAGTCAGCGGATCTCAGGTAGCGGCAAAATCTCACGTCGATTTCGACTTCAGGGGACCACTCGATATCAACCAAGGGTAGTCGATTTCGACCAGTTTAGTCGATTTCTGGGTTTCTGCAGACGTCATGCGAATATCGACCAAAGGCACTCGATATCGACCTGGGTCCTCGATATCGACCGGTATGCTCAAAATCGACCTGTACCTGCAGAAATACAAACAAGCAACGATCTTTCTGGATCAAAAATTAGAAGTCGATACCAACCAGTGCTGTCAATATCGAGTGAGAGCAGTACGAAATAAAGGACAAAGCTTCGCAGATTTCGGAATAAACTATGTATAAGAAAACTTCCCAGATCTGGGTTTGCAACGACAATAACCAAACATGCATAAGGAAAGATAAAGAGAGATAACTATGCAATCACATCAAAGGATTAAGCTTTCTAGCTCCTTTTCCAACAATTAGACAACTCTTTCAAGAACCCTAATTGTATCTACCAATTTTATGTTTGTAATCCAAGTTGTTAACCTGAATCTCTATTAAATAGGTAATAAACATATAAAGGGTAGTAGATGATCAAAGCACAATAAAAGTCGAATCTTTACCTCAAACACGCTTGGCTATCGCTGGGCTTACCCCAACCCTAGAAGTAGGTGGACTACTCGCTCTTCATCGCAAGGAAAGATATTAATAATAAAAGGAAACTAAATTTCATTAATGAAATCAAACAAAGCTTACAACCGATCGAAGTCAAATTGCTTTCGCCAAACAACCCCTCTCGGCCTAGCTCTCTCTCTCCTACTCTCTATCTCTTCTTCTTCTCTTGAATTGAATGCGTAAAAACTAGCCCTATGGGCTTTATTTATAGGCCTTAATCCTTGCTAATCAAGGTAAGGAATATCTATCTTCTATCTAAGGATATAATTCTACTAGGAAAGAAATAAATCTAAATAGGTAAAACAAGATAAATCATAAAGGGTAATTAAATGTTCTACCCTTAGGATAAATAAAAAGATAAAAAGGATAAAAAAGATAAAATAGCTCTCAAGTCTTCATGTGTAAGGAATCTTCTCTTGGGAATATCTCCATTGGACTTTGGATACAACTTGGATTAGAGCCCGGAATCGAGTTGGACTCGTCACTGGCATTAGGTCGATATCGACCAAAGTCGATCGATATTGAGTCACCTTCTCAGCTTCACTTTTGTCACTCGAAATCGGCCACTAGGAGGATTTTCGTGTAGTCATAGGTCGATATCGACCAAAACTGGTCGATATCGAGTAGTCTTCTTCTCTACTGGTCAATTAGAGTCGATCTGGAGAGCTCTTTTCGAGGGCTACAACTCTCATGAAAACATCAGAACTTGAATCGGAATGATGAATGCCGAAAAATGGACTTTTCTCCAGCTGCACCATTCTTAGCTTCTTCATGACTTTCCTTTAAGCTCCAAAGTGCGTCCGATTTCTGTGAAATTAAACAAAAACTAGTGTAGACTCCATAATTTGGAAAATAAGCATAAACTACATAGATTATGTACTATTCTAACCCAAATGCATGAAATGTATACAGAAATCGATATAAAAGTCAATATAAAACATGGCGCAAAACATGGACATCAAATCATCCCATACTTAAGTTTGCTTGTCCCCAAGCAATAACTTGGATGGTCATACAGGGGAAGAAACAAAAACTCTCAACATCATAGATTCATTCTTATATGTCCCTGCAATTAATTACCATCATTGAAAAGGTCACAAATCCATACATGTGCAATAAAAGCAACATCTACTCACAAAAGGAGGGTTATGCAAAAACAATACATTTGACAAAGCATTAATAATCAAGAGGACTTTATTTAAGCTCAATAAGGAGTATACTGGTAAAAGGCTTAAGGTGGGTAATTTTTTACAATGTGGTGCTAATGATCCGTGGAAATGGAGTATTTCCAAATTGAATTTCCACATTCCTTCTTCCTTGATATTTCTCACCTTTCACTCAATCGCTCATTGCTTTTTTCAATATTATGTTTTTTACTCTCTAACCTTAGCACTGTCTTCTCGCGAGTAACAAACATGGGTGTCATGAATGGCCCCGGATACTTAGTGCTTTGGACTCCTCACCTGTGTGTCCCATCTCGCCGAACTATTATCTCAGCGAGCAGGGTCGATCTACCTTTATCTCCTGAGGTGATCGGATTTTTTTCTCACTCATTAAATTTTCCATATATTTTTCAATTTCCTGCCAAACTCCAATAATAATAACAACACAATAGCCATATAACAATCTCCATAATGTAACATCATTCTCAACATAATCCCCGAATAGGAAATAAGGTAAAGAATGGCAATATTTAGAACATGTGGAGCAATATATGAAATAAGGCAAAATATGGCTTTTGTGATGCATAAGCATAAGTATGGCTAGGGAATATAAACATATGAGCATTGTATGGAAATATAAAGTCTTCCATCCTCTTATCATGCAACATGTCAAAAGCAATATCAATATCAAATTTTACCTCCTTTCATGGTTTTCAATAAAATAATGCACTTCATTATGACTTCCCTTTACTAGGCAATTTCATGTTATATCTCTAGTGAATCCAATTTTGCATCATCGAGTTCAATTAAGCTTCCATGACACTTTTTCTTTGAACAATTTACAAGCTTTGGAAGATGTCTCATAGAACTTTGAGTTTATCAATTAAGCACAAAAATTTAAAATTCACTCAAAATTTACCATGTAGTAGCAAAATCAAGAATATAATGGTAATGAGCTTTTCCCCCACCCCATACTTAGAATATACAGTGTCCCCACTGTAAAAATAAAACAAAACAAGGGCAAAGGAAGGAAATCGCCGAATAACGCGTTGTAGGGTCGAAATAGGGATGCAGTAGATTGCCAGAAGTCGATATCGACTAGGTATAGGTCGATATCGACCGCAATTCTCGTCGGATTTCACGTCTGATCAGCTTGGTCGAAATTGGGGCTTTTGGTCGATATCGACCAACGCACTCGATATCGAGTAAGGTTGGTCGAAATCCACTGTCTTCATCTTTTCTGCTCCTGGTCGAAATCGCCTCAAAGGTCGATATCGACTACGATCAGTCGATATCGACCAGGTTGCCTCGACATTTTCATTCGATCCCTGTATTTTTTCGACCTGAAAAATGTTAGTTTTTACAAGAAAACAAGATTTCCCATATGAAGTATTCAAAACCAAAACCAAAAGTTTCAAAGTCCTAAAATTTAAAAGTTTTATGTACATGCTCTAGATTTTAGAGTCGCTAGGCTGACTTCTCCGCTTGTGCTCAAGAACCCTCAATGTTGGGCCCTCTTGTGTCTGGCCTTTGTCCTGGATCTTCTAGGTCCTGATTGTAGTATACCAGCTCCACTGATAGGTGGTTGTTTGCATAAAGCCCTTTGCTTTCCTTCTTCCTCTTTCCAGTCCTAGTCCTGCGCAGGTTAGCTCTCCACGGGGCCTTGTTTCCTCTAAAAATCTTATTTTTATCGATGGATGGAAGAGATGTAGGGATTGTACCTAAGCTTACTTTTTCGTGCCCAAAATAGAAATCTTTGGGCTTAGGGTCAGTCGATATCAAGTAGAAATGGTCGACGTCGAATACAGGGACCCCATACTTAGGCTCTTGGCAAATCTGCATCTCACCCCCGTGGTCGCCTATGCTCTTCACCTCCAGCCATGGAATTTCCTCCTTTGTAGGACCAAAAGAGAAATCTAAGACCTCATCGCCTATCGTGAAGGTAAGCAACCGTTTCCTGACGCTGATCTTGGCATCTGCAGTAGCTAGAAAAGGTCTACCAAGAATAATAGGGCAAGTGGGATCTTCCGCACAATCTATAACAAGGAAATCAGCGGGAATATAGAACTTACCAACCTGGACAGGGACATTATCAACCATACCGGTAGGGATGACCACTGTATTGTTTGCCATGTATAGTTTGGCATCCACAGGCTCTATTGATCCTATCTTTACCTTTTGCCAGATTGATAGGGGCATGATGCTCACGCTTGCACCTAGATCACACAATGCCTCATATTTAAACTGTCCAAATCCTACAGTAATAGAAAACTTACCAGGGTCAGGTCTCTTCCCAAGGAAGTCTATCCTTTTGCAGTTGCCGGCGATTTCAGTAATTGATCGCTTGTTGCTAAGGATTTCCTTGAGGAACTTGACATAAGCAGGCATCTCTTGCAGAGCTTCTGTAAAAGGAATTGAAACATTTAGTTCTTGAAGCATCTGAACAAAGCGTTTAAACCTACCTGCAGGGGGATCTTTCAGCGCCTTGGAAGGGAAGGGAAGTATCTTCTTTTGTTTTGGAGCGGAATCAGTTGTCGGAGGTGCTGCAGATGAGGCATTATCGATTGGAGGCTGCTCGACATCGACCACATGTTGGTCGATATCGTCCTGACTTTGGTCGATTTCGACGGTCGTGGTTGGTTTCGGGTTTTCTGGAGAAGCTGGGTCAATATCGACCTGATGGTGGTCGATATCGACCGGTGCTTGGTCGATATCGACCAGTTCTCCAGTGCTGTTGTTTGCTTCTCCGACCTCCAGTTCGTGCAGTTTGCGACCGCTCTTAAGCTTTATAGCAGCGACGTGTTCGGTTTGCCCCTTAGGATTGGGATCTGTGTGCCCAGGGAGCTTTCCGGCTGGTCTTGGAATCTGGTGTGCGAGTTGACCCATTTGGGTCTCCATATTCTTCTTCCAGATATCCATCTCCCCAAGTTGTGTATTGAGGCCATGGAGTTGAGTCTGGATGGCGCTTGTAGACTGCTGCTGTTGTGTCTGATTTCTCCTCATCTCATCAAGGATCATTTGTAGATCATCCTTCCGCTGGTCCCTTTCTGGATGTCCTGAAGCTCTGTATGGTGGGGGGTTCCTGGGGGCACCTCGGTTCCACTGTGGTTGATGGAACCGCTGGTCTCCCATATAGCGATTGGGACCCCCTGCGTAAGCTACCTCCTTGTGATTTTCTGTCATCCTAATTTGCTCTATATGTGGGCACTCTGGAGTGGTGTGTCGCAGTGAGCCACATTCAATGCAGGGTTGGTTGAAAAAAAGAAACTTGACTTGCTTAAGGAGCTTGCGATTCTGATCTCTGTAGTACTGCTCCTTGACATCTGGATCAATCTCCTTAGATGGCTCATAGAGGGGCATGAATGGGGCTGGCCTTGTATAATTGTTGTTGTCTTCATCATAATTTGCAGGAGCCCCATAAGTATTGTCGAAGTTGGTTAGCCTTTCAATTGTAGCCCATGCCTCTGCTGGTGTCTGCGTGAGGTATTCATACTGCGTGAACTGATTGATCCTTTCCTTGGCGGCCAGATCAAGAGAATTGTAGAAAATCTCCTGAATGACCTATGGTGGCTGCCCATGAGTGGGGTAGGATCGCAGTAGATCCTTGTACCGATCCCATGCTCATGCTAGCGGTTCCCCAGGCTTTTGTTTGATGAAAACTGTAATCTTTTATTTGAGGAGCGCTGTCTTGGCGGGAGGAAAGAACTTGTTGAGGAACGCATTCCTAACCTTTGTCCATGTTGTGAGGGATCGCGCAGGGAGACCTTCAAGCCACTTCAATGCTGGACCGGCAAGAGACCAACGAAAAGCTTTCATCTTGACATATTCAAGAGTAGTACCTTCAGCAAGAGTGTGGCACATGTCAGAAAAAGTAGTAATATGTTTAAGAGGGCATTCATTAAATCTTCCATAAAAAACATTAGTTTTAATTTCAATAAGGAAGGCATTGCGAATTTCAAAGTTATTATTAGGGATTAGAATAGCCAATTCAGGCACGACAAGAGTCGGGTGCATGTAATCCTCAGCAGTGGTAGAGTATTGGGCAAGCTCGGCTTCTGCCTGCCTTCTGCGTTTAGCTTTCTGCTCAGTGCGTGCTCTCTCAGCGGTGAGAGCAGCATGATTACAAGACTTCCTGCAGATGTAGCAACGGGAAGTCAGGATCGATCCTCGAGGAAGCGAGTCAGTGGATCTCAGGCTGCGGAAAAATCTCACGTCGATTTCGACTTCAAGGGACCACTCGATATCGACCAAGGGTAGTCGATTTCGACCAGTACCTGCAGAAACACAAACAAGCAGCGATCTTTCTGGATCGAAAATTAGAAGTCGATATCGACCAGTGTTGGTCAATATCGAGTAGGAGCAGTACGAAATAAAGGACAAAGCTTTGCGGATTTCGGAATAAACTATGTAAAAGAAAACTTCCAAGATCGGGGTTTGCAACGACGATAACCAAACACGCATAAGGCAAGATAAAGAGAGAGAATCATGCAATCACATCAAAGGATTAAGCTTTCGCCTTTTCCAGCAATTAGACAACTCTTTCAAGAAACCCTAATTGTATCAACCAATTTTATATTTATAATCCAAGTTGTTAACCTGAATCTCTATTAAATAGGTAATAAACATATAAAGGGTAGTAGATGATCAAAGGACAATAAAAGTCGAATCTTTACCTCAAACACGCTTGGCTATCGCTGGGCTCACCCCAACACTAGAAGTAGGTGGACTACTCACTCTTCATCGCAAGGAAAGACATTAATACTAAAAGGAAACTAAATTGCATTAATGAAATCAAACAAAGCTTACAACCGATCGAAGCCAAATTGCTTCCGCCAAACAACCCCTCTCGGCCTAGCTCTCTCTCTCCTACTCTCTATCTCTTCTTCTTCTCTAGAATTGAATGCATAAAAACTAGTCCCATGAGCTTTATTTATAGGTTTTAATCTTTGCTAATCAAAGTAAGAAATATCTATCTTCTATCTAAGGATATAATTCTACTAGGAAAGAAATAAATCTAAATAGGTAAAACAAGATAAATCCTAAAGGGTAAATAAATGTTCCATCCTTAGGATAAATAAAAAGATAAAAAAGATAAAATATCTCTCAAGTCTTCATGTGTAAGGAATCTTCTCTTGGGAATATCTCCATTGGACTTTGAATAGAACTTGGATCAGAGCCCGGAATCGAGTTGGACTCGTCACTGGCATTAGTTCGATATCGACCAAAGTCGGTCGATATTGAGTTACCTTCTCAGCTTCACTTCTGTCACTCGAAATCTCCCACTTGGAGGATTTTCGAGTAATCATAGGTCGATATCAACCAAAACTGGTCGATGTCGAGTAGTCTTCTTCTCTGCTGGTCAATTCGAGTCGATCTGGAGATTTTCGACCACAATCTGGTCGATATCGAGTAGGTCTGGTCGATATCGACCACTTTCTCAACATTCTGCTCTGTTCGTTAAACGCACTTTCCCGAGTCCTCGTTCGTCGGATTGATGCATATGAGCATGCAGTCGAAAGCTCTTTTTGAGGGCTACAACTCTCATGAAGACATCAGAACTTGAATCAGAATGATGAATGCCGAAAAATGACATTTTCTCCAGCTGCACCATTCTTAGCTTCTTCATGACTTTCCTTTAAGCTCCAAAGTGCGTCCGATTTCTGTGAAATAAAACAGAAACTAATGTAGACTCCATAATTTGGCAAATAAGCATAAACTACATAGATTCTGTACTATTCTAACCCAAATGCATGAAATGCATACAGAAATTGATATAAAAGTCAATATAAAACATGGCACAAAACATGGACATCAAGTATTAATCGTAATTTCAGGAGCAATCATAAACGATTGGTAGAAAATTTGTGTGCTTCACGATATTTATAGTAGCAAATCGAAAATCTGTGTGTTTCAGCAGATTTGGTAGTGCAAAATCAAAATCAAAATCAATTGGTAGAAACTTTGCGCCTTCACGTCAACAATCATAATCAATTGATAGAATGTATTGAATTATAGTATCAATCGTAATATCAGGAGCAATCATAAACGATACTTATAGCAGCAAATCGAAAATCTGTGTTTCAGCAGATCTGGTAGTGCAAAATCAAAATTTTTGAATAACGTTAAATCAACGATTACAACAGATCTATTTTAATCAACATCATAATCATAAGTTCGAAGAACATTGCTGAAGAATAGTCCAAAATTACAGCAAAAATGATCGATAATGCTTACTTCGTTGATATGCGTACGGAGTTGATATGTGTAGTGAAGTAATTCAGTAACAGATTGATCGATTGAGCAACAGATCGATCGTTTATAATAGATAGATCGATTGATAGGCATAAAACGATCGATTACAGCAGGTAGGATGAAGGAGAGGAAGCTTGGGTGGCAAGGTTTTCGATTGTTTTCGGTTTCAGCAAAAAAAAAATTAATGATGGACAATTCCCTAATATGGAGAGGTTGGAAGACAAATTCTTAATATAGTCCAAAATTTTGGCCTATATGGTAAACACCCCTTGATTTTTCTATTTAAACCGGACATAAGTTTGAATAATGGACATTTTAACATCCATTCACTTTTGTCTCGAATTAAATCGGTGTTTTCAAAAAGTGGTTGAAAAATGAGTTGAATGATAAATGGAAATTAGCATTCATGGTTCAGCATGTAGATTGCACTTGACATATGACATATCCTCACCATCAACCATTTTCTTCATCTTGTTCCCACTCACCTTCATGGACCGTTGATATCAAAAAGCAAAATTGAAATGTTTCAAACTCCAAAACCAATCCTTTGATCAACCATGCATGAGAGGCTTGCATTGTTGAAAAGCGATGCAATCAAGACTATACATCTCTATTTATCTAGATGGATCCCTTATCATTACTTATTCTAGTAAAAGCATTTGGAATTGACTTCTTAGCCTAACAATAATTCTATGAAACTCTTGTGATCGACCCCCAGGCCCCAGCAGGACCCAAAAATCATGCCCACCTCATTGGCGATGATTCGATTAATCCTACCATACAAATAATCAAGAAACTACCAAATCGCACCCTCCATGTCAGAAAAGATGAAAGGTCGTCTAGTGAGCAGTAACCTTGACCATATTTGGAGGAGGAGATGTGTTTTGGACCTTTGGGGAATAACTACCTCTAAATGTTGAGTTGTCTCCCTTTTTTCTGATTTTTTTTAGTTGCAATTGTTCTCTCCCTTGAATCAGCTTACTGGAACCGACCCGAACTTACCCGGCTCGAAAACTTACTGGTACCGACCCGAACCTGACCTGACATGTGACCGAACTCGAACGGGTATACCCGAACTGCCCGATTGCCACCTGTACTCGATGTTGTTGTATCATAAGCGGCCCCAATATTGCAAATCAGCCCTGTACTCTTTGAATTTTGTGGGTTGCTCGATGTTCTTTTGCTACTATTCTTCTACTCAATCCCCTGCACAATTGCTTTCATATACTAGCCTCTATAAACTCGTTTGCATTTTCTGTCATGGAAGTGCCCTCCATGTCACTCGAATTAGCAGCCAACAGAACATCCCCTTGATGTTTTTCAGACCCTCTTCCCTTCTCTATTTGAAATCTTGCACAAACCCCGCCTGTCTCTGGACGTGCTGGGTCGATCCCATCATCATGTTGCGCAGCAGCAAGAACAAACACAGCCCCTGTTTCCCCCCTCAGTCCTCCACCTTCCCTTCCTTTTTCTTCCTTTAGCTGGGTCTTCACTTCATAGTCTATCTTGCTGTAGAGACTTATATTGCCATACATCAAACATTCGATCACAGATGCATGCGAGTCCCGAAAAGCCAAAACATACATTAAACGCGCTCTATACATAAATTCTAGGAAAGCGGATATGGAGATCAATATATATGAAAACAGGAACAGTAACGAGAAGACTACCCACGACATTGTTTCATGCCTCAGGGAGGAGCAGTGTGTACTTTATTGTCAACAAGAGTACAGAGTGGTAAGGTTTTATTTATGAACTGATATACTTCAATTGGGGAGATCCAAATGTTGTGCATTGCACGAACTCGCTGCGTCAATTTGCCGCTCGTTCGAAGGCTTGCAAGAACACCTCTGCTGGCTGTCCCCCGCTTAGTTTTTGGTTGCCGTTAATCTGTACAATCAGAAACATCAGTTAAAACATAGCAAAGAGAACTCAGAGAGATTGGGAGATCATATCATTACCACAAAATATGGAACTCCCGTTATATGTGCAGAGTATTTCTCGAGGTCCTCATTAACCTTTACACACGACAAAAGCACATAAGACACGAGGTTAGTAGGTATGAAGATGAAAGAATGTTTCACAAGGGAAAAAAGAAGAGAGTATCAGAATCATGTTATATAATAAATGGTAGCGTAGAACTTCTGCAATGCTTTGCTCCCAAAACACAATATAGATCTTTCAATAAACTACAACATTTAGAAAAGGGAACATGACATTTATGGTGACAAAACCATCTGGTATATGCACCCGTGATAGATTGTATAAACACTCCTTGGTGTTTTACCTTATGCACTTCCGACGCGGGAGGCAAATTTTTTAAAAAAATTGCCTCCTGCGTATGGTTGTCACTTGTGTATATCATGATACTGTAACATTTAGTGAGGAAAATTGTCTCTTTAAATTTTTATCTTTTGTCCATATAAGCCTCAAACAACAAGGATGTTAGACCTGGAGTATGCATAAAACCTATCACGGTTGTGTATATCATCATCCTAAGCATTTGAAAGCAATCATCTGCTAACCCAAAGCCTGCTGTACGGTTATAACTGTTAATCATGGAAGCAGTATATTCTGTTTCAAAAGAGAATGGGATGGGGGGAAACCTCAGCGACACCATTGGCAGGGTTTTCAAGAAATTGTGCAGCTCCTTCTACTCCGACCTTCTCTGCAGCTTCCACAAGAAAACTCCTGCATCAAAAGAAGGGGAAAAGGGGGGGCTTTCACTTATCCTGAGAAATCACAGATAACAGATGTAATATGAATTTCCAACAAAGTTTTTTTATTTGTCCTGTAATTTAGAGAAGTGGAAAGTAGCTTGTGATCGAGCATGCAAGAAAAGTGTCATTATGAAACACAAGACTTAAAAAAACACATCATCCATGGTGAATTTTTATGGTATAATAGAACCATAGCCAGGAAGGGTGATCAGAAACCATTAGAAGAAACAACAAACAACTTGCCTGTCGCCTATAAACTTTGCTTGCGTGAAGTACCCAACAAAAAGCTCCTCCACAAGGTTATGTTGTTTATCAAGGCCCTGTTTCCCAGCAAAGTTTATAAGCCTATGACTTTCCAAAGTGTTTCCCCTGCATGCAAAAGATGGTGAAAATTGACGTTCATAGAGAACTAAGCCAGTATTTAAACACGAGGACAAACTGCCTTACGTCAGCCCATTCATGTTGTATTCCAGTCCAAGACCCCTAAACACCTGCAACGTTCAAAGGATAAGAAACAAATTCATTGTCAGATTGGTAAACATGCCATTAAGCAATACCATTAGCGGGTAAAAAGACCTTGTGTGATTTCAGAACAACCACTTAGGGCCTGTTTCGCAACAGCGTTCTAGAGCTTTAGATAAAGCGTTTTACAGCTTCCCACAAAAACGCTTTTCATTGTTGTGTTTGACTATGCATCAGCGTTTTCAAGACGTTAAGCATTTCATCTCCCTCGTAAGCTTGCAAAGCTTTTCATCTACATCTCCCCCACGGAAGCGTTGGATGAAATCCGACAGCGTTTGAGATTGGAAAAGACCGGATTATCCCCATTTCTCTTCAGTTTCTTCCTTCTTCACTTGTCTCCGTTTCCGTCTTCGATCTCATAGTGAGGTATGCAACTGTTGCAATTCGATCTCTGAATTTGCTTTTGAAACTCATTGATGGGCACTTGCTTTTGTTTGCAGGGGTTCTTCCCAAGTTCCTTTTCGTCATCTCCACCAAGCAATTTCACTTTCACGACCTTTAGGTAAGAGATCGGTTTCGATCTATGCAATTTCGCTTTCACCTCGTTGTCGTCCACTTGTCTCTATACAATTTTGATTTGCAACAACCCTAATTTCCGATTGAAGGGCCTGAAATTCGATTTGCAACAACCCTAATTTTCGATGGAAGGGCCTAAAATTCAGTCTCTAAATTTCAATTTGCAACAACCCTAATTTTTTTTTTATTGAAAATTACTTATGTTTTACTAGCTCTTCTTTTGAAATAGAATTGAAGTGTCTGAAATTGAAGCCTTAAGTTGATTTTTGGTTTGATATATATTCAATGAGAAAAACAACATGCCCGATGTTTTCCAAATTTGAATTTGAATCTGAATTTGAATTTTCGCTGCAGTATCTCTAGTTTTGGGAATCTGAATTTTGAACTCATGTTGCCGTAGTAGATTTCAATGTTGTAGTGGCTATTTAAGGAAGACAGAATTGAATTGGAGATTCGATTCACGAAAATATATGGGAGAGGGTGCATTATCCGTTGTTGTTGTTGTTGTTGTTCTTATTATTTTTCTTATTATTTTTATTTTTCTTATTATTTTTCTTATTATTTTTATTATTATTATTATTATTATTGGTTTATGTAGTTACACATTTTTATGCTTCTTTAATTTATCTTTGAAACTTGAAAATGGTTTGCAGTTAGATTCAGAGAAAGTTGAAAGTTGGGGGAAAAAGTAATACTTTTTTTTTTACCTTGAGATAGAAAACAATCATGTATTTACAATATAATGGGGATTGCATGTAGTTTACTGCTATCAAATTAATCTACACTTTCATAATATGGCAAGCTTATGGCAAGTTTACAATATAATATGGCAAGTTTATGCAGACGAATGTATGGAAGAAAAGGTAGTTTTAAAGGTTCAAACTCAAGCTATCTATATAGCCTCAAGGTTCTAAATATCGGGTATCGGGGTCGTATCGGTTAGGAGTAAAAATGATATATCGGGGATATATCGGAGATATATCGGGATATATCGGATTTTTCGATTTTGCTAATTTTTATTATAAATATTATATTTATACTTCAAAATGTAAAAATACACATGAAAAATGAATATTTAAAATACAAAATTACCAAATAAACTTTACAAAATAAAAATAACTTCATTCATAAAGGCTAAAATTACCTTATTAAAGTTGTCAATTCTAAATATCCCCGATATATCGCCGATATTGACCCGATATATCGGGTCATCAAGGATAAAGTTGTCTTATAAAAATTGGTAATTCTAAATATCCCCGATATATCATCGATATTGACCCGATATATCGGCGTTGACCCGATATATCGCCGATATTGACCCGATATATCACGTTGACCGATATTTTCACCCGATATGCCGATATCGTATCGGATTCTAAATATCCCCGATATATCGCCGATATATCGGCTGATATATCCGATATTTAGAACACTGTATAGCCTACATGCTATCTATATAGCCTACATGCTATCTATATAGCTTACAACTATATCTATATAGCTTTCTATTTCCCCCACATTTTGATGAACACCAGTAATTTTCCCTTTCTGGAAACTAAAAAATAGAACCTACCACATGCTATATATTTATATAGACTACATTATCAGTGCAGCTGGGTTTTGTTTGTGAAAAAAATGTATGTAGAGCTCTTTGATACAGAAGAGCTCTTGTTGGTCAAGTGTTCTCATAATCTGTATGTATAAATATTCTTTAGTAGATATATTCCTGTGTATGTAGATATATTTCTTTGATGGCTATTCATTTTCTTGTATCCCGCAGTGTTGAAGAGCATCTTACAACGTACATAGAAAGCTTGCATCTTACATCTTTGCTGGCTATTCATTTTGAGAAATCTGTTTTTGTTGGTACATTGGGGGATTTTAGTGCTTTGAGGCGTGAAAAAGATCACTTTCTTTTAAGTGATATTTGTCCCCACTAGTTGCTGTTGGGTTACAGACAAATTCACTCCTAAGGATACAACAAAGCCCTAAAACAATCAGACAGCAAATCTGAATTGTTTTCTTCAAGTTGTTTGTACAGGAGACCGAGTTAGGGTATTTATAAGAGAGGGAAATAACCACCAAACTGCAGTTAATAGGCAGTTAATGTAGTTACGGCAGTTGGCGGGAAAGTAACCAACGGACAGATCTGAACCACAGATCAATAACAACCCTTGTGCCATGTGTCCACACCACATAATTTCCAAAACTGAAAAACATAAATCCCTCTTCTAATCCCTGTGGAAAAACATAAATCCCTCTTCTAATCCTTGTGGAAAGACTTTCCAACAGTTTTTACAGAAATATGAAATGGAAATCTGTTTTTACATAGAAAACAGATTTTTATAAATAGAAATCTGTTTTGACATAGAAAACAGATTTTTGTGAATAGAAATCTGTTTTACAGAAATTTATTACATCTCTCCCAGAAGTTGATTTCTTGCATTCCTTTTACAGAAGTTGGTTTCTGTCTTTGAAAGTCTATTGGATTCTAAAAGTTGTTTTCTGTCAAAACAGATTTTGGTAATTGATACAGGGTGATAATGGTACATTAAAACAGATTTCTGTCTCGTACCAGAAGTTGATTTCTTGCATTCCTTGCATTCCTTTTACAGAAGTTGGTTTCTGTCTTTGAAAGTCTATTGGATTCTAAAAGTTGTTTTCTGTCAAAACGGGATTTTGGTAATTGATACAGGGTGATAATGGTACATCAAAACAGTTTTCTGTCTCGTACCATTTTGGTAATTTCTTGCATTCACCTACTTCTGTAAACGCATGTGCTCTAAATTTCTGAAAGTTGATTTCTGAAATTTGTTTCTAAAAGCCGTTTTCTATCAAAACAGATTTCTGTCTCTGAAAGTCTGACCTGTCTGAGGCTCCAGATTCACCTACTTATATTGCGACAATTGGCAGTGACATTCATATTGTGAAATAGGTGAAGAAGATGATGAGGATTACAAGATGGGAAGTGAAGTAGGGATGCCATGGAAGGCTTTACAGGGACTTGAGGAATTGATACTTGGATTTGGGAACAGGGCATTTCAATTGCCCAAATACGGGATTCAATACCTTCATTCCCTGCGACATTTGGATCGTTTCTGCCGGGAGTTGTATTTGAGTTGGAATACACTTTTGGTCAATATGAAACTTGTACGGTTGTATTTAGGATTGTTAAGAGTGTGATCCATGTAGAAGAGGACAAGATGATAGATGGATTTACGAATGTCCCTTGTAAGATGTAAGGTTGTGTTATTGAATGTGTTATTAGCTTGTGTTTTGTTTTAACTTGGCTAGTTATTGAATGTGTTATTGAACTTGTGTTTTGTTTTAACTTGTCATTTCGAGACTACTTTTGAGTTCTAAATGTATTTTTACATGCGATTCCTAATATAAAGATAAAGGGTTAAAGACGAGCTGAAATAAGCCAAAACAAGCATAAGAAGAAAAAACGAGCATAACAAGCAAAAACGAGCAACGGAGCTCGAATTCGAGCTCCGGCTTGTCTAATTACTCGCGAGCCGAATATGATCACAAAACCAAGCTCAATATAAAAAAAATATCACCCCTATTAACAATGTATGATTTTGGCTTCATAGCCCGTTATTGTTGCTAGGCAAGTCATGTATTTTTTCTCATTTATAAAGGAGCTTTATAGCCCAGCCCAAATATAACCTGACCGTAAAGTCACGCATCAAATAAAATAGACCCATTTTGGTAATTTTACCATTTAATCTCCAAAAAGCTTGGATAATCAATAGTCATGCCAAACAAGATGCTCAATCTTAAGCTAAATTATAATCTTAAGCTAGATTAAAATTTTCATCTAGATTATAATCTTAAGCTAGATTATAATCTTAAAAGCTAGATTAAAAAATGTGCATGCCAAACATAGAATGCTGAACGCGTATTAGAACTGAGTTTTTATAATTCGACCAAGTAAATGTACCACCTCTGTCATCCTAGAGATAATCTGCTTAAAGCGGCAACCAAACTTCTTAATTATTTTTTTAATTAGCTCTTTAAACAAATCAAATATTTTTTTAATTAGCAATTCAAATCTGTGCTACTCCCCAATGTAAAAGCCCCAGCTGTTCCATGAAATCAAAATTACAATCTAATCAGAGTAAAAACATCAACCAAAATTCCAATCTAGTTCTGAAGCCAATTTAATCACATCATATCCCAAGAACTCTAGCTAGAAGGTTTCTGTGGGAACTTCCGTGACACACTGAATTTTCAGAGAACTAGCAGAAGAGCTGCTATACACTGTCTAGTCCTCAAAAAAAGAATAAACAAAATTTTTTGTTGCATTGCTCTATCTCCATCAAAGAAAAGTTCAACAACAATACATGTTCTGCTCCCACATATTAGTAAAGTAAACATAGCATGCTGTACGCGTATTAGAAATGGGTTCTTATAATTCAACAAAGTAAATGTACTGACCTCTGTCATCCTAGAGATTATCTGCTCAAAGCGGGAACCAAACTTCTTAACATAAAACTCTCTCTTATTGACACCATCCTTAGGTGCTGAAGCATCAAGGAAGAACGGGTGCCATCTAACCTGACAATTTCATTTCATACATCAGAAATCAGAATCAGGGCATACAGATCAGAATTCAAATTTAACAACACTAAACCAGAGCAAGAGCAAGAAATGTTTTTGGAAAAAGGAGCAAATGGAGAAAACCTCGAAATTAAACTGATCTCGCGACAGAGCAATTGCCTTGTCAAGGTTCTTTTTTCCAACAAAGCACCATGGACAAACAGTGTCTGAGCTGATATCAATCTTAATTAGCCTCTTTGCTGCTCCGGACTGAGCCATTCTATAAATTGTATGTTATTAACCCGGTGCCTGCAGCATCAGCAGCAACTGAATCAAACCAAGTTCTTTCTTTGAAACACCCTATCAAATCGAAATTAGGGTTTCCAAACACCAGAAATCCACAAATTGCTCTATTCTAATCGAATAATTACGCTGTTACTAGCATTGGAATCAATCAATTTGTAACTTGTCGATTGGAACAACAATCTCCCATTTAAATAAAACCCGGCCATCTGTTAAAGCAAAAAATGACCTTGATCGCCCAATTTCTTCTAATTAATAGCAAACGCAGGAAACCTCTAGCCCAAATGCAACAACATATGAACTGACGAAGTCAAGATTACTAGGCAATAAACATTTAATTAGAGTTTGCAGGAACTGGGAAGGGATAACAGAGAAAACGCAAAGTTTGATACCTTGTATCAGCGGAGGAAACTACGATCGGAAGAATGAAGCAAGAAAGGACAGAGATGTTATGAATTAAAATAGAGGTTTGTTTTGGCGATGGTTTGGTCAAATGATCGTCCTCATGTAATCGCAGCTAGCCACTTCAACGACCTACCACCAAAGAGAAAAGTCACAATATAGGTGGGAATTGGGTTGGTCTGAGCGGGTTCGGGTTTCAACTTTAAAGTAATGTTAGATGACTGGTCATCGGGTTGGCCGGTTGGGTGAAGTTTAGGTTTCAACCAAGAAAGAATTTTTTTTTTTTTTTTTTTGGAAAAATGACTAAAAATAATACGAACTATTAGCGGCGAACTTTCAAAATTACCAATTCATATACATACTATAATACATATTTTCATTTCACAAACTCTAAATTCATCTCAATATATAATTAATATAAAATTGTGGTCAAAATTGTAAATTTCATATTTTCACCGTATTCACCAAACGCCCAATCTTTAGAACCGTTGAAGGCATCGATGGCGGAGCAGCGATGTCGGAAGTGCGCTTGAGGTTGATGATGTCGATGCGGCACAGACTCACACAGCACTAAACACCCAACCACAAGCCAACTACCAATTGGACGAGATCCGCCGGCGACGACAACGAACGGCGACAGGTGAGGCCGGATAACGGGAACCCAAAATCAGCCAAATTAACGGTCGAATCCGTCAAAACGGATGACGGTAACCCAAAATCAGCCAAATTTACGGTCGAATCCGTCAAAACGGATGACGGTAACCTAAAATCAGCCAGAAATCCAACCGAAAGAGGAGAAACTGGAGCCCGATCTAAGCGAAATCAATCAGATCTAAGGGTTTGGAAAAAAAATTTGGGCAAAGGGGTTTATAGTGTGTAAGCTCCATTGTTGAGGAGTTTAGGGGAAGGAGTTTTTTTTAATATAATTTTACTTTAATTTTATAAAATTTTCCCAAACTTTTTAAGTAATTATAATTTGAGTCTAAAATAATTTATAGTTTGTGAATTTTGGACCTTGTATCGATTTTGGTTTAATGTGTTATAGTTTGTATATGAATTGAAAGTTTTGAAAGTTCGTATTATTTTTTGTTCACCGTTGATAGTTCGTATTATTATCGGTCATTTTTCTTTTTTTTATATAAGGTAAGAATTCGAGGGTCAGACACACCTGGCTCTCAAGTGGTCGACAATGTCGACAGATGACGAACCGTCAAACATACAACATAAAATAAGAAGGTGCAATACAAACAGTGACAAGCAGCATACACTACAAAAAAAGAAACAATTTAGCCACGCATGGTAGCAACAACATGGATTTGTCGTGGCCATTAGGTAGGTTATTTCCACGGCATTAAGGTTTCAGTGGCAAATTTGACCACAATTTGCAACGGTAAAGATGATGTCGTGGCTAAAGTGTAGTTTTTTTTTAATGTAAAAAGAAACAAATAAGAAACACTACCCGGAGTTTCAATATTCCTCTCGACATCTCTTCGACCCCCCTCTCTCTCTCATCGGACGATTCCCAGATCGTCATCGACCTTCGCTTGTGCGCCGGAGCAGCTCGTCCTCACGCCGTCTTGACGCTGCTCGTCCCCATGCCGCTTGTTTTTGCTCATCAGATCTCAGGCAACTTCGAAAGAAGCGGATCTCGGGCACCTTCCTCGGATCTCCGACATATTAATTTCAGGTAATATCTTCAAATCCCTTTCATTTCAGTTCAGAAGCTTGATTACTGTGTTAGGGTTTGATTTTGGGGGAAAATTACTGTTTGGTTAGGGTTTGAATCGTTTGATTTGGTTAGGGTTTGTCACCAACCTATCTTTACTTGGGGTACTCTCTCCCGCCCTTCTCTTTTTTTTTTATAGGTTTTTTCGGGGGATTTGCCGAGAACCTGGAGGCAAAAATCTGAAGAAACATTGTGTGAGACACCGTGAGTTATTTTTCCTTACTTTGATCGAAAGAAGTATTACACTTTGATCCGAAGAAACATTGCGTGAGACACCATGACTTATTTGTTTAGAAATTGGAATGTTACTCCAGTAATTTACGGTCCGGATAAATACACCCCAAATTTGCACGTCGGAATGGACGTGCAAGTTTGTTGTGGACTAATTAATTAAGAAAGTCTGTTAATTAATTAAAAAAGGTTGCACGTTGGATTGAACGTGCATTTTAAAAGGGTGATTTGCGGTGTATCTAACAACACCCTTAATTTATTTATCCATTTAGGCCTTTCTTTGTAGGAAGAGATTCTAAATTTACTTGCAATTTTATGACATTCTCGGCTTTTCATTCCGGATACATAAGGTTATCCTTGGGATTGTCATAATTGTCGGTGCCTCCGTGGATTAGCAAAATATTGTACTTTTTGTTATGAAAAAATATCCTTCTTGTTAGGATCTGCTGTCTTATGTTAGCAATTTATGGAGCTGGAACTTTAGGTTAACAATGGAGCTGAAATATAAATAAAGGTTGTAAGAGCTGCTTGTGTTGCCAAGTGTCTAATAAGTGGATAGTTGTGAAACTTGGTCGTACTATTGGTGTATAGTTATTAATTATTTATGAGTTTATAATTATTTGAATGTATGCATACTTTATTATCAAAATTTCAGCCCCTATCATGGCAAATTAAAGGCAAAAATCCAAAGAGGTACAACATTTTGTGATGTGGAAGCATCTTCTGTTTCTCTTTACTTTGATCCCTAAACTTTACATCAATAGTCCATCTGTCTATACAAAGGTATGCTAGTTTGACCACCCTAAATAAAATGACGAAATTTAACAAGGAAACTCTTGTCTTGGCTTCTAGTTATGTTATATTCATTCCTTGGCATCTGATACTCTCCTTATTCTTTCATTGATCATCTCCGGGTGAAAATTGTTTTCTCCTTTAAGTATCTATTGTATTTGAGAAGAGTCGAGTTAATGAGATAATTTGTAACTTTCAGGGGGTGATCTGACTGTGAGCTGCTACTATATTGACACTGAGTTCAATGCATACGCCTTATCTTCTGCCCAGGTTAGTTGATCACTCTTTCGCTATATAAAGTGTTTGCCTTTTAGATATTTTTTTTAGTTGAGAGACCAACAGGAAACACATTGAATTTACAAGTGTGTGTAAAATACTAAAATTATCCAGATTTCTAGTTATTGGATCACGTTTATCTCTATGCTTTTCCAGTTATACTTCAGTACACTAGCTGATTTTGATTTCAATCTCCAAAGGTAGGTTATGAATTTGATTATTAGCATTAAGTTGTTGCCTAATTTGGTATCAGTATTAAGTTGTTTAACATTATCATGGTAAGCTGTCTTTGTTCATAGCCTTGCACAAGGTTTTAGATCATTGTCTGAGTTTGCAGATCATCTTACAGCGTATGTGGACATTGTCTTCCCTGTTATACATGGACAATTTGTGAGGATGGTGGTATCCAGGTATTTATTTTAGGTTTCCTATTCATGTTTTGATTTGAGAAAATCTTGATGAGCAAAATATAGATGATCTTGCCTTTGTGTATTCCATTTTTAGGAGCTATTGGAGAGGGCAAACATCCCATGTGTTGGCACAAGGTTCAGAGAATGCTGCACAACATTTGATAAGGTATTCCATACAGAACAACACTTTCATTCCCTTTTGTCTAATCATTCGCTAATTTTATAACTCAAAAATTCTATCTGTTATTTTAATAAACTTGGCTCGTTACTCATTCTATTGAAAGTCTTTCTCAATTTTCCCCTTTTTATTAATCATAAGTTATAACTCAAATGTTAGATCTGTTATTTTAATATATCTTGGCAGTATGAAGCTTCAGTGGAGCTTGATAGACAAGGATAGTTTGACAGTTCCTAGTTTTCTATTACAGGTATTACCTTTACTAATGTTCCTACCTTTACTAATCTTTGTGGATTTAGTTATAAGGTTTCTTATATTCTAGTTGTTGGTTAACACACATGGATACTTATTTTAATTTTAAAGATCTTCATCTGACCGGAATGTTTAATATCTAGCTATTTAATTATGGTTGAAATTTCAATTTTTAATGATAAAGAAGTTGAATGATTGCATCCACATTTTCCAGTACTTGAAACCTCTCAAAGTGGTTTCATCCTACTGATGTCTTTTGCAACAAACAGTGAAAGGATGTTTTTGAAAAAATTTGATAGAAGCGTCATTATTGTTTATTAAAAAAATTGGGTGGTTGAGATCATGTAAAATTGAATATATGTTAGGTTAAGACTCGTCTTTTGATTTTACCATCAACAACTTTAATTTAGAGACGAGTTAGATTTCAATAAGGGAAATTGTTCTTACGGAAGCCGAGAATATGTATACTAGGTGGTTCTATAAACGACTTCCCTTGTAGATACATATGATTTATTTGAGGTAGATGCTCTCCCCCTCTGTTGTGCATGTCTGTGACTCTGTGTGTGTGTGTGTGCATGCCCATTTGTCTCGTCTTAGTTTCTTATTTTTGCTGCATTACTTGTATTTTTTTATCAGATTATTGTTTATTTGATTAAAAGCACTTGATGTATTTAACTTCTATTCTCATGTGATTTATTTTGTCACCACAATTGTGATACCGACACAACAAGATGCTTTCACATTTTGTTGAAAAAAGACATCAAATGAGTCTTTTTTTTTATCTTTGAAATTAATATTGCCAGCTGCACTTCAATCAGATTATATATTTCTTTGGACTATTCGGTCCAAAACTTCTAATGTTATGCATCATTTCACTTTCTAATGCTTGAATCTGACTTGTTGCTCAGCTTGAACCGAATCTTCAAATTTGAAATTGATTCCTACCTTTAAGAATTTTAAAGGGTTTTCCAATTTCATCATAGCTGTTTTTTTTATATTTTTTTAACTACTCACCAGAGGCTTCTGCCCTTCAATCAGATTATGCCAATACTTTGCTATCTTGTCTATTCCCTTATTCTTTATTGTGAAGATGTCATTCTGAGGTAAATTTGATAACCTCCTACCTGCATAAGTTAATAGTTGTAAATGCAGCAGCCACACACAAAAAAAAGTGGACTTATTTGATTAAGTTATGATTGTATACTTGCTCTTTGTTTATATGGAATGCATATTAGTGGATAATGCTCTTTATTCTCTTAATTTTGTAGTCACACCTAATGTTTTATACTTCCCTATGATACAGGATGACTAGAGGTTCTCACTTAAATCTCAAGCGGGAAGAAAAATAACATTCCAGGTGCATACAACAGGAAACCAATGCTTATTTCATCTTTGGATAGGCCTTAGAAAAATGATTCTACATTTTATTCGTTGCCTTTTTTCGTTTCTTTCACCAAGTTTGTTCTATCTTAAAAACTCGTGTTGGGGAGGAGGATTGTGTGAACAAAGGTGCTCACCTGTATTTTAAATGAATATTAATGGCTACTCCAGTCTCCAGGTATTTCATTTTTTTTCAAGATCATATATTTTTATCTACTTTGTTTCTTTGCATGGCTATGTAAATTGCTAGGTGCCTTTATCTCCTTTCTCTGTATTTGTTGACTTGTTGAGGCTTTTTTGCCTTTATTTCGTGCTGGTAAAATATCCCTTGCTTGTTTTCACGTCTCGTGAGTTGAAACAACCATATGTTATTCTTTCTTTGTTTCTTTTTTTTTCCAAGAGTTTGGTGTTTTTTCTGCTAATTCCTTTCTATCCATGTTAATCTTGCTCGTTGAAGAAATACTTTTGTCTTTTAGTTCAGGAAGTTTGGAGTTAGAATTACTGTTGTCTTTTGGACATTTTATATTTGGTTAAAATATAGTTTTGGACATTTTATTTTATATGTATATTTCATAATCATGTATTTTTATTCTATATAAATTATGTAGTTTTTTGACATTTTATTATAAATGTCAATTTTGTATAATTAATGAAATTTTATTATATAGGTAATTGTGTGTATTATTTTAATTTTTAAAAAAAAAATATTGGACTTTTTATCCGGGGTCTACTGAATCCGGGTTAAAAAGCAGGGTTTTTTTTATTTATTTTCCACCCAAACTTTAGCTACGGCAACTTACCGTCGCAAATGTGTCGTGTCTTTCATCTAGGTCGCTTAGCTGTAGCTATGTCGTGGCTAGATTGGTAGCCACGGCAGGCTTCCGTAGCTAATATCATTTTGCCACTCCAGACTTGGCCACCTCTTGTTTGTCGTGGCTACATCCGTGGCTAAATAGGTTTTGCCACCCCAGATTGGCTTTTTGCCACGGTAAATTGCTGATGCTAAATTGTTTTTTTTTTTGTAGTGATATCTAGGCAAACAACCGAACCTAAGCCTAATAAGTTGGGGACAACGTAGACTACAACCCGACGCCAAGCACCATCAAGCGATGACAACGTTGATCAGCGGTACATCAGGAGCCCCTGTGGGCAGTCAAGATGATCCTCCTAGAAAATTTTCGAAATACAGAGTCGCCTCTGACGCGATCAAGGAATTTCACCTGTACTTATTACCTCATCATGACGACAAAATGTCTTAAAATACTTGCAAGCCTTAACTGTGAGAGGTGATGATCAGATTATGCGTTTATTAGTCTAACCGGTGAGGGTGGTACGTTTGGCTCGCGAGAGATTGAGCTGTTCAGTCGTCGTCTTTTAGAGGAAGTCAGGCGATGTTCTTATTCCAAGAACGTTCTTCTCCGATCAAAGACCTTAAGAACTCAACTCCGGGGGTTTTAGGTCAGGGAGATAATCAGAGCTCTTCTTCTTCTCTCTTGAATCGGATCCCTATCTTTGGGGTTGGAGGGGGTATTTATAGGGAGGCCAAGCGAGCAGCTGGCTGACAACCTTGTGGTTTAATATAGGACACGTGTAATGCATGCCCTCACGCTAGAGAACTGGGCAATACAAGTGACGCTAGGATCCTGAAGAGCCACGAGGTACTCATGGGACCAGCCCTGGCCTCTACGCTGGCTAATGCTAAGATCTTAGTCCCGTGGTAATATGGACCGCAGATCTTGAGGGTGTTGAGTTTGATCAGGGTTCGACCGAGTACCCTATTCGCGATGAATCTTGTAGTGGGGTTGGATGTCCTTTGCGTTGGGTGACCTATTTATGACGTTATACCCTCGTTAATTAATAGGCCTATTTTCTATGGCATCGTCATATCTCCTCGTAACCGGATTGCGAGTGATATGTCGCTCGCGATTAGGTTTCCACAAACACGATGCTTCCCGCCAAAAAGCTGGCTCATTGGATGGGCCTGGATTGGGCCTAACGTGTTTTGGGCCCATTTGAGGGGGTGACCCCACAGAGACCTATAAGTGAGGTTTTCCCCTTGGTCTTTTCATTTTGCATTTCTGGACACAGGAAGAGAGAGAGAGAGAATCTAAGGGTTTTTTCTTTTCTCTCAGAGAACGAGATCGGAGTTAGGTGGTGGTTCATTATCTAGTCTTCCAAGCTCGCCGGTGTTTCTCTTACAGTCTTCTCAAACAAGTGTTCCTTGATATTTCTTATGCTCAGTCCAATTTCTAGGTTTGCGCTTGTTTTTAAACCATTTAGGGAAAAGGGAAAAAACCCTTGGTGGTGGAACCGCCCTCCTCCGGTGAGGGGCATGGCGGTTATGGGGCTGAGACTGGGGTGCGCCCTAGCGTCACATTTCCCCTTTTCTTCTTTGTTCTGTTGGTTATAATCGATTTTTATGGGGGAATTTTAACTTATCCGGTCATAGTGCGACGGTGTTGGGGTGGGGTAGTGCTGGTTTTGGGTTTTTCGGGGACCTTCCGACGGTGGTGGGCAAATAAAACTTTTCGCCTTCCCCTTTTTGTTTTCCTAGAAGTGATTTCTCGAAAATCCAGGAATTTTACGGAGGAGACGAAAAGGCGTCTCTTAACCGTCATCCTTCAGGGGGATGTATTTTCAACGCCTTCTCGAGAGGCACGTAAGGCGCCAACATGAACCTAGGAAGGGATTTTTTGGCGCCAAATTTGTTTAATCGCGAAGTTGAAAAGGTCATTTCCCTTGTTGATTTTTTCTTTCTTTGCGTCTTTTCCAAGGGTTTTTCTTCTTGTCATAGCTTAAGATGTCGAACGAGAGTGATAGCTAGAATCGGAGTGTGGGTTACGAGCATGAGGAGGTTAGCTCCTCGCGAACAAGAACAAGAACTTTAGTAGACGTTGATTCGGAATCTACAGCGAGTCCTGCTCCTCTCTCACAAAGTAAAAAATCGCGCAAAGTGAAGAGAAAGAGAGTAAATCCTGGAGCCGATCAGAGCGCGAAAAGACAGAAAATGGTCGGATCCATCAAGCGCCCCTTGACGAAGGATAACCCTGAGTATTGTCATAGTTTAGAGTCCATTAATGAACTGGGGAAAGGTGAGTCATCTCGTGTAGCCAAATAGAGCAAGAAACCCATCCGCGTGGTTCAGGGTGATTTTGCCTTGCTTTCTTATAAACAAATAGATGTAGATAACTGCAGCTTCTGTGAAGGCTATGCTCCTGCTGCCCCTCCTTCAGTCCCAACGATTTTTACGGAACACGTAGCTCCAACCGTAACTAAAACACTGGGAGAAGAATCAATTCTCGAGGTTAAGCATTTGGAGGAGGTGGCTAAGCTTTATCCATGGCCGACCGGGGTGGAAATAGGCTTGGCTACCGGGAATGGGGGATGCTTGAACGCGTATAAAGATCACGTCGTCGTCCACCTGGGAAGTTTGCTTTAGGGGTTCCGCCTTCCTCTCCCCCATCTTTATTCAGAATTTTTGGCGCGTATAAACCAATGTTCGACCCAACATGCTTTTAACGTGTGCGGTTTACATCATGCGTTGTGCTGCTATCAAGGAGACACCGTCGTTGGACCATCTTTTTTTTGTTCTTTCGTTGAGATATAGCGAGGGATTGGTGTCCGCTTCCTTGTCCGGGAAGATAGTTGAGAGGCTGTCCAGCAACGTGGGGTGGAGAAAGAAATGATTTCTCGTTCGTGATCCTACAGGAATCTTTTTGAACTTTGTGACCTACCCCGGAAAGTATGCTCCTCCTAAAGATAAACATGTCTCGATGGAAAGATGGAGAGTCGCGTTTAGGGAGGGGATCGCGTCGACAAAGAGTTACAAAAAACTCGTAACTCCGGCCCGTCTGGAGATGGCCGGGCTTAGTCTTTCGCACTGTCCGGGTTGGTGTCTAGGCATTTTAAACTTTCTAGTATTTTGATCGCGATTTTCTTCTGATTAACCTTTGTCCCAATTCTTTAATTTGCATATATGCTGGTTGATAAGGCGAGAATTTCCGCTTTGGCCAAGAAGAAAAGTGCAACTAGGGGCGCGGCCAGGCCTGCTCCTGTAAGAGAACAACTGAAGCATTTTACATCTGGTGAGGACGCCATTCATACCAAGAGTACACTTCGCGAGTTAATAGCATGCATTTAGATGGTCATAATAGGTTGCATTTAGCTTAGTTATGATGCATAACATGCATCTTTTAAGTATAATTTGCATATTTTCTCTCTATGTTGGTGGAGTCGAAATCTACACGTTTTTATTGATTATTTCAGGTAACTGTGGATCCGAGGAGGAGACATGGGTTGATGAAGCATTAGATGAGGATGTCTAGTTGATCGAGGAAGGTTACATGAAGATCTAAAGAGGTCCTGAGAAGAAGAAGCGAGCCTAAACGAAGAACAAGTCTGCAGAAGTTGTCGCCAGACATGATGAGCTTGTTTTGCACTTTCTGGAGGCCTTGGTTGTCCGATCGACTATTATGACCATGCGTTGGAAAGCTCTTTCAGAGAGCTACAACTTTCCTGTTGACGTCACAGCTGATTCGACCTGAATTTTCCGTAAAAGACTGATGCAGTGGGCGCCGCCATATGCTGCAGGCGCAGCAAGATGCCGCGGCCGCGTATTTTCCCAGAGCGACGCGTTTCAGAGTTCAACGATGTGTTTTCTATCCAAAACCCTATTTATTCTATCTTTGTCTTTTTGGCCGACCTTGGACACGAAGGAGGACGAAATTGAGAAGATTAGAGGGGCTTAGCCCTAGGTTTCATTCATTCATTAGGTTAGGATTCAAGACGATTTTAGTTGGAGATTGAGAGCGATGTTCACCATGGGCGGCTAAACTCTCTTCGTTCTACTTGAAATTTGAAGCTTTGTTTGGATTAAGTTGTGAGTTTCTGAATCTTGTTCCTTATTTCCTATATTTGAATGTTTCAACTTCTTTGTGCTTGAATGTTTGATTGTTTTATTCTATCTTGCATGATCAACTTAGTAGAATCAATTCAATTGATAGGGTTTTGTAGATTCCTGATTGCGAACCTTAACCCAAGTGGCAAACTTATCCCTTTAGGGCTGATTGAACTAATTGGATGGGTAGGAAGTTGGATGTGTTGTTAAATCCCTCTTTAGGAACTTAAAGCTATCAATTAGGTTAAATCCTTCTTTAGGGACTGTTCAATTGATAAGGGTTTCTAGGACTGATTGGACTAGTAACTATATTAGGTCGGGACAAGGGCATTCATAGGAAGACTAAAAGGACAAGAGGAAGTTACAATATCAATTCAACCAAATAAAGTGGATAGTTGTGGGTAGAGCGATCTTCTCTAAATTGTGTTGCATCATTTGTTGTTATTTTATTTTCTTTTCTTTTCAATCTCAATCAACCAAAACCCCCCTTTCTACTAATTGATAAATATACATTGCAAAGGAATACTTGATTCTCTGTGGGATCGACCTCTTACTTACTTGCTATACTAGTTTGTAGGTTTGAGTTTTATTTTGATACGGGTTACGTGACTAAAAACCGTCCATCACGAGTTTATGCTTAGCGATGAGGGCCACGGGTGGATGACCAGTTTTATGGCGGAGGATGGTCGAGGTTGGTTGGGTCGCTACCTCGAGACAGACGGGCAGGACGCCCTTTACAACAAAGTGATCGATGCTTTTATGGAAGGAGTGGAAGGTGGGATTGCCCAGAGCATCAATCATTTTTCTCATCTTGGGGATGCTGTGAGGATGTTTCCTCTCAGTTACGAACCTGAGGATATGAAACTTAATGATCCTCATCGTGGCCTTCCTCCCCCACTCAATGCTCCAATAGATGATGCCGCCATCCTCAATCCTCCTCCTGTTGGGGAGAACCATCCTGAGCCTGCTCGTGATGACAACAACGATCTTCCTACCGATGTGTAGCAAACTTTTCTTCCACTCTATCTTATGTTCTGATTTTGCGATGGGGGAAAACAGTTGAAAACATTTTTGCCCGCGGTGTGGGCTTTATGCTCCTTCGTGGTTCGTATATTTTTGGATGGGAGACATTTCGGACCATGACAAGCGATGCGCCTTGTCATGGTGTTTTGATGTTTTGTGGATACTTCATCTTTAATCGTAATATGTTTTCGTTTATGCTCTTTGTTCTTTTTAGGGTTTAATCTGTCATTATCACTCTTGTCCTTTCGCGACTAGAGCTTAACCAACTATTGTTAATGCTCTTGTTTGAAGGGTAAATTCGCGATACCCTTATCCATCTCCTGTCATTGATCGTTTTATGAAATGAATCGTGAGATGACAAAAAAGTAGGGTTCGCGGATGTATTAGATGTTATGTTATGGCAGATTTACAAAGCTGTCATTTATTAGTGATGAAATAAAGTAGAGATTGATTTGCATTTTCTATAATTATATTTCTTCGTAACACAGGTAGTTGGGCAAAACATCTCCGTTTTCTTCTGGGCTCGGTTGCTCTATTGTTACATCAAAGTGAGATTCTCATTGGTATTCGAAGGTAAGGCAGATCCCTATTCTGAGGTTGTCTGCACTCGCGAAAGATCTCCAACCTTCTGAAAGAGAGAACCAATCCCCTTCGTCTCTTTCGACTAGTACCACGAATTCTTGGTTCGAGGTAGAACATAGAATGATTTGTTCTAGTATCTCGTTCCCGAATTCTACAAAGATGTATAGTAAGGGGAGCCTGTGCAGTTGGCTTTCCCTGAGGATTATCCTGAAGAATTTAGGATTTGGGAAAAGCATAGTTTATGATGAAGGTTGGTGGAGAGATTTCTCCTGGAGAGATTTCTCCTGAAGCCATGTCAAAACTTGACATTATGCTTTAAGTAATTTTGTTTGTGCATTACTTAATCTCAGTGTTGTCTTCATTTATACTAGTTCTGCGTATTGTGGATATGGACGTTTTTCCGCAGAGTTATCTTGGAATCGTTCTGAAGCAGGGAGGTGCATGTCATTAGCATGTTTTTCGTGCAGCTCGGTGTATCAAGTTTGCATGTAACCTCCTTTGCCGCGTGGAGGGAGGTTGTACTTATCAGGTATTGTTTGTTATGTTATTTGATATTTGTTGACCTCGTGGTAAACTTGGGTGGCCTGCGCTGCCTTTTGTTGTTTTTCTTTGTAGAGATTAGTATAAAAAGGTAAGAACACCCTAGGTTGTTATTGCAGTTTATTTGTGACAATGACGCCCACGACGCCAGTTGATATTCCAGGTGTAACTGTTCCTCGCGTGACGGGTTTTACCCGGGACATTGCCGTGGAGGGGCATTTATATACGCTAGTAAATTCTATCATGTAATTTATTTCCTGATAAGGTTTTCGAGCTTTTCTGATGTGCTTGTTGTTGTCGCGGCCTTTGCCATCCGTATACCGGATTATGGTTATGAGGCACTTGGCTTTGTGCATTTATGGAGGCGAGCTGATGCGGAATTCGTGGTGAGGGTGGAGCCCTGAGGGCCTAATAACTATTGGTTTACTTCTGGGTGGCCCGAGTTTGTTGTGTCGAATGAACTTCGAATTGGGACACGCTTGATCTTTGAGTATGACGGACACTCTTTTTTTGATGTTGTTGCTATGAATCACGGTTCTGATCAAAATGGTGACTTAGATTTTACGGTTTGGTGCTGAATTTTCCGCTCTTGCAACCCTTCGTGCGGTTATATTGCAACTTTTGTTGGATGGTTTTGTCTGGTGTACAATAAATAAACCAACATGTTTATGCGACGCTGATTTTTCGGTTTTGTCGCGAAGTGTGTACTAATGGAGTTTTAGTATTTTAGCTATTGATACCTGCATTTGCGAGCGAAGGGTAGCTATTGAATACAATCGCCAGTGTTTTTTCAGACACAAGAGAATTTGAAGTTGAGTACTTGGTAATCCCTGGTGTCTTCCCCGCGAAGGAGCGTCCTACTTAAGGCAATCTCTAGCGTTCTTGGGTGCTAAAGCGATTGAATTAGGATTTGGGTAATCTCCGACGTATTCTATGTGAAGGAAGGACTTATTAAAAGTCAATCTCCCGCGTTTATGGATGCGAAGGAGATCAATTTGAGAATTAGGTAATCTCCAGCGTATTTCACCCGAATGAGAGTTATACCTAAAGCAATCTCCAGCGTCCTTGGGCGCTAAGGGGATTGCGTTGAAAATTAGGTAATCTCCGGCGTACTCTATGCGAAGGAAATCTATTAAAAGACAATCTCAGGCCGTTTTGTATGCGAAGGAGATCAAATTGAGTATTAAGTAATCTCCAGGGTATTCTATGCGAAGGAGGGACTTATTAAAAGTCAATCTCCCGTGTCTATGGATGCGAAGGAGATCAATTTGAGAATTAGGTGACTTCCAACGTACTTTACTCGGAGGAGGGACCTACTTAATAAACAATCTCCAGCGCCTTGGGGCGCGAAGATCGAAATGATAATTAAGTTATCTCCAGCGTACTATACGCGAAGGAGAGACCTATAAGCAATCTCCAGCGTCCTCAGATGCTAAGGATTTATTTGTCAGTATCATTGTAGAGGGAACACTGGCAACATGTATCTAGGAAGGGTTTTTTTTTTATTGATAGCTCGAACTACATTTGAGTGCATAAAATAAAATAAAACTACTTATCAAACTAACGCTGAGACTTAGTGGAAGTCATCTGATGCTGGTCTGTCGTATCCATCATCATAAATCTCTTCCTCGATATCATAGCCCTCCTTGTCTAAAAAATGGACTTCAAACCTTGCTTCGCTGAGGTGGGTGAAGACTATCGATGTTTCCAACTCAAGGCCGTGCGTCTCTACAAAGTCTCTCCACCCGCGTGCCACCAAGTGAAATCCGTAACTGCCCCCTGTGATATGAACAGGGAAGTCTTTGACGATGCAGGTGGATAAGAGGATTTGCTCGGGTACCTGGGGCAGGAAGTGTTCACCGAAACAGTACGGCAACATCATGCGTATGTATTGCTCGTCCCCACTAGGTTGATATCGAAAACAAGGGGATCGCTTGAATTCTAATCCATGGTATTAGTTGTCATGTCTCTTGTTTTGCAAGCATTTGTTTTTTGCAGATGAGGGCGTGCCTTTCATCTTACGAAATGTCCTTTTATATAGTCATAGGGTGGTTTGGTTCGAATATTTTTGTGATAAATGACTGTTTTCGGATTTGAAATGGTCCAGTGGACTTGGTCGGGTTTTGAAAGGATTCTTGCCAAGTGTAGTCCATGCAGAGTATCTCGGGAAGTCCCAAATTCGGACCTTCTTTCCGGTTCAACGCATGCAATAAATGCCTACGCTGATTTTCAAGGTTTGCGTAGCTTTATTCCGTATATAAAAAGGGGTGGTGTCTGTATCAATTTGTTTACTCATTTGTTGTTTATTACTATTGCTCAACAGAGAGATGACGCCTCCCAACTCTGAAATGCGAGATTTTTATCGTTGTGTTGATGTAGAGGGAAGGCTCCATCGTTTGGTAAGATGTCCATGTTCGTTGTTCTTTATATCTGGTTGGGTTTGAGTTCTTACGAAGTAATGCTCTTAATTTCGTTGCAGTCTCTCCCTTGTGCTTTTGAAAGGATGTATGGTCATGTTGTATCCGACCATGTTTTTTTAGTCTCCTCAACTGGTCAAAACTTTCGTGTTATGGTTTCCAAGGATAGCTCAAATCGCTGGTGGTTGTCTGAAGGTTGGGGAAGATTTACAACTGATAATGGTGTTCGAGTTGGAGCATCGATGGTATTTTTTCAGTACGTGGGAGGGCATCACTTCAAGACTCTTGTTCTCGAGGATGAGTAGGGCTTTATGGTGTTGCAATGATGGTGTAGTTGGATAACTGCTTTTATGCCGTGCTTTTGTTAGTCCTAATCTACGCAATTCATTTTGTTTAATCGCGAGTGTTTATGTAATGATGTTTTTATTTAGTAATTTTAAAACATGTTTTCGGTCCTCGCGTTCTGTTTGTTTCTGACCCGGACGTGACCTTACTTGATGTGACATGAGTGTTCAGGGTTGCAGAGATACACTCTGAGATTTTGCCACTTGTTTGGCATGCAGGTGATTCTGAAAAGATTGCTTTGGACAGATGCAGATTTTTCTCTATGACGTGATAATACAATATACGATTTGGTTTATTTGCTGATAAATACCAAATGCTTAGATAAAGCTTGGGCAATTGTCCTTGCGTTCTGCTTCCGTTTTGGTAATTCGAAGTGAGCAATTATGACTGCTCCCCATCCTCGACATCGTGACTTTTTTCGTTCCATTGATCCTGAAGAGAAAATGGAATATATGGTAGCTTTTTTAACCCTTCCTTTGTAATTCTCGTTTTCCTTGGTTAATTTTTCGCTTTGGTGTATTGCAGCTTTTGCCTGAGTCTTTTGATGCTCAGTATGGTCGCGAGGGATTGACTCATGTTTGCTTGTTTTCTCCCACTGGGTGAGAATTTCGAATGAGGGTGTTTCAAGATAGTCAGGACCATTATATCGTTACTGAAAGTTGGCGTGCTTTTGCCGTGGATAGTGGCTTGCGTGTTGGGGGGTCTCTTATTATTTTCAAATATGAGGGGAGTAGTCGCTTTACCATAATAGTTCTCGAAGTGAATGAGTGAACCTTGCTTGCCATTTCCTCGTTTGTTGTGTGAACTTTGTTATGTTAAACGCTTATGTACCTTGCTTTGGAGTTTAATAGTGATCATGTCGCGTGTATGCCTCGGGGTTCTGTTTGTATGTTGGTTTTAAGAATTGCGTGTCGGCGAACTTGCTTTTGTCAAGCTTGCTAAAGCTCGGATTAAAACAGTTTGTACGCCTTATCTCAGTGCGCCATATTCTAAAAAACCATTTGATCGTGATTGGTGGGAATTCAAAAATTTATCATATTATGACAGAAAAAGTCATATT
The DNA here is from genome assembly GCA_963922045.1 of Persicaria maculosa. Lineage (NCBI taxonomy): Eukaryota > Viridiplantae > Streptophyta > Magnoliopsida > Caryophyllales > Polygonaceae > Persicaria > Persicaria maculosa. Next base: position 54,886,411 of record OY998253.1, read on the forward strand.
GTAAACAAGAAGGAATAGAGCAGAATAGATCGCCTTTATTATTTTTTCCGATAATATAGAAGCTTGTTCATATATCCATTTTTAAAAAAGCATAATGATTGTTTGAGTTTATCCTCCTTAGAGCCTTGTTTGCACATCCCTGATTGAAAAACTCGTGATTGCTAAATTTATTCTCCTTTGAGGCTTACTTGCACATCCGTGTTCGAAAGACACGCGATTGCTAAATTTATTCTCCTTGGAGGCTTACTTGCACATCCGTGTTCGAAAGACACGCGATTGCTAAATTTATTCTCCTTGGAGGCTTACTTGCACATCCGTGTTCGGAAGACCCGCGATTGCTAAATTTATTCTCCTTGGAGGCTTACTTGCACATCCGTGTTCGGAAGACACGAGATTGCTAAATTTATTCTCCTTAGAGGCTTACTTGCACATCCGTGTTCGAAAGACACGCGATTGCTAAATTTATTCTCCTTGGAGGCTTACTTGCACATCCGTGTTCGGAAGATACGCGATTGCTAAATTTATTCTCCTTGGAGGCTTACTTGCACATCCGTGTTCGAAAGACATGAGATTGCTAAATTTATTCTCCTTGGAGGCTTACTTGCACATCCGTGTTCGGAAGACACGAGATTGCTAAATTTATTTTCCTTGGAGGCTTACTTGCACATCCGTGTTCGAAAGACACGAGATTGCTAACTTTATTCTCCTTGGAGGCTTACTTGCACATCCGTGTTCGAAAGACAAACAATTGCTAAATTTATTCTCCTTGGAGACTTACTTGCACATCCGTGTTCGAAATACACGAGATTGCTAAATTTATTCTCCTTAGAGGCTTACTTGCACATCCGTGTTCGAAAGACATGAGATTGCTAAATTTATTCTCCTTGGAGGCTACTTGCACATCCGTGTTCGAAAGACACGAGATTGCTAAATTTATTCTCCTTGGAGGCTACTTGCACATCCGTGTTCGAAAGACACGCGATTGCTAAATTTATTCTCCTTGTAGGCTTACTTGCACATCCGTGTTCAAAAGACACGAGATTGCTAAATTTATTATCCTTGGAGGCTTACTTGCACATCCGGGTTCGAAAGACACGAGATTGCTAAATTTATTCTTATCGACAATTATTGTTGGGCTTGGAACTTTCATTTTCATATTTATGAAGTGGTATACCCAATCGGGAACTCTGGTGACCCCTATACATGAAAAATCTAAGTCACCAGACTTCTAATATGCCTAACCTTTACGCAAAATAAGCCTTGAGATTTTTGGCGTTCCATGACTTTACGAGGATCGCGCCTTCTGAATTTTGAAGCTTGAAGGAACCCCTGCCTACTTCTTTGTGGATAACGTATGGACCTTCCCATTTGGGTTCAAGTTTTCCCCCTGTTGTTGCTTGTCGGAGGACAATGTCCCCTTTTTATAGTGGGCGTACGAAAACACGCTCGTTGTATCCTTCGGCTAGTCGGCGTTGGTATTCATTTGCTTTGAGGCAAGCAGTGTCCCTTCTTTCTTCTCGCAAGTGGAGTTCCAACTTAAGGGCTTCGTCGTTGGTGTCTTTCCTGAAATCGACAATTCTAGCCGAAGGAATTAGTAATTCCACTGGGATGATTGCATCGAATCCAAATGCCATTGCGAATGGCGTTTCTCTCGTGGGGCTCTTAGCTGAGATTCTGTATGACCATAGCACCAGGGGCAAGATCTCGGCCCATATTCCCTTTGTTGTTCCTAACCTTTTCTTAAGGGCATTTAGGATTTGGCGATTCGTGGTTTCAGTATGTCCATTGGATTGTGGGCAAGCTATCGGAAGTCGATGTGGAGGCCGGCGCAGAAGTCATGAATCCCCTCGCAGTCAAACTGGGGACCATGATCGGTGATGATAGCTTGGGGGACCCCAAATCGGGAAATCATGTTTTTCCAGAGGAATTTGCACACTTTTTCTGCCGTGATGGTGGCCATGGCTTCGGCTTCTACCCACTTCGTAAAGTAATCGACTATCACAATGATGAAGTACAACGGTCCTGGTGCTGTTGGAAAAGGGCCCAAAATATCCATTCCCCACATCGCGAACGGACATGGTGCAGATATGCACTTCAAAGGATGAGGGGGGCGATGATTGAGCGAAGCATGTCGCTGGAAAGGATCACATATGTGAATAATCATTTCAGCATCTGCTCTGAGAGAGGGCCAGTAGTAACCCAGACGTGTGATTTTAGATGCTCTAGTTGTTGTTGTAGGAGGAAAATCGAGTTCAAAATATAATGAAATAGATCAAACCAGATTCGTGCCCACGCAAATAATTACAAGACCTCCTCCTGATGTAGCAACGGGAAGTCAGGATTGATCCTCGAGGAAGCACGTCAGCGGATCTCAGGTAGCAGCAAATCTCATAGACAGAAAACGAAACAGACAGACAGAAATAACAAAGAAAAGCAGAAAAGAAAACAAAAGCACAGAAACTAATCGATATCGACTACTATTCCTCGATATCGAGTAAAAATATCGACTAACAGTACCCGAAATCAACAAACAGAAACAGAAATCAAAGCAGACAACTCGACTTCGACAAATCAACTCGACATCGACAAAATTTCCTCGATGTCGACTAAATTCCTCGAGATCGACAAACTCAGAAACTTAAAATTTCAACTTTTCGCACGCAGAACATGATTTTCGATGAAATAAATTAATAAACTAAAGACTTCCAAGATCAGGGTTTCAACGCCACAACGATAACCATGCAAAGCAACACATAAAGGCATAAAAGATCATGCTTTTCATCAAATAACTTTCGTTATTAACAAATAGGAATATAGAGGCTTTCGCATAATCCCTAATTGTTACTAACCCTTTTCACATAATTAATCCAAGTTGTATTAAGATCACTTTCGCTTCAATAACACAAACAAGGATCACCTTCAACTTTCGCAAAAGAATCATGCTCGCAGGGATAGAAGACGAATTGCATAAAAACATCAAACCTTTACCGCATCATCTCACATGGCTACCGTCGGGCTCCCCCCGACCCTAGAAGTGGGTGGACTACTCGCTCTTCATCATAAATAAAGACATCAATAATTTCAGGAAAATAAATTGCATTAAAAATAAACCAAAGAGAGCTTACAACCAATCGAAGACAAATCCGCTTTCGCCTTTCCGACTCCTCTCGCCACAAGCTCTCTCTCTACTCTCTCTATGTAACTATTTGTAACTGAAATTCAATGAATGGAAATCAGCCCCTAAGGCTTTATTTATAGCCTTCCTTCCCTCTCTAATTAGGAAAGAAAACTATATCTATATCTAATTCTATCTATCTTTTATCTAAAGATTAAAACATGGAAATAAATAAGTAAAATCAACTAGGATTATATCTAATGTGGATAAAATATATTCTCCTCTTGATAGCTCTTGATAGAATTTCATCTCGAAAATATCATCATTGGACTCGGGATAGAACCTTAACAAGAAGCCGGTTTAGCTCATAATCCGCCGCCTTGGTCAACTCGATATCGTGTAGGATTGCTCGATATCGACTAGTATTTTCTCGTCTTCTGCTCAGCAACTTGATTCCTGCCTCTGGGTGTTACTCGATATCGAGTAATTTCCTCGATATCGACCAAGGTTTGGTCGTCTTCAGCTTTCTTCGTCGATCTCGGCTCCTAGATGGCACATCGACTTGATCTTTCCTCGATATCGAGTATAGCAACTCGACATCGACTTGCATGGTCAGCTCCCAGCTTCCTCGTGTCGATGTCTGGTCTCCAGCTCGATATGTGGTACTCGATATCGAGTGTAGCAACTCGATATTGACTTGAGAACTCCAGCCTTCTCGATTCTGGGCAGCTTTGGGTGAAATCGACTTTTGGTACTCGATATCGACTCAATGAGGTCGATATCAACTTGATGTTGTCGAGTCGATTTTTCCTTGCTTCCAGCTTGATTTGTCCTGGTCCTGCTGCTCCTTGACCTCGGACTTCTGTAGTTGACTTCGAGCTTTTCTCCTTTTCTCAGAAATGCTGTAAATTGCTTCGATTTCTGCGAAATTAAACAGAAACTGGTGTAGATTCCATAATTTGGCAAATAAGCATAAACTATATAGATTCTGTGTTATTCTAACCCAAATGCATGAAATGTATGCAAAAATTGATATAAAAGTAACTATAAAACATGGCGAATTCGGCTCACATCAAACACCACATACTTAAGCTTGCTTGTCCTTAAGCAATACTTTCAATTATCATACAGGGGAAGAAATCAAAACTGTCAACATATTAGATTCATTCTCATATGTCCCTGCAATTAATCATCATCCTCGAAAAGGTACTAGTGTCACAAATCCATGCATGTGCAATTAAAAAGCAACATCTACTCACAAAAGGAGGGTTGTGCAAAACAATTCATATGACAAAGCATTAATAATCAAGAGGACTTTAATTTAAGCTCATGAAAGAGTAGATTGGTAAAAGGCTAAAGGTGGGCGATTTTTGGCCATGTGGTGCTAAAAATCCGAGGAAATGGAGTACTTCCAAACTTTCATACCATATTCCTTCTTCTTTTGATTTCTCACCTTCCACTTATCGCTCGACGCTTTTTTCAATATTATGCTTTTACCTCTCTAACCTCAGCACTGCCTTCTCGCGAGTCGCAAACATGAGTGTCATGAATGGCCCCGGATACTTAGTGCTTTGGACTCCTCACATGTGTGTCCCATCTCACTGAACTATTATCTCAACAAGCAGGGTCGATCTTTGATCGGATTTTCTTTCACTCATTAAATTTTCCATATATTTCAAACAATTCCACCAAACTCCAAATAATGATATATAACAACACAAACACCATATAACAATCTCCATAATGTAATTCCATTCTCAACATAATCCCCGGATAAGAAATAAGGTAAAGAATGGCAATATTTAGATCATGTGGAGCAATAATATGAAATAAGGCATAATATGGCTTTTGTGATGCATGAGCATTATATGGAAATATAAAGTCCTCCATCCTCTTATCATGCAACATGTCAAAAGCAACATCAAATTTTACCTCCTTTCATGGTTTTCAATAAAAATATGCACTTCATTGTGACTTCCCTTTACTAGGCAATTCCATGCTATCTCTAATGAATCCTATTTTGCATCGTCGAGTTCAATACAAGCTTCCATGACAATTATCAAAATTTTCAATGGGGGTCATTTTTCAAACTTTGGAAACCATGCATGTAAGCACATAGATCAATAATGAATTCCAAAATAGTCATGTATAAGCAATTTAAGAAATAATCATAAAATATGCACATATATGTCAAATAGATCAAATATGCATGAAGTAAGCCCTTCCCTCACCCCATACTTAAACATTACTGTGTCCTCACTGTATAAAAAAATAAGGGTAAAGAAAAAAATTCACTAGACAGGTGTGCAGAACGCCAGAATTAATTGCTATGCTGCTGGGCCTAGCCTGATTTTAGCTTGCTTCTATCCCCATGGACCTGAAAAATGTAGAAGAAAAATACCCACAATAGAAAAACTAAAAGTTCAAAACCAAAAACAAACAAAAGCAACAATGTCCAAAAGTCCCAAAAATAAATGTCTATTTACAAGCTCTAGATTTTGTAGTCGCTAGGCCGACTTCTTTTTTAAGCTCAAGGTGGCATTTGCAGGGCCCTTGTAGCTTGGGCTTCAAATAGGACTCCATTCGTGTCCATCAGCTGTAGTCCTCCTGAATGGATCTTGTTCATTGCGAAGGGCCCCATCTTTTTCTTGTTGAATTTGTTGGGAAACCAATGATCCTTTGATTTGGAAACATAGAGCTTGTCTCCAACTTCATACTCCTTAGGCTCATCATTGGAAATCCTACATAAGCGCACATACCAAGGCAAACCTCTCCCATGTATAGATAAATCTTTAATTGAAATAGGAGAGGAAAGATCCATACCTTGGCGTACCTTTGTAGAATCGGATTCAGGGACCTCAGTATTTGGTCAGTTTCGAGTAATATTACTCGATATCGAGGAGTTGTGCTCTTCTGGTGGACAGCTGGTCGAAGATGGTGGAGTCGAGGAAAGAGGTTGTTGGTCAATGTCGACCAATTTGGTCAATGTCGAGGAATTCTTGGCTTCTAGTGGATTGCTTGTCGAGGGAGGAGAAGTCGAGGACGGGGGTGTTTGGTCGATGTCGACCAAATTCCTCGATTTCGAGGAGTCCTTGGCTTCCAGTGGAGTGCTCGACGAAGCTGTTGCTGGTGGAGGGCTCTGATGTTGGTCGATGTCGACCAAATTCGTCGATGTCGAGGAATTCTGGTCGGCTTCGACCCCATACTTGCATCCTGTCAAGGCATCCGAGAAATAATTAGTCGACGTCGACTTACCTTGGTCGATGTTGAGCAAATCATCTGTGTCGTCGTTCAGGATGGCCATGATCTTCTCCACCTGGGCTTCCATATCCCTCTTTTCTAGCTCTTCAGGAGTCATATTTCTTACCTCAAATAATGTAACTAGCTGATATAGACTTTACCTCTTCCATGGGACCTGTGTGTCTTCCAGTTTTATTAAAAGAATACTCAATTACCTCATCGCTGATGTTGAAAGTGAGTACTCCCTTTCTTATGCTTATGTTGGCATCCACCGTCGCCAATAAGGGCCTTCCTAGAATAATTGGACAAGCAGGGTCCTCGGCCATATCAATAACTAGAAAATCAGCAGGGACAAAGAACTTACCTACTTGCACTGACACATTGTCCACCATGCCTGTTGGGATGACCACCGTGTTGTTTGCCATATAAAGCTTAGCATCCACAGGCTCTAGGGCACCTATCTTAATCTTGGACCATATTGTTAAAGGCATTATACTTACACTAGCTCCAAGATCACATAAAGCATTAAATTTATATTGACCAAATCCAATGGTTATAGCAAACTTACCTGGATCTAGCCTCTTCTCAAGTATGTCCATATGGCTGCACTCCTCTGTGATCTCAGCCATTGACCGCTTCTTGCTTAGAATCTCCTTGAGGAACTTGACGTAGGATGGCATTTCATTGAGAGCTTCTGTGAAAGGTATTGTGACGTTGAGCCTTTGAAGCATCTTGATGAAACGCTGAAATTTCTTCTCTGCTGGATCCTTTGGAGATTTTGTTGGGAAAGGCAGCTTCTTTTTCTAGTTCGGGGCCAAAACAGATATCGGAGGTGTTGCAGCTTTCTCGACGTCGACTTGGTTCTCCTCGACATCGACAAGATTCTCCTCGATATCGACCAGTTTCCTCGATGTCGAGTTGCTGTGCTGTGCAGACGAATCGTGGCCAAGTTTTTCCTCGACATCGAGTTGACTTTCCTCGATATCGACCAAGTTCTGGTCGATATCGACTTGCTGTTCGTCGATATTGAGTTGCTATTCAGCTCTGTCCTGCTGCTTTCCGACTTCTGGCGCGCGTAGTTGGTGCCCGCTCCTGAGTTTTACAGCTGCGATGTGTCCGGTCTTCCCCTTGGGATTTGGTTTTGAAGATCCAGGGAGCGTACCTGACTGTCTGGGGACGCCTGCTGCCAGCTGGCCAATCTGTGTATCAATTGATTTCCTCCAGACATCGATTTCTCCAAGCCTAGCGTTGACACCATGTATCTGAGTGTAGACAGTATTGAAGGACTGCTTGGTGTCTGAATGGTTCCTCCGCATTTCCTCAAGGATGATCTGTAGATCATTCTTCTTCTGGTCCGTTTCCGGATGTCCTGGAGCTCTGTATGGCGGGGGGTTCCTAGGGGTATCTTGGTTCCATTGTGGTTATTGAAACATTTGGTCCCCCATATAGCGATTGGGACCCCCTGCGTAAGCTACCTCTTCGTGGTGTTCTGCCATCCTGACTTGCTCTGTGTGTGGGCACTCAGTAGTGGTGTGCCGCTGTGATCCGCATTCGATGCAGGGCTGGTTGACAGAAAGATACTTGACTTGCTTGAGGAGCTTGCGATTCTGATCTCTGTAGTACTGCTCCTTGACATCTGGGTCAATCTCCTTAGAAGACTCATAGAGGGGCATTGATGGGGCTGGCCTGGCATAGGCATTCTCCTCATAGTTTATTGGAGTCCCATACTTGTTGTCATAGTTGGTCAGCTTGTCGAGGGTAGCCCATGCCTTAGCTGGCGGCATTGTCAAATACTCATAATGTGTATACGTGTTGATCCTATCCTTAGTAGCCAGGTCAAGAGAATTGAAGAAGATCTCCTAAACGATGTAGAGTGGCTGTCCATGTGTAAGGCAGGATCGCAGTAGATCCTTATATCTCACTAGTACAAAAAACTCCTTTTATCACGGTTCGATTTAGCTTTTTATCACGGTTTTAGACCGTGATAAAATATTTTGCGATAATAGATCAATCGGTACAGGACCGTGATAAATTATACCTTTTATCACGGTTGATAACCGTGATAAAAGCCTTAGAAAACTGAGATAAAAAGATCGCCCGTACCCACATCAAGGATTTTATCACGGTTTTTACCCGTGATAAAAACCATTAATAACCGTGATAATACATTATTATCTCGGTTATTAAAGAACCGGGATAAAAACCATTTTTAAATTAAAAAAAATAAATCACTCCACTTTTCTGTATTTCATTCAAAAATGAAATTCAGTTTATCTTCAAATAATCAACATTTTTTTACCATACATAAAACAAATTCCATTGTTCAACACGAAAATAACATTTGCTTCTTTCATTCATCAACCAAACGATAGATATACATAGTGAAAATACAAATTCCATTGTACAGCATGACTAACAGTCATATTTCTTACACTAAAGTCTAAAAAGTATTTCTAGAGTTTCCAAGTCTCACATCATAAATATATGACTGGCAAACAAGTGCTCCATATCATGTGATTCGTCAAAACCTACAAAAGTAAACAGTTGCAAATTTTTTCCCTTTTGGTGTACCTAAATCCTGCATAATGAATGGCACCACAACTAAACTCTGTTTGTTGTTCTCATATAGGAAGTGTCATCTTTTCATCATTGCATCAGCATCCCTTGTAAAGTCGAACTCATACCAAATCTAGAATACCCCAATTCGAGATAACTGCATAGAATAAACATCTAACAAAATAAGCATACCTGTTTCTAAAGATTCATCCAAGTGAGGATCTCTTTTCTTAATTCGGGATGCTCGTCACACATAGCTTTTGTTGGCATTTTTAGTTGCAGATTGACCTTTGAAACAAGTGATCAAGAAGCAGTTAAGCAATGTGTAAAAAAAACACAAAAAGTAAGTTTAAGCAGAATCAAGTTGATAAGTTCCAATGATAACAACTAAATATCAATCAAATGAACACAACTAACCTCATTCATAAAGAAAATTACCCAACAACAATTTAGAGGAACTAGCAAAAGCTATATGTTGAAAATCGTCTACATCAGGATTGTGATGGAAAAAAAAAGGAAAAAAGATAAAGCAAGCAAAAGCTATACTAATCGAGGCAAATGGAAAAGCAGGCGAAAGGTTTACACATGTTTCAACAATCTTCCAAACGACGGAAATGAAAATGATATCAAAATGTCTTTTAAGACAAATAATTCTGGAAGAAACTGCATTCGTAGTAACTCCAACCACAATTGAATTTAAAATGCCTCTAAGATCTCTTAATATCTCAATAATGCCAAAGATTCATGTTTTAACTAGTTAGTGAATATAAAGAGGCTACTCAAACTATCCTGGGAAAAACTCCATCTACAATTGCATTGAGTATAAAGTTATGATTAATGAACCACAAAATGAGCTCACTATAATTCTAAGTCCAACTAATGTAACCAAATCAGATCACTAGAAGAGGTAGGCATTAAGGATTATGCCGATGAAAATAGAGAAAGGGGAATCTTACAAATTTTCTACAATTGTGCACTGACTTTCTCTGTTTTGTTGCATAGAACGAGAACAAAAACTTTCTTCTTCACAACATTGACCCTGGTCAAAACATCATACAAGTATCTTCAAAGATACAAGCACAACAAAGTAAGAGATCTTCATCATGTTGTCCACAAACAATACTAGAAATAGATACAACATAAGAAGTTACGTAAATCCAAGGTCTAACCATGATTCTCAAATTCTAATCATGATTCTCAAATTTTGACTCATGTTCCTACTTCCCAGCAAAAGCACATTTCAACTTCCTTCTAACAGCAAAGCAAAATCTAATAATTACCATTAGATACAAAAGGTCTAACCAGTAATACTAGAAATATATATAGATTCACTTTGGGTCCCTAAACCATTAGAAATCCTATCTCATATAAAAATAATTTATGTAGATAAAAAAAAGGCAGAATAAGGAAATTCTAGGTTATTGATGCATCATTTCAACACACAATAACCCAATAATAATTCAGTAGCCCTATTAAATCAAGAACCTAAAATTCAAACTCATCCTAAGGAATCTAAAAATGAACCCAGGGAAATTGGAAAACCAATTAAATTGGAAACCTACTCAAGAATTATTATTATTAGAATATTGTCCTAAAATCAATCGAAAGTGTGTATTTTCATTTGCGTAAATTGCCAAGAGCAAACTGGGGGAAAGAAAAATATGTTGAATTTTAGGGCTCAAATCAAGGAATTGTAATTAGAAAATCACTCTAGGAAGATCTGATTTCAAATCACCCAAATTTGAAAGGAGAAAATAAAATCCCAGAAACATGTTATTGTAGATAGAGAAATCAGTAACCTGAGAGGATCTGAGAGGTGCAATCGGACAACGCGACACGCTTGTAGAGATTCACCATTGCTTCCTTGATTTCGTTGAGCGCCAGTCGAAATGATACTTGAGCACCGACCGGATTGAACCCTATTGAGTACCGAGACCGGGACCAGCAACGATTGAGCACTTGACACCTTTGAATAAAAAAAGAATGTTCAATACCAAATTTACAGATCTAGACGACGATAGAGCGAAAAAACTCGATAATTGTTGGTCTTCAAGTGGTGTGCTTGGAAACTCTTCCACTGGTTGAGCGTCGACAATTGTGGATCTTGAAGTACCATCGGTGGTCAGATCTGGGCAATTGATTAAGGGAGATTGAAACTAGGGCAAACTCGATCTCCAATTTTGGATTGACTGAAATCGCCACAACGGTTACGGGGTCGGATAATAGCCATGTGCTTCATAGTGATGACAAGGAAAAATCAAAGGCAAAGACGTAAACCTAGTTTGAATAAATGTACGAAACCGCAAATAGGGCTTCCCTTTCTTATCACGGTCGGTACAATAAACAGTGATATAAAGTTTGATTTAACCTTTTAAGACGAAACTACATGGAACCGTGATAAATAAAGGGTGATAAAATGAGTTTTTTGTTCTAGTGATCGTTCCCATGCTTTTGCTAACGGCTCCCCAGGCTTCTGTTTGAAAGCTGTAATCTTCTGGCGAAGGAGCACTGTCTTGGCAAGAGAAAAGAATTTGTTGAGAAATTCCTGCCTCACTTCAGCCCATGTTGTGAGGGATCGTGGACGGAGACCTTCAAGGCACTTCAATGCTGGACCAGCCAGAGACCAACGGAAATCCTTCATCATGACATATTCCAAAGTGGTACCTTCAGCAAGAGTACGACACATATCAGTAAAGTTGGTAATATGTTGAAGAGGACATTCATTAAATCTACCAAAGAAAGCATTATTTTTAATCTCAATCAGGAAAGGAGTGCGAATTTCAAAGTTATTTTGAGGGATTAGAATGGCCGATTCAGGCACGACGAGAGTCGGGTGCATGTAATCCTCTGCAGTGGTAGGGTATTGGGCAAGCTCAGCTTCCACCTGCCTCCTTCGCTCCGTTTCCTGCGTAGTGCGTCCTCTCTCAGCGGTGAGAGCAGTATCCTTGGCGGCTAGTTCCCTCTGAAGCCTCTCAATCATCTCAGCTGGTGTTTCGGCAGTCGCCGTAATCCTTTTTAGTTTAGAATGGATGTGTATAAGGCGTTCTGGATCATCTAAGGCGTCAAACTCAAGCTGTTGACCAGAACGGCGCATACACCTGCACAATCAAAACTTAAAGAAAAAGTGAGATTTAACTACCTAAGGCGCGAATGATTGCTTCCCCGGCAACGCCGCCAATTTGTTGTAAGAGGAAAATCGAAGTCAAAATATAATGAAATAGATCAAACCAGATTCGTGCCCACCCAAATAATTACAAGACCTCCTCCTGATGTAGCAGCGGGAAGTCAGGATCGATCCTCGAGGAAGCACGTCAGCGGATCTAAGGTAGCAGCAAATCTCACAGACAGAAAATTAAATAGACAGACAGAAATAACAAAGAAAAGCGGAAAAGAAAACGAAAGCACAGAAAGTAGTCAATATCGACTACTGTTCCTCGATATCGAGTAAAAATATCGACTAACAGTACCCGAAATCGACAAACAGAAACAGAAATCAAAGCAGACAACTCGACTTTGACAAATCAACTCGACATCGACAAGATTTCCTCGATGTCGACTAAATTCCTCGAGATCGACAAACTCAAAAACTTAAAATTTCAACTTTTTGCACGCAGAACACAATTTTCAATGAAATAAATCAATAAACTAAAGACTTCCAAGATCAGGATTTCAATGCCACAATGATAACCATGCAAAGCAACACATAAAGGCATAAAAGATCATGCTTTTCATCAAATAACTTTCGTTATTAACAAATAGGAATATAGAGGCTTTCGCATAAATCCTAATTGTTACTAACCCTTTTCACATAATTAATCCAAGTTGTATTAAGATCACTTTCGCTTCAATAACACAAACAAGGATCACCTTCAACTTTCGCAAAAGAATCATGCTCGCAGGGATAGAAGACGAATTGCATAAAAAGATCAAACCTTTACCGCATCATCTCACATGGCTACCGTCGGGCTCACCCCGACCCTAGAAGTGGGTGGACTACTCGCTCTTCATCATAAATAAAGACATCAATAATTTCAGGAAAATAAATTGCATTAAAAATAAACCAAAGAGAGCTTACAACCAATCGAAGACAAATCAGCTTTCGCCTTTCCGACTCCTCTCGCCACAAGCTCTCTCTCTACTCTCTCTATGTAACTATTTGTAACTGAAATTGAATGAATGGAAATCAGACCCTAAGGCTTTATTTATAGCCTTCCTTCCCTCTCTAATTGGGAAAGAAAACTATATCTATATCTAATTCTATCTATCTTTTATCTAAAGATTAAAACATGAAAATAAATAAATAAAATCAACTAGGATTATATCTAATGTGGATAAAATATCTTCTCCTCTTGATAGCTCTTGATAGAATTTCATCTCGAAAATATCACCATTGGACTCGGGATAGAATCTTAACAAGAAGTCGGTTAAACTCGGAATTCGCCGCCTTGGTCAACTCGATATTGAGTAGGATTGCTCGATATCGACTAGCATTTTCTCGTATTCTGCTCAGCAACTTGATTCCTGCCTCTAGGTGTCACTCGATATCGAGTAATTTCCTCGATATCGACCAAGGTTTCGTCGTCTTCGGCTTTCTTCGTCGATCTCGGCTCCTGGACGGCACATCGACTTGATCTTTCCTCGATATCGAGTATAGCAACTCGATATCGACTTGCATGTTCAGCTCCCAGCTTCCTCGTGTCGATGTTTGGTCTCCAGCTCGATATGTGGTACTCGATATCGACTTGAGAACTCCAGCCTTCTCGATTCTGGGCAGCTTTGGGTGAAATCGACTTCTGGTACTCGATATCGACTCAATGAGGTCGATATCGACTTGATGTTGTCGAGTCGATTTTTCCTTGCTTCCAGCTTGATTTGTCCTGGTTCTGCTGCTCCTTGATCTCAGACATCTGCAGTTGACTTCGAGCTTTTCTCCTTTTCTCAAAACTGCTGTAAATTGCTTCAATGTCTGCGAAATTAAACAGAAACTGGTGTAGATTCCATAATTTGGCAAATAAGCATAAACTACATAGATTCTGTATTATTCTAACCCAAATGCATGAAATCTATGCAGAAATTGATATAAAAGTAACTATAAAACATGGCGAATTCGGCTCACATCAGTTGTCTTGTAATTCGCTTGCTAAGGCCCCTTCAGTTATGTACTCTAGGAGAGGTATTCGCCAGTCTCCGAGGTTGGATATTCTGAAGACTCCCTGGTGGATTCCTCGGGCATGCTTCTGCTTGATTACCACACGATCGCTCAACCCCAGGGGTAGGGTGGCCCCTATTCTAGCTAAGGTATCGGCGCGTTCATTTTGATCGCGAGGGATGGATGAAATGGAACATTTTCCGAAGGCGGCAGTGAGTGTTTGTACGCAGGCCAAATATTCATGCAGCATTCCTGTCTTTGCTTCATATTCTCCTTTAACTTGTAGAACGACCACCTCTGAATCCGTGAAAATTCAGACTTGTCTAGCTCCGTTGATCAGTGCTTTCTCAATACCCGCGATTAAAGCCTCATACTCTGTTTCATTGTTGGTAGCTTCGAATAATAGCTGGAAGGATAGATCGGTTATCTCCCAATTTGGGCTCGTGATGGTAACTCCGGCTCCACATCCTCCTGCTGATACCAATCCGTCGACATTAATGACCCAATCCTCTCCGTCGCGATCCTGAGAGTCCGTAAAGACATCTTCTACCACAAAATCGGCCAAGGCCTGGGCCAGACGGGATTTTCTGGGTCTGAAATGGACGTCAAATTCGGTGAAAGGGATGGTGAGTGCAGGATCTGATGGAGGGGTAAGTCGGAGAGTACTTAGCTTCAATGGTGTGAGCCTGAAAATAAGGCCTCAATCTCCGTGCTGCAAAAACCACAGATAGAGCCATTTTCTCTACTAAGGTGTATCTGGATTCAGCTGACTGTAACACCCTGCTGGCGAAATAGATAGGAAACTTAGATTCCCTAGTAAGCACCGTACTGTTATGAATCCGACGGCGAGGTATAGTTGTAAAGTTTCATGCTCGCGGGGATAATGAAGAGTGGGCAAGACCCAGAGAAGCCGGCAACTAAGAGAAGGAACGATATGAACACCCAGAGAAGCCGGCAAGAAACACCTTAGTAAAAACGCATCTGAAAGCCCTTTCAGGATTTTGGTCAAGCCCTTTCGGGGATTAATTTAACCTTTTCGGGTGGGTTTCTAATATATATATCATTTTTTTAATAATTAGTTAGCAAAGCTTGGCGTGCAAGGACCCGGTTTAGGCTTGCATGCCAAGGACCAACCAAATCAGTCCCGAAAGGGCCAAACGTACACGCCACGAAAGGGAGAACTGTAGCACTCCAAGGGAGGCCGGAGCCGGCCGACCAACAATGATAGGCAAGGGGGCAAAACCATCGCACCGACCTCCTGAAACGGTAGCTCCCATGAGGACAAGAGGTGGGCGGCACCGGAATGAAGCAGCGCGACGAGGGGGAAAGGGGTGGTCGAAGGGTGGCACGACCAGCGAAACACCACAAAGAACACCTTTAATGTGAAGAGAAGGTAGCCGGTCAAGTAGAAAAGACAGGAACCCATAAGGATCGAAAGCCTCAAATTAATTTAACCAATTGAGAGATACAAAACACCCAACACCCGAGCAGGGGCGAGGGAGATGAACAGGCTTGAGGGCTGGCGGACAACGACAATGCCACCGAGCACCGGGACTCACCTACTCGCGGGCACAAACCATCCACAATGTTAAGGAGGCAAGGAATTAGTTGACAAATTGGGATGAGAAGAGTAGATAAACACTCATGAACATGCTTGTTGTTTAGACATCCCTTGAAAGGGATTTTTACTCAAAGAGGTTTAAGGGTTTCTAGTTTAACCCCAGAGATTTCAACACATATCCCCTAAATATTAGTTTTTAGGACAGAGAACTTATGAATTAAAATAGTCAGTCAATACTAATTTCATAAATCAACTTTTTTTTTAAAGAAGGTTGTGATTATCAATTATGTTTTAATTGGTATAAATTTTGGTTAAAATATAACTTATATTTTAATGTTTGATAAATAAAAGAAATTTATTTACTATATTTTTTGGAATTTATATAAGTATTTTATTTTTCTAATAATGGTATTTGGATAGATATTGGATGGATAGAGTTTAAAATGACATTGCTCCAGATCGAAACCATATATTTGAGCGATGTGGATCCTCTGGTTAAATTTGATGGTCGTTTTGGTGGTCCATAAAATTGAAAAAAAAATTAAATAAAAATATGTTTAGAGTATATTGATATGTTTATGAAATTTGATTAAGAAAATTCATGTTTTAAAAATATAGATAATTAAAAGTTATAATTATACAAAAACTAGTGAAATCTAAAATTCATATTATTTTTTAATTAAAAGTTGATATATTTTTCTTAAATATTACAAACGAGAATGAAAATTATTGATTTCTACATCAAAATAATGTGGGTCGCTTTTATAAATTAAGTTTAGTGAAAGCGATTATGTAGAAGGTGAGAAAATGACTGAGATTAATTTTAACTTGAAATAATGAGTTAATACTATTAAAACCCAAAAATAAACCAATTTCTCAAAAATTTAACTAGAATTGAACATGCATGAAGTATAACTGACTTGTTTTACTTTCTAAATTTTTTTAGGTCGTCCAATATTTTAAATCATTATTCCCAAACTGTTTCAATACGAATTTTGGGACTTCTTAGGGATTGCCTTAAAAAAAATATAGGGAAAAAGTCATTGACCAGACTTTATATGTTGATTAAAGTGTTGTGTGATTGATAGTAAACTGATTAATGATGTTAGATTTGCCCTTAATTTATTTAATTTGAATATATGATGTAGAAACCAAACATGTACTCCATCCGTCTCAAAATTTAGGTCGTTTGACTTTTTGACACGCTTTTTAATGTGTTAAAAACTCTATAAAATATTTTTTTTTCAAAATTTTTAAAATAATTTCAAATTTATTAGTAATAATTTTCAAATTATTTAAAAAAATTTGAAAAAAAATCAATATTTTATAGAGTTTTTAACACATTAAAAAGCGTACCAAAAAATTAAACAACCTAAATTTTGAGACGGAGGGAGTATTATTTATACATATTTAATTTGGTGTATTTTTTTCAGGCTTCATAACCATTTTTAAAGGGCTACCATAGCTCAAATAAAATTTTAGAGGCCCACTTAATAAATATAGACCGGCGATCTTCAATCTCTCTCTCTTAGCTTGATTATGTAGATGTAAACATGTCAAAACGTCATCCGACCCGAGGACTCGATCCAACCCGATCCTTAAAACGTGGATTTTGGCGTAAAAATTTCAGCCCAAAATCCGAAGCAACTCGAACCCATTCAACCCGTAAATTTCTCGGTCGGATTAGGTTGACCCATGGGTCACCCGTTGAGTCAAGGTTTAAAATAATAAAAACATAAATAAATTATAATTTAACCTTATATTGAAATTTATTACTAACAATAATTAAGATTGAATATTATCTTTTTTATCATCAAATTTACTTTATAATTTAACATTGAAAATTGTTATGTATATAAAAATACATATTACTATTGTAGCAACATTAATTACATCTGTTCAATAATATAACTATTATTATGGTAATATAACAATTTTAGGTTAGGAACTATGTAAATAGTTATTAAAAATACTCCATCTGTTTACTTTTAAATGTCGTTTACTATCCATGTATGATTTTAAGGATGATAAACAATTATATAAAATATCAATTTATGTATTATATATAATTTCATAGTTCAAAAACTAAAAATAATGAAATTAATACAAATAAAAATTGATATTTTACATAATTTATCATCTTTAAATAACGTGTATGAATAGTAAATGACAATTAAAAAATTCTGGATGAGTAACGCTTTTGACCCATTTGGTCGACCCAAACCCGTTAAATATTGATCTGGGTCGAGCATTTTATGTCCCGGTCCGTAATAGACCCGAACCCGAGATGATCCGACCCAAACCCGACCCACCCGGCCTATTTGACAGGTCTATTTAGATGGGTTCCTATCGAAATCCAACAAGGATAATAAAAAGGAAAATGAACATTTAATAGAAATGGAAAGATTTGATTCATTTGATTCATTTCCGACCCAAAAAAGAGTTAGGGCTTGTTTGGTATCCATTCCCGGGAATCAAAACTGAGAAACGTAATGGATGATTCTCGATTTAAGTGCTTGGGTGTTCCATTGTTCATGGTGTCTAGGCCTTGCCCAACTTGTTCTCGGGTCTTTCATGGGAATACCGATGTATTATTATTATTATTATTATTATTATTATTATTATTATTATTATTATTATTATTATTATTATTATTATTATTATTATACCAAACTGGGCCTTAATGTATTTAAAACTTGTTCTCACCCTAAAATATATATGTTGGTGTCATTTGTTTACAATCCATGTGGTAAAAAAATCGAAAGTATTTCTCTTATTCAACTACCATATTATTATGCATTAATAAGGATAGCAATTAGTTTTACTATAAAATAATAACTATTTTTTTTATTTATCTAAATTATTGACTTATTAAACTTCATTTATTTAACTATGCTAGGCCTTATTATAGACATTATTGGTATGTTTAAAATTTTTACAAAGATGAGTTAGGTATTAGGTATGTGTTGGGTCGGATTTGTCTATATTCGTGTCTATTCGGACATCAGATCAAATCAGGTAACACTAATTTCATATTATAAAAATATTAAATTAAATACTAATAGTAAGTTTGTTTGTTTTCATTTTCATATACTCTAAATTATACAATACCCTAAATTATACAAGACCCTTAATGTAATATTTTCTTAACGCCGATCAATATTTTTCATTCAATCATAACTTGAATTTCGTGATAATTAGCTATTGATTCTAAGTATCACAATGGATATTTTTTATAAGGAAATATATCGACTAACAATTACGGATGAGTCATTTACCATTTGAGAGCATCCTGATGGATGAGGTCGAAGAGACCTGGATGATTCGGGTCAATGGTTTCGTTAGCATAGTGGCTAATTTGTGCGACCTTATCTACACCAAATTGCATTCACGGAACACATGACAAATGAAAATTGTCTGTAACGGTCTAAAGAGGAATAGGGAGTCAAAGATAATAAATTAATGTCTCAAGGTCATTTCCATTTTCAAAATTGATTCATTTCCACACTTTTCATGTCCTATAAGGATGCTATTAGCTTTTCGACCAAAAAAAATAAGGATGTTATTAGCTGAGTCATCTCTAATAATAGAACTGTTAGTGCTTTCACATGAATCATGGATAGATCCATCGAAGTTAAGTTTACGAACCCATTTCTATGTTTTCGCCATTTTTTCTTTCGATCTCTTCTTCTTCTTCTTTTATGTCAAATACAGATCTGTTTGGATATTTGTCCTCATCTTCCTTAAATCTTTTCGTCTTATCCCAATTCTGAGATGTTGTCTGTATGAATTGTTTTATATAATTTTGAGGTCGTGGCAATTTTGTTGGGTAAAAATGAATTTATTTCGAAATTGCCTAATGCTCAACCAAACCACTATTAAAGTCTCATTTTCTTCTTTTTGTAATCTACTATTAAGTTCTTCCACCAGATCTTCTATGTTTGTACTTTGAGCGTCTAAATTCCTCAAACTATGATTAATATTGGTTCTAATTTCTAAACATATTCATAATTTAAAGCATGTGCGACTGTGCGGACATTCAAAAAAGCGATGTTTTGTTTCTTCTTATGGACAATTGCAAAAAATACATTCAAGGGGAACCAAAACTTCTTTTTGTGCTAGTCTTGCCTTTATTGAAAGTCCTTTTTGTCCTAGTTTTCATAAGAAGTTTTTAATTTTTAGGCATGTATCGATTCTCCAAATCTATTCAGATTTATCTACTGAGTGGGTTTTTATTTTGGTTATCAATTTCATGACATTAGGTGTGGTAAATCCATCTTTATTTGGCCACCAATATAATCTGTCATGGATCTCATTGTTTGGTATGTGTATATGACTTTTTCTCTACGGAGTACTTGGCGTATATAATCATTATCCCATTTCTTCTTGTGGTTTATGTAGCCACTAACTTTCTGGTGGATTTGTGTGTTATTTGGAGGTGATAATTTTTCAATAACCGGGGTGGTTGAGGCCTATCCATCGGTTCAGAATTTAATGGATTATCCATTTCCTACATTCCAAATGCATCCTTTTTTGGAAAGCTTCTCTTAGATCCATAAGCTTGACCCATTGCCATGAGACATTTAGTGGTTGCTTTGTTTTCCTACGATTTTCCAAAGAAGTTTTATTTGAAGGACTTCATTCATGTCTTTTAGGGCCCGTTTGGGAAGGGTATATAGATATAGGATATAGGGTATGGGTATGAGATATAGATATGAAAATATGAGTATTGGGTATGGGTATGAGATTGATATCTTATATCTTATATCATATCCCTTGTTTGGAAAGGGTATATAGATATCAGATTTAAAAAAAAATTGTACTAAAAATTAACAAAGAAACATACAAAAGCAAGAAGCACCCTAAATCAGGCCACCACAAAAAATCAAACAATCAGGCCAAGAACAAATTCGAAATCAGACCGTTTGAGCTCTTAAGAATGAAAAGAAACAAAAAATAAAGCCACACAATACCCACAATAAAAGCAACACACTAGTTGAAGAACAGGTTTGAAAAGCAACAGATTTCAAAGGCTAAAGAATAAAAAGCAACAGATTTGAATGGCTGAAGAACAGATTCGAAATAGCTAAGGAAAGGTTGCAGAATCGCAGAAAAAAATTTCGACAAAAACCTAATTGCAAACTGAGGAAAGAGAGAAATCGAGATTGAGAAGAAGAAGAAGAAGAAGGAGCTCCTTCAATGGAGGAGGGAAGGTCTTTCGTTCATTCAGTCGTTCAGAGAGGAGGCACTGATATCTCCCATATACTCCAAATTCTTCAGATATCCAAAAGTAAAAAAACCCTACAATTAGTATATGGGGATATATGATTGATATATATATATATATATATATATATATACTAATTTGTGTAAATATACCAAACAAGGGATATAGATATTGAGCTTTCTATACTCATAGCCTATATCTATATACCCCTACCAAACAAGCCCTTAACTTTCTTAATCCTAACCCTCGTTTATTTCTTGGTTTACAAATTTTGTTCCACTAATTAACGGTTTACATGTTATATCTTTATTTTAGAAGAAAGTTCTATTGACTTGATCCAGTACGTTCCTGGTGAATGCTTGTCGGAAGCATAAAGCTTTGCATCAGATAGCTTGGTTTTGTAGAGAAAATTGCTCCTATGAGGACCTATCTTCCTTCTCATGAAAAGGAGTTTATCCTCCACTTATTAATTGTTCTTTCGGTTCACAAATTATTTCTTCAAATATTTCTTTGTTTACGCTTCCATTGACAATGGGTAACACAAATATTTCTCTAGGGAAGTTGAGGGAGTGAAATTAGGAGTATTTTGTATTTCTCAATGTTCTAAAAGGCTCTAGGCGGTGGGTGGCCGCTTAGCGCCTAGGCGGCAAGGCGGGTGCCTAGGCGGACTTAGAACAAGCTTGATTCTTTCCTTATATTTTAACGCATACAACATGTCAATAACTCATATAATGTAATAATAATTCATAATATCACTTATAAACCCAAATTTGGGGTGCTTAACTAACACTAAAGTAAATAAACGCAAAAAGTACGCATCTGACTTGTGACTTTAAACCTCCTAAAAACTAAAACAATAGGTTCGACTCAATAGCAAATACATCCCGACTTGGGTGATAAAAAAAAACCTAAGTCGACTAATCACATGCCTAGAAGCTAAAATTGAATAATCGTTGGGCTAGACGGTCCTAGGCGGCGCCTAGACGGGACTAGGGTGGCGCCTAGGTGGGATTAGGCGGTGTATAAGCGGATTTTCATCTGGAAGGCCGCCTAGGCTTAAAAATTCCTAGGTGCCCTCCCGCCAAGCGCCCAGGCGGTGTCTAGACGCGATTTTTAAACCACTGGTAAAGAAATCAAAATGATATAAGAAAAAAATAAAATTAAAAGGGCATATATATTTAGGTCAAAGGTAAAGAAATGGTGAGGATTGGTCAAACCAGGTGTGGTGTGGGTAGCAAATTTAGCAATAAGATTACGGAGCAAGAAATGGAACTGCGATGGTACACCACTCGATCCTCTTCCATTTTCTTCTCCAATATGCAAGCTTGCCTACTTTTCTTGCAAATCACATTTTTTAGGTTATTAATACTATCTTTTTGACACTTTAGGTAAAATTCACTATACCTCTCACAATCCGATCACATGTGGTCTAGATTTGATCTAAGATTAATTGAGTTTTAAGGTTTTTCTATCCTATATCTTAAGGGTATAGAATAAGACTCTAAATTGAGAAATATTTCATACAAAAAAGACAGCAACCCTAAAAATCTAATTAAAAAAATGCTAAACTAATTAAAATTTTAAAAAAAAAATTCTAAATTTAGAATTGTATCCTACCCCAATGACATAGGATAGAAAAATTGATCTTCATTTATTATCCAAAACTTATAACTTGAACACACTTCATTTGTTTTTAACAAAAAGAAAATTATACTTATAACATAATCTTTCGAAAAAAATCCCAAAAGAAAATAGGTGAACCACATATTCTAATTTAAAGACAGCTAAATTGAGTACACTTAGAAATAATTTTGAATTCCCTTCCTATCGAGGACACATGATTAAAAAAAATCAGTTGAAATATTTATCAAATGGTATGGAATCAAATTATACAAATATAATCAGGAAAAAATAGTACTATAAACAGAAACTAATAAAGTTGGAAATGAATCCATGAATTATGTTTTGACATTGAAAAAAGGAAGATAGCATTGAAACGGAAACACGTATCTTGGGGTCCTCCGATTCCGATCACTCAACTCGCTCCTATACCGCCGATCTCGCACGTGCTACCACGTGCCCCCTCTCCATATATATACTCCTCCCACCCTTCTTTCTTCTCCATCCTCCAAATCCCCAATCTCTCTCCCTCTCTCTCTCCACTTTCCATTTTCCCTGCTTCCAATGGCGACCGCTTCGACACCGTTGCTCAAGGACGAGCTCGACATCGTCATACCGACTATTCGAAACCTCGATTTCCTGGAGATGTGGAGGCCCTTCTTCCAGCCCTACCACTTGATCATCGTTCAGGATGGGGACCCCACCAAGACCATCCATGTTCCCGAAGGCTTTGATTACGAGCTCTACAATCGGAATGACATCAACCGCATTTTGGGTCCTAGGGCTTCCTGCATCTCTTTCAAGGACTCCGCTTGCCGTTGCTTTGGCTACATGGTCTCCAAGAAGAAGTACATCTACACCATTGACGACGATTGCTTTGTGAGTTTTCTCTATTTTTTGTTGTCAAAGTTTGGATCTTTATGTGAATTTTGGTTGCAACTGGCCATAGCTACTGTTAATTTATAATGAGCATCGCCCCCCTATGAAATTTGATTAATGAATGTGTTTCAATTAATTCTGCAATGTTTTCCAAGTGATTGAGAGTTTCCTGGATCTAGATGCTATTGCTCAAGCGTGGAAATTAAGTGATTGATAGAAACTAGAGATCTGTTCTGTTCTCGTAGGGGTGACCTGGTTCCTCGTGCTGTTTGGTGTTATGATCTTAAACTCTTTCTAAATCATGATTCATGAATTGAGACTAGTTTTGGGAGTAACCTGTCGGTAATTTTTTTGAAAAAATTCTTAATCTGGTTGTAATGAAGCTGTAGGGTCATTGGAATCTCGTAGTTGAGCCTGTCAAAACTCAGATCTGGGATGTTGTATTACTGTGTTCCTTTTTGAATTTAGATTAGTGATACTATTGTGTTCATGAACTAGCCGACAAATTTTAAAATGGCATATTCTAATAGTTAACCCCTTTTGTACTGAATTGCCAACAGGTAATTTTGAATTGGATCTAGATCTTATCAATATGAACTTTTTTTTAGAGGACTAAAGATCTTCATATGTTCAACCTTTTAGGCTTTTTGCCTTTTGCTTTCAACTCTTGGGTTGTCTATCCATGGTGGGTCAGGGTCAATGTCCATGTTGTTAATCATTGTTAATAGAAGGGAAAAAAAAAAGGGATTGAATGTATGCCTGTTAGCACGCCATGTATCTGCTTGTATATGTCAGTTTATGAGTCCATTTCCATTCCTCGATGATATTTGTATGATGATTGATGGAAATGATGAAGAGTCGAGCTATCTTTTTGAGACGAAAAAAAAAACTTCCTGTCTTAGGGTGTTTTGATAATCGTGCTTTTGTCGTGATTACGAGTAGGTTGCCAAGGACCCATCTGGCAACGACATCAATGCCCTTGAGCAGCACATCAAGAACCTTCTTTCTCCATCAACTCCCTACTTCTTCAACACCCTATACGACCCATACCGTGATGGTGCTGACTTTGTCCGTGGATACCCTTTTAGTCTCCGTGAGGGTGTCTCAATTGCTGTCTCTCACGGCCTGTGGCTCAACATCCCTGACTATGATGCTCCCACCCAGCTTGTGAAGCCTCTTGAGAGGAACACCAGGTAGATTTGGTGAATCAGAGAAGGCCAAGGTTTCGGCAAAGTTTTCTGGAAATTAACCATTGTGTGCTCTTTTTATAGGTATGTGGATGCGGTCCAGACTATCCCCAAGGGCACATTGTTCCCCATGTGTGGTATGAACTTGGCATTCGACCGTGAGCTTATTGGTCCTGCTATGTACTTTGGTCTTATGGGTGATGGTCAGCCCATTGGCCGTTATGACGACATGTGGGCTGGATGGTGTATCAAGGTACCTTTTCTTTTTTTTAAGATCCTCTTTGGTAAGTTTCTTGGGCTATTGATTGGTATTGATCTTTGCGGAACAAATGTTTTAGGTTATCTGTGACCACCTGGGGTTGGGTGTCAAGACTGGTCTCCCCTACATCTACCACAGCAAAGCAAGCAACCCGTTCGTGAACTTGAAGAAAGAGTACAAGGGTATCTTCTGGCAAGAGGAGATCATCCCATTCTTCCAGTCCGCAGTCCTCCCCAAGGAGTGCACTACCGTGCAACAATGCTACATTGAGCTTGCAAAGCAAGTCAAAGACAAGCTTTCTAAGGTAGACCAATACTTTGACAAGCTAGCTGAAGCCATGGTCACATGGATTGAAGCTTGGGATGAGCTCAACTCATCTGGTGCCCCACCCCTCCCTAATGGCAAGTCCAAATAGAGAGCCGGGGACCAAATGTGATGAGAACCCATTGAAGGCACGATCAGTTGTCCTCTTCCCCAATTTAGACACCAGTCCACAGTGGCAAATGCAGAAGTAGAAACCTTTCCAGCCGAGATGGCGAGATCAATTTAAATTCTGAATATTTTCCTATTCAAAATGAACTACTACCCATTAGGGAAGTAACATAAATGTACTTTTTTTTGTATTTATGCTGAGTTTGTGTCTTGTTGAGGCCAGTGTCCGGGCAATTGTTGTCAGATTGATGTATTCCATTTTGAATGTTTCATTTGTATTTGCATCAGATCAATAAATCCATCACATTTTTTTCGTTTCACTTGCTGGGCGAATGGATCATCAAAATACTAAACTCTGATCAGTTTATCCACATGGATCCTGAAACTGCTTCCTAATTTCATCTTCCTCTGCCACCACCTGCTTAACTAATCAATTGAAAAATAAACCTATCAATAAAGTTGGATGGAATTGGTTTTGGTTCGGTAGAAATCAATCAAGTTGATTGGAATTGGTTAGGCTGGGTAGATTTGGATTCAGGTAGGGTAAGTCATTTTCGAATAGGGTAAATGGTAATTGAGTTTTCACTTTTCCGATGAGGTGAGTTCATTTTGTAGCCCTGTTCACTGAAACAAACCTTCCTCTCTTGATATAAAACCAACCAAAAGTGGCCTAAAACAGAGAGAAAAGTAGAGGTGATGCAAATAAATTAGATCCCCCTGTGAAGGAAACCTAATCCCCAAACTATAGTAATTGAAAGTTGCAAAAACAGTGGAATGAATCAAATGAGTAAATCACTTACCGGTTGAAGGCTGTATTGTTTTTGTCCACCCTTTATGGTGATCTTGGATGTACTTTCAGACATGCATTTGGATGTTGCAACCTATATAAAGATTTTAAGTTTACGCAAGAAGGGCCACCCACTCACTTCACCCCCAAAACTATATCAAGTTAAAGTGAAATTCCCTTTAACTTGAATTCACTTAGTGAATTCACTTACTTTCAGACATGCATTTGAATGAATACACTTAGTGAATTCATTCACAAATAACACTGGAACTCTGTAGCACTTAGGCCGATTTTCGTGGCTCTGAAATCTGAATTCAGAAAGCCATTCAATACTTGAGTTAGAAATAACCTTGATAAATCAATATCAATGGAATGATTGAACAGATACTTTAAGCGCCTAACGGCTCCATGACAATGCATACTAGCCATGTCTGTTTGTGTATAGTTACAAAAATGTACTTAGGAGAGGCAGTGCCGGCCCTGGGCATGTGCGAGAGGGGCGATCGCCCAGGGCCTCCGATTTATATAGGGCCCCATTTTAAATTTAGTATATATACGGAGTATACATTTTAAATATAATATATATAAAAACAAGTTCGGAAAGGTGAGTACAAATGGAAATGGCGTACTGGTTTTGTGAAGTGGGGGCGTGTCCTCTTTTTCGGTCTATCCCAAGTTCGATCCCCAATATAATCCTGATTTCTCTTATATATTTTTCCTCCTTTCCAATACAGTGCTATTTAATACGTACTCCGTAGTAGTATTGCGTTTCCCCAATATTTACGCATTTACTACTTTTCATTAATAGTCAATACATAATCACATTATTTTCTTTTTCATAATTTAAAGATTTAAAGATTATTACAATCATGATACTATTTCCCATTTTACAATTACATTAACTATAATAGCATACTATGTTAATTGTACTCCATCTATTTCATAATGAGTGTTGTTAGATACACCGCAAATCTCTCGTGCACGTTGGAATTAACTTATAGGCATTTCCAATTAATTAGCACGCTAAAAAAATTAATTAATCCACTTCAATCCTGGATTTGGGGTGTATTTAGTTTCTCCATTTTAGAATAAAAGACATCTTACTTTTTGCCACGTATGTTAAAACCTCCATAAAATATTACTATTTTTTTTAAATGAATTTATTTTGTATAATTTCATACTTAATACTAATAAGTATTAAATTATTAAAAAAAATTGATTAAAAAATATTATAAACAGTAGAATTTTTACCTCCTTAATTAAAATACATGCACAAAATGACAAACGGCATTTATTTTGAAATGGAGGGAGTATATATTAATGTAAATATTATAAATAAAAGGTCACAATTTTTAACAGAGGGAAATTAAGTTAGATGCAAGAGTACATATATAAGCTACTGATGACTAATCTATTTTCTCATTCTGTATTATCTTCTCAGTTTGTTGTACATGATTCTTCTTCTTCCTTTCACCTAGCTCTACATCATCTTATATAAGATGATTTGATTCTTATCACGTTATTAGTCAATATTTAGACCAATGTTTGTATTTCTACTTTAAAGATTATTCAAAAAAATATACTATGGTGATTGAATATAAGAAATGGTTAAATTAACAAATTAGTGTATAAAATTTATATTAATACAAAAAATATACTAAAATGATTATATGTAATAAAAAGAACCTAAAAATTTAATATAGGAGATTAAATTTAAAACTACATATATAACTTATTATTAATGAATTTCTGTACTGGACCTCCGAAATTGATTGGACGGCCCTGAGGAGAGGGATCAAGTATTCACTTTGAACAATGGCCAATAAATTCATACGTCCTTTGAGTAGCCAATCTTGGCATTACCACCACAACGCGCTCCACATCTGTTTGTAATCGGTAAATATATTGCCCATAACCAAGTTACAAAATATACCCGCCCCAAACTGAGGGTGCATGTGTAAAAAAGTATGCAGCCAAACATAGACGATTCCAAAGTGGTCTCATAAACAAAAGAACCAAAACTCACAAAAAGTCTTGCACTTCACTAGCAGCCCAACTTCTATCCTATATGTCAACTCCTTGCCTCAACTGTAGACTTGTTCATCAGATCATTCAGGTCGGGCTCGGATCGAGTCGTTTCGGATATCGGGTAAACGCGTATCGGGTAGATCCGGGTTAACTCAAGGCCGGGTTTTGGTTCGGTTTCGGGTTAATTCGGGTCATTTTCGGTTTTGTCAATTTTTTCATTTTTTTTTAAAAATTTGGTATTTGATGACTTTATGATAACTTCAAAATGTAAATTTAAAGATGTGATTGATAAGTTATTTTTTTGGGCTCGAGCACTTGTAATTATATACTATATCCGATCTAAAATATTTGATTTTTACTAGAGTGAATTGTAGTAAATAACCCAAAACCCGACCATCTTTGCATGCCTAACCCACTATCCAAAACAATTGCAAAGGTTAACCTCCCCTAAAAAAATTGCAAATTTGCCGATCAAAAAAGGGGAAGTTAACCGGGACAGAGAAGAGAGGAAGTAAAGGTGGAGAGAGAGAGAGAGAGGAAGCGGTCCGGGGAAGTTATTGTGGAGAGAGAGAGAGGAAGCGGGAGAAGTTAATGTGGAGAGAGAGAGGAAGAGTGAGAGAGGAAGATAAAATTGGACAGTTTAATTTAAAAATTGTAAACTCACTGCCTCTCACGGGCTTACAAAAGAGGAAGAGAGAGAGGGTAACAATCACTCATGCAAACCTGGGGAAAATAAGAAGAGAGGGAAGAAGAAGAGGAAGAAGACAACAGAGCAAGAGAGGAGAAGAAGAAGCCGACTGGACATTGAAGAGGCCGATTTTGAAGTAAGTAAACCCTAACTCGGCCAATTAATTACGTTTTACTTGGATTCGTAGGGGAGGAACCGATTGGAAGAACCTAAACTGTTTTTTATTGTGTGAAAATGGGATGAAGGGGTCGAATGGGTTGACAACTCGCAATATCGCCCTGTCATTGATAGGCTTGAAACCTACTCCCACAAGTGTATGAGATCGGTTGTAGTATATCAAGGTGTCGAATCACAGGAGCTATTGGAGTATTAATCGAATCTTTGCAACCAGTTGACTAAGCCAAAATAGTAGAGATCGAAATTGAGGTTTTATGATATAACTAACAAAAATAAATTAAAATAAGCAAATGGAAGTGTTGGGCAAATATGGAGAAAACATTCTAGAATTGGGGATTAACCACCATGTGTCGTCGATAGACTTAAGAGATTTTTCTCGCTCGAATGAATTTGATTCTGCATGAAGGTAGGTTGTCTAAGTTCATTACTAATCTCCTCTTGGTCTCATAGTAAATTGTACCTAACCGGTTAACAATCACTCTCGTGGAAGGTTAAACTAAAGTTAGGTCCATTACGCTCTTAGAATCTAAGCTAGTTCATTCAAATATCTCCTCTCGGTCTCCATTAGAACAAACAAACATAGAATATCTATGAAAACCTATTGATCCTCAAGAGATCTTGAATCATGCTATTGTGTCACTCATAAGCAAACATCAATGTCTCAGGTTCAATCCTATAGCTCCAATGACAACAATCACCTCTCGGTCTCATGCAATCATCTGTTTTCCTATTAGGGCTCTCTCCTCTCAGTCTCAACCCCTAATTGGATCTAATCGATTATCAATTAGACTATACACTCAATAGGATTAAATCGGACAAAAATCAAACGACATTCAAGCAATAGTAAGTATGGTCTATCTCAACATAGCGGAATCACCCCAACCCTAGAACGATCGAATTAGCTAAACATGATAAAAGAAAACAAATCAAAAGCAAAATAAGATGACATAGCAAAAAAGAGTAAGAGAAATACTTGATCTTCTATAGCGGAAATCGTCTCAAAGCTTTCGATTCCAATCCTTTATCACCCAACAAAGAAGCCCCCTCTTCCAAAACCTAAAATATGAGTTTGGAGCCCCTTGTGCACAAAACGTAACCCCCTCGGAATCTGGAAATTACATCCCTTTTAATTAATCCAAAACAAAGCAAAGAAACAGCCGGAAATCCGAAAGGTCTGACCGGATCTGGCACTGTCACGACTCGTGAAGAGTCTGTCATGGGTCGTGACAGCCTGCAAAAGTCACAAAACACACGGGTTCACTCGTCACGACTCGTGAAGGTCTCCCACGAGTCGTGACAGATTGCTGTAGCCGAAAATTTCACAAACTCCCTTGCCCGCGAGTCGTGCTACTTCGTCTTGAGCTCCTATGAGTGATTCACATGATATGCTTGCTTCTTGTCTCATATTTTCGCTCATCTCTCGACCTCTTTAGCTCGTCTTTGATGACTTATTTCCACATGAAAGCGCCCCTAATCACTCCTTATCCTTTAGCTCTTGAATTGGCTTCAAAACCGCTCAAAAGTACCTGAAATCACAACAAACTAGCGGTAGACACCGATTCCTCGAAATGGGACACTAAAGGCTAACAAATAGGTAGAATACTCTAGTAAAACGCCCTAAACTCTATACAAGAATGCCCAAAGAACAATGCTAGAATAGACGCTATCAGTCATGTAGGAAGTAGCCGGCGTCAAGTTAAAAACAAAGGGTGGAAAGTTTGGGAACTGGGGTGTGCACGACTGGGAAAGAAGGGAATTTTTAAGAATGAGTGTATATACGTTCAGTTTAGGAGGAAATTGACCAAAATGGGGCGAATTAGGGTTAAGGGTAATGTTAGAAAGGGTGATATTTATGTCGAATCGAAATTATCAGGAGTAGGGTGACTCGTGTGCAATTGGAGATGTACAAATGGAATAAGTGGACTATCATGTATGAAAATTTATGTGTCATGTGTAACTGTCTTGGTGTCATGTTAAAAGGAAACTGCTGGGTTGGATATGTGGAAGGGAAACTGCAGGGATGATTGATGTCCACTAAAATAGCCATGTTGAAATGCACATTTTAGCTCCTTATTTTATACACTTTGCATATTTCGGGATGAGAATATGTCGAATTTATGTAATATGTGCTTATTTGCAAGAAATAGAGGTCTACATAAGTTTTGGTTTAATATTACAGACTTATGAGCCATTCCGGGACAAAACCAAGAAGCAAAGACGGAAGCTAAGCCTTACTCGATATCGAGTACTTTTACTCGATATCAACCAAAGATGTCCGAGCAGTGCCTGGTCGAGGAGGAGCTGATCGAGGAACTGAAGACAAAGCCAACCCGACTCCAGGACCCTACTCGATATCGACGAGTTTACTCGATATCGAAAAAACTTGAAGTCATATCCGGAGTCGAGGAGAGCACCTGATCGAGAAGCCGAAGACCTAGACATGCCGAGCAACATTTACTCGATATCGAGTAGTTTACTCGATATCGACAAGACCAGCAGCACCTGTCCGAGCCAAGTCGAGGACCAGTTACTCGAGCAAGCCAGTGAAGCCCAGTCGACAATACCTTTTCTCGATATCGAGGAAATTACTCGATGTCGATTAACACTTTTCTGGGCCGCGACGCTGTTAGGCCTGTCCGATCATGACTTGGGCTGTTGGGTTGCGAGATGTCCAAGTTCTATCAAGATTTATCAAGTTCTATCCGAGTCTATCAAGGTCTATCCATGGAAAGAAGATTTATCCACACATGAAGATATTTAGATAGTGTAGATATAATTCCTTTCAAGATAAATATTCCTTTTATTTAAGTTTTATCTTTAGAAATAGATATAGATATTGCTTTCCTTGAATAGAAAGAATTAAGCCCTATAAATAAAGCCTTAGGGGCTGAGTTTTTATTCATTCAATTTCAGAGATACAATTACACATAGAGTTTTAGGAGTTCAAAGGTTTTAGGGTTTTGGCGTTCAACGAAAGTTGGAGTGCTGGGATTGTAAAGACTTTGAATATAGTTTATTACAAGTTATTTCTTTTACATCACTGTCTGCAATTGCGATGAGGCACGAGTAGTCCACCTACTTCTAGGGTTGGGGTGAGCCCAACGATAACCCTGCGTGTTTGAGGTAAAAATCTGACTTTTATCATGTTTTGAGCATCTACTACTTGTTATATGTTTATTACCTATCTAATGGAGGTCCATGCTAACAACTTGGATTATAAACATAAAATCGGTAGATACAATTAGGGTTTCTTGAAAGAGTTGTCTAATTGTTGGAAAAGGCGAAAGTTTGATCCTTCGATGCAAGTTACATGATTATCTGTTTTATTCTTGCCTTATGCATGCTTGGTTATTGTTGTTACATGATTATCTGTTTTATTTACAAATTCGCGCCTTAGGTAGTTAAATCTCACATCTACTTTGAGTTACTTCACAGGTGTATGCGCCGTTCTGGTCAACCACCCGAGTTTTGAAGGTTCGATAATATAAAAACAAAGTAATAAGAAATACTCTAGAAAGGAGGTTGAATAGAGTATGCCCGTTTTTCGCAGAAAGTCTCAAGACTTTTGGAGCTTGTACCAAAACCTTTGAGATTAAACCTGAATCACAAAGTTAGACAATCGAACCAAGTGCGGAAATAAGGTAAAGCAGTAAATAAAGGACGCAATGAATTGTTAACGAGGTTCGGCACGAACTTGGCCTACGTCCCCGCCTAGGGTTCTTCACAACCCTAGGATTCAACAGGCTTTATTGATTCACAAAGCTTAGGATCCTAATAGCTCACCGAGAAGCCTCTCTCCTATACAATTGCAATCTAGTCAACTCACGTTCCCTTGGAGTCCTAGACCAATCTAGAAGAGCCCCACCTCTCTCAGCTATCTAGTACAATCCTCTTACTCTCGAGAATCAATAGCCTAGTGCACACTTCCTGAGTTACAAACTCTTGAGTATAACACTCTCTCGAAATATATCCTATAAGCTCACTGTGTATCTCTCAAATGCTTTGAAACAAAATATAAGACTCTTAAGAACAAGCAGAGAGAACACGCTGAAGAGAGAAGTATGCTTGAAGGCTGATTGTGCAATGATATTCGTGAATGTACGTCAGTCCTCTCTCTCTTCTTCATCTCCTTTATATAGTGAAGATCATCGGCGCCACTTGAGGAAGGAATCTTCTCCAACGGCTAAGAGAGGATCATGGCTTGAGCGCAATCTTCTATCTTTGGAAACATCGGAAGCCATGATCTCGATGCCGTGGCATATCGACAAATGTCATTATTGTTACGCCGACCTCCGGGCCGTGAGTTGATCTTTCTCAGCTTTGAACGCTTAAGGAAGGAGATATAATTCAAATAGCTTCCTGAAAGGTTAGTGAATATATAATAATAATATGGAAGCATATAATAACATAATATAATATTCGGACATAATAACATATAGAGCAGGTTTTGTATTTCGTCAACACTGTTAAAGCTTCAAGACCTTTGACACAGACATACTGTCAAGGCCTTTGAAACTGATTCCGATTTCCATCAAAGGGAGTGGAGTTATCAATCTCCCCCTTGATGAAAGACAAAACCTGTGCATCCCTGCAACTTAGTCAAACAGATATATCATAAGCACAATCGGACTAAGTACCTGCATGGGTTAGACGAATGTTGGATCATAAGTTTTCAAAGCCAAAGAGAAACATCCAACAAAACAAAAACAAGGTCTTCCAAGACCCTTGGTTCACAACAGTTTCAAAGTCTAAACCATCAAACCATCCCCCCCTTTTTGTCTTTCAACAAAGGGAGGAGCGTGAAAACAGTCACCAAATTTGAAAATCAAATAGACATACCAAAAATTCAAAATTTAAAAAGATCCTTTCAATTCTTAAAGGCTAAGGCAAGAAGATATTTATCCGATTTAAAATAGTTTCCACGAATAAAAAATACTCGGATAATATCACATAAGGAGATTTTCCCTAAAATAAAATAGGTGAAATATAGAGAAGGTTAAAATCCATTAAAGCAATATTTGATCAAATATCTAATAAGATATCAACCAAATATCTGATCCGTTATATGTACTCTACTGTTCAGTTCACAACCTTTGAAATGAGGTTCAAGGATCTTGACACTCCGAGTAGAATTTATCTTTCGTAAAGGGAAAGCTCCCCCTACGAAAGTGCATCCTTGTTAAACATCCCAATCTCACGTCTAATGACGGTGAACCTGTCCTCTGCCAAAGGCTTAGTAAAAATGTCAGCCCATTGATAATCAGTTGAAATAAAGGATATGGACACATCACCTTTTTCGACATGGTCTCTAATGAAATGATGTCTTACATCAATATGTTTGGTCCTTGAATGTTGAACAGGATTCTTAGTGATGGAGATGGCACTTGTATTGTCACACTTAATTGGAATACCTTTGAGGTTGATGCCAAGATCTCGCATTTGTTGAGCTATCCAAAGGATTTAGGAGCAACAGGCTCCAGCTGCAATGTATTCGGCTTCTGCTGTGGATAGAGCAACTGAGTTTTGCTTCTTTGAGTGCCAACTGATCAAAGATGCTCCTAAGAATTGGCAACATCCTGATGTGCTCTTCCTATCCACCTTATAGCCTGCAAAATCTGCATCAGAATATCCAATTAAAGTGAAATCCTTTTGCTTTGGGTACCATAGTCCAAGCTCCTTAGTGCCATTGAGATATCGAAAGATCCTCTTCACAGCCACGAGGTGAGATTCTTTAGGATCAGCTTGAAACTCCAGTCTTGTCTTGATCTAGAGACAATGTTGAGCTCATGGGAGTCTTGGCTGCCTTGGATTGATCCATCTTGAACTTCTTCAAGAGATCCTTAGTGTACTTGATTTGGTTGATAAAGATCCCTTTCTTGAATTGATGAACTTGTAATCCCAAAAAGAAGTTGAGTTCTCCCATCAAGCTCATCTCGAATTCACTACACATGATGTCAGAAAATTCCTTGCACAAAGATGTGTTAGTAGCACCAAATAATATATCATCAACATAGATTTGAATAACCAAAATGTCATTTCCTTTGGTTTTGATAAAAAGAGTCTTGTCGATCAACCCCCTTTTAAAATCATTTTCTAAAAGATATTTTGACAGGCGCTCATACCAAGCTCTTGGGGCTTGTTTCAAACCATAAAGCGCTTTGTCAAGTTTATAAACATGATTGGGAAATTCTGAACTTTCAAAACCTGGGGGTTGAGCCACATAAACTTCTTCCTCTAAGAAACCATTAAGAAAAGCACACTTGACATCCATTTGATATAACTTTATGCTCATAAAAGATGCAAATGCCAATAGAATACGAATAGCTTCAAGCCTGGCTACGGGAGCAAAGGTCTCCTCGTAGTCAATACCTTCCTCTTGATTGTAGCCTTGGGCAACAAGCCTTGCCTTGTTCCTCACAATCTTACCATTCTCATCTAGCTTGTTTCGAAATACCCATCGAGTGCCAATGACTAATTGATGCTTTGGCCTAGGCTTCAAGGTCCAAACTTTGTTCCTTTCAAATTCGTTAAGCTCACTTTGCATAGCAATGATCCAGTCTGGCTCCTGAAGTGCCTCATCTACCTTCTTTGGCTCAATAAGAGAAACAAACGCGTGAAAAGCACAAAGATCTTTAAGTTTAGAACGAGTTTGAACACTAGAAGTAGGGTCAGAAATGATATCCTTTAAAAAGTGTGATGAGGAGTATTTGAATTTCCTTTTGCTAGTCTCAGCTCCTTGATTCGTCACACCAGTAGGATTGACTTATGGTACATCTGACTCCGTGGTCCTGTTAGGTTCAGTTACAGCAGTTTCTGACGTTTCAACACTGTTGGATTGGACACCAAGGGCTTTGGACGAATCTTCAACACCTTGGGCCAATTCTTCAGTGGTTAGAATCTGTTCCTGCATGTTCCTCTTCTCTGTGTTCTTGGTAGCAGCATCAACACCATCCTCGTTCTCTGTATTGATGTTAAGATCTAAATCTGCAATACTTTCACTCAAAGAACCGTCATTGCATTCATCAAATATGACAACAAGCATGTACTTTTTACCATGGGAAGATTTGACTCGCATAAGACCACATAAATCCATATGTAAAAGTTCAAGGGGTCTAGAAGTACTTACAACCTTTTTAGGTTTGAAAGAGCTACGTGTTTGTTTACCTCATGTGCATGCTTTGCACATATAAATACCTTTGAAGTCCATCTCAGGTAGTCCTCTTACATTCCCTTTGGACACAAGCTTCTGTAGTATATGTGGACTCACATGACCGAGTCTCCTGTGCCAGAGCTTTGGATCGTCTGTCAAAGCCTTTAGAAATGTTAAGCTTCCTTGTGCCACTTGCTTAGCATTCACGACATAGATGTTGTTATAACGATAGGCAGTTAGAACTATTTCACCTGTATCTTCTCTGCGCACTAGACATCTTTTCTTGTTAAATCCAACATCATTACCATAATCACATAGTTGAGAAATACTAAGCAAATTATACTTCAAACAACTAACAAGATAAACATTTTTAATATAGTGGTTAGGATCACTCCCAACACTACCAATACCAACGATGTCGCACTTTCCTTTGTCACCAAGAGTGATTGTTCCTATGGATTGCTCCTTTAGATCATGAAAGAGAGAACTCTTCCCACTCATATGCCTCGAGCATCCACTATCAATAATCCATTTTTGCTCCTTCACCTTGGTGATCTCCTGCAAAACAAACATCAACCTTTGTGGCTAGACCAGTGAGCAAATTTAGATCCTTTATTGGGATAAACCATATTTGGTAAAATAGTGCCTTTGGGGACCCAAACTTGCGTTATCCGTTCTTTTCTCAAGTGAATAGGAAATGTATTGCGAATAATATGAGGATCCTTTCTTCTATAGGGGTAGGTCTCTCTTACATGTCCCTTTCTCGCACAGTGGTGACATATAGGAGAGGTTCTGCTTCCTTTTGCCTTCACAAAAGTGGTAATGTGTTGCTTCTTTAAAAACCTCGGGTTGTAACCAATACCACTTCTATTTAGAGAACTTTGTTGCTCACCTAACATCCTATCAAGAGTGCCCTTTGACTTGGTAAAACTTATGAGGGCTGTCTGTTGGTCTTGAATCTTACTATTCAGGGAGATCTTCTCGTTCTCTAAGTCATGATGTTCACTTCTCAGAGATGAGAGATCTTGCTTGAGTTCAAATTTCTCTGAGTCAAGAGTCTTGACTTTAATGTCAAGACCTGAATAAGAAGATTCAAGACTTTTGACCCGCCTAGACAGTTCCTCAATAGTTCTTTCCTGGTCCACGGTTTTCCTGATAAGAGTGTTAGTTTGAGCAATAAGTTTCTCTTCATTGGCAATCATATTAGAAAGGAATTCCGATAATACCTCTTTTGGACTTGCCATAAGCTCTCTTACGGTTACCTCAAGTTGCTTATCATGGGATTCATCTCCTATAGCCATGAGACAAAGGTTGGCCTTTTCATCATCGGAATCCGAGTCACCTTTCTTGAATTGACTCTTCTTCTTTTGAGGGCAATCTTTCACTAGATGATCCGTTTCACCACATTCAAAACAAGACAAAGGTTTAGTCTTCTTGTCATAATTGTTGTATTGAGACTTACCTCGAAATTTAGAAGACTCTGATCCATCTTTGTTGTTGAATTGCTTCTTCATCTTGAGGATTCGAGAAAGACCCCTTGTAATGAGGTCAAAGGGATCATCCTCATCATCGTCCTCATCTTCAGAATCAGACACATCTTTGGACTCATCCTTCTTAGACTTGAGCGCCAAGTTCTTGGTGCTTGCTGCAAGTTCTCCATCGTCTTCATTGAGAATCATCTCATGTGTGATCAGCTTCCCAAGCAAGTCATCAAGGGGTAGAGTGGTGAGATCTTGGGCTTCCTCTATGGCTGTCACTTTCGGACCCCATTTGTCTTTTGGGAGGCACCTCAATATCTTCCTCACTTTCTCAACATTCTCAAAGGTCTTGCCGAGAGAGTCAAGGTTGTTTGTGATTTCCGTGAACCGTGTGAACATAGCCTTAATAGACTCATCTGGCTTCATTTTGAAGAGTTCATACTTTCGAATGAAGATACTGATCTTGGTGTCCTTCACTTGGCTAGTTCCTTCATAGGTGACAACCAGCTTGTCCCAAATCTCTTTAGCTGACCTACAAGATGAAATATGATTAAACTCATCAGTGCTAAGACCACAATAAAGTAAGTTGATAGCCCTGTAGTTTTTGGAGACGAGTTCAAGATCTGCTTGGATGTATTCAGACTCCTTCTTTGCGACTTTGGTTCCATTTGGTCCGTCTTTCTCTGGAATCTTCGGACCATTCTCTATAATGTTCCAAAGTTCCAGATCTTGATCTATAATGAACATTTTCATCAAGGACCTCCAATGGACGAAATTGTTTCCTACAAAGAGTGGTGGTCTAAGGGTAGACCTTCCCTGTGCAAATCCTCCGCTTGCTTCACCAGACATGATCAAAAACTCACAAGATTGTTAGATCAAAAGCAGTGAGTAAAGCTCTGATACCAATTGAAGGTTCGATAATATAAAAACAAAGTAATAAGAAATACTCTAGAAAGGGGGTTGAATAGAGTATGCCCGTTTTTTGCAGAAAGTCTCAAGACTTTTGGAGCTTGTACCAAAACCTTTGAGATTAAACCTGAATCACAAAGTTAGACAATCGAACCAAGTGCGGAAATAAGGTAAAGCAGTAAATAAAGGACGCAACGAATTGTTAACGAGGTTCGGCACGAACTTGGCCTACGTCCCCGCCTAGGGTTCTTCCACAACCCTAGGATTCAACAGGCTTTATTGATTCACAAAGCTTAGGATCCTAATAGCTCACCGAGAAGCCTCTCTCCTATACAATTGCAATCTAGTCAACTCACGTTCCCTTGGAGTCCTAGACCAATCTAGAAGAGCCCCACCTCTCTCAGCTATCTAGTAAAATCCTCTTACTCTCGAGAATCAATAGCTTAGTGCACACTTCCTGAGTTACAAACTCTTGAGTATAACACTCTCTCGAAATATATCCTATAAGCTCACTGTGTATCTCTCAAATGCTTTGAAACAAAATATAAGACTCTTAAGAACAAGCAGAGAGAACACGCTGAAGAGAGAAGTATGCTTGAAGGCTGATTGTGCAATGATATTCGTGAATGTACGTCAGTCCTCTCTCTCTTCTTCATCTCCTTTATATAGTGAAGATCATCGGCGCCACTTGAGGAAGGAATCTTCTCCAACGGCTAAGAGAGGATCATGGCTTGAGCGCAATCTTCTATCTTTGGAAACTTCGGAAGCCATGATCTCGATTTGATCTTTCTCAGCTTTGAACGCTTAAGGAAGGAGATATAATTCAAATAGCTTCCTGAAAGGTTAGTGAATATATAATAATAATATGGAAGCATATAATAACATAATATAATATTTGGACATAATAACATATAGAGCAGGTTTTGTATTTCGTCAACACTGTTAAAGCTTCAAGACCTTTGACACAGACATACTGTCAAGGCCTTTGAAACTGATTCCGATTTCCATCAAAGGGAGTGGAGTTATCAAGTTTGACGGCTTAGATGAACCGGAACGCCTTTTACACGTCTATGCTAAACTAAAAAGAGCCATGGCGGCCGCAGAAACACAAGAACAACTTATTGAGAGGCTTAGGAGAGAACTAGCCGCCAAAGATACTGCTCTCGCCACTGAGAGAGCAGGAAGGGAACAGGAAGCTGAGCGTGCGAGGCAAGCAGAAGCTGAGCTTGCCCAATATCATACCACTACAGAGGATTACATGCACCCGACTCTCGTCGTGCCTGAATCGGCCATTTTAATCCTTCAAAATAACTATGAAATTCGCATCTACTTCCTTATTGAACTTAAAAATAATGCTTTTCATGGAAGATTTAATGAATGCCCTCTTAAACATATTACCAATTTTACTGACATGTGCCGTACTCTTGCTGAAGGTACTACTCTGGAATATATCAAGATGAAGGCTTTCCGCTGGTCTCTCGCTGGCCCTGCATTGAACTGGCTAGAAGGACTAAAACCACGATCCCTCACGACATGGGCTCAAGTAGAGCAGGAATTTCTCAATAAATTCTTCCCTCCTGCCAAGACAACACTCCTCCGCCAGAAGATTATAGCTTTCAAACAGAAGCCTGGGGAGCCACTGGCAAAAGCATGGGAATGTTATAAGGAACTACTGCGATCTTGCCCTACTCATGGACAGCCACCCTATGTCATTCAAGAGATCTTCTTCAATTCTCTTGCCCAAGTCACTAAAGATAGGATCAATCAGTATACTCGATATGAGTATCTGACGATGCCACCAGCTGACGCATGGGGTGTACTAGACAAGCTCACCAACTATGACAACAAGTATGGGGCTACTACAAACTATGATGAGAACTCTTATGCCAGGCCAGCCCCATCCATGCCTCTCTACGAGCCTTCCAAGGAGATTGTCCCAGATGTCAGGGAGCAGTACTACAAAGACCAGAATCGCAAGCTCCTCAAGCAAGTCAAGTATCTATCTGTCAACCAGCCTTGCATCGGGGATCACAGCGGCACACCACTACTTAGTGCCCACACACAGAGCAAGTCAGAATGGTAGAGACCCAGGAAGATGTAGCTTATGCAGGGGGTCCCAATCGCTATATGGGGGATCAAAGGTTCTATCAACCACAATGGAACCAAGGTCCCCCTAGGAACCCCCCGCCATACAGAGCTCCAGGACATCCAGAAAGGGACCAAAAGAAGGATGATTTACAGCTCATCCTTGATGAGATGCGCCGGAATCAAGGCACCATCAACAACCAAATCCAGAACATCAATACAAAATTTGGAGAGCTAGATATCTGGAAGAAGAGCATAGAGACACAGATGGGTCAATTCGCGGCCCAAATTCCACGGCCGACTGGGCAACTCTTTGGGCAAACAGAACCAAATCCTAAGGGGAAGTCCGGACACGTCGCAACTATAAAGCTCAGGAGCGGGCACCAATTACGCGAGCCAGAAGTCGGAAAGCACCAAGACAAAGCAGAGCAGCAACTCGACAATGAGCAGCAGCAACTCGATGTCGACCAAACCTTGGTAGATATCGACAAGCAACAACTCAACACAGAGGAGAAGACAAACTCGGACTCCACTGCACAACCCAGCAACTCGATATCGATAACTGTTGTCGATATCGAGCAACCCCTGGTCGATGTCGAGGAGAAGTTGGCCGATATCGATGACTCTGCAACATCTCCGATGTCTGTTCTGGCTCCGAAGCAGAAAAAGACACTGCCTTTCCCTTCCAAAGTGCTAAAAGATCCCATTGCAGGTAAGTTTAAATGTTTTGTTAATATGCTTTGAGAACTGAATGTCTCTATTCGTTTTACAGAAGATCTGCAAGAGATGCCTGTTTCTGTCAAATTCCTCAAGGAGATCCTGAGCAACAAGCGATCACTCTCAGAAATCGCCGGCGAATGCAAAATGCTCCACTTTCCTGAAAAGAGACCTGATCCTGGTAAGTTTTCTGTTACTGTAGGACTTGGTCAATATAAATATGAGTCCTTGTGTGATTTAGGAGCAAGCGTGAGCATCATGCCCTTATCAATCTGGCGAAAGGTGAAAATAGGAGCTATAGAACCTGTGGATGCCAAGCTATACATGGCAAACAATACAGCAGTCATCCCTACAGGTATGGTTGAGAATGCCCCTATTCAGGTTGGTAAATTCTTTATTCCCGCTGATTTCCTTATTATAGACTGTGCTGAAGATCCTACTAGTCCTATTATTCTTGGTAGACCATTTCTAGCTACTGCAGATGCCAAGATTAGTGTCAAACAGTGATTGCTCACCTTCACCATAGGC
This sequence comes from Persicaria maculosa, assembly GCA_963922045.1. NCBI lineage: Eukaryota > Viridiplantae > Streptophyta > Magnoliopsida > Caryophyllales > Polygonaceae > Persicaria > Persicaria maculosa. The sequence goes on from OY998253.1 coordinate 54,928,183, forward strand.
GACGAGGTCTTAGATTTCTCCTTTGGCCCTTCAAAGGAGGAAATTTCATGGCTGGAGGTAAAAAGCATCAGCAACCACGGGACCAAGCAAACAACGGAGGAAGGCACCAAAACTCTGCTCGATATCGACAAGCCTTCCTCGATATCGACCAAAGCTGTACTCGATGTCGACCAAGCTTCTTCGACATCGACTTCCCCTACTGAGCACCAGACTTGCCAAGAGCCTAAGTATGGGGTCCCTGTACTCGATATCAACCAGTCTTGCTCAATGTCGACTAACCCTAAGCTCGAAGTTTTCTGTTTTGGGCCCGAAAAGGTAAGTTCAGGTATGAGTTCTACTCCTCCTCAGTCCCTTAAGAAATTTATAAATAATTTAAGAGGAGGTAAGGCCCCGTGGCGAGAAAATCTGCGGAAACTGAGAGCTGGAAATAAAAAGAAGGGAGAAAAGGGAAACTATGCAAGCAACCACTTATCAGCCGAGCTTGCATACTACAATCAGGACCTAGATGATCCAGGAGAAGGGCTAAGCACAAGCGGGCCCCACATTGACTGTCCTTGAGCACAAACGGAGAAGTCGGCCTAGCGACTCTAAAATCTAGAGCATGTATATAAAACTTTTGAATTTTGGGACTTTGGAACTTTTGATTTTGGTTTTGGTTTTTGGTTTTTTTTAGTTTAGAATACTTCATGTGGAAAGTCTTGTCTTTGTGTGCAATCTAACACTTTTAGGTCGGCAAACATAAAAGGATCGCGAAAGGTGGAATAAGAAGTCCCTGAAAACAGTCGAAGTCGACTAGGCCAGTCGAGAATGACCAAGAGGAGCAGCCCACAGTTACTCGATATCGAGTAGGCCAACTCGATATCGACCAAGTCAAAAGGCTCCTCGACTTCAGCATTCCACTGGACGATGACAGTTACTCGATATCGAGTACAGTACTCGATATCGACCAATCCAGTTCCTCGACAAGCCCTGTATTGCCTTCCTCGACGCATTATTCGGTGAGTTCCTTCCTTTACTCTTGCTTTGTTTGATTTTCATACAGTGGGGACACTGTATATTTTAAGTATGGGGTGGGGGAAGAGCTCATTATCATTATCATATGTTTTATTTTTGTTTTTGGTTTTACATGGTGAATTTTGAGAAAAATTTTAAATTTTTGTGCATAATTGCTAAACTCAAAGTTCTATGAGACATCTCCCATTGCTTGTAAATTGTCTAAAGAAATAGTGTCATGGAAGCTAATATTGAACTCGACGATGCAAAATTGGATTCATTAGAGATAAAGTGCATTATTTTCTGAAAAACCATAGAAGGAGGTAAAATTTGAAATTGCTTTTGACATGTTGCATGATAAGAGGATGGAGGACTTTATATTTCCATATAATGCTCATTGTTTAAATTCCAAGCCTTACCTATGCTTATGCATCACAAAAGCCATATTATGCCTTATTTCAAATATTGCTCCACATGATCTAGATATTTGCCATTCTTTACCTTATTTCCTATCCGGGGATTATGTTGAGAATGATGTTACATTATGGAGATGTTATATGGTGTTTGTGTTGTTGTATGTCATTATTTGGAGTTTAGCGGAATTGTTTGAAATATATGGAAAATTTAATGAGTGAAAGAAAATCCGATCAAAGATCGACCCTGCTCGCTGAGATAATAGTTTAGCGAGATGGGACACCAGGTGAGGAGTCCAAAAGCACTAAGTATCCGGGGCCATTCATCACACCCATGTTTGCGACTCGCGAGAAGGCAGTGCTGAGGTTAGAGAGGTAAAAGCATTATTATTGAAAAAAAGCATTATGGAAGGTGATGAATCTTATGAAGAAGGGATGTGGTTAAGAAAGTTTGGAAATACTCCATTTCCCCGGATTATTAGCACCACATTGCCAAAAAATTGCCCACCTTTAGCCTTTTACCAATCTACTCCTTATTGAGCTTAATTAAAGGCCTCTTGATTATTAATGCTTTGTCACATAAATTGTTTTTGCATTTCCCTCCTTTTGTGAGTAGATGTTGCTTTTTATTTGCACATGCATGGATTTGTGACACAAGTACCTTTTCGATGATGGAAATTGATTGCAGGGTTATATAAAAATGAATCTAATATGTTGAGAGTTTTAAATCCTTCCCCTGAATGACCATCCAAGTTATTGTTTGGGGACAAACAAGCTTAAGTATGGGGTGATTTGATGTCCACTAAAATAGCCATGTTGAAATACACATTTTAGCTCCTTATTTTATACACTTTGCATATTTCGGGATGGGAATATGTCGAATTTATGTAATATGTGCTTATTTGCAAGAAATAGAGGTCTACATAAGTTTTGGTTTAATATTACAGAATTTGGAGCCATTCCGGGACAAAACCAAGAAGCAAAGACGGAAGCTAAGCCTTACTCGATATCGAGTACTTTTACTCGATATCGAACAAAGATGTCCGAGCAGTGCCCGGTCGAGGAGGAGCTGATCGAGGAACTGAAGACAAAGCCAACCCGACTCCAGGACCCTACTCGATATCGATGAGTTTACTCGATATCGACAAAACTTGAAGTCATATCCGGACTCGAGGAGAGCGCCTGATCGAGAAGCCGAAGACCTAGACATGTCGAGCAGCATTTACTCGATATCGAGTAGTTTACTCGATATCGACAAGACCAGCAGCACCTGTCCGAGCCAAGTCGAGGACCAGCTACTCGAGCAAGCCACTGAAGCCCAGTCGACAATACCTTTTCTCGATATCGAGGAAATTACTCGATATCGAGTAACACTTTTCTGGGCCGCGACGCTGTTGGGCCTGTCCGATCATGACTTGGGATGTTGGGTTGCGAGATGTCCAAGTTCTATCAAGATTTATCAAGTTCTATCCGAGTCTATCAAGGTCTAACCATGGAAAGAAGATTTATCCACACATGAAGATATTTAGATAGTGTAGATATAATTCCTTTTAAGATAAATATTCCTTTTATTTAAGTTTTATCTTTAGAAATAGATATAGATATTGCTTTCCTTGAATAGCAAGGATTAAGCCCTATAAATAAAGCCTTAGGGGCTGAGTTTTTATTCATTCAATTTCAGAGATACAATTACACATAGAGTTTTAGGAGTTCAAAGGTTTTAGGGTTTTGGCGTTCAACGAAAGTTGGAGTGCTGGGATTGTAAAGACTTTGAATATAGTTTATTACAAGTTATTTCTTTTACATCACTGTCTGCAATTGCGATGAGGCGCGAGTAGTCCACCTACTTCTAGGGTTGGGGTGAGCCCAACGAGAGCCATGTTGGTGGATTAACGAAAGGAGGTATTTTGTCGTTATTATAATCTATTCTCTATGTGCTTCATCTTTGATTGAGAAATTGAAGAACTCATGTTGTGAAACTTGAGTAGTAATTAGGATTTCTATTCGAAAGATTATAAATACTAATTATGAAAAGGAATAGATGCAATTAGGGTTATTTGTCGCGAGATTTATATTCCTACTTGTCGGATTGGGTGAAAGTCTTCTCCTTTATCGATAAAATCACCGCCTTTTATGATTTATATTCCGCTTTCATGGTAATCGTTGTCGCAAACCCTAATCTTGGAAGTTCTCTTTCATTCATCAAGTTACGATTCGAATACTACTTGTTTTTACTTTTTGTTACTCCTCGATCTCGACCAAATTTGGTCGATATCGACTCCTGACCTTCGATCCCAGATCGTCGTAGCTTCTGAACTGCAGGAACTCGACAAAGCTTTCCTCGACATCGACATCTTTACTCGATATCGAGTAGAACTGCTCGATATCGACAACAATCCAGTGACTGCTGCTGCGTGAATCGACTTGCCTGATCTTCTATCGACTAACCCTTGTCGAGATCGAGCAACCTGTAAGTCGACTTCTGTCCGTGAGATTCCACCGCTGCCTAGGATCCGCTGACCAGCTTCCTCAAGGATCGAACCTGACTTTCTCTTGCTACATCGGGAGGGAGTCTTGAACATTATTTGTTGGGATCCAATCGGTTTGCTTATCTTATTTACATTCTGTTTGCATTCTCGATTCCCTCTCTCAACAATGATTATGGAACCATTGGGTGCATTCAATATTAAGATGAATAGGTTTGACATTCGATATGATTAGGTTATCAATTAGTAACTGTCATGTACATATTGAATGCTGGAATGTTTGTGGCCTTGTGGGACTGATATGAAGGGAACTGTGGGTTGGGGTACACGAATTCATTTCTAGAATACTGATTTTTGGTCTCCCAAAAGTAGGATATCTGGTGAATATAAACAATGTCACAACGTTGTGCAAAGAAGATTGTCGACCGTAGAGCTCAAACCTCCGATGCGATATGATGGGCTTTCATTCGAGTAATATAAGTTTTGATGGTCGTTGTGCAGTGTGGCTGACATGTTGAAGTCTGTGCAGTCTGTGTACGCCGTCGAGGAAGACAGACACTTCAAATCAAAAATTAACCAATACTCCCGGATGCAGCTCCTAGAAAACATTGACAACCGGTTTAGCGAGTCCCATTGGAAGCGCCTGATGGATAGCTCGTTGGGGGGCATTGCAAGACTGGGCACAAGAGTCCAGTTCTTTGGGCAGCTTGTACACTACGTTATGCAATGACAACTGAAGACGAAGAAGGAGAATGAAACGTGGTACAAGATCCATGATGCAGTCGTGAGGTTCCCAATACCTGAGTTCGCCCTTGTTACCAGTCTCAACTGCGGCTATAGCGAAGCGCCTGAGGACGACTCAACGTTCGAGAGGGCCGTATTTGATTTTTTTGGAGTTGCGAGGATGAAGATCTTCGAGTTCGAGGTGATGTTCAATGTGGCAATGACATCTGAGAAATCGTCAACCAAAAAGTTTAAAATTATCCTTCTCATGCTGGTTGAGGGCGTGTTGTTCGTGAAGGAACCAAAAACTACATTCATGGGTGGGTGATCAACCTCGTCACCGACAATGAAAGGTTCCTAGCCTTTCCGTGGGGTCGGCTTTGCTACGAGCGAACGAACGAGTTCCTGAACCGTGCAATCGAGAGGAAGCTCCAACACAATGACAGCTGCTCCACTACACCACACCCGACCTACTGCCTGATGGGATTCCCCCTCGCCTTCCAGGTTCGTACACAAACCTCACTAGACGCCTTATGAACGAGTACTAGCCATTCAATAATTTTTTATTGGACAGAGAGTGCATTTTTACTGGACAACTTATGTTGCAGCTCTGGGTGTACGAAGCCCTCCCTCCAGTAGTGGTCGTCCAATGCGTGAACATCATAGACGAGAAGGTGTACCCCAGGTGTCTGCAATACGAGTTTAGAGACGCGAACATCAAGTATGTCGCCATTGAAACCCGACTGCAGGTGGATAAGGAGCTCGGATACTTCAATGACCCTGAAGTTGTGAGGCTGCTTCTACTCCCCGATGAAGTGGAGGGAGCTACCCGTTTCTACCGCGATGCCCGAAACAATCACGATAAGCGGGACAACTTCTTCGACGATATTGTCCGGGCGTTCGTATTCGCAAATGTGAAACCCCCAAGACCGAAGACACAACTTGCAATCACGATAACCTGGGTCAATGCAAGAATCAGGGGAGAGGACGCAGACACAAGCTGCCATCTAAGAGATTGAGTCAATGTTAATGGCAAAGATGGACGATATGGCGAGGAGTAAAACCGCGGAGTTAGGATCGAAGATGGCCATGCTTGAGGAGTCGATTGAAGACATGAAGAGGGCACTGAGGGGGAAGGGGACTAGGGAACCGGAGGAGCAAGGGAAGGTTCTGACAAAGAACGAGGTAAGGTTATCTGTGTGTCATGGCATCATATCAAAAAGCGTCATGTCATTTTGTATAATTGTCATGTTATGAGTATTAGATGTCATGTACATGTCGGTACATGTCCTGAAAATATCAGTGTATGTCAATTTAATTAGATGTCATGTGGATAGGTTCAGGGAGTAGTGAAGGACAAGGACAAGGACAAGGACAAGGCTAAGGAGGAGAGACAACCCACCAAGGAGGACAAGGACAAGGCCAAGGAGGTATGTGCACTACACTGTCCTATAAATTTTATTAAATGTCATGTTAAACGCACCCTGGTATGCTGGTTGCAGGAGGAGTTGTTGGCACCCGAGGCCTCCCAGGTTGATGTTGATGCTGAGGTGCCCCTCCAACGGCAGAGAAGGAGCACCCGTCAACATCCTGATACTGTCTCCCAGGCGGAAGTAACTCAGCCAGTGAAGAAGCTGCGTGTGGGCAAGAAGGCAGTGGATGCCGTAGAGCTATGCATGGCGACGAGGGCAGACGTTGATGCGTTCGCTGCCTGGATGAAGGACGGCAGTGAGCCCGTCCGGTCGGTCGAAGGCAGCCTACTGCAGAAGGAGTTCTTTGGGGTACTCCAATCACCGACTAACTGGGTGACATCCGAGGTTAGGTTCCCACATCGTGGTTCGATGTATCACCCTCCTCATCATATGCTGTTCCATGTAAATGGTTTTCCTTGCATGCAACATATTTAGCAAGCTTGCGCCCTCCTATGGAAGGTGTTGTGAGCTGAATCTGCCATGTTTTACAGTAACTTTTATATCGATTTCTGCATACATTGCATGCATTTGGGTTAGAATAATACAGAATCTTTGTATTTTACACTTATTTGCAATATATGGAGGTCTACACAAGTTTTGGTTATATTTGACAGAAATCGGACGCAGTTTGGAGCTTAAAGGAAACTCATGGAGAAGCTAAGGATGATGCAGCTGGAGAAAAGGCTATATTTCGGTATTCAACATTCTGAATCACGCTTTGATATCTTCATGAGAGTTGTAGAACTCGGAAAGAGCTTTCCAACGCATGGTCATATGCGTCAATCCGACGAAGGAGGACTCGGGAAAGTGCGTTTCAAGAACAGAGCAGAAAGCTGAGAGAACTCTACTCGAGATCGAATAGCCTCTACTCGATCTCGACGAGGGCTGTCCGAGCACACTTGGTCGAGCAGAGCTGATCGAGGACACTGAGTCAGAGACAACCCGATCCCGGAACCCTACTCGATCTCGAGTACCACCTAGTCGAGATCGACGACACTTCGACGCCATGTCCGGAGTCGACGAGCTGTGCCAAGTCGAGAAGCCGAAAACAGAGAAGCCGAGCACCACCTCTACTCGATCTCGAGGAGGCTTACTCGAGATCGAGGAGCCAGGAGCCATGTCCGAGCCTGTCGAGCACCAGCTAGCCAAGACGCCGAGCCAGCCATGGTCGACGACCACCGTACTCGATCTCGAGGAGCCCTACTCGAGATCGAGGAGCCGTGTCCTGGAGCGCGTTACGCGGTTTGACTATCCTACTCGGTTTGGGATTCCTTGGGGCCGAAGGAGATCGAGATGGCCGAGATCTATCCTACATCTATCAAGTTCTATCCATGGAAGACAAGATCTATCAACAAGAAGACATCTTACCTATTTTAGATTTATCTTTCCCTTTTAGATTTAATTCCTAAATTGCTTTTATTTATCTTTTAAAGTTTTAGATATAATTTTATATATAGATAGAGATATTCTATCCTTGAATAACAAGGAATAGAAGGCTTTAAATAAAGCCCTAGGGGCTGGTTTTTCATTCATTCAATTTCAGTCAGAGACAAGTAGTTCCACAGAGAAGTTTTAGGAGTTCAAAGGTTTTAGGGTTTTGGCATTCTGCGAAAGTTGAGTGCCGGGATTGTAAAGACTTTGAATATAGTTTAATGCAAGTTTCTTTTCATCAATCAATGTCTGCGATTACGATGAGGCGTGAGTAGTCCACCCACTTCTGGGGCTGGAGTGAGCCCGACGGTGGCCATGTGAGGTGATGCGGTAAAGGTCAGATCTTTTTATGCAATTCGTCTTCTATCCCTATGAGCATGATTCTTTTGCGAGAGTTGAAGGTGATCCTTGTTTGTATTATTGAAGCGAAAGTGATCTTAATGCAACTTGGATTAATTATGTGAAAAGGGTTAGTAACAATTAGGGTTTATGCGAAAGCCTCTATATGCCTATTTGTTAGTAACGAAAGTTATTTTGATGGAAAGCATGATCTTTTATGCCTTTATGTGTTACTTTGCATGGTTATCGTTGTGGTGTTGATACCCTGGCTTTGGAAGTTCTTTATTATATTGAGTTTATTTCTGTCAAATTTCTGAGTTCTGTGTTCGAATTTGCAATTTACACTTTCTGTGTTTTAGTCGAGACAGAGGATAGTCTTGTCGATCTCGAGTAGACCCTTGTCGAGATCGAGTTGTCTCTTGTCTATATCGAGTTGAATTTCTGTTTTCGATTCAGAAGTTTCTGTTTTTACTATTTCTTGTCGATCTCGAGTAGCCTCTTGTCGAGATCGAGTACTGTGTTGTCTGAGTCGAGTTTCTGTCGTCGTTTTTCAGTTTGTCTTTACTGTCCCTTGTCGATCTCGAGTTACTGCTTGTCGAGATCGAGTAAAGTTGATGTCTTGCTTTTATTCCTTGTCTTCGCTTGTTATTTCTGTCTTTCTTTCTTTGTTCCTTTGTTTCTGTCTTCTGTTTGCTTTTCTGTGAGATTTACAGCTGCCTAGGATACGCTGACACGCTTCCTCGTGGATTCGATCCCGACTTCCCATTACTGCATTGGAGGAGTCTTGTATTTATTTGCGTGGGCCTAAATCTGGTTTGATTTATTTTATTATATTTCATACTTGATTTCCTCCTCACAACAAATTGGCGCCGTTGCCGGGGAAGCTATCATTCGCGCTTTAGGTAGTCAGTTCTCACTTTTTCTTTGAGTTACTTTACAGATGTATGCGCCGTTCTGGTCAACCACATGAGTTTGACGGCTTAGACGAACCAGAGCGCCTTCTACACATCAGAGCTAAACTACAAAGAGCCATGGCAGCTGCGGAGACACAGGAACAGCTGATCGAGAGGCTCACAAGGGATCTAGCCGCCAGAGATGCTGCTCTCACCGCTGAGAGAGCAGGAAGGGAACAAGAAGCTGAACGTGCAAGGCAGCTGGCAGATGAGCTTGCCCTCTACCCAACCACTGCAAAGGATTATATGCACCCGACTCTCGTCGTGCCTGAATCGGCGATTCTAATCCCTGAAAACAACTATGAAATTCACACTCAATTTTTTATTGAAATTAAAAATCATGCATTTCATGTTAGATTTAATGAATGCCCTCTGCGCCATATTACCCACTTTACTGACATGTGTCGTACTCTTTCTGAAGGTACCACCTTAGAGTACATCCTGATGAAAGCTTTCCGTTGGTCTCTGGCTGGGCCTGCACTGAAATGGTTGGAAGGGCTGAAACCACGATCTCTCACGGCATGGGCACAGGTGAAGCAGGAATTTCTGAACAAGTTCTTTCCTCCTGCCAAGACAGCACTCCTGCGCCAAAAGATCACATCTTTCAAACAGCAGCCTGGGGAGACACTGGCAAAGGCATGGGAACGCTACACATGGACAGCAACCCTGCGTGGTTCAAGAGATCTTCTTCAACTCTCTGGACTTGGCTACAAAGGACAGAATCGACACATATACTCACTATGAGTATCTGACAATGCCGCCTCCTGACGCATGGGCTGCTCTAGACAAGCTGACCAACTATGATAACAAGTATGGGACTACAGTCAACTATGAGGAGAACCCCTATGCCAGGCCAGCACCATCCATGCCCTTATATGAGCCCCCTAAGGAGATTGATCCAGATGTTAGGGAGCAGTACTACAGAGACCGGAATAAGAAGCTCCTCAAACAAGTAAAGTACCTTTCTGTTAACCAGCCTTGTATTGAATGCGGATCACAGAGGCACACCACTACTGAGTGACCACACACTGAGCAAGTCAGGCTGGCAGAATACCACGAAGAGGCAGCTTACGCAGGGGGTCCCAATCGCTACATGGGGGACCAAAGGTTTCAGGAACCACAATGGAACCAAGGTGCCCCTAGGAACCCCCCGCCCTACAGAGCTCCAGGACATCCAGAAAGGGACCAGAAAAAGGATGATCTACAGACTGTCTTAGAGGAAATAAGGAGGAATCATACAGAAACCAGGCAATCCTTCAATTCAGTCTACACTCAGATTCAGGGCGTCAACTCTAGGCTTGGGGAGATTGATATATGGAGGAAAACAGTTGATACATAGATTGGTCAGCTAGCACCAGGAATCCCCAAACAAACAGGGTCACTCCCAGGATCTTCAGAACCAAATCCCAAAGGAAAGACCGGACACATCGCTGCTGTAAAACTTAGAAGTGGCCATCAACTGCAAGAGCCAGAGGTCGGAAAGCAGTAGAATGAAGGAGACCAGCAAGTCGACCAGAGCTTGGTCGATCTCGAGGAGGGTCTACTCGATCTCGAGGAGAAACAGAAGCCCTCGTCTGCACTGCACAGCAACTCGACATCACCCAATCTAGTCGAGATCGACAAGGACGTGGTCGACATGGAGGACACCCAACCCGAGATCGAGAAAGCTGCAGCACCTCCGACGTCTGTTCTGGCTCCGAATCCGAAAAAGAAGCTGCCTTTCCCCACAAAATCTCCAAAGGACCCGGCAGAAAAGAAATTTCAGCGCTTCATCAAGATGCTTCAAAAGCTCAACGTCACCATCCCCTTCACAGAAGCTCTCAATGAAATGCCATCCTATGTCAAGTTCTTGAAGGAGATTCTGAGCAAAAAGCGATCAATGGCTGAAATTACAGAGGAGTGCAACCATTTGGACATACTGGAGAAGAGGCCAGATCCAGGTAAGTTTGCTATAACCATTGGATTTGGTCCACATAAAATTAATGCCTTGTGTGATCTTGGAGCTAGTGTAAGTATAATGCCTTTAACAATTTGGTCCAAGATTAAGATAGGAGCCCTAGAGCCTGTGGATGCTAGACTTTACATGGCCACCAACACAGTGGTCATTCCAACAAGCATGGTGGATAATGTGCCAGTACAAGTAGGTAAATTCTTTGTCCCTGCTGATTTCTTAGTTGTTGATATGCAAGAAGATCCTGCTTGACCAATTATTCTAGGAAGACCCTTCTTGGCAACGGTGGATGCCAACATAAGCGTAAGGAAAGGAGTGCTCACCTTCAACATCAGCGATGAGGTAATTGAGTATTCCTTTAATAAAACTGAAAGGCATACAGGTCCAATGGAAGAGGTAAAATCTATCTCAGCTGGCTACATCACCTGCGGGGAACCCAAGGTAAGAAATATGACCCCTGAGGAGCTGGAAAAAAGGGACATGGAGGCCCAGGTGGAGGAGATCATGGCAATTCTAAAGGAGGACACAGAAAATCCAATCGACACAAACCAAGGTACGTCGTTATGGACTAACTATTTTTCGGATGCCTTGACAGGAGCCAAGTATGGGGTCAAGATCGACCAAGAATCCTCGACATCGAGGACCCTAGTCGATCTCGACCAAAACCAGGAGCCTCCACCAGCACCAGCATCGTCGAGCAGCCAGACAGAAGCCGAGCCCTACTCGAGATCGAGTACCCTACTCGAGATCGACCACCATAGCCCTGCCTCGACTTCGCCTTCCTCGACGTTGACTCCACCAGACGGCCAGGACTACTCGATCTCGACCACTGACTACTCGAGATTGACCAGGCTTGTCGATGTCGACCAACCTTCACCAGCTTCTGCATCCTCGAGCAGCTTACCACCAGAACCAGAAAGCTCGTCGAGATCGAGTACTCCTACTCGAGATCGACCAAACACTGTTGTCCCCGATTCCGTCTCTGCAAAGGTAAGCCAAGGTATGGATCTTTCTTCTCCTATTTCCATTAAAGATCTATCTATACATGGGAGAGGTTTGCCTTGGTATGTGCGCTTATGTAGGATTTCCAATGACGAGCCTAAGGAGTATGAAGTTGGAGACAAGCTCTATGTCTCTAAATCAAAGGATCATTGGTTCCCTAACAAATTCAACAAGAAGAGGATGGGGCCTTTCGTGGTGAACAAAATCCACTCTGGAGGATTGTAGCTGATGGACAAGAATGGAGTCCTATTTGAAGCCCAAGCTACATGGGCCCTGCAGATGCCACCTTGAGCTTAATGGAAAGTCGGCCTAGCGACTATAAAATCTAGAGCTTGTACATAGACATTTAGTTTTGGACATTTCTTTTGTTTGTTTTTTGGTTTTGAACCTTTTAGTTTTTCTATTGTGGGTATATGTCTTCTACACTTTTCAGGTCCGTGGATAGAAGCAAGCTATATTCAGACTCGGCCCAGGCATTCTTTTACTCGATATTATGAAGCCTTGCACACCTGTCTAGTGAGTCTCTTTCTTTACCCTTGTTTTTATACAGTGAGGACACTGTAATGTTTAAGTATGGGGTGGGGGAAGGGCATTCTTAATGCATATTTGCCATATTTGACATTATTTGTGCATATTTGGAATTTATTTCTTTGAATTGCTACATGACTATTTTGGAATTCATTATTGATTTATGTGCTTATAGACATGTTTTCCAAAATTTGAAAAAAATGACCCCCATTGAAATTTTTTATAAATGTCATGGAAGCTTATATTGAACTCAACGATGCAAAATTAGATTCATTAGAGATATAGCATGAAATTGCCTAGTAAAGGGAAGTCACAATGAAGTGCATTATTTTCTTGAAAACCATGAAAGGAGGTAAAATTTGAAGTTGCTTTTGACATGTTGCATGATAAAAGGATAGAGGACTTTATATTTCCATATAATGCTCATATGTTTATAATCCTAGCCATACCTATGCTTATGCATCACAAAAGCCATAATATGCCTTATTTCAAATATTGCTCCACATGATCTTAATATTACCATTCTTTACCTTATACGGGGATTATGTTGAGAATGATGTTACATTATGGAGATGTTATATGGTTGTTGTGTTGTTGTTATCATTATTGGAGTTTGGCGAAATTGTTTGAAATATATAGAAAATTTAATGAGTGAAAGAAAATCCGATCAAAGATTGACCCTGCTCGCTGAGATAATAGTTTGGCGAGATGGGACACCAGGTGAGGAGTCCGACGCACTAAGTATCCGGGGCCATTCCTGACACCCATGTTTGCGACTCGCGAGAAGGCAGTGTTGAGGTTAGAGAGGTAAAAGCATTATTATTGAAAAAAGCATTATGAAAGGTGATGAATCTTATGAGAAAGAATGTGGTATGAAATTCAGTTTGGAAATACTCCAGTTCCCCGGATCATTAGCACCACATTGCCAGAAATTGCCCACCTTTAGCCTTTTACCATTCTACTCCTTATTTGAGCTTAAATTAAAGTCCTCTTGATTATCAATGCTTTGTCACATAAAATTGTTTTTGCATAACCCTCCTTTTATGAGTAGATGTTGCTTTTGTATAATTGCACATGCATGGATCTGTGACACTAGTACCTTTTCGAGGATGGTAATTGACTGCAGGGTCATATAAGAATGAATCTGATATGTTGAGAGTTTTGAATTCTTCCCCTGTATGACAAATAAAAGTATTGCTTGAGGACAAGCAAGCTTAAGTATGGGGTGTTTGTTGTGAGCTGAATCTGCCATGTTTTACAGTAACTTTTATATCGATTTCTGCATACATTGCATGCATTTGGGTTAGAATAATACAAAATCTGTGTATTTTACACTTATTTGCAATATATGGAGGTCTACAAAAGTTTTGGTTATATTTGACAGAAATCGGACGCACTTTGGAGCTTAAAGGAAACTCATGGAGAAGCTAAGGATGATGCAGCTGGAGAAAAGGCTATATTTCGGTATTCATCATTCTGAATCAAGCTTTGATGTCTTCATGAGAGTTGTAGAACTCGGAAAGAGCTTTCCAACGCATGGTCATATGCGTCAATCCGACGAAAGAGGACTCGGGAAAGTGCGTTTCAAGAACAGAGCAGAAAGCTGAGAGAACTCTACTCGAGATCGACTAGCCTCTACTCGATCTCGACGAGGGCTGTCCGAGCACACCTGGTCGAGCAGAGCTGATCGAGGACACTGAGTCAGAGACAACCCGATCCCGGAACCCTACTCGATCTCGAGTACCACCTAGTCGAGATCGACGACACTTCGACGCCATGTCCGGAGTCGACGAGCTGTGCCAAGTCGAGAAGCCGAAAACGGAGAAGCCGAGCACCACCTCTACTCGATCTCGAGGAGGCTTACTCGAGATCGAGGAGCCAGGAGCCATATCCGAGCCTGTCGAGCACCAGCTAGCTGAGACGCCGAGCCAGCCATGGTCGACGACCACCGTACTCGATCTCGAGGAGCCCTACTCGAGATCGAGGAGCCGTGTCCTGGAGCGCGTTACGCGGTTTGACTATCCTACTCGGTTTGGGATTCCTTGGTGCCGAAGGAGATCGAGATGGCCGAGATCTATCCTACATCTATCAAGTTCTATCCATGGAAGACAAGATCTATCAACAAGAAGACATCTTACCTATTTTAGATTTATCTTTCCCTTTTAGATTTAATTCCTAAATTGCTTTTATTTACCTTTTACAGTTTTAGATATAATTTTAGATATAGATAGAGATATTCTATCCTTGAATAGCAAGGAATAGAAGGCTATAAATAAAGCCTTAGGGGCTGGTTTTTCATTCATTCAATTTCAGTCAAAGACAAGTAGTTCCACATAGAAGTTTTAGGAGTTCAAAGGTTTTAGGGTTTTGGCATTCTGCGAAAGTTGAGTGCCGGGATTGTAAAGACTTTGAATATAGTTTAATGCAAGTTTCTTTTCATCAATCAATGTCTGCGATTGCGATGAGGCGTGAGTAGTCCACCCACTTCTGGGGCTGGGGTGAGCCCGACAGTGGCCATGTGAGTTGATGCGGTAAAGGTCAGATCTTTTTATGCAATTCGTCTTCTATCCCTATGAGCATGATTCTTTTGCGAGAGTTGAAGGTGATCCTTGTTTGTATTATTGAAGCGAAAGTGATCTTAATGCAACTTGGATTAATTATGTGAAAAGGGTTAGTAACAATTAGGGTTTATGCGAAAGCCTCTATATGCCTATTTATTAGTAACGAAAGTTATTTTGATGGAAAGCATGATCTTTTATGCCTTTATTTGTTACTTTGCATGGTTATCGTTGTGGTGTTGATACCCTGGCTTTGGAAGTTCTTTATTATATTGAGTTTATTTATGTCGAATTTCTGAGTTCTGTGTTCGAATTTGCAATTTACACTTTCTGTGTTTTAGTCGAGACAGAGGAGAGTCTTGTCGATCTCGAGTAGACCCTTGTCGAGATCGAGTTGTCTCTTGTCTATATTGAGTTGAATTTCTGTTTTTCGATTCCGAAGTTTCTTTTTTTACTATTTCTTGTCGATCTCGAGTAGCCGCTTGTCGAGATCGAGTACTGTGTTGTCTGAGTCGAGTTTCTGTCGTCGTTTTTCAGTTTCTGTCTTTACTGTCCCTTGTCGATCTCGAGTTACTGCTTGTCGAGATCGAGTAAAGTTGATGTCTTGCTTTTATTCCTTGTCTTCGCTTGTTATTTCTGTCTTTCTTTCTTTGTTCCTTTGTTTCTGTCTTCTGTTTGCTTTTCTGTGAGATTTACACCTGCCTAGGATCCGCTGACACGCTTCCTCGTGGATTCGATCCTGACTTCCCATTACTGCATTGGAGGAGTCTTGTATTTATTTGTGTGGGCCTCAATCCGGTTTGATTTATTTTATTATATTTCATACTTGATTTCCTCCTCACAACAGAAGGACATCAAGGCAGATGACAAGTACGAAGGCGTCGCCGTTCTTGATTTCATCTGGGGGTATCTGCTGCAGAAGCAATTGGCTGAGGCGAAGGGGAACCTTGACGTGGTGAAGGGGAACGACACGCTGACCCACTACTTCGACGGCAAGTTGCCGCAGTGGTTTCCAACGGGTTGGGCCGATGTCGACCGGTTGTTGGCACCTTGGAATTTGAAGAACGAGCACTGGGTAGCGCTAGAAATCAGTTTCACAGAGTGGACCTTGAACGTCTATGGTCCCAACATCAGCCACGTCGCTGAGCGCCATATGGCGGGCCTCCTGAAGCCGGTGACCTACCTCATCCCTATTCTGATGAACACACATCCCGAACTTCGGGTGAAATGGGTCGGCAAAGTCCCGAAACCCTTGGCATACAAGAGGGTGAAGGGGATTCCCCAAAACAAACAATCATAAGTCATTATTTTCATTTGTTTTGATTATAAACAATTGTCGTAGGTTGGGTGAACATATTTCGTTGTCGTGATGTAGGGCCGAATTTGGTCCATACACCATCCTCAACTTGCAGCTCCTCGCGACCGACGACACCAAGTTCCGTAGCCTGGACGATGACTTCATTGCGACGTACCGAAAATCCCTTTGTGTTGCCATCTTTCACGGACGTCTTACACCCCCATCCGATCCTTAAAAGCACTCTCCGATTGATTTTATATACATTGTTGGTTTGTTTTAGACTGTTGTTGGTTCGTTTACACTGTTGTTGGTTTGTTTTAAACTGTTGTTTGTTGGTTTTAGACATTTTGATATGCAGTTATTGTTGGTTTGTGGACATCGTTGGTTAGTAATAATATCATGTCAAGTTGATTATCTGTCATGTCAATAAGAGGCTACTGTCATTTAAAAAATGGGTAATGCCATGTACGCTTCCGTTGAACAACCCCCCCCCCCCCCCCCCCACAAAGTAGAACAACCCCCCCGCACAAAGTAGAACAAAGTAGAACAACTCCCCACACAAAGTAGAACAAAGATATCATACTTCACACCAAAATGGGGTAACTATGTACGTATTTGCGAAAGGTGTCGTAACTGGAAGTTCATATCCCACCGCTAGGTGCGGCGCCGCTAGGTTCATAACCCTAGTCGAGATCGACAACCTGTGGTCGACTTCTGTTCGTGAGATTTCACCACTGCCTAGGATCCGCTGACACGCTTCCTCGTGGATCGATCCTGACTTCCCACTGCTGCATCGGGAGGAAGTCTTGTAATTATTTGCAAG
Organism: Persicaria maculosa; assembly: GCA_963922045.1. Classification (NCBI taxonomy): domain Eukaryota; kingdom Viridiplantae; phylum Streptophyta; class Magnoliopsida; order Caryophyllales; family Polygonaceae; genus Persicaria; species Persicaria maculosa. Next base: position 54,945,152 of record OY998253.1, read on the forward strand.
GGAGGGAATCTTGTTTGCCTTATTTTATTTACATTCTATTTTGCATACTCGATTTCCTCCTATGAACAAATTGGCGCCGTTGCTAGGGAAGCTATCATTCGCGCCTTAGGTAGTCAGATCTAACTTTTCTTTTGAGTTACTTTACAGGTGTATGCGCCGTTCTGGTCAACCACCTGAGTTTGACGGCTTAGACGATCCGGAACGCCTCTTACACATCCAAGCTAAGCTAAAAGAGCCATGACAGCCGCAGAAACACAAGAGCAGCTGATACAGAGGCTTACAAGGGAACTAGCCACAAAAGATGCTGCAATCGCCGCTGAGAAAGCAACAAGGGAACAAGCAGAAGCTGAGCTTGCCCAATACCCAACCACGACAGAGGATTATATGCACCCAACTCTCGTCGTGCCTGAATCGGCGATTCTAATCCCTGAAAACTCTTTTGAAATTCGCACTCAATTTCTTATAGAACTTAAAAATAATGCTTTTTATGGCAAATTTAATGAGTGTCCTCTTGAACATATTACCAATTTTTCTGACATGTGCCGTACTCTTGCTGAAGGTACAACTCTGGAATATGTCAAGATGAAGGCTTTTCGCTGGTCTCTCGCCGGACCTGCACTGAAGTGGCTTGAAGGGCTGAAACCAAGATACCTCACAACATGTGCCCAAGTAGAGCAAGAGTTTCTGAACAAATTCTTCCCTCCTGCCAAGACAGCACTCCTCCGCCAGAAGATTACAACTTTCAAACAAAAGCCTGGGGAGCCGCTAGCCAAAGCACGGGAGTGATATAAAGAACTGTTGCGATCTTGCCCTACTCATGGACAGCCACCCTACGTCATTCAAGAGATCTTCTTCAATTCTCTTGACCAAGTCACCAAGGACAGGAACAACCAGTATACTCGCTATGAGTATCTGACGATGCCACCAATTGACGCATGGGGTGTGCTCGACAAGCTCACCAATTATGACAACAAATATGGGTCTACTGCAAACTATGAGGAGAACTCCTATGCCAGGCCAGCACCATGTATGCCCCTCTATGAGCCGGCTAAGGAGATTGACCCAGATGTCAGGGAGCAGTTCTACAGAGACCAGAATCGCAAGCTCCTCAAGCAAGTCAAGTATCTCTCTGTTAACCAGCCTTGCATTGAATGCGGATCACAGCGGCACACCACTACTGAGTGCCCACACACTGAGCAAGTCAGGATGGCAGAGACACATGAAGAAGTGGCTTCCGCAGGGGGTCCCAATCGCTATATGGGGGATCAAAGGTTCTATCAACCACAGTGGAACCAAGGTCCTTCTAGGAACCCCCCGCCATACAGAGCTCCAGGACATCAGAAATGGATCAAAAGAAGGATGACTTACAACTCATCGTTAAGGAGATGCGTCGGAATCAGGGCACCATCAACAACCAGTTCCAGAACATCACTACAAAATTTGGAGCGCTAGACATCTGGAAGAGAGGCATAGAGACTCAGATGGGTCAAATCGCTACACAAATTCCACGACCATCCGGACAACTCCCTGGGCAAACAGAACCAAACCCTAAAGGAAAAATCGGACAAGTCGCAGCTATCAAACTCAGGAGTGGGCACCAATTACATGAGCCAAGGGTCGGGAAGCACCAAGACACAGCAGAGCAGCAACTCGACAAAGAGCAGAATCAACTCGATCTCGACCAGCCCATAGTCGATCTCGACAAAGATCTTCTCGACACAGACCAACAGCCAAGCTCGGACTCCACTGCGCAACCCAGAAACTCGAGATCGACAACCCAAGTCGATATCGAGGACCCTTTGGTCGAGATCGAGGAAAAGCTGGCTGATGTCGACGACTCTGCAACACCTCCGACGTCTGATCTGGCTTCAAAGAAGAAAAAGCCACTGCCTTTCCCTTCCAAAGCACTAAAGGACCCACTGCAGGTAGGTTTCAACGTTTTGTTAATATGCTGCAAGATCTGAATGTCTCTATTCCTTTTACAGAAGCCCTGCAAGAGATGCCTGGTTATGTCAAATTTTTGAAGGAAATCTTAAGCAAGAAGCGATCCATCTCAGAGATCGCCGGCGAATGCAAAGTACTCCACTTCCCTGAAAAGTGACTTGACCCTGGTAAGTTTTCTGTCACTGTGGGATTTGGTCAATATAAATATGAGTCCCTGTGTGATTTAGGAGCAAGTGTGAGCATCATGCCCTTATCAATCTGGCAGAAGGTAAAGATAGGATGCATAGAGCCTGTGGATGCTAAGCTATACATGTCAAACAATACAGTGGTCATCCCTATAGGTATAGTTGAGAATGTCCCCGTCCAGGTTGGTAAATTCTTTGTTTCGGCAGATTTCCTTATTATAGACTGTGCTGAAGATCCTACTAGCCCTATTATTCTTGGTAGACCATTCTTAGCTACTGTAGATGCCAAGATTAGTGTCAAACAGCGATCGCTCACCTTCACCATAGGCGACGAGGTCTTAGATTTCTCCTTTGGCCCTGCAAAAGAGGAAATTTCATGGCTAGAGGTGAAAAGCATCAGCAACCACGGGACCAAGCAATCAACGAAGGAAGGCACCAGCACTGTACTCGAGATCGACAATGGTTCTTCGATCTCGATTAACCCTCTACTCGATCTCGATCAAAGCTCTTCGACAACGACTTCCTCTGTTGAGCCACAGACTTGCCAAGAGCCTAAGTATGGGGTCCCTGTACTCGATATCGACAAGCCGTGCCCGATATCGACTAACCCCAAGCCCGAAGATTTCTGTTTTGGGTCCGAAAAGGTAAGTTCAGGTATAAATCCTACTAATCCTCAGTCCATTAAGAAATTTATCAATAATTTAAGGGGAGGTAAGGCCCCGTGGCGAGAAAATCTGCGGAAACTGAGAGCTGGGAAGAAAAAGAGGAAAGAGAAGGATGATTATGCAAGCAACCACCTGTCAGCTGAGTTTGCATACTACAATCAGGACCTAGATGATCCAGGAGAAGGGCCAAGCACAAGCGGGCTCCACACTAATGGTCCTTGAGCACAAACGGAGAAGTCGGCCTAGCGAGTCTAAAATCTAGAGCATGTATATAAGACTTTTTTTTGAATTTTGGGACTTTTGAACTTTTTGGTTTTGGTTTTTTTTGGATTTTTTAGAATACTTCATGTGGAAGGTCTTGTTTTTGTGCAATCTAACACTTTTAGGTCGGCAAGCATATAAGGATCGCGAAAGGTGGAAAGAAGAAGTCCCTGAAAAACAGTCAGAATCGACGAAGGCCAAGTCGACAACGACCAGGAGGAGCAGCCCAGAAACTCCTCGATATCGAGTAGGCCAACTCGATATCGACTAAGCCAGACAGCACTCCTCGACTTCAGAATCCACTGGACGCAGACGACAGCTCCTCGATATCGAGTATTATACTAGATATCGACAAAGAATTTACTCGACCTGCCCTATTTTTGCCCTCCTCGATGTGTTATTCGGTGAGTTCCTTCCTTTACTCTTGTTTTTATTTAATTTTATACAGTGGGGACACTGTATATTTTAAGTATGAGATGAGGGAAGGGCTCATTATCATTATTATATGTTTTAGTCTTGCTTTTGGTTTTACATGGTGAAATTTTAAATTTTTATGCTATGCATTCATGTTTAAGTTTTATGCATTTAAATTCTTTTTCATACTTTAGTCTTGTTTTTATTTGCAGAAAAAAAAAATTAGAAAATGTCGAAAAAAAAAATAAAAAAAAATGCATATTTAAGTTTTTTTTGCATTGTCTTAGTTTGTATACCCTAAGTTAGATGTCCTATGATGATAAATAATGATTGACTTGATCATGTAAATCCTATGGCATGTTTGGAAGGTTTTGCCTAAGTCCTCGAAATTGTTTTTATGTGGATTGTGAACTTGTGATGAAATTGAGCACATATGATCCTAAGCTAAAGGTTGAAATCCAACAAAAAATTATCCCAGTGAGAATTTTGGCCTTATAGGGAGATCATTAAAAATCCCTCTGCTTTCTTGAGTGTATTTACTCTTCCTATGCATCTCTAAATGTTGTGATAGTTATTCAAGACCAATGCATTTATATGTTTATGTGAATGAGAATTAAATGATGGAGGCACCTTTTAAGCCAATTTTATCCTCTCTTTACCTACCCTGCATTATCCCTGCTTGAAGCCAGAACATTAGCCAGAGACTTTTTATAAACTCCACAAAATTATCCTTAGCCAAATTGAGCCTGACCCCCATTTGGGAATTAAGACTTAGAGTTGGTTGAAATAATGGTTTGTGGAAGGAATGAGCTTGTGTTTCAATTCAAGAAAGAAGGATTTTTGAGTTTATTGAGATATGGGTTGGTTTTATATTTTTATCTTGCTATGCATATTATGTAAAAGGATTTTTGGTTCACCTTATAAATGCACCATTAGTTTTATTTCGTTTCAAAAAAAAAAGTATGTATATATGTTTGTGAATAAAGTGCATGAGCCAAATTTACATTAATTCTTTCATTTTCGCAATATGCATACTTTGGAGAGGTTAAGGAAGTTTGAAAGGTTACATACTTCATTAAGACAAGTTGGAGAGTTTGGTTGATGCATATGATTGAAAGTTATGGATTGGTTAAGTTGTGTTAAAGATTTAGGAGTCTTGATTCCCAAATTTTATTAAGCACCACATGGCCAAATAATTTCATACCCTTTTATTTCTTACCAAGCCCCATTACAACCCCGCCGAATGGAATCTTCTTTGAAGACTTCTATTGAGCGAATTCCTCCTGATAATTCTTGTTGCATTTTCATAATTGGTTGCGAAGTGGATTCATATTTAAATTGCAATGTTTATGAGATTGTATATGGAATTGAGTTGAGAGTTGATCTACATAGCCAAAACACATTGAGAGCTGAGTGTAAATACATTATTCCTGTGAGGTTGGATTTATATTGCCTATGCCTATGGATCGCTCATATGTGTGTGATGACGTTAAATTCACTTGTCTTACATTGCTACTACTTGAGATGTTGCTTTTCACAAAGGCGAAGACTTGAAGGATGTGTTGTAGGTCTTGGTTATTATTTGGTTATTGCTTGAGGACAAGCAAGTCTAAGTATGGGGTGATTTGATGACACTAAAGTAGCCATATCTTTATGCATATTTTAGTTCCATATTCTATACACTTTGCATATTTCGGGTTAGGAATATGTCGAATTTATGTAGTATATGCTTATTTACCAGAAATAGAGATCTACATAAGTTTCTGTTTAATATTGCAGAATATGGAGCCATTTCGGGAGAAAACCAAGAAGCATAGACAGAGCCTGAACTGTACTCGATATCGACTTCATTTTGTCGATATCAATTTAAGGAGCCCGGACACACCCTGATCGAGGAGCACCATGTCGAGAAGCTGAAGACGAGCCAACCCGACTTCCGAGGCTTTACTCGAGATCGAGTAAGTTCCTCGAGATCGACAAGCTCTGAAGACCATGCCCGGAGTCGAGGAGAGCCTGATCGAGGATGCCGCGGAGAGTTACCCGACCTGGCCAGACATGCCAGACACTGAGCAACACCCGTACTCGATATCGAGGAATATCCTCGAGATCGACAAAGACGAGAGCACCTGTCCGAACAGTGTCGAAGAAAAGCTACCCGATACACCAAGCCAGTCTAGTCGACGAACCTAGTCTACTCGATATCGAGATATTTACTTGATATCGAGGACCCCAAAAGCCAACTTCCGAGCCAGTCCGAGGAAGAGCTACCCGACATGCCAAGCCACTGAAGTCGACGACACCATTTTACTCGAGATCGAGGAAACTCCTCGAGATCGAGGAAACCTTCCAGAAGCCGCGTAACGCGTTTTGAGCAGTCCTACTCGGATTGGGATTCCTTGAGGCCGAAGATTGCCGAGTCTATCCGATTTTATCAAGATCCATCATGGAAGAGAAGATTTATCCACTTTGAAGACTTTTAGATATAATTTCCTTTTTAGATTTAATTATGTTATGGCATTTATTTATCATTAAGCTTTTAGATATAGATTTAGATAGAGATAGAGATATTCTATCCTTGAATAGCAAGGAGTAGAAGGCTATAAATAAAGCCCATGGGGCTAATTTTAGGATTCATTAAAAATTCAGGAGTTAGAGAAGTAGTTCACAGAGACGGTTTAAGAGTTCGAAGGTTTTAGGGTTTTGGCATTTAACGAGAGTTGGATCGCCGGGATTGTAAAAGCTTTGAATTTAGTTTAATGCAAGTTATTTCCTTTCAATCAATGATGTCTGAGGTTGCGATGAAGCGCGAGTAGTCTACTACTTGTTTGAGGTAAAGATCCGACTTTTATCAAGTTTTGAGCATCTACTACTTGTTATGTGTTTATTACCCATCTAATGGAGGTCCATGCTAACAACTTGGATTGTAAACATAAAATCGGTAGAGACAATTAGGGTTTCTTGAAAGAGTTGTCTAATTGTTGGAAAAGGTGAAAGCTTGGTCCTTTGATGCGAATTACATGATTATCTGTTTTATTCTCGCCTTATGCATGCTTGGTTATCGTTGTCGCAAACCCCAATCTTGGAAGTCCTTTACAGTTTATTTCGAAACCCCACAAGCACTTGTCTTTACTTTCTTTTATTTCGTTTTAGTTTTTTGTCTTCCTCGATATCGAATAGCACTCCTCGATATCGAGTTACTGATCCTCGATTCCAGAATCGCTGTAGCTTCTGTGTGCAGGAACTCGACCAAGCCAACTCGACGTAGACGACTTTACTCGATCTCGAGTAAGACCTAGTCGAGATCGACGAGAACCTGTGACTGCTTCTGCGCTGCTTCGTTCGACTTGTCCGATCTTCTGTCGACTAACCCTAGTCGAGATCGACAACCTGTGGTCGACTTCTGTCCGTGAGATTTCACCGCTGCCTAGGATCCGCTGAAACGCTTTCTCGTGGATCGATCCTGACTTCCCACTGCTGCATCGGGAGGAAGTCTTGTAATTATTTGCAAGGGACGGAATCTGGTTTGCCTTATTTTATTTACATTCTATTTTGCATACTCGATTTCCTCCTATCAACATCAACCCAGTGCAAGTCAAGTGTTTGTGACGAGCAAATCCAAAGTCCTAATGACGTTCACCAAATTCTAAGAGAACAAGGGTGAAACTTGGCAAAAATCTATTCAAAACACTACTCAAATTTTCTGAATGAGCCAACAAGGTCAAAAACAAATTGCAAGCAATCTCATACAAGGCTAAAGAACAAAAATCACTGCAGCCACAAACAGATTTTCAAATAATGCACAAAGTAGCGGCATTAAATTGGAATCAATTTCTATCCCAAGCAAATCAAACAAACTGGTGTCCTACACTAAGCAAATCAGGCCCTTGTGAGAACATTCGAAGCGAAAGCACTGATTTCTACTTAAAGGAGCCTAAACTTTGCAAAAGGCGAAATCAGCAGCAAAGTTTGAGCGAGAAGCTGCTCAATTGGTCTTAAATTGGTCAGCTAATTCACAAACGAGTTCATTAACGCAAAAGAAAAGGATTCAAGCAAACAGATTTCCTGTAATTAGTGCAAATTCCACGCAGGACAAAAAAAATCCTCAAGTTAACTTCTATAAGGCCCTGATTTCAGAATTACGAGTTCACCCTAATTCCCTAAACAAGGGTGAAGCTCTGCAGGACACGAACCTGGTCAATTACGCGAGACATAAAGCCTAAACCTACAAGTCTCAAGAAAAAAAACAAACAAACAAACTTCATAAAATTTGGTCACACAAGCATCATGAAGTTTGCATAAGCCCTGACTCTGAAATTGAAGGCTAATGTTTCCAAAAGGAAAAAATAAAAAAAAAAGAGCCTCAATACATACCTAGAGTTAGGACTGCAATGTCCTCGCCTTGGATTGGTGACGCTCAACCCAGGAGCCTTTTATTCCGAGTAACTTAGGCTTGATGCATGAAACCACCATCGACCTTCAAGCAGCCGCAGACCCTCGTCGATCAAAATTATCCCCAAATTAAAAGAAAAGGGGGGAAAGGAAGGGTTAATTAGTGGAACTTGTGAATCAGCGTTCGATGAGAGGGAGAAATAAAAAAAATTCGGAATTTCGAGGTTTAATCACTCGGATTTCTCCCTAAATGGAAGATTTAGGGTTAGAAATTGCCAAAACGAGGAACCCTAGAAATTACCTTAGTGGAGGTCGAAATTAGGATTTTCTCAGGTCGTTGGGAAGGTCCGAGCCTAGTCTTCCTTTTCCTTGGTTCTCTTCCGGTTGCCCGAGCTCGAAATCTCCCGGGTATGGAGGCTACTGATAAACGAACAAGAAAGGGGAAGAAAGTTGAACAGCTCTGCGGGTCTCGGAAAGAGAAAGGGGAAGTTGAGCCTGCAAATTAAAAAAAATGACGAGCTTGCTTTCATGAAAACAAATGTGGGCTTGGTTTTAAGATGAGACTAAATTGGGCTAGAGCCATTTTGGTTGGCATTGGGCTTTGCCCATGGTTCGTTTTCTTTTGAAACAAATTTTTAAAGCAAAATGCCGAACCTAATTTCTTTTTAGTACCATTTCACATTTGCAAAGATTTATTTAGTTATAAAACCTACCCACTAAAATGTAAAAATTATAATCGGCACAAATTAGAAATTGAGTTTAGCAAATTCATAAAGTTAAAGTCGTAAAATTTCATCGCCAGTTTTATTCTAGTGGGTCAATTCCAAAATTGACTTCTAGGCGAGGAAGAAAAGAAAACGGAGTCAAAATCCTAAATCAAATTTCTACAAATTCAAATCGTTCTTAAAAGAACTACGTGAAGACTTGATACTCTTTTCTGAGTTACGTAGGAAATCCGATGTTAAAATTCAAATATACATTGGATCCAGTCGCCCATCTCAAATTAAATTAAATTGGTTCTTAAAAGAACTACGGGTGATTTGATCCCGTTCCAAACGGGTACGTAGGACACCCGACATAAAGCTCAAGCTCGTTGGGTTCAATCACCAAAACCCAAAAAATCAAATAAATTCAAACACTCTAAACTATGTAAGGCTTGATTCTCTTCCAAGAAATACGTAGGCAAGCCGTTTAAATTCGGGTGCGGCCCAAATCACCAAAACCATTCGTGACTTCGAATCAAAAGGATAATCAAAAGGGGTCGAACTCAAATTTTAAAAATGAAATAAAATATGTTTTGCAATTATTCGCGCATTTTTGTTCAACATATTTTTTGCATGCCCAGTGGGACCCTTTTTGCCTTTTCATCTCTTAGTTGTGTTGAAACTAATATTTTCCTATTTCTTATTTGAAGGAGAAAAATAGCACCAAGAGCTATTGTCAACTTCAACGAATTACCTGCTACCTTTATCATGGAGGGTGACCGCTGGTTGAAGAAGAGATCGTTTAAGGTCCAGTTCGACGTGACTAGGGAGTCGATCATCGCTGAGATCCCAACTAACAACAGCTTTGAAGCTATCAGGGAAGAAGTAACCGGCGGAGACGAGCTCAATCCTAGGCCTGCTCGTGGGCCAATCATTCGAGTTATCAAGAGAAATGGTAACTCGGCAAAGGTCTCAAAGCCAACTGTGAATGAGGCGAAGAAGGAAAACAAGCCTCGCAGGAAGAGGGGACGCAAATGTGGTTCCCAACGCGGAAAGACAGGAGCGCTTCGCAAATTGGCTCGTTCCCCTACTTTGGAACAGGCCAATGCAACACTGTGGAGGGCTGCCAAGGATCTTATCGATAGCCCAAGGAAAATTTTCTTTGGGTCTATCCCTGTCGATATGGACAATGTAGTCCAGGTTTTGGTTACCTCCTATTCTGATGAGGAGTCGGAGGCAATATCCTCAACTGTGAAGGCTCAAACGGGCAAGGTTCCAGAGGTTGGAGTACCAAATCCTGCCAAGCCTCAAAAGGAGACATCTAAGGCTTCTCAAGCTGAGAAAAAAGGAAAGGGTCTAGCTATAGCCGAGAAATCAACATCGCTTTCTACCCAGTTAGAAAAATGTGAGCGGCGAGTGACAAGGTCTATGTCTAAGGCCGAGTCATATGGTAGAGTGACCACCCAATCGTCGAATCCAAAAACGGTTCAAGAAGAAAAATAAAATTCCCCACTATATGGGAACTCTACTTCTCTGTTTCAAGAGAAGGATTTTCCGCTTGTCGTGAGTGACGGAGGGTCATCCAATGACTCTAAAGAAGAAGTTGAAAGCATGCCAGTTCTAGTGACTGGGGCAACAAGCACTGAAGAGCAACTCTAGGCATTACAAAAGAAGCTAGAGGAAAGGGATTCTCAAATTAAATTGCTCATGGACCAGCTCCAACAGCAAAATTTGGAGAACAAGCAAGAGCGAAATTCGGAGATCAGGCAAGAGACCCCCAACACGGGAGAAAGCAGTGCTTCTATCTCTCATCAGGAAATAAAAGAGTGGATCGCACAAGGGATTCGAGAGTTCAAGATTTCTCAAAGTCCACATGTGATCGGTTACAGAAAACCCTATCCCGCGGAGTTCGACGTGATCCCATTTGCTCCGAACTACCAAAGGCCGAATTTTGATAAATTTGACGGCCTCAATGGGTCCCCTCGTGAACATTTAGCTCACTTTTACTCGGTATGTGGAGAAACTTCCTTGAGTGATCAGCTATTGATAAGACAATTTGTCCAATCACTACGAGGATCCGCGTTCACATGGTATACTCAGCTTCAACCCGAGTCTATCCATACATGGGACGAGCTGCAAAGGGAGTTCCTAGCTCAGTTCGTGAGCTCGAAAGCCAAGGTTTCCATCATGGATCTGACTAATACACAACAAAGACCGAATGAGTCCGCAAATGACTTTATCGCAAGGTGGAGAAGTTTGAGACTTCAATGTTCAGAAAATTGAGCGAAGAGGCATGCGTGCAGATGTGTGTCAAGAACCTACTCCCAGAGCTTGCTATACATGTTGGTAGCGCAGAACCCCGTGCTTTTGATACATTGGTTTCAAAGGCCTGCAACATTGAGCGTCAACTAGCTCGACGCAAGCCCGGAACAAGCCGACCTCAAATCAATGAGACGAGGAAGGATGACGAAAAAAAGTCGTCAAAAAGAGGAGAATCCATGGCTACGTTCATCAAGCCTCATGGAAAATCCGCTGCAAATAATCCTAAAGCGCAGGAAAAGGGGCAAGCGAAAGAGCTCATTAAAAGATTGTCTCTCGAAGAGAGAAAGCAGAAGAAGTATCCCTTTGACGATGAAGATGTAAGAGGGATATTCAATGAGCTCATGACGGAGAATATGTTGTCACTCCCCGAGCCAAAGAAGCCAAACGAGGCTAACAAAACGGGTGATCCAAAGTATTGCCCTTATCATTGAATTGTTAGTCACCCTCTCGAAGACTGCTATGTGTTCAAGGACATCGTGGAAAGGATGATCAACAAGGGAGAAATTGAAATCGAAGGTGCAAGCTCAAAAGGCCAAGCAGCCTCGTCAAACCCCATCTCTATAGTAGAAGAGATTGAGGTTGTTCCTTCACCAGATGACATCTCTACAGTGTCATTACCCCCGAAGGCAGTCCTAGTACAATTTCAGATGCGTGACAAAGTACGCACTGTTTGGGAATATCCTGACATGCCAAGGGAAGAACCAGACTGCCCGACTCTATATGAGGTCCTAATGCAGTCAAACATTGAAGAATCATTTTCACAAGATGAAGACGCTGGGGATGGTTCTAAGTGGCAGGTTTGTCTAAGCCAAAAGAAGTCTCATCCAAAGAGTACCCGACATACCAGACCTACGGGCTTTAGAATGATCGGTAGAAAGTCCGAGAAGAAAAATAAGAAAAAGAAAAACAAGAGCAAAAACAAGAAGAACAAGAAATCAGAAGATGATTATGATGAAGAGTATATCCAGCCTATACGCCAGATCATTATTCTGAAAGAATTTATTCCGAAAGAGCTCCTGGAAAATGATTTTTCTGAAGAGGAGTTATTTTGGGAAGAAGAAATTGTTCAATGTTGCATGGGCACATGGGCCGAAAAAGTTGAGGAAGAAGAGTTAGAGGCTGATGAAGTTACTCTTCGTTCGGGAAAAAATTTGCCACCTCCTAAGCCGAAGGAAAAAGGGAAAGGGAGGGGGCTACTTGTCAATGAGACTACAAATGCTACAAATTTCGAGGAGGCGGTTGAAAAGGAGACTCCTACATTGGGTCAAAAAGACCAGGAAGCTGGGGCATCCGCCCAAAAAGATGTCGTGCTACGGAGGCCTGTGTTGCTTCGCAAAGCTTCTTTTAAGGAGCAAGTGAAGTACGATGTGATCGGCCATTTAAAGCGCATTCCTGCACGCTTAAATGTATATGACGCATTACAAATGTCGACCGATTTAAGGAAGGCCTTGATTCAAGCCCTCATGGATCCAGAAGATTACAAAGACCAAGTGGATCGAATTGAGGTTGATGAAGTGAATTTACCCACTTCATCTCAATGTGCTTCATGTATGGCATCCGTAACTTTCTCTGATGAATACCTCCAGTTAGGGAGCACTGATCACAATAGGCCCTTATATGTCACGGGTACGATTGGAGATGCAAAAATCAACAGAATCCTGCTGGATTGTGGGTATGCGGTGAATCTATCACCTTTACGGGTCTTGGAAGCAATGAGATTGACCGTCGATCATCTTTCGCCCACATTACTCACCATTCAAGGTTTCAATCAGGTGGGTCAAAAGGCTTTGGGCGCCATTGCCTTGAAAGTGGTTCTGGATGATCTCTACAAGGATGCTCTCTTCCATGTCATTGACGCTGGAACCTTCTAAAATGCTTTGCTAGGGAGGCCATGGCTCCATGCTAGCAAGTCGATTGCTTCTACACTTCATCAGTGCTTAAAGTACACCGATGAAAATGGAAATGAAAGAACTATCCGTGGCGATAGCGATCCTTTTCAAGGTGAAAGCGTTAATTACGCAAAAGCCAAATTTTACAAGACTGTGCACTCTAACTCCAGTCCGCGTACGGAAACGAAAGAGGAGGGTAAAAGTGATGGTCCTCGAAAGGGAGAAATGGCCCAAGAAGAGTCCCCGTCACCCAAGGTCTCTCTTGTCCAAAGAAAGGAAGAGCCAGAGACACGTCCTAAGGTGTTATTCAAATACACACCCAAGGATAAGAGACAAACCGGCCAGTGTTGATAGGAGGAAATCGAGAATGCAAATATAAAATAAGAGCAAAGCAAACCAGATTCCGTCCCTTGCAAATAATTACAAGACTTCCTCCCGATGCAGTAGTGGGAAGTCAGGATCGATCCACGAGGAAGCGTGTCAGCGGAGAAATCTCACGAACAGAAGTTGACCACAGTTATCCTCGATCTCGACTAGGGTTAGTCGACAGAAGATCGGACAAGTCAAACACAGCAGCAGTAGCTCCCTGGTTTTACTCGATATCGAGTAACTCTCCTCGATATCGAGGAAGGATGTCGTCGATCTCGGGTACCTGCACAGGAAAAGCTACAGCGATCTTCGTCGATCGAATATCAGTACTCGATATCGACCAAAGTTAGTCGATATCGAGGAGACAGAAACTTAAGAACGAAAATAAGTAAAGAACAAAGCTTGCGGGGTTCGAAATAAACTATATATGAAAGACAACTTCCAAGATCGGGGTTTGCGAAAACAATAACCAAGCATGCATAAGGAAAGAATAAAACAGATAATCATGTAAATTGCATCGAAGGACCAAGATTTCGCCTTTTTTGACAATTAGACAACTCTTTCAAGAAACCCTAATTGTATCTACTGATTTTATGTTTACAATCCAAGTTGTTAGCATGGATCTCCATTAGGTGGGTAATAAACATATAACAAGTAGTAGATGCTCAAAACACGATAAAAGTCGGATCTTTTACCTCAAACGCGCATGGCTATCGTCGGGCTCGCCCCAACCCTAAAAGTAGGTGGACTACTCGCGCCTCATCGCAATCGCAGACATTGATGTAAAAGAAATAACTTGCATAAAACTATATTCAAAGTCTTTACAATCCCGGCACTCCAACTTTCGTTGAATGCCAAAACCCTAAAACCTTTGAACTCTTAAGCGTCTCTGTGGAACTACTTCTCTAGCTTCTGAATTGAATGAATAAAAACTCAGCCCCCTAGGCTTTATTTATAGGGCTTAATCCTTGCTATTCAAGGAAAGCAATATCTATTTCTAAAGATAAAACTTAAATAAAAGGAATATTTATCTTAAAAGGAATTATATCTAAAAGGCTAAATATCTTCATGTGTGGATAAATCTTCTTCTCCATGGGTGGATCTTGATATACTTGATAGATCTCGGACTCCTTAGCTCTCAAGAAAGCCCAAACCGTGTTGGACAGCCCAACCGCGTAACGCGGCCCAGAAAAGATCTCCTCGTTATCAAGTAAACTACTCGATATCGAGTAACTCCGTCGTCGACTTCTGCTGGCTTGGCTTGCTCGAGTAACTGCTCCCCGACCTGGCTCGGACATGGGCTTCTGATCTTGTCGATATCGAGTAGAGTACTCGATATCGAGGACTTTAGTGCTCGGTATGGCTTCTTCTCGGCTACTCGATCAGGTGGTCTTCCTCGACTCCTGGCATGGCTTCAGGATTTGTCGATATCGAGTAAAACACTCGATATCGAGTAACTCTCTGGAGTCGGTTAGCTTTGCCTCTCATCTTCTCGACATGGCTTGTCCTCGATCTTTCCATGCTCAGACTTCTTTGTCGATATCGAGGAAAAATACTCGATATCGAGTAAAGTGCAGCCTCCGTCTTTTCTTCTTGGTTTTGTCCCGAAATGGCTCCAAATTCTGTAATTTTAAACCAAAACTTATGTAGATCTCCATTTCTTGCAAATAAGCACATATTACATAAATTTAACATATTCCCATCCCAAAATATGCAAAGTGTATAGAATAAGGAGCTAAAATGTGTATCTCAACATGGCTATTTTAGTGGACGTCAAATCACCCCATACTTAAGCTTGCTTCTCCTTGGATGGTCATTCAGGGGAAGAATTTAAACTCTCAATCATCTTAGATTCATTCTTATATAACCCTGCAATCAATTACCATCCTCGAAAAGGTACTAGTGTCACAAATTCATGCATGTGCAATTAAAAAGCAACATCTACTCACAAAAGGAGGGTATGCAAAAACAATTTATGTGACAAAGCAACAATAATCAAGAGAACTTTAATTAAGCTCAATAAAGAGTAGATTGGTAAAAGGCTAAAAGGTGGGTAATATTCATTACCTTTCATAATGTTTTTTTTTTCAATAATAATGCTTTTACCTCTCTAACCTCGACACTGCCTTCTCGCGAGTCGCAAACATGGGTGTCGTGAATGGCCCCGGATACTTAGTGCGTCGGACTCCTCACCTTGTGTCCCATCTCGCCAAACTATTATCTCAGCGAGCAGGGTCGATCTTTGATCGGATTTTCTTTCACTCATTAGATTTTCCATATATTTCAAATAATCTTTCCAAACTCCAAATAATGATAACAACAACACAAACACCATATAACATCTCCATAATGTAACATCATTCTCAACATAATCCCCGGATAGGAAATAAAAGAATGGAAAATATTTAGATCATGTGGAGCAATAATTGAAATAGGGCATAATATGGGTTTTGTGATGCATAAGCATAGGTAAGGCTTGGAATTTAAACAATGAGCATTATATGGAAATATAAAGTCCTCCATCCTCTTATCATGCAATATGTCAAAAGCAACTTCAAAATTTACCTCCTTTCATGGTTTTCAATAAAATATGCACTTCATTGTGACTTCCCTTTACTAGGCAATTTCATGCTATATCTCTAATGAATCAAATTTTGCATCGTCGAGTTCAATATAAGCTTCCATGACACTATTTCTTTGAACAATTTACAAGCAATGGGAGATGTCTCATAGAATTTTTTGGCAATTATGCACAAAAATTTAAAAATTTACTCAAAATCTCAAAATTTCACCATGTTTAAACCAAAAGCAAGAATAAAACATATAATAATGACAATGAGCTCTTCCCCCAACCCATACTTAAAATATACAGTGTCCCCACTGTATAAAATCAAATAAAAACAAGAGTAAAGGAAGGAACTCACCGAATAATGCATCGAGGAAGGCAATACAAGGCATATCGAGGAAAGGATTGGTCGATATCGAGTACCGTACTCGATATCGAGTAAGCTGTCATCATCCAGTGGAATGCTGAAGTCGAGGAGCCTTCTGACTTGGTCGATATCGAGTTGGCCGACTCGATATCGAGTAACTGTGGGCTGCTCCTCTTGGTCGTTCTCAACTTGGCCTTCGTCGATTCCGACTATCTTTCAGGGACTTCTTATTCCACCTTTCGCGATCCTTTTATGCTTGCCGACCTGAAAATGTTAGATTTCACACAAAGACAAGATATTCCACATGAAGTTTTATATACATGCTCTAGATTTTAGAGTCGCTAGGCCGACTTCTCCGTTGTTGCTTAAGGACCGTCAATATGGGGCCCGCATGTACTTGGCCTTCTCCTGGATCATCTAGGTCTTGATTGTAGTAGGCAAGCTCAGCTGATAGGTGGTTGCTTGCATAGTCTCCCTTTTCTCCCTTTTTTTTCTTTCCAACTCTCAGTTTCCGCAGATTTTCTCGCCATGGGGCCTTACCTCCCCTTAAATTTATAAATTTCTTAATGGACTAAGGAGGAGTAGAACTCATACCTGAACTTACCTTTTCGGGCCCAAAACAGAAATCTTCGGGCTTAGGGTTGGTCAACATCGAGCAAGACTGGTCGATATCGAGTACAGGGACCCCATACTTAAGCTCTTGACAAGTCTGGTGCTCGGCAGGGGAAGTCGATGTCGACGAGGTGTGGTCGATATCGAGGAGCACTTTGGTCGATATCGAGGAGGGATTGTCGATATCGAGTAGAGTGTGGCTGCCTTCCTCCGTTGTTTGCTTGATCCCGTAGTTGCTGATGCTTTTCACCTACTGTCATGAAATTTCCTTCTTTTGCAGGGCCAAAGGAGAAATCTAAGACCTCGTCGCCTATGGTGAAGGTGAGCTATCGTTGTTTGACACTAATCTTGGCATCTGCAGTAGCTAAGAATGGTCTACCAAAAATAATAGGACTAGTAGGATCTTCAGCACAGTCTATAATAAAAGGAAATCAGCGGGAATAAAGAATTTACCAACCTGGACGGGGACATTCTCAACCATACCTATAGGGATGACTCCTGTATTGTTTCCATGTATAGCTTGGCATCCACAGGCTCTATACATCATATCTTCACTTTCCGCCAGATTGTTAAGGGCATGATGCTCACACTTGCTCCTAAATCACACAAGGACTCATATTTATATTGACCAAGTCCTATAGTAACAGAAAACTTACCAGGATCGGGCCTCTTTTCAGGGAAGTGGAGCATTTTGCATTCGCCAGCGATTTCTGAGAGTGATCGTTTGTTGCTCAGGATCTCTTTGAGGAATTTGACATAAGCAGCCATCTCTTGCAGAGCTTCTGTAAAAGGAATAGAGACATTCAGTTCTCGAAGGATATTAACAAAACGTTTGAACTTACCTGCAGTTGGATACTTCAGTGCTTTGGAAGGAAAAGGTAGTGTCTTTTTCTGCTTCGGAGCCAGAACAGTTGTCGGCGGTGTTGCAGAGTCCTCGACATCGGCCTGCTTCTCCTCGATATCGACAAGGGCTTCCTCGATATCGACTAAAGTTGTCGACTTCGGGTTGATGTGCTGTGCAGATGAGTCTGAGCTTGGTTTCTCATCTGTATCGAGTAAATTTTTGTCGATATCGACCAAGGTGTGGTCGATATCGAGTTGCTGCTGCTCGTTGTCGAGTTGCTGCTCTGCCTTGTCTTGCTGCTTTCCGACCTCTGGCTCGTGTAATTGGTGCCCGCTCCTGAGCTTTATGGCTGCGACGTGTCCGGTCTTCCCCTTAGGATTTGGTTCTGTTTGCCCAGGGAGTTGCCCGGTTGGTCGTGGAATCTGCGCCGAAAATTGACCCATCTGTGTCTCTATGCTCTTCTTCCAGATGTCTAGCTCTCCAAATTTTGTATTGATGTTCTGGAACTGATTGTTGATGGTGCCTTGATTCCGGCGCATCTCCTCAAGGATGAGCTGTAAATCATCCTTCTTTTGGTCCCTTTCTGGATGTCCTGAAGCTCTGTGTGGAGGGGGGTTCCTAGGAGGACCTTGGTTCCATTGTGGTTGATAGAATCTTTGATCCCCCATATAGCGATTGGGACCCCCTGCGTAAGCTACCTCTTCCTGGGTCTCTGCCATCCTAACTTGCTCTGTGTGTGGGCACTCAGTAGTGGTGTGCCGCTGTGATCCACATTCGATGCAAGGCTCGTTGATAGAGAGATGTTTGACTTGCTTGAGGAGCTTGCGATTTTGGTCTCTGTAGTACTGCTCCCTGACATCTGGGTCAATCTCTTTGGAAGGCTCATAGAGAGGCATGGATGGGGCTGGCCTGGCATAGGAGTTCTCATCATAGTTTGCAGTAGCCCCATACTTGTTGTCATAGTTGGTGAGCTTTTCTACTACACCCCATGCGTCAGCTGGTGGCATCGTCAGATACTCATATCGAGTACACTGGTTGATCCTGTCCTTAGTGACTTGGTCAAGAGAATTGAAGAAGATCTCTTTAATGACGTAGGGTGGCTGTCCATGAGTAGGGCAAGATCACACCAGTTCCTTATATCGCTCCCATGCTTTTGCCAGCGGCTCCCCAGACGTCTGTTTGAAAGTTGTGATCTTCTGGCGGAGGAGTGCTGTCTTGGCAAGAGGAAAGAATTTGTTGAGAAATTCCTGCTCTACTTGAGCCCATGTTGTGAGGGATCGTGGTTTCAGCCCTTCTAGCCACATCAATGCAGGACCAGCGAGAGACCAGCGGAAAGCCTTCATCTTGACATATTCCAGAGTAGTACCTTCAGCAAGAGTACGACATATATCAGTAAAATTGGTAATATGTTCAAGAGGGCATTTATTAAATCTTCCATGAAAAGCATTATTTTTAAGTTCAATAAGGAAGTGAGTGCGAATTTCAAAGTTATTTTGAGGGATTAGAATCGCCGATTCAGGCACGACGAGAGTCGGGTGCATATAATCCTCTGCAGTGGTTGGGAATTGGGCAAGCTCAGCTTCTGCTTGCCTCGCACGCTCAACTTCCTGTTCCCTGGCTGCTCTCTCAGTGACGAGAGCAGTATCTTTGGTGGCTAGTTCCCTCCGAAGCCTCTCAATTAGCAATTCTTGTGTTTCTGTGGCCGCCATGGCTCTTTTCAGTTTAGCGTGGACGTATAAGAGGCTTTCCGGTTCGTCTAAGCCGTCAAACTCAGGTGGTTGACATGAACGGCGCATACACCTGTGAAGTAACTCAAAGCAGACGTGAGATTTAACTAACTAAGGCGCGAATGATTGCTTCCCCGGAAACGGCGCCAATTTGTTGATAGGAGGAAATCGAGAATGCAAATATAAAATAAGAGCAAAGAAAACCAGATTCCATCCCTTGCAATGAAATACCCCAAAGTATTTTTGGGGATTTCGTTTTAAGAAAATATATATTTTTATAAAAGTTCTTTTATTTTGAACTTAATAAGGATTTTTGAAAATTAAATGTATATAAAGTTCGTAACTATTTTGACGCATTTCATTTTATTCATTTGAGTGAAATTTAATAAATAAGTTATTTATTTTAAGTTATATTATTTTAAAACAAGTGCATATTTTTCTTCAAATAAAGAGGTGTAACTTATTTTAGTTTCCGTAAAATATAAGTAATATGAGGTTTTAGGAAAAATATTGTATATAAAATAAAATGTATTTAAGTAAATGTTTTGTTAGTTCATTATTTAAATTGTGTGGGTTTTTAATAAAAATTTATTCGGATATATCTATATATGCATATATTATAAACAAATAAGGGCTAAACCGGTTTTTCTTTGAGTTGGGTGAACCGAACCGGATTTAAAAAAAATGTTGAACCGGGTGGGCTAAACCCTTCTTCTTCCTCTCCTACGTTGAGCTCACTGTTGCACGCGGTTGAAATGGGTGATTTTTAACCTCCCTCAAATCTCGCCCGAAGCTCAACGATTTTGTTTCCAGAACGTTCTTAATCCGATGCTAATGAGATTTATGCAACAAATTTAAAGATTCGGGATCGAATTGAAACCGAACGAACTTATCCCCAAACTCGGTAATCACCCCAATCCGCTTCAGTCAGGCCGAATCTCACCAAATTGAGGATCGGGATAGCGTTAAGAGTGATTATCTAAGAAATTTATGGATTTATTTTAATCAAATCCGTCCCCAAATCCTTCTCCTATAAATAACCCTTGCGGGATCACTTTCGAAGCACACCATCACCACTCCTCTCCATCTCCGAGCTCTCAACCTGTCCCATGGCATTCTAAACGCCTCTAGAAACGTCTCCCTTCACAAAGTTTTCAGAAAATCATCCCGAATCCAAAACACCCAATTTCGAATTCCCTCGTTGGAGCGACTCGGCAGCCCTCGTCCGCCGCTGCCGGAGCCAACAGCCGCCACCCGGAGGAGCGCCCAGTCACCACGAGTCCGTAGCCGCAAGCATCTTGCGCCGCCGTGACCCGTGCCACCGTCAGGATCTCGCCGAAGTAAAGCCAGGACCTCGCCAGTTTATGCTACTGTTGGAAGGGTCGGGAGAAGGAAGAAGGTGATCTAATTACACCAAACCTCCCTAAGTTCGGTTTTTTCTAAAATATGCCCTTGTTCAGTTTTTAAAAATTCCAGATTCTAACCCGTATTTTTTTGTGGGCATAAATTGCTTCCAATATCGTTAATTCGCAGAGACTAGGCTACCCATACGTCCATACGAAGGAATTAGAGTCCGACCAACCGTTAACGCTTGCAACTCCAAATCGAGGCAAGTGACCTTCCGAGCCTTTCTGCTCACTTGTGCCTTTCGTGTATATAGCTGTTTCTTTCCATTGAAATGCTTGCCAAATTAATTAAAATAAATTGCAATTCATCCGCCTTGTGTGATTTATTTATCCGTTAGTTTGAATTTGGCAAGTATAATTGGGTAATGTTATTATTCGACGTATATATAAAATAATAACATAGATACCCACCTTTTTATTAAAGCATGATTTATTTTGTTCTTTCATGCTATCAATGTTGTAAATAAGTAATAATAATGTGAGAATCGTTTGTTGCGAGTGAAACTAAATTGAATCCAAACCAATCAAAAGCAATGTGAATCATAAATTTTAAAATTGTAAAGTAATGTGAAGAATTGTAAAGTAAAGTAGTCAATCAATCAACGAAAAGCAATGTGAAATGGTAAATTGAAGTGTGAGTAAAGTGTAGGTCGGGGCCGTTACTCCTCGGTCTTAAGGTTTCATGAAACTACACTTCCATGCGAGGTGTTACACAACCAATGGTTGTAGGTCGCTATCCACTATAGACAGAGTGGGACCGGTAGTAGTCCATAAAAAGATAAAAGACGTAAAATGCATATCATGTGTGTAAGTGAGTGAAGATTAATGTATAAGTAAGGAACATGGTTTGAACTAGGTATTGGGGGACACAAGATCAACCCTTAATCGACTATCTCAGCCCGCGGTTTAAAACTCTCCGGAAGAGTCCTGCCCTCTGGGTCGATTTTGGGCCACATCGAGTACCTTTTGAACCGATACTTAGTTTAGACATTATAATAAAAACGTATTAATAATGTAATGGGTAGTAATCATGAATCATTTCAAGCTATGTCCTATTCCATCCTTAATCGGAATATGATTCCTAATACATCTTTTGTTACTCAATCCTTTTGGATTATCCGTGTCATAGGAGGGTCGGGTCACAAATAAGCCAATTCACTTCAAATATTCAAATCTCATTTGGATTTAATCCTTACCGTTTCATGGTCACTTGAATCCAAAGTTGTCTCTGCTTTCGTGTCGTCACTTGCTAGTTCTCGCGAACTAACCGTCCTTTGTTTGGATGGCTGGTTTCCACAGGTTTAGATAAAGCACTACAAGGTCGAAGGTCGGAAATGTGAGTCGGAATCGTCTTCAAATATTTTTAGTATTTTACCGTTGTTTCAATTCAAGAGTTTAAATATTATCTTGTATTTGCTATCAAGGCAAATTGTAACGATGTTGTTGTATACTTAGTTATTTGTTTCATTTAAAGTCTTCCGCAATTTAATTGTATTTTATGTAAGTATTTAATATTATCATCTTGTTTATGGGAGCATGGTTGCATGTCCCTATAAGCCTAAGGTGGTTATGAAGACATTAAAGTCCGAGTAACCACTGGCGCTCTGGCATTCCCTTGGGTTGTAAAAGGGGGTGTTACTTACAAGACTTCCTCCCGATGTAGAAGTGGGAAGTTAGGATCGATCCACGAGGAAGCGTGTCAGCAGATCCTAGGCAGCGGAGAAATCTCACGAACAGAAGTCGATCATAGTTATCCTCGATCTCGACTAGGGTTAGTCGACAGAAGATCGGACATGTTGAACACAGCAGCAACAGCTCCCTGGTTTTACTCGATATCGAGTAACTCTCCTCGATATCGAGGAAGGCTGTCGTCGATCTCGGGTACCTGCACAGGAAAAGCTACTGCGATCTTCGTCGATCGAATATCAGTACTCGATATCGACCAAAGTTAGTCGATATCGAGGAGACAGAAACTTAAAAACGAAAATAAGTAAAGAACAAAGCTTGTGGGATTCGAAATAAACTATATATGAAATACAACTTCCAAGATCGGGGTTTGCGACAACAATAACCAAGCATGCATAAGGCAAGAATAAAACAGATAATCATGGAAATTGCATCGAAGGACCAAGCTTTCGCATTTTCCAACAATTAGACAACTCTTTCAAGAAACCCTAATTGTATCTACTGATTTTATGTTTACAATCCAAGTTGTTAGCAGGGATCTCCATTAGGTGGGTAATAAACATATAACAAGTAGTAAATGCTCAAAACACGATAAAAGTCGGATCTTTTACCTCAAACGCGCATGGCTATCGTCGGGCTCGCCCCAACCCTAAAAGTAGGTGGACTACTCGCGCCTCATCGCAATCGCAGACATTGATGTAAAAGAAATAACTTGCATAAAACTATATTCAAAGTCTGTACAATCCCGGCACTCCAACTTTCGTTGAATGCCAAAACCCTAAAACCTTTGAACTCCTAAACGTCTCTGTGGAACTACTTCTCTAGCTTCTGAATTGAATGAATAAAAACTCAGCCCCCTAGGCTTTATTTATAGGGCTTAATCCTTGCTATTCAAGGAAAGCAATATCTATATCTATTTCTAAAGATAAAACTTAAATAAAAGGAATATTTATCTTAAAAGGAATTATATCTAAAAGGCTAAATATCTTCATGTGTGGATAAATCTTCTTCTCCATGGGTGGATCTTGATATACTTGATAGATCTCGGACTCCTTAGCTCTCAAGAAAGCCCAAACCGTGTCGGACAGTCCAACCGCGTAATGCGGCCCATAAAAGATCTCCTCGATATCGAGTAAACTACTCGATATCGAGTAACTCCGTCGTCGACTTCTGCTGGCTTGGCTTCCTCGAGTAACTGCTCCCCGACCTGGCTCGGACATGGGCTTCTGATCTTGTCGATATCGAGTAGAGTACTCGATATCGAGGACTTTAGTGCTCGGTATGGCTTCTTCTCGGCTTCTCGATCAGGTGGTCTTCCTCGACTTCAGGCATGGCGTCAGGGTTTGTTGATATCGAGTAAAATACTCGATATCGAGTAACTCTCTGGAGTCGGGTAGTTTTGCCTCTCATCTTCTCAACATGGCTTGTCCTCGATCTTGCCGTGCTCGGACTTCTTTGTCGATATCGAGGAAAAATACTTGATATCGAGTAAAGTGCAGCCTCCGTCTTTGCTTCTTGTTTTTGTCCCGGAATGGCTCCAAATTCTGTAATTTTAAACCAAAACTTATGTAGATCTCCATTTCTTGCAAATAAGCACATATTACATAAATTTAACATATTCCCATCCCGAAATATGCAAAGTGTATAGAATAAAGAGCTAAAATGTGTATCTCAACATGGCTATTTTAGTGGACATCAGCCAGAAGCCACTGAGTGCAGCAGAGAAGGCTATACACTCCTTAATGACAAGCTACACTTGTCCTCTCCGCAAAATCGACCAATCCGTTCCAAAGAAGAAGTTGGTCATTCAAGCACATTTCGGAGATAAAAGAAACGAAAACGTAAGGGTGGTGTTCAAGGGTGAGTCTTCTAAGGCACAAGTCGAGCAAGCCTCTTCAAAGCATCATAAGGCCATCAAAGTTAGGGTGACAAGACCTCTATTGAAAAGCAAAGGTTCGCGGAAATCCCTCAATGAGATCTCGATGGATGATCTAAAAATCTCTGAAGAGGGGGAGTTATTGTCTGCTAAAGTCTTGGAGCTTACGACTCTAACAAGCCAAGAGCAAAATATGTTCTCTCCAGACACAACAAATGCACCTTGAGTCTCGGTCTTCGAAAGACTTGAGACAAGTGCTCCAAGAGTTTCTGTGTTCGATAGGCTTGAAAGAGTTAACATGCCTATGAACAAGAGGGCCAACACTAAGAAGACCAGAAAGTGGAAGTGAAGAATAAGAAGCCAGACACCTCCACTTACGAAGATGAGGATCCCATGGATGCTCAAACAGAAGAAGTAAATATGGTGTTGACCTATACATGGAGTGAACCAAGTGAAGATCCTCAGGATTTTCTTAATGTGGTCCAACCTGCTCCGCCAGAAATGGAAGATGGAGGTCAAGCTACGGTTGACAAACTACAAGAGATCAACTTGGGGACTACAGAAGACCCTAAGACCGTATTCGTTAGTGCTTTGCTAACGGAAGAAGAAAGAGGATCATACGAGCATCTTCTCAACGAATATAGAGATGTGTTTGCTTGGGGATATCAAGACATGCCTGGTTTGGATCCTAAGGTGGCTATGCACAAGCTATCTGTCTCCGAAGAGGAAAAGCCAGTAAAGCAGGCTCAACGTCGTTTTCGGCCCGAGCTGACAGGGCAGATTAAAGCTGAAGTCAACAAGCTCATTGAGGCTGGATTCATTCGTGAGGTCCAATGCCCAATCTGGTTGGCGAACATTGTTCCCGTCAAGAAGAAGATCGGCCAACTACGTATCTGTGTGGATTTTCGGGACTTAAATGAAGCATGTCCCAAGGATGAATTCCCTCTTCCCATAACCGAGTTATTGGTTGATTCCACCACGGGTTTTCAGGCCTTATCCTTATTGGATGGTTTCTCGGGGTATAATCAGATTAAGATGCATCCCGAAGACGAAGAGTTAACGGCTTTCAGGACACCTCTAGGCACGTATTGCTATATAGTAATGCCCTTCGGTCTGAAAAATGCGGGAGCGACCTATCAAAGAGCCATGACGGTGATCTTTCATGATCTGCTTCACAACACCATTGAGTGCTATGTGGATGACCTAGTGGTGAAAACAATGAAAAGAGAGGACCATTTGAATGATCTCAAGAGAATCTTAGAGAGGTTGCGAAAACACCAATTGAAGATGAATCACCTCAAATGTGCCTTTGGTGTGACATCTGGCAAGTTTCTTGGCTTCATTGTTCGAGGACGGGGCATAGAAATCGACCCCGATAAAATCAAGGCAATCGTGCAAATGCCAGCCCCGAGGAATCTCCGTGAGTTGCGAGGTCTACAGGGCAAACTTGCCTACATCCGGCGTTTCATTTCATATTTGACGGGGAGGTGTCAGCCCTTTATGAGGTTGATGAAGAAAGATGTTCCATTCATATGGGACCAAGCCTGTCAAAATGCTCTCGACAACATCAAGAAATACTTGACTGACCCGCCAATCCTCATGGCACCGGTTCAAGGAAAACCCTTAATCTTGTACACCGCGAGTCTTGAGCGGTCGTTAGGGGCAATGTTAGCCCAAAACAATGATGAAGGAAAGGAAAATGCCTTGTACTACATCAGCCGAATGATGGTTGAGGCAGAACTAAATTATCCTTCTATGGAGAGGATATGTTTGGCATTGATATTTGCTATCCAAAAGCTATGGCATTATCTCTTGTCTCATTAAATCACATTAATCTCTAGAGTTGATCCTTTATGATAAATTTTGTCCAAGACGTTGTTGTCAGGAAGACTAGCTAAATGGGCTATGCTTCTGGCTCCCTTTGACATCAAGTTTGTGCCTCAAAAGGTGGTCAAAGGGAAAGTCATAGCTGATTTCTTAGCCGCCCATCCTACTCCCGATAACGAGGAGTTAGTGGATGATTTGCCAGATGAAGAAGTCTTCATGACAGAAGAAAAATCTTGGCAGTTATACTTTGATGGTGCTGCAAAGAGAAGAGGGGCTGGAGTAGGCATAGTATTCATAACCCCAACCGAGGGAATAGTGCCTTATTCATTTTCTCTTTTAGAAAACTGCAAAAACAACGTGGCAGAATATGCGGCACTCATCATTGCCCTAGAGGTAGCTCTTGAGATGAACGCTGACCCTTTAAAGGTGTTTGGTGACTCTCAGTTAATAATCAGGCAGCTGAATGGCCAGTATGAAGTCAAAAACACAAATTTTCTTCTTTTGCATCAAAGCGTCAGACATCTCATGCACCAGTTCCGTCAGATAGAAGTCGTGCATATATCAAGGTCCGAAAATGACCAGGCAGATGCATTGGCTAAATTGGCCGCGTCACTAACATTGCCAAGTGAAAGAGAAATCAAAATTACAATCGGGGGAGCGACATTTGCTTATATCAGCTTTGGAGCGAACTGAGCCCAACGAAGAGGTGGATGTCGTTTCCGTATAGTGTCAAGGTTCCTACTTAAGAATGACACTTTGTATCGAAGGAAATTCGATGGAATGTTATTAAGATGCTTGTCAAATGAAGAAGCAAAATATATCCTCGCAGAAACCCACGCTGGGGTATGCGGAGCATCAAGCCGGTCCAAAATTAACTAATCAAATCAAATGACTGGGCTATTATTGGACAACAATGGTGAAGGATGTCATGGATTTTTCTAAAGCTTGCCACGCTTGTCAAATTCACAGCGACTTCATAAACCAGCCTCCTTAAATGTTGAACCCGACGAATTTGTCCTGCCATTTAATGCATGGGGTCTCGACGTTGTAGGGTGCATAAAGCCATCATCCTCTCGAGGACACCAGTATATTCTGGCTGCTACAAATTACTTGGGCAGAAGCCATACCATTGAAGGAAGTGGGAGCTAAAGAAGTCGCTAACTTCATAAGGACTCACTTGATCTATCGATATGGAGTTCCTTCAAAAATCATCTCAGACAACGCTCTCTACTTCAAAAATCAGATGTTGGTGAGGTTGAGCGAGAAGTTTGGGTTTAAGCATAGCTTCTCATCGAGCTATAACCCGTTGTCAAATGGTCAAGCTGAAGCATTTAATAAAGTGTTATGCAAGATCCTAAAGAAGATGGTATCAAAATCCAAAAGAGATTGGCATGAACGGCTGCCGGAGGCATTATGGGCCTATCGGACAACAACGCGAACATCGACTGGTTGTACGCCTTACAGCTTAGTCTTTGGGTTCGAAGCTGTTCTACCCTTAGAAATTCAGTTTCCATCTCTCAAAGTTACAGTTCAGCTCACCGACCCGGAAGAGAATGTCAAGATTCGTCTGGTCGAGCTCGAAGCATTGGATGAGCACCGGCTAGCAACACAACAAAAACTTGAAATCTACCAAGCCCAAGTGGCCGGGGCATTCAATAAAAGGATCAAATTTCGCTCATTCGTTGTTGGTGACCTGGTCCTTACCATTAGGCGACCAATTGTGATCAACCGGAAATCCCAAGGGAAGTTTGAAGCAAAATGGGAAGGTCCTTATGTGGTGACCAGTTTTCCCTAAAGGGGCATTTGAACTCTCAAATGCCGAAAGTGAAGTGGTATACTCCTGCGTGAATGGAAAATTCGTGAAGAAATATTTCACGTGAAGCCTCGAGAGTCAAAATGCCCAGAACTACGTCATGACTTGATCTCCAACAAGGAGTACGTAGGACGTTTGACAACCAGAATACGTCAAATTCAGTCGCAAAAAAAAAAAAAAAACTGGGTTCGCAAGTGATAGTCGAAGCGCTTGGGAAACCCTTCCTAGAAGGTGGGCCCAGATGATTTGAGTGATTCGGTAAAAAAAAAAAAATCCCAGTTAAATGTAAGCAAAAGCATGGTCTTGAAGTTAGTCCGAAATTGAAGCACCCTGTCGAATATATGAAGAAAAGGGTGCCAAATGAACTACGAATGGCTTGATCCCTTATAAAGAGGGTACGTAGGCAATCTAGCTAGTCAAGAATGCTGGATGCAGCCCCAAAAACAAAAATAACGTACTACAAATACATTATTTTAGCGTACTACAAACAAGTAAAGAGCGCTCGGATTGTGTTACGTATTAAATACATTATTTTAGCGTACTACAAATTCGTGAGCTAAAGTGTACAAGTTTAATACAATAGTCGGGCATACAATAATTTTTATTATTAAAGCTGCCGAGGCCCGAGAGCGCAGAGCCCATCACTTGGGTGGCGAGTTTCTCGAAATCCGGTGCTAGTTCAAGCTCAGTTCAATCTGCAAAAGTAAAATGAAGATTGAATTAGTGGATTTTTTTTAGAAAAATTCACAAGGTTGAGTTTGTTAAATTGGAGTGGCAAGCCCAGTATAATTCCCCAAGAAAGGCCCAAGCCCCAAGTGAATGTGGTTGCTGAATTCACGAAAGCCAGGATGAAATTAAAAAAAATAAAAATAAAAAAATAATATCGGCAGTTAAAAATAATAATAATATAAGATCAGAATCTTGAAGAAAAAGAAGGAAGATCAAAATCTTAAAGAAAAAAGAAAGATATCTTAATTCTTAATGGAAAGAAAGAAGATATTGAAAAGTAGGGTTCCAACTACTGCTTCCCTATAAAAAAGGTTGCACTGCTAAGCAGAAAAAAAAAAAGAAACGGACGGCTGATTAAAAAAACAACAAACACAAAGAAGGAAAACAAAGCGGCAACACAAAGAGGTAGAAAACACATGCAAGGTAGCCTTTTCTTCGTCGCATCGCCATCTTCGTGGTCCCAAAACCCACCCCTGAGATGTCTGCGGATTTCAAACTTGTAGTCTGGTTTTGGGATCGCCAATCGATCATCCCCAAATCGGGTCAAATTGCTGCACAAATCGGTCTTCGAAACCCACCATTGAGATGATTGCGGTTTTCTCCTGATTCTGGTTTTGGGATCGTCAATCACCGCCAAAAGAGTCCAATTGATGCCGAAATTCGATCTTTGAAACCCACCCTTGAGATGATTGCGATTTTCTTCTGGGTCTGGTTTGGGTTCATCAAATAGCCCGAAAAGAGGGCAAAATGCTGATGGATTTTTCCTAAACTAAGCGACTAATTCAAGCAGTCGAATGGCAAACAGTCGACAGGGAAACAAATTCACAAGCAGTCAAACAATGAAGTTGGAAAGCAAACATATTTGCTGTTCAGTTTCAAGCAAAACAAATCCTCAAGTTACTCTTGCTACATAATCAGGCTATTCA
Organism: Persicaria maculosa; assembly: GCA_963922045.1. Taxonomy (NCBI): domain Eukaryota; kingdom Viridiplantae; phylum Streptophyta; class Magnoliopsida; order Caryophyllales; family Polygonaceae; genus Persicaria; species Persicaria maculosa. Next base: position 54,974,673 of record OY998253.1, read on the forward strand.
AATCATAGCCGTTCAAGATCTGCGTTGAAATTGTTGCTAATCAACCTAATGCAAGTCAAGTGTTTGTGACGAGCAAATCCAAAGTCCTAATGATGTTCACCAAATTCTAAGAGAACAAGGTTGATACTTGGCAAAAATCTATTCAAAACACTACTCAAATTTTCTGAATGAGCCAACAAGGTCATAAACAAATTGCAAGCAATCTCATACAAGGCTAAAGAACAAAAATCACTGCAGCCACAAACAGATTTTCAAATAATGCACAATGTAGCGGCATTAAATTGGAATCAATTTCTATCCCAAGCAAATCAAACAAACTGGTGTCCTACACTAAGCAAATCAGGCCCTTGTGAGAACATCCGAAGCGAAAGCACTGATTTCTACTTAAAGGAGGCTAAACTTTGCAAAAGGCGAAATCAGCAGCAAAGTTCGAGCGAGAAGCTACTCAATTGGTCTTAAATTGGTCAGCTAATTCACAAACGAGTTCAGACGACGCAAAAGAAAAGGATTCAAGCAAACAGATTTCCTGTAATTAGTGCAATTCCACGCAGGACAAAAAAATCCTCAAGTTAACTTCTATAAGGCCCTGATTTCAGAATTACGAGTTCACCCTAATTCCCTAAACAAGGGTGAAGCTCTGCAGGACACGAACCTGGTCAATTACGCGAGACATAAAGCCTAAACCTACAAGTCTCAAGAAAAAAAACAAACAAACAAACTTCACAAAATTTGGTCACACAAGCATCATGAAGTTTGCATAAGCCCTGACTTTGAAATTGAAGGCTAAAGTTTCCAAAAGGAAAATAAAAAATGAGCCTCAATACATAATTAGAGTTAGGACTGCAATGTCCTCACCTTGGAATGGTGACGCTCAACCCAGGAGCCTTTTATTCCGAGTAACTTAGGCCTGATGCATGAAACCACCATCGACCTTCAAGCAGCCGCAGACCCTCGTCGATCAAAATTATCCCCAAATTAAAAGAAAAGGGGGGAAAGGAAGGGTTAATTAGTGGAACATGTAAATCAGCGTTCGCTGAGAGGGAGAAATAAAAGCAAATTCGGAATTCCGAGGTTTAATCACTCGGATTTCTACCTAAATGGAAGATTTAGGGTTAGAAATTGCCAAAACGAGGAACCCTAGAAATTACCTGAGTGGAGGTCGAAATTAGGATTTTCTCAGGTCGTTGGGAAGGTTCGAGCCTTGTCTTCCTTTTCCTTGGTCCTCTTCCGGTTGCCCGAGCTCGAAATCTCCCGGCTATGGAGGCTACTGATGAATGAACAAGAAAGGGGAAGAAAGTCGAACAGCTCTGCGGGTCTCGAAAAGAGAAAGGGGAAGTTGAGCCTGCAAATTAAAAAAAAATGACGAGCTTGCATTCATGAAAATAAATGTGGGCTGGGTTTTAAGATAAGACTAAATTGGGCTAGAGCCATTTCGGTTGGCAGTGGGCTTTGCCCATGGTTCGTTTTCTTTTGAAATAAATTTTTAAAGAAAAATGCCGAACCTAATTTCTTTTTAGTAGCATTTCACATTTGCAAAGATTTATTTAGTTATAAAACCTACCCACTATAATTGGCACAAATTAGAAATTGAGTTTAGCAAATTCATAAAGTTAAACTCAAAAAATTTCATCGCTAGTTTTATTCTAGTGGGTCAATTCCAAAATTGACTTCTAGGCAAGGAAAAAAAAAGAAAACAGAGTCAAAATCCTAAATCAAATTTCTTCAAATTCAAATCGTTCTTAAAAGAACTACGTGAAGACTTGATACTCTTTTCTGAGTTACGTAGGAAATACGATGTTAAAATTCAAATATACATTGGATCCAGTCGCCCATCTCAAATTAAATTAAATTGGTTCTTAAAAGAACTACGGGTGATTTGATCCCATTCCAAATGGGTACGTCGGACACCGGACATAAAGCTCAAGCTCGCCGGGTTCAATCACCAAAACCCAAAAAATCAAATCAATTCAAATACTCTGAAATACGTAAGGTTTGATTCTCTTCCAAGAGATACGTAGGCAACCCGTTTAAATTTGGGTGTAGCCCAAATCACCAAAACCATTCAAGTCCTGGTGTCAATATGACTTCGAATCAAGAGGATAACCAAAAGGGGTCGAACTCAAATTCTAAAAATTAAATAAAATATGTTTTGCAATTATTCGCGCATTTTTGTTCAACACGCCGCAATGAAGTCATCGTCAAGGCCACGTAACTCGGTGTCGCCGGGCGCGAGGAGCTGCTAGTAGCGGATAGTGTATGGACCACAGCCACCCTTACATCACGACAATGAAATATGTTCACCCAACCTGCGACAATTGTTTATAATCGGAACAAGTGGAAATATTGACTTATGATTGTTTGTTTTGGGGAATGCCCTTCACCCTCTTGTACACCAAGGATTTCTGGACTTTGCCGACCCATTTCACCCAAAGTTCGGGATGGCTGCTCATCAGAATGGGGAGGAGGTGGGTCACCGGCTTTAGAAAGCCCGCCATATGGCGCTGAACGATGAATTGGATGTCGGGACCATAGACGTTCAAGGTCCACTCCGCGAGATTGATCTCTAGCGCTACCCAGTGCTCGTTCATCAGATTCTAAGGCGCCAACAATCGATCGACATCGGCCCAACCCGTTGGAAACCTCTCCAGCAATTTCCCATCGAAGTAGAGGGTCAGCTTCTCCAACAACATCACCATCAAGTATAGGCACCCCATTCCACGCCTAGATGATATGCTTGATGAACTTCATGGATCCAACATGTTTTCTAAGATTGATTTGAAGAGTGGCTACCACCAGATCCAAATGATGGAAGGAGACGAATGGAAAACAACCTTTAAGACAAAATATGGTTTGTATGAGTGATTAGTAATGCCTTTTGGTTTAACTAATGCTCCTAGCACTTTTATGCGCTTAATGAACCATGTTCTTAGAACTTTCCTAGGTAAATTTGTGGTGGTTTACTTTGATGACATTCTGATTTATAGTCGCACATTACATGAGTATGTTGAGCATCTTAGGCTGATATTAGGAGTTTTGAGGGAACAAAAATTGTATGCTAACTTCAAGAAATGTCATTTTTGCTCGGATCATGTTGTTTTCCTTGGCTTTATTGTATGCAAGGCAGGATTGAAGGTTGATGAAGAGAAGGTCAAGGCCATCCAAGAGTGGCCTACTCCCACGACCATGAATCAAGTGAGGAATTTTCTACGGTTAGCGGGGTTCTACCGCAAATTTGTAAGGGATTTCAGCACATTGGCTTCTCCCTTGACCGAGCTCACCAAGAAGAATGTTCCATTTGCATGGAATAAACCAGAAGAACAAGCTTTTGAAATTCTCAAGGAGAAACTAACTCATGCCCCTCTATTGGTCTTACCAGATTTCTCGAAGACCTTTGAGATAGAGTGTGATGCATCCGGCATTGGCCTTGGAGGAGTGTTGATGCAAGAAGGGTGCCCCATTGCCTTCTTTAGTGAAAAATTGAGTGGCGCTGAGTTGAACTACCCTACCTATGACAAAGAGTTGTATGCTCTTGTTCATGTGCTCAAAACATGGCAACACTACCTCTTGCCTAAGGAGTTTGTCATCCATTCTGATCATGAGGCACTCAAGTTCTTAAGAGGCCAAAGCAAACTAAACAAGAGACATGCGAGGTGGGTTGAATTCATAGAAGCTTTCCCATATGTGATCAAGTACAAGATGGGGAAATACAATGTAGTGGCTGATGCACTCTCAATGAGGTATTCTCTTATCTCTACCCTAGATGCTAAAATGTTGGGCTTTGCTTTCATGCGTGAATTATATGCTAATGATGCTGATTTTGGTGAAATCTATCACATTTGCATGGATAAAGGTAGTAATGATTAGTTTTACAGGCATGATGGTTATCTCTATAAGTATGAAAAGATTTGCATCCCTAGTAATTCTTTTCGTAGATTGCTTGTTCATGAGGCTCATGGAGGTGGTTTAATTGGAGATTTTGGTGTTACCAAAACCTTGAATACTTTGAAGGAGCACTTCTTTTGGCCTCGCATGCATAGGGATGTAGAAAAGTTTTGTGCTGCATGTACTACTTGTTTAAGTGCTAAGTCGAAAATGAATCCCTATGGATTTTATACTCCCCTGCCTATTCCTCATGCTCCTTGGGAAGACATTTCCATGGACATTGTATTGGGACTTCCTCGTTCCATAAGGGGGAGAGACTCTATTTTTGTTGTGGTTGATCGGTTTTCCAAAATGGCTCATTTTATTGCATGTAATAAAACCGACAATGCTTCACATGTGGTTGATTTGTTCTTTAAAGAAGTTGTTAGATTGCATGGAATTCCTAAGACCATTGTCTCTGATCGTGATGCTAAGTTTCTTAGTTATTTTTGGAAAACACTTTGGTCTAAACTAGGAACTAAGTTATTTTTCTCTACTTCTTGTCATCCTCAAACGGATGGAAAAACTGGAGTTGTGAATAGAACTCTTGGTGCTTTGCTTCGATCTTTGTTGAAAACTAACCTTCGTAGGTTGGAAGAATGTCTTGCTTTTGTTGAATTTGCCTACAATAGGTCAGTCCACTCGGCCACTCAAAAGACACCATTTGAAGTTGTGTATGGCAAGAATCACATCACTCCTCTTGACTTGGTTTCCCACTCCATGAAAGATCAAGAAAGTGTTGAAGGAGCAACCCAAGCTGAGCACATCAAGAGTTTACACGAGTCCACTCGTTTGGAACTTGAAAAGAGGACTGCCCAATATGTGCATCAAGCTAACAAAGGAAGAAAGGAAGTCATCTTTGAACCGGCTGATCTTGTATGGATTCACCATAATTAGAAAAGATCGATTTCCTACATTGAGAAATTCCAAGCTGAAGCCAAGAGGAGATGCCCCATTTCAAGTGCTTGAAAAGATCAACAACAATGCCTACAAAATTGAGCTTCCCAGTGAGTATGGTGTTCATGATGTTTTCAATGTTGCTGACTTGTCTCCTTTTGTTGTAGGTGATGATGAACAAGATGAAGGGTCTAATTTGAGGTCGAATCCTTTTCAAGGAACGGAGGATGATGTGATCACACCTATGATCAATCAAGAAGCAAGACCTACCGAAGCTCCAAATGACACATCAAATGAGCAGCCTCTCGGATCCATAACTCGAGCTCGGGCAAGACATCTTCAAGCCGACCTTCTTCAAGGACTCTTAATCATTTCCATAAACTATGAAGATCAAGGTCAAGCATTCACAAGTTTATAACAAATTGAAGATCGAAACCTGCAGCCCAAGAAGCCCGGAAATGCCTTGGTTCCCGCTATTGATTGTGGAGGCAAATCTGATCCAAATTCAAACTTCGCATGCATTTAAAGGCACATTGGGAAGAGAAGACATCAAGGAATGCATCCCCCATGCAGCTGGTGCTTTTGTGCAGAGAACAACTTCCAAGGTTGCATTTAATGCAAGCTACCTTTTCCCAAGCATGCACAAGTTGTCCACAAACATCCTCTATATTACTCAGCCCTTGTGGCCATTAGGTGGCACGAAATTTATCATAAAAAACCAGGTTTATATCCTTTGTTTGAAGTTTGAAAACTTCATCTCCTTCGTGAGTCATATCGAAGGTCCGATCTTGTATTTTCGGTGCGTAATATCCGTTTGTACTTGATCTTTATTCAAGAACTTGTGGTGAGTCATATCCACTTATTTTTTTTTCACCTATCCTGTATAAAATTCAGTTTGTTTTCCCCCCAAATCTGAGTTTTATCATTATCACAAAAATACCAAAAATATTCCACCGAAATCCATCTCTATCATCTATCTTTCACCGGCTGGTTCGAGGCTTGTTCCGACATACTTTGTATTGAGATTTAAGGATCCTCAAGAAGAAACTCATCAAGGGATCTCACTGAGACTGGCCTAGGAAGGAAGGGAAGGGCTTAAAGGTCGACCTTTATGCGGTTTGAGAACGAAAGGATGAGGAGAGGACCCTTATCGAGCTTGAACAAGGAAAATAGGGGAGAAGGAATAGGATGGAGCCTCTCCGCGACTCCGGGGCTCTCCTAGATGATCATGGATGCCGGAGAGGAAGGCTCGTGTTGGTGTTGGTGCTCGTTGAGAAGGAGGAGGAAATGGAGGCTAGTGGTGCTCGGTTCTCTTTGACGTCAAAAATAGGGGAAATAGCTTGAGCTCTTACCATCAATGGTGAGAGAGGAAGATGATGAAGATGGTGATGTTGCAGGGAGGATTTAGGAGAGGATGTAGTGTTAGTGGTGCTCGGAGGCGAAAGGAGGAGTGTGTTGGTGTTGTGGCTCACGGAAAACAAAAGGAAGAAAAGGGAAAAGAAATGAGGGAGTTTGGGTGTTTTAGGGTTGTGTTTGGGTTTGAATGTGTTTATGGGTGTATGAGAAATGTGGAAATCAGATTATAATGAGAAGGGTGGGCTTGTTTGAAATCTTAGAAATTAAATCGAGATTAAGTTATACTACCTCCGATCCAAAAAGGATGTCGTTTGACTTTTTAACACGTATTTTAAGAAGCTAAAAACTATGTAATATATTAACTTTTTTACTTTTTTTTATAATCTAATACTTATTACCAACAAATATTAAATTATAAAAAAATAATTTAAAAAAAGTTGATATTTTATATAGTTTTTAGCTCCTTAAAATACGTGTTAAAAAGTCAAACGACGTCCTTTTTTGATCGGAGGGAGTATTTCGATAAAATAATATTTAAACAATTAAGGTCCTTACATATGTTAAGCTGGCCTATATAAGCATACCTTCACTGGGGTTTTCTCATTCAGATCGAGGTCGCGGAGAGAGAGAGAGAGAGAGAGAGGACCAAACTTTAGTGCTAGGGTTTATTTTAGAGACCTTCTCCTTCACGATTTTCGACGAAGATCATCACTCCAAAGTGCATCCTTCTTCAAGGATTATAGATCCGAGGAAGACAATGAAGATGAAGCAGAAGACGATGAGTTCCTTGCTCTTCCAGTAGCTTCCAATGAAAGATCTGGTCTCTGACACCAAATATGAGGGAGTTGTTCTTTTCTTTTACTTGCAAATCGCTTTATATTCTCGTTCTACCTTGTATTTGTTCGTTATGCTTAGATTGTATCTTGAGTGAATGTGTGTGTGTATGTAACCTTATTTGTAATCGCAAACAAGAACATAGTGGATTCTGGTATGAGTCTCTTTCCACTTGAGATTCCACCGATGTAGAGATTCGCCTCGAACCGCGTAAACAACTCATGTTTTCTTGCTTTCGTTTATGTTTTTGGTTGACTCATTGCGCTTTAGTTGGTTACTAAGATTACAAAGTGGTATTAGAGCTTGAGGGTCCCGGTTCTACCTTTCTGGGTCATTCTTGGCTCCAAGAAGAAGATTCGGACGTACGGACATTGGGTGGACCTAGACAGAGAGTCAACGCTTGTTGTCATTCCTGTATTACATGACATACCACTAACGGAAGTCTCGGCTCCAAGATTAATCCTAAGATCTTGTGTGTGTGTGTCTATATATATACTCACACACATGCATGCACACATGCACACGAAAACTATTACAAATTAGCTTTTATCTCTACCTCTCGCATATTTTACTGTAGGTTTTAGTTAGCCCGACTAGAGGTAGTTAAATTAGCTTCTATTTCTATCTCTCGCATATCTCTATCTTTATCACTCACATGCACATATACCAAGGCGCCTAGGCGCTAGGCGGGAGGGCACCGAGGAATTTTTACGCCTAGGCAGGTCTTTTGGCGGAAATCCACCTATGCACTACCTAGGTGCTACCTAGACCTCACCTAGTCCTGCTTAAGCACTGCCTAGGCCCCTCTAGGTCGGCGATTATTCAATTTTAGCATTTAGTTATGTGATTAGTTGACTTAGGGTTTTTATGGCCCAAGTCGAGATGTATTTACTTTTGAGTCAAACCTATTATTTTAGATTTTATGAAGTTTAGAGTCACTATTCTGATGCGTATTGTTGTATTGATTTACTTTAGCGTTAGTTAAGTACCGCAAATTTGGATTTATAAGTTATTATGGATTATTATTACATTATATGAATTATTGAGATGTATTATACGTTAAAATATAAGAAAATAATTAAGTTTGTTCTATGTCTGCTTAAGCGCCGCCTAACACCTTTTACAACATTGATGCCCCATTAGATTTTAAAAAAATTTACAATGATATTATTATTATTTTTTACTAAGTGATTTCAAATATTATATTTATGTATGATACTTTAAATAGGTTTTTTAAAATATAATTTTCTGAAAGATTTATTTTATATATTTATGGTATAGATTTTTATGATTTTTTCTTAATTTTTCTTAATAATTTGTAATATTATTTAGATTTTAGATTACAAAAAGGATCTACAAGAACTACAACAAAATCTCTACTCAAACTACGACCCTAATCTAGAAGAAAAACACAAACTAATAAAAAAAACATGCTAAGCTCATAAATTTCCAAAGAATGTATTGGGGACAAAGAGCGAAATGATCCCGGCCACATTAAGGCTATCGACACAAACACAAATTATTTCCACCGTAATGCCACGGGAAAAAGAAACAAAAATATTATTAAAACACTACAAACACATGGCGGTGTCTCGCTTAACTCGGACTCTAATATTCGTCAGGCTATCAAAGAGGACTTCAAAAATTGATTCGAGAACACAAGACGACCCCACATCTCAAGCACTCTACTAGACAATATCACAGTTGAGATTTCCCCTTCCGACAATGAATTGCTTACTAGGTCGGTATCTAATGAGGAAGTTAAGGCTACTATATTTAATCTTGCAAATGACAAATCGCCAGGCCCTGATGGCTTCCCCGCTGGTTTTTTTTTAAGATGTACTGACACATTGTCGGTCTATCCGTCACCAAAGCAGTTAAAAGTTTCTTTCTTAATGGAAGAATTCTCAAACAAATTAACCATACTTTCTTAACGCTTATCCCCAAATGTGACAATCCAACTACCACAAATCATGAGGAAATTGCACAAAATAGGCCAAAAAATGGGCCTATTTGCATAAATAGCCAAGAGGGTGAAAATTTGGCCCAAAATGGCCTGGCCATCTTATGCAATTAAAACAACCGGTTTTTTTTAACTGTTGGTAACCGGCAGTAGGGAGTTATCAAATTAAAACGAGGGAGGGAGAGAGACGGTTCCATTTCAAAGCGATAGACAGAGAGAGAGAGACAGAAAACCTTCCATAATCAAAGAAAGGAGAAGCGAGAGGAGGAAGAACTCGTCGAAGAAGAAGGCCATCAGTCATCGCCTGGGAGGAAGGAGAAGGTTGAAGACGAAGACAAAGGTAAGCAACTGTGAAGTTTTTGTTTAAGTTGCGAAATTGGGGTAATGGGGGTGCGGTTACATGCGGTTTTGTGAAGGATTTGAGACGATTTTGGGGTAGATGCCTAGCAGTAGAGGAGGAATGAAGTAGGAGGGGTTAGGGGTGCCATTGTGAGTCGATTTTGGGGAGGTGGGTGCGATTAGGGTTTGTGGGTGTTGGGAAAAGGATGGGTAAGGGTTAGGTGATGTTGTGTAAGAAATTGGGGACAAAAGGGCAAGGAGGGGGTCGGATGGGTAGGGAATCCACAAGATTGGGGGTAATCGGTAGGGTATATGTGCACATGTGATAGGACTGATTATCGAAGGTTGTGTCTGAAATTGTGGTAGCAGATATCGTAGGACCGGGTAATGAAATTGGCAGGATAAAATTGAACATCTGGTATGCCGAGTGGGGTGAAGGAATTTTTTGGTTGATTGGTTTTTTAATGTTGAAACCGTAAGTGCCCACCAAGTGTTTGATGAAATGCTCAAAATATGATGAATAAATGGTGATTTGGTTTTGTTTAATCTCATTGCCTATATGATGTGTTGTGAAAGAGGTAAAATGAAGAAAACAAGTAAGACATGTTGGTATGACAGAGTAGTTGTTTGGCTATATGTTTGAAACTTAATGTGTGAATTACTTGTTGGTTAAATGCCTATATGTATGATGAATTGTTAGTTAATTGGTGTTGGTATTGGTGAAATACTTATGGCTGTCTCTTGGGTTGGGAAGGGGGTAAAATGAACGAAACTTGTATGAAATTCGAAAATGGTAGGACAGAAAAGGATAGCCAAGTTGGTAGGAAAATAATATTCTATTGGTAGGATAAAATTACACTATTGGTATGACTGATGAGGTGATCTGAATGTCTGAATGCATGTGTGTGGTGATTGTGTTGCAGGAACCCTTTGTGCAATAACCATAAAAAATGACAAAAGCCGGCAAGAGGAAAGCAAAGGCAGGACCAAGCAGCCAGGGGGTAAGGAAACTGAGATAGTTCCCTTGTTTTGGTAGTAATGGTTGGGAAAAAATTTTGGGACCTAAGAGTGTTACATGTGTTGCAGGCTGTGTTGGTTGTGGCTGAGAAGGACCACTTCAGCGGCAGGGCATTATCACATTCCAGTTTTGACCTCCTTGACGGACTCGACTTAGCCATCGACCGTGATGATGTGAAGGCCCTCACAAAGAGCCAATTCGGAGGCATAGTGAAGATGGGGTCGAGGAACAAGTTCGCCGCACAACTGGTGCACTTTTGCCTCCTGTGGCAGCTGAAGACCCGGAAGCAACACGAGACGTGGTACTCCATCCAAGGGCATCACGTGCGATTCTCGCTTCACGAGTTCGCGTTGATAACGGGGCTAAACTGCGCACCACCCCCTAGGGATGTGATGGAGGGGGATCACAAGGACGCCGTATACCAGCTGTTCAAGAAAGAGAAGGTAACTCTGAAGGATGTCGAGAGCGCTTGGGAGCACGAAAAACAGATGGACTCGGGCTCCCTAATGAGAAAGTACAAGCTTGCCCTCCTAGTCATTGTGGAGGGCATTCTTTTCGGCTTGGAGAAGAAGACAAAAATTTGAGGGTGGGTGGTTAAGCTGCTGTTGGAGGACACAACGCGGTTTCTGGAATTCCCTTGGGGCCGATTTGTGTACGAGAGGCTACACGAGAGCCTGGCCGGGACGTTGATGGACTTGGTGGCCGCAAAAGCTCACCTGAAAGATAGGCCAACGTACGCGCTATACGGGTTCCCCATGGCCTTTCAGGTTAGCCAAGTTATGAAAAAGAGTCAGAACCTTTGCCATTTCAGATTATATGTGACTGTGTGGGATGCCAGATAGGCAATTATATCATGCCAATAGTCTATTTCTATCTTACCAAATATATGAAGTTTACCTGCAAACTGTGTCTTTCAATCTTACCAATTATATGAAGTTGTCATGCAAACTGTGTAATATTAGCTTACCCAAATGTGTGTGCAGCTGTGTTCTAATATCTTATCATATGGTATTTGCAGTTGTGGGTGTACGAGACCTTCCCTGAGATTGGGAATCATTTTGGGCGCCACATCGACGACACCATCATCCCGAGGTGTCTAAGATGGGGAACGCCAAACTCCCACATCCGATACGAGAACGTGAAGTCGTTCCTGAGCCTGGACGCCCCTGCCGACGACCCCATAGATGAACACGCGCTGCTCGTAAAGCCAGAGCCGATCTTGCACCCTACCCACAAGGAGAAAGATGCGTACCCGAACTCGTCGTACAAGAAAGACTCTCCGGACGTCTTCTTTGATGAGATTGTGGGAGAGCACATGAGGGCCCGTAGAGAGAAGCGACGACAGGAGGATGTCACTGCTGGACCCAGTCAGGGAACCAGCCAGTCCGGGTCAGACGCGTCGAGCGTTGGTTTAGAGGCTCGGATTGTGGCAAAGGTTGAGGCTCTCTTCAAGGGCATGATGGGGGAGATGGGGTCCAGGTTCAGGGAGCTCGAGGAGAAGGTGACTGAAGTTTCTAGAAAATGCAAGAAGGCGTTATCAGAGAGGACCGGCAAGGGAAAGGTATGTGCTTCATTGTACATCATATGTGCAATTGGTAAGATAATATTTGTGTGATGGTAAACCATTTTAAGCCATATGGTATGACATACATGTGCAATTGGTAGGATCCTGTTGATGTATTGGATGACGATGTTGTTGAGAAGGATGTTGAGAAAGATTTGGACAGGGTTGTGGCCGACGTGGTTGACAAGGCTGAGAAAGATTTGGACAAGGACGGTGACAAGGTTGAGGAAAAGGCGGAAGAGAAGGAAGAGATGAATGCTGATGACCAGGGGTCGGGCATGCAGGGACAGAATGTTGAGGATAACACGGCGGAGAAAGAAGAGTTGAACTCTGATCTTAAGGGGCAGGGCATGTGCACTGGTGACGAAGTTAAGGACAAGGTTGAGGAGGAGGCAAAGGAGGGTGACGAAGACAAGGACGATGGAGAGAAGGTGGTGCAGGCTGAGGAACAGATTAAGAAGGGAGACATGGGTGGGGACGTGAAGGGCAAGGAGCCTGTAAAACAAGCTACAGGGGAGGGTTCCAAGGGTGAGTCTGATGCAGACGATGCGGAGGAAAAGGTAAACCTTACTTGTTGGTAGGATAGTCTGACCCTGTTGGTAAGATAAAAGTTGCGTTTTGGTATGATATAAAAGGCAGTTGATTTTTGTCCGATATAATAACCCAGTTGGTAGGATATATTTACCCTTTTGGTACAATATTGAATCTGTTTTGGTAGGATAATGATAGCTGTTTGAAAATAACTCGGGTATGTTTGATTGTTAGGAGACGAAGCTGGAGCCGAGGAGAGGCAAGCGTGATAGGAAGATCACAGCGAAACTAGGGGACTGCGTGGTGACTCAACCCACTAAGCGGGCCAAGAAGGGTGCAAAGGCATCGTGTCCAACCACCGACGCAGCTGCGGAGGGGATGGTAACTGATAAACAGAGAGACGGCTTCTTGGTGTGGCTCCTGAAGTTCCCCGCGCGGGTGAATGGCCCAGATGGGACCCAATTGAACAAGGACTTCTTCAACACCTCATCTCACCTGGCGTATGCTTTCCACCGAGGTACGCAAACTTTTGTCCTGTACCGCATGTTTCCTTATTCACTTACGTCATGGGACAAGCCCTCACGGGAATTTGGAACGTACCTCTTAATGCAGCACATCCAGTAGTCCCTGGTCCTAGCCTGGAAGGCATTGGACGCCCGGGAGGGTGACAAGAAGTCGGGTGTCGTCGTGGTCAACCCATACTGGCAGGAAGCCGTGGTGAAGCAGTTGGACGCTGTTTCGGGCGATGTGAACTGCATTAACCAGCGCAATGTGTCGAAGGTGCTGCTGAGGTACTTCTCGGGGACACTGCCGGACAACCACGGAAGGACATGGTCGGTGGCAAACGCTAAGATATTAGCGCCTTGGATTTACAAGGCCAAGCACTGGATTGGGCTCGTCATCGACCTTGTGAAGTGGAACATAGAAGTCCTCAACAGTGACTGGTACCAGATCAAAGACAAGGAGCTTCAAGCCCACCTCGAGCCTGTTGCAAAGGTGATACCGGTGGTGATGCAATTTTCTTTGGAGCTCCGTATCAGGCACACCGTCGATGTCCCCAACCCCTTCACCATAACCCGAACCGCCAAGATCCCCATGAACGAAACCTCGTAAGTTTATCTTAACTCTTGGGTTATGTACGTCTACTAATATTGGTAAGATATAAGAGGACTATTGGTAGGACATATTCCAACCATTAGTATGATAAAATGACGGAAATGGTAAGATGTATATAACTTATGTTGTTTGTTAATTCCATCACGTGCAGCGGTGACTGTGGGGCATACGTGATCAGGGCTATCCAGCTGGTGGCAGAGGGCGTAGAGACATTCGAGAGCGTCAACGACAGTTATATTGCCCCCTACCGCCAGTACTTGGGCCTCGCCATACAGTGCCACGCTTTGTAGGTCTCTCCCCAACCTATGATCGTCCGTCGTAATTGGCTTTCTGTTTGTTAAGACATTCTCTCATGGTTTGAAACTTCTGTTATGTTCTTTGTAAACTTTGGTGGTGTGGACACTTATGTTTGTTTCAAAACTTATGTTGTTGTTTGTAGTGTCTTTCGTTAACGGTTGGTAAGATGTTTTGTGATTGTAATGGTTAAAACTGGTATTTATGGTTCACGGTAATTAGTTTCTGCTTACACCCAAGGTTGATTCTTGTATTTTATTGTGGGTAAGTTTACGTTTGCATGAATGTTATAAGTGGTAAGATTATACGAAACTATTGGGAAGATAAGAAGTCACTTTTGGAAAGATATAAACTTCATTTTATTGAGGATGTCAATTGCAGTTAAGTTGAGAAGGAATTGGTAAGATAAAAACAATGTAATGGTCGGATAAGTATAAACTATCGGGTAGACAAAGAGAAGATAGTGGTAGGTCGACATGAGAAATACTTAATAGATTCGATAATTCATGTGACTGTGCCCAAAACATGCGAAATCCCCAAGATTGCATCACAATTAGCCCCCTAGGAACACGAAAATACGAGACACGTGCAAAAAACATACTGGCAGAATCCACACTCAAGTGTCCGGCGGTCGATGCCCAAAATAACTCTGTCAGCTGAATAGAGCGTCCACCAAGCAACACTACGATCGACGGCGCTTTGGCCCCTTGTATTCGCCCTTCGACGGATAGCGCTTCGTCTTCGGCCTTCCCGGCGCACGCTTCACCACCGGCGGCAAGCATTTCGTCGCAGCTATTTGTGGAGGCACCACCCATGTCTCACGAGGTGGCACTGGGTAGACGACATTGACGTAGCACGCGCGCCAAGCCTCAGCCCTGTACAGAGGATGGACGAGGGATCAGACCTGCTCACATCGCCACCCTCCTCCTTGTCAAGATGTTCCACTTCATCGCCCTGTCCTACCATTATGTTGTCATCCATCCTCCCAACATCGTCAGACTGGCCGACCAATACGTTGTACTCCATCCTACCATTACCAGATTGTATACCACTCCCAGCAAGACCCCCCTGCATCCCACTCACGTTGTCCTTTGCAGTCCTACAACACTCTCCCTCCCCCGCTACACACTCGGCACACAGGTAGGCCCCTCCAGTGTCACTACTAAGGTCGTCCAACATCCCTTTCTCATCGACGAAGCCTCGAACCTTCTCCTCCGGCCTTCCGCCTCCATCAAGACCAACTTTCAAGTCTTCCTGCGTGCTGGGAGGCCCGGTTAGGAGCAACTCCCCTGGGGTGGGAGACGAGACCTCGTCAGCTCCGTCCGAGTCTTCCGACTGATGTTCACCGGAGGCTGTGGAAGGGCTTGTCGTTTTCATCCGTAAGGTGACGTGCAGTGCTATTGGCCATGCTCGTGTGCCGGATTCAGTGTTGTAGAACTTGTAGGCTTCAATGTCATCGTCGTCCCAGACCCGAATCGGAGTTGCCCGACCCATGGAAGGAGGGAGGTAGGTGAGCTCAATGTCGTACAACACCATGTCAACGTCGAATTTGGAGACTATCTTCCCCTTCAGTTGGTCGTAGGAAATATTCTGTGGCACCACCATTGCTGCAGTACGTGCCTCTCCCTTGAAGACCAAGCTCCCACCTACGGGAGCCCACCAACCGCCGAACACGACATTGATGCATACCCTATCACCTGGGGTACATCAGGGGAAAAGAGTATCAGCTTGGGGGATAGTTCTGATATAGTAAAGGGGAACACCTACAAAGGAAAGGTACAAGATGACTTACCCATCGCTGCCAGTGCCACCAACAAACTTGTTGCACTTTTCCTGGAATGGGAAGACAGGACAACACTGTTGGCTGGCCAGAACTGTACTATTGGTAGGATGACAACTGTATCGTTTCCTCGGATACACGGTTGGGTTTCCCCCGTCCTTTCCACCTCTCTCCTACTCTGCCTCACTTTTTGCAGGTCATGTTGGGGTGTTTGAGATCCTCCTCTCAAGCTTATATATGTGCTTGGGGAATACCCATCAATGCAATGATTGCATTTTCCCCTCATAAATGCTCCCCCCTTCCCCCCAATGAAGAACCCCCGTTTTGGCGCCAAAATTACACTGACAACCCGCCAAATAAGCTATTGTCAATCCACTCCAAATTTCTGGAAAATTTCAAGTATGGTAGGACATGGTAAGCCTATTAGTAAGATAACTATATGCTATTGGTAAGATACATATACAATCTTGGTCAGACAGATGCCATCCCTCTTCCCCCAATGAAGAACCTTGTTTTGGCGCCAAAATTACAAGGACATCCCGCCCAAACCGCTACGGACAATCCCCTCCATATTATCTCCAAAATTCCAACTATGGTAGGACATGTTTGGCTTATGGGTAAGACTAATGTCTTCTTTTGGTAAGCCAAACGTGCCTAGTTCCCAGATATGAAGGTGAGGCTTTGCCCTCACCATGCCACTTGTTTCCTATGTTGGCTCTGATTTTGCAGAGCATTTACTAAGGAATGACACCCATCAATTAAGATTTTATAAGGGTTGATTGACACCCTTAATTACAATCATTTACATTTCCCCTCATAAATGCCCCCCCTTATTTCCCTTCTTTATTGGAGCCACACCCCAATTCCCTCCCCATTTCTCTCAGCAAAAAGATGGAGCTACAGTGGCCGGCCTCAGCTTCACCTACAACTTCCTCTCCCGGTTACCTTTTTTATTTGCAAAAAATAGCCACTTTCTACCCCTAGCAAATAATCAAGGCACATGGCTATTTGTGCAAAGTTCTTTTTTTTTTTGGTCTAGTTATGCAAAATGGCCACAAATCATTAAAGACCAATTAGCTTATGTTCCACCACCTATAAGATCATATCAGAAGTCCTATCTGCTAGACAAAGAAAATTATCCCAAAAATTATCCATCCACTACAAATTGCTTGAGAGTCATTCAAGACAACATTCTTTTAGCTAAAGAAATCTTCCACTCCTTCCAAAAAAATAAAGTTAAAGATGGTTGGATGGCTATCAAACTAGACATGGAAAAAGCCTTTGACCTAGTTGAATGGGACTTCCTCCTATTGATTCTCGACAAGTTTGGTTTCTCCTCTCGTTTCTCTAGTTGGATTAAGGAATACTTAACAACCGTTTTCTACTCAGTTCTTGTCAACAATGAGCCAACAGAGTTATTTACCCCCAAGAGAGGCATTCGCCAAGGGGACCCTCTATCACCATACTTATTCTTGTTAATCACTGAAGCCCTCTCTCGAGGACTCATCCAAGAATCTCATATGCCTAAAAGCAATTTAGGTATCTCTATCACTAGACCTAAGGTTAGGATCTCTTTCCTAGCATTTGCTGATGACATCCTTCTATTTGCAACCTCAACTAAAAAAGCGTGTGACCAGATCAACAAAGTGCTCTATGAATACTACATCATTTCTGGTAAAAAAATCAATAGGCATAAATCTCTTTTCCAAGTGACAACCAATAGAAGTGCTCACCTTAAAATGATAATTCATAATGAGCTTGGGATCCCTTTCACTACCAACATTGGGAAATATCTGCAACCTCAACTAAAAAAGCGTGTGACCAGATAAACAAAGTGCTCTATTAATACTACACCCTTCCTGGTAAAAAAATCAATAGGCATAAATCTCTTTTCCAAGTGACAACCAATACAAGTGCCCACCTTAAAACGATAATTCATAATGAGCTTGGGATCCCTTTCGCTACCAGCATTGGGAAATATTTGAGTTGCCCAATTATCACTGGGCATATTACAATATCAACCTTTAACGACTTAATAGGATAAGCTAAAAACCAACTTCACAAATGGAAGGCCAACTCCCTCTCTTAATCTAGTCGCTGCATCCTTATCAAACCAGCTTTAGCTACCAAACCATTAACTTTGATGCAGTGCTTTATGCTGCCAACATCCATTCATACCCAACTTGAAAAAATTATCAGAAATTTCCTTTGGAACAAAGGCATGGCCACAAACCATTAATTAGCTGGTTTGAAGTATGTAAATAAAAAACTAACGGCGGTCTAAGCCTCCGTAACTCTGAAGATATGAATATTGCACTCCAGCTGAAATAACTTTGGAAAAATTCTAGCTTAACCAAATAAACCTTGGGTAACAATCATCACACAAAAATATCTTAAACAACAACAAATCCTTCAATCTAAACGAAAGGGTTGCTACTCTTGGCAATGGACTAAGCTCTCAAATCTCCTCCCCATTTTTAAGACCGGTATTCATTGGTCCATTGGTAATGGCAACTCAATTAATTTCTGGCCTGAGCTATGGTTTTCAGATGCCCCCGTCATCAAAATTGTAAATGACCTATCTAAGATAGATCTCAACTTAAAAGTTAACCTCTTTTTAAAAGATGACAAATCATGGGATGCCCAAAAACTCACTGACTATGTCAAAGACCAGCTTGATGCTAATACGATAAGCTTCATCCTATCCACACCCATCGCAATAAACATTAACCAGGACTGACTATATTGTAAGTGGAGCAAGAATGGACGGTTTTCTATTAAATCAGCTATTGATATGCTCTAGAGTAAAAAACAACATACCAAATGAGACATCAATTGCATATGGCAGCTGAACACGCTCTCTAAAATTTAGGAGCTCATTTGGCGAGCTTCTAAAAATGGGATCCCTACCTCGGTCAAACTGCCATCCCGAGGGGTTGGAATTCCAACTACTTGCCCACTTTGCGACTCGAGTTATGAAGATCTTCCGCACCTCCTTTTGACTTGTCCAGTCACTTGTGTTGCTTTGCATCATATGGACCCTAAGACGGATCTCAAACTACGCTCACTCTAACTTCAAACATTAAGTATTTGATATTTCCGTAACAAAGCACTTTTCGACAGAAAAAAATATCCCAGAGCAATTACCACCTATGCAATGGAGCAAATCTACCGCTAGAACAAGGCAAAATTCTTAGAGGAGTCACATGCAGCGCCTGTAACTGGCTCTGAAACAGGCAAAATGCGAAAACCGACGAAATGGATCAAACCTCCAACCAACTACCATAAGCTCAATTTTGATGGCACCTTATCACAAAGCAACAACAGCAGATTTGGTTACATTAACTCTGGAGCTGGTGTATCGCCTCTAAACTCAGTCATCCGGATTGAAGGTTTTGCGCTATGGAAAGATATTCAAGCAACCTCGAATCTCCACTTTAACCACCTACCTATTGAAGGAGATAATCTCACAATTATTAATTGCCTTAATGGAAACTAGTCCACCCCGGGAGAAGTTAAAATGCTTATTTCTGACTTCTCTTTCCCTTTGAGTTGTTTTTCTTCCGTTCAGATTCGCCACATCTACAGAGAAGTCAATCGAGCTGTTGACCGTCTATCGAATCTTGATGTAGACTTTTCAGATTCTTCGATCCGTGGCGATTTAGAGCTTGCTGATATCATCCAACAGAATGCTCTTGGTTAGATAGGATCTCCCCTCTCAGTCAAATTAAACAATTTTAAAGCTTACAATCCAATTAAACAGTTTTTCCAAAATCCCAAAATCGGGACACGTGTCTGAGAGATGAGTCATGTTGTGGGACCCGATCGAGGTTTAAAATGCGAAAAATTTACCCCATATAGCATCTCGGACCTTCTTACCTTAAAATAATGATAATAAGGACTTGTTTTGTTTCTAAAACTTGCAAATATATACTTAATTAATCAACCAAATGGTACAAAAGCATGGAGGGTCGACATTCAAACATGTGTTGCCAACTTAGTGGAGCAGATACAGCTTTCCAAGTTTTAGAGGAATTGTTCTCTGTTTTTATTTTCTATTTTTTTATTGTTTTGATAACAGAGGAATTGTCGTCAGTTATCACCAGCAAACACCACTTCCTAAACAACCAATTACAGTAATTTTAATCATTTTGTGTGTGTGTGTGTTTGTTGGTTAAACTTCTGAATTCTGATCATTGTTTGTGAGCTTACTAGTTAATTCAAGTAGATTTTTTGCTTCTGGTTGAGAAGAATTGATAACAAATTTCACTTTTTTATACTCCGCATAAAACAATACCGAATTCGGTAATGAAAAATCAATTTAAAAATATGTGACAATTGTTTTATCAAAAACTTATTTGTTTTATATGATGTAAATTAAGCAGACTACGAATTGGAGTGTTGGGAAAGTTTGTTGAGATGAAAACATATTTAAAAGCTAATCTAGCTGAAACTGTAGCAAGTGTTAAATTTTCCTTGTAATTGCTGATAAATTCGGGGAAAAATATACGTTACAAGCTTCAAAGATGCTCCGTCATCTTCCACACAAGTCCGCATATGAAAAACCGTCAAAACATACAACAAACGAAAGTTGGGGACTAAATCTAGGAAGTTGGGAACGTAGTCGATCAACGGACGTCATGAAAGAACACCGTTGGCCAACGATACATCAGGCATCCATGTGGACATTGAAGACGAACCTCCAGGAAGCTCATTTTCGATTATGGAGTCGCCCCGTTCACACCACCTCAACCTCAGCCAGTCCCGACCTTATGAGATTTGGGAAATTTTACATGTGTATAAAAAAATCAAATATGAAATTATACATATGTAAAACCTAGTGACAACACGCATCTAGCATGCGGAGGAAGAGGTAGAGGACCACCGGCAAGCCGACGATGTCCGACAAGGCACCACTAGACCAGCATCGACGTGGCCAGTGCCGGAAAGACGGTTGCGAGGAACACATCGAACCCAAACGAAACAAGATGGGGCGATTTGATAAATAGTTTGGGGCATTCAGATTTGGGGGCTAACAGCAGCAAATCGAGGGCCTCGAATTGGGAGGACGGCAGTGAACGAATCCAAGTCGGAAACAAACGAGGATGGATCAGGAGGCTGGAATTTTTTTTTAAAAAAAAGAAGAAGAAAAAGGGGGAAAGCAACCCTAAATCTAAAATTCAAGGCATTGTTGTTCGAACAAAAGGTTTATACCCCAAAAGGATTTTCCAACCCCACTCTCTCTAGAAAACTAGAGAGAAGAGAGAGCATTTTTATTCTCACTATTCTATTAAAAGGTACCGGTTTATAGTGTTTGTATTTTCAAATTTTATTGGTCATTTTATTTATGATTCGGTCTTGCATATTAATAATCACAAATTTTAGAACATAAAAATAGCATATTTTCAAGATTAGTCTATCTATTTTTAATTTTACCACTAATATATTTAAATATAAAATCTGGTAAACCAACTTCCTAAAAACTTAAAATCAATCTATTTTCCAATATATTTGATATATTTGTGTATTGAATATAGTTATCATACTACATCTGTTGTAAGAAAATATTATTTTACTATTATCCACACTTTAAATAGCTAAAAACTATATAAAATATCAACTTTTTTTTTATTTAAAGTTTTTGTAAGATTTCATACTTATTAATAATAACTATAAAAACTACTAATAAAATTTTAAATAAAAGTTTTTTTACTTTTCTAAAAAAGCGCGAATAAATAATAAATGAAATGTTTTTCAGAACAAAGTGGGTATTATTTATATTGTTTTTACTATTCTAAATATAATAAATGATATAAAAACTTAAAAACAATAGAATTTTCACATTTTACTTATCTATTTTCTAATTAAAAAATTAATAATGTGTACTTTGAAATAAATTATGTGGCATTAAGTAACCTACAAATTGAAATAATTAACACTCCAAAACTTTATTTTACTAGTAGACTAGTTAACTGCCCGTGCTATGCACGAGATTATTGATTTTTGTATCAATCAATTTTTACATTCATATAATAATTCAAATAAAAATAAATCAAAATTGAAAATTAATTAAATAGAAACTTGCTCTAATATAATCTATTTTATTTTTTAAAACTTTTTCATTTCATATTTTAGTTATTCCTTATATTAATTATGTAAGGTTTTAATTTTCCATCTAGATATTATACTAAAACTATTTTAGTTTTATTGTTCTATACACTTTTGTTTCTTCGGCAACTAAAATTATGGTAGAGCGCGCATGCATCTTACCATATGAGGTACTTATTTATCCATAAATAAAAATTTTATAGCATTAGATGTTTTAAAATATATTATTGTATATAATAAATTATTTTTATATATGGTGTCTATCTTTGGTAATTTACAATTTAAAAATATTTGGCGAAACTTATGAATATAATTTAATTTTCTATTTTCATTCTATATTGTGTTTACTTAAGTGTTGATTTTAAAAATGATAATTGATTTTCTACTTTCAAAATATTACACAAATAATTGATTAGATAATGTTAATTATACTTTTTTAATTTTTTATAAAGTTTATTTATATTTAAGTGATCATTAGTTTTTTTAAAATAAAATCTTTAATATTTCTCATTTATTTAACCTCATTTATAATTAAAAAAAAAAACTTCTTTCCCTGTAGAAAGATTAGTTACATTACCAATTCCAGCATTACTACTACAGTAGTCCGTACATACAAATCATAAAATTGATTCTGCTTTATTGAGAATATAATAATGAAGTGTATCCAAAAAAAGATTAAAATCGAATAGAAGTACTCTTTATTGGTATTTGATGAGCAAACCCTTGATCAGTGCTAAATCAAACTGAACTACAGAAGTACTCGATCTTTAAGTTGCTATTTTATGAGTAATTAATCGACAATGCCGACCATATTCTCATCACTAAATTATTTAAGATATAATTTTACTTTAAAATATATATAAAACAAATATAGTCCGTTTTAGTTTATAATTTTTATATTTTTGTAAAATATAAATTTTCATGATATAATCCTATAAATATGTAAATATAAATATATAAAATACAAATATAACTTCTTAATTTAAAAATAAAATAAAATTATACGCCAAATAATTTAAATAGTAGGACACTCTCTCATATCCATCTGTCTTCTATTGCATTTTTGCGTTTATCTCGCATTTTTGCGTTTATCTTGCTGTGTTTCTATTGAAGATGAGATCCCGACTTCCTCTTTTGTTGTGTCATTTGCAGCCTCCCTTTACATCTTGTTGGTCACTCACAACAAGGTTTTTTTTTTTGTTGGAAGGAAAATTAGAGCCTTGCTTCTCCCTACTAGTTTTGCATTAGCCTCACTTTTCTTTTAATTTCATTTTCTTTTAGGGTTGTGCAAAAGGGCTGCTTGAGGATTGATTGTTTAATGGCTGCATTTCTCTCACTCGTAGCCACCAAATCATCTAATACTGGTGTATTTCAGCCACCAAAAGGTGCTTCTGTATTTGTGCAAAGGGATTGCTGGTTGTCGCTCATAGCCACGGAAGCAAGGTTTAATGGTTGCCATGTTTTTTTTGGCTATTGTAATGAATCATTTCTATTTAATTTCAGTTTGGTAGGGTTTTGATTAGGTTACAGCTGTAATTTTGCTTCTGTACTGGTGTATTTTAGCTGTAATTGTGATACTAAGTTTAGTGCTTATGTTTGTGGTTATGGTTGGTTATTGATGAACTAGCCTTTTGTGTATATGTTTTATTAATGTTATTTAAAGGAAAATTTATGTTTTATGTATGTCTAAATTGAAGAATAAAAAAATTTAATGCTAATGAATTTAACCTCAAATTTTGCTATAAAATTTAACCTGAAATTTAGGAACCCAAATATTAAATATAACTTCCAAATTGACTATAAAATGGTTTGATAAAATGCCCTCGAAAACATATTTACCCTTCAAAATGCCCTCAAATTCGACCTCAAGTCACATTTTGAGGCGTAGAGGAGGGAGGTTAAATGTGGCATCAAAGAATTTTTTTCGTGGTTAAGTTGGAGGTTATTTTACTCTCACATTTGCACTTAAATTATTTTGAGGCTATGAATCGATACTATTTAGCCTCGAAATTTATACCCTCGAAAATACCTACCAATTTCATTTGAAGGTAATTTGAAGACTAATAGCACTAAATTTAGTCTCGAAATAGTTCGATACCATTGCTCTCGAAATTACCCTCGAAAATATGTAGAGGCTATTTTACTCTCGAAACAAAAAATTCGAGGTTAGTATTCGAGACCACATTTAACCTCCCTCATCTACGCCTCGAAATGTGTCTTGAGGTTGCATTCGAGGGCATGTTCGGGGATAATATGTTTCGAGGCTAATGTTGAGGTTATGCTCAAGGTTAATTTCGAGAGTATATACGCGTTTTCTAGTAGTGGCACTTGGACGAGTTTCATAGGACGAAGGATTATTAGAAATAAAGGGGTAACCAAGAGAGGTAATAACCAATCTTTTAAAGTTGCAACTAAACGACACTAAAGAGGGCTAAAAGTTTCCACTTTGATACAATTAGCAACCACACGCTACTAAACCCCACTAAACTTTTTACACTACATATATTCATCCACGCATTTTTTATATTTTATTCCCTCTTAAATCGATGCCTATATTACGTGTGCATCTTTTACAGCTTCTATATCATATGCCAGTATATCCATGCAATCTGCCTCGCTTGCTGTTATATGACCTCGGTTCGGAAAAAAACTCGACTCGAGCTCATTTATTTATCTAAATAAGTCGAATCTGAACATGATTTTAAGCTCGGTTGAAAGTCCGGCTCGTTCGATTATAGTTTGAATTTTATGAAATTTTTAAAATTTCCTTTAAGTTAATATGTAACGATCAATTGAAACTGTTTAAAACTCGAAAAAAAGCTCTGCTCGAGATCGTTCATTTCCTAAACAAGCCAAGCCTTAATCGAAAAAGAAAGCTCATTTAAAATTTGGGTTCGGCTCGGCTCGAGCTCGTTTAACAAACGAATCAAACTTGAACATATATTTCAAGCTCGGCTCATTCCACAATCGCTCGGTTTAGCTAGTGTCTATATTGATCAATTCAAACAAGAATAGAAACCCTCAACAACACTCAGAAGAAAGAAAGGGAATAAGCTGAACTCCCAGAACATAGAATTTTATTACTTTGTAAAACAGTTTGCTACAAGATGCAGTACATGTATTTATAGACCATTACCTGTACGAGAGATTGAGAGGGAGTTGGTTACAACAACTTAACTCCTAACAATATGCTTATATGTACTCATCACTCCCCCTCAAGTTAAGAGTTTTGAAACATATTCATAACTTCTAACTTGATCATCATCTTGTTACATATCTCCTGATTTACAGTTTTGGTGAATATGTCTGATGGCTGTTCCTTTGTTGAAATGTAGCCTAGAGTTATCTCACCTTTCAAAGCTTTGTTTCTTACTATGCGGCAATCTCTCTCTATATATGCTTGGTCCTCTCGTAAAATATTGGGTTCCTCGCAATGTGTAGAGCTGGTTGATTATCACAATGCAAAGGCAAAAATTTCACATTGACTCCCAAGTCTTGTAGCAGCTTCACAAGCCAAGTAAATTCACAGCAGGTCATTTCCATTGCCCTGTACTCAGCTTCAGCTGTAGACATAGCCACATATGATTGCTTCTTAGTTCGCCAAGATATTAGAGATCTTCCCAACAGAACACAGAATCCAGTTAGAGACTTTCTACTCATAGGGCAGCTTTGCCAATCTGCATCACAAAATGCTTTAATCTATAGATCTGAATTTGCATCAAGTAGAAGTCCTTGTCCAGGAGCTTTCTTCAAATACCTCAACACATGCTTAGCAGCTTGCCAATGTTCATTTCTTGGTGAATGCATGAACGGACTCAACATTTGAACAACATAGCATATATCAGGCCTTGTGATGGTCAAATAGATTAGTTTTCCAACTAACCATCTGTAGGCTATTTGATCCACCTCTTCTTTGATTCCTTCTAGACTTAGCTTGGTTCTTGGATCCAAAGGAGTTGCTACTGGTTTGGCATCAGTCATGCCAGTCTCAAACAACAATTCCAAGGCATACTTTCTTTAGTTCAAAAATATCCCTTTTTCACTTCTGTCTATTTCAATTCATAGAAAGAACCTTAGCTCTCCTAGCTCTTTCATTTGAAAATGGTTATGTAAGTGAGCTTTGAGACTGCATATATCAGCTTCATCATCTTTCTTCACAAACGTACACTAGTAGAGTTGTGATCTTGCTTCCATCTTTCTTCACAAACAATGAATGATCAGCTTCAGATTGGTTATATCCAGCAACCATTACCACCTTTGAAAACTTTTCAAAACATTGCCTAGGAGCATGTTTTAATCCATATAAGGATTTTTGAAGTTTACACACAACATCTTGTTCAGCCTGATGCTTCATACTCCCATTCTCCCCCTGAACAGAAGGCTGCATAGACTTAAGATCATAGTAGGCTGGAGGTAATTCCATGTACACCTCTTCATCTATGTCTCCATGCAAGAAGGCATTAGTAACATCTAGCTGAGATATATGCCAACGATTAGTAGCAACAACAGCTAATAAAGTTCTGATTGAAATCATTTTTGCCACTGGAGCAAAAGTCTCACAGTAATCAATGCCTTCCACCTGACTGAAACCACTAGCAACTAGCCTGGCCTTGTGCATGTCAAGAGTTCCATCAGCCTCCAGTTTGACTTTAAGAGCCATTTGCAAGTCACAACTAACTGATGAGCAAGTCTAGGTACCACACACCAAGTTGTAGTCCTCTCAAGAGCAACCAACTCTCTCATCATAGCTTGGCACCATTCCTTGTGTTGTAGAGCCTCCCTTACAGATGAAGGTTCAGATAGTGGTGCACTATTGACTATGAAAGTGCTATAAGCAGCTGGACAAAAGGCATAAGAAATAAAATTGGACATAGGTTATAAAGAAGCGACCTTACTGCAGGAGGCAGACATTGCAGGTGGAGATTCAAGATGAACTGTACACACATAGTCCTGTAACCAGGTGGGTGGTTTAGAGGTTCTTGTAGAGTGCCTGATAGATGGGGGAGGAGGAGAGAGATCTGGAGGAGATAGGGGTGTAATCACATCAAATGATGGGGGCACTAGGGAGAGGGAGAGTAGTCAGCCAGAGATTCAGTAGTGGATGAGGGGTCAAGAGAAGGAAGGTCATTATCAGAAAGAGTGTCAATAGGCATAAAAGGCCAATCATCCACAACCACTGGCTGAAGGGAGCTCATAGCCTTTTCTGGAGAAGGGTTATCAAGAATGGAGTTTGGGTTATTGGCTGCAAAAGGAAATTAGTCTTCCACAAACTTAACATCTCTACTAATATGATATTTTTTAAGTTTGTAGATTGTAAACCTTGTAGCCTTTAAAACCAAATGGATAACCCAAGAAAACACATGGTTCGGCTCTAGTATCAAATTTCTTATTGGTTTGAAATCCAGTGGACATGTAACATTGACAACCAAAAACTCTTAGAATAGAGTAATCAGGTTTTTGTTGAAATAGAATCTCATAAGGGGATATATTTTGTAAGAATGGAGTGGGCAATCTGTTTATGAGGTATATTGCAGTAAGAATACAATCACCCCAAAATTTTATGGGCAAAAAAGAGTGAAATCTGAGAGCTCGGGCAGTTTCTAACACATCTATGCTTTCTCTCTACCCTACCATTTTGTTGAGGGGTGGCAGTGCAAGAGCTCTCATGAAGAATGCCCTTAGATGTAAGAAAATCTCTGAAATCTTTATTAAAAAACTCAGTACCTTGATCTGTTCTCACAGTCTTCAACTTTACGTCAAACTGAGTTTCAATTTTGGTTATAAAATCTTTTAAAACAGAAGGTGTCTCAGATTTTTTAGAAAGAAGGTGTGCCCACACACATCTACTGTTGTCATCAACAATGGTTAGAAAATACTTTTTCCATTGTAAGTAGATGTGTCATAGGGTCCCCACAAGTCATAATGTACAAGTTCAAAAATATGCTTAGCATGAGAGTTACTTTTGTAGAAGACATTCCTTGTTTGCTTAGCCAAAGGACAAACAGAACATGCAAGATCAGAAGATTTATTCATATCATGAGCAATGGTAGGTACATGTAATAGTTTGTCAAAGGTGGCATGGCCTAGTCTCAGATGCCAAAGAGCATTAGAGTCAGACTTACAAGAAGATTTAGGCAAAAACATGGGAAAGACAGGAGAGGTAGCATAAAACTGTGCATTGGTTTTCTCAATGTCTTGAGATTCTTGTATGAGAGAAGAGATCTCTGGTACAGACACCAAGTGGTACAGTCCATCAATGTCCCTACCAGCTGCAATGTTCTTCCTCCTTGCTGGGTCCTGAATGAGACACTTAAGAGGTCTGAGATTGATATGAAAATGCATTGTGCGAACCAGAGTGGTCAAAGAGACAAGATTGAGTTTGAAGTTAGGAATGTAAAGCACATTTGTCAATGTTAAAGAAGGTGTTAAATGAACATTACCAGAGTGAGTAATGCTACTAGTATGACCATCAAGGAAATGAATCTTTGAAGGGGGTATCATAGGAACAACATTTGTGAGAAAGGTCAGGTCACAAGTCATATGATAGTTTGCACCACTATCTAATAACCAACTATTTGTAAAAGGAGAAACTACACCACAAAAAAGAGTACCTGCTATCACCACATCATGTTGTTTTTCCTGCTGAGCTTGTGCCATGATGTTGAGCAAAGAGACCATCATCTTTTGCTGACCTACAGAAAGGCTTTGCAACACATTTCAGTCACCTGCTTTGTTAGTTACTGGATTAGCCCTATAACTTGAGTTGCGAGATCAATTTTTCTTGATCTCACCACCATTCTTGGGCAATCAAGGCTTGTATTTGCTCTTCGAATGCCAGCTGGGGTAACCTATCACCTCCCAACATCTCTCAGATGGATGATTCCCTTCACAATGAGTACATTTCTTTTTCTTTCCTTGTTCACTAACATCTCTTTTACCGAACATTGTTGTAACATCAGGTGCTTTGGCAGGCACCTCTGGTTGCTTGTAGCTTGATTCATCTTGAATCAATAGAGAATGCACATAGCTGACAGTAGGAAGTGGAGAATACAGAAGAAACTGCCTTCTTGCAGCTTCATATTTTTCACTTAGCCCCATGAGAAACTTCATGAGTTTCTCTTCATTCTCGGCAGCTTCAATCCTCACATTCAGATTGCATTCACACTTGCCACAGGTGCACCGAATTGGAGGACTCAAACCAGCTAGTTGTTGCCAAGCACCTTTGAGTTTCGTAAAGTACTCAGTAATCCCCAAGCTTTTCTGTTCACAATCTTGCAACTCCTTTTTGATATGAAACAGCATCAGACCATTTTTCTGACCAAAGCTTTCATGGAGATCATCCCACATTTGCTTTGATGTGTCATATTCATCCAGAGTCGCATAGATGTCCTTAGACACAGAATTCAAGATCCAAGAACAAACCATGTTGTTGCATCTATTCCAGACAGCGGAATTTTCAGATGTTTCGACAATGGATCCTTCAACAAAACCTAGTTTTTTTTTCACAGATAGGCCCTTCATCATCGGTTTCTTCCACCTCCGAAAATTATCTTCAGTTAGTTGAATTGAAGTGAGTGAGAGACCTGAATTATCGGATGGATGGATGAATAACGGATTTAGAAGATCCATAGCAGTAATCATCTCTCCTCGTCGCCTTCGCTTTGACGACGAACCTTAATCCTCATTGTTGGCCGCCATTAAAGACTGCAATTGAGCTTAGAGACAACTCAAATCACAGTAGAGCAACGACTCTAGGGAATCATCAATTGAACACAAAGATCGACGCGGAAATTGAACAAGAACAGAGAAGAAAAATCGATTGAATGATCAGTAGCTCTAATACCATATTGATCAATTCAATCAAGAATAGAAACCCTCAAGAACACTCAGGAGAAAGAAAGGGAACAAGCTGAACTCCCAAAACATAGAATTTTATTACTTTGTAAAACAGTTTGCTACAAGATGCAATACATGTATTTATAGACCATTAGTTGTACGAGAGATTGAGAGGGAGTTGGTTACAACAACTTAACTCCTTACAATATGCTTAGTTGTACTCATCGGTCTAAAAACATTATGGTTTTAATTAGTTTTTTATTAATTGCATGAAACCACCCTTAAAATATAACACTTTTTTAGAAAAGCACCTTTAAAATAAAAAAAAAATCATCAACTTAATTTGTTTCTTTTAAAGAACAACCCAAGACTCTTTATGTGTAAAACTATTGAAAAAAAAAAGCTATTGAATTATATATAGTTGGGAAGAAAAAATAAGATTTTTTTTGTGTGTGTGTGTTTTATTTATAATTTTACTACTTTATGATATAAAAGAGTTTAAAAAGAATAAAGAATCATAAAAATAGCTTAGTTTAGTTGGTACTTGGTAAAAAGGAGGATTTCTTACATTATAGTTATGGATTCAAACCCCTTTAGTTTAATTTTTTTTTTAATGTAATTTTATGTTTCTTGGTTTTCTTTTACTAAAATTGCTATTTAAATCCTAAATTAAAGGTGTTCTTCAATATATATTTGTTTTTTTAAAAAAATATCTTTCATATATACATATACAAAAATTCTCATCTTTGATAATTTTTTCTTTTACTTTTTTCCACTGAAAATAACAATTTAAATAAAAACAATTAATATTTTTTAATATATTTATTTATTTATTTATGAGAAATATTTTTTTCATGTGTAAATACAAACAAAATTTATAAAAAAAATTTCAACCCTTCTAAAAAAATCACAGATCTTTTTTTGGTTAAAAAAAATTCACAAGACTATTAATCCTCTGAGGCTATATAGTTAATATATAACTAAATAGATAGTACTTAAGGATATTAATGTAAATTAAAAAAAACATAGAACGACAATTTATAATTTTAGATAGAGTGACTATTTATGATTTTTTTGCTCTAAAGATGAACACTTAATCTAAATAATCACAAGACTAAAAATAATCTACAAAATATATATGGTTTGAAAGTATTTATCAAAATATTAACTATGATCCCTTTTTTATATATAATTTTCAATAAAAGCAAAAAAATCATAAATAGTCACTCTATCTAAAATTATAAATTGTCGTTCTATGTTTTTTTAATTTGCATTAATATCCTTAAGTACTATCTATTTAGTTATATATTAACTTTGTTCCACATTTCAAATTTTTAATCCTCGTTACTTATATGCTTGATCCTTGAATTTGGTATCAAATCCTAGTTAATTAAAAAAACTAAATCTTAATTAAGTGAGTCAATTTGGAGGTGTCTATAAATTGCCACCATAAACCTTATCCTCATGCAGCACTTTCAGATAGAGATGATAGACATTATGGAGCAATTCTAAATACCATCTTAGATGAACTAAAAGATTTAAGGGTAGAATTAAAGAAATTAGAAGAGTTACTTACAAGTATTGGTGATATTTTAGTTAAAATTGTTAAAGAGATAGGTGACCTCCACCACTTCATCAACCTCAAAGCTAATTAATAAGCTATTAAAAAGATAAGTCATCAAGTAAGTGTTAAGGTAGCAGGTGAAGATAAAAAAAAATAATCCTTATAAATATACTTATCCTTATAGAAAAAGGAAATTTACTACCAAGTTGGACAAAACAAGGGAAAAAAAAAAGAAACTTATATACATAGGTATTTCAAAACTCATTTAGATGTACCAGGTTGCACACATTTGTCGCTTTGTCAGGGTTGGTTATTCCACTATTGATCCAAGTCTTCTTGACTTCATTCATTAGGATGCTATTGATTAGGCAACTCCAAACCAAATTCTTTCCTAATTAAAAAAACAAAAAAAAAATTTACGGGGTTGGTTGAAAGAAGTGCAAAAACATTATAAATCTTAATGTTTAGAAATCGACCTACTTGATCAAGAAGTTATGAGCGGTGATGAGTTTGAAAATCATTTTGATGAAGAAGTAAAACCAATTTTGTTTATCCTTGGTGTTGAGCTACTTGGAAGGCGTTTGCAACAGGAATCGTTGTTGCCCGCAAGTAAAATAGGATTTAAATTCGGCCGCAGGGGCCCTAATGTGCCCTTTCTAGCATTTTCGGATGACATTATTATCTTCTCAAAAGCGACTCTGGAAGCAAGTCGAAAAGTAAAAGATATAATCGAAGAGTACTGTCTTTTACCAAACCAAAAAGTTAACTATCATAAGTCTTCTTTCCAAACAACAAAGGGTGTCCCGGGGGCTAGAATTCAACTGCTTCAGAACTCTCTTCAAGCTCCTCACACAATGGCCATGGAGAAATACCTTGGATGCCTAACTCCCTTTCTCAGCAGGGTAGAGTTAATAAGGATACATTTGAAGAAATTTTAAGTAAAACAAAAGACGGACTATCAAAATGGAAAGCCAACTCCCTTTCTCAGTAGGGTCGATCCATTCTCATCAATTCTAATTTGTCCACAAAGCCCCTATTTGCAATGCAAAGTTTCATGCTTCCCGCCTCGATTCACAAAAATCTGGATCAGATCAACCGACCCTTCTTTTCGAATAGGATCTCCAGTATAAACCACTTATTAATTAGTTGGGATCGAATTTGCAAGCCCAAGTGTAAAGGCGGGCTAGGTATAAGGAAATCCCAAACTATGAATGAAGCCCTTCAAATGAAACTATTATGGAAAACACTAGCAGAACCAGAGAATATTTGGGTACAAATTATAAAAAATAATTAAACTTAATAACTCCGACATTCTAAATTACCGGCAAGTAAAAAATGCGTCTTGACAATGGAGAAATGCCTCTTCGTTGATAGAAAAGTTTACGACTGGGTTGGTATGGTTTATAGGCAACGGGGAAACAGTCAGATTTTGGACTGATAGATGGATTACCAATGCACCTTTAGATCAAAAGCATGGCAATCTTCCGAACCGGGAAAATAGACTAACAATGAGTGAATTTATCAATAATGGTTGCTGGGATAGAGATAAACTTTCCTCTGTAATTTTCCAAAACATGGTCCTAACTATTATGGAAACTCCGCTTCTGTCAAAACCTATGTCTGATAGGCTCTACTGGTGGCTAGATAAACAAGGGTGGTTCTCCACTACAAGTACTGTCAAACATATCTCTAATCAAGATGCGTTTGCAGATGATCCGAATAGTTGGGTGTGGAAGGTGAATACAATGCCAAAAATAAAAAAAATTCGTATGGAAAATGGCTCAAAATGGCCTACCCTCCCATGAAAGAGAGACTAGGTAAGCGAGGGATTCCGATCCCAAATCAATGCGTTTTCTGTGATAGCTCTTTAGAAGATGAACAACACCTTTTTATAGAATGCCCTTTTGTCAGAAACTCCAATTTAAATGTGAACAAACTATACAATTTACCCTACCAAAGGAGTAGCCCCAGATGGTGTGGAAGAGCAATCATTGGTAAAATTGGGAACTACCTGAATAAAGAAGAAAAGAAAGAAATGGATATAAGTGGTGGACAACATGGTATTATAGAAACCAAGTTTCATTTAGAAAAATGAATAAGCCTTCTAATTGGGAAATTCATCATTTTCTTAATAGGGTTAAAGATCAATGGAAAAAGGTTGTTCGGGATGAGGAGGTGGGTACTCTGCCGTCTGCATGCCAGAGACCAAAACAGAATCGGAAACTTAGCAGGAAAAATGTTAAATGGCGTAAACCAGAATCTGGATTCCTGAAGATGAATTTTGACGGTGCAAGAGACGGGTCGGGCCAAGCGACTGCGGGCTTCATAATTAGAGATTGGAAAGGAAAGATGATTATGATGGGGGCAAAACAATTAGAGCGTCTTTCCCCGTTACTGTCTGAAACTATGGCACTTTGAGGAGGAATTGCCGCTGCCAGGCAATTAGTACACGCAAATATTGTTATTGAAGGCGACTCTAGAATCATTATAGACCATCTAAAATACAATAGCCCTTGCCCTTGGGAAATTGAACTACTTATGGGAGATATGAAGAGACAAATTACGGAATTCCAAAATGTGGTTTTTTGCATGTGCCCCGCGAGGGTAATAGGTCAGTCGACAAGGTTGCACACCTTGGCCGCCTTGTTAATAGGGCGGTCCTGTCATCTTATTCAGATCTAAAAGATCTCATCCGTCGGGATGCTATCGGTTATGTTCTTCCAACCGAATTTTTACCCATTAAAAAAAAGGGATTACCTAAGCTAAAAAATAAAGATACCATACCTATAACCAAGTCGCAGAAAAAATTAAATTAAATTCTAGGAAAGAAGAATTTAGATGAACCTCAAGAACAAAATGAGGCAAGAAGAAACTCTGGGCAATAGAACATGGATCAACTAGCAATCAGAGACCTCGAATGAGACAAAGAGAATTCCGTGAAATGAAAGAAAGATTTGAAGTAAGTATTATACCGAATTATAAACCAGATCCAAAGGAACTCTAGTTAGAACCCATATAAGTGGAACTAATTATGTAACGGCCCGGATATAAATACTGGGGTTACGTTTCGAAGGTTAGATACCTTCATTCGGATCTTGCAATCCAGGTACGGGTCAAGGTTTCAAACCTCTTGAACAATAGTATTTAAAGCGAGGATTTCAAGCCTTAAAACAATCGTAGGGACGTTGGGTACCCTTAACCTGTCCTAAGGTCTAAGTCGCGAAAATTCGTTTAAGGAAATCGGAACGAAAACGAATTTAATGTACAACTTGCCATGGCGTGGCCTATTCAAAACCAAAACCATAGATCATAATCAAATATCACTTAGCCAAATTAGCGGGTTAGACCGGTTCTTCGCTTTCGCCTAGAAGGATTCCCCGTCATAGAAGCATGGAGCAAGCAAGGAGTAAGTACCTAGCACTATCCACGTAGTCAGGCCCAGAGACGCATGCGGGCCCTAAAGACCGTGCTGAGGCCATATAACATGCCTATACCTAGAATAAAAGATGTTCTAATGCAGTACGGAATTTAAATATGCAAGTCATGCTTATCAGGATATATAAATATAAGTGCAGAAATACAGTAAAGGCGCCCAGAGAATGCCAAGTGGCATATCCCCATATCTCTGTATTTCCCGTACCCCCATATCTCAGCCGAATCGTAACATATATATTCCTGTACCGACTCCGAGGTAGGGCGCTCGGTCTATGCTGAACCGTACATAGGTATATACTAATCATGCTCATCGACTCGATTGGGGACCGAAACGATATAAAACACGAATGCCCCCATGACCCTAGCAAAGACTCTAAGACTTACATATAACGACCGTTCTGTTTTCAAACACATCAAGTAGCCAAATGCTCATTCACAAATGCAATCCTAGCATGATACTACATGGCCATGCTTTATCATATGCAACACATACACACTATATGACACATCACGCAGGAGGTCCAGGTTGTTGAGTAAGTCCCATATGATACTTACCTAGAAATGCCGAACAACAAAAAATAACGCCAGCGAAGGTCCGAAAGCAATAAACACCTATAATCATATAAATGCCATAAGCTACTGAACTAACAACCATGCACACAGAACTCAAGTTCTCAAACACTTCCAAAACCAATCAAAAGTAAAACCATTTCAAAGCCTTTCCGATACGATAAACATCAACAAAACCAATTGATAAATCTCATCAACAACATTTCCAAACTCATTTCCTAAAACCAAATTCGATCATCAAACCAAGACAAAGAATCCCGACATTTGAAATGACATTCTTTAACATGTTTTCCAAGCGTAAGACTCGATAATTCAAGTTCCGTCAAAAATCCCATTTCGAACATTTAATATTAAAATAATATCTCAAAACCTAGCTTCCAAATAATTCTCATCTAAAACACATTAGAAAAGAATCGGACCAAAACCAACACGAGAGTCCAAGGCATAAGGTAGGGGGCTCGGCCAAGTCACTGGGGGCATGTCGCGGTCGCGAGAGAGCCGGTCGCGACCGTGACATACTCCCAAAGTCCCCATCGCGAGATGAATTCTCGCTGGCTATGACTCGCGGCCGCGAGAGGTCGTCTTCTACCTCTGGACTGGGCATTCATCCTAGCCGCGACGACCATGGTTTTGCCGCGGCGAGATTGAAACATATCTTGTCCATTTTGGCTTGTTTTTGCTTGTTTCAAATCCGTTTTCATTCAAACTTGTTTTAAAACATTTTTAACTAAAAATAAAACCCAAATAAAATAAAAATGACTCCAATAGACACACAAAATACCTCAAACAAGGACTAGAAGGGAGAGTGGAAGAGGGATTACCTAGCCTCTTTGAGGCTCTTTGAAAACTTAATAGAATGGTCTCAAATTATCTACTAAAGATGTTATATATGACATCTTCTTGACCTCATAAGGTAGAAGGGAGAGTGAGGAGCAATTATAAACAAACGGGGAAGAAAACGGAGTTAAAACGAGGGAGAACAAAGGATTTTACCGAGACGTCGCCGGATTTGGATGCTTAACTCGCGGCGGCGACATTGTTTTTTGCAGCGGCGAGAACATGAAATTGCGGCCGCGAACATGAGTTTGTTCTTCTGGGTTCATACTCGTGGCGGCGAGATTACTACTCGTGGTGGCAAATTACAAAGGAACGTCCGTTTTCGATGGAAACGACGATCAGAATCTGATTTGTGGTTTGTTTTCTTGAGAGGAGAACTTCTTGAGGGATTTTAGAGACTATATAGGGTATGAGAAACAAGAAATGGAAGATGAGAGGAGAGAGACATGGATTCAAGGATAGAAAAGTGACGATTTTGGGTTTTTGGGATTTTAATCTTCAAGTTGAGTTTTTGGAGGCTAGGGTTTTCTCTTGGCTCAGATTTGGAGGCTTGAGGATCCCTTTGGGGATTGGTGAGCATTTATATAGGGCGGGGGGGCAAAAGGCTCCTCTAGGCTTTCATGGGTTAGAGGACGAAATACTTAAATAGGAGAGAGAGAGAGAGGGGAAGAGAGAGAGAGAGTGGCGTGAAGAGTAAGAGAGAGAGAGAGTGAGAGTGATTTTGCTCTTTCGACTTTAAATCCTGACATCCGACATCCCGAAGCTCGACATTTTCAAAATCCGACCCAAAATCCGAATTCATTTCAAAAGACTCTCGAATTCTTCAAAATCAAAATCCAATAAATAAGATTTAGAATCCTTCAAATTAAATTTTAAAAGCATGTCAGCATATTTTCCAAAGACTTTCCAAAAATAGAAATTGCTCGAGGACGGGTTTTTCCGAAACTATCCTTTTTCAGAAATTCCCAAAATCCGGTCGTTACATTCATCCACCTCTAAAAAAAGTCTCGTCCCCGAGACTAAAGCTTCAAAACCCTACAATTCAATCAACCCAAGGAGTTCGCTTTTTCCAAAACCGTTCAAGATCCTCCCAACCCCGAATCGGCCATCCAAGCCAAAACTCGAGAGGTGGATGCATCCACCTCCAAGGGTTAATCCTGCATTTTCTTCTTAGGTTCCAAATCATTCAACCATCATCCTCAACTCAATATGAACATAAGCCAATCAACTCATCAACTCATAATATTATCAGCCTCCTCTCACACAACAAGTCTCAACATCAATCATGATAATGTCAACAAGTCAACATCTCATCAGCATAAAATGTCTAAAAGATAGCATATGTCATAACAACATCTCAAAACCTGCTAGAATGGCGACAAAGTCTCAAAACATACTACGAGCCACAAAGAATATCTATATCACAGTGAAGGCATTACAAGTGCATCATCGAACTCTCATAACTTATCACGCAAGCACGCATGTCAAGAGATCAATGGGTTATATGTCATGGAGTTAGTACGCCACTACAAGTCTAATCTCACGATCGCATATCAACATCACAATACCTAGTATGTAGAACGAATGATAATAGGGGGTTTTCATTTAATGAACACATAACTCGCATACTCATCTTATCAACTTATCCAAATTCTATTCCGCATTTCCATAACAGATTTATCATGTCAAACATTAGCATTGTAAAGGTAGTCCTAGCAGGATTTCATCATAGAGTCCACGAACTAAAACTAAGTTGTCAACATACCAACACAAAGAGGTCATGCTATTAAGATTTAGTAAAAAGGAAGATCAAGTAATATATCAACCATCAAAATGTCAACATGCTTAATAGACATCACCTTAACTCATCACAATATCATATAACGATCATTTAGTAACCAGGCACCATTATCTCATATATATATATATATATATATATAAGTCACATTCATACTCCAAGTCATATTCATCATTTAACATATTCATAATCATGTTTGTCATCCGTATAATACAACATCATGCTTACTACCACATAATATAACAACATGTTCTCATAATAACACATCATTATCTCATATATCATATCACAACACATCCTATATGATTCTAACATAATAAGGTAGCAAAACATCAATATATCATGATAACACTGGTCACTACCATCTAGATTTCAATATTGCATAATAACATGTAATATCATTCCATATAGGTTCATCATGGTTGCTATCTAACATCATGCCATTACATATTGATAAGTCACATAATCAAGAAACATTGCACATCATACCAATCAAAATAAAGCGAAATCCCCGCTCGCTCGATTCCAATTTCCAAGCCGTGACCAATCTTCTTCTAGACTCACCAACATCAACTCATACAACATCCCCTAAAGAAATCCCAATTCATTTCGATACTTCAATCTCACCCCTCATTCCACCAAGCACTCTCGCTAGCAATCCACCTCTAAGGATCCGAGTCCTATCTCAAACTCCACACTCGAGTACCCTATCATACTATGTCCTCAATACTCTCAAAATCCATTCCCTACACTTCCCACACTTCCCAAGGTATCACAAGCATCCTGTCCTGTTAGTCACATTTTCTCTAGAATATTCCTCGATCCCCGCCTAGCCGACCTATTCCTAACCGTACCCCCACCCAAGATTCACCTAAAAGTTTATCAGAATCACCAAGAATTGCCTCTCATACATCCCAAAACTCACTCGGTCTTACCTAAGCCAACATCCCTCTCTCGCGACTTACCTCATAATACCATCTACCATCCTAGTCACTCAAATTCTTGCTTCAGTCTCTGACCATTCTACCAAAGGACCTCACCCACGTTTAACGAAGAGCAATCATGTACATCATTATGCATAAGGATTACAACATATCAACTAGCATTTATAACAATTTCATCATATATGAACATAATCAAGTCAAGTTATCAGGTTTCATCATAACTTAATCCACTAACAATTCAGGTTTCTCAGCAATTGTAGTTCATACTTATAGGCAAGAAATTTATGTCATGCTTAACAACTCAAAGTAGCAGCACATCAAGACACCATGGCACGTTTGAATTGTATGGCATCGAATCAAATCATCAAAACAACGGATAATCAGGAAAAATTCATCACCAAGTCAACACATTAAACACATTAATTTCATCGCCAAGTCAGTGCAATATCGCCATGAACATATTCAGAAAGGGTTAGCAATTCAAACGGAGAACACTTTTTCTCGCAAGTCATATCGTACTCAATAACCGACACCATCTAGATGTGCTTGTCTTGCCGAAATCGTTGGTCCTGAAGGCTCATAGGTTATGGGCCCACGCTTCCGCCGTGCTGCTCTATCGTTATCCAACTTCCCATTTCCTCTTCCATGCGGTCGCTCGTCCAATGTATCGTGTAGGAGTCCAAGTTAGGAGAGATAGGGAAGGGACAAGAGCGGACAACCCAATGTTCCTTTCGGAAACAACCACAGACCAACACTAAAGACGACAACTAGAGACAAAACTCCGACCGGAGAATAGCAACGATGCTCTTATGGAAGTCTATTAGGTTATAATCGCGAGAAGAAAACACGAATGCATCATGGAGCATATCAATCACACTAATCCACACTAACATGTACCTACCTCAAGGAGAACAACATACGTATTCTTTCCAAAAGACATATTCGAGTGCTACAGGGATGCATGCGACACAAGATAACAGTCTATTATCCCATGAAAGCAGATGTGCCTAGCAACTTAAGAAAGTTATGCGGAATCAACAATGATCATGGAAGATTCAAGGTCAGGTGGGATTTAGCGAGGATAACAAGTATTGTGTATATGAACGAATGCACATGCATGTTGTATGCATCAACAGGCGAGGTCAAATATAGCATGGCGAGGTATACCATATCAATTAGACTAAGGGCGTGTTTGTTAAGGGGATTCGGGGAGTGCCGGAGGTGGGGATGGGTTTTTAGGTTTCGTGCCCACGTGTTTGGCAAGGGGGTGCGAGGGGTGGAGGAGGTGCGATTCTAGGGGGATGCGGGGGATTGGAGGGGGTGCATCGGCCACCTGATCGAAGGGAGATGGAGGGGATGGGAAGGTGAAATGTCCCAAATCTGCCCCTCTCTCCCCTCATAAATATTTGAAACTTATCAACTTCATCGATTCTCACTTTACTCTTCTTTCTCTTCTCAGGCACGCCTTGAACCCGAGCGGAGAAGAAGACGACCTTCAAGAACTTCCATTGTTGTGCATCTTCACAGGTCTGCACCTCCAGGTAAGCCGATGGTCTTGTGGCTTTGGTTTTCTTCCCAAATGCCCGATTGTGGCTTCGATGTTTAGGGTTTTATTCACTTTTCCCCAATTCGATTCAAAGCTAGGGTTTTGTTCAAAGTCGTCAGTTTAGGGTTTTGATTGAAAGAACGTTACTTTGGCTTCCATGGTTAGGGGTTTAGGGTTTTCTTCCCATATTTGAAAGCTTGGATTTTGGCTTCCATGTTTAGGGGTCAATTTAAATGTAGGATTTTCTTCAAATTGGTAACGTGTTGTTGCTATTGAGTTTTTTGTTCTTGTTGAACCTCCTCTTGCTTTCTTTTACATTCTGTTCACTTTATGTTTGAGATTCCCTTCATAATTGTTTCACCTTATGTTTGAGATTATGTTTTTTGGAACTCCTCTTGCTTTCTTTTATATTCTGTTTTTGTTGAACCTCAGAAAACGTGTGACATTAACGTGGTGTTCCTCCTGATTTTATTGGTGCTTCTGAAATGCTTTTGGATAGAGTCTAGGGATATTGTCTTGCTTCTAAACTGATTATGAGATTAACTTCTTGGTCCTCCTGATATTTTTGTTTATTTTGAACTGATGTAAGAGAGACTCTGATGTTGTTGAATCTCAGAAAATGTATGACATTAACAAATTTTGTTCCTCCTGAGTTTATTGTTACTTCTGAAATGCTTTAGGAGAGAATCTAGGGTTATTTCTTGGTTCTTAAATGATAGGAGAACTAATCAACTCAGTTCCATATTGATTGGCTTCCTAAGCTTTCCTTTGATAAATACGGTGCCTCATGTGATTTTGTAACTGAGAGTATTTTCGATTTCGTAGTATAAAAATGCTATGCTTGCTAATTTTTCTGGATAGTTCAAGTTTTCCACCAAATTATGTTGCTCAAAAGTTAAACACCTAAGGTATGTTATCTCTTAGCAAGCTCAAATTTAAAATTTCAATAGTTGTGTTTGCAGCAAACTTTTAATAGTTCAATGATTTACCATTTGTCAATAAATATACTTCTTTATACCTACTTATGTGTTCAAAATGATCTTGCACCGGAAGAAAATGATGTTTTTGATCAAGGCAAAAATCTAAAAGCTAGATGTTCAGCATTTTCTTCATAGTTCAAGTTCAGCTCTTATATCACATACTAGTTTCATGGATCAGATATTATATTTTAAATTTCTTATGTCTACTATCAAGACCCTGAATTATATTTCACATAACCTATTTCAGTTTGAAGATGTGCCCACACTATCTGTTAGTTTAGCTTTTTAGAATTTGTCAATTCAATTCCTTGTAGCTTATTGTTACATTTTTTTCATAAATTTTTATATACTTATGCCACATAGTTGGAATGGGAATTTGCATCTGACTGAGTCTGAATGAACATTGTGATTGTTTCCATTGAAGATGTGCCCACACTATCTGTTAGTTCAGCTTTTTAATATTTGTCAATTCAATGCCTTGTAGATTATGTTTACATTTTTTTCATAAATTTTTTATATACTTATGCCACATAGTTGGAATGAGAATTTACATCTGGATGAGTCTGAATGAACATTTTACATCTGGATGAGTCTATATGTTGTTGTTCATCCTTGTCCCATGTTTGAAGCATATGTTTGAAGTCCTAACATTTGTTATTTCTAATTGGCCTCGTAGGAATCATGTGGTCGTATGACGACACCGACTCCGACACCGACTCTGATAGCGACCGCAGCTAAGCCAACGGTGACCCTAGAAAGTTCTACTGGCTTAGGAAGTCCTATGAGCATGGCCGGTCCAGTCGTCACCAGATAGACGAAGACGATGACAAGCAGTCCGATCGCAGTGACCCCGAAGACAAAGTGGAGGATAATGCTCTATGGGTCATGGCTGCCGATTAACCGAAGGAGCTCTGTGCCCAGATCCGGGGGCTCCTTGACTAGGACGCTCACAGGGAGCACGCCCTGGTAGCAGCCAACAATGAGCTGCAGGAGACCAAGGTGCACAACGTCTCCCTTGCGAACAGATTGGTCGCTTCAGAGGCCATCAACGACCACCTCGTGCAGAGGATCGTCAACCTATGCGCCTTCATGTGTGGTCGGTGGGTGGAACACGCAGGGGAGCAGCTCCGCGCACACTGGCTCTACCACTTGAACAAGGTCCTAGCTGGATTATTCTCCTGATGATGGCGATCGTCGTGCGTGTGGTCACCAGGGCGTAGGACATCAGCTACTATGAAGAACCTCCTCTCTTGTGAAGATTTCGTTAGACTTGTGTTGTATGTCGCGTAAGTTATTGTGGTAATTGTGAACATGTAAACACTTTGTGGTTGACGACCCCTATTTTGTGCAGTTCGGGGTCGCGGATGTAGTCAGGACCAACCTTTCTCCAACCTCGGCAGTGATTATCCCTTTTTGTAAGCCGAGTGTTCTTGCACCCATTTTGCAATGGTGTATTACTGAAGCCTAGGCTTTGTAACCCAAACATCATCCATAATTTATAATTTCTATGCATATTCATCAACAACGTCCCATGTTGCATTACGTAGGCACGTTTGAGTGGATCATGAATGCACAAAAGTAGCTATCTTATACAAAATGCGATTGTCATTATACAAACTGTCAATCGCAACATATGCGCCTATCTTATACAAAATGTGCCTTCGCTGAATGGATTTGGCTCCTACACATAATGAGCATGGGGGGCAAACTTTCAAGAACGTCACTTTATATTCGGCCCTATACATAAACTAATGGCCACCTGCGTAGACAAAATGATATCCTCTAAACATCTATTGTGTCGCGCATCGAAGCTTTACCTGTCTATGCAACGATCATTATAAATCTGTTG
The DNA here is from genome assembly GCA_963922045.1 of Persicaria maculosa. NCBI lineage: Eukaryota > Viridiplantae > Streptophyta > Magnoliopsida > Caryophyllales > Polygonaceae > Persicaria > Persicaria maculosa. The sequence goes on from OY998253.1 coordinate 55,017,753, forward strand.
AGCAATGTCATCCCTTAGTGCCTTGATCTCTTAGGTTGACCCCGGGGCCTCGTCACAGGGGAAAAAAGGGGTCATTGTCCTCGTGTCCAACCTCCTCTCACGCGTCGTATGCGTCTTCGTCACCATACCCGTCGGATGGGATGTCACTGATCGTCGAAGGCTCCATGAACTGTGGAGGGCAAAGCACGCAATAATGATAGAAATCTGCTTCCGGATTGGATACTTGGGGAGCTGATGGAGGATCCTCCACTTCATCTTCAACACCCAGAAGGACCTCTCTATTGCGCCTCGAAGGGAAGAGTGTGACTTGTTGAATGCTTCTTTCTCATTTTTCGGTTGGGATGCGATGAAGGTCGGGCGGTGGCACTTCGTCGTCGAGAAAGGAATCATGTACCCATTTCGGAAACTATATCCCTTGTCGCATAGGTAGTACCTCCCTGGCATTGAATGTGGGAACCTCAGGGCCGTCGTCTTCAATGCGTGATCGACGACACGTGCATCGTGTGCGCTGCCCTCCCATCCAGTGGATATGAATGTGAATCGAATATCAAAGTCGCATACAGCCATGACATTGTACGTTGTTGTGCCCTTCATGCACCGGAACCGTATCTGTTCTTCTTTCAAAATGGCAGCCTCAATATGCGTTTCGTTAATAGCGCCAATTGCACCCTTGAAGTACGGCTAGTACCAGTTGTCGTTCCTAATCTGCTCAGGGATGTCTCTGAAATGAGGGTCTCGAGGCCGGATCAAGTCCCCTGCTAGACCGCGGAACCCGTTACATCTCCCCCCGCATATAGCGTCCAGCACTTCCGATATTGTCTCAGAAATTGTGTATGTTGATCGAAGGAAACGGTCATATGAGTTTCACTCACTGGACCCCCAAGCCATGGTGTTGACGAAGATAGCAACCTTCTCCATCACAGAAAGTTGAACAGACCCCCGAAGACCGTACTGGTGCTAGAGCATCCCACAGAGTTAAATGAAGGCACCCTTTTCCATGCGGAATGCGTTAACGCTCCTTGCTTGCGAACGGTGGGTAAAGATCTGGTCCACCCATAGTGCCCCGTTGTACTCTCCAATGAAATGGGGAACCATGTGCACCCATTTCAAGTTGTGGTTCGCAAAGGGGAGCCACTTGCCAAGGATGGCGAAAAAGGCGCCGACTGCCTTCGCTTGCCTACGTCGACGGCAACGAAGACGTTCGCTGACCGTTTCCTTGGTCTTGCATTGAGAGACGAGAATGATGATAACAATCAAGCATATCCAACAACCTGGAACAACTATATTACAACCATACAAGGGATTGAACACCAAACAAGGGGGAAATCAGTAATCATCATGGCAAGGTTATTACATCGATCACAATAACTGTCTACGTAACTCACTACCACAACGTAAACGTATCTACCAAAGTGATGAACTAGTATGTAAATGCAATCACAACCGAACACATAGAGTAATGACAAACATCAACAGGGGGCATAAAATGTGTCCTTATTCACGAGCAAGGTTCTCATATGTAAACAGTTTATTGAGAGACAAAGGGTGACGGTCAGTCAAGGTGGATGACGCTCAGCTGCTGCCCATCGTTCATCGAATACAACCACCGAAGCCACTTGAGCCTGGCGACGTTGCTGTCAAGTTGAACGAAGACCTCATGGCGCTCGGGTGATTTGATGATCGCTAAGCTGAAGCACCATGAGGGTCACCTTCGGCGAAAAGCCCCTCCGTAACCATCGACCACACAACGTCCAACACTTCTTTCGTTGTGTCTTGAGGGACATTCGACGATACCTCATCCTTTTGAAGTAAGTCAATGATCTCATGCGTGCTGTCTTTGATGACCCCGACGCTGTGTTCGAACAACTTGAACCCCTTCTACACGCGAACGTTGCGCTTGGAGCTCCTACGGGAGGAGGTCGTCTCAGAGCCTGGGCCTTGCTTCGCCCTAGATGGCGGTGACGGGCCTGCACTTGAAGCTCCAGGCGTGCGGCTAGGGGGTGAGGCGTCGTCGTCCACAATGCCCTGGACAAATTCTTGCATAGAGGGCGTTGCAGCTTCACCGTGAGGGGTGTTGAACAGCTCGTCGAACTCATGTTCAACCCTCTCATATTGTGACCCCTTGGGGTCACCCCTTGCGTCGGGGTCATCATCATCATCCTATGGGTCATGCTCCTGCTCCTTCTCAACCTCGTTGGCCACCTGCGCAGCCCGTACGTTCGGGTTTATGGAGGGGGCGACGCAGTACTCGCCTATGGCTGCGGTGCCTCCGAACACTTGGTGGAACAGATCTTCTAGGTCCGGAGGGATCCCCTTCTTTCGGAACCTACGGAAGTTGCTATCCTCCTGCGTAATTCAATTCACGAACATGTGACACGCTACATTACAGTCTCGCTACATTGCAAACTCGCTACATTGTAGTCTCTCTTACATTGCAGTCTCTCTTGCATTCAATTCACGAACATGTAACGCGATTTTCTTGTCCCACCATTCGTCGGGTGCCTTTATGGTGCCACTGGCCTGATCCCATCCTAGGCCGGTCTTCCCTTTTTTCAAATTATTCCATAATTGGTATATCGACTTCATGTCGCGAGTTCGGTTCTTCAGAGTGTACTGGTTGCACCTCTTCCCTGTGGCAGCCTCGAATGCGCTTGTGAGGGTCCCCCATTTAAAGAACTCATCCTTTTAATTGTCCCGTTGATATGCGAGGAGCACAAGCATCAACTTCTTAGTGAAATCCAATGACCAGTAGAAGGCAGCGGGGACATAGTTCTTGTTGTTCGAACCCAGTGATGCTTTCTTCACCTTCCCTTTGCCTTTCCCCTTTGGCTTGGCAGAGGAATCCATATGGGCAGCTATTTCCTATCAGTCGGCGAGGATCGCTAGTATATCGAAGGAAAAGGTCGGTTGTTTTAGGGAAATATGATGGACGACAATGCCAGACAATCAGTAAAGACAACAAATAATGTGACTATTAACACCCAAAAATACACACATAATTGAATTCATTGATTATCTCCAATTACTCCCATACTGATTTTACTGTCAAGCAATTGACGGTCTAATTCACTTCAATCGACCACAAATCAGTTGCCAAGGCCTATGGACGTTACTATGGGCCATTCTAACTTGTTCAATGACTTCACAACATCTCCAATGCCATAACCCTAATTCTGTATTTTTTAAGCCTAATCGAACATGGCTTATCGATATTCTCGTTCGGAAAATTCCGCGTATGGGCTGCCCCAATCTTCTATTAACGAATTCCACATATCCTATAAACAGAAACGCATCCAAAACCCTCAATTGACTATGATCGAATTCCCCGACTAGAGAAAAATGTGAATCAATGTAAACTCACCCACGAATCCATTTGTCAACTCACTAAAGATAGAACAATTACGGTTAGAGGACTTACAGGGAGTCGGCCGTGGCCGGAGGCGTCGGCAGCGCATGGGCGGGCCGGAGGTGCGATGAACTGCTCCCGGAGTCAAGTTCCCAGCCGCCGACAGGGCTCCCCAGATTCCTTAAAATGACGAATTGAAGAAGATGGGGTCGATTTGAGGGGTATGTTGGAGGGGCATTTTTTTCCTTTCATGTCAATTAGTGGGGGTAAATGTGTCTTTTTCAGTGATTTCCATCCCATAAACTTTAACCCACAACCAAACACGAACGGGATTAAACTGACTTCAAAATTCCACCCGGTCCACCCCGAAATTCCATTCCCATCCCTTCCACCCCCAAAAATCCCTCCCCGTCCACCTACCCTCATCCCGTTGCCAAACATGCCCTAAGCGTCATACGAGAACATGTAAGATCAATATAGCAACTATGTCATTTGAACACAATGATCATATACTAGGTCAAGCATGGCACATAATCATACGACGAGACGCACTTAGAAGGCATAGGTCCAACATGATGCTAGCAATACATGATTAGACATGGGCATAGTCAAAAGTCATTTAAAAGTGTTCAACATAATGGTAATGATAGTAAGAGGAATATCGTAGAGTAACAAGAAGGACATCACGGGTGACAGATTGTAATCATGCTAGGAATGAACTATCATAGGGCACATATAATGGTACAATAGTTATCACATCATAGAACAATTACAACATATAATCATTTAGCGAGTCATATTGGGAAGCATAAGTCCTACGTGATACTAATAGCACATATCGAACATGAGCACAATCAAGGCAATTCGACTAAATTCATTCTAACATTCATGTGTCATGCGTATGCGAAATCATGTTATAATGTGGTGAGTGATCATGCGAGGTGTCAAGTCATACATTTATGTAGGCATGAGAGGATATCATGGAGTAATAAGGAAACACCACCGAGCGATAACATGTAAGCATGCTAGGATTGGGTAATTAATGATGCTCCTCCCCCATTGATAGAGTAAGATGGATATTCTTTGCATACAGAAGCCAATCTGCTAGAATAACTAATAGAATTAATAATAATTGTAGATGATCCGATGATCGCCATGCCCACCACTGCTATGAATTTGTAGAGAACTGACTCATTCCCATTCACTTACGCTTTTATTATGTCTACTTATTTCTGTTATTGCAATTACCACTACTTTCACAACCATCTGCTTTCATTACTTGTTGACAAGAGAAACACATAAGAAGAGGTCAAGCTTCCCCTAGATCGACACCTAGACTTGCTCACTATAGTAGCTTATTAAGTGTGGGTTATTTTTTGACAGATTAACGACCCTCGTAGAGGCCGTGCCATGGACACACAACCATGCAAATCATGATCTCTTATCCAACATAAGAGAGTACCAGAGAATGGTTGTGCCTCTTAGTCTCGGTATTTCAAATTATTTAGGTATTTATACTCATAATAGATATGGCCATGGACTCTTAGAAATAAGACACAAGACGATGGAAAGATTTTTTACTCTAGAGTTCATCATCACATTATTGCAACTACCTTGACATGTTTAAAAAAAATGTGAAAAAAATGAGATTTTTTGCATATTTTTATCAAGAAGTTACAAACCGAGTCTGTCATAATTGGTGTTCCTACATCGATAGGTTAGACGACTAAGGAAGACATTTGGTTTGGGATACCAAATCGCGGGACTTGCACAAAATAATGAAGATTATATGCAACATCTTCCCGATCATGAAAACTGGTAATGTGACCAAGAAATCCACCTCTCCGTCTTGATGGAGCGCCATCTTTTTCTTTGTTAAGATGTCCCGTCATGAATAGATTGTTATTAGTATACGAAATAACACATTTTAATCATGTTCAAATGAATCAAATATAATATTAGAAATCTCAACAGTTTCATTTGAATAGTGAAATGATGTTAATATTTGAGATGAATCCAGTGTAAATTCAAATAGAAAGGATAAATATATAATTGAGTGATGGAAATGAGATGTGAAATTAGTGTAAATTTGCATTAATATTTATAGGTAGTTTTATAGTCTGCAAAAACTAGCCTATGTCGGAACTACAAAATCAGATGATAACCCAAGAGAGAATATATATTTTATAATATTCATGCTATTTTTTTTAAAGGAAAATAATTCAATGCTTCATTTATCATTATGACATAAGGAGGGAGATACTCTTAAGAACATATAACTGCTAATTAAATAAACGGAATTTTCGCCAAATACCCCTGAGGTTAAGGTTAATTCGCGTGGTGTACAAAAGTTTGACATATTTTGCCAGGTGCCCCTGAGGTTTTCATTTTTTTCGCCAAATACCCCTGAGGTTTATATTTTTTCGCCAAATGCCCCTCTGTCGAATTTGTTAACTTTTTTTTATTGAAAAATAGTACAATTCCTCCAACATGGCGCATATTTTTAATAAAAATAAAATTTTCTAAGTATAAAAAATTACTATGATAAATTTAAATAAGATATTATCAAACGTTAACATAAAATATAAAAAAATAGATTTGATAATTAAGTAAAAAATAATTAAAATATTTATGAAAAATGTGTAAAAATTACACGAGTTTAAGATTTAAGTAAAATATGTTTATTGGGTTAAAATCCTAAAGTAAATGTGTTTATAACACCTAATAAAAAATGCTTATTAATTAATATTTAGATATAACTAGATTGATTAAAGAAACATGTACAAGTTTCATTAGTTTGATTTTTTTTTGCAAGATGCAGTTGATTGGGAGGAAATTGTGAAATTAAAATGATTATGTCATCTAAGCAAAAATATTTCTCATTTAACAATTAGAATAGATAAATCTCATTGGTTAAAAAAATGTTTAAAAAATTTGCTATTTGAAAATTTATGTAGATTAGGTTGATTGTGTGAAATTCCAAAAATTAAGATTATTATATAAAAAATAGTTTTCATTATACACACACAAAAAGAGAGATTAATTGCTTTGGAAAAAAAAAAGAATTCATATATTTGGAACTATGTATTTTTTTTTAAAAAAAAACGTTTTGAATTAATCTCATTGTTTAAATAAATAGCATGAAATGATATTGTGTAATTAATACATAATGAAATAATACTATATAGTTAATTTTAACTTTATCAAAAAAAAAAAAGTTTTGAATTAATTCCATTGATTAAAAAATGTAATATGATATGGTATTGTGTATATAATATTAGATAATTTAATTACCATAATTAAATAATATTGTTCAAATAATACCTTACAAAAATAACAATGAAATAATATTTTCTATTCTTTTTATTTTCAATAAAAAAAAACGTTAACAAATTCGACAGAGGGGCATTTGGCGAAAAAATAAAAACCTCAGGGGTATTTGGCGAAAAAAATGGAAACCTCAGGGGTACCTGGCGAAATATGTCAAACTTTTGTACACCACGCGAATTAGCCTTAAACTCATGGGTATTTGGCGAAAATTCCGTTAAATAAATCATTTTTTGAAGAAAGTGGTTGACAAAAAGGGATATGAAAATCATACCTTTAGCCATATGCCCACACAATGACTAAAATAACAATGAAATGACTGATGAAGAAGTTGTCTAATTTCCCACGTACACAAACGTACAACATCGATCTATAAATAGAAAGGTGAGGGCATATGGAGTGAGTGTGCCTATTGTTTGGTGACAACATATAGTTTGGGAAATTCATAATATTTCCATATATACCAATTTTCTAACTATTAAAATCCAAGTAAGAAGATCATGGTAGCTAAAGGGTGGATGGCTTGGGGTATGGCTGCTGCAGCCCAACAACAAGGCTGTAGGAAGGGCCCTTGGACTCCCGAGGAGGACAAGCTTCTAGCCGATTATGTCTCTCAAAATGGAGAGGGTAGATGGAGCTCCGTCTCACGATGTGCAGGTATGGTACAAGTACATATATGACTATATAAGTACACGGCGATAGACACAAATGATCAATCCATTTTGTTGCTTAATTGATTTGATCCGATCTTGAATTTATAGGTTTGAATCGGAGCGGAAAGAGTTGTAGGTTGAGGTGGGTGAACTATTTGAGACCCGGGCTTAAGAGAGGCCAAATCACTCCACAAGAGGAAGGCATCATAATTGAACTCCATGCACTTTGGGGTAACAAGTAATATATTCGTTCTTCAACTCATTGCTTCCAAGTTCAACTGTTATTAATGTGTTTAGCTAGCGATTTGAAGCCAGCCCTTGTAGTTGTAGATGCTGTTTTGTGGCTACGGAAAGTAATTACAGTTTCATGTACATACATACGTTGGTTGATCGATGAACAGATGGTCCACGATTGCTCGTTACTTGCCTGGAAGAACGGATAATGAGATCAAGAATTACTGGCGAACCCATTTCAAGAAGCGGGATAGGTTGACATCCCATAAGACCAAATCACGCAAACACCGAACCCAAAAGGAAACAATGCTACCACCACCACAAGGAGAGGTGGTGCCTCCGGGAGAAACGAAGTTAAACACAACCAAAGCGGAGGAAGACAACAAGGTCATCATAACCGCGAACTATGCAGACATAGAAGATTGTCACTTTGGCCAGTTGATGACCTATCCAACCAACGAAGAAATGGTAAACCAAGATGACTTCCTATGGAGCGGCTCCCTATGGAGCTTCAACGATCCACAGGGAGCACGCAGCCCAACCCCACAAGACGAGCCGGAAACACAAGATCAGCTCTGCAACAAGGTGGCCAATTTGCAAAAGCAGGCAACTTTAAATGATTTCAATGGATTTTCATGGGGGTCAGGGGACTATGCAAACTACTACACGTTATTGTACAATGAGGGTTATAGTTTTTTATTAAGCTAGCAAATTAATAGTTAATCTATTGGGGTGAATTTTTCTTATTGTTTTTTGGAGGAATTCATCATCACGATCATATCATTATCACATATTCACATGTACCATCATATAAAGGTGATGTGGATCGTTGCATGTAATGCCTTAATTGGCTACCTTACGAATATATAAAAATAAGATATATTTTAATGTATAATATTGTTTTTTACTCTTCTTTTGGTGGATCCCCTTCCCTTTAATGTTGAATATATTATATTGTACAATTATTTTCTTTAAATGACTATTAGAGTCATCAGTAAATAGCATTTAATATACCAAATATTTTAGGTCTTTGCAAAAATGACATTTTCCTTCAAAATTTGCAAAACTAGCAAATAAGTCCAAAAATTGGCAAAAATAATCGGTTCACATGACCCCCTTTCACAAGTCACCATTCCTGTTGAACAAAACCCTCACCGCCCCGCCTCCTTCTTCTCTCCGGCCGTTCCCTGCCCTCCACGAGCCACCTCCAGCCATCCAACCACCACCGTTCGAGCCACCACCCTCACCCGCACCCCCCGAGCCCAGAACCCAACCGACTAATGCCCCCTGACCCTACACCGAGCCCTCATCTCCCCGGCCTCCCTCGCTGTTCGTTTTCTCGCCCTCCAATGAAGTCGCCCTCCTTGTGGAATGGATCGAATTCGGTAAGCCCGAACGTAGTTCGAACCCGCTCTCATCTATGGCGGATTGGAGTCAGTGAGTGCTTCTCTCCCTCCCCTTCTCTCTCTATCTATGGCGGACCTTGGACGAGCGGGATATTAATTTTCTTGCCTCCTGTTAATTTTCTGTCAGTGTTAAAATTCGAATCTTGCCCCTTTGAGGTTCAATTGTTGATTCATTTTGAGAAAGATTGGCAGTGGTTTACTTTAATTTCACCCAAATTACTCGCTTTCTTTTTTCAATTCTTAAAAAAGAAAAAGAAAGAGGGTAATTTTCTGTTTGCCTAATTAGAACACAACTTGCAGAAATGGTGGGTTGTGGTTGTAAATGTGGTGCCTGGTGGAATGCATTAAGTATTTTGCCCAAAATTTGGTTTGCAGCTTAAAGAATGTATCTTTATTAGTTTGAGTTTTAAACCAATTGAAACTCTTAAGATCTTTTTGAAGGGGACTGCACGGCTGATTTCTGTCAAGAACAATCAATTGAATCTTGAATTGGGGATAATAATGGAGAAGATGTCAAATATCTTTCTTAGATTTTGTTGGCAAGATTAAGTAATGTGGATAAAAATCTGGAATCCTAATTTCCAGTATAGTTATGGAGGATTGAACACCTGTTTTAACAAGTGGTGTACTAATCTCTAGGGTGTAAATCGCCATTGCCTCGCAACCCAAACTGCTTCTGCTCTCCAGGTAGTAACTAAATCACATGCTTACAGGTAAATTGGCATTTCTATCATGGAAGGCATTTTTTTTAATGGCAAGAATTATTTCAGTACTGGCTAGCTTTTTTTATTTACTGTCATTGGTGTTACCAACCTCTGAGCAGGTTGTTCAATGATGTCATAGGTTCACACCGAGCGGCCATGACTAGAGTTAAAGAAGGGAAGACTTTTTGTTGTGTTAGGAATCAAACGTGATCTGACATTGGCAAGACAATCATGCACGTGGACTCGTATGCAACTTCATATTGTTGTATTTGTGTTGGTGATATTAATCGTGAAGTGGGATATATGTGCGGCCGACATTAGCTTTAGAGGGAGGTCTAACCACTTCTCAAATATGGGCCTCCTGGATCGCATGAACCAAGCCCTCGCTGCTGCACACTGGAAGATGTTGAAGGAAAGCAGCCGACTTTAGCTTTAGTACTTCCTTGTGTTTGTTGTAGGTCTAAAACGTTTCCTCCCTTTTTGATGGCCGATCCCTTATGTTCTGGATTTATGTATGGATGGTTTTATGGCTGGTTGTTCTGAATGTTGTTCTGACTGCTTTAGTTTGTGCTTAATATTGTCTATCCTGCTGCTGGGAAGTTTCTGAGATTGACACAAGATCTGACAGGGATTAGTCTTATATTGGCTAAGACGAGATCCGGCATGGGTTACTTCTACATTGGCTAAGACATCCTTGTCACTGGCTAGATAATAGTATCTACTGGCTAGTAATTTGCATCACAAATATTCGGGTTTCGCATCTTAGGCAAACAAAATAGACAACCACATACTTTACCTTGAGTTCATGCAAAATAACAAAAATCATCCTTCGCCGACTGAAAAGAAAAAGCGTCCGTACGACGAGCGACATATGATGACCTTACCATTCCACACTTACTTAGGTTTTAATTGTTTAATCGTTTCCACCTTTTGGATGACTTGTGTTTGATTAATGATAAGGTATCTTGTGGTCACTTGTTTATATGTGTTATGGATGGTTATTGTGAATTCTGCGTTATGACGCATTTCGTTTGAGTTTAATGGTCGATATACTTAGGATGAGAAGTTTATGAGATAAATAAGATGTGTCAGAGGTTATTATCTTATTGGCATAGAATTTGATTTTATTGGCTAGGGAAAATCATATACTGGCTAGTAAACAAAAAATCGCATACATTTGTCTTTTGCATCGTCGACAAACTAAACGACCAGTTATGTACATTCAAAACCACCAAAATCCCAAAGTGTCATTGAGTTACAAGCAAACTAACAAAATACTACATTCGACTACGCAAAAGAAGAGTTACCCAACTAGACATCAATTTCTTCACCTTGCCACGCCACGCTTGCCTATGTCCTCCAACGCTTCCGGCGAAGGAACTCTCCCCAAGACGGGTACATGCTTGTCTCCATTATCTTGCTCCTGACGGACCCAAACGACATGCTCTCCTCTATGAGCATTGCCCCCTCCTCCATGTCCACGTCGGGAGCTTTACCTTTCATCTCCGGAGCAACGATTGTCGGTTCTACCCATTATGTTGTTTTGTACTTAACTTGTTATGTATTGGTTAGGAACTTTAGTACTTTGTAGTTTTTGATTTAGGTCTTAATTGTTTAATCGTTTCCACGTCGGGAGCTTTACCTTTCATCTCCGGAGCAACGAATGTCGGTTCTGCCCAGGTTTTCTGGTTTATCTTGCCAGTTGTATAAATTTCTGTGCCAGCTGAATTGTTGTATTTGCCATCCAAATGGTTATTCATGCCATACTCCAAATTGAGATCAAGATGCGATATAGACCAAACTTTATTTCGAAATATTTTTTCCATAAACATATACAAAGTGGGTGTCTATAGATAGATAAAATTAAATTAAGTTCAAAAATAAATTTATTTTTTAATTTTAACAAATAAAAATGTCTGGAATTTAGTTTAGAACAATTAAATTGATCTCTTTCTCTCCCCCCCTCTCTCTCCCACCCTCTTTCCATTCGACACGTGTCCAAAATTTTCACACTCTCTTTCCTGGTTTGTGCAAAGTGTAACCGGCAACCTGTTGAGATTAATTTGCAAGAATGACAATTTGTCATTCCTTTGCCAATTTTTTGGGTGTAGGTTATATTTGCAAAGTGAACCATGAAATGGTATATCCATGCAAATCAGCCTAGAGTCATTCTACTGTTCTGAATTAAATAATGATTATTTTGACATTTATTTAGGATTATTTTTTTAGTGAAATATTTATTTATGATTATTTTGACATTTAGTATGTATCTTGAAGAAAATTAACAGCCTCGGTCTCTCTAGATTGTATAAATGTACATCACGGTAAATGCATCTAGCTCCTACACTTCCAATTTATTTAAGAGGAAATGGTAGTGAATACCATAAAAAAAAAGTTTGCAAAAATACCAAATGTGTCTAAAAATTTGCACAACTACCAACTTTTCCCCAAATTTGCACAAAAGTGCAGGTCATAAGCTCCCCTTTAATCGGATTTTTGCCCTTATTTACATACAAAAAAAAGGAAAATAAAAGGATGCATGAGAGGGGAGGTTGGGGACGAGAAGAAGGAGGAGAGAAGAAGGAGACCAGTCCGGCGAATCGGAAAACGCAGGAGGTTGGGGACGAAGTTTGACACCGGAGAGGAGAGAAGAAGTCCACGCCGGCATCTAAGTGAAGAGGTAAGCCCCCCTTTCCATCTCCTTGAAACCCTCATTTATATTCTCCCTTTTCTGCGATGAACGACGAGGGTGAAATCACCGGTTAGGGTTTGGGATAAACGACGGCAATGGTTGGACTAGAAATTGGGATGAACGACGAGGGTGACAATGGTTGGACTGGAAATTGGGATATGGGAGAGGTAGAAGACGATTGATTGAGGTTTGGGCCGTGTTTGATTTGGTATTTGATTGTTTGAAAGAGAAATTGGGTGACATGGGTTTCGAATTAAGTGACAGTGATTTCGAATTGGGTGACAAGTGAAATTAGGTGACAGGGGTTTCGAATTGAACTGATGTTGGAGAGGTTGAGAACTATGTCAACATGGATGCGGAAGATGGATGACAAGGTAAGTGTTTCGCCTAAAAATTTTTGTCCCAATTATGAACACCATTGATGACAGGAGGAAATAAACTAGCGACATGGTATATTTAATAAGTGACACGGGTAAATTTTCCCCAAATTACGATTAACATTGGTGAACCACCCCTCATTTATGTACTGTGTGGTTCAGATGAAGGTCATGGAAGGTGTTGTGAATGGGATGCGAGATGCGCATTGGAATGCAGGAGGTGTGCAGACACCAATGAGAGATGTTCATCGAGAGGATGAGGGGAAACTTGGGGAGGCTGAGAAGAACCACCAAAAGGTCGGGGGGGCGGAGGGACCAACTAAGGTGGATGACCCGCCACCAGAAGAACAGGAAGAGGAGGTAAATCGGTTGTTAGTTCACATGGTATTTTCTCTCAAGGGTCAAGGGTTAATAAAAACTAGGATTGTCATATTTGAATATATTGTAGTCAAGTTACAATGTTAGTTATGTAAGCGACACAGATTACTTAGTTGGGTGACACGGGATTAAAAAAATTATGGGAATGACAGTCCAAACATCCTAACCATTTTCTAGATCTTAGAGGTTGCAAAAGCCGAGGCCGTTCAAAGCAAAAAGAGCAAGAGGGGTCTAGGAGGTATGCAACCATAAATGAGAGATGTCCATGGAGAGGATGAAGGGGAAACATTGGGAGGTTGAGGAGAACCACATTAAGGCCGAGGAGACGAAGGGACCACCTAAAGTGGATGACCAGTCACCACCAAAAGGACAGAAAAGGGAGGTAAATTTGTTGTTAGTTCACATGGTATTTTCACTTAAGGGTCACGGGTTCATACAAACTGGGATTGTCATATTTGAATCTGTAGTAGTCAACTGACAAGATTATTTACGTCAAGCGACACGATTTATTTAGTTGGGTGACACGGGATTACAAAATTTATGGGAATGACAGTTGAAACATCCTAACCAATTGCCAGATCTCAGAGGCTGCAAAAGTGGACCCCGTTCGAGGCAAGAAGAGTAAGAGAGGTCCAGGAGGTGATGGAGAAGTAAAGTCCCCCCTCTCCGATGAAACTGCGGAGCCGAAAAGGGAAGGACGTTGTCGAAGGCGCGGACGCGATTGAGCTGAGACTTGTATCCGTGTCCGACAATAATGGCTTCCTCCCCTGGATGGCCATTGTTATGAACTGAATTTGTTGTTATTGTAGTAGGTTGTTATGAACTTCGTTGTTATTGTCATAGGTTGTTATGAACGTTGTTGCTCCAAACATATAGTTATCGACGGTAGTTGACTAGGTTGTTATTATAGTACGTTGATATGAACTTTGTTGATTTCTATTTCTATATAATGTTCGTTGGTCATAAGTTGTAGAATGTTATGATATTTTTATGATATTTGTTGGTCGGTAGTTGACTATGTTGTTATGCTCGAAACTTTGGTTATCGACGTACCATCAGATTCAAACAAGTGACACGATAAATAATTCAGGTGACACGAGATTCCAAACAGGTGACAATGGTGATTTCCTTATCGAAGTAGGAGAAACGCTCATAAATATAATCATCAAATTCACACAAGTGCTAAGGGTGATTTCCTTATGCGACTAGCACAAACACTCAGACGAGTCTGCACATCAGTCTTCGATGCAAATAATTGTCCCTCCGAAAGTTCTGTCATGTTGCGTCATGGATCCTGTGTGCAAGGCGTTGCTCTCTCCACCATAGCTTGAACGTTCTCCATCGTAGTTGGGGATATGCTGAACCTCGGAATCCAATCTTCAAGTTCCCTCATTAACTCATCCTCAACTTCATCCCTCTCCATCGACACCCTCATACCTGGGTCATCCTCGACACCTTGCCACTCAAAATTATCCCAGACTTCCTGCTTCACACAGACGTTTTCGTCCTCATCCTCCTCCTGGCTGCTTGTGGATATGACCTCCAACCCCTGATACATGTCACCTTGGTAGTTTACCGTGTCATCTGAGGAGTAGTCTGTGTCACCTAATTGGATCACATCTAGACCCTTACCCTTGTTCCCTTTATACATATGCTTGTCACCAGTTTCAAAACCTCTGTCAGTAATGTCTACTGCACCCAACTCCTTACTCTTCCCTATGGCCTCCATCACCTCACCCAAGTGGATTACCTCCAAAACCTTACCCTTGTCACCTACATACATACGCATGTCACCAGTTCCAATGACCGTTGAAGACGAGAGTGACGCATAATTTGGCGTTTTCCCCTGAAAATGAAAAGTGTGATCAACACTATGGTTCATAGGTATCTACTTTTCGCAAAACAGGAGGAGAAACAAGAGAGACGCTTACTCATTGCTATTGAGAATTAGGGTTTCTCATTAACCAAAGTGACACGGAAGTTTCTGAACACTGACACGAACAAGGAATGAGGCCGACAAGTGCTCTGCAACTGGACCTTGAAGCCGACGGATTTTCTTCAATGGTGGCCTTCTTCTCCAGCACTTTTGTCCATGGGAGGAAGAAACTGAGTGTCCTCTCTCCTTCTCTCTTTTTATACTTGGCAAATGGAGGGAAAGCCCCTTTTCCCATAACCTTTTCCTATAGGCCATCATTACACTCCTCTCTCCCCAATTTTTGGCGCCAATTTTCCCACCAAAACATCCCCTCTCTCTCTCTGGTCAATCATTTCTCTCTCCTGGTCACTCATCTCTCTCCCTTGTGATGACCTGCAACCGGATTTCCTCTTCCCCATTTTTATTTTCACAAATAGCATACATGCTAGTTTTGCAAATTCCACAAAAAAGTGGCATTTTTGCAAAATAAAAAAAAAAGTGTATAGTTGTGCAAATTGCCCTTTATTTAACTCGATATTTCATAATCATTGTCCTATTAGAGTTATAAATCCAAAAGGATTGAACCCTGATCTCTCACAAAGATGAGGACAATGATAACTCCAAAAAAAAATTATAGGCCTGAGGCAGAAAAGCCCCTTGCGTCTTAATTTTTTTCCTTAGATGCATAATTCGAAAAATTAGTAACAAATGAAATGAGAGGTTTAGAATATTTCGGAAGATATGACTTTTGGATAGAGATAACTGAATGAGGTGCATTCAGATTGCTGATGTATAGAGTTATGGGCTATGATGTTGTATCCTGTTGTCTTAGCTTCTTTTCTGACTTCTTTTCTGCTTCTTTATTGTCTTTTTTCCCCTTATGTGAGGCCTGTTTCCATGTGGTTCAAGTGTTCTGTTATTCTGGGTCTATCAGAAACACTCTGTTGTGATGTCTTGGAACATTTGTCCCACATCGAAAAACACGAGAACTCGAGCCGTGCATATAAGTTAGTGGGTCATTCCTCCTATTGTCAATTGGTTTTATGATGGAACTCCGTTGATCTTGTGTGCTCGGCTTGGGTGTGCATGATGCGCTCGGACGTGCGGACCCCCCACGTTATATTGCCCACCGGGATTTAACACACTCTCTCGACTTGTTCGGGGAAAGAGTGCGTACATCGTGACCCCCCAGACCTCACTTTATCGTGGGATTTACTGGGTTGTTGTTGTTGGAATTCCTCCAAAATAAAAAGGTGGCTTTTGTGGAAGATGTGAAATGAGAACATCCCACATTGAGCTAATCAATGCCAATTAGTTTTAGGATAGAACCACACTGGTCTTGTGTATTCGGTTGATTAACACATGATGCATTCAGATGTATCACCTACCATGTCATATGGTCCACCAGAATCTAACCCTTTGATTAAAAGAGAGATGGATCAAACAATAATAAAAAAATCACTTAAAAAATTATAAATTAAACAACGCTAATAAATTAGGTCTTTCTTTCGGATAAATATTCATATTCCTTTTCCTTTTTAAATTAATTAATTTAATTGATGGCAAGAGAAGGGATGGGGTGGGTATCGTTGGAGAGACGTTGAGAAAATCTAGGACCTATTTTCCTTTTAACAAAAATGGGGTGGGAGGGGTTAACTGGGTGATGATGAATTTTGGGGACGAGCGCCCTTTTGTTTGGCTTGAGATTGAACGGGTGAAGCATGGTGGGTGGGAGAGTAGTAAGGCCCAAGATAATGTTCTCACTCATGGTCCCTAGTCCAGTTTATATTTGGCCCATATTATATATATATATATATATATATATATATATATATATATATATATATATATATATATATATATATATATATATATATATATATATATATATATATATATATATATATATATATATATATATATATATCTTGTAAATCAGAGTGAATTGAAGAAATATAAACAATTGTTATTGAGATTCCAAAACCCAAACAGAGCTAAGCTAAGGTCAACGACGCCGCACTCCAATTTTTTTTTCCTTTTCAAACACATTGGAACAGCCATCACCTACTCCCCAACTCTCTCTTCAACCCATCACAGCTCGCGCCTTCCCTTACTCTTTCCCGGCATTCTCCAACTTCATTATAGTAAAACTTTTCCCTCTCCAATTTCATTTTGTGGAAAACCCAAGTATCCCCTACTTGGTCTATCAAGACCTTTTTGGCTTTGTGGATGGCTCACACCCATATCCTCCCGGCACCTCAGACGTTCCATCACCAGAGCAAAAGGAGTGCATCACCAGGGATCACCTTGTCATGGCGGTTCTCACCTCCTCCCTAACCGAAGACATTCTCTCCCATCTTATTGACAGTCGGAGCTCCAAGGAAATTTAGGATACTCTCTCGGACCTGTTCGCCGCTCGCTCTAGTGCCCACACTCTTCAGACCAGGCTCCAACTTACCTCCCTCAAAAAAGGTAATGATTTCGTCACCATCTTTTTCAATAAGGCCCGCACTCTTGGTTCCACTCTTGCGGCTGCTGGTCAGCCCATACCCGACCAAGAATTCATTGCCTATATCCTTTCCGGCCTTCCCCACGAATATGAATCAGTTGTAACCTCACTTTCCACACAATCAGATCTCCCATCTCCCCGACTGGTCCTTTCACACCTCCTAAATCATGAGGGCGCCTTTCATTTTCTGCTCAGACATCTCTTTCACTTCTGAGCCTTGATGGCTCCCTCACCACCCCTACCACTAACCCTTTCGCCAATGTTACCACCACCAACGATTCCAGGTCCTCAAATCGCAACTCCCAACATCCCAATGACAGCCGCTCCACTAGCTTCTCTGACTCTCGCTCCTATGATAATCGCCCATATGAGAACCGTTTTGGCCAACAACGGGCCGGTCGCATTTTTGGTTTTTACAGCTGAGGTGGAAGGTCTAACAATCGCGGTGGTCAAACCTACAATCCCACCACTTTTTTCGGCCACCCTGATTCCATGCCTATATGTCAGGTGTGCGGAAAAACAGGGCACACATCCCTCTAGTGCTGGCACCGATTTAATCAGGCATACCAAAATCCTCCTCCGCCGCAGTTCCAAGCCAATCTCACCTGCGTTAACTGGACGCTGGACACTACTGCAACCTCCCACTTTACTCCAGACCTCACCAGCTTCAACCATCATGTCCTACCATACCAGGGCACTGAACAAGTCTTGATAGGCGATGGTTCTCCCCTCCCAATTTAGCATTACGGTTCCACTCATTTTCTCTCTCCTTCTTCGATCCTCTCACACTTTTAAGTTCACAAATCTTCTCCATGTTCCTCTAATTTCCAGAAACTTACTCTCTGTTCGTCAATTTTGTATTGATAATTCTGTATTTTTTGAATTTCATCCCTCCTTTTTCATGGTGAAGGATCGCAGTACCCGTCAGGTTCTCTTGCAAGGAGGCATTAAAGACGGTCTGTATGACCTGCAGTTAGCAGCAGCCCCATTCAGAGCACAAGCGCACCGTACCACCACCTCTAGCTCTTTGTCCCTTTGGCATTCCCGTTTTGGCCATCCCTCATCCTCTGTCACACAGAAGCTTCTGCGCCCTTTTGTCTATTCCCTGCTCAACTAAGGATGCTGCTCAGTTCTAATGCATTTCCTGCTCAAAAGCGAAAGCTCATGATCAACCCTACCAGACCTCCCCTTCTAGATCTACTACTCCTTTTGGCCTCTTATTTATGGACTTATGGGGCCCCGCCCAATTCACCTCAAAACGAGGCAATCGTTTCTATTTGGCCATTTCGGATGATTGCACTAATTATCTATCGATCTTTCCAATTTCTTCAAAAACTCTAGTATTGCAGTATGTTCATGCTTTATTATCTTCGTTCAAAATTATTTTTCTACCACAATCAAAGCCATTCAAACCGATAATGGTACCGAATTCAAACCACTTCGTCCGATCTTTACCAAATTCGGCATTCATCATCGGCTAACATGCCCATATGCACATTCCCAAAATGGTATCATTGAAACGAGGCACCGTCGGATTGTTGGCAATGGTCTCGCTCTCCTCGCTCATGCCCATCTTCCACTTGACTTTTGGGACTACGCCTTTGAAACATCCGTCTTTCTCATCAATCGCTTACCCACCACTACCCTTCCAAATCAAACTCCCTATCAAGCTCTCTTCCATCTTGATCCCGACTATCACTTCCTTAAAGTATTTGGCTGCTTGTGTTTTCTAAATTTGAGACCGTACCTTACTAGAAAATTTTCTTTTCGATCTACAACCTGTACTTTTTTAGGATATTCTTCAAATCAAAAAGGGTATTTATGCTTTGATCACATTAATAATAGGATGTACATTTCCCGTGATGTCCTATTCCATGAAGCCCAGTTCCATTTGCTTGTCCCAGCACATCAACCCAACCCACAAATACACCTCCCTCCCCTTATTTCTCTTTACCATATGTTGGCCCACCCTCAGAACATCCCATTCCTCTTAGACAACTTAACCCGTCTCCCTCTCCAACTGATATTGGGACCCCACTTTGCTCCTCATCGTCTACCTCAGAACCTCTCACCGTTCACTGTCCCCAGGTCCCTACACCCACATCCACCTCTCCCTCCATTGACTCTCCACCATTTGTTATCGAACCCTCAAACACACACCATATGACCACCCGCTCAAAAAATAACATTGCTAAGCCTGCCACTCGAACAGATAGAACCGTTCCTTGGCCAACTCAATCGAGTGCCCTCTCGAAGCATCCGGAATGGCGGATTGCCATGTCTCAAGAATTTGATGCTTTAATTAAAACCAACACTTGGTCTCTTGTCCTGCCAACACAAGCAGTCAAACCTTTTGGTGTCAAATGGGTCTTCAAAACCAAATTGAAGGCCAATGGTGAAATCGAGCGTCGGAAAGCTCGCCTTGTCGCCAAGGGTTTTCATCAACTTCAAGGAGTTAGTTTTTCCGAAACTTTCAGCCCTGTTGTTAAATCATCAATTGTGCGCCTTGTGCTCTCTCTAGCGGCTATGCAGAATTGGACAGTCACACAGATTGACATTCAGAATATCATCCTTCATGGGGACCTTGACGAGGACGTTTATACTCTGTAACCTCCGGGATTTGTCCACCCTGACTTTCCATATTACATATGCAAACTACATAAGTCCTTAGATGGACTCTGCCAAGCACCTCGAGCTTGGTTCTCAAAGTTTTCCGAGACCTTGGTTCACCTTGGTTTCCGTCCTCCCAAAGCAAATTCTTTACTATTCACATACAACTCATCTTCTGCTATTGCTTATGTGTTGGTTTATGTCGATGACATTCTCGTTGTCACCTCTTCCCCTGTCCTGGCATCTCAGTTCACTTCATTCTTATCGAGCTTCTTTCCTGTCAAAAACTTGGGCCCCCTGCACTACTTCTTGGGCATCCAGGTTCATCGTGATTCATCCGGTTTTTACCTCTCCCAATCCAAGTACATTCTTGACCTGCTCACACGAACAAACATGATACACTATAAACCAGTCTCCACTCCAATGGCACTTCATTCTGACCTATACTCCATTACATCCCCTCCTCTTGATAACCCCTCCTATTATGAAAGTATGGTGGGTAGCCTCCAGTACTTGGCATTCACTCGCCCGGATATAGCTCATGTCGTCGTCAAAGTGTGTCAATTCATGCATTCTCCCTATGAGATTCATTGGCAAGCCACTGAACGTATCCTTCGATACCTTCGATCCACGTCTCATATTGCCCTTCATCTTTCTTCCACTCCAAATTTCAACCTTAGCCTACTGTGATACTAATTGGGCGGGTGATCTTCATGATCGTCGATCGACTGCAGCGTACTCTGTCTACCTAGGCTCCTCACTAGTGTCCTGGTCTTCGAAGAAACAACTCACGGTGGCTCGATCCTATACAGAGTTGGAATACAAATCTCTTGCCAATGCAGCGTGTGAATTGATCTGGTTGCAAACTTTACTTGCAGAACTCAGCATCTATCTCCATCATCCGCCTCGTCTATGGTGTGACAATCTAGGCGCCACTTACTTGGTTGCCAACCCAGTGCACCACCAACCACCACACATCGACCTCGACTTCCATTTTGTGCGCGAACGAGTTGCTTTCGGCTCCCTGCAGATTGCCTTCATCTCTTCTAAGGATCAGCTAGCTGATGCATTGACAAAACCGCTCCCAACTACCAGATTCGAGCTATTGTGAACCCAACTTTCGCTGACCTCGTTGGGTTCGAGGGGGCGTAGTAAGGCCCAAGATGATGTTCCCACTCATGGTCCCTAGTCCAATTTATATTTGACCCATATTGCAAATGTATGATGACTCATCGATATATATATATATATATATATATATATATATATATATATATATATATATATATATATATATATATATATATATATATATATATATTGTAAATCAGAGTGAATTGAAGAAATAGAAATAATTGTTATTGGGATTACAAAACCTAAAACCTAAAACTCTGTAGAGAGGCTTGAAGCGGTGGAGATCATGGGTTTGTTCTACATTCATATCCTGGGGTGGAGGGGTTGGACTGCACTTTTGATCCTCTTGTGCCCTCAGTTTGTAGTCCTAAGAAGCCTTGCATGCCTTCCTCTTTCTGTTGCAGTTCTGAAGGCATGTAACACCAGGCGTGGTTCGATGGCAACACCAACTTCAATCTCTTCCCGAAGGGTGAAATTGCTCGAACCCATGAACTCAATCTGTTAATCCCTTTCTCCCTATTTAGCTTCGGTTGTGTTTTGTCAAATTGGAGCTCGTGGTTGTTTGTGGAATTGAATTTTTTGGTGTCATCTAAAGTCGCACAACCTGTGTGCTTTCTGTGTCAATGGTGGAAACTGGAAAGTAGGAAGATGTGTCCTTCCTGTGTGCTTTCGGTGAATGTCAATTGAATACCGGCGAAGCGGTGGAGGGGGCTGACTGTCCTCCGGTGGGCGGCGTTGTGAGGGGCGTCTCCAGCTACGGTGCTGCAATACGAGCGCAAGGTCTAGAGGCCAATTGAAGCTCACCTGCTCACCCAACAAATAGTCTTTCATTACCCAAACACTTACGGGGCTATTTTCGAAACCTTCTCCACCAAAAATAATCCCTATAAATAATTTACGTCCTTTCCACAATCCAACCCCTAAAATTCAATCCCGAAGAAAAAACAACCCTAATTGTTTGGGTCAATCGTAGTAGTGATATAATACTCGCGGGTTCGTCATCTATCTAAGACTTGATATTGAATTTATAAGGGCATCAAATACGACCTCTAATTCACCTAGTTAATAGATTTATTCCTAGATTGAATTGTGGTTCTCGAGGCGGTCGTGGTTGTACAGCTATGCCCCAGAATTTGCAGGGACTGCTGAACGCGCCTCCGATCAAACCAGAGTAGTCGTAAATGAAGAACTCGAGCGGTTTTTTTCCCGAGGAGTCATTGACGAAGTAAGAGGCGATATGAATTAACTCAACCAGCAGTGGAGATCTCCTACTCCATGCTCTCTACTACCTTCCATGCAACACAAAAATATTTTAACACTTATTTAATCTTAAAAAAAATAAAAATTATATTTACATTACTAATATCTATTTTCATATATTTATAAAATTTAATGTTAAAAACCTATATTTTACAATTTTTAAAAACTAAACAAGTAATTTCACAAAATACAATTATTAAAATATTTAAAACATGAGTTTTCAAAATAAAATTTTATAAATATATAAAAATATACATTAGGAATATAAATATAATTTTTAAATTTTTTTAAATTAAATAAATATCTAAAAAAATAGTGGAGTAGGGAAGGTAGGGAGGGGTTTAAAGGATCCGGCCTGCTCAACCAGGGGATGTGAGAATGAATCTCCGGGTTTTGTAAAGAAACCAGATCGGAAGGAGATCTAATCTAGAACTCCATGGAAGCTCGAGAACAAGGTGGGAGGAAGAGCTCAAAGAGCTAATTTCATTCAACTGCAATTTTCTACCAACTGAATTCGGTTACAGCAAAATGGGCCTATTTATAACCCAACCCAATACATTGTGTTCCCCATTTTGCCCCTATTTTGTTTCTGCCAAATTACAGAAATACCCTTATCTCAGTCAAGACCTCATATGGTCAATATCCCCCTCTCAAGCCGGAGGAGACGATGAGACGAGGCCGAGCTTGGCAAATAGGAAATGGTGTTGGTCGTGGCCGAGGGGCTTAAAAAATGTCGGCAAGCTGCAATTGAGAACGGATGAAAGTGGGTAGCAAAAAACCAGCCTGAAATTGCTCCCGGACATAGTGACAATCAAGACGGAGGTGCTTAGTCCGTTCGTGAAAAATGGGGTTTTCGACAATGTGGATAGCAGATTTGCTGTCACAGAATAAGGGGATGGGTTTGGGAACTGAACAATTGAACTCAGTTAGGATGGAATCTAGCCAAACTAACTCACTTGAAGTCTTGGAGAGGCTACGGTATTCAGCTTCTGCACTGGATTTGGACACTGTGGTCTGTTTCTTCGTCTTCCAGGAGACGAGGGCGCGACCCAGAAAGATGCAGAAGCCAATGAGAGACCGACCACTGAACAAGCAGTTCCCCCAATCCGAATCACAATACCCAGTTAGAGCACAATGGTTTTGAACTGGATACAAAAGACCCAGGTTAGCTGTGCCTTTGAGATAACGGATGACCTGGAGTGCAGCTTCCCAATGTGGAGTGCGAGGTGAGCACATGAATTGTGTCAAATGCTGAACAGCATATGAGATATCTGGCCTGGTCATATTCAGATACAACAATTGACCAATGAGACGTCTGTATTTTTCAGGGTCACTGAGCTCATCTCCAACATCAGTTGTGAGCTTTAGACCCCGAGACAGAGGGAATGGAGATGGCTTGCAATTCTCCATTTGAGTGTCTTGTAGAATATCAAGGACGTATTTTCTCTGGTTTAGCAAGGTACCTTGACCAGTTCGAGAAATTTCAAGGCCTAAGAAGTACCTAACATCTCCAAGGTCTTTTATGGTGAAGGCAGTATTGAGATCATTCTTCAGAGATGTGATCTCATCAATGTTGTCTCCCGTGAGTAACAAATCATCAACATAAACCAGGACTGCTACTAGACCAGTTGGAATCAACTTCAGGAAAAGAGAATGATCAAAAGTGGACTGAGAGTAACCTTTGCTGATCAAGAACTTTGTAAGTTCAACATTCCACTGTCGTGAGGCCTGTTTTAGGCCATAGAGAGATCTCTTCAACTTGCATACTTGTTGAGAAGAGGTGTTGCTATAGCCTTCAAGAATTTTCATAAAAACCTCCTCATCAATAAACCCATGCAGAAATGCATTATTGATATCAAGCTGTTGGATAGGCCATTGTCTCTGTGTAGCAATAGCTATTAGAAGTCTCATAGTAGTGAACTTGGCCACAGGGGAAAAGGTATGTTTGTAATCCTTTCCCTTTACTTGATTGTATCCTTTTGCCACAAGTCTTGCCTTGTATCTCTCAACACTTCCATCAGGCCGAAACTTGATTTTATACACCCATTTGCATCCTATGGCAGTCTTGCCAGGAGGGAGGGTAGTAATAGACCAAGTATCATTTGCATCAAGTGATTGCAGCTCCTTTTGCATTGCCTCTATCCAGAGAGGATCAATACATGCTTGAGCATATGTAAGAGGCTATTTTAAGGACAAAACATTGGCTAGGGAGGCAATGTAGTCTGGTGGATAGAAAGCAGGATCATCAAGGGTGGTGGCTAGAAATGAGGAAGAAAGGGACTGAGATGTGTTAGGACAGACAAAGTCTTTGAGGTGAGCAGGGAAATGATAAGTCCTATTGGATCTTCTTAGAGGAGGTGGGTTAAAGCTAGGTAGTGGGGTAGAGGCTACAGAAGGCTCAGATGATGGTGAGGTTTCAGAAGCAACCTGAAATTGAATATCAGGTGCAGAGATGGATACAGAAGAGGGTGTGGGAGAGGACGGAATGGTGGGTATTTGTGGATTTGTGTGAGGTTGAGAGTGGTCAAAGCAAGCAGCAGGGTTTACCAAGGGTAGGGAAGGGGTTGGGACCACAACTGGGAAAGAGGAAACAGATACCTTATAAGGAAACCTGTCCTCAAAGAAAATGACATCTCTACTTACCAAGGTTGTCTTTGTAGAGAGATCAAAAAGTCTGTATGCCTTGTGGTCTTGAGGATACCCCAACAAGATACATTTTCTGGCTTTAGAAGCAAATTTATCCTTGGAAGGACCCCTAATTAGAGCATAGGCAAGACATCCAACAACTCTCAGTTTGTTGTAGTCAGGAGCAACCCCTTTCAATTTTTCAAAAGGAGAGATCCACTTGATAACAGCAGATGGCATCAAATTGATCAAGTGTGTTGCAGCTAGAACACAATCTCCCCAGAAACTGATAGGAAGATTTGCAAATAGCCTGATAGCCCGAGATGTCTCAATTAAATGCCTATGTTTCCTCTCAACTCTTCCATTTTGTTGAGGGACATATGGCACTGAATGCTGGTGAGTAATTCCTTTGTGAAGAAAGAACTCTGAGCATTTGAAAAACTCAGTACCATGATCACTTCTGACTGCCTTGACTGAAGTCCCAAACTGTCTCTCAACAAGGGCAATGAATAAGCATATAATATTGGAAACCTGAGTCTTATCAGGTATCAAATATGTCCATATAGCCCTACTGTAATCATCAAGAATAGTCACAAAATATCGAGCCCCAGTTCTACTCTGAACTTTGTAAGGCCCCCACAAATCAATGTGAACTAAATCAAATTTGTCATTAGCCATGGACTGACTTACAGTGAAAGGGATGGCATGGTGCTTAGCCATGATACAAGTCTCACAAAAGGAGGTCTCACTGTCTGCTAAAGAACAACCTTTAACATGTTTGGGTTTGGAATATGAAATGTGGCCTAGTCTAGTATGCCAAACATGGTTGGAAACACCTTTATTTGAGCTAGAACTAGACTTATTCGACCTATGTGTGTAATGAACAGCAACCTGAGGCTCATCTGCAACATTTAAACAAGCCTTGAACAATCTTCCTGTGATCCTTGCAGCACTTAGAACTTCTCGACCACTCTTAGGGTCCTGAAACACACATTTTGATCGTTTAAAATTCACATCAAGGTCAGTATCATCAACTATTTTCCCCACTGACATGAGATTAGTCTTGAAATCTGGAACATGAAAGACATTCTTCAACACAATTCCAGATGTCAATCTAATGTCGCCAATGTCTTTAACTTGTCTGATCGTCCCATCAGGAAGGCAAACACGAATGGGACGATTCAAAACACGCTATCTAATCAACAATTTATCATCAAAAATCATGTGATCCGTAGCTCCAGAATCGATTATCCAAGTTAAGCTAGAAGCAGACTCATGGATTGAAGAACACAAAGCAAAAGAAGTACCTGCACTGCTAGAAGATGCTGCCTGGGATGAGCTTCTGCCTTTCATGGCCCTTAGTACTTCCTGATAAACAACATTCACGAGCGCCATATCCATTCCTGATTCACTAGTCACAATCTCATCATCATCAGTGAGAGGAGAATCAAACAAGCCAGCAGCATTTGCAGCATTTTTAGCAGCTTTCTTTCCCTTTGGATCCTTAAACCAATCTGGATATCCAATGATTTTAAAGCATCCATCAACTGTATGTCCTTTCATCCCAAAGTGAGTACATAGCTTGTTTCATCAACTTCCTCCTCTAGCAGCTTCAACTTGTTTGACTGCACGATTGATGGTAGGAAATGGATCAGTAGAGATGATCTGATTCCTTACACCATCATATACATCACTTAGTCCCATCAAGAACGGAAGGAGTTTGTTGCGTTGATCTGCTTCCTCTATCTTCTTGAATGCGTTGCAAGTGCACTAATTCCTTGCTGCACAGCTGCACTTGTGTGCTCCTTCAAGAGCCAGGATCTCGTCCCATAGCTTCTTCAATTTGTTGAAGTATTCAACCACACTTAGCGATCCTTGAGATAGATTGCTCAAGCTTTTCTTCAACTGATACTCAAGCGGTCCATTTGTTTGAGCATATTGTTCCACAATCTCGTCCCACAGCTCCTTCGCGGATTCCGAATACATGAAGCATTCTTGGATCTCCGGCTTCATAGAATTGACGATCCAGCACCTCACCATATAGTCACACCGCATCCACCTTGGGACATCTGCTGTGTGATCGAATCAAGGCTTGTGCTCCCGTCTATGAAGCCGATTTTGTGTTTGGCTCCCAGCGCCATCCTGATTCCTCTGCTCCAGCCCAGGAAATTGAGGCCGTTGAACAAATTCGTCACCAGTTGTGCTCTAGGGTGGTCGGAGTTAGAGAGATTCAACGGATCGTTCAGATTTCCGCCGCCATTTCCTCCTCCTCCGACCACAGCATCCAGAACTTCCTCGTTGCCTGCCATGGCTTCCTCTCAATCAGATTTCTTCATAAATTGATTTCTCAACGCCGTTCGATCACCGTGCGCTCTGATACCATGTAAAGAAACCAGATCGGAAGGAGATCTAATCTAGAACTCCATGGAAGCTCAAGAACAAGGTGGGAGGAAGAGCTCAAAGAGCTAATTTCATTCAACTGCAATTTTCTACCAACTGAATTCGGTTACAGCAAAATGGGCCTATTTATAACCCAACCCAATACATTGTGTTCCCCATTTTGCCCCTATTTTGTTTCTGCCAAATTACAGAAATGCCCTTATCTCGGTCAAGACCTCATATGGTCAATAGGTTTGCACTTCGGATTGAGGCTTATGCAACCCTAGACCATGGAGTCTTTATGATTGCTCCCTCCCTGCTATTGCTTTTCAATCGCAATGTCAACGAAATCGATCAGCTTCTGCCTCTGTGAAATATTCACGGTTTTGCTACATTTTCAGGTTTCTCGAGTTAGGTAAGATTTTGCTAACTCTTAAAACCACGTAATGTCAGTTGTCACCAATATAGATACTAGCCTTTGAGCTCATGTGCACGCTCATATGCCAAAACCTTTTCACTAGTCCAGTTGGAATTCGATAGAATCTAATAACTTGTCGATGGCGCCGGGGAGGGTGACTTTATTACCGCAATAGATTTGTGATGACGTCAATAAACTGGTTCAGCAATGTATGTTTGGGGTTCCACTTTTGAATGTAAGATGCCAAATTGCAGTGGGTCGGATGAATGGGAGACCCCCTTGACTGTGTGGCGTCGCAGAATGCTGGAAGAGTTTGTTGGGGTTAACCATTGCTGAACTTTGGTCCAGGCTGCATTGGAACTGGGAGGTTTTGAATCAGTTTGTCCTCCACTCGCTTCATTCCGTGTGCCTGAGCGAGATAATGCCCTGGATAGTTTTATTGGGGTACAACTTCCTCAGATATCTTCTCGACTAAAGTCAGGATTATCTTTGCTATGATCCGAGGGTCTTCGTGGAATTGCAGAATGCAGTTAGCGTTGTGGTGTGGTTTATCCATAGTCATCCCCGTCATCCAGACTTTCACCTTCTTGATCTGTACAGGAAGCTACCTTGACCCTATGGCCTATATGGAGGTTCCACTTGCCTTCTCCTTACGAAAAACAAAACTATTGAGTAATGATCAAGCAAGGTAAGTGCAGGAGTCGAATAATTTACAAATCAGAGTTGCCTCCAAAATTTCTCAAGATCAACTAACATATATCTTCAAAATGGAAGTTAAGTGTGGCCGGAGATACTGCTTGTAAGAGAAAGGGAACACCTTCCACGGGGACAAAATTTAGAGGGCGTCTCTTGAAGACGCTATGAACCATCTTCAAGGTGGGTTGATTGATCTTCATCACCATCTCTGCAAGCCAACATGGGTAGAGAAGGGTGCAACTGTCGATGAGGAAACAATAATTTCAATCGGTAAGCATCAACTCCGTTCAAGTAATATCGGAAGAGTCTCTTTGCTCTTATAAAGCCCAGACGACCATACAGTGCAAGAGCGCCTCTGTTTGTGACTTCTGCTTCAAGTGTAACCTTCAAAACAAAATCCATTGCAGAGGTCAAAATCATAAATGCCACAAAACTAGCAGCACATTGGCGCCTTCAAAAAATCCACAATACTTGCACCACTGTATCTAATGCACTTGGGACAATATAGCTTGCCCGATATGTAAGAACTGTCATGTTTCATAAGCCTCCCTTGTTGAGTATTGGTGTCTATAAAGTACACAGAACGTGCTAGAGATGTAGTTCGCATTCCACAAAAATAAACAATGAAGGCAAGTATTCATATACATATAAACACGGTACCCATTTAACTCTGTGATGGCCATGAACTTTGTCTAGGCTAATAACCAGAAGCAAAAGGAGGCTTAAAAGTTGCAATATCCATAAGTTTTTCTTGCCTGTGATTTATCTAGTCAGGTGATTCTCAATACTTGGCCCTTGCTACAACATTATATCTAAAAATCCTACCCCTAAAATTTTCTTGTGCTATTACAGTAACTTTGGAATGGGAACTCAAGCCTCGAAACTAAATAGTTGGCTCACTTAATGCTGCCAAGAGCACAATTAAAAACATCCACAAGACATGTATATGTGGGATACTCTCATGCAATACCCGAGTTGCAAATAGTATGGTGAATAAAGCATAGTTTAAATAGGAAGATATCCTCAATCCACAATAAGTTCATACTAAATACAGGTAATGCAGAAGTAACTCTAAAAAATGGTGTACGTCTAAAATACATTATATTTCCAATAATCCATTATCCAAAAGTTTCAAAGAGCAATATAACACCTTGAGAATACAGAACCAATTTATTACAAGTAAAATATGTTCATTTGGCATGATAACACCTTGTGATTCATTGATAAGTTGGGTGAGCTATCACCCCTATAATTAAAAGAATTAGGCAGTTTACATGTTTACATGCATTGGAAATATTATCGAGCATAGATGCTGACAACTCTAGAATAAAATATATCAAATCTAACAAATCAAACATACACCCCATGCCAAAGAAATAAGGTGATACCTCTTCACAACCAGATTCCATCATCACTTTAATGGATCTTGTGACCAATTCTGTTGCTGCCAAAATGAGGAAACGAATTATTAAACCCAATTTCACTGCTCCAATAGATGTTTCTTGTACCAATAGAATCGTAGAAAAATATAGACATTAACCTAACAAAAAGGAATGAAAAAAGAAACAGACATTAACTCAACTCCAACGAATGTTAATTGTTAATTAAATACATTGACGTGGGAGCAGGAATAAACATTTACCATGTTTCATAATCTTTATTCACATTTTATTGGTGAGAACCAGCAGGAAAAGATATCAATCAGACACACAGATGAGTAGTTCAGGGTTTTTATCCCCAAGAGTTTATGGATTTTTATGAGTATTTTACATAAGAGATTCAATTTCCCATACAGGTAAACTTTTCCACAAGTTCCAAGTTAGAGCAGGTGTTTCAATCATCATGCTAAATTACTTATATTACTAATATTAGTTGATAACATCCCACTGATACTTGGGTAATGAAATGTTACCAAGTAGTTCAAGATGAGTAGGCTAGGTGTAAAATAGATGGACAAAGGTAAGGTGTAGTCCTTTTTCCGTAATAAAACAAGGATCCATCCAAGGATATTTACTATTTAGGCATGTTCTTTAAAAATTTAAAGAAACCTCTCAGTGAACGGTCAAGACTGAAGAATACCACAGATGTTGCAGAGCACACTGCCAAGCATTTACTGAGAGGTGGGAAGCTCAAAATGCTAAAAAAAATTATAACTTAGGAATCATCAATAACCAACCAAACAAGGCTCCTTAACTTTGAGAATTGACTCCATATTTTGCTACTTATCTTTTTCACTATGCTATCAAACACTTCATCGGTAACTTCTCCAATCTTTTAATTTTTATTTATTAAAAAAAATCCCCTGTTAAAGCATCCCACTAATTCCATGGCGTGAAAAAGAGTTGCGAGCCACATAGCCAACATGATAAATGAAGTAATACTCTTTTCCCTAGTCCTAAGATTAATCTTATTGTTTTCCTGGCAGGGAGCTAAGGCTAATAACACTTTTCAGGAAAAAAATTTAGTTGCCAAACTTATGACAAATTGGATGGAGAGAAGTGAAAAGGCAATAGGGTAACAATACAGTATTAAACTACTGCTATCAGTATCAAGGAAATATATGTTGGTACAGTTAATGGCTTCCCATCATTCATAGCTCAACATAAGAATCCTATAGTGTGTGGGAAGCATTTAGTATTATGATACTATTACAAGAAATGAATGCCTTGTAAATCTACTCTTGGTGTTTAAAGCACAACATTCCCTTCACTATGGCGCATGCTATATGATTGTTAAAGCTAGCATCTGTTACAAACCTTCCACTACTCCTTTTCGAAACTAAAGTGATAATAATTCTGTTCATGGGATAGATTAAAAAGTTATAACATAGTTCCAATCAACTTGACCATCCTAGAACCCATACCTATGGGACCTTAAGTGTCAAAAGAATAAGGGTCAGACTGGTATAACATCATCATACAAGCTCGTTATCCACACATATTATGCATTATAATATAAGCTCGTTATTGGCCCCTTACAATCAATCAACACATCACGCCTAGTAGACGAGAACTGAACAATAAACATGAACAAGAAAGCACCAAGAGAACATTTACCAATGCCTTTGCCTCTGTAAGGCTTGATCACAACGAGCATGGCTATGTAGCCTCTGAATACATTACGATGCTCTCCCATTTTACAAACCACTGTGCCAACACATCTACCTCTATGGAATGCCTGCACCATACATGAAACAAATCCAAACATAAACAGAAAACCCCCATTCAAACTCCAATTATAATCCAAATCAGATCAAATGTCTATGTGATAAGAGTAATAGAGAGGTGAGAGAGAGATCAGGAATACTAACAAGAAAAGAAAGTTGGGGCCAGAGGTAAACAAAGTAGCGATAGGTGAAAATGGAGTAGGGCTCACTGAGTTCTTCATCAACAAGGCGCATGATCACCGGCAGGTGATGTTCACCTCCATAGCTGACATATTCTATATCTGCTGCCTTGAATTCCACCTTATCTTCTTCAACTTTCTCCACAGCCGTTATTTGCTCCATTCCCTCAATCCCCCTCTCTACCTAACCTCAAGATGCTGCAATAGTCCATTCCATAAAGCATAGGTCACAAAACTGAAACACCTTTTGCCTAATTTACACATGTTCTAATATAATTTTAATTTCCATTATAAGAGCAAACTACGCATGCTTCCGATTCTAGGAACAAAACATCAGAAACAAATTCATAAGCTCTCTTGAAGCAGATTCAAGGAACTACAGTAGGAGTATGATAATCACTACACTGCATTAAACGGCCTACAAACTACAAAAATCATATAAATTTACTTCAGTTGGTCAACATCTTACCATTACAGTTCCAATTCCCGTTTTTAATTTTCTTTTTTGTTTAAACAATTTCATCAGCAAAATATCCATTGATTCAGAGAAAACACAATCAACAATAAAACCGGATCCACATCTCATTCACCAAAGTCAATATAAAAATGGCCAGATCTACTGAAAAAGAGGGACAAAAAGTAAGAATAAAACCTAACTCGGCAAAATCCCTTCAAATACCTCGGGTCTCTGAAAAAGGGACGGGAGGGGGAGGAGGCGGGCAGGCGGCGGTGGCCTCGACAGGGGCGAATGAGAACAGAGTATGGAGGACAGGTGGCGGCGGCGGGTTGGCTGGAGGGTGAGGAGAGAGGAGGTTGTGGTGGCTGCAGACTGGTTGCTCTGGGCCCGGAGGAGAGGAGGGTGGTGTTGTCGATCGAGATAGAGAGCAGCAGCAGCAGAGGGTTCAAACTATAAACTTTCACACCAGATACATATGTTGGTAAGTTGTGTACCCGCAAATGCACAGGGGTTGTTTGGTATTGATATCAAGATATCATATATCGGATATCAGCCCCCGATATCTGATATCTAGTGTTTGATAGGGTTAGATATCGATATTACTTTAACTGATATCGATATCTAGTATTTGGTATACATAATATATAACTTGATATCAAATAATATATGATATTTGTATTTGGTAATACTAAGATATCGATATCAGTTGATATCTAGATATCAAATTTGGCCTATTTTGACATACTCATTTTTTGGGAGGTATCATTTGATATCGATATCGCCTGATATCGATATCTTGATACCGATACCGATATCTTCACCCGATATCGATATCTTGATATCTAGACATCGATACCAAATGACCCCTTAGGTGATGAAATTGAGTTTATGCGCACTCTATGTACGCATAAAAACTAGTCCTCGATGCACTAAAAACAGCATATGGCGGGGCGAGACCAAAAGATGTGTTCACCAAGTTGTGTTACGATAAAACAACAAACGTGACTTTAAGGAATCAAATATATGATGCACGGGCTCGAGTTAATAAGAAATTATTGGATGATCGAACATCGTCACAATATCTTTTGTCATCATTGGTGCGCAATGAATTCTCCTTCCAATAAAATTGAACGACGAAGGACATTGCAGATCTAGTTTTTTTCCACAAGGATTTTCTAAGTTATGAAATACGTTTTCATTCTTGGGATGGACACGACGTACAGCACAAACAATTAGTATGTGTATTCATTCTTTTTTTAGAGGGAAAACTAATTAAAATACCCCCACCTTTGTAGGTATAGTAAAAATATATCCTCAACTTTCAAATATAATAAAAATATCCCGACCTTTGATGCTAGTGGTAATATATTACCACGATTTTTTTCACGGGTCAAAAATAATGAGTTGGACCGGCTAGTGGATTTTTTTATAAGGGTTTTCTTGAACGGTTTTCTTAGAAAAAATAAAGAGTTAGATCTGGTTCATATCCAACGCTTTTTCCTTCCTCCTATTTTCTTCTGTGGTCGCCTCTTGAACTATCTTCTAGGCAGCTCATAGTTTCTCTTCAATGGAAGCCTTCATCCCTCGTGGTTGCCTATCTTGAGTTGTCTCTCTCACATCTTCTTCCTCTTTGATTCGTTCACGGACTTGGTTGAAGATTTGTTTTTTGAAAAAATTTGCTAAACAATCATTTTTTTTTTGGACAAATTTGTGAAATGTCCACCTTTTTGGACAAATTAGCAAAATGTCTGTTATATAACCCTAATTCAATGTGAGATCTCTCGCTCTAACCTCCCTCTCTCTCGCCGTCTCCATCGCTCTCCTCCCTCCCTCCAACTGCTCTAGTTCCAATCCTCCTCCGCCTCATCCCGCCGTCCACCTGCCGCTGTCGCCGCTCCCCTCTCCGTGGCTCCGGTATCCAAGAGGAAGTCGGTCGCTCACCTCCGCTCGCTCAGATCTCGGCTCTCCTCTTCGGATCTCTCTCGCTCGCTCACCTCTCTTGCTCGCCTCTCCTCCTCATATCGCTCTCTCACATCTCTGTCGCTCACATCTCTGATGATCGTCGACGGTGCACCGCCTCCCGTTCCTGGTGATTCTCAATTTGACCTCCAATTCTCTCTGTTGCGATCCAATTTCGTCCGGAGCGAGCGATCGAGGGAGCGTCCGGAGTGAGTGCATCCTCTGAGATCCGAGATCTACTCGGTGGATCCAAGATCTCCTAGGGGCTGCGTTCATGATTTAGGAGACACTCCTTGACATTGTTGATCTTGGATAACAGGTGTTGAGCTTTCCTTTAGGGAGTATGTTCTTTAAGCTTTGATCAGCCGTTCAGCACATCAACCTTATACCTATGTAAGGAAAACAACCTTGTATCAATCATATGTTTAATCTTCTCTATTGGCGCTTTGCTATTTTAGCTTTGTTGTTCTAGCTATAAATGTTGTTGGATAATATAGTTATTTTCACTGTCTATGTGAAATGGTATGTCTTGATATATGCTGTTAATTGAAACACACTAAGCCATATGCACATATCAGGAATTGAAAGGTTCATTTGGAGGATTCATAAGAATGTTTGAGGTTACATGTGATTTCCAAAATGTCATTTGTTTTACAATGCCTGTGCTTCTTCGATTCTTTGTGAAATTGTTATCCAGGCTTGATGGAATTGTTCGACATCATTTAATCGGCTTATGATTTATTCGTCTTGTGCTTCTTCGATTCTTTGTGAAATTTTTATCCATGCTTGTGATGCGTTATGCGGAGTCGTGTTTAGTTTGTATGATGTTAGGAGTCTAATTTCGACAGAAAATGGTATGTGTGATCCTGTAAGTATCTCCTTTAGTTAGTCATCAGCCGAGTAAAAAGGGTATATATGTGTGAGCCAGCAAGTTTACTAGCTCAAATCGGTAGAGCGTTGTGAAGCTTATTAGCTCAAATCATATATTGCATTTGGTCAAATGACATATATATTGGTAATAAATCTCCACCCATCTTGTTTTATTATTTTGTGAAGCCTTTTAGCTCAAATCGGTAAAGCATTGTGTACAAACACAAAGATACGGGTCAAATCCCGTATAGGCTATCGTGTTGTTGGTTGTGTAAACTTTGGTTTGCAATCGCTCAATCCCTTCGAGTTTGTAGCCTTTTCTGTGCTGCTGTGTATGAGTTTGTATATGGTGAAATTGATCAAAAACTGCATTTGAACTTCAGCAAACGACTAGCAATTTGGTTTCAAATTGATATGAAATTCCATTTGTTCAGGTTCCTTGGCATGTTCCTTGTGGTGGGGTCTGCTATGGAGATGGGAATTCGGTTTTAATTGCAAACGACTGGCATACAGCCTTACTGCCTGTAACATATTATCGGGAGAAGGATTTGATGTCATACACGAGATCAGTTCTCGTCATCCATAACATTGCCCATCAGGTGCATTCACTATATTTTGATCCATTTATACATGTTATATGTTGCCCCCTCCCTTATTGTGTTATGCTGTTTTTTGACCTGTAACATATTGAGCATCCATGATGTGAGTTAACATCATGGATGTGTGCAAGCTAGGCCTTAAACTCATATCTATACACTAATGATACGGATCTCTCAATTCAATTTGCTTGTATCTTTGTAGTAGGTGTAGTAGGTACATGTTGCTTCTCAAATTAGAGATTGAATTATACTGTTGCTTCTCAAATTTGAAGTAGTAGGTAGATATTAGTGTTTTTATGTTAATGATTTTTAGTGCTGACATCGTTTTTAGTTAGATATTATATATGTAGGTATATATGTATGCTTGGGTCCTTAAAAATTGGTTTATTTTTTAGTGCTGACATCGTTTTTATGCGTATATATGTAGGTATATATGTATGCCACACTTATAGACGCTTGTTTAGTTCCCCCTGTTTTGTTTTGATTAAATGATGCAATTACATGAGCTGCTCAAACTCCTTGGGATTCCTGTTTTAACTGCAAAAGATGAAGCTGAAGAATTGTGTGCTTAATTTGTATTTGCTGAAATTGAGGTTTGTGTTTGATCTTCAGTTCTTCTGTTTGATTTGGTTGGTTTATAGCTACTATTTTGATTGGTTTTTGCTTTTTAGGGGGACATCTTTTCCAGTATATGTAAGATGTGCTTGTTACTGATGATCTCATGCTTATTTTAATATATCATGGTGAACACCTTATAGGAGCAAAAGAGGATCTTCATAAGAACTTTGTTGATTCTCAAGATCAGGTTTGCTCTAGCTTTGATAAAGCTACTACTCTAATTCCAGCAAACATGTTACCTTCAATTGGTCATGAACATCGAGCATTACTTTCCCCTCCTATGAAGATCAAGTTGCAGCTTTTCCCTTTAGATGAAAGAATTTGAATTGGACTAGGAAAGGTGAATTGCTTGGTGAATGCATAGAACATTCTTTTTCACCAATAGAAATCCTATGATGTTTTTTTAGTTATGAATGGAATAGTCATTTCATTTCTTGTAGGATGGTTACAATCCACACTTGGAATTGACCCTTAGAGTGCTGGGAAGAAAATATCCTTTGTGCTCAGGCGCTTAAACAATAAGTGGGGCTGCTCAAATGTTGCTTTGGGGGAGCCAGTACTCTTTCCTTTTAATGTTAAGCTGGAAAGTTTAGCTGCTTATAGATGCTGGACATTGAATGACAGTTGTATAAGTCTGGACATTGAATGACAATTTTATTAAATTTCACCCGTTTTATGTATATGTTGTATGTATATGTCTGTATATATTCACACATACTAACATTCCCACCAAAAGAACATATACTCAGTAGTGTATATATATATATATATATATATATATATATATATATATATATATATATATATATATATATAGACACACACACAATGGGATGCTCAGTAGCATTCCCACCAAAAGAACATGTAAGTAGCATTCCCACCATAAAAAAAAACTTAATCAATAGCATATATATAAATACAATGGCCAATGGGTATATATACGCATAATTCAGTAGCATATATATATACATACGGTTATATTTGCACAACGTACTCTTATATTTGCACGAAAAAATTAAAAAAAAAACTAGACTTTGGTCATATTTGCACAATTTACGGTTATAATTGCACAACATGGTCTTATTTTTGCTCATCAATAGACTATAATTGCACAACATGGGATATTAGTGGAAATTTGTTCAACATGATCTTATTTTTGCTCAATAAGCTCCAAAGTTACTAGAATACGCATAAAAACGATGTCATCACTAAATAATACGCATAAAAATGATGTCAGTATAATTAAATTTCACATAAAAACGATGTCAGCACTAAAAAAATTTGCACTAATATACCTTATTATTGAACATTTATTAGAGAATTTTGTAAATTACTAGAATTATATAAACTTTAGCCTATGCGGGAGTCGAACCCACGTATTTGCGCATAAGCACATCACTCTACCATTGAGCTAAGAGGCTGTTAAAGCTCAATAATTACTAGACCTATTTGGCATATCTTCCTCATCAAAGTGCAAATGATAGGCTGAACTGTAATGAGGATTAAAAATGCTTGTATTCATTTCAAAAGAAACCTAAATGCATTTTTTGCAAAAAAAAAATAGTAATATTCCTATGCCTACAACTTAGCCCCCAACTAACAAAGTTGTAGTGGTGACATATAACCTAGGCTATGAAGAGTATATTGCTCATTTGGTCCAACTTGTTTGGATGTAATACTCCGTAGCTGCAGTACCAAACAGACACTGGTCCGTCCAGTTTTGACACATTTTCCGTGATGCTAAAACTGTTGTTGATGGGCTGGCAGCCTTTGCTTTGAACTTGCCTTTAGGTGCTTATGTGTTATTAGAACCAACCTCTTGTATTCAACAATGCCTTCTTTCGGATGCTGTTGGGACTACTGCACTTAGCAGCTGTCCTTTGTAATCTCTTTTGCTAGTTCTTTAATAAAAGGGGAGTCTACTCCATGTTGTTTGTTCACCAAAAAAAAAAGTAATGCTACTACCAGCAAGTGCACTAGTAGCTACATGCACATTAATCCTCAGTGAATTATATATTGTAACATCTTCATATTGATCCAAACTCTCTTTGGTCTGAAGGGGTTGCTTATGTATTTGTGGGTTGTTGAAGGTGCAGTTGAAAACAGAGGAGATGGAGAAAGCAGGTGAGCAAGTTTTCATTGGTGAGGCCAGCAGCTTGCATGAAGGAGTGTACCACTGCAGGCCCAACAAATCTGAACCCTCTCTTTACCAAATCTTTGCTTATGGCTTCAGATTTGGAGGTCTTCACTGGGATTCTCTGGCATGTCTTGTAGTTTGTAGTCATAATTGGCTTGTTGTTCACAAACCTCCACAAGTAGTTGCTAAATCACCCTAACTCCCTTTTTATCTGTCATTATTAAAACAAGTGATTAGAACCAAAGTGCACACTTGCATAATTTGCATTCATAGTATTATGAAAGTTGAGATATTAGCATCACACATCCATTTTGTTAGACGAATTCTTGTGAGTTAAATTGTGCCTCACAAGCCATTGGGGTTGGGCTGACAGTCTTGTGCACACACCCCAAGTGTGCCAAACTTTGAAGTTTAGCTGCACAAGTTTAAACAAATTGGTGGTTGTATAGTCTGATGATGTTGTAACTCATTTGTTCTTAAATACTTTGAGAATACTTTGAGATAAGGCAGTCAAAGAATTTGTTCTTAAATACTTTGAGATAAGTGTGCAAAACTAAGAACCAAAACATACACTTCCAGCATCAGAATGTTCATTTGTCTCCACAAAGACTTTGTGAGCCCATTGAACTGCACTGTATTAAAAATCATCCATCTCTTGTCAGAATACTGAAACAACTGGATAAATTGCTCGATTACTGATATGGTGTCTCTAACCTATGCATCTAATTCTAATTCTTCTGTGATCCAAAATCAAGATTCCAGAGCAAGAAATAATATTATAAGGAACAAAATAAATAATTCCAGAGAAAGAGAAAGGGAGAGAATACATGTGGAGTTGGAGAACTTGAGCAGAAATTGAGCACAAAAAGCCGCAATCATATCTTCTCCATACTAACACCGCCTCCCTGACAACTCGACAAACGAGAACCAAAAGATCCATCTCCATACCTTCTTGATATATGGTCTCCAGTTACGAGAACACGAAATCAAAGGGATGAAGGTTGGGGAAAATGAGCTAGGCATGTGTAATTGATGATCAATTCGGAGCATTAAACATTGGCCAGTCTTCACATCTTCTCCAAATCATATTCAATCAGATCACGAAGCTTAACAAGCAAAAGAGGACAAAATCTACAAACTTTAAGAACAACAAAGAGAAGATTTCAGATTACGTTCAACAATTGCAGCCATCACAGACAAAATCGAGTTCCTTATCAATCGATCTTCGATCGATTGATAAAGAAAATTGCAAACTTATCATAGCAAACTTATCATGGCAAGGAAAATTGCAAACTTATCAATCGATCTTCGATCGATTGATAAGGAAAATATTCGGAAGCAAAGATCGAGTTCCTTATCAATCGATCTTCGATCGATTGATAAGGAAAACCGTCAGAAGCAAAGATCGATTCATAAGGAAAATAGTCGAAAGCAAAGATCGAGTTCCTTACCAATCGATCTTCGATCGATTGATAAGGAAAACCGTCGGACGCAAAGATCGATTCATAAGGAAAACAGTCGGAAGCAAAGATCGAGTTCCTTATCAATCGATCTTCGATCGATTGATAACGAAAACCGTCGGAAGCAAAGATCAATTCATAAGGAAAACAGTCGGAAGCAAAGATCGAAGATCGATTGATAAGCAAAACCGTCGAAAGCAAAGATCGATTTCACTTCACTCATTCACTCCTAAGATTCTACAAATTTATTCAATTTAGCAAAACATAAAAAATTGGGATTTATTTAGAAACTTACCTAGTGGATTCCATGGAGGAGGAGAGGATGATCGGACAGTGGAGTCGGTGGTCTGGTCGGAGGTTGGGCTCTATGTGCCTAGCTGGGAAGGAGGCTGTCCAAACCACCGCTAGCTGCTCGACACTCCGGAGGTTCGGACGCTCACTGTTGCTAGGGAGAGAGGCAGGAGTCTGCTTGGGATCGGAGTCTGCTCAACTGCCTTGTCCATCCCTCACTGCTTCTTGAAATCGTCGGCGATTCATATAGCGATGGAAGCATCATAAATCGCTTGACCTCGCTCGCCCCGCCTCGCTCGGTGCTCATCTGCGGTAGTATCAGACGAATTTGAGAGAAAAGCGGCAGAGGGAGCGCGCATGAGAGAGATGGTGCAGAGGGAGGGAGGGCGCGTAGGACAGAGAGCGCGTGGGACAAGGAAGGGGTT
This sequence comes from Persicaria maculosa, assembly GCA_963922045.1. Classification (NCBI taxonomy): domain Eukaryota; kingdom Viridiplantae; phylum Streptophyta; class Magnoliopsida; order Caryophyllales; family Polygonaceae; genus Persicaria; species Persicaria maculosa. The sequence continues at coordinate 55,058,577 of OY998253.1, forward strand.
TTTATTTAGGACATTTCACCAATTTGTCTCAAAACGTGCACATTTCACCAACTAGTACATATTTTATGGACATTTTGCAAATTGCCCCTTGTTTTTTTCCCTCTTTGTTGTTGTCGTTATTATCGGTTTGGTGTTAGTAGTAGTCGTGTTGTGTTAATTTGAGGCAATTTTCACCGGATTAGTTGCTTGGTTGAATCAATTTCATTTTTTGGGTTTAATTGTGTTGTCGGTGTATTTTTTCTCCTAAAAAAACCGTTAAAAAAACCCAATTTTAGTGCTAATTTGTAAAAAGGCTTCCACGCAAGCTACATTGTCAAAAAAAAAAAAAAACATGTATGTTGCCTTGTCATCCGTCACTAGAACGCGATATTCAGGATACTTCCACAAGGTATAAGTAAAAGGAACAGGAAGATTAAAACTAGTAATGGGTTAACTGTACGTCAATAGGGAGGAGGAAATAAAACAAGATTTTGAAAGAAGGTTCAAAAAAGAAAATGAACAAAGAGTAAATTGGGAGAGTGTTTATCAATAATCACACCCACCATAACTAGACTTGTCAAAACGTGACCCGACCCAACCCGACCCGTAAAACGTGGGTTTTGGCGCAAATATTTCAACCTGAAACCTGAAGCAACCCGAACCCGTTCAACTCATAAATTTCTGGACCGGGTTGGGTCAACCCGTGGGTCACCCGTTGGGTCAAGCTATAATATAATAAAAACATAAATAAATTACAATTTAACCTAATATTGAATTTTTTTTACTAATAATTACTATTGAATATTATATTTTTTTTATCATCAACTTTACTTTATAATTTAACAATGCAAATTGTTATACACACACCCATTCCTATTTTAGCAGCATTAATTACTTCTTTTCTGTAATATAACGATTATTAGGGTAATATAACAATTTTAAGTTTAGGAACTATGTAAATAGTCATTAAAATACTTCATATGTTTACTTTTAAATGTTGTTTACTATTCATATATGGTTAAGGATGATAAAAAAATTATATAATTAAAATATCCATTTATATATTATATATAATTTCATAATTCGAACTAAAAAGAAAGAAATTATAACAAATAATTAAAGAAATTGATATTTTACATGTTTTTATCATCCTTAAATAACATGTATTAAGTAAATGACATTTAAAAAATTCGGGATGAGTAACGCTCTTGACCCGTTGGGTCGACCCGAACCCATTAAATATGGGTTTGGGTTGAGCATTTCATGACCCGTAACCCGATAAGACCCAACCGGTAATGGACCCGAATCCGAGATGACCTGACCCGCCCGACCTGTTTGACAGGTCTAACCATAATTGTAGAGGAAAACGAGGAGTTAATTAAACCTATAACAAACCGTGAAATAAAGAATGCGGTATTCACCATGGAGAGGAATAAATCGCCAAGAACCATTTCGGAATGGCTCATTGGAAAGGACTTGCGGGTAGTACCAAAGGTCTCCAGTTTGAACCCCGGATATGACCGCTCTTTATTTACAAATTCAAGGAATAAATCGCCAAGTCTAGATGGAATGACTATGGAGTTTGACAAAACTTATTGGGACATTGTCGAGCCATCGGTTATAAAGGCTATCAAAGGATTCTTCAATTATGAAAAAGATTCTAAAAAAACTAAACCATACTTTTATAACCCTACTACCAAAATGTGACAACCCAGAAACAAGTAATAATTACAGACTTATTAGTTTGTGTTCAACTATCTACAAAGTCATTTCAAAAATCATCACAGAACAATTATAAAATGTAATTGAAAAACTAATTCACCCGCTACAAGGAGCTTTCATATCAGATAGGGCCATCCAAGACAATATATTGATAGCCCATGAAATCTTCCTCACTTTCAGGAGTAGGAAATGTAAGGAGGGATATATGGCTATGGAATTTGATATGGAAAAAGTCTACGATATTGTAAAGTGGGGCTTATTTTTCGAAATTCTAAAAAGGTTTAGATTTCCCTTGACTTTAGTGGAATGGATCCGAGAATGTATCACAACCGTTTCATTCTCGGTTCTAATTAACAACGGAACGACATAACTTTTTTTTTTCCCATCTAGAGGAATATGCCAAGGTGAACCTCTATAAGCTTTCTTATTTATTCAAGGGGAGGAAGTTCTGGTAAGAAAATTGCAAAAGGAATATATAGAAGCTACAAAAAGCATCAACTTTAAGTTTGGTCACAATGGACCTAACATCCCTTTATTGGCCTCTGGGGACGATATCATGATTATTTCTAAAACGTCAATCACAACAAGCTAGCGGATAAGTGGAATCATCAATGAATATTGTCAACACTCAAGTCAAAAAGTAAATTACAACAAATCTCCCTTTTAAAAAATGGTTGGAGTTAGCAGTCCAAGAATTCAGGAGCAAGAATAAAGCCTCCAAATTCCTAAGACAAGATCTATGAAAAATTACCTAGGATGTCCCGTTATTAACGAAAAGGTCAATAGTAGTATGTTTGAAAACATCATATGCAAATCCAAAGAAACAACTATCACAATGAAGAGCAAACTCGCTCTCTCAGGCAAGGCGGACAATCCTTATAAACTCCAATCTATCTAATAAGCCATTATATACTATGCAAAACATTATGCTACCAGTAAAGATACACAGAGAACTAGAACAAATTAACAAAATGCTCCTCTAGAACAAAGATCTTCAACACATACCACTAATTAGTAGGGATATAATTTGCAAAGTAAAATGCAAAGGAGGTCTTGGAGTGCGAAAGACAAAAGATGTGAATGAGGCACTCTGAATGAGACTTATGTGAAAAATTATAGTGAAACCAGATAACACATGTTTAAAGCTCATCAACCACAAGTATCTAAAGACGAAGGGTATAATGGAGTACAGAAAAAACACAGGAAACTTATCTTGGCAATGGAGAAATCTATGCCCACTCATTAACAAATTCGAAACTGGGCTAATATGGTCTATTTGGTGATGGAAAATCTATTAAATGTTGGACAGACAATCGGGTCACTACAACGCCTTTCATTGATAGGGTGGATTTATCCCAGAACGTTAAAACAAACCCCAATGTTTGTGATTATATTCTAGGAGGAAAATTGTGGATCGAAAAATTAAACAGGGATTTAAACCAACAACTAGTAATGGAAATTACAGACATCCCTCTTCTAGTTACGCCTTTTCTTGATAGGTTGTACTAGTGTCCTGATACAGAAGGATGGTTTAGAACATCGAGTGCAATGAAGAATATAGCTAGCAAACCCGGATTGGCTACCGGATGATCCAAATGCACGGATCTGGAAAATGGATTGCACTCTAAAAACAAAACAAAAAATCTTATAGAAACACTAAGAATGGGTTACCAACCACTGTCCGACTGGCTCATCGAGGTGCACCAGTGCCAACGCCATGTAACTTTTGTGGAAACCAGTATAAAGATGAGGCACATTTGTTTTTAAAATGCCCATTCAACGTACAACAGTATGTGGAGATACCAATAGTGCATGGTCACTTGAATGATATTCTTAGAAAAGGAAAAGGAGGCACTAGCTGTCAAATGGTGGACAATCTGGTTTGACAAAAATCAAATAATATTAAAAAATTTTCCGGTACCAAGTACCGTTGAGATTAACAATTTTATGCACACAATTTGGGAAATTTGGGGAAAAACATGTTCAATAGAGGAAGTGGATGCACATGTCCATAACACAACGGTATTTGGTAGTAAGAAAAAAAAAAGTGAAATAGAGAAAAGCACAGGTAGGATACATGAAGATGAATTTAGATGGTTTTGCTTTGCCAAATGGGGCGTGTAATATCAGATACATAATTAGGGATTGGTCAAGAAACCCTATTACAATAGGCTATAAGAAATTTGGAAAATAATCCGCCATTAAGGCAGAGAGACTAGGTTTAAGAGAAGGGATTGAAGGTTCGATAATGCATAACAAAGTAATATAAAGATACTCTAGAAGGGGGGGTTGAATAGAGTATGCCGGATTTTCGCAGATAATCTCAAGACTTTTGAAGCACTTGCAAAACCCTTTGAGATTAGACTTAATTCTTTCTTCTGGAAAACCTGAATCACAACAAAGTTATACAATTCGAAACAAGTGCGGAAATATGGTAAAGTAGTAAGTAAAGGACGCAATGAATTGTTTACAAAGTTCGTCACGAACTTGGCCGACGACCCCGCCTAGGGTTCTTCCACAACCCTAGGATTCAACCGGCTTTTATTGATTCACAAGACTTAGGATCCTAATAGCTCACGGAGAAGCCTCTCTCCTATATAATTGCAATCTAGTCAACTCACATTCCCTTGGAGTCCTAGACCAATCTAGAAGAGCCCCACCTCTCTCAGCTATCTAGTACAATCCTCTTACACTTAGTGAATCAATCGCCTAGTGTCCACTTCCTGAGTAACAAACTCTCGAGTATAACACTCACTCAAAATATATCCTATAAGTTCACTCTGTAACTCTCAAATGCTTTGAAACAAAATAAATGACTCTTAAGAACTTAGCAGAGAGCATACGAAGAAGACAGATTTGACTTGAAGGCTTGAGTGTATGAATGCTTATTTTCAACGAATGTGTTCCTGTCTTCCTTTTCTTTATATTGAACAAATCGGCGCCTCTTTCAAAGAAGGATCTTCACCAACGGATAGAGCAGATCATGGCTTGAGAGGGAATCTTCACGATCTTCTATTTGGGGAAACTCGGAAGCCATGATTTCCGATTTGATTCTTCTCAACTTCAAGCCTTAAGGAATGAGATATTTATTTGAAAAACTTGCTGAAATATTAGTGCATAATATCTGGTAATATATTAATAATAATAGCATATAATAATATATGCAAATAATAAACATAAAGTACAGGTTTTGTGTTTCATCAACACAGCTGTAGCTTCAAGACCTTTGACACAAATTGTGTGTCAAAGCCTTTGAAACCTTTTTTGATTTTCATCAAGAGAGTGGAGTTATCTATCTCCCCCTTGATGAAAGACAAAACCTTTGCATCCCTGCAACTTAGTCAAGCAAATATATCATAAGCAAAATCGGACTAAGTACCTGCATGGGTTAGACAAATGTTGAATCATAAGATTTTAAAGCCGAAGAAAAACATCCAACAAAACAAAACAAGGTCTTCCAAGACCTTTGGTTCACAACAGTTTTGAAGTCTAAACCAGCAGCAGATCATCTTCCCGTTTTTGTCTTTCAACAAAGGGAGGAGGGTAAAACAGCAGCCAAAAGTTTTAAAGCAATATCCAAAAAAACAACAGTGTTCAGATTGAGGGTTAGGGTAGGGTAGGGTAGGGTTTAAGATTCATCTTCAGGAGCACCATCCGTGAACAGCAACCTCAGCTCGTGCAACAGCTTAGACACCCCGCTCATCTCCGGTGAAAACTCTCTATGCAGCTCCTTGATGTCCAAGCGAACTTCCTCCAAGCCCAACTCCAGGTTGTCTATGCGCTCATTAATGGCAGAGGCAGTGGGAAGAGTTTTTGAGGGAGAGGCAAGACTCTAAGTCCCTTGGGGGGACTGAGTGATGCCAATCTTCTCAAAGCTGTTGGAGTCGAATTTACCCATATGATGCTGTTGTTCTTCATTTTTGAAATCGATTTCAGAAGCTTTGAAGATATGGGTCAATAGGTTAGAAAAGGGGAGGGGAGTTCCTTTTCTGGCTTTGCAAGTGTGAGCCATGGAACCTAGGATTGTGTTGGCCAGATCAAGATCATGGCCATTCAAAATTCTGTATTGAAGGACCATAGCGTTATCAGTTAGGAGGGAGCCAGAGTTCATTTGGGGTAACAGGCATCTCACAATGATGTTGAAGATGATTTTTGCCTCGAGAGTAAGAGACGAGTGGGTAAGCTGTTTTGTGGTGCTATTGGATGCTTCGGGGAGAAGGTATTTGGATCGGGCAAGAGGAACACACTGTTCTTTTGTGGGGGTTTCAGGAGAGGGTGGACAAGGTCTAGGTAGGCCAAGGAGATCAGCAAAGTCAATGGAGTTGAAGGTGATTCTAACTCCCTTGACGATTGATTCCAAGGACCAACCATCAGTATTGTGTTTGGCTTTGAGATTTATGTAAAACAGACGGGTGAGTTGGGGATAGTAAACAGATTCATGGTTTAGAAGGGTCCAGGCAGAGGTTTGTTTGAGGAGAGAGATGCAGGGTAGGTTCAAAGCTTTCAAAAACTCAAGATCAATGAAATCAGAACAACATATCTTACGAGTTCTAAACTCATCTACCCACTTTGCAGCCATCTCAGCATTTTCAAACCAAGAGGTGGGCAAGGATTGGTTTATCTGGATAAGTGCAGGCGGATCGGCGTTCTGCCTGTGAGCCTTTGTGGGAGCAGTCCTCTTGACAGGCGCGTCAAGGCTTCTAAGAGTGCCTTTGCTTGTGCGCTTGGGAGATGGTGGCTTTGCTGCAGGGGCTTTGCGCTTCTTTGGAGACGGGGGAGGAGGAGGAGGAGAAGGAGAGGGAACAGGGTCTGGCTCCTCATCCTCTTCATTCTCAGACCCCGAGTCCTCAGCGGACCCTTCAGCATCGTCTCCCTCAGCATCCCCGTCGTCTGCAGTCTCGTCGTCCTCCTCTTCCTCTTCCTTTGGTTCCTCTTCAGTGGGAACCTCCTTTTCTGCAGCTCTTTGGGCCTCTTCCTCGGCCTCTTTTCTGGCTTTCTCAGCCTCTTCCTCCGCTATTTTCTTTGCTTGCTCAGCCTCTTCCTCGACCTTTTTCTTTCTCTGGGCCTCTTCTTCGGCCTCCTTTGCAGCATCTCACTCCAAAATCTCATCAAGATCCTCCTCTTCCTCCTCTTCCTCAACAATGATTTTCCTTTTCCCTTTTTGCTTCGCACTGAGTGATTTCTTCGTCGGGCGCTTTAGGGACCGCTTGATTTCATTAATAGTGCTCTCAGGGACGGTGCTCGGGACAGTAGCTGGGAAAATGGCTTGAGAAGTAGGTTCGGGTTGAGAGGAAGGCCGTCCTTTGGGGGTAGCGCCAAGGCGTTTGGGTGTGGAGGTCTTCTTGGATTTGGGTGCCATGGATGAAATTCTGCTAAGCTTCCTGAAAAGGTTGAAGAACGAGTTTAAGAGAGGGTTTAGGTAATTCTGGAGAGGTGAGAAATTAGGGTAAAGTGTGTGGTTTAAAAAGGGTGAGAGGGGTAAGTTGATGTGATGGGTTTAGGGTTCCAAGTATAGTAATCATCACACTGCCATTTTGAAAATATTTGATTTCCAAAACAATTCAAAATTCAAACCATCTTGTCAAATCTTAAAGGCAAGAGAGGATATATCCGATTTAAAAAGTTTCCATAAATAAAAGGCACTCGGATATAAGATTTTTGGAAAATGAAATCGTTAATAAATAAAGAAGGTTAAAATCCATTAAAACTATATTTGATCAAATATCTAACAAGATATCAACCAAATATATGATCTGTTATATGTGCTCTACCATTCAGCTCACAAACTTTGACATAATTCTCAAAGGTCTTTACACTGAGTAGAATTTATCTTTCGTAAAGGGAAAGCTCCCCTTACGAAAGTGCATCCCTGTTAAGCATTCCGATCTCACGTCTAATGAAGGTGAACCCGTCCTCTACCAAAGGCTTTGTAAAGATGTCAGCCCATTGATAATCAGTTGAAATAAAGGATATGGACACATCACATTTTTCGACATGGTCTCTAATGAAATGATGTCGTACATCAATATGTTTGGTCCTTGATTGCTGAACAGGATTCTTTGTGATTGAGATGGCACTTGTATTGTCACATTTAATGGGAATGCCTTTGAGATTGATGCCAAGATCTCTCATTTGTTGAGCTATCCAAAGGATTTGGGAGCAACATGCTCCAGCAGCTATGTATTCGGCTTCGGCAGTGAATAGAGCAACTGAGTTTTGTTTCTTTGAGTGCTAACTGATCAAGGATGCTCCTAAGAATTGGCAACATCCTGACGTGCTCTTCCTATCCACCTTGTAGCCTGCAAAATCTGCATCAGAATACTTGATTAATGTAAAATCTTTTTGCTTTAGGTACCATAAGCCGAGCTCCTTAGTGCCATTGAGATATCGAAAGATCCTCGTCACAACCACAAGGTGAGATTCTTTAGGGTCAGCTTGAAACCTAGCACACATGCAAACACTAATCATGATGTCAGGTCTACTAGTAGTAAGATATAGTAGAGATCCAATCATCCCTCGATACTTCTTTTGATTGACACTGTTGGTAGTAGGAAATCGAGTTCAAAATATAGCAATAATAAATCAAACCAGATTCGTGCCCACGCAACTAATTACAAGACTCCCTTCCTATGCAGTAGTGGGAAGTCAGGATCGATCCACGAGGAAGCGTGTCAGCGGATCTCAGGTAGTTGTAAATCTCACGAACAGAAAAGAGAACAGAAAGAAAGATAGAATTAACAAACAAAAGCAGAAAATAAAGCAAGGACACAGAAGCTACTCGACATCGAGAAACAGTCCTCGATATCGACTATAGCAAGTCGACAACAGACAGAAGACTCAGCAAAGACAGACGTCGAGTAAACCCTCCTCGATATCGAGTAAATCAACTCGATATCGACAAGAATCTCCCCGAGATTGACAAAGACAGAAACTTCAAAGGTGCAAACTTTTGAACACAGAACTCAGATTTCGGTGAATAAAATCAATAAACTAAAAGACTTACAAGGCAAGAGTATCAACACCACAACGATAACCATGCAAAATAACACATAAAGGTATAAAAGATCACGCTTTCCATCAAATAACTTTCGTTATTAACAAATAGGAATATAGAGGCTTTCGCATAAACCCTAATTGTTACTAACCCTTTTTCACATAATTAACCCAAGTTGCATTAAGATCACTTTCGCTTCAATAATACAAACAAGGATCACCTTCAACTCTCGCAAAAGAATCATGCTCATAGGGATAGAAGATGAATTGCATAAAAAGATTGTACCTTTACCGCGTCATCTCACATGGCTACCGTCGGGCTCACCCCGACCCTAGAAGTGGGTGGACTACTCGCTCTTCATTATCAAGAAACTCATCAATAAACAAAAGAAACTAACTTGCATTGAATAAAACTAAAAATAAAGCTTACAACCGAACAAGCCAAATCCGCTTTCGCCTTTCCGCCTTGCTCGCCACAAACTCTCTCTCTCTACTACTACTCACTTGTTCTCTCTGAAATTGAATTACTAAAATCCAGCCCCTAGGGCTTTATTTATAGGCTTCCAACCCTCTCTAATTAGGAAGGAAATATCTATCTATATCTATATCTCTTTATCTACTTACTTAAAGATAAATAAATGGAATAAAAGAATTAAATCCAAAAAGGAAATATATCTAAAGCAGGTAAATCTTCCATGGAATTGATAGATCTTGATAGGTCTTGATAGATGTGGATAGAATCGGACTCCTTCGGCTCCAAGTAATCCCAACTCGACTCGGACAGCTCACCGCGTAACGCGGTCCAGGATAGCGCTCCTCGATATCGAGTAAAGGACTCGATATCGAGTAACTTGGGTGTCGACTTCAGCTGGCTAGGCATCTCGAGTAGCTGGTTCTCGATCTGGTTCGGATAGGTGCGTCAGGTCTTGTCGATATCGAGTAGTTTACTCGATATCGAGTAACTGTGTCGACTTTGGCTGGCCCGGTGTTGTCGATCAACCTCTCCCCGATACTGGCTCGGTCATCTGGTGCTGGGTTTGTCGATATCGAGCAAAATACTCGATATTGAGTAAAGGGTGCTTGGCATGTCCAGTCCTTGGCTTCTCGACTCAGCATCTTTCCTCGACTCAGGGCATGACTTTCAGGTGTTGTCGATATCGAGTAAACTACTCGATATCGAGTAGAGCTCCGGAGTCGGGTTGTCTTCGTCTTCAGCTCCTCGATCAACTCCTACTCGACCAGGCGCTGCTCGGCTTCCTTGGTCGATATCGAGTAAGGTCCTCGGTATCGAGTAATACTTGGTTTCAGCCCGATTCGTCCTGGTTCCGTCGCTCTTTGACTTTGGACTTCTGTAGTTGACTTCCGAGCTTTTCGTCCTTTCTTAGAACTGCTGTAAATTGCCTCGAATTCTGCGAATTTAAACAGAAACTGGTGTAGATTCCATAATTTGGGAAATAAGCATAAACTAGACTGATTATGTACTATTCTAGCCCAAATGCATGAAATGTATGCAGAAAACAATATAAAAGTTACTGTAAAACATGGCAGATTCAGCTCACAACAAACACCCCATACTTAATCTTGCTTGTCCTCAAGCAATACTTTTATTTGTCATTCAGGGGAAGAAATCAAAACTCTCAACATTTTAGATTCATTCTCATATGTCCCTGCAATCAATTACCATCCTCGAAAAGGTACTCGTGTCACAAATCCATGCATGTGCAAATATAAAAGCAACATCTACTCACAAAAGGAGGGTTATGCAAAACAATTCATAAGTGACAAAGCATTAATAATCAAGAGGACTTTAATTTAGCTCAAGAAGGAGTAGATTTGGTAAAAGGCTAAAGGTGGGCAATTTTTGGCAATGTGGTTCTAAATGATCCGGGGAAATGGAGTACTTTCCAAACTTTCATACCACATTCCTTCTTCTTTTGAATCATCACCTTTCATAATGCTTTTATCAATAATAATGCTTTTACCTCTCTAACCTCAGCACTGCCTTCTCGCGAGTCGCAAACATGGGTGTCATAAATGGCCCCGGATACTTAGTGCGTCGGACTCCTCACCTAGTGTCCCATCTTGCCAAACTATTATCTCAGCGAGTAGGGTCGATCTTTGATCGGATTTTCTTTCACTCATTAAATTTTCCATATATTTCAAACAATTCCGCCAAACTCCAATAATGATGACAACAACACAAACACCATATAACATCTCCATAATGTAACATCATTCTCAACATAATCCCCGGATAGGAAATAAGGTAAAGAATGACAAATATTTAGATCATGTGGAGCAATAATTGAAATAAGGCATATTTTGGCTTTTGTGATGCATAAGCATAGGTAAGGCTAGGATATAACAACATGAGCATTATATGGAAATATAAAGTCCTCCATCCTCTTATCATGCAACATGTCAAAAGCAACTTCAAATTTTACCTCCTTTCATGGTTTTCAATAAAATATGCACTTCATTGTGACTTCCCATTACTAGGCAATTTCATGCTATATCTCTAATGAATCCAATTTTGCATCGTCGAGTTAAATTTTAAACTTCCATGACGTTTATCAAAATTTTCAATGGGGGTCATTTTTTCAAATTTTTGGAAAACATGCATATAAGCATATAAATCAATAATGAATTCCAAAATAGCCATGTATAAGCAATTCAAGAAATAATGCACAAATAATGTCAAATATGGCAGATATGCACAAAGTAAGTCTTTCCCCCACCCCATACTTAAACATTACAGTGTCCTCACTGTATAAAAACAAGGGTAAAGAAAGAAACTCACTTAGACAGGTGTGCAGGGCCAATAATCGAGTGCTATGCCTGGACCTAGTCCGATTTAGCTTGCTTCTATCTCCATGGTCCTGAAAAATGTAGAAGACATATACCCACAATAGAAAAAGTAAAAGGTTCAAAATAAAAAACAAACAAAAAGCAACAATGTCCAAAAGTCCCAAAAATAAATGTCTATTTACAAGCTCTAGATTTTATAGTCGCTAGGCCGACTTCTTCATTAAGCTCAAGGTGGCATTTGCAGGGCCCATGTAGCTTGGGCTTCAAATAGGACTCCATTCTTGTCCATCAGCTGCAGTCCTCTAGAATGGATCTTGTTCACCACGAAGGGCCTCATCCTCTTCTTGTTGAATTTGTTAGGGAACCAATGATCTTTTGATTTGGAAACATAGAGCTTGTCTCCAACTTCATACTCCTTGAGCTCATCATTGGAAATCCTACATAAGCGCACATACCAAGGCAAACCTCTCCCATGTATAGATAAATCTTTAATGGAAATAGGAGAAGAAAGATCCATACCTTGGCTTACCTTCGCAGAAACGGATTCGGGGACCACTGTGTTTGGTCGATCTCGAGTAGGGCTACTCGATCTCGATGAGTTTTTAGATTCTGGTGGTGAGTTGCTCGAGGATGCTGGAGTCGAGGAAGATGGGTTTTGGTCAATATCGACTAAGGTTGTCGATATCGAGTAGTCCGTCGCCGCCAGTGGAGTGCCCGTCCCTGAAGGTGAAGTCAAGGCAGCGAGCTTTTGGTCGATATCGAGTAGTTTACTCGATATCGAGGAGTCTGTGGCTTCGGGCTGGATGCTCAACAAACCTCTCCCATGTATAGATAAATCTTTAATGGAAATAGGAGAAGAAAGATCCATACCTTGGCTTACCTTCGCAGAAACGAATTCGGAGACCACTGTGTTTGGTCGATCTCGAGTAACAGTACTCGATATCGCGGAAGTATCTGCTCCTGGTGGCCTGCTGCTCGAGGATGCTGGAGTCTAGGAAGATGGGTTTTGGTCGATATCGACTAAGGTTGTTGATATCGAGTAGTCCGTCGCCGCCAGTGGAGTGCCCGTCGCTGAAGGTGAAGTCAAGGCAGCGAGCTTTTGGTCGATATCGAGTAGTTTACTCGATATCGAGGAGTCTGTGGCTTCGGGCTGGATGCTCGACGATGCTGCTACTGGTGGTGGGTTTTGAGTTTGGTCGATATCAACTAAAGTCCTCGATATCGAGGAGTTCTGGTCGACTTCGACCCCATACTTGCATCCTGTCAAGGCATCCGAAAAATAGTTAGTCGACGTCGACTTACCTTGATCGAGGTCGAGCAGATCATCTGTGTCTTCGTTTAGGATGGCCATGATCTTCTCCACCTGAGCTTCTATATCCCTCTTTTCCAGCTCTTCAGGGGTCATGTTTCTTACCTTAGGCTCCCCGCAAGTGATGTAACGAGCTGATATAGCTTTTACCTCTTCCATGGGACCTGTGTGCCTTTCAGTTTTATTAAAAGAATACTCAATTACCTCATCGCTGATGTTGAAAGTGAGTACTCCCTTCCTTACGCTTATGTTGACATCCACCGTTGCCAAGAAGGGCCTTCCTAGAATGATTGGACAAGCAGGGTCCTCCGCCATATCAATAACTAGAAAATCAGCAGGGACAAAGAACTTACCTACTTGTACTGGTACATTATCCACCATGCCTGTTGGGATGACCACCGTGTTGTTTTCCATATAAAGCTTGGCATCCATAGGCTCTAGGGCACCTATCTTAATCGTGGACCATATAGTTAAAGGCATTACACTGACACTAGCTCCAAGATCACATAATGCATTAAATTTATATTGACCAAATTCAATGGTTATAGAAAACTTACCTGGATCTGGCCTTTTCTCAAGTATGTCCATATGGCTGCACTCCTCTGTAAGCTCCGTCATCGACCGCTTCTTGCTTAGAATCTCCTTGAGAAATTTGACATAGGATGACATTTCATTGAGAGCTTCTGTGAAGGGTATTGTGACGTTGAGCCTTTGAAGCATCTTGATGAAGCGCTGAAACTTTTTCTCTGCTAGATCCTTTGGAGATTTTATTGGGAAGGGCAACTTCTTTTTCTGATTCGGAGCCAGAACAGATGTCGAAGGTGCTGCAGCTTTCTCGACGTCGACTTGGTTCTCCTCGATATCGACCAGCTGTTCCTCGATATCGACTACTTTTCTTGGCGTCGAGTTGTTGTGTTGTGCAGACGAAGGTTGGTCCACTCTGTCGTCGATATCGAGTTGTTTCTTCTCGATATCGACCAAGGTCTGGTCGATATCGAGTTGCTGTTCTCCTTCGTCTTGCTGCTTTCCGACCTCTAGCTCTAGTAGTTGATGTCCGCTTCTGAGTTTTACAGCAGCGATGTGTCCGGTCTTTCCCTTGGGATTTGGTTCTGAAGATCCTGGGAGTGAACCTGACTGTCTAGGGACTCCTGTTGCTAGCTGACCAATCTGTGTATCAATTGATTTTCTCCAGACATCGATCTCCCCAAGCCTAGAGTTGACATCTTGTATCTGAGTGTAGACTGAGTTGAAGGATTGCTTGGTGTCTGAATGATTTCTCCGTATTTCCTCTAGGATGGTCTGTAGATCATCCCTTTTCTGGTCCCTTTCCGGATGTCCTGGAGCTCTGTAGGGTGGGGGGTTCCTAGGGGCACCTTGGTTCCATTGTGGTTGCTGAAACCTTTGGTCCCCCATGTAGCGATTGGGACCCCCTGTGTAAGCTGCCTCTTCGTGGTATTCTGCTAGCCTGACTTGCTATGTGTGTGGGCACTCAGTAGTGGTGTGCCTATGTGATCCGCATTCGATGCAGGGCCGGTTGACAGAAAGATAATTTACTTGTTTGAGGAGCTTCCTATTCTGATCTCTGTAGTATTGCTCCTTGACATCTGGATCAATTTCTTTAGAGGGCTCATAGAGAGGCATGGATGGTGCTGGCCTGGCATAGGGATTCTCTTCATAGTTGACTGGAGTCCCATACTTGTTGTCATAGTTGGTCAGCTTGTCGAGGGCAGCCCATGCGTCAGCTGACGGCATTGTCAGATACTCATAATGAGTATATGTGTTGATCCTATCTTTAGCAGCTAGGTCAAGAGAATTGAAGAAGATTTCCTGAACGATGCAAGGCTGTTGTCCATGTGTAGGGCAGGATTACAGTAGATCCTTATAGCGTTCCCATGCCTTTGCTAGCGGCTCTCCAGGTTGCTGTTTGAAAGATGTAATCTTTTGGCGAATGAGCGCTGTCTTGGCAGGAGGAAAAAATGTATTGAGAAATTCCTGCTTTACTTGAGCCCATGTCGTGAGGGATCGTGGTTTCAGTCCTTCCAGCCACTTCAATGCGGGACCAGCGAGAGACCAACGGAAAGCCTTCATCAAGATGTACTCCAAGGTGGTACCTTCAGCAAGAGTACGACACATGTCAGTAAAGTTTGTAATATGCTGAAGAGGGCATTCATTAAATCTACCATGAAAAGCATTATGTTTAATTTCTATTAAGAAAGGAGTGCGAATTTCATAGTTATTTTCAGGGATTAGAATAGCCGATTCAGGCACGACGAGAGTCGGGTGCATGTAATCCTCTGCAGTGGTCGGGTACTGGGCAAGCTCATCTTCCAATTGCCTCGCACGCTCAGGTTCCCGTGTAGTGCGTGCTCTCTCAGCGGTGAGAGCGGTATCTTTAGCAGCTAGTTCCCTCTGAAGCCTCTCAATCAGCTATTCCTGTGTCTCTGCGGCTGCCATGGCTCTCTTTAGTTTAGCTTGGATGTGTATAAGGTGCTCCGGTTCGTCTAAGGCGTCAAACTCAGGTGTTCGACCAGAACGGCGCATATACCTGCGAAGTAACTCAAAGGAAAAGTGAGATCTGACTACCTAAGGCGCGAATGATTGCTTCCCCGGCAACGGCACCAATTTGTTGGTAGGAGGAAATCGAGTTCAAAATATAGCAATAATAAATCAAACCAGATTCGTGCCCACGCAACTAATTACAAGACTCCCTTCCTATGCAGTAGTGGGAAGTCAGGATCGATCCACGAGGAAGTGTGTCAGCGGATCTCAGGTAGTTGTAAATCTCACGAACAGAAAAGAGAACAGAAAGAAAGATAGAATTAACAAACAAAAGCAGAAAATAAAGCAAGGACACAGAAGCTACTCGACATCGAGAAACAGTCCTCGATATCGACTATAGCAAGTCGACAACAGACAGAAGAATCAGCAAAGACAGACGTCGAGTAAACCCTCCTCGATATCGAGTAAATCAACTCGATATCGACAAGAATCTCCCCGAGATTGACAAAGACAGAAACTTCAAAGGTGCAAACTTTTGAACACAGAACTCAGATTTCGGTGAATAAAATCAATAAACTAAAAGACTTACAAGGCAAGAGTATCAACACCACAACGATAACCATGCAAAATAACACATAAAGGTATAAAAGATCACGCTTTCCATCAAATAACTTTCGTTATTAACAAATAGGAATATAGAGGCTTTCGCATAAACCCTAATTGTTACTAACCCTTTTTCACATAATTAACCCAAGTTGCATTAAGATCACTTTCGCTTCAATAATACAAACAAGGATCACCTTCAACTCTCGCAAAAGAATCATGCTCATAGGGATAGAAGATGAATTGCATAAAAAGATTGTACCTTTACCGCGTCATCTCACATGGCTACCGTCGGGCTCACCCCGACCCTAGAAGTGGGTGGACTACTCGCTCTTCATTATCAAGAAACTCATCAATAAACAAAAGAAACTAACTTGCATTGAATAAAACTAAAAAGAAAGCTTACAACCGAACAAGCCAAATCCGCTTTCTCCTTTCCGCCTTGCTCGCCACAAACTCTCTCTCTCTCTACTACTACTCACTTGTTCTCTCTGAAATTGAATTACTAAAATCCACCCCCTAGGACTTTATTTATAGGCTTCCAACCCTCTCTAATTAGGAAGGAAATATCTATCTATATCTATATCTCTTTATCTACTTACTTAAAGATAAATAAATGGAATAAAAGAATTAAATCCAAAAAGGAAATATGTCTAAAGTAGGTAAATCTTCCATGGAATTGATAGATCTTGATAGTTCTTGAAAGATGTGGATATAATTGGACTCCTTCGGCTCCAAGTAATCCCAACTCGACTCAGACAGCTCACCGCGTAACGCGGTCCAGGATAGCGCTCCTCGATATCGAGTAAAGTACTAGATATCTAGTAACTTGGGCGTCGACTTCAGCTGGCTAGGCATCTCGAGTAGCTGGTTCTCGATCTGGCTCAGATAGGTGCGTCAGGTCTTGTCGATATCGAGTAGTTTACTCGATATCGAGTAACTGTGTCGACTTTGGCTGGCCTGGTGTTGTCGAGCAACCTCTCCCCGATACTGGCTCGGTCATCTGGTGCTGGGTTTGTCGATATCGAGCAAAATACTCGATATTGAGTAAAGGGTGCTCGGCATGTCCAGTCCTTGGCTTCTCGACTTAGCATCTTTCCTTGACTCAGGGCAGAACTTTCAGGTGTTGTCGATATCGAGTAAACTACTCGATATAGAGTAGAGGTCCGGATTCGGGTTGTTTTCGTCTTCAGCTCCCTAATCAGCTCCTACTCGACCAGGCACTGCTCGGCTTCCTTGGTCGATATCGAGTAAGGTCCTCGATATCGAGTAATACTTGGTTTCAGCCTGATTCATCTTGATTCCGTCGCTCTTTGACTTTGGACTTCTGTAGTTGACTTCCGAGCTTTTCGTCCTTTCTTAGAACTGCTGTAAATTGCCTCGACTTCTGCGAATTTAAACAGAAACTGGTGTAGATTCCATAATTTGGCAAATAAGCATAAACTACATTGATTATGTACTATTCTAGCCCAAATGCATGAAATGTATGCAGAAAACGATATAAAAGTTACTGTAAAATATGGCAAATTCAGCTCACAACAGACACTCTTCCCAGTCTTGTCTTGATCTAGAGATAAGGTTGAGCTCATGGGTGTCTTTGCTACTTCGGATTGATCCATCTTGAACTTCTTCAAGAAGTCCTTAGTGTGCTTGATTTGATTGTCAAAGATTCCTTTCTTAGATTGATGAACTTGTAATCCCAAGAAGAAGTTAAGTTCTCCCATCAAGCTCATCTCAAATTCACTGCACATAATGTCAGAAAATTCCTTGCACAAAGATGTGTTAGTAGCACCAAACAATATATCATCAACATATATTTGAATAAGAAAAATGTCCTTTCCTTTGGTCTTGATAAAAAGAGTCTTGTCGATCAACCCCCTTTTAAAATCATTTTCTAAAAGATATTTTGACAAGCGCTCATACCAAGCTCTTGGGGCTTGTTTCAAACCATATAGCGCTTTGTCTAGTTTGTAAACATGATTAGGAAATTCCGAACTTTCAAAACCCGGGGGTTGAGTCACATAGACTTCTTCCTCTAAGAAACCATTAAGAAAAGCACACTTGACATCCATTTGATATAACTTTATGCTCATAAAAGATGCAAATGCTAATAATATGCGAATGGCTTCAAGCCTAGCTACGGGAGCAAAAGTCTCCTCGTAGTCAATACCTTCCTTATGATTGTAGCCTTGAGCAACAAGCCTTGCTTTGTTCCTCGCGATCTTACCATTCTCATCTAGCTTGTTCCGAAATACCCAACGTGTGCCAATGACTGATTGATGCTTTGGCCTAGGCTTCAAGGTCCAGACTTTGTTCCTTTCAAATTCGTTAAGCTCACTTTGCATGGCAATGATCCAGTCCAGCTCTTGAAGGGCCTCATCTACCTTCTTTGGTTCTATAAGAGAAACAAACGCATGAAAAGCACAAAGATCTTTAAGTTTAGAACGAGTTTGAACACTAGATGTAGGGTCAGAGATGATATCCTTTAATGAGTGTGATGAGGAGTATTTGAATTTTCGTTTGCTAGTCTCAGCTCTTCGATTCCTCACACCAGCAGGATTGATTTGTGGTACATCTGACTCCATGGGTCTGCTAGGTTCAGTTACAACAGTTTTTGACATTTCAACACTTTTGGATTGGTCACCACGGGCTTTGGACGAATCTTCAACACCTTGGGCCAAATCTGCACTATTGAGAATCTGATCCTGCATGCTCCTCTTCTCTGTGTTCTTGATAGCGGCATCATCACCATCCTCGTTCTCTGTATGGATGTTAAGATCTATATCTGCAACACTTTCACTCAAAGAACAGTCATTGCATTCATCAAATATAACATGTATACTTTCCTCAACTAACTTGGTCCTTTTTTTGAAGATTCTATATGCTTTGCTACTTGTGGAGTAGCCAAGAAATATATCTTCATCACTACGCGCATCAAATTTCCCGATGTTATCTTTTCCATTGTTATGAACAAAACAAGTACAACCAAAGGGTTTAAAATATGATACAAGTGGTTTGCGTCCTTTGAAAAGTTCATAAGGAGTTTTCTTTAAGATGGAACGAATAAGACAACGATTCAAAATATAATTAGCTGTGTTAACAGCTTCAACCCAATAGGTTTTAGGTAATGCATTTTCTAAAAGCATAGTCCTGGCCATGTCCTCTAGGGTGCGGTTCTTTCGTTCCACAACCCCATTTTGTTGAGGTGTCCTAGGAGCAGAAAAGTTATGGGAGATGCCATATTTAACACAAAACAAATCAAACTGAAGTTGATCAAACTCCCTACCATGATCACTTCGAATTGACACTATGGGCTCGTTTCTTAAAGTTTGCAACTCCTTACAAAGTTTTGAAAATTCAAATAAGGCCTCTTATTTTTCTTTTAAAAATGCAACCCAAGTATATCTAGACAAATCATCAACAACAACAAGCATGCACTTTTTACCATTGGGAGATTTGACTCGCATAGGACCACATAAATCCATATGTAAAAGTTCAAGGGGTCTAGAAGAACTTACAACCTTTTTGGGTTTGAAAGAGCTACGTGTTTGTTTACCTCTTGTGCATGCTTTGCACATATCAATACCTTTGAAGTCCATCTCAGGTAGTCCTCTTACAAGCCCTTTGGACACAAGCTTCTGTAGTGTATGTGGACTCACATGACCGAGTCTCCTGTGCCAGAGCTTTGAATCATCCGTCAAAGCCTTTAGACAGGTTAAGCTTCCTTGTGCCACTTGCTCAGCATTCACAACATAGATGTCGTTATAACGATATGCAGTTAGAATTACTTCACTTGTATATTCTCTGCGCACTAAACATCTTTTCTTGTTAAATCCAACACTATTGCCACTATCACATAGTTGAGAAACACTAAGCAAATTATACTTCAAACCATTAACAAGATAGACATCTTTAATACTATGGTTAGGATCACTCCCAATACTACCAATACCAACGATGTCACACTTTCCTTTGTCACCAAGAGTGATTGTCCCAGTGGATTGCTTCTTTAGATCATGCAAGAGAGAACTCTTCCCACTCATATGTCTTGAGCATGCACTATCAATAATCCTTTTTTGCTCTTTCACCTTGGTGATCTCCTGCAAAACAAACATCAACCTTTGTGGCTAGACCAATAAGCAAATTTAGATCAATTATTGGGATAAACCATATTTGGTAAAATAGTACCTTTGGGGACCCAAACTTGCGTTATCCGTTCTTTTCTCAAATGAACAGGAAATGTATTGCGAATGATATGTGGATCCTTTCTTCTATAGGGGCAGGTCTCTTTTACATGTCCCTTTCTCGCACAGTGGTGACATATAGGAGAGGTTCTGCTTTCTTTTGCCTTTACAAAAGTGGTAATGTGCTGCTTCTTTAAAAACCTTGGATCGTACCCAATACCACTTTTGTTTAGAGAACTTTGTTGCTCACCCAACATCCTATCAAGAGTGCCTTTGGATTTGGTAAAACTTATGAGGTTTATCTGTTGGTCTTGAATCTTATTATTTAGGGAGATCTTCTCGTTCTCCAAGTCATGATGTTCACTTCTTAGAGAGGAGAGATCTTGCTTGAGTTCAGATTTCTCTGAGTCAAGAGTCTTGACTTTAATCTCAAGACCCGAATAAGAAGTTTTAAGACTTTTGACCCTCATAGACAGATCCTCAATAGTTCTTTCTTGGTCCACAGTTTTCCTAATAGGAATGTTAGTTTGGGCAATAAGTTTCTCTTCATTGGCAATCATATTAGAAAGGAATTCCGATAATACCTCTTTTGGACTTGCCATAAGTTCTCTTACAGTTACCTCAAGCTTCTCATCGTGGGATTCATCTCATGTGGCCATAAGACAGACATTGGCCTTCTCATCATCGGAGTCTAAGTTAGAATCGCTCCAAGTTGACACCATATGGCTTTCTTTTTCCATCTATCACCTTTCTTGGACTGGCTCTTCATCTTTTGAGGGTAGTCTTTCACAAGATGGTCTGTTTCACCACATTCAAAACAAGACAAAGGTTTAGTCTTCTTGTCATATTTGTTGTATCGAGACTTACCTCGAAATTTAGAAGACTCTGATCCATCCTTGTTGTTGACTTGTTTCTTCATTTTGAGGATTTGAGAAAGGCCTCTTGTGATAAGAGCAAAAGGATCATTCTCATCGTCATCCTCATCTTCAGAATCAGACACATCTTTGGGCTCATCCTTCATAGACTTGAGCGCCAAGTTTTTAGTGCTTGTTGGGAGTTCTCCATCGTCTTCATTGAGAATCATCTCATGTGTGATCAGCTTCCCAAGCAAGTCATCAAGGGGCATAGTTGTGAGATCTTGAGCTTCCTCTATGGCTGTCACTTTAGGGCCCCATTTGTCTTTTGGGAGACACCTCAATATCTTCCTCACTTTCTCAACGTTTTTAAAGCCCTTGCCGAGAGAGTCAAGGTTGTTAGTGATCTCTGTGAACCGTGTGAACATGGCCTTAATAGACTCATCAGGCTTCATTTTGAAAAGTTCATACTTTCGAAGGAAGATGCTGATCATGGTGTCCTTCACTTGGCTAGTTCCTTCGTAGGTGACAACCAGCTTGTCCCAAATCTCTTTAGCTGACCTACAAGATGAAATACTGTTAAACTCATCAGTGCTAAGACCACAATATAGTAAGTTAATAGCCATGTAGTTTTTGGAGATGAGTTCAAGATCCGCTTGAATGTATTCAGCCTCAGTCTTTGCAACTTTGGTTCCATTTGGACCGTCTTTCTCTGGAACCTTCGGACCATTCTCTATAATGTTCCAAAGTTCCAGATCTTGATCTATAATGAACATTTTCATCAAGGATCTCCAGTGGACGAAGTTGTTTCCTACAAAGAGTGGTGGTCTACTGGTGGACCTTCCTTGTGCAAATCCTCCGCTTGCTTCACCAGACATGATCAAAACTCACAAGATTGTTAGATCAAAAAGAAGTGAGTAAAGCTCTGATACCAATTCAAGGTTCGATAATGTATAACAAAGTAATATAAAGATACTCTAGAAGGGGGTTTGAATAGAGTATCCCGGATTTTCGCAGATAATCTCAAGACTTTTGAAGCACTTGCAAAACCCTTTGAGATTAGACGTAATTCTTTCTTCTGGAAAACCTGACTCACAACAAAGTTATACAATTCGAAACAAGTGCGGAAATATGGTAAAGCAGTAAGTAAAGGACGCAATGAATTGTGTACGAGGTTCGGCACAAACTTGGCCTACGTCCCAGCCTAGAGTTCTTCCACAACCCTAGGATTCAACCGTCTTTTATTGATTCACAAGACTTAGGATCCTAATAGCTCACCGAGAAGCCTCTCTCCTATACAATTGCAATCTAGTCAACTGACGTTCCCTTGGAGTCCTTGACCAATCTAGAAGAGCCCCACCTCTCTCACCTATCTAGTACAATCCTCTTACACTTAGTGAATCAATCGCCTAGTGTCCACTTCCCGAGTTACAAACTCTCGAGTATAACACTCACTCGAAATATATCCTATAAGCTCACTGTGTAACTCTCAAATGCTTTGAAATAAAATAAATGACTCTTAAGAACTTAGCAGAGAGCACACGAAGAAGACAGATTTGACTTGAAGGCTTGAGTGTATGAATGCTTGTTTTCAACGAATGTGTTCCTGTCTTCCCTTCTTCTTTTTCTTTATATTGAACAAATCGACGCCTCTTTCAAAGAAGGATCTTCACCAATGGCTATAACAGATCATGGCTTAAGAGGGAATCTTCACGATCTTCTATTTGGGGAAACTCGAAAGCCATGATTTCCGATTTGATTCTTCTCAACTTCAAGCCTTAAGGAAGGAGATATTTATTCGAAAAACTTGCTGAAATGTTAGTGCATAATATCTGGTAATATATTAATAATAATAGC
Organism: Persicaria maculosa; assembly: GCA_963922045.1. Lineage (NCBI taxonomy): Eukaryota > Viridiplantae > Streptophyta > Magnoliopsida > Caryophyllales > Polygonaceae > Persicaria > Persicaria maculosa. Next base: position 55,081,385 of record OY998253.1, read on the forward strand.
ATATAATAATATCCGCAAATAATAAACATAAAGTACATGTTTTGTGTTTCATCACCACAGCTGTAGCTTCAAGACCTTTGACACAAACTGTGTGTCAAAGCCTTTGAAACCTCTTCCGATTTCATTAAGGGAGTGGAGTTTTCAGGGATTTTAAAGACGAATGAACTTTAAATAAGGAAACCGTAGATTGAACGGGATTATCAGATCATCATCGGCCATCTTTCTAAATGGTGTTGGAAAATGTCATAGGGAAATAGAATTGATTATGGGAGATATCCTATCATTGACAAAGCAACTCACATGTATTTCTTTCTCGTATGTGCCCCCACATTGTTAGCAAAGTGACAGATAAGATTGCACATCTTAGCTGCTTTGCGCGGAAACATGCGTTATGTGTTGGGCCTAGGGCCCATTTGGTCCAGCACAAGTAAAGGCCATTTCTTTGCTTTTGTTGGAAGAATTATAGAAATGCATTTTTGCCTTTTGTCTTGAGGAGCACGAGACACTAAAAAGGGAAGCTCCAAGGGTTGTGTCGCTTGTAGCAACAAGGAGAAAGAGAAGAGACAAATGGGAGATGAGGGAGAAATGAGAGGAAAGATAGAAGATTTGAGGGGGTGTTTTGTCTCTTGATTTGTTGATCCGTCTTCTTCCTTCGGCAAGTCAACAATGGGTGTTTGTTGATTGGTATTTTCTCCTCATTAGAAATCTAATTTGATTACAAGTGTTTAACTAGGTTTTGGAGAGGAATCATTTCTAGACTGGGTTGTATTTAGATTGGTATTTGAGATCTCCATGTTTTTTCGTCTCGTTATGAGACTGGATTGTTAAACAGTTGTATTGACATGTTGATTAGTGGATTGGTTGCTCTGGCAGGCGGAATGTGGGTGTTGTGAGGAGGAAATCAAGTATGAAATATAACAAAATAGATCAAACCAGATTTAGGCCCACGCAAATAATTACAAGACTCCCTCCAATGTAGTAAGAGAAAGTCAGGATCGAATCCACGAGGAAGCGTGTCAACGGACCCTAGGCAGCTGTAATTCTCAAAGAAAAGCAACAGAAAACAGAAACAAAGGAACAAAGAAAGAAAGACAGAAATAACAAACGAAAGCAAGAAATAAAAGCAAGACAGAAGCTAACTCGATCTCGACAAGCTGTTACTCGAGATCGACAACAGAACTAGACAACAAAAACTCAGAAATCACAGCAGACAGCAAACCCAGCAAGGGCAACTCGATCTCGACAAGCACAACTCGAGATCGACGACAAATAGTAAAAACAGAAATTGCAGAATCGAAAATAGAAACAGAAACTCAACTCGACGTAGACAACAGCCAACTCGAGATCGAATAAGGTCTACTCGATCTCGACAAGCCCCTCCTCTGTATCGACTAAAAATGCAGAAAATATAAATTCCAGATTCGAACACAGATTTCAGAATTTCGACAGAAATAAACTCAATTTATGAAAGACTTCCAAAGCCAGGGTATCAACGCCACAACGATAACCATGTAAAGTAACATATAAAGGCATAAAAGATCATGCTTTCCATCAAAGTAACTTTCGTTACTAACAAATAGGCATATAGAGGCTTTCGCATAAACCCTAATTGTTACTAACCCTTTTCACATGATTAACCCAAGTTGCATTAAGATCACTTTCGCTTCAATAATACAAACAAGGATCACCTTCAACTCTCGCAAAAGAATCATGCTCATAGGGATAGAAGAAGAATCGAATAACAAGATTGTACCTTTACCGCACCACCTCACATGGCCACCGTTGGGCTCACCCCAGCCCCAGAAGTGGGTGGACTACTCGCTCTTCATAATCAAGAAAGACATCAAATAACAAAAGAAACTAACTTGCATTGAATTAAATAAAGAAAGCTTACAACCAACAAGACAAATCCGCTTTCGCCTTTCCACCTTGCTCGCCACAAACTTTCTCTCTCTACTCCTACTTACTTGAATGGAATTGTGTGTTTTTCTGAATGAATGAAAAAATAGCCCCTAAGGCTTTATTTATAGCCTTCTATTCCTTTCTAATCAAGGATAGAAATATCTATCTTTATCTAAATCTATATCTAAAGGCTTAAAAGATAAATAAAAGTAACTTAGGAATTAAATCAAAAAAGGGAAATTCTATCTAAAGAGCAAAATCTTCCATATGTTGATAGGTGTGGATAGATGTTGATAGATCTCAGATATCTCAGACTCCTTCGGCCCCAAGGAAAGCCAAACCGGGTAGGATTCGTAAAACCGCGTAACGCGCTCCCGGACACGGCTCGTCGATCTCGACTAGGGCTAGTCGATCTCGAGTAGGATTGGCGTCGACTTTGGCTGGCTGGCTTGTTCGGGTAGCTCTGCTCGACAAGGCTCGGACTGGTGCTCCTTGGCTCCTCGATCTTGACTAGCTGTACTCGAGATCGAGTAGAGTTGGCTCGGCTTCTCCGTCTTCGGCTTCTCGACTTGGCACAGCTCGTCGACTCCGGACATGGTGTCGAAGTGTGGTCGATCTCGACAAGAGTTACTCGAGATCGAGTTGTCTTCCGGAGTCGGGTTGTCTCTGACTCAGTGTCCTCGATCAGCTCTGCTCGACCAGGTGTGCTCGGACAGCCTTTGTCGAGATCGAGTAAGTGTACTCAAGATCGAGTAAAGTTCTGTTCTTGAAACGCACTTTCCCGAGTCCTCGTTCGTCGGATTGACGCATATGAACATGCGTTGGAAAGCTCTTTCCGAGGGCTACAACTCTCATGAAGACATCAAAGCTTGATTCAGAACGAAGAATGGTGAAAAATGCCCATTTCTCCACCTGCACCATTCTTAGCCTCTCCATGAGTTTCCTTTAAGCTCCAAAGTGCGTCCGATTTCTGCGAAATATAACCAAAACTTGTGTAGACCTCCATATATTGCAAATAAGTGTAAACTACACAGGTTCTGTATTATTCTAACCCAAATGCATGCAATGTACGCTGAAATCGATATTAAAGTTACTATAAAACATGGCAGATTCAGCTCACAACAAACACCCCATACTTAAGCATGCTTGTCCTGAAGCAATACTTTTAATTGTCATTCAGGGGAAGAAATCAAAACTCTCTACATCTTAGATTCATTCTCATATAACCCTGCAATCAATTACCATCCTCGAAAAGGTAATTGTGTCACAGATCCATGCATGTGTAAGTATATAAAAGCAACATCTACTCACAAAAGGAGGGTTATGCAAAACATTCATTTGTGACAAAGCAACAATAATCAAGAGGACTTTAATTTAAGCTCAAATAAGGAGTAGATTGGTAAAAGGCTAAAGGTGGGCAATTTTTGGCAATGTGGTGCTAATGATCCGGGGAAATGGAGTATTTCCAAACTTGAGTTTCCACATTCCTTCTCATAAGATTCATCACCTTTCATAATGTTTTTTCTCAATAATAATGCTTTTACCTCTCTGACCTCAGCACTGCCTTCTCGCGAGTCGCAAACATGGGTGTCATGAATGGCCCCGGATACTTAGTGATTTGGACTCCTCACAATGTGTCTCATCTCGCCAAACTATTATCTCAGCGAGCAGGGTCGATCTACCTTTATCTCCGGAGGTGATTGGATTTTCTTTCACTCATTAATTTTCCATACTTTTTCAACAATTTCCTTCCAAACTCCAATAATGATAACAGTAAAACAACCATATAACATCTCCATAATGTAACATCATTCTCAACATAATCCCCGGATAGGGTAAAGAATGGCAATTATTTGGATCATGTGGAGCAATATATGAAATAAGGCATATTATGGCTTTTGTGATGCATAAGCATAGGTAAGGCTAGGATTATAAACAATGAGCATTGTATGGAAATATAAAGTCCTCCATCATCTTATCATGCAACATGTCAAAAGCAACTTCAAATTTTACCTCCTTTCATGGTTTTCAAGAAAATATGCACTTCATTGTGACTTCCCTTTACTAGGCAATTTCATGCTATATCTCTAATGAATCTAATTTTGCATCGTTGAGTTCAATATAAACTTCCATGACATTAATCAAAAATTTCAATGGGGGTCATTTTTCTTCAAATTTTTGGAAAACATGTATGTATGCACATAAATCAATAATGAATTCCAAAATAGCCATGTATAGCAATTCAAGAAATAAACCTTAAATATGCACACATAATGTCAAATATGTCAAATATGCATAAAGTAAGCCCTTCCCCCACTCCATACTTAAACATTACAGTGTCCTCACTGTATAAAAACAAGGGTAAAGAAAGAAACTCACTAGACAGGTGTGCAGGGCCTCTTATTATCGAATGAAAGAATCGCCTGGGCCGAGTCTGAATATAGCTTGCTTCTATCCATGGACCTGAAAAGTGCAGAAGACATATACCCATAATAGAAAAACTAAAAGTGTTCAAACCCAAAAACAAACAAAACAATGTCCAAAAAGTCCCCAAAAGAAGTAAATGTCTATGAACAAGCTCTAGATTTTATAGTCGCTAGGCCGACTTTTCCATTGAGCTCAAGGTGGCATCTGCAGGGCCCATGTAGCTTGGGCTTCAAATAGGACTCCATTCTTGTCCATCAGCTGTAATCCTCCAGAATGGATCTTGTTCACCACGAAAGGCCCCATCCTCTTCTTGTTGAATTTGTTAGGGAACCACTGATCCTTTGATTTAGAGACATAGAGCTTGTCTCCAACTTCATACTCCTTGGGCTCATCATTGGATATCCTACATAAGCGCACATACCAAGGCAAACCTCTCCCATGTATAGATAGATCTTTAATGGAAATAGGAGAAGAATGATCCATACCTTGGCTTACCTTCGCGGAGACGGAATCGGGGACCACAGTGTTTGGTCGATCTCGAGTAGGGCTACTCGATCTCGACGAGTTTTTAGCTTCTGGTGGTGAGCTGCTCGAGGATGCAGAAGCTGGTGAAGGTTGGTCGACATCGACAAGCCTGGTCGATCTCGAGTAGTCAGTGGTCGAGATCGAGTAGTCCTGGCCGTCTGGTGGAGTCAGCGTCGAGGAAGGCGAAGCCGAGACTGGGAGGTGGTGGTCGATGTTGAGTAGTGTACTCGATCTCGAGGAGCCTGGCCCTTCAGTGTTGCTGCTTGACGACGCTGGTGCTGGTGGAGGCTCCTGGTTTTGGTCGAGGTAGACTAGGGTCCTCGATGTCGAGGAGTCTTGGTCGACCTTGACTCCATACTTGGTTCCTGTCAAGGCATCCGAAAAATAATTAGTCCATAACGACGTACCTTGGTTTGTGTCGATTGGATTTTCTGTGTCCATCTTTAGGATTGCCATGATCTCCTCCACCTAGCCTTCCATATCCCTCTTTTCCAGCTCCTCAGGGGTCATATTTCTTACCTTGGGTTCCCCGCAGGTGATGTAGCCAGCTGAGATAGATTTTACCTCTTCCATTGGACCTGTATGCCTTTCAGTTTTATTAAAGGAATACTCAATTACCTCATCGCTGATGTTGAAAGTGAGCACTCCTTTCCTTACGCTTATGTTGGCATCAACCGTCGCCAAGAAGGGTCTTCCTAGAATAATTGGACGAGCAGGGTCTTCTTGCATATCAACAACTAGGAAATCAGCAGGGACAAAGAATTTACCTACTTGTACTGGCACATTGTCCACCATGCCTGTTGGAATGACCACTGTGTTGTTGGCCATATAAAGTCTAGCATCCACAGGCTCTAGGGCACCTATCTTAATCTTGGACCAAATTGTTAAAGGCATTATACTCACACTAGCTCCAAGATCACATAAGGCATTAATTTTATATGGACCAAATCCAATGGTTATAGCAAACTTACCTGGATCTGGCCTCTTCTCCAGTATGTCCAAATGGCTGCACTCCTCTGTAATTTCAGCCATTGATCGCTTTTCGCTCAGAATCTCCATCAGGAACTTGACATAGGATGGCATTTTATTGAGAGCTTCTGTGAAGGGGATGGTGACGTTGAGCTTTTGAAGCATCTTGATGAAGCGCTGAAATTTCTTCTCTGCTGGGTCCTTTGGAGATTTTATGGGGAAAGACAGCTTCTTTTTCTGATTCGGAGCCAGAACAGACGTCGAAGGTGTAACAGCTTTCTCGCTCTCGGGCTGACCGTCCTCGATATCGACCAGCTCCTTCTCGATCTCGACCAGTTTCCATGGTGTCGAGTTGCTGTGCTGTGCAGACGAAGGCTGGCCTAATTCTTCCTCGAGATCGAGTTGCCCCTCCTCGAGATCGACCAGGTGCTTGTCGATGTTGAGTTGCTGCTGGTCGACTTGCCGTTCTCCTTTGTTCTGCTGCTTTTCGACCTCTGGCTCTAGCAGTTGATGGCCGCTTCTGAGTTTTACAGCAGCGATGTGTCCAGTCTTTCCCTTGGGATTTGGTTCTGAAGATCCAGGGAGCGATCCTGTCTGTCTGGGGATTCCTGCTGCTAGTTGACCAATCTGTGTATCAACTGTTTTCCTCCATATATCAATCTCCCCAAGCCTAGAGTTGACGTCTCGAATCCGAGTATAGACTGAATTGAAGGATTGCGTGGTTTCTGTATGATTCCTCCTTATTTCCTCTAAGACAGTCTGTAGATCATCCTTTTTCTGGTCCCTTTCCGAATGTCCTGGAGCTATATAGGGCGGGGGGTTCCTAGGGGCACCTTGGTTCCATTTTGGTTGCTGAAACCTTTGGTCCCCCATGTAGCGATTGGGACCCCTTGCGTAAGCCGCCTCTTCATGGTATTCTGCCAGCCTGACTTTCTCTGTGTGTGGGCACTCAGTAGTGGTGTGCCTCTGCGATTCGTATTCAATACAAGGCTGATTGACAGAAAGGTACTTTACTTGTTTGAGGAGCTTCTTATTCTGGTCTCTGTAGTACTGCTCCTTAACATCTGGATCAATCTCCTTAGGGGGCTCATATAGGGGCATCGATGGTGCTGGCCTGGCGTAGGGGTTCTCCTCATAGTTGACTGGAGTCCCATACTTGTTATTATAGTTGGTCAGCTTGTCTAGAGCAGCCCATGCGTCAGGAGCCGGCATTGTCCGATACTCATAGTGGGTATATGTGTTGATTTTGTCCTTTGCAGCCAAGTCCAGAGAGTTGAAGAAGATCTCTTGAACTACGCATGGTTGCTGTCCATTTGTAGGGCATGATCGCAGCAGATCCTTATAGCGTTCCCATGCCTTTGCCAGTGTCTCCCCAGGCTGCTGTTTGAAAGATGTGATCTTTTGGCGCAGGAGTGCTGTCTTGGCAGGAGGAAAGAACTTGTTCAGAAATTCCTGCTTCACCTGAGCCCATGTCGTGAGAGATCGTGGTTTCAGCCCTTCCAACCATTTCAGCGTAGGCCCAGCCAGAGACCAACGGAAAGCTTTCATCAGGATGTACTCCAAGGTGGTACCTTCAGAAAGAGTACGACACATGTCAGTAAAGTTGGTAATATGGCGCAGAGGGCATTCATTAAATCTACCATGAAATGCATGATTTTTAATTTCAATAAGAAATTGAGTGCGAATTTCATAGTTGTTTTCAGGGATTAGAATCGCCGATTCAGGCACGACGAGAGTCGGGTGCATATAATCCTCTGCAGTGGTTGGGTAGAGGGCAAGCTCATCTGCCAGCTGCCTCACACGTTCAGCTTCTTGTTCCCTTCCTGCTCTCTCAGCCGCGAGAGCAGCATCCCTGGCGGCTAGATCCCTCGTGAGCCTCTCGATCAGCTGTTCCTGTGTCTCTGTAGCTGCCATGGCTCTTTGTAGTTTAGCTCTGATGTGTAGAAGGCGCTATGGTTCGTCTAAGCCGTCAAACTCAGGTGGTTGACCAGAACGGCGCATACACCTGTAAAGTAACTCAAAGAAAAAGTGAGAACTGACTACTTAAGGCGCGAATGATAGCTTCCCCGACAACGGCGCCAATTTGTTGTGAGGAGGAAATCAAGTATGAAATATAACAAAATAGATCAAACCAGATTTAGACCCACGCAAATAATTACAAGACTCCCTCCAATGTAGTAAGAGAAAGTCAGGATCGAATCCACGAGAAAGCGTGTCAGCGGATCCTAGGCAGCTGTAATTCTCACAGAAAAGCAACAGAAAACAGAAACAAAGGAACAAAGAAAGAAAGACAGAAATAACAAACGAAAGCAAGAAATAAAAGCAAGACAGAAGCTAACTCGATCTCGACAAGCTGTTACTCGAGATCGACAACAGAACTAGACAACAAAAACTCAGAAATCACAGCAGACAGCAAACCCAGCAAGGGCAACTCGATCTCGACAAGCACAACTCGAGATCGATGACAAATTGTAAAAACAGAAATTGCAGAATCGAAAACAGAAACAGAAACTCAACTCGACGTAGACAGGAGCCAACTCGAGATCGACTAAGGTCTACTCGATCTCGACAAGCCCCTCCTATGTATCGACTAAAAATGCAGAAAATATAAATTCCAGATTCGAACACAGATTTCAGAATTTCGACAGAAATAAACTCAATTTATGAAAGACTTCCAAAGCCAGGGTATCAACGCCACAACGATAACCATGCAAAGTAACATATAAAGGCATAAAAGATCATGCTTTCCATCAGAGTAACTTTCGTTACTAACAAATAGGCATATAGAGGCTTTCGCATAAACCCTAATTGTTACTAACCCTTTTCACATGATTAACCCAAGTTGCATTAAGATCACTTTCGCTTCAATAATACAAACAAGGATCACCTTCAACTCTCGCAAAAGAATCATGCTCATAGGGATAGAAGAAGAATCGCATAACAAGATTGTACCTTTACCGCATCACCTTACATGGCCACCGTTGGGCTCACCCCAGCCCCAGAAGTGGGTGGACTACTCGCTCTTCATCATCAAGAAAGACATCAAATAACAAAAGAAAATAACTTGCATTGAATTAAATAAAGAAAGCTTACAACCAACAAGACAAATCCGCTTTCGCCTTTCCACCTTGCTCGCCACAAACTTTCTCTCTCTACTCCTACTTACTTGAATGGAATTGTGTGTGTTTCTGAATGAATGAAAAACTAGCCCCTAAGGCTTTATTTATAGCCTTCTATTCCTTGCTAATCAAGGATAGAAATATCTATCTTTATCTAAATCTATATCTAAAGGCTTAAAAGATAAATAAAAGTAACTTAGGAATTAAATCAAAAAAGGGAAATTCTATCTAAAGAGCAAAATCTTCCATGTGTTGATAGGTGTGGATAGATGTTGATAGATCTCGGATATCTCGGACTCCTTCGGCCCCAAGGAAAGCCAAATCGCGTAGGATTCGTCAAACCGCGTAACGCGCTCCCGGACACGGCTCGTCGATCTCGACTAGGGCTAGTCGATCTCGAGTAGGACTGGCGTCGACTTGGGCTGGCTGGCTTGGTCGGGTAGCTCTGCTCGACAAGGCTCAGACTGGTGCTCCTTGGCTCCTCGATCCCGACTAGCTGTACTCGAGATCGAGTAGATTTGGCTCGGCTTCTCCGTCTTCGGCTTCTCGACTTGGCATAGCTCGTCGACTCCGGACATGGCGTCGAAGTGTGGTCGATCTCGACAAGAGTTACTCGAGATCGAGTTGTCTTCCGGAGTCGGGTTGTCTCTGACTCAGTGTCCTCGATCAGCTCTGCTCGACCAGGTGTGCTCGGACAGCCTTTGTCGAGATCGAGTAAGTGTACTCGAGATCGAGTAAAGTTCTCTCAGCTTTCTGCTCTGTTCTTGAAACGCACTTTCCTGAGTCCTCGTTCGTCGGATTGATGCATATGACCATGCGTTGGAAAGCTCTTTTCGAGGGCTACAACTCTCATGAAGACATAAAAGCTTGATTCAGAACGAAGAATGGTGAGAAATGGCCTTTTCTCCAGCTGCACCATTATTAGCCTCTCCATGAGTTTCCTTTAAGCTCCAAAGTGCGTCCGATTTCTGCGAAATATAACCAAAACTTGTGTAGACCTCCATATATTGCAAATAAGTATAAACTACACAGGTTCTGTATTATTCTAACCCAAATGCATGCAATGTATGCAGAAATCGATATAAAAGTTACTGTAAAACATGGCAGATTCAGCTCACAACAGTGGGTTTTTTTATCATCTAGTTAGAGAGGGTTTTTCTCGCGTAAATCTTGTGTCAATATTTGTGCTTTTATCTGAGTTTGTGGTTGCTTGGTTTTTTGGTTTCTGAATTAGATATTATCGGTTGGTCATTGGTTTGCTGGCTGATTGTTGTTGGTTCTTTTATTACCCGAATTCACTTCTGGGTGCCGCTGGAAAGTGGTTTCTAGCCCAACAAGTGACATCAGAGCCTTTGGTTGATCTTTGGCTATGTTGTTTTTTGGGTAATAGGAGTAGAGATGACGACAAAGACTGAGGAATTTGCGAGTATAATGATAAAGTTAACGACTTCGAATTTCTCTATGTGGAAGACAAAGATGGAAGATGTTTTGTATTGCAAAGACCTGTTTGATCCGGTTGAGTTGGGATCGAGAAAGCCAACTGAGACATCCGATAATGATCAGAAGAAACTGCATAAGCAACGAGACAGATGCACATGTATTGTGGAAAAAATTGGAGATATTTATGAAAGGAAGTCAGCCTAGAGTAAAGCTTTTGTGATAAGAAAGCAATCTCAAGTATAGAGATGGAAAGCCTATTGGAGAGCATCTGAGTGAGTTTCAGGAATTGGTGAATCAGTTGAACACCATGAAGTTAGTCCTTGATGATGAGTTGCAAGCATTGTTGCACTCACTACTAGAAATTTGTTATTTAAAATCGGGTAATAGCCGATGTCTTTAAAAAAAAAAATCGATGTCTATGTGGGGGATGTAAAAAGTCAAAAAATTTTCACATCGGCCAGAACCCGATGTCTTTGTATGTTATAACATCGTTTATATTTTTAAATCCGATGTTTTTGTTATCTTATAACATCAATTAGAAAATATAGCCAATGTTATAACATACAAAGACATCGGCTATTGCCCGATGTTAAAAAGTTTTGACCTTTTACATCCCCCACATAGACATCGGTTTTTTTATTTTGATAAAATCGGTTTGTAGCCGATGTTAAATGTAATATTTGTTTTTTTTGTCATTTTCGCCTCTACGGGATTTGAACCCGTACCTCTGTGTCTGAACACAACCGCTCTACCAATTTGAGCTAATAGGCTTTAAATTAACAATAATAAAACAAACTAGTATGATCCCCGCGCCATGGCGGGATTTTTTATAAAAAAAATCTTACTAATATATTAAATTAATATTATATCATAATTGTAAGAGTTCAGATAATTAAATATTTTGAATTAAACTCATGGGTAGAGAAAACGATTGAAGTAGTATATATAGATATAGATTACTAATATTAATTTTATGTTTTCTTATTATTAATTTTATGTTTTGAATTAATCCCATTGTTTTTTTAGAAAGAAAAAACTACTAAAATGATAATTTAGACTAAGATCAATATTTTGAATTAATCCCAATAGTTAGTAAAATTAAAGAAAAAAGAGAATTAAAGGAAAAAGAAAAAAAATAGAATTAAAGAAAATCAAAGAAAAATGGCAAAAAAAAAATGATTGGTCGAGACTCCTAAAATTCCTCTAAGCTTGACACGTCATCATAAACTCTTTTAAATTAAGAGTTTATATAGATATATAGATATTTAGTAGAATTAAAGAAAAAAGAGAATTAAAGAAAAAAGAAAAAAAATAGGATTAAAGAAAATCAAAGAAAAATGGCAAAAAAAAAATTGATTGGTCGAGACTCCTAAAATTCCTCTAAGCTTGACACGTCATCATAAACTCTTCTAAATTAAGAGTTTATATAGATAGTTAGTAAAATTAAAGAAAAAAGAAAAAAAATAGAATTAAAGAAAATCAAAGAAAAATGGCAAAAAAAAAAAATGATTGGTCGAGACTCCTAAAATTCCTCTAAGCTTGACACGTCATCATAAACTCTTCTAAATTAAGAGTTTATATAGATATAGATATATAGATATTTAGTAGAATTAAAGAAAAAAGAGAATTAAAGAAAAAAGAAAAAAATAGAATTAAAGAAAATCAAAGAAAAATGGCAAAAAAAAATGATTGGTCTAGACTCCTAAAATTCCTCTAAGCTTGACACGTCATCATAAACTCTTCTAAATTAAGAGTTTATATAGATATAGATAGTTAGTAAAATTAAAGAAAAAAGAGAATCAAAGAAAAAAGAAGAAAAAATAGAATTAAAGAAAATCAAAGAAAAATAGCAAAAAAAAATTGATTGGTCGAGACTCCTAAAATTCTTCTAAGCTTGACACGTCATCATAAACTCTTCTAAATTAAGAGTTTATATAGATATAGATTATTGCATCATTTACTAATCCAATACTAATGCCAAAAGAAAACACCAAACAAACTATTCTAGATTCACCAGTACAGTACTACTACAAAATTACTATCATTTATCATCGGGTAAGGCAGTTGCACGTGCCAACAAGTAAACACCAATGAAATAATAAGAAAGGCGCAATCGTGAAGGGCAAGGCAGTTTCAAAACCAAAAAACCTATGAACTAACAAGATGAAGGCACAACACAAGCTAGAAAAGTTGTCAATGGAGTTGAGGAAAGCTAGAAAAGGTCACACTCTTAGATGACAGACCTAGCTGCTTTTTCCCAAAGATGAAGGTAAAAGTGTAAACTGTAAAAAAGAAATTGTGCACCTTCCTCAAAAGGACACTGTTGAAAAGTACCCAGCTGCTTTTACTTCCTGGAGTGTGCTAAGTGTGCTAAGTGTGCTAAGTGTGCTGGATAAGCAGTCCAGTCCTTCAATAGAGACCATCTCCTTCAAGCGCACATGTTCCTTGAATGTGCCATTTTCTGTTCTTCCTATCAAAGATTCCAAGCCCTTCACATACCTCTATCGGAGTCATTGCTCGTCTCTTTTAAAGATAATAACAGACAAGAGAATTGAGTTAGTTGAACTCTAATATTGTATAATTGTGTTTGCTAACCCTTCACTATTTTCTCTTCAGTCTCTAGATAAATCTATCTGAATAAAAACAACCCAATGTAGAGATTCTCCTCTGTGTAGAGTATAGCACCAACCAAGAAAACACCATTTGACTATTATAGCCTTCTATCTATGAATCCAACTTCAGAAGTTTTAAAATAGGACCAGGTGACTAGTGTTTTGTAGAAGGATTTTTAAGCATAAGCAAGTCAATTATATTCATCTAATTGAGGTAAGATAAATCCTCCAAATAGTTCCTTCAACTGCAATACATTATTTCCACCTACTGTTGAAGCAGCAGTTAGTTGAATCCCTTTACAACCTCTTTGTATTACTTCCTTTCTTTCTAGATGTGGTAGGTTGTGCTTGCCTTTAGCTCTCAAGGGAAGAAAAAAAACCTAGTCAACGTTGAAAATACCAACTTGTGTAGAGGAAACAAGCCAAAACCTGCATTTTCTTGAGAAGTTTCCATAGTGGAGAACTTGTAACACGTGTTGATCATGCCCACAAATCCTTCCTCATCTGATACGGTGAGAACATGCAAATTCTTAATAATCTAAAGTGAAAACGTGGGTTAACCCATCAATTGAAGCATTTTACAAAGCTACTTGTACAAGAAGAGCAATAAGTTTCTTAGAAGTACCTGCATAAGGAAATGGTGAGCGGTGGAATATCAGAGCTTCATTCCATTTTCTCCATACCTGCCACAAAGAGTTTTTGTAATTCGGATCATGCATTCATGATAATTTATCAGAATAAGTTACATTATTTTGACATTTTTTACTTACCAATCTTGTTAGATTTCGGGAAATATATCCATCTAATACTGTGCTGCTGCAACTTTAATCGCACACAATCTCCAAAAGTAGATACACATCCGACTTAGTGACATGCAGATCATATCCACAGAATGGTGTTAAACAAAAGTGGGTACAAGCAATGAGAACAGGGAGAAAAAAGAAAAGATATACTAACCAATAGAAACTGACCAAGTATACCTAGTATACCAGGAAGAAATGAAAACACATCAAATTATAAGTGGTATTCACATGTACTGAGCAGGGTAGATAAACCCTATGACCTGATCCTTCAAACCTCTATAAGAACAACAAACCACCCGATAAATAAAGTAAAGAAAAGCTGGAGGAAAAATACAAGTCGTCATCAAAACCTGTTTAGATAAATTAACCATGAATTTGTCACATCTGACAACATTCCATTTACAACCTTCGATAGAGAATATATCCATGTTTTGGTCATTTTATTTTAACATCTATAGAATATATCCATGTTTTGGTCATTTTACACAACCATTCTCTATCCATGTTTTGTTAATAGTTCCCCACACTTTCTCATTTTATTTTAACCTTAATTAAAAATGAATGGTGGTTTGTGCCAAAATGACCTTATTAGGGAGGGTTATATTCAATATGTCCAAAAAAATATTCATTTATAATAAGGATTTAAAATATTCATTTATAATAAGGATAAAATGGACATGGGTGGAGATTGGTAAATTGATAATAGAGAATGGATGGAGGGTGGCTTGTACAAAATGACCGTTTTAAGTGGTTTTGTGCAGTTTAGCCTACAAGATATAAGATGATTGAACAATGAGGGTCAATTGGCCAAAACCACCCCATCTCCATCCAAGCTGAATCAAAATCACACTAATGTCAAATCTAAGAGAAAAAACAAATCTTCTTAAACCCAAAACATAAGAAAATGACACCCATCCCACTATTTATCCCAATATTTTTGTACATAGGTGTTATTTATTCAAATATTTAGGTTAAGAGGTGGTTTTTACTAAAAGTTAAAATAAGAAGTAATTTTTTTAAAAATTGAATAAACAAGGCCAGTTTTGGCTAATTGACCAGAACAATAATGAAGTGCTTGAATTTAACCTTTTCGATGGAAACACTATTTGTTATCTTGATAGTGCTGAGAGAATCTGTGACTTCATTCATCTGGTCAAGAAGCAACTTCTGAGACATGAAGCACACAAACAATACCTGAATAATAATTGGCTTTCCATCTTTCATAGCTTTCTTCAAATCACAAGCTAAACCTGGAGAGGAGATATAGTATTTCACAATTTCTCAGAACTACTACTATAGCAGAAAAAATAAATTGTAGGTGTCATGTATTAATGCTTAAGTAGCTAAGAACAAGATAAACCAATATTCCAGCAAGACTATAGGACTGTCAACATGTTTAAGCTCCAAACATAATTTTTTTCAACTAAGAATTTTCATAAAACAAGAAAAGATATTTGCTATTTAAGAACAATCAAACCTTGAGCTTAAGATAATACAATTATATAAGACAAGCCACTGACATATACAGAATATATACAGACACATTAGAGAAACATACAGATCTTAAATCCTTAATCCATAAGATTGTAGAAGGTCTTCAACAATATAAATCTTTAGTTGGCTGGAAAACCATACCATGTTGCTCTGACATAGTAGATAAAAATCATTCAAAGGAGCTCAAACGTTCAAGTGGCATCTGATGCCTGACATAATGTATAAGGATTATAGATGGAAATACACCAAAAGAATCTAACAATCATATTGATGTTGAACAGGTTACACAGCAAACAAAAACAGTAATCTGATTCGAAAATGGATCTAAAATCGTCTTCCCTCAGCCTAAAAACACAAATTCATCATAGATTGCACTATTGCAGGCACGTAGGCAAAATAATACATCGGCCTTAAAACCATGTGAAAGACCTTCAGTTGAAGATTGACAGTCAACAATCAATTGAATACAAAAAGCATGAGGTTTAAGCAAATTCGAGTTTGAATCCAAAAGTCGAACCCTAAACCCAAGAATTGGGACTAAACCCTATAATCCAAAATTTTCAAATCGTAGAGAGAAAAGAGGATACATGTGTTACCTCAGAGGCGTTGCAGTAGTAGGGTAGACAGAGAAGGAAGGAGAAGGCCGACGGCAAGGTGTCGGACGAGGCCAACAAGCACAGGTGCAATGATGGAGATTCTGCGGTGGAGACTTCGGTGCTATATTTTGAGACAGATAGAGAGAGCAGGCAGCCGATGACATCTCTAAGGAGGAGAGGGTGGTTAGGGTTCCAGCGGGGAAGCAGCCCAAAAGAGGGGGAGAGAGGTACCAGAGAAGAAAAAAGTTCCACTAGGCTCGAGCGAGACGAGAATGAAAGGGATTTCGCCTTTGTTGAGGAAAGAGCTGAGAGATGGGAACGAGAGCGAAGAAGGGATTCGTCCGGAGAGACTACATCTCCACCGGAGCCACCCTCGAGTTCGAAAGCCGGCACGATTGGAGGAGGAAGGGGTTGGTGGTGAACAGAAAGGAGTCGTCCGCGGCCGCGAGTCTGGACTGGGAGGAAAGGGTAGCTGAGTCGGGATTTGGAAGAGGAATGAGGTGGGACTTTTGGAAATGTGTTTCAACTTTCAAGTGTTGAAATATTGGGCGGGGTTTCACTTAGTTCATATTTCAATCCGCGCCTTCTAAATTTTGTTTAAAATACATATTTAACATCTGTCAAATAAATCGGATGATGTCTATATTTTTATTTACTCCCTCCCTATGCAGTAGTGGGAAGTCAGGATCGATACACGAGGAAGTGTGTCAGCGGATCTCAGGTAGCTGTAAATCTCACAAACAGAAAAGCAAACAGAAAAGCAAACAGAAAGAAAGATAGAAATAACAAACAAAAGCAAAAAATAAAGCAAGGACACAAAAGCTACTCGATATCAAGAAACAGTCCTCGATATCGACTATAGCAAGTCGACAACAGACAAAAGACTCAACAAAGACAGACGTCAAGTAAACCCTCCTCGATATCGAGTAAATCAACTCGATATCGACAAGAATCTCCCCGAGATTGACAAAGCCAGAAACTTCAAAGGTGCAAACTTTTGAACACAGAACTCAGATTTCGGTGAATAAAATCAATAAACTAAAAGACTTCCAAGGCAAGGGTATCAACACCACAACGATAACCATGCAAAATAACACATAAAGGTATAAAAGATCATGCTTTCCATCAAATAACTTTCGTTATTAACAAATAGGAATATAGAGGCTTCCGCATAAACCCTAATTATTACTAACCCTTTTTCACATAATTAACCCAAGTTACATTAAGATCACTTTCTCTTCAATAATACAAACAAGGATCACCTTCAACTCTCACAAAAGAGTCATGCTCATAGGGATAGAAGATGAATTGCATAAAAAGATTGTACCTTTACCGCGTCATCTCACATGGCTACCGTCGGGCTCACCCCGACCCTAGAAGTGGGTGGACTACTCGCTCTTCATTATCAAGAAACTCATCAATAAAAAAAGGATACTAACTTGCATTGAATAAAACTAAAAAGAAAGCTTACAACCGAACAAGCCAAATCTGCTTTCGCCTTTCCGCCTTGCTCGCCACAAACTCTCTCTCTACTACTACTCACTTGTTCTCTCTGAAATTGAATTACTAAAATCCAGCCCCTAGGGCTTTATTTATAGGCTTCCAACCCTCTCTAATTAGGAAGGAAATATCTATCTATATCTATATCTCTTTATCTACTTACTTAAAAATAAATAAATGGAATAAAAAAATTAAATCCAAAAAGGAAATATGTCTAAAGTACGTAAATCTTCCATGGAATCGAAAGATCTTGATAGGTCTTGATAGATGTGGATAGAATCGGACTCCTTCGGCTCCAAGTAATCCCAACTCGACTCAGACAGCTCACCGCGTAACGCGGTCCAGGATAGCGCTCCTCGATATCGAGTAAAGTACTCGATATCGAGTAACTTGGGCATCGACTTCAGCTGGCTAGGCATCTCGAGTAGCTGGTTCTCGATCTGGCTCGGATAGGTGCGTCAGGTCTTGTCGATATTGAGTAGTTTACTCGATATCGAGTAACTGTGTCGACTTTGGCTGGCCTGGTGTTATCGAGCAACCTCTCCCTGATACTGGCTTGGTCATCTGGTGCTGGGTTTGTCGATATCGAGCAAAATACTCGATATTGAGTAAAGGGTGCTCGGCATGTCCAGTCCTTGGCTTCTCGACTCAGCATCTTTCCTCGACTCAGGGCATGACTTTCAGGTGTTGTTGATATCGAGTAAACTACTCGATATCGAGTAGAGCTCCGGAGTCGGGTTGTTTTCGTCTTCAACTCCTCGATCAGCTCCTACTCAACCAGGCACTGCTCGACTTCCTTGGTCGATATCGAGTAAGGTCCTCGATATCGAGTAATACTTGGTTTCAGCTTGATTTGTCCTGGTTCCGTCGCTCTTTGACTTTGGACTTCTGTAGTTGACTTCTGAGCTTTTCGTCCTTTCTTAGAACTGCTGTAAATTGCCTCAAATTCTGCGAATTTAAACAGAAACTGGTGTAGATTCCATAATTTGGCAAATAAGCATAAACTACACTGATTCTGTACTATTCTAGCCCAAATGCATGAAATGTATGCAGAAAACGATATAAAAGTTACTGTAAAACATGACAGATTCAGCTCACAACAGACACTCTTCCCAGTCTTGTCTTGATCTAGAGATAAGGTTGAGCTCATGAGTGTCTTTGCTACTTTGGATTGATCCATCTTGAACTTCTTCAAGAAGTCCTTAGTGTACTTGATTTGATTGACAAAGATTCCTTTCTTGGATTGATGAACTTGTAATCCCAAGAAGAAGTTAAGTTCTCCCATCAAGCTCATCTCAAATTCACTGCACATAATGTCAGAAAATTCCCTGCACAAAGATATGTTAGTAGCACCAAACAATATATCATCAACATATATTTGAATAAGAAAAATGTCCTTTTCTTTGGTCTTGATAAAAAGAGTCTTGTCGATCAACCCCCTTTTAAAATCATTTTCTAAAAGATATTTTGACAAGCGCTCATACCAAGCTCTTGGGGCTTGTTTCAAACCATATATCGCTTTGTCTAGTTTGTAAACATGATTAGGAAATTCCGAACTTTCAAAACCTGGGGGTTGAGCCACATAGACTTCTTCCTCTAAGAAACCATTAAGAAAAGCACACTTGACATCCATTTGATATAAGTTTATGCTCATAAAAGATGCAAATGCTAATAATATGCGAATGGCTTCAAGCCTAGCTACGGGAGCAAAAGTCTCCTCGTAGTCAATACCTTCCTCTTGATTGTAGCCTTGAGCAACAAGCCTTGCTTTGTTCCTCGCGATCTTACCATTCTTATCTAGCTTGTTCCGAAATACCCAATGTGTGCCAATGACTGATTGATGCTTTGGCATAGGCTTCAAGGTCCAGACTTTGTTCCTTTCAAATTCGTTAAGCTCCCTTTGTATGGCAATGATCCAGTCTGGCTCTTGAAGGGCCTCATCTACCTTCTATGGTTCTATAAGAGAAACAAACGCATGAAAAACACAAAGATCTTTAAGTTTAGAATGAGTTTGAACACTAGATGTAGGGTAAGAGATGATATCCTTTAATGAGTGTGATGAGGAGTATTTGAATTTTCGTTTGCTAGTCTCAGCTCCTTGATTCCTCACACCAGCAGGATTGATTTGTGGTACATCTGACTCCATGGGTCTGTTAGGTTCAGTTACAGCAGTTTCTAACATTTCAACACTTTTGGATTGGTCACCACGGGCTTTGGACGAATCTTCAACACCTTGGGCCAAATCTGTACTATTGAGAATCTAATCTTGCATGCTCCTCTTCTCTGTGTTCTTGATAGCGGCATCATCACCATCCTTGTTCTCTGTATGGATGTTAAGATCTATATCTGCAACACTTTCACTCAAAGAATAGTCATTGCATTCATCAAATATAACATGTATACTTTCCTCAACTAACTTGGTCCTTTTTTTGAAGATTCTATATGCTTTGCTACTTGTGGAGTAGCCAAGAAATATACCTTCATCACTACGCGCATCAAATTTCCCAATGTTATCTTTTCTATTGTTATGAACAAAACAAGTACAACCAAAGGGTTTAAAATATGATACAAGTGGTTTGCGGCCTTTGAAAAGTTCATAAGGAGTTTTCTTTAAGATGGAACGAATAAGACAACGATTCAAAATATAGTTAGTTGTGTTAACAGCTTCAGCCCAATAGGTTTTAGGTAATGCATTTCTTAAAAGCATAGTCCTGGCCATGTCCTCTAGGGTGCGGTTCTTTCGTTCCACAACCCCGTTTTGTTGAGGTGTCCTAGGAGCAGAAAAGTTATGGGAGATGCCATATTTAACACAAAACAAATCAAACTGAAGTTGATCAAACTCCCTACCATGATCACTTCGAATTGACACTATGGGCTCGTTTCTTAAAGTTTGCAACTCCTTACAATGTTTTGAAAATTCAAATAAGGCCTCTTATTTTTCTTTTAAAAATGCAACCCAAGTATATCTAGACAAATCATCAACAACAACAAGCATGCACTTTTTACCATTGGGAGATTTGACTCGCATAGGACCACATAAATCCATATGTAAAAGTTCAAGGGGTCTAGAAGAACTTACAACCTTTTTGGGTTTGAAAGAGCTACGTGTTTGTTTACTCTTGTGCATGCTTTGAACATATCAATACCTTTGAAGTCCATCTCAGGTAGTCCTCTTACAAGCCCTTTGGACACAAGCTTCTGTAGTGTATGTGGACTCACATGACCGAGTCTCCTGTGCCAGAGCTTTGGATCATCCGTCAAAGCCTTTAGACAGGTTAAGCTTCCTTGTGCCACTTGCTCAGCATTCACAACATAGATGTTGTTATAACGATATGCAGTTAGAATTACTTCACCTGTATATTCTCTGCGCACTAAACATCTTTTCTTGTTAAATCCAACACTATTGCCACTATCACATAGTTGAGAAACACTAAGCAAATTATAATTCAAACCATTAACAAGATAGACATATTTAATACTATGGTTAGGATCACTCCCAATACTACCAATACCAACGATGTCACACTTTCCTTTGTCAGCAAGAGTGATTGTCCCAGTGGATTGCTTCTTTAGATCACGAAAGAGAGAACTCTTCCCACTCATATGTCTCGAGCATCCACTATCAATAATCCTTTTTTGCTCTTTCACCTTGGTGATCTCCTGCAAAACAAATATCAACCTTTGTGGCTAGACCAATAAGCAAATTTAGATCAATTATTGGGATAAACCATATTTGGTAAAATAGTGCCTTTGGGGACCCAAACTTGCGTTATCCGTTCTTTTCTCAAATGAACAGGAAATGTATTGCGAATGATATGTGGATCATTTCTTCTATAGGGGCAGGTCTCTTTTACATGTCCCTTTCTCGCACATTAGTGACATATAGGAGAGGTTCTGCTTTCTTTTGCCTTTACAAAAGTGGTAATGTGCTGCTTCTTTAAAAACCTTGGATTGTACCCAATACCACTTTTGTTTAGAGAACTTTGTTGCTTACCCAACATCCTATCAAGAGTGCCTTTGGATTTAGTAAAACTTATGAGGGTTGTCTGTTGGTCTTGAATCTTATTATTCAGGGAGATCTTCTGGTTCTCTAAGTCATGATGTTCACTTCTTAGAGAGGAGAGATCTTGCTCGAGTTCAGATTTCTCTGAGTCAAGAGTCTTGACTTTAATGTCAAGACCTGAATAAGAAGTTTCAAGACTTTTGACCCTCATAGACAGATCCTCAATAGTTCTTTCTTGGTCTACAGTTTTCCTAATAGGAATGTTAGTTTGGGCAATAAGTTTCTCTTCATTGGCAATCATATTAGAAAGGAATTTCGATAATACCTCTTTTGGACTTGCCATAAGTTAACTTACAGTTACCTCAAACTTCTCATCGTGGGATTCATATCCTGAGGCCATAAGACAGACATTGGCCTTCTCATCATCGGAGTCTGAGTGAGAATCGCTCCAAGTTGCCACCATATGACTTTCTTTTTCCATCTATCACCTTTCTTGGACTGGCTCTTCGTCTTTTGAGGGCAGTCTTTCACAAGATGGTCTGTTTCACCGCATTCAAAACAAGACAAAGGTTTAGTCTTCTTGTCATATTTGTTGTATCGAGACTTACCTCGAAATTTAGAAGACTCTGATCCATCCTTGTTGTTGAATTGTTTTTTCATTTTGAGGATTTGAGAAAGGCCTCTTGTGATAAGAGCAAAAGGATCATCCTCATCGTCATCCTCATCTTCAGAATCAGACACAGCTTTGGGCTCATCCTTCTTAGACTTGAGCGCCAAGTTTTTAGTGCTTGTTGGGAGTTCTCCACCGTCTTCATTGAGAATCATCTCATGTGTGATCAGCTTCCCAAGCAAGTCATCAAGGGGCATAGTTGTGAGATCTTGAGCTTCCTCTATGGCTGTCACTTTAGGGCCCCATTTTTCTTTTGGGAGACACCTCAATATCTTTCTCACTTTCTCAACGTTTTTAAAGCCCTTGCCTAGAGAGTCAAGGTTGTTGGTGATCTATGTGAACCGTGTGAACACGGCCTTAATAGACTCATCAGGCTTCATTTTGAAAAGTTCATACTTTCGAAGGAAGATGCTGATCTTGGTGTCCTTCACTTGGCTAGTTCCTTCGTAGGTGACAACCAGCTTGTCCCAAATCTCTTTAGCTGACCTACAAGATGAAATAAGGTTAAACTCATCAGTGCTAAGACCACAATATAGTAAGTTAATAGCCTTGTAGTTTTTGGAGATGAGTTCAAGATCCGCTTGGATGTATTCAGCCTCAGTCCTTGCAACTTTGGTTCCATTTGGACCATCTTTCTCCGGAACCTTCGGACCATTCTCTATAATGTTCCAAAGTTCCTGATCTTGATCTATAATGAACATTTTCATCAAGGATCTCCAGTGGACGAAGTTGTTTCCTACAAAGAGTGGTGGTCTACTGATGGACCTTCCTTGTGCAAATCCTCCGCTTGCTTCACCATACATGATCCAAAACTCACAAGATTGTTAGATCAAAAAGCAGTGAGTAAAGCTCTGATACCAATTGAAGGTTCGATAATGTATAACAAAGTAATATAAAGATACTCTAGAAGGGGGGTTGAATAGAGTATCCCGGATTTTCGCAGATAATCTCAAGACTTTTGAAGCACTTAGAAAACCCTTTGAGATTAGACGTAATTCTTTCTTCTGGAAAACATGACTCACAACAAAGTTATACAATTCGAAACATGTGCGGAAATATGGTAAAGCAGTAAGTAAAGGACGCAATGAATTGTGTACGAGGTTCGGCACAAACTTGGCCTACGTCCCCGCCTAGGGTTCTTCCACAACCCTAGGATTCAACCGGCTTTTATTGATTTACAAGACTTAGGATCCTAATAGCTCACCGAGAAGCCTCTCTCCTATACAATTGCAATCTAGTCAACTAACGTTCCCTTGGAGTCCTAGACCAATCTAGAAGAGCCCCACCTCTCTCAGCTATCTAGTACAATCCTCTTACACTTAGTGAATCAATCGCCTAGTGTTCACTTCCTGAGTTACAAACTCTCGAGTATAACACTCACTCGAAATATATCCTATAAGCTCATTGTGTAACTCTCAAATGCTTTGAAACAAAATAAATGACTCTTAAGAACTTAGCAGAGAGCACACGAAGAAGACAGATTTGACTTGAAGGTTTGAGTGTATGAATGCTTGTTTTCAATGAATATGTTCCTGTCTTCCCTTCTTCTTTTTCTTTATATTGAACAAATCAGCGCCTCTTTCAAAGAAGGATCTTCACCAACGGCTAGAGCAGATCATGGCTTGAGAGGGAATCTTCACGATCTTCTATTTGGGGAAACTCAGAAGCCATGATTTTCGATTTGATTCTTCTCAACTTCAAGCCTTAAGGAAGGAGATATTTATTCGAAAAACTTGCTGAAATGTTAGGCTTTGACACAAACTGTGTGTCAAAGCCTTTGAAACCTCTTCCGATTTTCATTAAGGGAGTGGAGTTATCAGGGATTTTAAAGACGAATCAACTTTAAATAAGGAAACCGTAGATTGAACGGGATTATCAGATCATCATCGGCCATCTTTCTAAATGGTGTTGGAAAATGTCATTGGGAAATAGAATTGATTATGGGAGATATCCTATCATTGACAAAGCAACTCACATGTGTTTCTTTCTCGTATGTGCCCCACATTGGTAGTAGAGTGACGGATAAGATTGCACATCTTAGCTGCTTTGCGCGGAGACATGCGTTAAGTGTTGGGCCTAGGGCCCATTTGGTCCAGCACAAGTAAAGGCCATTTCTTTTCTTTTGTTGGAAGAATTATAGAAATGCATTTTTGCCTTTTGTCTTGAGGAGCACGAGACACTAAAAAGGGAAGCTCCAAGGGTTGTGTTGCTTGTAGCAACAAGGAGAAAGAGAAGAGACAAAAGGGAGATGAGGGAGAAATTAGAGGAAAGATAGAAGATTTGAGTGGGTGTTTTGTCTCTTGATTTGTTGATCCGTCTTCTTCATTCGGCAAGTCAACAATGGGTGTTTGTTGATTGGTATTTTCTCCTCATTGGAAATTTAATTTGATTACAAGTGTTTAACTAGGTTTTGGAGAGGAATCATTTCTAGACTGGGTTGTATTTAGATTGGTATTTGAGATCTCCATGTTTTTTCGTCTCGTTATGAGACTGGATTGTTAAACAGTTGTATTGGCATGTTGATTAGTGGATTGGTTGCTCTGGCGGGCGGAATGTGGGTTTTTTGATCATCTAGTTAGAGAGGGTTTTTCCCGCGTAAATCTTGTGTCAATATTTGTGCTTTTATCTGTGTTTGTGGTTGCTTGGTTTTTTGGTTTCTGAATTAGATATTGTCGGTTGGTCATTGGTTTGCTGGTTGATTGTTGTTGGTTCTTTTATTACCCGAATTCACTTCTGGGTGCCGCTGGAAAGTGGTTTATAGCCCAACAAGTGACATCAGAGCCTTTGGTTGATATTTGGCTATGTTTTTTTTGGGTAATAGGAGTAGAGATGAGGGCAAAGACTGAGGAATTTGCGAGTATAATGATAAAGTTAACGACTTCGAATTTCTCTATCTGGAAGACGAAGATGGAAGATGTTTTGTATTGCAAAGACCTGTTTGATCCGGTTGAGTTGGGATTGAGAAAGCCAACTGAGACATCCGATAATGATCAGAAGAAACTGCATAAGCAAAGAGACAGATGCATATGTATTGTGGAAAAAATTGGAGGATATGTATGAAAGGAAGTCAGCCTAGAGTAAAGCTTTTGTGATAAGAAAGCAATCTCAAGTACAGAGATGGAAAGCCTATTGGAGGGCATCTGAGTGAGTTTCAGGAATTGGTGAATCAGTTGAACACCATGAAGTTAGTCCTTGATGATGAGTTGCAAGCATTGTTGCACTCACTACTAGAAATTTGTTATTTAAAATCGGCTAATAGTCGATGTCTTTCTAAAAAAAAAATCGATGTCTATGTGGGGGATGTAAAAAGTCAAAAAAATTTCACATCGGCCAGAACCCGATGTCTTTGTATGTTATAACATCGTTTATATTTTTAAATCCGATGTCTTTGTTATATTATAACATCAATTAGAAAATATAGCCAATGTTATAACATACAAAGACATCGGCTATTGCCCGATGTTAAAAAGTTTTGACCTTTTACATCCCCCACATAGACATCGGTTTTTTTATTTTGATAACATCGGTTTGTAGCCGATGTTAAATGTAATATTTGTTTTTTTTTTGTCATTTTAGCCTATACGGGATTTGAACCCGTACCTCTGTGTTTGAACACAACCGCTCTACCAATTTGAGCTAATAGGCTTTAAATTAACAATAATAAAACAAACTAGTATGATCCCCGCGCCATGGCGCGATTTTTTATAAAAAAAATCTTACTAATATATTAAATTAATATTATAACATAATTGTAAGAGTTCAGATAATTAAATATTTTGAATTAAACTCATGGGTAGAGAAAACGATTGAAGTAGTATATATAGATATAGATTACTAATATTAATTTTATGTTTTCTTATTATTAATTTTATGTTTTGAATTAATCCCATTGTTTTTTTAGAGAGAAAAAACTACTAAAATGATAATTTTGGCTAAGATCAATATTTTGAATTAAGCCCAATAGTTAGTAAAATTAAAGAAAAAAGAGAATGAAAGAAAAAAGAAATAAATAGAATTAAAGAAAATCAAAGAAAAATGGCAAAAACAAAAAATGATTGGTCGAGACACCTAAAATTCCTCTAAGCTTGACACGCCATCATAAACTCTTCTAAATTAAGAGTTTATATAGATATATAGATAGTTAGTAAAATTAAAGAAAAAAGAGAATTAAAGAAAAAAGAAAAAAGAATAGAATTAAAGAAAATCAAAGAAAAATGGCAAAAAAAATGATTGGTCGAGACTCCTAAAATTCCTCTAAGCTTGACACGTCATCATAAACTCTTCTAAATTAAGAGTTTATATAGATATATAGCTATTTAGTAGAATTAAAGAAAAAAGAGAATTAAAGAAAAAAGAAAAAAAAATAGAATTAAAGAAAATCAAAGAAAAGTGGAAAAAAAAAATGATTGGTCGAGACTCCTAAAATTCCTCTAAGCTTGACACGTCATCATAAACTCTTTTAAATTAAGAGTTTATATAGATATAGATAGTTAGTAAAATTAAAGAAAAAAGAGAATCAAAGAAAAAAGAAAAAAAATAGAATTAAAGAAAATCAAAGAAAAATGGCAAAAAAAATTTGATTGGTCGAGACTCCTAAAATTCCTCTAAGCTTGACACGTCATCATAAATTCTCCTAAATTAAGAGTTTATATAGATATAGATTATTGCATCATTTACTAATCCAATACTAATGCCAAAAGAAAACACCAAACAAACTATTCCAGATTCACCAGTACAGTACTACTACAAAATTCCTATCATTTATCATCGGGAAAGGCAGTTGCACGTGCCAACAAGTAAACACCAATGAAATAATAAGAAAGGCGCAATCGTGAAGGGCAAGGCAGTTTCAAAACCAAAAAACCTATGAACTAACAAGATGAAGGCACAACACAAGCTAGAAAAGTTGTCAATGGAGTTGAGGAAAGCTAGAAAAGGTCACACTCTTAGATGACAGACCTGGCTGCTTTTTCCCAAAGATGAAGGTAAAAGTGTAAACTGTAAAAAAGAAATTGTGCACCTTCCTCAAAAGGACACTGTTGAAAAGTACCCAGCTGCTTTTACTTCCTTGGAGTGTGCTATGTGTGCTAAGTGTGCTAAGTGTACTAAGTGTGCTGGATAAGCAGTCCAGTCCTTCAATAGAGACCATCTCCTTCAAGCGCACATGTTCCTTGAATGTGCCATTTTCTGTTCTTCCTATCAAAGATTCCAAGCCCTTCACATACCTCTATCGGAGTCATTGCTCGTCTCTTTTAAAGATAATAACAGACAAGAGAATTGAGTTAGTTGAACTCGAATATTGTATAATTGTGTTTGCTAACCCTTCACTATTTTCTCTTCAGTCTCTAGATAAATCTATCTGAATAAAAACATCCCAATGTAGAGATTCTCCTCTGTGTAGAGTATAGCACCAACCAAGAAAACACCATTTGACTATTATAGCCTTCTATCTATGAATCCAGCTTCAGAAGTTTTAAAATAGGTCCAGGTGACTAGTGTTTTGTAGAAGGATTTTTAAGCATAAGCAAGTCAATTATATTCATCTAATTGAGGCAAGATAAATCCTCCAAATAGTTCCTTCAACTGCAATACATTATTTCTACCTACTGTTGAAGCAGCAGTTAGTTGAATCCCTTTACAACCTCTTTGTATTACTTCCTTTCTTTCTAGATGCGGTAGGTTGTGCTTGCCTTTAGCTCACAAGGGAAGAAAAAAAACCTAGTCAACGTTGAAAATACCAACTTGTGTAGAGGAAACAAGCCAAAACCTGCATTTTCTTGAGAAGTTTCCATAGTGGAGAACTTGTAACACGTGTTGATCATGCTCACAAATCCTTCCTCATCTGATACGGTGAGAACATGCAAATTCTTAATAATCTAAAGTGAAAATGTGGGTTAACCCATCAATTGAAGCATTTTACAATGCTACTTGTACAAGAATAGCAATAAGTTTCTTAGAAGTACCTGCATATGGAAATGGTGAGCGGTGGAATATCAGAGCTTCATTCCATTTTCTCCATACCTGCCACAAAGAGTTTTTGTAATTCGAATCATGCATTCATGATAATTTATCAGAATAAGTTACATTATTTTGACATGTTTTACTTACCAATCTTGTTAGATTTCGAGAAATATCTCCATCTAATACTGTGCTGCTGCAACTTTAACCGCACACAATCTCCAAAAGTAGATACACATCCGACTTAGTGACATGCAGATCATATCCACAGAATGGTGTTAAACAAAAGTGGGCACAAGCAATGAGAACAGGGAGGAAAAAGAAAAGATATACTAACCAAAAGAAACTTACCAAGTACACCTAGTATACCAGGAAGAAATGAAAACACATCAAATTATAAGTGGTATTCACATGTACTAAGCAGGGTAGATAAACCCTACGACCTGATCTTTCAAACCTCTATAAGAACAACAAACCACCCGATAAAAGAAGTAAAGAAAAGCGGGAGGAAAAATACAAGTCGTCATCAAAACCTGTTTAGATAAATTAACCATGAATTTGTCACATTTGACAACATTCCATTTACAACCTTCGATAGAGAATATATCCATGTTTTGGTCATTTTATTTTAACATCTACACAATATATCCATGTTTTGGTCATTTTACACAACCATTCTCTATCCATGTTTTGTTAATAGTTCCCCACACTTTCTCATTTTATTTTAACCTTAATTAAAAATGAATGGTGGTTTGTGCCAAAATGACCTTATTAGGGAGGGTTATATTCAATATGTCCAAAAAAAATTCATTTATAATAAGGATTAAAAATATTCATTTATAATAAGGATAAAATGGACATGGGTGGAGATCAGTAAATTGATAACAGAGAATGGATGGAGGGTGGCTTGTACAAAATGACCGTTTTAAGTGGTTTTGTGCAGTTTAGCCTACAAGATATAAGCTGAATCAAAATCACACTAAGAGAAAAAACAAATCTTCTTAAACCCAAAACATAAGAAAATGACACCCATCTCACTAATTATCCCAATATTTTTGTGCATAGGTGTTATTTATTCAAATATTTAGGTTAAGAGGTGGTTTTTACTAAAAGTTAAAATAACAAGTAATTTTTTTTAAAAATTGAATAAACAAGGCCAGTTTTGGCTAATTGACCAGAACAATAATGAAGTGCTTGAATTTAACCTTTTCGATGGAAACACTCTTTGTTATCTTGATAGTGCTGAGAGAATCTATGACTTCATTCATCTGGTCAAGAAGCAACTTCTGAGACATGAAGCACACAAACAATACCTGAATAATAATTGGCTTTCCATCTTTCATAGCTTTCTTCAAATCACAAGCTAAACCTGGAGAGGAGAAATAGTATTTCACAATTTCTCAGAACTACTACTATAGCAGAAAAAATAAATTGTAGGTGTCATGTATTAATGCTGAAGTAGCTAAGAACAAGATAAACCAATATTCCAGCAAGACTATAGGACTGTCAACATGTTTAAGCTCCAACATAATTTTTTTTCACCTAAGAATTTTCATAAAACAAGAAAAGATATTTTCTATTTAAGAACAATCAAACCTTGAGCTTAAGATAATACAATTATATAAGACAAGCCACTGACATATACAGAATATATACAGACACATTAGAGAAACATACAGATCTTAAATCCTTAATCCATAAGATTGTAGAAGGTCTTCAACAATATAAATCTTTAGTTGGCTGGAAAACCATACCATGTTGCTCTGATATAGTAGATAAAAATCATTCAAAGGAGCTCAAACGTTCAAGTGGCATCTGATGCCTGACATAATGTATAAGGATTATAGATGGAAACACACCAAAAGAATCTAACAATCATATTGATGTTGAACAGGTTACACAGCAAACAAAAACAGTAATCTGATTCGAAAATGGATCTAAAATCGTCTTCCCTCAGCCTAAAAACACAAATTCATCATAGATTGCACTATTGCAGGCAAGTAGGCAAAATAATACATCGACCTTAAAACCATGTGAAAGACCTTCAGTCAAACATTGACAGTCAACAATCAATTGAATACAAAAATCAAGAGGTTTAAGCAAATTCGAGTTTGAATCCAAAAGTCGAACCCTAAACCCAAGAATTGGGACTAAACCCTATAATCCTTTCAAATCGTAGAGAGAAAAGAGGATACATGTGTTACCTCGGAGGCATTGCAGTAGTTGGGTAGTCAGAGAAGGAAGGAGAAGGCCGACGGCAAGGTGTCGGACGAGGCCAACAAGCATATGTGCAATGATGTAGATACTGCAGTGGGGACTTCGGTGCTATATTTTGAGACAGATAGAGAGAGCAGGCATCCGATGACATCTCTGGGGAGAAGAGGGTGGTTAGGGTTCCAGTGGGGAAGCAGCCCAAAAGAGGGGGAGAGAGGTACCAGGGAAGAAAAAAGTTCCACTAGGCTCGAGCGAGACGAGAATGAAAGGGATTTCGCCGTTGTTGAGGAAAGAGCTGAGAGATGGGAACGAGAGCGAAGAAGGGATTCGTCCGGAGAGACTACAATCCCCACCGGAGCCACCCTCGAGTTCGAAAGCCGGCAAGATTGGAGGAGGAAGGGGTTGGTGGTGAACAAAAAGGAGTCGTCCACGGCCGCGAGTCTGGACTGGGAGGAAAGGGTAGCTGAGTCGGGATTTGGAAGAGGAATGAGGTGGGAGTTTTGGAAATGTGTTTCAACTTTCAAGTGTTGAAATATTGGGCGGGGTTTCACTTAGTTCATATTTCAATCCGCGCCTTCTAAATTTTGTTTAAAACACATATTTAACATCTGTCAAATAAATCGGATGATGTCTATGTTTTTTTTACATCGCAAATATAAAAACCGATGTTAAAAAACTATTTAACATGACAGGTTTTTTTGACTGATGTTAATGAGCCGATGTTAAATAACAGAATTCTAGTAGTGACTTGAGCTCTTTACCTGATAGTTGGGAGACTCTAGTGGTGTCAATTTACAACTCTGTCGTGGGTGGGGCTGTGTCCTTATCTGAAGTGAGGGATAGTCTCTACAACGAGGAGACTAGGAGGAAGGATATGGGAACAAATTCATCACATGCTCTCGTGACAGTTTCAAGGAGCAGGTCTAGAGAGAGATCTCAGACTAGGGGGAGCTTTATTTGCTTTCATTGTGGCAAGGAAGGGCACATGAAGAGGAATTGCAATTAGGGTTGTGCATGATTTGGTCCAAACCGATTTTTTGGGCTGAACCAACACAAACCGAACCGAACCTAACTGAACCGAAGTTTTTTGGTTCGACTTTCGGTCTGAGAATTCTCAATTTTCGGTTTCGGTTCGGTTTGTGTTCAGTTTAGGTCCGGTTTGTGCTAAACCGATTTTTTTAATATCAAAGGCTTATATTTTATTAATTTATAAAACTTATAAATTTATAATCCATATAAAACTTATTGTTTTTTTTGGTGCTATCATATAAAATTATTTCTACAGGGAGTAGAGGGCTACAGGTTACAACTTCAATTGAATCAATTCTAATTTCTTCAGTGTTCATCTTCCAAAAAAATCCCAAATCGAATGAAGGAAACCCTAGTCGACCTCGACTAGCACCCTTGTTCAGTTGCTCCTGCAGTCCTACTCACCTCCCCTCCGGCGGTCTAGCGACCATGTTCGCCTCCCCTCCAGTAGTCCAAAGTGGTTGAGGCGGATCATACCTATTGAGTCGGCATCTCTATCTCTCCCGGCATCTCCATTTCTCATTTCTCCATGGTAAGGTACTAAGCTAAGGTATGACTTGCTTGAATTTGTTTTTGAACTTCCCCAAAGGCAAAAATGGCATCTACTCATCTTGCACTGAAAGTTGTTTTTGAACCTCTCCAGTATTGGCATCTCAGTTCTCGGCATCGGCATCTCCAATATGTATTTTTTATTCTCTCCAGTCTAAGCAATCAGCATCTCCACGGATGGGAATCTACTCATCTTGTATTAGAATTTGTGGTTGACAAGTTGTTTTGTTATGCAACTATGGATTCGGTTCAATTAGGCTAAAACCAAACCAAACACAAACAAAACCGGTAAATAACCGAACCGAAGCTATTACTTTCGGTTTCGCTTTTGGTTCGGAATTTTGAGATTTCCGTTTTCGATTCGGTTCGGTTTGACCCGGTTCGGTTCGGTTTCAGGCCGATGCACAACCCTAATTGCAATGTGTGGAAGAAGAAAAAGGGATTTAGAGGAAAATTAGAAGGGTACAACTTCGGTTCTACAGGACATTGATGATGAGCAAGTTGTTCTCACATGCTTGGAGAAGCCTGATTCTTGTGTAGAGTGGAATGTTGATGGAGCTGCATCCTTCCATGCTACATCAAGGAGGAAAGCGTTTACTTCGTACAGAGTGAGACGCTTTGGCAAAGCAAAGATGGGGAACAGAAGCTTGTCTGATATTGTTGGTATGGCAGATGTTTGTGTGCTGACAAACACAGGTTGCAGGATGACATGGACAGATGTGCGACACATATTGGATTTGCAGAAGAATCTGATCTCTCTTCAAGTCTTGGATAAAAAGGCTATGATAACTTCTTTGGAAGTAAGAAGTGGAAACTCAGGAAAGGGTCAACGGTGATCGCTAAAGGTGATTTGAGCAGCACCTTGTACATGACTCGGATGGAAGAAATCAGAGAAGCTGTGACAGAGGTTCATGGTGATGCTTCGCTTGATTTAGTGCGAGGGCTTACATGATGCTTGAGTGGGAAGGGGCTGCAGAATCAGAAGAGAAAGTCTCCCATGTCTGGATTGCAGACAAGATTTAGAGGAACTTCTAAGACGTCAGAAGAGGATAGCACAAGTGTAGAGTTTTCTTCAGAGGATTGTGCTGATGGGATAGCCGTGTCAGAGGGTAGTTCATTAGGTGCTATGACTGGTGGCAGATCTGAGCATGACGAGCCAGCAAGGATAGAAGAAACTACCAGAGGGTAAGAGAGAGGAGGTTATGCATTCACCGGGAGTTCTGCCTCGGAGTACCAGAGAGTTACGGAGGAAGGGGAGCTAGTGGGTGATGGTGACATCTGGCGAGCACCAGTTCCACGTCTCAGGGGTGAGACAGGACTTGGATGTAGGTCAGGCCAGGATGAGCAGGAACATGTTTCTCTTGGGCTGGAGGGGGAGATTGTTGTGCCTAGGGCCCATTTGGTCCACCCCAAGTAAATGCCATTTCTTGGCTTTTATTGGAAGAATTAAAGAAAGGCATTTTTGCCTTTTGTCTTTAGGAGCACGAGACACAAAAAAAAAGAAAGCTCCAAGGGTTTTGTCGTCTGTAGAAACAAGGAGAAACAGGAGAGAGAGAGAGAGAGAGAGAGAGAGAGAGAGAGAGAGAGAGAGAGAGAGAGAGAGAGAGAAAGAGAGAGAGAGAGAGGAGGAGGAGGAAGAAAGGAGAGGAAAGATAGGAGATTTGAGCGGGTGCATGTTTCGTCTCTTCATTTGGTGATTCGTCTTATTCCTTCGGCAAGTCAACAATGAATGTTTGCTGATAGGTATTTTCTCCTCTTTGGAAATCTAATCTGATTACAAGTGTTTAGCTAGGTTTTGGAGAGGAATCCTTTCTAGATCGGGTTGTATTTAGATTGGTGTTTGAGATCTCCATATTTGTTAATTTGTTTCGGTCTGAGACTAGATTGTTAAACACTTGTATTGGCATGTTGATTAGTGGATTGGTTGCTCCGGCGGGTAGAATGTGGGTTTTTTGA
Organism: Persicaria maculosa; assembly: GCA_963922045.1. NCBI lineage: Eukaryota > Viridiplantae > Streptophyta > Magnoliopsida > Caryophyllales > Polygonaceae > Persicaria > Persicaria maculosa. Next base: position 55,115,151 of record OY998253.1, read on the forward strand.
TCCTCTGTTTAGAGATGTTTTTTCCCACGTAAATCTTGTGTCAATATTTGTTGTGCTTTTATCTGTGTTTTTGGTTGCTTGGTTGTTTGATTTATGGATTTGATATTATCGGTTGGTCATTGGTTTGTTGGCTGATTGTTGTTGGTTCTCTTATTACCCGAATTCGCTTCTTGGTATAGCTGGAAAGTAGTTTCTAGCATAACATTATGTTCACACGCAAGTGTGCTGAATCGACCTCGTCCGAGAGGACGCCATCGGCTAGTATTTTCTCCGGCCGAAATTTTTCCTTATCTAATTTTTTTTAAAGTTTTTAGACAATATATTTAGTGCTAGCTTTAACAAAAAAAAATAATTTAAGCAGTTACAAATTACCAACTGAAATGATATGAAATCAGCAATATTTAACAGATGCACCGATGCACACAGAACACACACAAGCAGAGAGGGAGGGAGGCGCACGAATGCGACCATTGAGATCGATAACCGGTCAGCTGATCAAAGTATCAAACCACATAGCCTTGGAAAGCGAAGCAAATGAGGAGAGCCACGAACCAGCTCGCGACCGAGGGGAAAGCAAGGGGGCCAGAGTCATTCATGTCTATAATGATATGTGTTAATTTCCTATGTCTTGTATGCCTTATATGTTACTTGTATTGTTGTGTGTATGCTTGTAACATGTATGAACATGATGATTATACATATTACATATAGGTAACATATATACAATGTATGGATGCATACTTTATCGTATATTCGACTGAGTCGTATTGAGCTATATATAGCTTGATCCTCTAACGAATATATATGTATAAAGTATGGTGTGATAATACATTTGTATCATATGATATAGCTATATGTATAATATGTATACACCAAGAGTTAGGAGCTTACCTCGTTATTGGGCTTTAACCCATTAACTGAGACAGGCCCATGATTGCCGGACTGGATTGAGGAAAGCCCATGAGCTTGAGCCTTTTGCCAGCTGAAACCCTAAGTTGCGACGCTGCGTTTTGCTTGGCTGGCGCTCTCCTTTGGTGACCTAGCTATATAAGCTCTCTTGGGAGCTTTCCTGCCGTCGTACTGTTCAGCTCTCTCTCTCTCTTCATCTTCCACACAAACGCTCTCTCTTCTAGGGTTTTCTAGGGTTTGGTGTTCCTCTCCCTTTGCCTGAAGATTCACCGAGCGAGGAAGCGAAGAAGGTGGCCGACGGTGTCCCTGGTGGTTCTCTGGTGGCCGGCGCTTCAAGCTCTGGGCATTAGCTCTCCTTCTCCAGGCGATCTAGGGTTTGAGATCGAAGATCTCTTCGATCTCTGGTTCCCATTCAGGGGGATTTTCTTTCTCTCTTGGTTTCTGATCTCATGCATGTTTAGATCTAGGAGTTTTGTATCTCTTACTTGATCTGTCTCTGTACGAACTCATATCTAGTGGATTTGGCCAACTCTTGAGGCCCCGTGGATGTAGGCATAGCCGAACCACGTAAAATCGCTTGTGTTCGTTCTTTGAGTTGCTTGCTTCGATCAGATCTGTTATCTCTTGCTCGATTTCATACGCTTCCGCATATTTGCCTATCTCGTTTATCGATCTTTAGGTTTTACAACGTGGTATCAGAGCTTGAGTGTCGCGTTTCCGATTTCCTGGCTCATTGTTGAGTTCTAGGGATAGGTTACGGGTGTAGGGCCCGGACTGACCTAAAAGGCGACATCGCTGGTCGGCACCCCCCCTGCACGACATACCACACCCTTGTTTGCTAGATCTAGGGCTCTGTGCTTGATTTCTGGCTTCTGGTGTATAGATCTGTGTGTTTATTGCTTGTTCTTGCAATATTGTGTTAGATCTATTTGGTTACTGTCAAGATTCAAGGGTTTCTTGAATCTGAAAGTGTGTTGATTCACTTACTAACTTGGTTTCTTTGTTTGTGCGAGGTACTGGTTACTATGGGTGACAAAGGCACCTATCTAAAGCCCTTCAATGGCCACACAGATTTTGCTATGTGGCAAATAAAAATGAAGGCAATTTTGACAAAGGAAAAATGCTGGGTTGCTGTTACAAATAAGTTTCCTGAGAACACTTCTAAGGACAAAATCTTGGAAACTGATGAACAGGCCCACAGTGAGATTATGCTACGCTTGGGAGATGAAGTTGCTAGACAGGTTTATAATCTTGAGACAGCTGAGAAGCTGTGGGAGGGGTTGGAAGCCCTCTATTTGGTAAAATCTCTCCCTTCTCGAGTTAATCTGTTTAATAAGTTGTTCACTTTTAAAATGGATGTGTCCTGTCCTTTATTTGAGAATCTGGATAAATTTTTGACTATTATTCAAGATTTGCAACGCTGTGGTGATAAAGTTGAGGAAACTCAACAATGTGTGTTGTTGTTGAATGCTTTGCCTGCTCAGTTTGACACTTTTAAAGATGTTGTTCAATATAGCACTGATAAATTAGATAAAAAGGTTATCCTTGAGTCTATTATTCAGAAAAATGATGCATTGAAAGTGTTTAAAAACAAATATGAGTCTAAATCTGACACCAAAACTGAAAATAAGAATGAAGTTCTTGTTTCTAAAGGTAGGTTCAGAGGCAATAAGCCTAACAACAACCAAAATCAAAACAGGAATAAACCTCAGAAGGACAATGGAAAACCTGAGTCTAGTCAACATGCTAAATCTGACAAGCCTGATAAATCTCACTTGATGTGTTCCTATTGCTCTAAGTCTGGTCATATTGAAAAACATTGTTTCAAAAGAAAAAGAGATGAAAAGGCTGCTGGAAAGCAACCTAATGTGTCAAATGTGTTTGAATCTCATCCTTATTATACTCATGAAGTGCTTGCATTATTAAACACTGCTGATTCTAATACCTGGATTTTGGATTCTGGATGTACTATGCATGCTACCTATCATAAGTCCTGGTTTCATGATCTGAAATGCTTTGATGGTGGCACTGTTATGCTTGGTGATCATTCTGTGCTTAAAATTAAAGGTGTTGGATCTATTGCATTAAAGATGTTTGATAATGTGGTTAGAGTCATTAAGGATGTTAAATGGGTTCCTGCTTTGAGAAGAAATTTGATGTCTGAAAGTACCCTTGAAGATTTGAATTATGATGTGTTTAGCTCTGCAGGTGTGAGAGTTGTCACTAAGGATGGTAAGCCTGTTATAAAGTGTCTTAAAAAGGGTGGTTTATATGAACTGATTGCTACTCCTGTGATGAATTTCTCTTCTGCTACTGCTCTTACTGTTGCTAACTCTGTGAAAACCATGTCTTTGAATGATACTCTTATGTGGCATAATAGATTAGGTCATATAGGAAATAAAGGTTTAGAACACTTGCATAAATCTGGCATTCTTAACTCTAGACCTTGCACTATTGAGTTATGTGAAAACTGTGTGCTTGGTAAACATACTAGAAAAGGTTTCAAGTCATCTGTTCATGTCTCTACTGCTCCTCTTGATTATATACATTCTGATCTTTGGGGCCCTGCCCAAGTTTCCACTGTTGGTCATAAAAGATACTTCATGTCTCTTGTTGATCATTATAGTAGATATGTTTGGGTGTATTTGTTGAAGACTAAAGATGAAGCTTTTGAAATTTTTAAGATATGGAAAACTAGAGTTGAAAAAGAAACTGGTTTATCTGTTAAGTGTTTGAAAACTGACAATGGTTTGGAGTTTTGCAATTCTGTGTTTAATTCTTTCTGTCATGAGCATGGTATAAAAAGACATTTGACTATTCCTGGTACCCCTCAGCAAAATGGTACAGCTGAGAGGTTAAATAGAACTCTTCTTGAAAAAGCTAGATGCATGTTAATCTCCTCTGGTTTGAAACATAGTTTATGGGGTGAAGCTGTGGTTACTTCTGCTTATTTGATTAATAGAACTCCTTCATCTGTGATTGCTTTTAAAACACCTTATGAGTTATGGACTAAAAGAATACCTAAACTTGACCACTTAAAACCTTTTGGTTGTACTGTCTACTCTTATGTCAATCAAGGTAAGTTGGAACCCAGGTCACAGAAATGTGTTCTCCTGGGGTATCCTGAAGGTGTCAAAGGGTATAAACTTTTAATTGTTCAACCTGGTGTTTACAAAACAATTGTGAGTAGGAATGTTATCTTTAATGAGCATGAATTCCATTTTAAAAAGGCTGCTGCTTCTGTGCTCAATGAGACTAACTTGCAGGAACAAGATGATCAGTTTTATGTTCCTAAGAACATAGATTCTGATTCTGATGATGAGTTTGATAGCAGTTATTCTTCTCCCTCCCCTCTCCCTATTTCTTCTTCTGCCCCTCCTGCTTCTGTGATTATGCAACCTCACCAATTGGGTGGGGAAGCTACTAATGAATCTGTTTTGCCTTCTTCCTCTTCTGTTACTCCTGTTTCTGTGGATGAGGAAACTGTTGTTGAATCTGTGTCTGTTTCTGGTTCTGGCAATTCTAGTTCTTCAGATGCTTTAAGACATGATTTAACTGATTGGCAATTAACTAGAGATAGAAGTCCTAGGACTGTTATCCCTAATAAGAGATTCATTAATAACATTGTTGAGTTTGCTTGCCTTGTTTCTTCTGTGGTTCAAAACTATACTCCTGAAACTTATGAACAAGTTGTTAGATGTGCTCACTTTAAATTCTGGAAGCATGCTATGAATGAAGAAATAGATTCTATGAGAGTTAATAAAACCTGGACTTTGGTTCCCAAACCTGTTGATGCTAGATTGATTGATTGTAAATGGATCTTTAAACTCAAAGAGGGAATTTCTAAGTCTGACCCCCCTAGATACAAAGCTAGGTTGGTTGCTAAAGGTTTTACTCAAAGGGAAGGAGAGGATTACAATGAGATCTTTGCTCCTGTTGTGAAGTATAAGACTCTTAGATTGTTACTTGCTATGACTGCTGTCTATGACTTTGAACTTGAACAGATGGATGTTAAAACTGCTTTTCTTCATGGTGACTTGGATGAAACTATTTACATGAGACAGCCTAAAGGCTTCATTGATCCTGTTCATCCTGATTATGCCTGCTTGCTTAATAAATCTATATATGGCTTGAAACAATCCCCACGTCAGTGGAATATCAAGTTTGATAGATGTATGAGATTTAGCTTGGGTTTTAAGAGAAGCAAGTTTGATACATGTTTGTACTTTAAAGGTTTAAAGCATGCTGGTCCTGTGTTATATGTTCTTCTATATGTGGATGATATTATGCTTATCTCTAAGTCTACTGATTGCATCCTTGATATTAAGAAGAACTTGCAAAAACAGTTTGACATGAAGGACTTAGGCATGGCTAAGAAAATTCTGGGCATGTCCATTGTTAGGGATAGAAAGCATAAGAAGCTTTGGTTGCATCAATGTGATTATGTTCAGAAAGTGCTAGATAGATTTCATATGACTGGAGATAAAGTGAATAACATTCCTCTTGGTCCTCATCTTGACTTAACTAAGCTTAAAGAAAAAATGTCTATGGTTGAGTCTAAGAGAATGAAATCTATTCCATATGATGCTGCTGTTGGATCTGTTATGTACTCCATGATTTGTACTAGACCTGACTTGGCATTTGCAATTAGCACACTTAGTAGGTTTATGTCTGAACCTGCTGAGAAGCATTGGTTATCAATGAAATATCTGCTTAAATATTTGCTTGGATCTGTGAACTTATCCCTGTTATATGCTGAACATTCTTCATCTTATGATTTACATGGTTTTGTTGATGCTGACTATGCTAGCAACAAGGATACCAGAAAATCTATTACTTCCTATGTTTATACATGGGCAGGTAATTATGTTTCCTGGAAATCCCAGCAGCAACCTATAGTTGCATTATCCTCTACTGAGGCAGAGTACATTGCAGCCACTGAGGCATGTAAAGAGGCTATATGGTTGCAGGGTATTCTGAAAGAGATTGAGAAAAAGCACTATACTACTGTATTGCATATAGATAGCCAAAGTGCTCTTTACTTGTGTCGTGATCCCATGTATCATGAAAGAACTAAGCATATAGATGTGAGATATCATTTTATAAGGGAAAAAGTTGAAGATAATGTGATTCATGTTAAGAAAATTGATGGTAGATATAATCCTGCAGATTTTGGTACAAAAATAGTTCCTTATGAGAAGTTTTTGTATTGCAGGAACTTCCTCCATTTGGAGGAGCTCACTTGATTTGCTGTGTGAGTGTGGGCTGAGGACGGACCTGGCATAAGAATCCACTTTGATATGAAGCTGAGTCTGCCCAGTGCAAGACTTAGAAAATTACAGGGGCATTTGTAATGATATGTGTTAATTTCCTATGTCTTGTATGCCTTATATGTTACTTGTATTGTTGTGTGTATGCTTGTAACATGTATGAACATGATGATTATACATATTACATATAGGTAACATATATACAATGTATGGATGCATACTTTATCGTATATTCGACTGAGTCGTATTGAGCTATATATAGCTTGATCCTCTAACGAATATATATGTATAAAGTATGGTGTGATAATACATTTGTATCATATGATATAGCTATATGTATAATATGTATACACTAAGAGTTAGGAGCTTACCTCGTTATTGGGCTTTAACCCATTAACTGAGACAGGCCCATGATTGCCGGACTGGATTGAGGAAAGCCCATGAGCTTGAGCCCTTTGCCAGCTGAAACCCTAAGTTGCGACGCTGCGTTTTGCTTGGCTGGCGCTCTCCTTTGGTGACCTAGCTATATAAGCTCTCTTGGGAGCTTTCCTGCCGTCGTACTGTTCAGCTCTCTCTCTCTCTTCATCTTCCACACAAACGCTCTCTCTTCTAGGGTTTTCTAGGGTTTGGTGTTCCTCTCCCTTTGCCTGAAGATTCACCGAGCGAGGAAGCGAAGAAGGTGGCCGACGGTGTCCCTGGTGGTTCTCTGGTGGCCGGCGCTTCAAGCTCTGGGCATTAGCTCTCCTTCTCCAGGCGATCTAGGGTTTGAGATCGAAGATCTCTTCGATCTCTGGTTCCCATTCAGGGGGATTTTCTTTCTCTCTTGGTTTCTGATCTCATGCATGTTTAGATCTAGGAGTTTTGTATCTCTTACTTGATCTGTCTCTGTACGAACTCATATCTAGTGGATTTGGCCAACTCTTGAGGCCCCGTGGATGTAGGCATAGCCGAACCACGTAAAATCGCTTGTGTTCGTTCTTTGAGTTGCTTGCTTCGATCAGATCTGTTATCTCTTGCTCGATTTCATACGCTTTCGCATATTTGCCTATCTCGTTTATCGATCTTTAGGTTTTACAATGTCGTGACCCGGGGGCATTGCCATCCCATCCATGTGGCCCTCGTGACCCGACGCTGCCAGCGCTAACACCAGGCAGCATGCCGCAAATGCGTAAGCTTTCACTGTATTTCCTGATACCATTATTTAGCCGATGCTAAGTACGTACGTAATGGTTGAATTGAATAGAATCGAATATTAGATTAGAATAGATTAGATTAGAGAATGGTGTGTAACCCAAACTAGCTCTCCCGGTATTTATACTCATCGCCGATTTCTAACTCAAGAAAATTGTATTGAATTGATGAAAATCAAACACAGAATGAGGTTGTGTACTATTACTACGAAGAGGACGCGTCTAGTATTACCGCACGAATCTTGCGACTTCTAATAAATACCAATTCAAACTTAATTGTGGTTTGTAAACAATTAAATACATGAACTTGCTTGAGCTACTTCTAATAAATACCAATTCAAACTTAATAATTGAGCTGCATGAATCTTGCCACTTTTAATAAAATACAAATACATGAATTTTGTGAAAGATTTCCTTTCCTTTCCTTTCCATACATACAATAAGGGATTAAATACATGAATTTGCTTGAGCTAGAATTTATGTTCTGGCTTGTATGAAATTTTCAAATTTGCTTCCTAGTTAATCAAATGTCCACGATAAAATACAAATTGGTTAAAAGGCCATTTATTTTTTTAATGATAAAATTACCCCCAACCCTAGCCTTCCCTCAATCCATGTTAGCCTGGCAGTCGCACCTCTCTCTCTCTTCAATCTTTCTCTTCTCCCCTCACCAATGGCGTTGATGAGGAAGAACTTTCAATCTTTCCCCGCTTCTAAAGGTGAAGTGGAGGTGGGGACGAAACCGAAGACCATAGCCAATAGAGAGGGAGCAACTGAAATCGAGCAACTGTTGAAATCGATTGTCAATCATATCCATAGCCAACGGGAATCGAGGATCTGAAATCGATCGAGAGATGGAGATCCTTAGGTAGAGGTTCATTTGAAGAAGATGAAGTTGAAGCACCCAACTAGGATATCATCTCATAAATCGACGGACATCATCTCTGAAATCAGCTTCGGCCATAGAGATGCTGACATCAAAGCCATGAAAGCTCGAGACATCGAAGCCATAGAGATGCGAAGCAGCTGCTGCTTAGGGTCCCCCCTCCGACGACTCATGTTCCTCCTTCCCATGTTGAATAGAAGCCTTGAGGTCGGCAACCATGAAGATGCTGACATCGGAGCCATGAAAGCTCGGGACATCAAAGCCATGGAGTTGCGAAGCGGCTGCTGCTTAGAGGCCTCCTCATATGACTCCTGCTCCTCCTTCCTATGGCGGATAGAAGGACTTGTACAGGTTCATAAATTACAGTTTCTCAGCTATTATTCTCTCCGTCTCTTCCTCCTTCAATCTCAGTTGCTTCTGTCTCTTCCTCATACATCTCAGTTGCCTGCTTGATAGGACGATATCCGCAATCACCCCGTCGTCTTTCTACGGGACAACACCACCACATCGCTCTCCTTCGTAGCTCTCTTGCCTTTTTATCCTTTGAGTCGAAATAATATCGGAGGGCTTGGATATGTGGCTGACAATCGTTGAAACTGTTGTCACTATAGTTCCCACACCCTAATGCAAGTGCTTCTCATGGAACTGCTGCTTCAGAGTGCTTGGATCTGTGGCAGACAATCGTTGAAACTGTACGTTGCGAGTGTATTTCCCACACCTGAATGTGTAACGGCTTGAGATTAGAAATCCCGAGTTACGTTTCAAAGGAAGGATCCTTCGTTAGGATCTTTCACTTAGAGTACTGGTAGAAGGTTTGAAATCGAACATTAGTAATTTTAAAGTGGGATTTCGCACCCAAATCTGAAAGGAATCGTTGGAATTCCCGAGGTAACTCCCTGGTACCTGTCTTAACTCGAATACTTCACAAGAAAGATATAGAAATAGACCAAAACATATGCAAAACCACTATTTAAATGCAATAAGAATTACCCATAATGCCTATATAAAATATGCATTACCGAATCCCCCCACACTTAAGCTCTTGATTGTCCTCAAGCAACCAAGAAACATAAACATAATTGATGCATCTCACAAGAGATTCTTTCACAATATTTCCTCATCAAAAGCAACTTCAATTCATAATGCAAATATGTACAAGGCACAAAAACGTCATAACATGTATATAGGAGATTAAGTAGCTTGCATGCTCATCAATCCAACCTCATAAAGGGGAAAATATGTGTTTCTCTCACTCTCATATGTTTAAGCTTTTAAGCTTACACTCACCTCAATTCTATATACATGCATCAAATCAAATATTGAAATTTATATCACAAAATCTCCACCGGATACATCAAAGAGTAAAAACAAGAATATCAAGAGGACTTTCGCTCAGTGGAAACCTTCATAGAATATTCCATTCGGCGGGGTTGTATTGGGGCTTGGTAAAACATAAGGGAAAGGAATTGTATTTGGTCACGTGGTGCTATTAATTCCGGGAAATAAAATTTCCAAAAACTCCCAACATAACACAAATCAATTCAATAATACATCAAGCTCGTGATTCATCACCTTTCATAATGCTTTTTTTCAATAATAATGCTTTTACCTCTCTAACCTCAGCACTGCCTTCTCGCGAGTCGCAAACATGGGTGTCATGAATGGCCCCGGATACTTAGTGCTTCGGACTCCTCACATTGGTGTCCCATCCTGCGGAACTATTATCTCAACGCAGGCAGGGTCGATCTACCTTTATTTCCTGAGGTGACCGGATTTTCTTTCACTCATTAAATATTCCATATATTTCAAACAATTTCCTACCAAACTCCAATAATGATATATAACAACACAAACACCATATGATAATCTCCATAATGTAACATCATTCTCAACATAATCCCCGGATAGGAAATAAGGTAAAGAATGGGCAAATATTTAGAACATGTGGAGCAATATATGAAATAAGGCATAATATGGCTTTTGTGATGCATAAGCATAGGTAAGGCTAGGATATAAACAATGAGCATTATATGGAAATATAGAGTCCTCCATCCTTTTATCATGCAACATGTCAAAAGCAACATCAAATTTTACCTCCTTTCATGGTTTTCAAGAAATAATGCACTTCATTGTGACTTCCCTTTACTAGGCATTTTCATGCTATATCTCTAATGAATCCAATTTTGCATCGTCGAGTTCAATATAAGCTTCCATGACATTAATCAAAAATTTTCAATGGGGGTCATTTTTCTTCAAATTTTGGAAAACATGCATATAAGCACATAGATCAATAATGCATTCCAAAATGGCCATGTATAAGTATTTCAAGAAATAAAACTTTAAACATGCACAAAAAATGTCAAATAAAGCAAATATGCATAAAGTAAGCCCTTTCCCCACCCCATACTTAAACATTACAGTGTCCTCACTGTATAAAAACAAGGGTAAAGAAAGGAACTCACTAGACAGGTGTGCAGGGCCTCTCAATTTTGAATGAAAGAATCGCCTGGGCCGAGTCTGAATATTGCTTGCTTCTATCCATGGACCTGAAAAGTGTAGAAGACATATACCCACAATAGAAAAACTAAAAGTTCAAAACCAAAAAACAAACAAAACAATGTCCACAAATAAATGTCTATGTACAAGCTCTAGATTTTATAGTCGCTAGGCCGACTTTCTCCATTAAGCTCATGGTGGCATCTGCAGGGCCCATGTAGCTTGGGCTTCAAATAGGACTCCATTCTTGTCCATCAGCTGCAATCCTCCAGAGTGGATTTTGTTCACCACGAAAGGCTCCATTCTCTTCTTGTTGAATTTTTTAGGGAACCAATGATCCTTTGATTTAGAGACATAGAGCTTGTCTCCAACTTCATACTCTTTGGGCTCATCATTGGATATCCTACATAAGCGCACATACCAAGGCAAACCTCTCCCATGTATAGATAAATCTTTAATGGAAATAGGAGAAGAAAGATCCATACCTTGGCTTACCTTCGCAGAGACGGAATCGGGGACCACGGTGTTTGGTCGATCTCGAGTAGGGGTACTCAATCTCGACGAGTTTTCAGGTTCTGGTGGTGAGCTGCTCGAGGATGCAGAAGCTGGTGAAGGCAGGGTTTGGTCCATCTCGACCACCTTGGTCGATCTCGAGTAGGGTTCAGCTTCTGGTGGCTTCAGCGTCGAGGAAGCGGGAGCTGGGCCAGCAAGGTGGTGGTCGATCTCGAGTACAGTACTCAATCTCGAGGAGCCTGGCGCTTCAGTCTGGCTGCTCGACGACGCTGGTGCTGGTGGGGGCTCCTAGTGTTGGTCGAGATCGACTAGAGTCCTCGATGTCGAGGAATCTTGGTCGACTTTGACCCCATACTTGGTTCCTGTCAAGGCATCCGAAAAATAGTTAGTCCATAACGACGTACCTTGGTCTGTGTCGATTGGATTCTCTGTGTCCTCCTTTAGGATTGCCGTGATCTCCTCCACCTGGCCTCCATGTCCCTCTTTTCCAGCTCCTCAGGGGTCATATTTCTTACCTTGGGTTCCCCGCAGGTGATGTAGCCAGCTGAAATAGATTTGACCTCTTCCATTGGACCTGTATGCCTTTCATTTTTATTAAAGGAATACTCAATTACCTCATCGCTGATGTTGAAAGTGAGCACTCCTTTCCTTACGCTTATGTTGGCATCCACCGTCGCCAAGAAGGGTCTTCCTAAAATAATTGGACAAGCAGGGTCTTCTTGCATATCAACAACTAGGAAATCAGCAGAGACAAAGAATTTACCTACTTGTACTGGCACATTGTCCACCATGCATGTTGGAATGACCACCGTGTTTTTGGCCATGTAAAGTCTACCATCCACAGGCTCTAGGGTACCTATCTTAATCTTGGACCAAATTGTTAAAGGCATTATACTCACACTAGCTCCAAGATTACATAAAACATTAATTTTATATGGACAAAATCAAATGGTTATAGCAAACTTACCTGGATTTGGCCTCTTCTCTAGTATATCCAAATGGCTGCATTCCTCTGTAATCTCAGCCATTGATCGCTTTTTGCTCAGAATCTCCTTCAGGAACTTGACATAGGATGGCATTTCATTGAGAGCTTCTGTGAAGGGGATGGTAACATTGAGTTTCTGAAGCATCTTGATGAAGCGCTGAAATTTCTTTTCTGCCGGGTCCTTTGGAGATTTTGTGGGGGAAAGGCAGCTTCTTTTTCTGATTTGGAGCCTGAACAGATGTCGGGGGTGTTGCAGCTTTCTCGACGTCGACTTGGGACTCCTCGATATCGACCAGCTCCTTCTCGATCTCGACCAGTTTCTGTGGTGTCGAGTTGCTGTGCCGTGCAGACGAAGGCTGGCCTAATGTTTCCTTGAGATCGAGTTGCCCCTCCTCGAGATCGACCAGGTGCTTGTCGATGTCGACTTGCTGTTGGTCGACTTGCTGTTCTCCTTTGTTTGGCTGCTTTCCGACCTCTGGCTCTTGCAGTTGATGGCCGCTTCTGAGTTTTACAGCAGCGATGTGTCCAGTCTTTCCCTTTGGATTTGGTTCTGAAGATCCTGGGAGTGAACCTGACTGTCTGGGGATTCCTGCTGCTAGCTGACCAATCTGTGTATCAACTGTTTTCCTCCATATATCAATCTCCCCAAGCCTAGAGTTGATGCCTTGAATCTGAGTGTAGACTGAGTGGAAGGATTGCCTGGTTTCTGTATGATTTCTCCTTATTTCCTCTAAGACAGTCTGTAGATCATCCTTTTTCTGGTCCCTTTCTGGATGTCCTGGAGCTCTGTAGGGTGGGGGGTTCCTAGGGGCACCATGGTTCCATTGTGGTTGCTGAAACCTTTGGTCCCCCATGTAGCGATTGGGACCCCCTGCGTAAGCTGTCTCTTCATGGTATTCTGCCAGCCTGACTTGCTCTGTGTGTGGGCACTCAGTAGTGGTGTGCCTCTGCGATCCGCATTCAATACAAGGCTGGTTGACAAAAAGGTACTTTGCTTGTTTGAGGAGCTTCTTATTCTGGTCTCTGTAGTACTGCTACCTAGCATCTGGATCAATCTCCTTAGGGGGCTCATATAGGGGCATGGATGGTGCTGGCCTAGCGTAGGGGTTCTCCTCATAGTTGACTGGAGTCCCATACTTGTTATCATAGTTGGTTAGCTTGTCTAGAGCAGCACATGCGTCAGGAGGCGGCATTGTAGATACTCATAGTGGGTATATGTGTTGATTCTGTCCTTTGCATCCAAGTCCAGAGAGTTGAAGAAGATCTCTTGAACCACGCAGGGTTGCTGTCCATGTGTAGGGCAGGATCGCAGTAGATCCTTATAGCGTTCCCATGCCTTTGCCAGTGTCTCCCCAGACTGTTGTTTGAAAGATGTGATCTTTTGGCGCAGGAGTGCTGTCTTGGCAGGAGGAAAGAACTTGTTCAGAAATTCCTGCTTCACCTGAGCCCATGTCGTGAGAGATCGTGGTTTCAGCCCTTCCAACCATTTTAGGGCAGGCCCAGCCAGAGACCAACGGAAAGCTTTCATCAGGATGTACTCCAAGGTGGTACCTTCAGAAAGAGTACGACACATGTCAGTAAAGTTGGTAATATGGCGCAGAGGGAATTCATTAAATCTACCATGAAATGCATGATTTTTAATTTCAATAAGAAATTGAAAGCGGATTTCATAGTTGTTTTCAGGGATTAGAATCGCCGATTCAGGCACGACGAGAGTCGGGTGCATATAATCCTCTACAGTGGTTGGATAGAGGGCAAGCTCATCTGCCAGCTGCCTCGCACGCTCAGCTTCCTGTTGCATGCCTGTTCTCTCAGTGGCGAGAGCAGTATCCCTGGCGGCTAGATCCGTCGTGAGCCTCTCGATCAGCTGTTCCTGTGTCTCTGCAGCTGCCATGGCTCTTTGTAGTTTAGCTCTGATGTGTAGAAGGCGCTCTGGTTCGTCTAAGCTATCAAACTCAGGTGGTTGACCAGAACGGCGCATACACCTGTAAAGTAACTCAAAGAAAAAGTGAGAACTGACTACCTAAGGCGCGAATGATAGCTTCCCCGGCAACGGCGCCAATTTGTTGTGAGGAGGAAATCAAGTATGAAATATAACAAAATAGATCAAACCAGATTTAGGCCCACGCAAATAATTACAAGACTCCTCCAATGCAGTAAGAGAAAGTCAGGATCGAATCCACGAGGAAGCGTGTCAGCGGATCTTAGGCAGCTGTAAATCTCACAGAAAAGCAACAGAAAGACAGAAACACAGAAACAAAGAAAGAAAGACAGAAGTAATAAATGAAAACAAGAAATAAAACAAAGGCAGAAGCTAACTCGATCTCGACCAGTAGTAACTCGAGATCGACAACAGCAGCAAAAACAGAAACTGAGAATCGACGACAGAAACTCGACTCAGACAACACAGTACTCGATCTCGACAAGATGCTACTCGAGATCGACTAGAAATAGTAAAAACAGAAATTGCAGAATCGAAAACAGAAACGAAAACTCAACTCGACGTAGACAAGAGCCAACTCGAGATCGACTAAGGTCTACTCGATCTCGACAAGCCCCTCGTCTGTATCGACTAAAAATGCAGAAAATATAAATTCCAGATTCGAGCACAGATTTCAGAATTTCGACAGAAATAAATCAATTTATGAAAGACTTCCAAAGCCAGGGTATCAACGCCACAACGATAACCATGCAAAGTAACATATAAAGGCATAAAAGATCATGCTTTCCATCAAAGTAACTTTCGTTACTAATAAATAGGCATATAGAGGCTTTCGCATAAACCCTAATTGTTACTAACCCTTTTCACATAATTAATCCGAGTTACATTAAGATCACTTTCGCTTCAATAACACAAACCAGGATCACCTTCAACTCTCGCAAAAGAATCATGCTTATAGGGATAGAAGGCGAATCGCATAAAAAGATTTGACCTTTACCACATCACCTTACATGGCCACCGTCGGGCTCACCCCAGCCCCAGAAGTGGGTGGACTACTCGCTCTTCATCATCAAGAAAGACATCAAATAACAAAAGAAACTAACTTGCATTGAATTAAATAAAGAAAGCTTACAACCAACAAGACAAATCCGCTTTCGCCTTTCCACCTTGCTTGCCACAAACTTTCTCTCTCTATTCCTACTTACTTGAATGGAATTGTGTCTGTAATTGAATTCATGAAAAACCAGCCCCTAGGGCTTTATTTATAGCCTCCTATTCCTTGCTAATCAAGGATAGAATATATCTATCTATATCTAAAATTATATCTAAAACTTTAAAAGATAAATAAAAGCAATTTAGGAATTAAATCTAAAAGGAAAAGATAAATCTAAAATAGGTAAGATGTCTTCTTGTTGATAGATCTTCTCTTCCAAGGATAGAACTTGATGAAATCGGATAGACTCGGATTCCTTCAGCCCCAAGGAAAGCCAAACCGCGTCGGACAGCAAACCGCATAACGCGCTCCCGGACACGGCTCGTCGATCTCGACCAGGGCTACTCGAGATCGAGTAGGACTGGCGTCGACTTGGGCTGGCTGGCTTGGTCGGGTAGCTCTGCTCGACAAGGCTCGGACTGGGCGCTGGTGGTCGTCGATCTAGACTAGCTGTACTCGAGATCGAGTAGAGTTGGCTCGGCTTCTTCGTCCTCGGCTTCTCGGCTTGTCACAGCTCGTCGACTCCGGACATGGCGTCGAAGTGTGGTCGATCTCGACAAGAGTTACTCGAGATCGAGTTGGCTTCCGGAGTCGGGTTGTCTCTGACTCAGTGTCCTCGATCAGCTCTACTCGACCAGGTGTGCTCGGACAGCCTTTGTCGAGATCGAGTAGATGTACTCTAGATCGAGTAGAGTTCTCTCAGCTTTCTGCTTTGTTCTTGAAACGCACTTTCCTGAGTCCTCGTTTGTCGGATTGACGCATATGACCATGCGTTGGAAAGCTCTTTCCGAGGGCTACAACTCTCATGATGACATCAAAGCTTGGTTCAGAACGAAGAATGGTGAAAAATGGCCTTTTCTCCAGCTTTATCATTCTTAGCTTCTTCATGACTTTCCTTCAAGCTCCAAAGTGCGTTCGATTTCTGCGAAATATAACAAAAACTTGTGTAGACCTCCATGTATCACAAATAAACATAAACTACACATATTATGTAGTATTCTAACCCAAATGTATGAAATGCATGTAGAAAACGATATAAAAGTAACTATAAAACATGGCAAATTAGGCTCACAACAGCTCACAATGTAACACAACTATCAAAATATAGCAATACGCTCATAACTCTCATAAATATGCTCAAATATGCATCTACAACACAAAAATCAAGTAACTTTCAATGAAACGTCAATCCAATTCCTCATATGCAAAAATAGATAAAATGGCTCTTTATTCTCTTTTTTCTTTCTTCCTTTTTTCCTTTTTCCGATTTTTTTTCTTTTTCTTTTATTTTTCAGAATGTCATTTTTTTTATCTTTTTTTGGTTCTTTTTGGCACTTCTGATTTTTTCTATTTAAGCCGAAAATAATGCATCTAACATAATATGCGGGAAAGTATAAGCACATAACATTACACCTTCTCCAAAACCATAAATCATGACAATCTCATACTTTAACTTCTTTCCCGTAACTCCAAATGATTTCCATAACCAACTCTAAATCTTAATTTCCCCGAAAAAAGTAAGGCTTATCATAGGCTAGGAATAATGAATTTTGTGGAGCTTACAAATAAAATAGGTTAAAGGCTCAAATTGGCTTCAAAGCAAGATATAACATAAGGTAGACATGGATAAGATGTGGCTAAACGGTGCCTCTACCATTTGAACTTATCAAGCAATGATCATGTATATAATCAGCCTCGAAAAAACATAAACATGTCAATACTCAAAGATAAATGCATAGGAAGAGTAAATCACACAACATAAGCAAAATGGAGTATAGATGCAATCCTTTATAAGGCTAAAATTCTCACCAGGACAATATTTTGTTGGGTATCAAACATGCTTACTATTTCACATAAAAACAATTTTAAGACAAGGACAAATCATTCCAGAATTCCACGGGATATATAAGATCATGCTAGAATAAAGTTGATAGGACAAACTCAAACTAGATGGGTATCTTTAGTAACACACACACATATGCAATGCATGACATATTCTTATTTTTTTTCCGACATTTTCTCATTTTTTTTTGATTTTTGTCATTTCTTATAACAAATAAAACTTAAACATGATGCATGAATTAAAAATAAAACATAAACATAAATAAACTCAAAATTAGCGTAGATAGGATCAGCGTCATCAACAATAACATCCTCTTCTTCTTCATTCTCATTCTGCTCCTCCCCTACTGCCAAATCAGTTACCTCGGGACCATGTCCCTCAGAATCATCCTCAAGTGGCTCCAGTGGCAAGGGAAAGCTATTATGGCCCACGTTGAAATCAACCAATCCGTAACAATAAGGTAGCTTTGTAGGAAGGTATAGGTGATGCTCTCCATGATCTTTTGCCATCCATCTGAAACACTCCGCTCCACTGAGACGCTAGATTGCTACAATAATGCTCCACCAATTCAAAGCAGCAATGTTGTAGATCGAGTCACGATCAAGAGGGCACAAATCATCAAGACGAACTCCCAAGTGTCGAGCAATCAGTGACACCAAACCTCAAAAAGCAATAGTACAATCAGTTCTCACATGTGTAGCCCTATTCATCTCAGTACAACTTCCCAGAAATAATTGAAGCTAATCTCAAAGTCAGAACGGTATTCTAGGGTAGCCAGGAATTCTATAACCAATACAGGATAAGTGAACGTGACTAGATCCATAAAATCACCCAAACCATGTTTCTCATGAAGCCGAGAAATATGTTGAAACAATCCCAAACGATGCAAAGTCACTGGATCAAATAACATCATAGAGCGATATTCCTTTTTCCCAAGATTGATCCAACGACCTTCCTGCTCTTTCGTCAGGTAGAAAGGCTTCTCCATAGTGGGGGCAATATACATGATGAATGAAGCTAACGAAGAACATGAAAGAACTCACAAGAAATGTCAAAAACTTCCCTCACTGCAGAGGCGACGGGCGCCAGTATTTAGGGTGGTGGGAGCCGGCAGTGCAGGGTCACAAATCCGAGCAAAGACGTCGAAGATTCAACGTTCAAACTCCATCCAAATTGATATTTGATGAACGAAACTTGGTTTCAAGGTCTTTCTTTTTTGGTAGGGATGGTAATGGTGTGGAAGGAATCGAATTTTGATGGATGAAAAGTAGTGATGAATGTGTTTGATGGGTGATTAAAAGAAATGATTTTGATTGAAACACAAGGCTTAGACTTTTGGAATTAGGATTCAATTAGGAAAATTATGGTTCTTGTGTTTCTTGGAGACAAAGCTCTTGATAGATCACAAATTAGGGGACGACAAGTATATGATAATTGGAATAAAGAAAAAAGATCATCTATAAAAGAGAAAATAAAATAATTAGATATAAAAGAAATAATGTGATAGATATAATTATTTATGTAGATAAATATATTCTCTTCATAGATAGATCGAAATATGAATACATAGATATATTATGCATATATATAATTATAGATAGGTAATTATATGCATCCTAATATAGATATATATAAGGGTTTTTTTGCTAAGTGGCCATTTGGGGACCAAATTTTAAGTCGTAGGACACAAGGGTTACAATATTAGGTGAGTGTCCGCTTTTTCCAATTTTACCCCTGCCTTACTAATCCCGTTTGTTTCTTCATTTTCTTCCCATTCTCTCCCTCCTGTTTTGTTGCCGATCTACAGAATCGACATCCATTCCTCTTTCTCTTTGCTCGCCGCCTATAGCGCCTGTCACCAGTGAGGCCGGTGGAGGCTCTTCGGCGCTGATTGTTGTCGTTGGTGGCTCCTATCCAGTGGAACCGAAATATGGCGATGGAAGCGGAGCATCCATGGAATCCGTTCAGGAATCCGATTAGGGGAGGAGGAGCTTGCGAGAGCGAGGATGCCGATAGGGAGGGCGGATCCGGAAGTGAAGGACGAGGAGGAAGGAGTCGAAGGAGGAGGAGAGAGGCCGGCGGATTGCAGAACGGAGCGAGGGATGCGTTGGATGTGCGCTCGTCTCTAGAGGTTTCCTGTCTGCTTCGGAATCCGATGTCGTTTGGGAGAGATTTCTGCCCTCCGATTGCCATCTGATTGTTACCCGGTCGGACGACGGAGATGCGTTGTTGGCCAAATTCCGGGAAAAGAAGAAGCATCTGTACATGCATCTTGCCGATCGACCTCTTCTGGTGGACGAAGCTTCCAAGGTACGATCCTCCGAATTCCGACTTTGATTAGTCAATAGATTATTCAATTGGGATATTTTTCTTAGATTTGCACAAGTATAGTTGTTAATTTGAATCCTGAATTTGAGAACTCTACAAACAAACAATTATCACCAGTAGAATTGTTAATTTGTTATGTTGTCAATTCAATTAGCCCCTGCTCTATCTTTCAAATTTCTGGAGCAAAGAGGTTTGCATTAATGTTATATATGCTGATTGACTACAACGTACACTTGATTATATATATACATGTTTGTTAAATTGAGGGGCTTATGCATTTTGTAGGTGGCGATCAGCACATGGTGTGTTTGTGAAATTGCATGAATCTTGCTAACTGAATACTAGGCAAAGATTTTGGTTGGCGAAATCAAGTCGAACGAAATGTTGGCTGATTGCTGCAAAGATTCTGTATATATATAGAGTTACAGGCGATCGTCGGAGTTCCATGGGAGGGGAGGGCACTTAATTCAAACTCCTACCTGTGTAAACATAGTTTGCTTCTACGAATATTTGTTTTCAACACATTTGCCAGTTGGGTTCTTGTTCTATGTAATATAAGTTATGTAACCCATAGTGGGGAATTCAAAATATGAGATTGATAACAATATTCTTCCTGCTAAGTGTGTTCTCTTCCTATCATATTAACTCTCTGATTTTCCCTAATTGGAGTGCTCATTTGAGCTGTTGCAACTCCAAGTTAGGCGATTTACTTTGAACCCAATAAAACTTATACTTCCTCCTTGAATTATTAATACAAAGCCATATGTCTCATTTAATATATGAATGGGTAAGAGGGTCATAGAAGTTGTAACCAAAATAAAAACAGGGTCATAGACACTGTAATCAAAATAAAAACAGTGTCATAGCCATTGTCACCACTATCAAAACAAAGTCATAGACACTGTAATCAAAAGGAAAACCCTTTAGACGTTGTAACTAAAATAAAAACAGCTGTACTGTCACCACTATGAAAACATGGTCATAGACACTGTAATCAAAAGAAAATCCTAAGACAAGTAAAGCACAAACCCAATAGCGGCTAACGAGAAACCAAAATACATATGGTGATAGTTCTCCTCTAATATATGAATGAGTAAGAGGGTCATAGAAACTGTCACCACTATAAAAACAGGGCCATAGACACTGTAATCAAAGGAAAACCCTAGGAAAAAGGAAGCACAAACCCTATAGGGCTAATGAGAAGCCAAAATACATATGGTGACAGTTCTTCTCTAATTTCTAATTTCTAGTTTTTTAGATTTTTTTAAAGTAGTGTCACCACAATAAAAAAAATTAAAAATGTAACTACTATTGTAACCACTATGAAAAAAATAAAATTATAGATACTGTCACCATTATATAAACATGGTCGTAGACACTGTAATCAAAGGGAAATCATATCATAAAGGAAGAACAAACCCTATAGGGACTAATGAGAAGCCAAAATAAATGTGTTGAAAGTTCTCCTTTAATACATGAATGGGTAAGAGGGTCATAGACGCTGTAATCAAATAAAAACAGGGTCATAGACACTGTAACCACTATAAAAACAAAGTCATAAACACTGTAATCAAAAGGAAAACCATATAGACGATGTAAACAAAATAAAAACAGTTTTATAGACACTGTCACCACTATGAAAAAAGCTTCATAGACACTGTAATCAAAGGGAAATCCTAGGAAAAGGGAAGCACAAACCCTATAGGGGCTAATGAGAAACCAAAATACATGTGGTGACAGTTTTTCTCTAATTTGTAATTTCTAGTTTTTTAGATTTTTTTAAAGTAGTGTCACCACAATAAAAAAATAAAAAACGTAACTACTATTGTAACTACTATAAAAAAAATTAAAGTGATAGATACTGTCACCACTATAAAAACATGGTCATAGACACTTTAATCAAAGGGAAATCTTATCATAAAGGAAGAACAAACCCTGTAAGGGTTAAAGAGAAGCCAAAATAAATGTGATGACAGTTCTCCTCTAATACATGAATGGGTAAGAGGGTCGTAGACACTGTAATCAAAAGAAAAACAGTGTCATAGCCACTGTCACCACTATAAAAATAAAGTCATAGACATTGTAATCAAAAGGAAAACCCTATAGACGTTGACCAAAATAAAAATAGCTTTATAAACAATGTCACCACTATGAAAAAAGGTTCATATACACTGTAATCAAAGGAAAATCCTAGGAAAAGGGAAGCACAAACCCTATAGGGGCTAATGAGAAGCCGATATTCATGTGGTGACAGTTATCCTCTAATATATAAATGGGTAAGAGAGCCATAGACGTTGTAACCAAAATCAAAACAGAGTCGTAGACACTGTAACCAAAGGAAAACCCTAGGACGAGGGAGCACAAACCCTATAGAGGCTAATAAGAAGCCAAAATATAAGTGGTGACAGTTCTCCTATAATATATGAATGGGTAAGAGCCTGAGAGGGTCATAGACGATGTAACCAAAATAAAAAAAAGAGTTGTAGACACTGTCACCACTATGAAAAAAGGGTCATAGACATTGTAATCAAAGAAAAATCCTAGGACTAGGGAAGTATAAACCCTATGGGGGGCATAGATAATGTGACCACTATTAAAACAAGGTCATATACACTGTAATCAAAAGAAAAACCATATAGACGTTGTAACCAAAACCAAAATAAAAACAGGGTTATAGACAATGTCACTACTATGAAAAAAGGGTCATAGACACTGTAATCAAAAGGAAAACTCTAAGACGTTGTAACAAAAATAAAAACAGCTTTATAGACACTGTCATCACTATGAAAAAAGGTTCATAGACACTGTAATCAAAGGGAAACCCTAGGAAATGGGAAGCACAAACCCTATAGGGGTTAATGAGAAGTCAAAATACATGTGATGACAATTCTTCTCTAATTTCTAATTTATAGTTTTCTAGATTTTTTTAAGGAAATTTTACAGGAAACCACCCCTTATTTATTAGGCTTTTCATTTAACCACCCCTTATACAAAACCTTTCACTAAACCACCCCTTATTTATTAGGCTTTTCATTTAACCACCCCTTATACAAAACCTTTCACTAAACCACCCCTTATTTACTAGGCTTTTCATTTAACCACCCCTTATACAAAACCTTTCACTAAACCACCCCTTATTTATTAGGCTTTTCATTTAACCACCCCTTATACAAAACCTTTCACTAAATTAACCACCCCTTATATAATCTCGTCAACAGATGACCACCCCTACCTCTATTCCGTCCAATTTGATGTTAAAAAATTCTGAAAAGACAGAAATGCCCTTTTTTTTTTAACTATCCATCTTCAACCTTTCTGCTGCCATTGTTGTGAGGAGGAAATCGAGTATGAAATATAATGAAATAACTCAAACCAGATTTGTGCCCCAGCAAATAAATACAAGACTCCTCCAATGCAGTAAGAGAAAGTCAGGATCGAATCCACGAGAAAGCGTGTCAGCGGATCCTAGGCAGCTGTATATCTCACAGAAAAGCAACAGAAGACAGAAACAAAGGAACAAAGGCAGAAGCAGAAATAAAACAGAAAAGAACAAACAAAAGCAGAGATCAAAACGAAGACAGAAAATAGCAAACGAAGATAAAGAACAAAGCAAGACAGAAGCTACTCGATCTCGACAAAAGGGCACTCGACATCGACAACAGCAAGTCGACAATAGTAACTCAGCAAAGCAAACAGATAACTCGATGTAGACAAGCCAACTCGATATCGAGTAGAAGCTACTCGAGATCGACAAGAGCTCCTCTGTGTCGACTGAAAACAGTAACTTTAAAATGCAAATTCTCGAACCCAAAACTCAGAATTCCGATGAAATAAAATCAATATATAAAAGACTTCCAAGGCCAGGGTATCAACGCCACAACGATAACCATGCAAAGTAACACTTAAAGGCATAAAAGATCATGCTTTCCATCAAAATAACTTTCGTTACTTAACAAATAGGCATATAGAGGCTTTCGCATAAACCCTAATTGTTACTAACCCTTTTCACATAGTTAATCCAAGTTGTATTAAGATCACTTTCGCTTCAATAACACAAACAAGGATCACCTTCAACTCTCGCAAAAGAATCATGCTCATAGGGATAGAAGACGAATCGCATAAAAAGATCTGACCTTTACCGCATCATCTCACATGGCCACCGTCGGGCTCACCCCAGCCCCAGAAGTGGGTGGACTACTCGCTCTTCATTATCAAGAAAGACATCAAATAACAAAAGAAACTAACTTGCATTAAATTAAATAAAAAAAGCTTACAACCCACAAGACAAATATGCTTTCGCCTTTCCACCTTGCTTGCTACAAACTTTCTCTCTCTACTCTACTTAATTGGAATTGATTGTGTTTCTGAATGAATGAAAAACCAGCCCCTAGGGCTTTATTTATAGCCTTCTAATCCTTGCTAATTAAGGATAAAAATCTCTATCTATATCTAAAATTATATCTAAAAGCTTAATGATAAATAAATTGTTTAAAGGAAATAAATCTTTAAAGGAAAACTATATCTAAACTAGGTAATATGTCTTCATGTTGATAGATCTTCCTTCCATAGATAGATGATTATAGATTTCGGCCTACTCGACTTCCTTCATGTCCAAGGAATCCCAGCTTGACTCGGACTGCTTAATCGCGTAACGCGTTTTCGGACTTTGCTCGTCGATCTCGACCAGGGTCTACTCGAGATCGAGTACGGTGGTCGTCAACTTGGTCTGGCTGGGCTTCTTTGGTGACTCTGCTCGACAAGCTCGGATATGGGCTCCTGGGCATCGTCGATCTCGACCAAAGGTACTCGAGATCGAGTAGGGTGTGCGGCCTTGTGTAGTCGAGCAGCCTCTCCTCGGCACGGACTCGGACTGGCGTTAGGGTTTACTCGAGCTCGACAAGGATCTTTTCGAGATCGAGTAGAGCTGCTCGGCGTCTTCATCCTCGGCTTCTCGATTAGCTCATCTTCTCGTCGACTCCGGGTGTGGCGCTGAGGTGTCGTCGATCTCGACTAGGTCTTGTCGAGATCGAGTTGGCTTCCGGGAATCGGGTTGGTCTGGCTCAGCTTTCTCGACCAGGCTTTGTCGACCAAGTCTGCTCGGACTCTCTACTCGAGATCGAGTAAGGTGTACTCGACATAGAGTAGCTCTGGCTTCAGCTTGGTTTGTCCTGGTTCTGTACTCTCGGATTCTGGACTTCTGTAGTTGCTTTCCGAGCTTTTCTGACCTTCCTTAGAGTTGCTTTAAAATGCCTCGAATTCTGCGAAATTAAACAGAAACTGGTGTAGATTCCATAATTTGGCAAATAAACATAAACCACATAGATTCTGTACTATCTTAGCCCCAAATGAATGAAATGTATGCAGAAATCGATATAAACTTATATGTAAAACATGGTAAATTCAGCTCACAACAGCCATATATAGAAATCCTACGATCGTCCAGACTTCAGAGCCATCGACGAACTTCAGGCTACACGACCAGGGGATTCGGAGAGGGATTCGATGATGTAAACTGATCACGAATGCAGAAGGTTCTCCAATCACAAGGTATAATCAATGTTCTAAAAAACGCTCGGCGGATGCTCGGCGGTGGGGTACCGCTAAGCGCCAAGACGGTTCGGCGGCCTTATTGGCGGATTCTTAGCGGTCAAAACGTTTTCTTAATATTTTCTTATATTTACCCCTGTACTAGGACGGTTTATTCGAAATTAATTAACAAGCCAGTGAATCCGGTCGAGCACCACCCGAGTCACAGCCAAGCCAGTCGTGATCCACCAGTCCACCACTAGAGAACTGAGATAAATCGAGCACGAGCAGAGGCAAGAGAGTCAAAGATGGATAGTTTTAAAAAGGACATTTTGGTCTTTTCATAATTTTTTAACATCAAATTGGATGGAATAGAGGTAGGGGTGGTTATATGTTGACAGAATTATATAAGGGGTGGTTTAGTGAAAGGTTTTGTATAAGGGGTGGTTAAATGAAAAGCCTAATCAATAAGGGGTGGTTAAATGAAAAGCCTAATCAATAAGGGGTGGTTTAGTGAAAGGTTTTGTATAAGGGGTGGTTAAATGAAAAGACTAATAAATAAGGGGTGGTTTCCTGTAAAATTTCCTTTTTTTAAAGTAGTGTCACCACAATAAAAAAAATAAAAATGTAACTACTTTTGTCACCATAATAAAAATAAAGTCATAGATACTGTCACCACTATAAAAACATGATCATAAACACTGTAATCAAAGAGAAATCATATGATAAGGGAAGCACAACTCTTATAGGGCCTAATGAGAAGTCAAAATAAATGTGGTGACAATTCTCCTCTAATATATGAATGGGTAAGAGGGTCGTAGACACTGTAATCAAAAGGAAAACCCTATAGACGCTGAAACAAAAATAAAAACAGCTTTATAGAGACTGTCATCACTATGACAAAAGGTTCATAGACACTGTAATCAAAGGAAAACCCTAGGAAAAGGGAAGCATAAACCCTAAAGGGGCTAATGAGAAGCCAAAAGAAAATGTGATGTACAGTATGGTTTAGGGTTTAGGGTTAAGTCTTTAGGGTTTAGGGCCAAGGCCCTAAACCCTAAATCCTAAACCCTAAACCCTAAAATGTTAAGTACAGTACGTCGTTAAGAGATGATTGCTATCACCAAATGGAAACCCCTATGACAAGGTAAGCACAAACCCTAAAGGGGCTAATGAGAAGCCAAAAAACATTAGGTGGACATTTCTCCTTCAATATATGAATGAGTTAGATAGTCATAGAAACTGTCACCACTATTAAAACAAGGTCATAGATGTTGTCACCGCTATGAAAAAAGGGATGTATACACTGTAATCAAAGGAAAACCCTATAGACGTTGTAACCAAAATAAAAATAGGGTTATAGACACTGTCACCACTATAAAAACAGGGTCATAGATACTGTAATCAAAATAAAAACAAGGTCATAGACACTGTCACCTCTATAAAAACATGGTCATAGATACTGTAACCAAAATAAAAACAAGGTCATAGACGCTGTAATCAAAGAAAAACAGGGACATAGACACAGTAACCAAAATAAAAATAGTTTGAATAAGATTCTCAATCACAAGTCTTATATTGCCGAATAAGTTTTAAACTTCAGCAAAAGAAAAGAAAAACTAAATATTAAAAAAAGTATATAGTAGGTGTATATGACCATGGAGGAGACTGTAATCACTACCAAGTTGGTGAGTTATAGTGCATTTTTCAATTTCTTATCAATAACTTTGCTCTCACCTTTTTTTTTTAATTAAAAAAAGCAAAGTTGGAAGGCATTGAAGTAAGTTTCACAGTTTAATAAGAACCACAATGAATTCAATATCCTCTTGAATTAATTATAACAGGTGTACATGTGAAACATTGAATGAATTCGACATCTCCCCAAATTAATTAACATCTGACTCTAGCCAGGGCGAATTAAAAAGATGAACTTGGCAAAGCATCGACGTCACCGGAATCCTTCACAACCGAAGCGCGCAACGTCACCGGAATCCTTCACAACCGCCATAGCTCCGACGAAGGCTAGCAGGAAGAGGTATAGAACATATGAGAACGCAACCGGCCTGGAATCGTAACCGGCGGCGCCGTTGGCCCTCACCGGTGTGGAATTGCCACGATCCACCTTCGAATCGGAAGCCGATCTTGAATCTCCAGGCTCTAGAAACCGCTCCAGAGCTACAGCCGTGAAGGTTGGCATTGTCCGGTCCAGCGACCTGCAAATTTTCGCCATCGCCAAATGAAACAGCGAAACAAAATCAAAATAGATCAATTTCGCTTCGGCGCATCCTCAGGCGCATCCTCCAACGACGGGACCATCCAAATCTCTTAATTCAAACGAGGACATGGCATCTTCTTGTAATTCAAACGAGGACAGATTCCATTGAATGTGGAGTGAGCTCGGAAGGGATGGAGGAAGAGAACGGCACATTTGCAGATAGGATTCCGAGAGCTCGAGAGGGAGAAAGAGATATGGGAGCGTGGAAAATGGAAATAGATAGGTAAGGGCAAAACTGGTATTATGAAATTTTTTTGGCCATTTACTAGCAAAGGAAAGTTTTTAGGACATTTAGTATTTGGTCCAAAGGCCGAAGGCCTTTGGACCAAATTACTTCTATATATAATTGATCATAGAGATATAAAGATAGATAGAAATCAAACTAACCTAAAACTAGGTAGATATATAAAAATAAATATGAGGATAGAAGGAATCTCCCGTTCCAATGTTACCAAAAATAAAAAACGCGTCCAGGCAATAGCGACAGACGTCTGTTTAGAGGTGGCGGGTGCCGGTATGGCAAAACTCCAACTCCGTTATTTTAATCGAACAAATTTGCCTACCAGTAAGTTCTAACACAAAACCATACTAATATGTAGCAAAAAGAAGACTAGTCATACTTTATTGAATTGAAAAACTAATGCGAAACTCAAATAATATTACGTACTTTACCTTGGGTTGTCTCCCAAGAAGCGCCTTTGTTTCACGTCTTTGGCTCGACGTGTTGCTCTTCTTGATCAATTTACCCCATCAAGATCCTACACACTTGTCCTTTTCTTGACAAGAGGGGGAACCTTAGGAATTTCTCCAATGTATTCATCCATTTTATCAATTAACTCCTTTTAATTAGTATGAATTACTCTTGGAAGTTGCCCTAAAATTGCAAAAACCTCAACATTGTTAGGAATCAATTTCTCATAGGGAAGAGTCATGGGTTCATTTGGATTAGGCACATTTTCATGTGGATAAAAAAAAACTTTCAATTTTCATTTTAATTTCATGTTTCCCTAATTCGGATTTCACATTGCTAGAAAACTCATTAATCACTAATTTTTTATCAACAGAAGCATCTAACAATTCATTTGATTCATTCCTACAATCAAAATCATTAGCATCAAGAAATCCAAATAGAAAATTCAATCTTTCTACCGTCAAAATCCCTGGTTAGTGAACCTCCAAAGCAATCATTCTTAGTCTTAGCCGCTCGTAAGAATGGCCTTCCCAAGATAATTGAGGTTTCATGCGTACTCTTTTCCATATCTAATATAAAGAAATCAGCAGGAAATATCAAATCATTAACCTTAACTAGAACATCTTCAACAACTCCTCTAGGTTTAATACTAGAACGATAAGCGAGTTGTATAGTAACACTAGTTTCCGACAAAGCATTGAGACCCAAAAACATGTTCCAATTGTATGACATGACATTAATGAAGCTCCTAAATCCAACATAGCTTTAGTGAATTTAGTATTACCAATTGCACATGGAATAGTGAATATACCTGGGTCACCGCATTTTTCAGGCAATCTTTTCTGTAGCATAACGGAAACATTCTCATTCAAACTTACATTTTCTTTTCCTCTCATCCGTTGCTTTCTTTTCATTGTGCATAATTCTTTTAAAAACTTAGCATAGCGAGTCACATTTTTTTATTAAATTCAAAACCGAAATATTTACCCCACAATGAGCAAAGGTGTCATATAGTATTTGTTCATCCTCCCAGTTATGATCAGGTTTTAAGGCATGAAGAAAGGGTGGTGTAGGTGTTGGAACCTCAAAAGATCACTCCTTTGACGATTTCCTGGCGGATGGATCAACGTCAAAATTCGGATCAGGCACAAGCATAGGCGGTGGGTGTCGGTTTTCAAGGCGGCGGACGTCATCTTCACAGAACCATGACTCCCAATTATTTTCACCTTCTTCACCCACGTCAATCACCTCTTTAGGCCTTTCTTCTAAACTTCTAGTGGGTAAACTCACTTTTTTTCTTCCTCTAAGGATCATGACACTTACATTCCCTTTCAGATTGACTACCACTTGTGATGGCAACTTCCCCGAATCCTTAGCTTTCAAGTCCCCAATCTCCTTAGCCATTTGACTCAACAATTTCTCCTGGACACTCATCTTGTCCAACAATAACCTTAATGTCTCTTCTTTGTCCTCTGGTTGGGTGTTTCTTGGACGATTCTCATATTGGCCTCTTCCTTGATATGGAACTTGTTACTGTTGGTCCCTACCGTTGAACCCACTTTGATAGTTTGAATTATAGTTTTGATTTTAGAAGTTGTTACCAAAGTTGTGGCGAGGTCCATAATCCATAGCATTGAGATAAGCAACGTCCTCTTGAATCAATGGGCACTTATCATTCGGATGGTTTGGATCTCCGCATACACCGTAGGGTCTAGGTTGTTGTGATTGATTCAATTGTATAGCCATCTTATTGACGATCTTTGTAAGCCTATCTAAATCATCTCTGCGACTATCTCTAGAATTATCCAACTTATATACTCCTCTTACTCCTTGGTGTGTCCCATATTGTTGCGATGCATTAGCTTAACCTTCGAAAATTTGCATTGCTTTATGAGGTGTTTTTATCCAAAACATCTCGTCCACTAGTAGCATTGATAACACTCCTATCTCTATCAAGCAAGCATTCATATAGGTATAACCTTCGATGCATTAGCTTAACTACCCTTAAGCCTCTTGAATCTCTCAACATACTCATTAATACTACTAAAAACGCAGGAAATAGCTACGGGAAATAACAATGGATTTAGCCATGAATGTCCGTTGCTAACCGGTTTAGCCACGGGGGAGCCATCCCTTGCTATATGCCTCGTAGCTAATAGTGATGGGTCGTTAGCCACGGATTTTAGAAACAAAAATTTTATGACCGTAGCTATGTCCGTGGCTAATAGTAGATGACATATGCCATGGTTGTGGCTACGAAGCCGGTTTGAAAACAGCCTCGAAATTGTAGTCGTGGCTGAGTTCGTTGTTGAGTTTATGGTTGCAAACTAGTGATGAACCGTGCTGAGTTCGTTGCTGAGCCGTTGATAAGGCCGTTGCTAAGGTCATTACTAGTGTTGTTGGTGGGGTCGTTGCTAATTTTGTTGCTAAGGTTCTGGGTAGCGCCAGTTATACTACTGTTGCTATTTTTTAGGCTACTTTCTTATCGTGGCTCATGTTGTTGATGTTTTCGTGTCATTGGTTCGTTTCATTTTGGGGTGATATTGTGAATGCAATATATATAAATACGATACGGAAAACATACATATAAAGTCATAACATGTTACTACTGCAAACGAAACAGTCATCCAAGAAAAATAACAAAAGTCTAAACCAAAGGTAGTTGTTCGACAGCAAACAAAACACATTCAGTCGGACATAGTTGTTTGACATTCCAAAAGAGGCATCCAAATCCAAACAGTTATATATACGAACCAAGCAAAAGAAAAAAGTCCAAACCACCAAATTGCACTTAAGCCTGCAGCTTACTTTGATTTTGATGTGCGTTTGCCCTTGTAGAAAGCCCTCATGGTGCTAAGAAGCTTCTCCTGCATTCGATCTCCAAAGGATGGCATTTCTTCCTTGAGATTTGTGGCCACCTGCGTCTGCACTTGATCTCCAAGTCCACCATTTCTTTCTTCAAGTCTTCCTTGATTGTTGAGAGTTCAGTCATCATGTAGTCTTTTGGATTGCCACAACTACGAGCTGCAGAATCTTGTCCAACAGTGCGTGCATAACGTCCTGAAGGCATGATGTGTTGAGACTCTGATCCCATGTCGTGAACCCGACCTTTCTTGACACCACCTGTTGCCTTGAGCCAAAGCTGATTCGTGTCAACCGAATGGGATTCATTGTCAAAGACTGCATCATCATCCAATGTTTCTTCGTCAACCAGTTGGTCATACTTGTCCTATAAATTGAAAGGAAATGAAACGAATATCCAAACCAATCATGTACAGATAATAACATATCAATATGTAGAAGAATCAACTTACAACATCAATAGCTATAACAAGGATGAATCGCGAAAATCATTTGGTAAATAACTAACTTCCAACTTAGCATAAGACAGTAACAGTATACATAGCAACAAGAACCACACATTCCTAGCAGAAGACAACAAGGTGAAATCTTAAGATAATGCAGAAATAACAAGGCCATATCTTAAGACAATGCAGGATTAACAAGGCCAAATCATGGACACATTCCTTTATGAAACATAACAACAAGAACGAAAAAGTAGCATCAATCTTAAGACAATGCAGGAATAACAAGGGGAAATCATTGACACATTCCTTTCTGAAAGAGAACAACAACAACAACAACAACAACAACAACAATGAAGCATCCATCGGTAGTATACCGAACAACAACAGTATACGAAACAACAGCAGCTTGACAAAAAAAATAATTAAGGGTCACTAGTAGCATCAATCATGGACATAACACAAACAACAAGCATTTAAAATATTAAGGGTTTAAATTTAAGTTATCACAGTTTCTTAGCATTGAGTGCCCGTCCAAGAACCATCTCGTTTTCTATGAGACCTTTCAAAGGTTTGCTTTGGTGTGGGCTCCTTTCCAAGCTCCGTCCTCTGTGAAAACAAAGGTATTAATTTAGTTATGTAGGAAAATGAAATGCATTGAAAATAAATGGGAAAACAAGTTAAGTAGGTAAATAAACTGCATACAAGTCGATTCTTGATAATAGTTGTTGAAACTAAACCACCGCAGAAAATTGGACTGCCCTTCTGTGTTGCTATGGCTCTGTTTCTTGTTCACTTCAGATTGATGTAGAAATTTGCCGTCCTTTCCCTATTTCTCCCACATTTGCTTCCATATCACTTGCTTGACCCACGTAGGCTTTTTCTTTGTTAGTCCAGTGCGTGCCTTCCCAAAAACATTCCTCATGTGGTCCCCTCCCCTAGTGTTGAAAGCCTTACGAACTACTGATTCTGGGAATGCATTTTCATCCCATGTACATTGATTCTACACATAATGAAAAAAACAGTGGATTAAAGACTATATATGTGTGTGTGTGGGGGGGGGGGGGGTATTCATTCATCCAAAAGAAATAAAAGTAACCAGTAAAGAGTTAATTGTATTGTACCTTGAAAATTTCCCACCATAGCTCCAATGTTTGGTCAGGGACATCGCTCCAGCGTATGTATGGGTCATCGAAATGCGAGTGAATGATCTGCGTCAGGACTCCAAATGCAGGATTGGTTGCATCGAATCTTCATCAGGTAATTCATCAGGTCATACATAGAAAGTAGGAGATGTATTAGCATTGTTCAATTACTTATAAATTAATTAGAAAATATAACAATACATACAATTGAGATTTATACAGAATACATAAAATTGAAATGCACCAATCATAAAGAGCTTTTGATTTCAGATTTATATAGAATACATCCAATTGAAATGCACCAATCATAAAGAGCTTTTTAATTCAGTGTAATGTCAATTGAGATTTATTCAGTGTAGTGGCAAAGGCTAAAGATACATCTTTTCAGAGTTTGTATAAGGCTTTGGACGAGAAGGGAGGCGAGCGGGTTCTCTTTCGATTAGCTCGTCTTAGAGAGAGGTTGTGCAAAGACATCGATAGTGTCCGATGTGTCAGAGATGAGAGCGGTCAAGTGTTGGTTGATGATCAGCAGATTAAGGAAAGATGGCAGAGGTACTTCTCAAATTTGCTCAATGAGGATAGCAACTCTTCGTATGGGAACCCCATTGTTTCAGAACGTATTGAGCTCGGTTTCTACCGGCGCATCTCTATTGATGAGGTTAAAAGAGCTGTGTGCAAATTGAAAAATCACAGAGCTCCTAGGCCTGACGACATTCCGGGAGAAGTGTGGAAATGGTTAGGGGCTAAAGGTTCGATTTGGCTAAAGGCTCTTTTCAATGCTATTTTAGGATCAGCTAAGATGCCTTCGGAATGGAGACTTAGTAAGCTGGTCCCGGTCTACAAGAATAAAGGGGATGTACAGTGTTGCAGCAACTACAGAGGAATCAAATTGCTGAGTCATATGATGAAATTATGGGAAAGAGTTATAGAGACGAGACTTCGAAGTTTGGTTGAGGTATCTGAGAACCAATTTGGCTTCATACCCGGTAGATCAGCTACTGAAGCTATTCACTTGCTGAGACAGTCGATAGAGATGCACAGAGACAGGAAGAAGAATCTGCATATGGCTTTCATTGATATAGAAAAGGCATACGACAAGGTTCCGAGAGAGCTGCTGTGGAGTTGCTTGGTACAGAAGGGAGTGCCGGGGACGTATATCAGAGTTATCAGAGATATGTACGACGGGTCACTGACTAGCGTCAGAACGCCGGGTGGAGATTTAGAGTTTTTTCAGATTCGAGTGGGGTTACACCAGGGTTCAGCTCTTAGTCCGCTTCTGTTTACTCTTGTTATGGATTCACTTTCTGCCCCACATTAGGAGGAGATTTCTTGGTGCATGCTATTTGCAGATGACATTGTGCTGGTGGACAACACTAGATCGGGTTTGGCTCGTAGGCTAGAGAATTGGAGAGGGGTGCTGGAGGCCAGAGGTTTCCGGTTGAGTAGGTCCAAGACCGAGTATGTTCAATTCAGTTTTGGGGGGGATAGTGATCCAGACACTTCCGTTCTATTGGGGGAAGATCCTGTCCCCAGGAAAGAATATTTCAAATACCTTGGATCAATAGTTCAGAACGATGGGGGTATCGACAGGGATATTGTTCATCGTATCCAGGCTGGATGGTTTAGATGGAGGAGAGCTTCGGGGGTGTTATGCGACAAGAGAGTACCGGCCAGTTAAACTGAAAGGTAAATTCTACAAGGTGGTTGTCAGACCGACTCTATTGTATGGTTCTGAGTGTTGGCCTATTAAAATAGCTCAGAAGCGGAAGCTATCAGTGGCCGAGATGAGAATGTTGCGCTTGATGTGTGAGCATACGAGGCTTGACAGAATTAGAAATGTCGACATAAGACGTAAGGTTGGCGTTACAAGTTTAGATGATAAATTACGGGAGCACAGATTGCGCTGGTTTGGACACGTTCATAGAAGACCATCTTCGGCTCTGGTTCGAAGGTGTGAGAGCATAGAACTTGGAGCTATCCGAAGGGGAAGAGGTAGACCGAAGAAGAAGTGGCTAGAGGTCATTCGTCAAGACCTCGATCGACTGAGCCTCTCGGAAGATATGACGTAAGATAGGGACCAGTGGAGGAGGGCCATCTGTGCCAGTGAGGTGTAGAGTGTTGGGATATGGTGTTTAGCCCTGCAGCCTATGCTTTTCGCCAGTCGTCTTCTTCGTTTAGTTATGTTTTTGCCTCTTTCCTGTCTCATGACTTGTAGTTTCCTTGTCTTATTTTTCTGGGTCTATCGAAAACACTCTCCTGACCCCCCAGACCCTGCCTTTACGCGGGATTTACTGGGTTGTTGTTGTTGTTGTTGTTTGTCAATAAGAGGACTCCAAATTCATTACTTACATAACTGACTGATCAATCATAAAGAGCTTTTTAATTCAGTTTTATACAGAATGCAAACAATTGAAATGATGAAATGGGCAACACACAGTCCTAATCATAGATTAACTACCTACTCAAACATTGAGCAACCGAGTTCCATACATACCAACAATATATACCAACAAGTTCAATTGCAACTTAATGATTGGGCATAACTGACTGATCACACAGTCCTAGTCATACATACTTAGTGCACAATACATAAAAACAACATCAATCATTGAGCAGCCGAGTTCAATTACTTAGAAATTATGAAACAGATATCGAAAGACATTTCACTTACGTTTCATTAACGAGTTCAATTGCAACTTTTTTGTTCCACCTAGAAGATTCCTCACTTCCTTGGGCAGCTGAGTCATTATGGTTTTTAGAGATGCTCTTCTCTGTCCTTGACGATGACTGAATGTCATTGTTGTTTCACACCAGTGGAGGTTGAGATTCGGAGGACGCCTGAGTCGCCACCGAGGAAGTCGAGAGCCTAGGTTGAAAGGAGTTTGGTTGGGCGGACGCAGAGGGTTCGGCGCTCACCACTAGGGCAGGGGACGACACCGGTTGGGAGGGGGCAAGGGTTTGAGATCTTGTCCGTGTTTTGGTCGGGTGAAGTGGTGATTCAAAGGGCGAAGCGGGAGTAGATGTCGCCGGTGAGGAGGGGCGAATGGGTTGAATCCTCCATGGTGATGCTCTGGTAGGAGGGTCGACTGGTGGAGAGGAGGCAGTGGATTGATGTTTCCCGGGAGACGCTCTAGTAGGAGGGTGGACCGGTGGAGAGGGTGAAGCGGAGGGTGGACCAGTGGAGGGTTTAGGGTTAGGGTCAGTTACCGTTGGAGAGGGGGTGGTGGGTGAATGTTTCTAGGGTGAAAACCTAGTAGAAGATGCAAGCTTTGGAGAAGGGACGAGTACCGGCCCAAAGGGGTCGGTGGGTGGCACAGCTGGCGGAGACCTCGACCGTACTGCCTTCATCGGTGTTCTGGTCGGAACCAATGGTGGTCTGGAGGTGGAGCTCGTATTGCGAGTATATTTCCGTGTCACACCTCCTCGCATGATTGGAGCGATTGAGAGAGTGGTGGTTTGAGAAATTGTGAGGAGCGATTGAGAGAGAGGAGCGATTGAGAGAGTTAGGGTTTTCTAAAATGTGAGGAGGGAGAGGATCGGGTGAGGTTATCTGAAATGTGAGGAGAGAGAGTTTCGTTTGAAGGTTTTCTAAAATCCCAAACTTTTCACTTCGAAATTTGGATTTCCCTCCCAACTTTTCGATTTTCCTCCCAATTTTTCACTTTATGGAATTTGTACACAATACAACACTAGTTTATTTTATTTTAATTCAATAAGAAAGTAAAAATTGTGCACTAACTATATATATAATATAGAGACAGAGATTAAAATTTTTATTTTATTTTCGTTTGATAAGAAATAAATCTTATTTTATTGTCATGATTATGTATAAGTAGCATATGTAATATACTATTGATTATCACTATCTAAATATGTATATATATACACACAACAATTACATTGCTAAAGTGTTTTAAAACCAATGGTTTTACTATCTAAATATATATATATATATATATACACACACACACACAACAATTACATTGCTAAAGTTTTTAAAAGTTACTTTAGATTTCATATTAAGTATAATACCTTGTACATTTGATCGAGTTTCCACGGTCCAAAAAAAATACCCTGATCACTACATTAAGTGAATACTCGACACTCCACTATATATCTTGATCGAAACTACCTCGACCAAATGCACTATCTCGGTGAATCGAGAAAATAGGTTAACCCTAAACAATTCAACTCACATTTTGTAAGAACGGAAAACACTATCTCGATCACAACACCAAATATAAGAAATCTGTATGAAAAATGCTTTTATTTATTTCAACCCTATAAGAGGCACATATTTTATGAAAAACGAAACAAACTATCTTGATCGATCACGATATCAGATATGAGGAATGTGTATGAAATGTAAGAATTATGATAACATACTAAAAATGAAATGTAAGAATCATATTTACAAATAGAGGTTGGAGGACCAACTATACCACTCAATCTATATATTAAGTGTTTTAGCTATCGTCATCTAACCCTAAACCCTAGACCCTAAACCCTACATTGGAAAACACGCCACATGGATAACGGAAAACACATACGTGGCATCCATGCCACCTCATAAATACAAATAGACAAGCAACCCCAACTATATTCACCACTCAATCTATTGAGTGATATCGATCTTGATCTAAAACCTAACCCTATACCCTATACCCTAAACCCTATACCATAAACCCTAAACCCTAAACCGAAACCCTCAACCCTAAATGGGAGGATTACTGTTGGAGAAATTACCAATTATCCATGTCATAATTTATTTTCCATATTTTTTTCAAAGGAAAATGAAAGAACGGAGCTTGGCCGGAGAGAAATGTGTAGAGACGAACGACGCTTGGCCGAAGAGATCTAGCAGATATCGAAGAGAAGAGTCCACGACGGAGGGTTAGAGACAACAAAGGGCAGAGGCTTTCTAATGATAACGAAGGGTTGGGGACAACAACGCTCATCCATGAAATCAAATGCTCGGAGAAGAGTTGACGACGAATCTTCAATCGAAAGGTGCAAGCATGGCTTCCCTGTGAGATTGCAAACTTGCAAATACACTAGAAATTCGGGAAGACAATTTTATGTTTGTCCATTATAGAAGGTATGATTCCAATCATTTTTTTATCTCACAAGGTCGATCGAACTTTAATTTTGGATTTTCGAATTGGGGAAACTGTTAGGGTTTTCGAATTTCATTTCAATTTTAGGGATTCCACTGTGGATATGAAACTGGCATTTCGAATTCGGTATCAAACTTTAGTGATTCCAATGTGGATATCACAGTTTTGATTTTAGGGATTCCACTATGGATATCAAGCATGGCTTCCCTACTGTTATTGTTTTCTCAGATTTGTTGTCCGAAATAGTGGACTTAATGCATAATGGTTGTGAATTTGCTTAATCATGAATTGGACTTAATGCATAATAGTTGTGAATTTGTTAATGATATCACAATTTCAATTTTAGGGTTTAATGCATAATGGTTGTGAACTTAATGCATAATGGTTGTGAACTTAAGCTTGTGAACTTAATGCATAATGGTTGTGAACTTAAGCTTGTAGAATGGGTTTTCTGTCAGAAAAGTTATCACGTATGCATACCGTGGTTGTGATTTTGTGTCAGATTTGCTATGTTTTCCATTATCGGCTTGAGTTTGTATAGGTTTTCTCAGATTTGCTGTCCGAAATAGGTTTTCTCAGTTTGTACATGTTTTCTCAGTTTGTACAGGTTTGTACAGGTTTTACATTATCGGCTTCATGCATAATGGTTGTGAACTTAATGCATAATGGTTGTGAACTTAAGCTTGTGAACTTGATGCATAATGGTTATGAACTTAAGCTTGTAGAATGGGTTTTCTGTTAGAAGGGTTATCACGTATGCATACCGTGGTTGTGATTTTGTGTCAGATTTGCTATGTTTTCCATTATCGGCTTGAGTTTGTATAGGTTTTCTCAGATTTGCTGTCCGAAATAGGTTTTCTCAGTTTGTACATGTTTTCTCAGTTTGTACAGGTTTGTACAGGTTTTCCATTATCGGCTTAATGCATAATGGTTGTGAACTTAAGCTTGTAGAATGGGTTTTCTGTCAGAAGAGATAGCACTGGTGTATGCATAATATGGTTGTGATATTCTGTCAGATCTGTTAGCAATGAAAGTTGAACTTAAGCTTGGAGAATGAAAGTTGAAATAAGCTTGGTAGCCTGTTTGCTTGGTCTGATATATTTTTTTGCTTGTTTGTAGGAAGATGAAAAGTACATCTACTTCAGATGGTTGGATGCTCATGACACTAACCAGAGCATGAAGATCCAAAGAGAGAGTTATGGTGTTGCTATCACAAATAAAGATCATGGAGCCTCTGATTTTTTAAAGTTGTGCACTGATTTTATGAAGATCCAAAGGGAGAATGTAGTGCTGAAAATCGTAGTAGGTGTCATGTTGGTTATCTTGTTGATTGTGTTGGTGAAAATTTGAAATTAGCAGTAGGTTTATGTCTTAAGGGAATTGTGTTGGTGAAAATTTGAAAAAATTAGTAGCTGTCATTAGTAGAATCAAGCTTTTATCCGCACAAGGTGTATTATGTAAAACTGATCAGACAGTAGGCGAATCACTTAAGCAGTAGATTTAATCAATGCATAACTGATTGCATTCTATGCATGTCTGATTCACTCATGGTATTTTTAGCTTATAGGTAATAAGAGCTCAAGGTAGCAGCTAGAAGATTTTTTGGGACAGCAAACAACAAACAGCTAGCAAATAGCAAGCGAATCAAAACAACAAACAGCAAACAGCAAGCTGATGCAGTTTCAATATTTTTTAGCTTAAATTTGATAGAGTTTCACGAATTCAAAATAGCAAACAACAAGCGAATCCCACATGAAGGATCTCGAAAGGTTGTTAGTCAGAGCAATCTTCGTAGCTTGTTGTGGCCTCAAATTCGTCCTCTTCTTGTTCAACATGAAACTCATCCTCGACGTGGTTGACAAGCCCCACATCGTCGGTGTCCTCACAGACTTCGATCGCACCTGAAGGATCTCGCAAGGTTGTCAGCGAGTTGTCTACTTCTATGTTGATGGAGAATTCCGGGGTGATGACTTTAGCCGACTGATAAGCATTTGGTACAGCTTAGCCCTCGACATTCCACCGTTGTTCAATCCGGTTGCGAGGCCTGGTCTTGCACACATGCCACCATTCCATACGCTCACGTGTGGCTTCTGGATATTGAAGATAATAAACCTGCAGTGCTTGTTGTGCGAGTACAAAAGGCTCATACCGTCTATACATTTTCTTCTGATTGATTTCAACAAACTAGTAGATTGGATGAACTTGTGTCCCACGTGTCGTCAGATCAAACCATCGACACCTGAACAGGACAACATTCAGTGGATGATCAAAGGCACTTGGGTACTCGAGCTCGATGATTTCTTCGAGGAGACCAAAAAAATCCGATTTAGGACTCGCGTAGTTGGACCCTCGAACACAAACCCCACTGTTCATTGTTGATTTCCCAGCACCATGTTGCAGAGTGTGGAACTTATACCCATTGGCGAAGTATGCTGGCCAAGAAATTGCTTTCACGTTAGGACCTCATGCCAAACTCCACAGCAGATCTCCATGACCAATTCCATTTCCTCTATCTAAGGCCTAAAAAACACATTTATACACATTTGTGCAACTTAAACATGAACAAATTAATGTAAGCATTTTGGTAATGTAATAAAACTTACATAATTCTTAAAGCAGTTCGCGAATTCATTTTCAATGAGGTCATCTCCAACATTATCCCCTATGAAAGTCTCAAAGATCCTACACCGTAATAAAGTTGAGCAAGATAAATAAATATATTTATACTTATATATAAGCATAAATAAAATGTGTGTGTGTGTGTGTGTGTGTGTTTGTGTGTGTGTGTGTGTGTGTGTGTGTGGTTGCACCTCCGGACAGCTGAGCAACAGGTATGTGTGTGCGGCCCTCCACTCGTCATATTTGGTCAACCACCGTATTTGCTGCTTCCCACCACCATTGAAAATTGAAAATAGAGAAAGCACAATCGTTGCCGTCAACGATGTCATTTCTCGCTGGTCTCCTCAACCTTGAAGGATCATGCAAAGAGAAGTAGTGCACGGAGAAATAAGCTATTTTTTCCCGTAAGTATGCCATCACGATCGACCCTTCCACATTACTCTTTTGAATGATCTTTCGTTTCAACTAAAATAGATTTCTCTCGAACAGATACATTCATCGATAATGTACTGGGCCACCTATCATGGCCTCATATGGAAAATAAACGATCAGATGCTCCATTGAGTAAAAAAATGATGGCGGGAAGATATGCTCCAACTTACAGACCAACAGAGGAATCATCGATATGAGCTGCTCCATGACAGAAACTGATAATGTCGACGAACAAATTATTTCGAAGAAGATACTCAACTCAGTTAAAGGACCCCTTATAGTTGGATACGCTCCAACTTACAGACCAAAAGAGGAATCATCGATATGAGCTGCTCCATGACAGAAACTGATAATGTCGACGGACGGAGGGAAAACCTGTCGTTGATCCGTCAAAGTAAATCTCAAACCTATAACTAGTATAGCAATAAGCAAGAGGTTGATCCCACAGGGAAATTCACTATTCAAGTGTGATTAAGATGGCAATCAAGTAACCAAAAGGGGGGGGGGTTTGAGAGTGTAAAAGATCTGCCTTTTATCAAAGCGGATTGAAGAAAGTAAAAGTAAATGATTGTAATTCAGACAATTAGGAGAAACAATTCTATCTACGATTTCCCACTTTATTTAGTTTGAAGCGATCCTTGTAACTTCTTCTCGTCCTATTAAGTATCCTATGAATGCCCTTGTCCGGCCTAATATAGTTACTAGTCCAATCAGTCCTAGAAACCCTTATCAATCGAACAGTCCCTAAAGAAGGATTTAACCCATTTGATAACTTTAGGTTCAGAGATTAGCTAAGGTATTTGCAGTCCCTAAAGAGGGATTTAACAGCACATCCAACTTCCTACCTATCCAATTAGTTCAATCAGCCCTAAACGGATAAGTTTGCCACTTGGGTTAAGGTTCGCAATCAGGAATCTATAAAACCCTAGCAGTTGAATTGATCCTACCAAGTTGATCAGGCAAGATAGAACAAAACAATCAAACATTCAAGCACAAAGAAGTCGAAACATTCAAATATAGGAAATAAGGAACAAGATTCAGAAACTCACAATCGATCCAAATAAAGCTTCAAATTGCAAGTAGAACGAAGAGAGTTTAGTCGTCCATGGCGAACATCGCTCTCTCTCTAATTGTCTGATAGAACGCGGAATAGAATAGAAGTTGTCTAGAAATAACATAATTCGGCCTTTTAAAACCAAAGTCGGCCAAAGACAAAGTAACAACTAGGGTTTCATAATTAATCAAAATTCGTCGTTCCGCTAGCGACCCATGCTGCGGCCGCAGCCAGGGGCATTTCACGGAATATTAATCCAGAATTTGCTTTTATTGTCAACAAGAAAGTTGTAGTTCTCTGAAAGATCTTTGCAACGCATGGTAATAATAGTCAATCGGACAACCGAGGTCTCCAGAAAGTGCAAAACAAGTTCAGCATGTCTGGCGACAACTTCTGCAGACTTGTTCTTCGTTTAGGTCCGCTTCTTCTTCTCTGGACCTCTTGAGATCTCCATGTAAGCTTCTTCGGTCAACTAGACATTCTCATATAATGCGTCAGCAACCCATGTCTCATTTTTGGATCCACAGTTACCCGAAATAATCAATAAAAGTGTATAGATTCCCACTCCACCAACATAAAGAGCAAATATGCAAATTGTACTTAAACCATCCATGAAATGCATCATAACTAAGCTAAATGCAACCTATTATGACCATCTAAATGCATGCTATCAAACTCCCTCACACTTAAGCTTTTGCTTGTCCTCAAGAAATGAGAAACAAATATATAATTAATCATCTCACAAATAAGATCTTCATGCTATAGTTTTAGAAAAGCAACATCAAGCAATAGGAGACATGAATAAGAGAACAAATATACTAGCAAGTATATGAGCAATCCAATAGTAAAGGCAAATTTAATCCAACCTCACCGGGATAATGTGTTTCACTCAAGCTCTCATGTGTTTAGGCTTTAAAGTCCAACTCTCAACTAAATCCAAAATGCTCTATACACCGTGAAAGTTATCACTTGCAAACAACATCATGAGGACTTTTATAGGGTTGTAATGGGGCTTTGGTAGGAACATAAGGCATGAGAAATTTTTAGGCTTGTGGTGCTAAAAATCCTGGAAAAAGGAACAACAACCAACCAGAATAACACCAAAACTTCCATACTTCGCAAACTTTTCCAATAACATTAACTCCAACACACATCAATAAGCACTCTTCGATTTCATTAGCCATACAACTCATGCATTTTTTTTCATTATGATGACTTCTTTTCTTTTCTTTTATGCTTACTTTTGCCCCTAGGTGGATTTTATCCTCCCTAGGTCCAAGCTTACTAGACTCTTACTCCTAAGTGAATTTTATCCTCCTTAGGCCCCTAATAATAAGTCATCTCTATTATGCAAGAAAGGGTTACATTATTTCGGCTATGCCTCTCACAATGCACAACCATACATACATAATCTCCACTCAAATCAACTCCAACATATAGATTTTTCACCAATTCTCTTCCTAATTCCCGGATGGGGT
Organism: Persicaria maculosa; assembly: GCA_963922045.1. Taxonomy (NCBI): domain Eukaryota; kingdom Viridiplantae; phylum Streptophyta; class Magnoliopsida; order Caryophyllales; family Polygonaceae; genus Persicaria; species Persicaria maculosa. The sequence goes on from OY998253.1 coordinate 55,158,368, forward strand.
CAGGCTAATCATTGGCTATGATATATTTTTTTGTGGAGCTATATAAAAAAAATAGGCTTTACGGCTCCGATGGGCTTCAAGCAAAGGATAATGCAAAGGGTAGATAAGGTATAATACGGCTAAAGAAAACATGCCTCAATCATTTGAAATTCACAAGCAACAAACATGTGTAATACAGTCATGAAAAACAAGCATATGAAGAGTATAATCACAAAATAAAAGCAAAAGGGAATAATATGTAAATTCCTTATAAGGCCAAAACAAACTCACAAGGGTTATGTTTTTTCTAGATTTCAATTAAACCTCAACTAAGAACCATACTTGCTCAATTATATTCTCAAATCCTGCTCCAAAAATCATTTTCAAGCAATTCAATCAATTCATGTTATTTATGCAATAGGATCATAAAAATAAATTAGAGGACAAACTAAACCAAGATGGGTATCTTTAATAACACCTAAATGAAATGCATGATATTTTGTGATTTTTTTTAATGTGATATATGAATAAAAATAAATATGAAATCATAAATAAACATGATAACATAAGTAAACATGATATGCAAATTCTATCTATATGCAATGCAATCCCTCCCCCACACTTAAACCTTTCATTGTCCTCAATGAAACATAAAAGACAACAAAAAATAAAAACATAGAGGAAGAGATGAATGAAATACTCAGAATGTGGTGGATGAGTCTCTATAGGTCGGATCTGAGCATTGCAGCGGGTTAAAGGCGGCGACCTTTCCTAAAAGGTTAGTCTATCCAAAAACTAAAAACAACTATCTAATGCCTAATGGAAAACCTAATTTATTGAAAAGAAAACTAGCTAACTAGGAATTGAAATAACTAAAACTTACCTCGGGTTGCCTCCCGAGAAGCGCCTTTCTTTAATGTCATTGGCTTGACTTATTCTCAATATCAAGACCTTATCTCTCAGACATCGTCAAGGCCCTCAGTATCCTATCATATTCCCGTGCACACATCTTACAACGCACATCATAGCACAATAAATTGAAAGCATAAAGTGTGGAACTCAAGAACCCTTTCAATCTATCAAAGAGTCTAACATGACTCTCTGCATAAGGAATATGATACCACCAACACAGTTCCGCTGGTGGCTTCTCAAAATAGCAATCAAAAGGATAAACATAATCACCATTACCTTCAAAATTGCAAAAGTTTACCTTTATTACCTCTTGAGCCTCAGCTGATTGCTTTAGACCTGGTTCATCAATGGGCGAGCTCAGAATGGATGTTGCAGATGGAGTAGGAGACACATCACATGTAACCTCATGCGTCGAATCATGAGATTCCAAGTCAGGAAGCACTAGACCCTCTCCTCCATCGTTGAAGACACTATCGTTGTCTGCAACCAATTCCTCTTCTTCTTCGAAGCTTCTTTCTTTCTCACCTTTTGCAATTAGAATTTGAATGAGTTGGCTCATCTGATTCTCTAATTTTTTACAACGGCTTCTTTGTCCCTCCAATTTTCCGATTCGGCTCATTTCTCCTTCCTTTAACTGCTCCACCACTTGAGTAAGAGTGTGCAATGGATCCTCCAGGTGTGTGACAGAGTCCTCCATTGGAGGAGAAGACGTAGCGAGCAAGACTTCTTGTGAAACATGGTAATCCATATAAGAGAAAAAATCCCACAACCCCAACAATCCTCCTAACCGCTTCAGGCCTCCGTTACTCAGGTGCTCAGCAAGCGCTCATGTCTCAACAGTCATCCCATCAATTATGCACATAATCATATCTCGGATGCTGAATTGATAACCCCATGAACCAAGGTTGTCAACATACTCATGCAATCTACTGAAGTATTTGTGAAAGTTCTCACCTTCAAACTGCGCTAATCTCAACATCTTGAAAAGGTTATTAGCAAGGGTGTTGTGAACCGTAAGATAAGTTCACAACAAAGTTAGATATATAAACAAAAATTAATAAATACACACAACAAAGAAATAAACTTGATTCCCCGGCAACGGCGCCAATTTGATGGAGGGAAAACCTGTCGTTGATCCGTCAAAGTAAATGTCAAACCTATAACTAGTATAGCAATAAGCAAGAGGTCGATCCCATAGGGAAATTCACTATTCAAGTGTGATTAAGATGCCAATCAAGTAACCAAAGGGGGGGGGGGGGGTTTGAGAGTGTAAAAGATCTGCCTTTTATCAAAGCGGATTGAAGAATGTAAAAGTAAATGATTGTAATTCAGACAATTAGGAGAAACAATTCTACCTACAATTTCCCACTTTATTTAGTTTGAAGCGATCCTTGTACCTTCTTCTCGTCCTATTAAGTATCCTATGAATGCCCTTGCCCCGACCTAATATAGTTACTAGTCCAATCAGTCCTAGAAACCCTTATCAATCGAACAGTCCCTAAAGAAGGATTTAACCCAATTGATAGCTTTAAGTTCAGAGATTAGCCAAGGTATTTGCAGTCCCTAAAGAGGGATTTAACAACACATCCAACTTCCTACCTATCCAATTAGTTCAATCAGCCCTAAACGGATAAGTTTGCCACTTGGGTTAAGGTTCACAATCAGGAATCTACAAAACACTAGCAGTTGAATTGATTCTACCAAGTTGATCAGGCAAGATAGAACAAAACAATCAAACATTCAAGCACAAAGAAGTCGAAACATTCAAATATAGGAAATAAGGAACAAGATTCAGAAACTCACAATCGATCCAAATAAAGCTTCAAATTGCAAGTAGAACGAAGAGAGTTTAGTCGTCCATGGCGAACATCGCTCTCTCTAATTGTCTTATAGAACGTGGAATAGAATAGAAGTTGTCTAGAAATAACATAATTCGGCCTTTTAAAACCAAAGTCGGCCAAAGACAAACTAACAACTAGGTTTTCTTAATTAATCAAAATGCGACATTCCGCTGGCGACCTATTCTGTGGTCGCGGCATATGCTGCGGCCACGGCATCAGCTTCTCTTCCATAGCCCGCTGCAAATTGATTGGCCGCGGCCGCGGCATGGTTGCAGCGGCCGCAGCCAGGGGCCTTTCATGGAAAATCTCACCCGAATTTGCTCTTCTTGTCAACAGTAAAGTTGTAGTTCTCTGAAAGAGCTTTCCAACGCATGGTCATAATAGTCAATCAGACGACTGAGGCCTCAAGAAAGTGCAAAACAAGTTCAGCATGTCTGGCGATAACTTCTGTAGAATTGTTTTTCGTTTAGGTCCGCTTCTTCTTCTCGGGACCTCTTGAGATCTTCATGTAAGCTTCTTCGGTCAACTAGACATTCTCATATAATGCGTCACCAACCCATGTCTCATCCTCGGATCCATAGTTACCTGAAATAATCAATAAAAGTGTGTAGATTCCGACTCCACCAGCATAAAGAGCAAATATGCAAATTGTACTTAAACCATCCATGAAATGCATCTTAACTGAGCTAAATGAAACCTATTATGATCATCTAAATGCATGCTATCATCGACGAACAAATTGTTTCGAAGAAGATACCCAACTCAGTTAAAGGTCCCCACACAGTTGGATGCAATAACTCTTTGAAAGCAATCGGCATGAGTCTCTTCATAAACACGTGACAGTCATGGCTCTTCATCCCTCCGAGGCTACAGTCGTCACTCTGAACACATCTTCATATATTAGAAGCATAACAATCAGGAAATTTAACGGTCCTCAACCATTGACCCACCTTTCTCTTAGCCTCTCTTGCCAATGTATATATTGCTTTAGGTTTTGCACCCTTGTAGTCATCATTGTTGTGAGCCTAATTCTCCATGTTTTACATCTACTTTTATATCAATTTCTGCATGCATTTCATACATTTGGCTTAGAATAATACATAATTTGTGTAGTTTATGTTTATTTGCAATGAATGGAGGTCTTCACAAGTTTTTATTATATTTCGCAGAAATCGGACGCACTTTGGAGCTTAAAGGAAAGTCATGAAGAAGCTAAGAATGGTACAGTTGGAGAGAAGCCCACTTTTCGTCATTTATCGTTATGAAGCAAGCTTTGATGTCTTCATGAGAGTTGTAGCCCTCGGAAAGAGCTTTCCAACGCATGCTCATATGCGTCAATCCGACAAAGGAGGACTCAGGAAAGTGCGTTTCAGGAACGGAGAAGAATGCCGAAAGCCGACAGAGTTACTCGAAGTCGACCAAACTGGTCGAAGTCGACCAAATTCTACTCGACTTTTACTCCAGTTGACAAGAATCGAGTAGAGCTGAGAAAGTTGGTCGATATTGAGTTACTGTACTCGATATCGAGTAACCCAGATCGAGCTGAAGACCTAGGAATCGACGAGCAAGCTGGGAGCAGAAGATGCAAGTCGATATCGAGGAAATCTACTCGATATCGAGTAAAAGCCAAGTCGACAAGCATCATGGGAGCCGAGATCGACGGAGAAGAACTTGGTCGATATCGAGGAAAGTACTCGATATCAAGTTGGACTATAGTGGCCGACGTCGAGCTATCCGATTCTTGTTAAGTTTCTATCCAAAATCCAATGGAGATATTTTCGAGATCAAATTCCATCAAGATCTATCAAGTGCTATCAAGTCAAGAGAAGATATTTATCTACATTATATATAATTCTTTTTAGATTTGTTTATTTATTTCCATGTTTTAGTCTTTAGATAAAAGATAGATAAAATTAGATATAGATATAGTTTTCTTTCCTAGATTAGCTTGGAATGAAGGCTATAAATAAAGCCTTAGGGGCTGAGCTTTAGGACATCTTACAACACACCATTCGAGTAGAAGAGCAGGTAGGAGAGAGAGCTTAGTCCGATTGGAGAGGAGTTTGGCGAGAGCGGATTTGGCTTCGATCGGTTGTAAGTTTTATTTAGTTTATTTTTAATGCAATTTATTTTCCTGAAATCTTTGTTGAGTTTCTTTATGATGAAGAGCGAGTAGTCCACCCACTTCTAGGGTGGGGGCGAGCCCGACGGTGGCCATGTGAAGTGATGCGGTAAAGGTACATGCTTTTTATGCAATTCGTCTTCTATCCCTGCGAGCATGATTCTTTTGCGAAAGTTGAAGGTGATCCTTGTTTGTGTTATTGAAGCGAAAGTGATCTTAATACAACTTGGATTAATTATGTGAAAAGAGTTAGTAACAATTAAGGTTTATGTGAAAGCCTCTATATTGCTATTTGTTAATAACGAAAGTTATTTGATGAAAAGCATGATCTTTTATGCCTTTATATGTTATTTTGCATGGTTATCGTTGTGTTATGAAAAGATTCGAATTTTAGTTTCTGAGTTAGTCGATTTCGAGCAGGTTTTGTCGATCTCGAGTTGTTTACTCGATATCGAGTTGATTTGTCGAGGTCGAGTTACTTTGTTTGGTTTTGCTTTCTGTTAGTCGATTTCATGCACTGTTGGTCGATTTGCTTAGTTGATATCGAGTAACAGTGGTTGATATCGACCAGTTTTCTGTGCTTTGCTTTCTTTTCTGCTTTTATCTGTTATTTCTGTCTGTCTGTTTAATTTTCTGCCTGTGAGATTTGCTGCTACCTAGGATTCACTAACACGCTTCCTCGAGGATTGATCCTGACTTCCCACTGGTGTATCGGGAGGAAGTCTTGTAATCATTTGCGTGGGCACGAATCTGGTTTGATCTATTTCATTATATTTTAAACTCGATTTCCTCCCTTACAACAATCATCTACCTCTAACTCAGGTCGATGAGAATATATGCGAAGGTCCTTCCGGGCATTCAAGTTATCCTTTGTCTTCCCAGGGATATCCATGACAGTGTTGAAAACTTTGTCAAACCCATTTTTCTCAATGTGCATAACATCGAGATTGTGTCGGATTTGAAGGTCATTCCAATATGGAAGTCTCCAGAAAATGCTTTGTTTTGTCCACTTATGGGAAACCCCATACTCATCACACTGGAAGGAAGGATCCTCCATGACCGTTGTCAAATCACGGACTCGCTCCCAAATCTGCTCCCTTGATAGAAATGGAGGTGACAATGCTTTTTCCACATGCCCTTTGTAGAAGTGCTTCTTATTTTTACGGAAGAGATGAGAAAGATCTAAGAATTTCCGATGAAAATCGAACCAACAAGCCTTACGTCCATGTTGAAGGCAAAAAGCATCAAATCCTTCTTCCATACAAATCGGACAAGCTAACTGACCGGCAGTGCTCCATCCGTACAACATAGCATATGCAGGGAAATCACCGATGGTCCAAAGTAAAGCCGCACGCATAAAAAAGTTCTCTCACCTCGAGGCATCATAGGTTACGATACCAACATTCCACAACTGCATCAACTCATCAATTAGAGGTTGGAGGCAAATGTCAATCAACTTCTTTGCGTTTCGAGGAGCTGGCACTATTAACGACAGAAACATGTGCTTGGTTCTCATGCACAAATGCGGTGGAAGATTGTAAGGAGTGACAATCACGGGCCAACATGAATAACTCTGACAAGAGTTGTTAAATGTAGCAAAACCATCCGTGCATAAGCCCAACCGAATATTACGAGGCTCGTAGGCAAAATCAGGATGCTTTGTGTCTAACCTCTTCCATGTTGCTCCATCTGAAGGAGGAGAAATCATTCCCTCCTCTGTAAAGTGATCTGCATGCCAAGTCATATGGCTGACTGTCACCTCGGAAGCATATAGTCTCTGTAGCCTCGAAGTTAAAGACAAGTAGAATAAAATCTTCTGTTCGCGACGCTTTCCGGTAGTACTAACAACATATCTTGCATGACTACACCACTTACATGATTCTTCATTCGAATAACTCTCCCAATACAACATACATCCATTGGGACACATTGCTATTCTTTCTAACGGTAGCCCCAAATTTCGAACTATCTTCTCAGTTTCATAGTAACTGGTGGGAATCTTGTGGTCATCAAGTAGCACTTTATCGTACAATTGCACGAATCCATTGAATAAACTTTGAGGAACATTATATTCACACTTCAAGCTCATAAGTTGGCTCATAAAAGACAACTATATGTATGTAGTACACCCAAAGAACACAGGTTCATCAGCTGCTCTCAGCACATCTGCAAACCGCGTGGACAATAGATTAGCCTCCTCGGTATCTACCGGATCTTCCCTCATTTCATCGACCTTATTAACTTCAGCTGGTTGGAATTGAACATCATCCCCATTATTCGGAACATCGTCGACATTAATATAGGGGCTAAACCATGACGAAGGAACAAAGCTTGGCAACGCAAAAATACCATCCTCTGTTATGCCGTTAACTGATCATACATAGCCCACTGGTTGCCCCCTACCATCGGCTCATTATATGGAGGTGAAATTGTTTCGCCATCTGCTGTCCAATGATAATAACCGACCATAAACCCGCGACGATATAAATGGTCCTTCACAATATCTACTTTCTTGAATTTGCAATTCACACATTCCCTACATGGACACTTTATATCTTACCTTCATCGACGTATAACTCTTTACTACAAGCAAAATCTATAAACTTATCCACCCCTGCTAAGTATTCAGGCTTTAATCCTCCACGATTGGACAAGTACATGTCATACATCCATGTACGATCATCCATTTTATCAATTAAATTCAATCAATCTGTATATATTGTAAACACACGTTACAAATGTCAACATATATACAACCAATTTTTAATTCCATCACCTATTTACATATAAACAGTATGTACGTGTTTAAATATTACAAATTCCCAAAACCCACACTTTCAAATTATTACGTACATACATAACACGCATTCAATAAAATTGTTATATATATATATATATATATATATATATATATATATATATATATATATATATATATATATATATATATATATATATATATATATATATATATATATATATATATATATATATATATATATATATATATAATTGATATCATAAAAATGCAATTTCCAACAGAGATTGTGTTGACATCCTATTTAATTACATATATAGAATATTTCATTAGAAATTCTTCCAATTAAAAATCAAACCCATTTCCTAACTCTTAATTTTTTGAGATCCCAACTCTCATTTTTGTTTTGAGATCCCAACCCTCATTATATTTATAATCAATATATACTCTTGACATTAAGGGCACTAACTAAAATACGGAGTATAATATAACATATATGTAAGTAATTAAGAAAAGGGTGAAAATTGGCACTTACCTCGTACAAACAGTGAGTTGGAGAGGTTTTCTACTCTTCATCCATTTGCAAATGGCCATGGTTACCCAAGCTAGAAGACCAACAAGTGGCCCACCCCAATTAATGCACCCAACCACTAAATGACAGGTAAAGTACAATGCGCATTTACTTCGACCTCATCCGTAATAGCAACAAATTTAGCCACAAACCATGTCGTTGCTAAATACATATTTCATTCTGCGGGCTAATAAAGTAATTGGGCAGATCATTTCTAATGAGCTGTTGATCCATGTAGAGCCCATAACATTTGTTCTTCTTTGTTGGCCACGGATTCAGCCACGATTCAAGTCCACTCACCCCATGTCCGACTCGCTAACAAAAACCGATCCAAGCCCACTCACCTCGTGTCCATTCCATCATCGGATTTCTGATGCTGAATAGTCACGGATTTAGCCACGAGGTTGATGTTGTTGTCAAACCAGCATCAAATACAGCCACAAAATATGCGTTCGCAGCTAATGTCGTGGCTAATTACCACTATCATCCGCTTTTTCAGCCACGAAACCAGCCACAGACAGTGTGTTTGTTGCTGTTAGCAATGAAGTTGATGATGTGGCATTCTTGGGTGAACACCAGTGTTGTAGGGAGAAATTGAGTTCAATAAATATAATAAAATAAATCAAACCGGATTCGTGCCCACACAAATAATTACAAGACTTCCTCCTAATGTAGCAGTGGGAAGTCAGGATCGATCATTGAGGAAGTGTGTCAGCGGATCCTAGTTAGCGGAAGAATCTCACGGGCAGAAATCGACTTCAGGGTGCTCGACCTCGACTAAGGGTAGTCAACAGGGGTCAGGCAAGTCAAATCCGAGCAAGCGGAAGCCACTGAGTTTGGTCGATCTCGAGAAGACTCCTCGACGTCGAGTACGTCCTGGTCGTAGTCGAGTAAGCCTAGTCGACTTTGAGTTCCTGCAAAGACAAAACCAGCAGCGATCTTTGCTCGATCGAAAGTCAGTGGTCGACGTCGACCAAGGGGTGGTCGAAGTCGAGTAGAAACAAAAATTAAAACGAATGCAAATCTCGAACTTTAAACAATGTATGAAAAAGACTTCCAAGATCAGGGTTTGCAACAACGATAACCAAACATGCATAAGGCAAGATAAATAACGATAATCATGCAAATCGCATAGAAGGATCAAGCTTTCGCCTTTTCCAACAATTAAGAAACTCTTTCAAGAAACCCTAATTGTATCTACCGATTTTATGTTTACAATCCAACTTGTTTAACATGGATCTCTATTGAATAGTTAATAAATATATAAAAGGCAGTAGATGCTCAAAACATAACAAAGGTCGGATGTTTACCTCAAACACGCATGGCTATCGTCGGGCTCTCCCCGACCGTAGAAGTGGGGGAACTACTTGCTCTTCATCGCAAGGAAACTCATCAATAATAAATGAAAATAAACTTGCATTAATAAATCAAATAGAGCTTACAACCAAAGGAAGCCAATTCCGCTCTCGCTTCACAAACTCCTCTTGGCCTCCACTCTCTCTCTCTCTCTACTTCTTCCTCTTCTCTTTCTAGCTTGGAATTGAATCAATAAAAATAAGCCCGATAGGCTTTATTTATAGGCTTCCAATTCTTGCTAATCAAGGAAGGAAATTCTATCTATATCTCTATCTATCATAGAAGATATAATTCTACTTGGAAAAAAATCTTATCTAAATAAGTAAAACTAGATAAATCCTAGGGTCATTAATTTTTCAACCCTTAGGATAGATAAAAAGATAAAATGATAAAAATATCTAAATCTTCATGTGTTGGGAATCTTCTCTCGGAAATATCTCCATCGGATTCGGGATAGAACCTTAACAAGACTCGGACTAGCTCGAAATCGGCCACTGGGGGTCAACTCGATATCGAGTAGGCTTACTCGATATCGACCAACATTCCTTCCGTCTTCAGCTCAGCAACTCGATCTCGGCTCTCAGGATGAAAATCGACCAACTTTTTACTCGACATCCACTAGTGCTGGTCGATATCGACTTGAATCTTCTTGCTCAGCTTCCTTGGTCAATATCTGGTTCTCATCTCAGTTTAAGCTTGGTCGACTTCGACCAGTGTTGGTCGACATCGAGTAACATTGCTCGAGTCTTGCCTTCTCGATCAACACCTTCTTCCTCGAGCTCGGGTGTTCTCTTGGTCTTGGTCGACTTCGAGTAAGTAACTCGACATCGAGTAAAGTGGAGTTCGAGTTATTCTCTTCTTCTTCCTCGATCAAATCTGCTGCCCTTCTCTAGTCGACTTCGAGTAGCCTCTAGTCGACTTCGAGTAGATCCCATCTTTTGTTTTCGCCCCGGAATGGCTCCAAATTCTGCAATATTAAACCAAAACTTATTTAGTTCTCTATTTCTCGTAAATGAGCATATATTACATAAATTCAACATATTCCCAGCCCGAAATATGCAAAGTACATAGAATAAGGAGCTAAAATGTATATGAAAACATGGTTACTTTAGTGGACATCAAATCACCCCATACTTAAGCTTGCTTGTCCCCAAGCAATAACTTGGATGGTCGTTCAGGGGAAGAATTCAAACTCTCAACATCACGGATTCATTTTTATATAACACTGCAGTTAATTACCATCATCGAAAAGGTACTTGTGCCACAAATTGATGCATGTGCAATAAAAGCAACATCTACTCACAAAAGGAGGGTTATGCAAAACAATCATAAGTGACAAAGCAACAATAATAAAGAGGACTTTAATTAAGCTCAAAAAGGAGTAGATTGGTAAAAGGCTAAGGGTGAGCAATTTTTGGCCATGTGGTGCTAATAATCCGGGGAAATGGAGTATTTCCAAACTTTCACACCGCATTCCTTCTTCTTTTGACTTCTCACCTTTCACTAAATCGCTCAATGTTTTTTTTTCAATATTATGCTTTTACCTCTCTAACCTCAGCACTGCCTTCTCGCGGGTCGCAAACATGGGTTTCATGAATGGCCCCGAATACTTAGTGCTTTGGACTCCTCACCTTATTGTCCCATCTCGCCGAACTATTATCTCAGCGAGCAGGGTCGATCTACCTTTATCTTTTGAGGTGATCGGATTTTTGCTCACTCATTAAATTTTCCATAAACACGAAACAATTTCCTACCAAACGCCAATAATGATAACAACAACACAAACATCATATACCATCTCCATAATGTAACATCTGAAATACCCCAAATTAATTTTGGGATATTTCTTTAAATAATATTATACTATACTATGTAAATTTGGGAAATCAATAAATTCACATAAGATATATATAATATAAATTAGAATGATTATATTATTCTAATTTTATCGTCTGAACATTCTTGCTATTTAATTTATTTAATTTATAAAGTTAAATTAAATAATATTTTCATTCCGCTAATATATATAATATATATATATAGATCCGTATATATGTATAATATATAGTCAAATACCTATTTTATTTTCTACAAGAGGAAACCCAATAGAAAAGGCCTATTATTTAGCCCAAATTAAGGCCCACTTATTATTTTTACCTTAGTAAAAATAAAAGAGGGGACCTTTTACCTTTCTCTTCTTCCCTAAGCACGTATCTTCTATCAGATAAACTCACAGGGGATTATCCCCAATCTCACCCAACTAGTCCGAGATCTCAGGGATTGGAACAACCTCTTCCTCCTTATCTGATTCAATTCCACCAGTATATATAGAGGGAGGATCCTCGAGGTTTTCATCAATTCAAAGCAGTTCACCTCCTCCTCTCTCGAGCCCCTGTAGCACCACCGAATCCCCTCAGCACCGCCGAATCCGAGCCCCTGCAGCACCATCGCCGGACTTCCGCAGCCCTCCACCACCGGCGACTGGAGTCCGAGCCGAGCCACGAGCCATCGCCTCGCTCTCTTCTGCAGAGCGCAGCCCCCGCCGGAAGCGCACCCAGGAGCAGAGGTCCGAGCCCTGCAGCCGCTGTCCACCACCTCCGACTGCTGTCGCGGAGCCCTGCAGCCGCTGGCCATCGCCTCCGACTGCTGTCGCCGGTCCCTGCGCCGGTCGTCGTCCCTAAATCGCCGCCGAGGAGCTCGCCAAGTAGTTCCACTATCGCCCGTGTACGCGACGTAGAAGAAGACAATCCATCGGGGTTTTAATCTCTTTTGTCTTAATTACAAAAAAACTCCCTTATTTTTAGTTTATTTCCGTTTCTGGCCCTAATTTAATTAGTTATTAAGATAAGTGGCCAAAGTTTCTGAATTATTCAATTCTTGCCCATTTCAGCGACACCGAGAAATCTCGAAGCACTCACGCCGGATCCCGCTCCCCAAGAAATTCATATTGGTATATAATATTTAACTTTATGGAATTAATTCAATTTTAAATTGGGTTAAGTAAAGTTAATTTTCTAAAATATCAATATTAAATTTCCTTTTTCTGTTGGATTCGATAGGTACTAAAATCTCGCCTAGTTGTCATCAGCTGATCATCGGAAGTCAAGGCAAGTGATTTCGTTCAAACGCCCTTTGCGTGTTTCGTGAGTCTTTTGTTGTGCCTTTTAAATTCTTATGTGTCGAATGCGGCCCTGTGGCCAATTTCCTTGCCAATTTCGATAAATTGCATACCCGTCTGCTTGAAGTAATTTATCTTTTTAATCATAAATTGGCATGAGTTAAATAAATGGGCAATTATTATTAAAGTAATTATAGTGATATAGTATTAAATGTGATTTGTTTGTTTATAACTCGAGATAAGTAAAGGTTGCCCATTTCTTTTTCCTAAAGTGCATGATATTCTGCTTGTTCTTTCATGCAAACTAGTAGCATGTGATAGTAAGACTCTTTGAATTATCCATGCTTGTCCCTGTTTGATTTAATGTCGTTATTATGATCACCTAGTATAAACTCTTTATATATGATAAGATAGGCACCATGTGATGCTTAGTTGTGATATGTTAAAATGCGCACCACGTGATGCGAGTGGCTTTATTCCTTTGGCAAGTTATGCAGTAGACTGACTTGCAGGTTGTGGTTCGTTAAGCCACCGCCTTACAAGGTTTCATGAAACACCATCCCGGAATGCATTCTCTGCGGGATGATAAAACAACGATCTGATGTAGGTCGTGGTCCTTGTTAAAGGCCCGACTGGTACCATGTAGTATTATTATTATTATCGTTATCTTTATTATCGACTGTTAAATAGGTGATCATTTCAGTTATTATACTTATCTGCCTCGAGTATAATTCCATTTCTTATCTTATAATCGATCGATATGATCATCCGAGTCATGTGTGAATTTTTATCATTTTCTTTCAGTTTCTACTATATATATTCGTGTCATTCCCTTAACTTGAGACATACCGTTTTATGGTCACTGTAAGGTTAAAGTCTGAACATTTTTCCTATCATTTGCTAGTCTTTATTGTACTAACCATCCTATTTATTGGATGGCTGGTGTCCTTCGTTCTCACGAAACACCAGACCATATTCCACAGGTCTAGTGCAAGCAGCGGAGCAGGAGAGAGTTGAAGAGCGGACTGTCATTTATTAAATATTTTACTACAAGTTTGAACCTTTAAAAGTTTCCGCGTCGCTACTTTCATTTCAGTTATTTTGGGAAGTTACTCATGCTTTATGGTTTTTGTACTCTTATTATTATTATGAACATATATTTTAAACTAATAAATTTTATTCACTTCCGCCTATTTTATTGTATTTAAATTATCATCTTGTTTATGGGACCATGGTTGCATGTCCCTATAAGCCTCAGGTGAATTCAAAGACATTAAAGTCTGCGGATTCACTGGCGCTGTAACATTCCCTTGGGATTGAAAAGGGGTGTTACAAAAGGTGGTATCAGAGCTGTAGGTTTTAAAACGTTTCATTCAGATTTTAAAATAATTTTTAATGTGAATTTCAAAGGTTTTTGTCAAAACTAAGTTCTATCTATAAAAAGTAAGTAGTTTTGGAAATGATTTTAAAATAATTGTCCGATAGTCCTGCTCACGCTCCTGCTCCTGCCATAGACTAAGTTTACAGTTCTTTATTCTTGCTCTAAATCTCGCTTTCTGGATTATCTCGCTCGAGTACTGATGTCTCCTCACCCTCTTCGATAGATGTCAATTTTTCGCAAGACCTCGGATCTGCACGCCACGGGTTACCCCCAAAGCATTGACCTCACCTACCACTCTGACACTGGGTGTGACTTCAGCACGGAGGTGAATGTCGTGGAAAAAGCTACAGTACCGCTGCCCAAAGGGAAGAATGTACTCGTCGATCCTCCTGAAGGAGCTGAGGCCACAGAATATGCCAAGAGAGCCATTCGAGAATGGTACGAGAAGAACAACATGGGAAGTCCTCGATTCTATAGCGAGGAAAAGGCGGCTGAGGAGAAGAAAGCCATGCCCGCTCCCTTGGATGACAAGAAGAGGAAGTACCTCCAGAACCTCGTCCGAGTGTATGGCATGGAACCACCTCAAAGTCCCATGATGGAGAAGCCAAAAAAGAGATCCTTTTTGGAAACCCAAACCCCAGCAGATGTCCAGGCTTTGGATGCAAAAAGTTAAAAGCAGCAACTCCGTGTGACGGAGGCTGAGGAATCATACAAGCACAAGGACTGGATTGTAAAGGAGCTGGAAAAGCACTGTGCTGAGGCTAGGGAGAAGCTCGAACAGGAGATCGAAAAGATGCTTGAGCATGCCAAGGCAGAAAGAGATGCAGCCTTCGAGAAGCATGACTCTGAATTGGATAACCTCCTCGTACTGCTCGGCATTGGAGATAAGGATCTCAGCGGCAACCATCATTAAGAAACTTTCCCATTTGTTAGATCGATTTAGCATTTTCTTACCAATAAAGGGTATACTTACCCTATGTCCTAAGTGTTTGCAACTCTTTTTGGCATCAAACTCGTTTCAGTATGCATAATCAAGTATTGGATATTAAATGCATTATTTTCATTCCTGATCTCGTCAAGTTAATTAATATTATATCTCCTACCTTCAGATCATGAATACTAGAGGACGTGCTAGAGCCGTTACTGAGCCCATCATTCCACCACCTAACTCCAACCGGTGGAGAATCATATTCCAAACCACACATGGAGCGGGTGGATGAGTCCGGGGACCAATCACATAATGGCGGCCAAAGTCAGGCTAGGGGCTCTCACGCCAACCAGAGGCAGAATGGCAACCAAAGTCAGGCTAGAACTTCTCGCGCCAGCCAGAGGCAGCACGCCTCGACTGGTAACATGCTGAATGAGGAGCTCATGCAAGCTCTGAAAGGAATGGTAAGGGAAGCCGTGGCTGAGGTAGTGGGAGAGGGTAGGCGTCCACCCCCTAACAGGCGTGCAGCAAATGGAGATCGGGTGACGCCTAACCCTCCGCCTAACTACCCTACTGGACCGATGGACACCTACAGCAATGTCCTAAAGTCAGTCAATGCTAGCAAGGTGGATAGCTATGATGGAACTGGTGAGCCGTTCCAAGTGGTTCAATGGTTCACACATATTGAGAAAGTCTTTCGAGGTATCCACTGCTCCGACGACACGAAGGTACATGTTGCTGCTTTGTACCTGAAGGGCGCGGCAGGACAGTGGTGGGAAACTGCCTACCATACTTGGGAAAACGATCCTTCGTGGGAGGGTTTCAAGAAGCTTGTCACCGACCATTACTTCTCTTCGTCGCTGAGGTTGGAGAAGAAGAGAGAATTCCTTTATCCCAACACTCAGGGGATGAAACTAGCTCAACTAGTGCAGACATTTTATGAGCTGTTGCCTTATGCTGATGAACTGGTGCAAACTGAGAAGCACAAAGTTGATTATTTCCATGAGTGGATGTATCCGAGACTGAAGCTACAGATGTTGGCTTATAAGAACGAGACTCTGGAAGCTTATATTGATGCAGCCTATAGAGTTGAGGCTACTCTGGATGAAAACAGGAAGAATTAGGAAATGTATGATCGAATGAGAGGTCGTCAGCAGTACTCTGGCTCAAAGAGGCCAGCTCCTTCTGCTTCTGTTGGGGGGACGGCAGCTGGCCGTACCCAGCCAACTCAGGACACCACTTCTGCTAGAGATGGACAGTCAGCAATTTGCTACAACTGCGGGAGATCAGGACATCTGAAACCAGATTGCAGGGAACAGAAGCACATCTGTAGGGGATGCAACAAGGCTGGTCACATGATCCGATTCTGCCGTTTTATTCCTAACGGAAGCCATGGCCGCTCACAGCAGGCATCAGCTGCGGTTCCGCGTAATCAGGGGCAGAGACAGTATGGGAACCAGCAGCAGCAAAGGCCGCAACATTACCAGCCGAATACCCAGATTCCTGCAGGTTCACAACCGACTGTGAACAAATGGAAGAACGTCGCCGGACCATCTCAGCAGGGTCCGCGTTTATATGAGATGCGTAGGCTGGACGACACTGCTTCTTCTATGGCTCAAGGTATTATCTATCTCCGAGTTGAGCCAATAAATATTCTTTTCGATTCAGGTGCTTCTCATTCTTTTATAGCCGAGCAAACTGTTGAAAGACTCGGGTTAGAATCTGTTACTTTAGATGATTCTTTTGTTGTGAAATTCCCTAATGGGGATAGAGTTAGAGGCAGAAAAATGTTATTCCGTTTCCCCATCGCGATAGGTGGCGATGAGTACCTTGCCGATCTTGTTCTGCTTCCGATCCTTCCTCAGGACATCATCCTCGGCATGGATTGGCTTACTCGTCACGGTGCAATCATTGATTGTGGACGGAGAATTGTGACCCTCTCGTCGGACGGTAAGGTTGTGTGCAGATTTCGTGGGCGCATCCCCGAGGAGGATGGCCGTGTTATCAATATGATGCAGGCAGCCCGATTGTTACGTCAAGGGTGTGCCGGATTTTTATGCAATCTGCAAGATCAGCCGTCCGAGCCGGTCCCTATCTCCGATATTCCTGTAGTCCGGGATTTCCCTGATGTCTTTCCCGATGAGATTCCTAGCTTACCTCCAAAGCGGTTCATTGAGTTCACCATCGACTTAGAGCCAGGAACTGCTCCTATTTCTAAGGCCTCGTATCGCATGGCTCCAGTGGAGATGCAAGAATTAAAGAGTCAGCTTGAAGAGTTGTTAGAGAAGGGTTATATTCGACCCAGTGCTTCACCTTGGGGTGCTCCAGTACTGTTTGTGAAGAAGAAAGACGGCTCTTTCCGCCTGTGTATTGATTATCGGGAGCTAAACAAGGTGACGATCAAGAACAAGTATCCGCTGCCACGCATCGATGACTTGTTAGATCAGCTTCAAGGAGCGAAGGTATTCTCCAAAATTGACCTTCGATCTGGTTATCATCAGCTTCGAGTGCTTGATGAGGATATTCCAAAGACTGCTTTCAGGACACGTTATGGGCATTATGAGTTTGTGGTGATGCCCTTTGGTTTAACAAATGCTCCAGCAGTCTTTATGGATCTGATGAATCGTTGCTTTCACCAGTATTTGGATAAGTTCGTCGTAGTCTTCATCGACGACATCTTGATCTACTCGCCAAGTGAGGAGGCTCACTCTGAGCACCTGAGAACTATTTTGATAACACTGAGAGAGCATCAGTTGTACGCGAAGCTGTCTAAGTGTGATTTTTGGATGAAGCAGGTAGCATTCTTAGGCCACATTATCTCAGAGAAAGGGGTGATGGTCGACCCCCAAAAGATAGCAGATGTAGAGAAGTGGAGTCCGCCAAAGAACGCTAAGGAGATTCGGAGTTTTCTGGGACTAGCAGGTTACTACAAGAGGTTCGTGGAAGGGTTTTCCAAATTGGCCCAACCACTAACCTTACTCCTGCGTAAATCCCAGAAATTCATCTGGAATGACAAATGCGAAGCGAGTTTCCAGGAGCTCAAGAAGCGGTTGACCACAGCACCTATTCTGGCACTCCCTAAGGAGTCGAAGGATTATGTGATTTACAGTGATGCTTCCAAACAAGGTCTGGGTTGTGTGTTGATGCAAGATGGGAAGGTGATAACCTATGCATCACGACATTTGAAGCCGTATGAGGAGAACTACCCAGTGCATGATCTGGAATTAGCTGCTGTGGTATTTGCTCTGAAAATCTGGCGCCATTATCTGTACGGAGTTCGCTGCCAGATATACACTGACCACAAGAGCCTCAAGTATGTGTTCACCCAAAAGGAGTTGAATATGAGACAGAGACGCTGGTTAGAGCTCATCAAGGACTACGACATTGAGCTTCCCTATCATCCTGGAAAGGCTAATGTCGTAGCCGATGCGTTAAGCCACAAATCTCAGCATGAGGCTATGATCAGCTGTTTGACAGCAAGTCCTGCTCTGCAGAAGGATCTGCTCAAGTTAGAGGTCGAGGTCTGGTTTGAGAAGAACCGAGGACAGTTGTGTATGATGGAGATTCAGTCTGATCTGTTAGCAGAGATAAAGGCAAAGCAGACAGAGGATGTTATATTACTGCAGATCACCATTGATTTCCTCGAAGGAAAAGCTCCTGGCTTTGCCGTGAGGGAGGATGGATCTCTATGGTTTGGGAATCGCATCTGCGTCCCCAATGTCCCTGAGATCCGGCAGACCATCCTTCAGGAAGCTCATGCATCCAGCTATTCGGTGCATCCCGGAGCTAGTAAGATGTATAAGGATCTGAGGCAGAACTACTGGTGGTCTGGTATGAAGAATGAAGTGACCGAGTATGTGGCCAGATGCTTGGTATGCCAGCAGGTCAAGATTGAGCACCAGAGACCTGGTGGGAAGCTCCAACCACTTCCTGTACCCACATGGAAGTGGGAACAGATCTCGATGGATTTCGTTATGGGGCTCCCTAAGGGTCAAGGACAAAAGGATGCCATTTGGGTTATTGTTGATCGACTCACCAAATGTGCACACTTCATTGCTATTCGATCTACTTGGAAGCCGGCTAAGCTAGCAGAATTGTACCTTCAGCACATCGTCCGTCTTCACGGGATTCCTTCGTCCATTGTCTCTGATCGCGATGGACGGTTCATCTGAGAGTTCTGGAAGAAGCTACATGAGGGACTCGGTACACAGCTGAATTTCAGTACTGCTTTTCACCCTCAGACAGACGGTCAGTCAGAGAGGACCATTCAGACACTTGAGGATATGCTAAGAGCCTATGTTTTGGATAGGCCGACAGATTGGGAAAGCAGTTTGTGTCTGATCAAGTTCACCTACAACAACAGCTGGCATGCATCCATAAAGATGGCTCCTTTTGAAGCCCTCTATGGACGGAAATGTCGATCGCCAGTATGTTGGGATGATTCGACTGATGCCATCCATATAGATCCGGAGCTGTTAGAGAAGACAGCTGAAGAAGTTGCAATGATCAGGCAACGAATGTTGACCGCTCAGAGTCGTCAAAAGTCTTATGCCGACCCTAGACGTAGAGAGGTCAACTTTGAGGTGGGCGATAAGGTGTTTGTGAAGGTGTCCCCCACGAAGGGAGTCTTCCGGTTCGGAAAGTGAGGGAAGCTGAACCCTCGATATGTCGGGCCATTTGAGATTCTGCAGCGTGTAGGAAATGTTGCCTACCGCCTTGCTCTGCTTCCGTCAGCTCATCCGGTACATGATGTCTTCCATGTATCACTGTTGCGAAAATATGTGCCTGACCCGACCCACATCTTGAGCTATGAGGACATTGAGGTCCGCCCCACCGGAACATATGAGGAAGAACCGGTGCGGATTCTAGAACGGCGAGAGAAGCAATTTCGCACCAAGGTAGTCCCGCTCGTCAAAGTGCTTTGGTAAAAGCACGGAACTGAGAAGATGACTTGGGAAACTGAAGAAGAAATGAGGAGACGCTTTCCTCAGTTGTTCTCTACTTAGCGCGAGTCGCATAGTTATTTCATTACCTTGTTTATTCGATATATGATGAATAAGAAAACTTGTTCGAGACCTTTGTTATGGCTCATTTGGTTAATGTTATAAATTCTTGTTGATCTTTTATTCATTTCTCTCGTCGGTTCTAAGGTCCCAAATGATTTATTCTCATTTCCTTACTTTTCTCTTCTCTTTTATTTTTCTAAGTTTCGGGACGAAACTTATTTTAAGGAGGGAGGTATGAAATACCCCAAATTAATTTTGCGATATTTCTTTAAATAATATTATACTATACTATGTGAATTTGGGAAATCAATAAATTCACATAAGATATATAATATAAATTAGAATAATTATATTATTCAAATTTTATCATCTGAACATTCTTGCTATTTAATTTATTTAATTTATAAAGTTAAATTAAATAATATTTTTATTCCGCTAATATATATAATATATATATATATAGATCCGTATATATGTATAATATATAGTCAAATACCTATTTTATTTTCTACAAGAGGAAACCCAATAGAAAAGGCCTATTATTTAGCCCAAATTAAGGCCCACTTATTATTTTTACCTTAGTAAAAATAAAAGAGGGGACCTTTTACCTTTCTCTTCTTCCTTAAGCATGTATCTTCTATCAGATAAACTCACAGGGGATTATCCCCAATCTCACCCAACTAGTCCGAGATCTCAGGGATTGGAACAACCTCTTCCTCCTTAACTGATTCAATTCCACCAGTATATATAGAGGGAGGATCCTCGTGGTTTTCATCAATTCAAAGCAGTTCACCTCCTCCTCTCTCGAGCCCCTGCAGCACCACCGAATCCCCTCAGCACCGCCGAATCCAAGCCCCTGCAGCACCATCGCCGGACTTCCGCAGCCCTCCACCACCGGCGACTGGAGTCCGAGCCGAGCCACGAGCCATCGCCTCGCTCTTTTCTGCAAAGCGCAGCCCCCGCCGGAAGCGCACCCAGGAGCAGAGGTCCGAGCCCTGCAGCCGCTGTCCACCGCCTCCGACTGCTGTCGCCGAGCCCTGCAGCCGCTGCCCATCGCCTCCGACTGCTGTCGTCGGTCCCTGCGCCGGTCGTCGTCCCCAAATCGCCGCCGAGGAGCTCGCCAAGTAGTTCCACTGTCGCCCATGTACGCGAGGTAGAAGAAGACAATCCATCGGGGTTTTAATCTCTTTTGTCTTAATTACAAAAAAACTCCCTTATTTTTAGTTTATTTCCGTTTCTGGCCCTAATTTAATTAGTTATTAAGATAAGTGGCCAAAGTTTTTGAATTATTCAATTCTTGCCCATTTCAGCGACACCAAGAAATCTCGAAGCACTCACGCCGGATCCCGCTCCCCAAGGAATTCATATTGGTATATAATATTTAACTTTATAGAATTAATTAAATTTTAAATTGGGTTAAGTAAAGTTAATTTTCTAAAATATCAATATTAAATTTCTTTTTTCCGTTGGATTCGATAGGTGCTAAAATCTCGCCTGGTTGTCATCAGCTGATCATCGGAAGTCAAGGCAAGTGATTTCGTTCAAACGCCCTTTGCGTGTTTCGTGAGTCTTTTGTTGTGCCTTTTAAATTCTTATGTGTCGAATACGGCCCTGTGGCCAATTTCCTTGCCAATTTCGATAAATTGCATACCCGTCTGCTTGATGTAATTTCTCTTTTTAATAATAAATTGGCATGAGTTAAATAAATGGGCAATTATTATTAAAGTAATTATAGTGATATAGTATTAAATATGATTTGTTTGTTTATAACTCGAGATAAGTAAAGGTTTCCCATTTCTTTTTCCTAAAGTGCATGATATTCTGCTTGTTCTTTCATGCAAACTAGTAGCATGTGATAGTAAGACCCTTTGAATTATCCATGCTTGTCCCTGTTTGATTTAATGTCGTTATTATGATCACCTAGTATAAACTGTTTATATATGATAAGATAGGCACCATGTGATGCTTAGTTGTGATATGTTAAAATGCGCACCACGTGATGCGAGTGGCTTTATGCCTTTGGCAAGTTATGCAGTAGACTGACTTGCAGGTTGTGGTTCGTTAAGCCACCGCCTTACAAGGTTTCATGAAACACCATCCCGGAATGCATTCTCTGCGGGATGATAAAACAACGATCTGATGTAGGTCGTGGTCCTTGTTAAAGGCCCGACTTGTACCACGTATTATTATTATTATTATTATCGTTATCTTTATTATCGACTGTTAAATAGGTGATCATTTCAGTTATTATAGTTATCTGCCTCGAGTATAATTCCATTTCTTATCTTATAATCGATCGATATGATCATCCGAGTCATGTGTGAATTTTTATCATTTTCTTTCAGTTTCTACTATATATATTCGTGTCATTCCCTTAACCTGAGACATACCGTTTTATGGTCACTGTAAGGTTAAAGTCTGAACATTTTTCCTATCATTTGCTAGTCTTTATTGTACTAACCATCCTATTTATTGGATGGCTGGTGTCCTTCGTTCTCACGAAACACCAGACCATATTCCATAGGTCTAGTGCAAGCAGCGGAGCAGGAGAGAGTTGAAGAGCGGACTGTCATTTATTAAATATTTTACTACAAGTTTGAACCTTTAAAAGTTTCTGCGTCGCTACTTTCATTTCAGTTATTTTGGGAAGTTACTCATGCTTTATGGTTTTGGTACTCTTATTATTATTATGAACATATATTTTAAACTGATAAATTTTATTCACTTCCGCCTATTTTATTGTATTTAAATTATCATCTTGTTTATGGGACCATGGTTGCATGTCCCTATAAGCCTCAGGTGAATTCAAAGACATTAAAGTCTGCGGATTCACTGGCGCTGTAACATTCCCTTGGGATTGAAAAGGGGGTTACAACATCCTTCTCAACATAATCCCCGGATAGGAAATAAGGTAAATAATGGGCAATATTTAGAACATGTGGAGCAATATATGAAATAAGGCATAATATGGCTTTTGTGATGCATAAGCATAGGTAAGGCTAGGATTATAAAAATATGAGCATAATATGGAAATATAAAGTCCTTCATCTTCTTATCATGCAACATGTCAAAAGCAACTTCAAATTTTACCTCCTTTCATGGTGTTCAAGAAAATATGCACTTCATTGTGACTTCGCTTTACTAGGCAATTTCATTCTATATCTCTAATGAATCCAATTTTGCATCATTGAGTTCAATATAAGCTTCCATGACACTATTTCTTTAGACCATTTACAAGCTTTGGGAGATGTCTCATAGAACTTTGAGTTTAGCAATTAAGCACAAAATTAATTAAAAATTTACTCAAAATTCACCATGTAATAGCAAAATAATATAAAATATGATAATGAGCTATTCCCCCACCCCATACTTAAAATACACAGTGTCCCCACAATATAAAATAATATAAAAAACAGAGGTAAATGATGGAACTCACCGAATAACGCGTCATAGAGGCAGAACAGGGCCGTCGAGTAACTGATTTGGTTGACATCGAGGAGACGTGGTCGACGTCGAGTACACTGGCTGCATCAAGTTGGAATCTGAAGTCAAGGAAGCGTCTGGCTTGGTCAACATCAAGTAGCTAGGTCGACGTCGAGTAAAACTTGTCTGCTCAACGCTCTTCGTGGTCGATCTCGACCGATTGTCACGGACTTCATCTTCCTCTCTTTGCGTTCCTTTATTGCTTCTCACCCTAAAAATGTTAGTTTTTCGCACGAAGACAAGACCTTCCACATGAAGCATTCAAAACTAAAAAAAAAACAAACAAAACCAAAACCAAAAGTTTCAAAGTCCCAAAATTCAAAAGTTATATGTACATGCTCTAGATTTTAGAGTCGCTAGGCCGACTTCTCCGTTTGTGCTCAAGGACCATCAATGTGGGCCCCCTCTTGTGCTTGGCCCTTCTCCTGGATCAGCTAGGTCCTGATTGTAGTATGCAAACTCAGCTGATAGGTGGTCCCTTGCATAGTATCCCTTTCCTTCCTTCTTTTTCTTTCAAGCTCTCATCCTTCGTAGATTAGCTCGCCACGGGGCCTTACCTCCCCTTAAATTTTTATTAAATTTATTATTGGACTGAGGAGGGGTTGAGATCATACCTGGACTTACCTTTTCGTGCCCAAAACAAAAATCTTCGGGCTCAGGGTTGGTCGACGTCGAGTAGGTCTGGTCGACGTCGAGTACAGGGACCCCATACTTAGGCTCTTGGCAAGTCAGGTGCTCAACATAGGAAGTCAACTTCGAGAAGTTTTGGTTGAAGTCGAGGACGGTGGTCGACGTCGAGTAACCTTGGTCGACGTCGAGTAGCTTTCCGGTGTTTTCCTCCGTTGTTTGCTCGATCCCGTGGTTGCTGATGCTTTTCACCTCCAGCCATGAAATTTCCTCCTTTGTAGGGCCAAAAGAGAAATCTAAGAACTTGACACTCAAGTCTAAGAAGGATGAGCTTAAAGATGTGTCTGATTCTGAAGATGAGGATGATGATGAGGATGATCCCTTTGCTCTTATTATAAGGGGTCTTTCTCGAATCCTCAAGATGAAGAAGCAATTCAACAGCAAAGATGGATCAGAGTCTTCTTAATTTCGAGGTAATTGTCTCAATACAACAAATATGACAAGAAAACTAAACCTTTGTCTTGTTTTGAATGTGGTGAAACAGACCATCTAGTGAAACATTGACCTCAAAAGAAGAAGAGCCAGTTCAAGAAAGGTGATAGATGGAAAAAGAAAGCCATGGTGGCATCTTGGAGTGATTCTTACTCAGGTGACTCAGACTCCGATGATGAGAAGGAAAACATTTGTCTCATGGCCTCGGGATATGAAGAGAAACTTATTGCCCAAAAGAGGTACTATAAGAGAACTTATGGCAAGTCCAAAAGAGGTACTATCATAATTCCTTTCTAATATGATTGCCAATGAAGAGAAACTTTTTGTCCAAACCAACACTCTTATTAGGAAAACCGTGGACCAGGAAAGAACTATTGAGGAACTGTCAATGAGGGCCAAAAGTCTTGTAACCTCTTATTCGGGTCTTGACATTAAAGTCAAGACTCTTGACTCAGAGAAATCTGAACTCAAGCAAGATATCTCGTCTCTAAGAAGTGAACATCATGACTTAGAGAGCGAGAAGATATCCTTGAATAAGAAGATTCAAGACCAACAGACATCCCTCATAAGTTTTACCAAGTGCAAGGGCACTCTTGATAGGATGTTGGGTGAGCAACAAAGTTCTCTAAACAAAAGTGGTATTGGCTAAAACGCGAGGTTCTTAAAGAAGCAATACATTACCACTTTTGTGAAGGCAAAAGGAAGAAGAACCTCTCCTATTTGTCACCACTTTGCAAGAAAGGGACATGTAAGAGAGACCTGCCCCTATAGAGGAAAGGATCCTCATATTATTCACAATACATTTCCTATTCACTTGAGAAAAGAACGGATAAGGCAAGTTTGGGTCCCCAAAGGCACTATTTTACCAAATATGGTTTATCCCAATAAAGGATCTAAATTTGCTTATTGGTCTAGCCACAAAGGTTGATTTTTGTTTTGCAGGAGATCACCAAGGTGAGAGGGCAAAAATGGATTATTGATAGTGGATGCTCTAGACATATCAGTGGTAGGAGGTCTCTCTTCCATGAACTAAAGAAGCAATCCACTGGAACAATCACTCTTGGTGACAAAGGAAAGTGTGACATCGTTGGTATCGGTAGTGTTGGGAGTAATCCTAACCACAGTATTAAAAATGTTTATCTTGTTGATGGTTTGAAGTATAATTTGCTTAGTGTTTCTCAACTATGTGATAATGGTAATGATGTTGGATTTAACAAGAAAAGATGTTTAGTGCACGGAGAAGATACATGTGAAATAGTTCTAATGGCCTATCGTCATAACAACATCTATGCCGTGAATACTGAGCAAGTGGCACAAGGAATACTGAGTGTTATACTCGAGAGTTTATAACTTAGGAAGTGTGCAATAGACAATTGATTCGCGAGTGTAAGAGGATTGTACTAGATAGTTGAGAGAGGTGAGGCTCTTCTAGATTGGTCTAGGACTCCAAGGGAATGTGAGTTGAC
This sequence comes from Persicaria maculosa, assembly GCA_963922045.1. Lineage (NCBI taxonomy): Eukaryota > Viridiplantae > Streptophyta > Magnoliopsida > Caryophyllales > Polygonaceae > Persicaria > Persicaria maculosa. The sequence continues at coordinate 55,184,408 of OY998253.1, forward strand.
TAGATTGCAATTGTATAGGAGAGAGGCTTCTCGGTGAGCTATTAGGATCCTAAGTTTTGTGAATCAATAAAGCCTGTTGAATCCTAGGGTTAGGGAAGAACCCTAGGCGGGGACTAAGCCTTAAAGGAGCCGAACCTCGTTAACAATTCGTCGTGTTCTTTACTTATTGCTTTACCAATATTTCCGCACTTGTTTCGAATTGTATAACTTTTTGGTGATTCAGGTATCCCAATTGAAAGAATTGAGTTTACTCCCAAAGGGTTTTGCAAGCGTTTCAAAAGTCTTGAGATTTATAGCGAAAAGTTGGCATACTCTATTCAACCTCCCCCCCCCCCCTCTAGAGTATCTTTATTCTACTTTGTTATACAGTATCGAACATTCACTATCTATTCTATGTTTGATTGTTTGATTGATTCAATATCTTTGTTCTTTAATTGATTGACTACATATATTCCCTCTTGATTAGCTACCTTGATGGAATTTGCTCTCTTGCTAAGTTTGATTACTTCTTGCAATTTGATTGAATAAGTAGCAAACATAATCAATCGATCCCGTGAAAGCATCGATTGAGTGTAGGGGATATTAACAATTACGCTCTATCAATTGCATCGATTAGGGTTATAGAGTTGCACCTCTATGTTTGGTTTCTTATGTTATTGATATTGTTCAATTGCTAAAGCTTTGGAGTGATCCAAGTTCGGATGAATCAAATAAGAAAAGCTAGGATAGAGTCAAGGATCAATGACCTAACCAATGTTGCGAATTGTATGCGAAACTACATTATTATCTTTTGTCTTCTCTTTGTTCTTATTCACATCATTGTCTTTGTTTATTTGCATTGTTTATCTCCATTCATATTCCTAATCCATCTTTGTTGTCATAATTGATAAATACACATTGCATCGAAGTACTTGTATCTCTGTGGGTTCGACCCCTTACTTATCCGCTATACTAGGTTGTTGTTTAGTTTGTTAGTTTGGGTTATTTCTTTGGCGAGGTGAAACCTAACGACATTTCCCCTCCGTCAAAAGTGGCGCCTTTGCTGGGGAAGCAAGTTTATTTCTTTGTTTTGTGTGTTTAATGATTTTCATTCACATTTCCATTGTTTTTTGTGTTTATATTTCTTAATTTTTTTGTTTGTTTCTTTCGAATTTTTTTTAAATGTTAAGGTTATATCAAAACCAGGGAGAATATTTTCACCATTACTTCAAAAAAGTGTAAGAGATAGTGAGCGAGCGTAAATCACAGGGTATCTATGATAGTGAGCGAGATATGGTTCTTTGCGTTTATGAAGGCGTAAGTCCTGAAATGCGAGAACTTGTCGATGACATGGGTAACGATGGTTAGTGCAACCTTGGACTGTCGGGAATGTGTGATCTTTTCCATGACCTGGCTGATGAATCATTGGAGGAAGAACGCAAGGAAGTAGCCGAGCAAAACAACGATGAAGACGTTCTACACATGACGGCGCCCGCCGCTATCCAACCGGCACCTGCCGCCACTGAGGACTAGCGCCCGAGCAAGGTAATCAAATTTGGAACACATTTGTGGATTATGGTGAATATTGGACTCCTAGGAGCATTACTTCTATAAGACACCAGCTGAACTATGTTGGTGGTCTTACATTCCCTCTGGAGAATACCAAACTCAATTCTTTTCATACCATTACCATCCCTACCCTTCATCCACCAAACTCGATTCTTTTCATACCATCACCATCCCTCCCATCAAAAGAAGACTTTAAAACCAAATACTGATCTTCAAAGAGCAATTTGGAAGGAGTTTGGACGTCAGAACATTGATGTTTCAACTCGAATTCACGATTCTGCAGCACACGACGCATGAGCCTCTCGGAGACAATTACTAAAGTCCTTAGACGTTGGAGCTTGGCTCCACGTCAGGCATCTGATCGCAGCTTGAGCCTCTCGGAGATGATTACTCAAGTCCTTAGATGCTGGAGCTTGGCTCCGCGTCAAGCCTCCGATCACAACCTGAGCCTCTCAGAGACAATTACTAAAGTCCTTAGACGCTAGAGCTTGGCTTCGCGTCAGGCCTCCGATCGCAACCTGAGGTTCTCGGAGATAGTTATTAAAGTCTTTAGATGCTGGAGCTTGGCTCCGCATCAGGCCTCCAAATACAGCATGACCCTCTTAGAATCGCTTAGCAAACCAAGAACCATCGAAAAAAACTTGAAGGAAGAATTCCGTGTCTAAACAAAACCCGAGGGACAGGGTCCATACGTCGACCAAGTAACAGTCGATCGTTAGCTTTATTTTGCAAAAAAGAAAGATACAAGGCACATTCAAAGGCCCAACTAAGGATGAAAACCGTTCATAATAAGATCCATGGAAGACAGCTCAGCGCAGTTACAACCCCCTCACTGTCCTATGAATCCATCGCCTAGACTTCAAAACGAACATTGTCTGTGTGGATAAAGACCAAGGATGAACCAATGTCAAAGCCGTGCGACTCAGCAAAGTCATTCCCTCCGCGACCCAAGTAGAGTAAACCATAATCTCGCTTCCCAATAAAAACTGGAAAATCTCTCAGCAAATGAGAAGATAACAATACTTGCTTAGGAATAGCACCTTCATATTCATCCTCAAAACGCAGTGGCGAGCTGTCAGAGAACAAGGACACAAATTTAGGTAAAGATTATAACGGTATAAAAAGGGGCCAAAACTCCCACACCAAAAAGACCTTACCATACGTTGCATTTGTTCTGAAAAATAAATCGCCTGAAAAAGGCACATCGTTCTTCTCCTGAAGTAGCCACGTCATCCCTGAAAGAAATGGGAGGGAAAATGGTAGAGCCTCGCATTTAAAACCCGGGCAACACCGAGAAGGCAGAAACAATCCATAACTTCAAAATATTCCATCCCTGCCTTAAGAGGCACATGCGTTACACTTGACATAAGTCTAGTCAAGCAAGGAAAGGTTGCGTTCAACTCAGGCCACGCCACATCCAACAAGGACTTCAAGGAAAAACAGCCAGAAGTCAACCCTGCATGGATTCCAAACCAAGGGAAAGGGACTCTGCAAAGACATCAAAGGTAACATGACCCAAAAAAAGGAATCTTCAGGCAAGGAACGGCCCATGAAGCCACACTAACAAACAAAATCCGATACGTGGCCGCATTCGATAAAAGCCAAGTAAGAACCATCCTAGAGGGATATAAAAGCCCAGGGAGTCGAGATAACTGATATTAACCAAAGAAATGGAATCCGAAGAGCAACCAAAAGCTTTTTATCGGGTCATCATAAGAGAGGAGCAGCTCCAAACACTTCGACTCCCTCTAATATATGTATTGCTTGAGGAAAATGCTCACACCTTGGCCGTCCTTTGGTCTCGCTCAAACCGGGAGCACGAAGTCAAGGTAGAAAGGGATAAAGATGGTTTCTTTTGGTTAGCCCAAGGGTGGCCATGATGTGAGCCTAATTCGCCATGTTTTATAGTTACATTTATATCGTTTTCTGCATGCATTTCATTATTTGGGCTAGAATAGTACAGAATCTCTGTAGTTTATGCTTAATTGCCATATTATGGAATCTACACCAGTTTCTGTTTAATTTCACAGAAATCGAGGCAAATTACAGCAGTTCTGAGAAAAGAGGAAAAGCGCGAAGTCAACTACAGAAGTCCGAGGTCAAGGAGCATCGGAACCAGGACAAATCGAGCTGGAAGCAAGGAAATCTACTCGACAACAATTGGTCGACTTCGACCAAGCTTAGTCGATAACAAGTACATCAGTCGATATCCACCAAAGTTGACAAAAATCAAACAGAGCTGAGAAAGTTAGTCGATATCGAGTTGTTGTACTCGATATCGAGTACCCCAAATCGAGCAAGATCCCAGACATCGACACCAGGAAGCTGGGGGCAAAAATTGCAAGTCGGTATCGAGTAAACTTACTCGATATCGAGTAAAAGCCAAGTCGACATGCACCCTCGGAGCCGAGATCGACGAAGAAGCTGAAGACGGAGAAAACCTTGGTCGATATCGAGTAAACTACTCGATATCGAGTTGGTGCCCAGTAGCCGAAGTCGAGCTATCCGAATCTTTTTAAGAGGAGAAGATATTTACCTACTTTAGATATAATTCCTTTTTAGATTTATTTATTTATTTCCATGTTTTAATCTTTAGATAAAAGATAGATAGATATAGATTTAGATTCAGTTTTCTTTCCTAATTAGAGAGTGAATGAAGGCTATAAATAAAGACTATAGGGCTGGTTTTTATTCATTCAATCTTATAACACACAATTAGTTACATAGAGAGAGTAGAGAGAGAGTTGGAGCCGATTGAGGTAGGAGAAGACGAGAGCGGAATTTGGCTTCAATTGGTTGTAAGTCTTGTTTGAGTTTATTTAATGCAAGTTAATTTCCTTTTATTATTGATGTCTTTATTCATGATGAAGAGCGAGTAGTCCACCCAACTTCTAGGGTCGGGGTAAGCCCGGCGGTGGCCAGGTGAGATGATGCGGTAAATGTTTGATCTTTTTACGCAATTCGTCTTCTATCCCTATGAGCATGATTCTTTTGCGAAAGTTGAAGGTGATCCTTGTTTGTGTTATTGAAGCGAAAGTGATCTTAATACAACTTGGGTTAATTATGTGAAAAGGGTTAGTAACAATTACGGTTTATGCGAAAGCCTCTATATTTGTATTTGTTAATAACGAAAGTTATTTGATGAAAAGCATGATCTTTTATGCCTTTATGTGTTATTTTACATGGTTATCGTTGTGGTGTTGAAACCCTGATCTTAGAAGACCTTAGTTTATTGATTTATTTCATCGAAAATCGTGTTCTGTGTTACAAAAAAGTTACAATTTTAGTTTCTGTTGTTACTCGATTTCGAGAAGTTTGGTCGACATCGAGGACTTTGGTCGATGTGGAGTTAATTTCTCGGGATCGAGTTGATTTTGCTGGGTTTTGCTTTCTGTTGAGTCGATTTCGTGCGCTGTTAGTCGATTTGTTTACTCGATATCGAGCAACAGTGGTCGATATCGACCAAAGCTGCTGCCTTTACTTTCTTTTCTGCTTTTATCTGTTATTTTTGTCTTTCTGTTTGATTTTCTGCCTGTGATATTTGCCGCTACCTGAGATCCGCTGACACGCTTCCTCGAGGATTGATCCTGACTTCCCGCTGCTACATCAGGAGGAGGTCTTGTAATTATTTGCGTCGGCACGAATCTAGTTTGATCTATTTCATTATATTTTGAACTCGATTTCCTCCTTACAACAAATTGGCGCCGTTGCCGGGGAAACAATCATTCGCGCCTTAGGTAGTTAGATCTCATCTTTTCTTTAAGTTTTGATTTTGCAGGTGTATGCGCGTGGTGAACCATCTGAGTTTGACGCCTTAGACGATCCGGAGTGCCTTAGACACATCCATTCTAAACTGAAAAGGATCATGGCAACCGTCGAAACACATGCTGAGATGATTGAGAGGCTTCATAGGGAACTAGCCACCAAGGATACTGCTCTCACTGTTGAGAGAGCACGCACTGCACAGGAAGCTGAGCGAAGGAGGCAAGCGGAAGCTGAGCTTGCCCAATACCCTACCACAGCAGAGGATTACATGCACCCAACTCTCGTCGTGCCTGAATCGGCCATTCTAATCCCTGAAAATAATTTTGAAATTCGCACTCCTTTCCTGATTGAGATTAAAAATAATGCCTTCTATGAAAGATTTAATGAATGCCCTCTTCAACATATTACCAATTTTTCTGATATGTGCCATACTCTTGCTGAAGGTACCACTTTGGAATATGTCATGATGAAGGCTTTTCGTTGGTCTCTGGCCAGTCCAACATTGAAATGGCTTGAAGGTCTCCCTCCACGATCCCTCACATCATGGGATAAAGTAAAGCAGAAATTTCTCAACAAATTCTTTCCTCCTGCCAAGACAGCACTCCTCCGCCAGAAGATTACAGCTTTCAAACAGAAGCTTGGAGAGCCGCTAGCAAAAGCATGGGAAAGATATAAGGATCTACTGCAATCCTGCCCTACACATGGACAACCACCCTATGTTGTTCAGGAGATCTTCTTCAATGCTCTTGATCTGGCTGCTAAGGATAGGGTCAACCAGTATACTCATTATGAGTATCTGACGATGCCACCAGCTGACGCATGGGTTACTCTCGACAAACTCACCAACTACGACAATAAGTATGGGGCTCCGACAAACTATGATGTGAATGCCTATGCCAGGCCAGCCCCATCCATGCCCCTCTATGACGAGTCTTCTAAGGAGATTGACCCAGATGTCAAGGAGCAGTACTACAGAGATCAGAATCGCAAGCTCCTCAAGCAAGTCAAGTATCTTTCTTTCAACCAGCCCTGCATCGAATGCGGCTCACAGCGGCACACCACTACTGAGTGCCCACACATAGAGCAAGTCAGAATGGCAGAAACCCATGATAAGGTAGCTTACGCAGGGGGTCTCAATCGCTATATGGGGGACCAAAGGTTCTATCAACCACAATGGAACCAAGGTGCCCCTAGGAATCCCCCGCCATACCGAGCTCCAGGACATCTGGAAAGGGACCAGAAGAAGGAGGACCTACAGACCATCCTTGAGGAAATGCGGAGGAACCATTCAGACACCAAGTAGTCCTTCAATTCCATCTATACTCAGATACATGGTGTCAACGCTAGGCTTGGAGAAATCGATGTCTGGAGGAAATCCATTGACACACAGATTGGCCAGCTAGCAGCAGGCATCCCTAGACAGTCAGGTACGCGACGTGGATCTTCAGAACCAAATCCCAAAGGGAAGACCGGACACATTGCAGCCGTAAAGCTCAGGAGCGGGTACCAACAACGCGAGCCAGAAGTCGGAAAACAGCGGGACAAAGCTGAGAAACAACTCGACAACGACCAACAGCAACTCGATGTCGACCAAAATTTGGTCGATGTCGAGCAACATCAAGTCGAAATCGAGCAACAGCTTGGCCAAGATTCGTCTGCACAACACTCCAACTCAACATCGAGGAAATTGGTCGATATCGAGGAGAATCAAGTCGACGTCGAGGAAAATCAAGTCGACATCGAGGACGCTGCAACACCTCCAACATCTGTTCTGGCTCCGAAACAGAAAAAGAAGCTGCCTTTCCCAACAAAATCTCCAAAGGATCCAGCAGAAAAGAAATTTCAGCGCTTCATCAAGATGCTTTAGAGGCTCAATGTCACCATACCATTCACAGAAGCTCTTAATGAAATGCCATCATATGTCAAGTTCCTCAAGGAGATCCTAAGAAAAAAGCGGTCAATGGCTAAAATCGCAGAAGAGTGCAGCCATATGGACATACTTGAGAAAAGGCCAGATCCAGGTAAGTTTGCTATAACCATTCGATTTGGTCAATACAAATTTAATGCTTTATGTGATCTTGGAGCAAGTGTGAGTATAATGCCTCTATCAATATGGTCCAAGATTAAGATAGGTGCCCTAGAGCCTGTGGATGCTAAGCTTTATATGGCCAACAATACGGTGGTCATCCCAGTAGGCATGGTGGACAATGTGCCAGTGCAAGTAGGTAAGTTCTTCGTCCCTGCTGATTTCTTAGTTATTGATATGGTGGAGGACCCTGATTGTCCTATTATTCTATGAAGACCCTTCTTGGCGACGGTGGATGCCAATATAAGCGTAAGGAAGGAAGTGCTCACTTTCAACATCAGCGATGAGGTAATTCAGTATTCCTTTAATAAAACTGGAAGGCATACAGGTCCTATGGAAGAGGTAAAATCTATATCAGCTGGTTACATTACTTGCAGGGAGCCTAAGGTAAGAAATATGACTCCCAAAGAGCTAGAAAAGAGGGATATGGAAGCCTAGGTGGAAGAGATCATGGCCATCCTGAACGAAGAAGCAGAGAATCCACTCGACATAGACCAAGGTACATCGATTTGGACTAACTATTTTTCGGATGCCTTGCCAGGTCTTAATTATGGGGTCAATATCGACCACGAGAAATCAACGGGCCCAGAAAACTACTCGATATCGACCACCACAAGTCGATATCGACCAAACCATGTCGAGCTGACCCCACCAGTAGTCGAGTAGAGGAATATCGAGCAGCCTAACTTGATATCGAGTAAGCTTACTCGATATCGACCAAACCTCACCGAGTCGACTCCACCTGTTGAGTAGAATCCGCCAGAAGTCGAGCCAGGCAACTCGATATCGAGTAATCTTACTCGATATCGACCAACCCAAATCGACAAGTCTTCCTCCATATCGACTAAGATTCCACCAGCAGAGCCGAATTCCTCGATGTCGAGTACCCTTACTCGAAATCGACAAGAAAAGAAGGTTCCCAAATCTGATTCTGGGAAGGTAAGCCAAGGTATGGATCCTTCTTCTCCTATTTCCATTAAATATTTATCTATACATGGGAGAGGTTTGCCTTGGTATGTGCGATTATGCAGGATTTCCAATGATGAGCCCAAAGACTATGATGTTGGTGACAAAGTCTATGTTGCAAAATCAAAGGATAATTGGTTTCCCAACAAATTTAACAAGAAGAAGATGGGGCCCTTCACGGTGAACAAGATCCATTCAGGAGGATTGCAGCTGATGGACAAGAATGGAGTCCTATTTGAAGCCCAAGCTACATGGGCTCTGCAAATGCCACCTTGAGCTTCATGGAGAAGTCGGCCTAGCAACTATAAAATCTAGAGCATGTAAATAGACATTTACTTTTTGGGATTTTTAGACATTGTTGCCTTTGTTTGTATTTCTCTTCTACATTTTTCAGGCCCATGGAGATAGAAGCAAGCTAAAATCGGACTAGGCCCAACAGCATAGCACTCGATTCTGACGATTAGCACATCTGTCTAGTGAGTTTCTTTCTTTACCATTATTTTTTATACAGTGAGGACACTGTAATGTTTAAGTATGGGGTGGGGGAAGGGCTTACTTTATGCATATTTTATTTATTTGACATTATTTGTGCATTATTTCTTGAATTTCTTATACATTGCTATTTTGGAATTCATTATTGATTTATGTGCTTATATGCATGTTTTCCAAAGTCTGAAAAATGACCCCCATTGAAAATTTTGGATTAATGTCATGGAATCTTTATTGAACTCGACGATGCAAAATTGGATTCCTTAGAGATATAGCATGAAATTGCCTAGTAAAGGGAAGTCACAAGGAAGTGCATTATCTTATGAAAACCATGAAAGGAGGTAAAATTTGAAGTTGCTTTTGATATATTGCATGATAAGAGGATGGCGGACTTTATATTTCCATATATGCTCATATGTTGATATCCTAGCCTTACCCATGCTTATGCATCAAAAAAGCCATATTGTGCCTAATTTCATATTATGCTCCACATGATCTAAAATATTGTCCATTCTTTACCTTATTTCCTATCCGGGGATTACGTTGAGAATGATGTTACATTATGGATATATTATATGGTGTTTGTGTGGTTATTATCATTATTGAAGTATGGTGGGAAATTGTTTGAAATATATGGAAAATTTAATGAGTGAGAAAAAATCCGATCACCTTAGGAGATAAAGGTAGATCGACCCTGCTTGCTGAGATAATAGTTCAGCGAGATGGGACACAAGGTGAGGAGTCCGAAACACTAAGTATCATGGGGCCATTCATTATACCCATGTTTGCGACTGGCGAGAAGGCAGTGCTGAGGTTAGAGAGGTAAAAGCATAATATTGAAAAAAAAAACATTGAGCGATTAGAGAAAGGTGAGAAATCAAATGAAAAAGGAATGTGGAATGAAAGTTTGGAAATACTCCATTTCCCCGGATCATTAGCACCACATTGCCAAAAATTGCCCACCTTTAGCCTTTTACCAATCTACTCCTTATTGAGCTTAAATTAAAGTCCTCTTGATTATTAATGCTTTGTCGCTTATGAATGTTTTTTGCATAACCCTCCTTTTGTGAGTAGATGTTGCTTTTGATTACACATGCATGGATTTGTGACGCTAGTGCCTTTTCGAGGATGGTAATTAATTGCAGGGTTATATGGCAATGAATCTAAAATGTTGAGAGTTTTGATTTCTTCCCCTGAATGACAATTAAAAGTATTGTTTGAGGACAAGCAAGCTTAAGTATGGGGTCTTTGATGTGAGCCTAATTCGCCATGTTTTATAGTTACATTTATATCGTTTTCTACATGCATTTCATACATTTGGGCTAGAATAGTACATAATCTATGTAGTTTATACTTATTTGCCAAATTATGGAATCTACACCAGTTTCTGTTTAACTACAGAAGTCCGAGGTCAAGGAGCAGCGGAACCAGGACAAATCGAGCTGGAAGCAAGAAAATCTACTCGACAACAATTGGTCGATTTCGACCAAGCTTAGTCGATATTGGGTACATTAGTCGATTTCCACCAAAGTTGACAAAAATCGAGCTGAGCTGAGAAAGTTAGTCGATATCCAGTTGCTGTACTCGATATTGAGTACCCCAAATGGAGCAAGATCCCAGAAATCAACGCGAGGAAGCTGGGAGCAAAAATTGCAAGTCGATATCGAGTAAACTTACTCGATATCGAGTAAAAGCCAAGTCAACATGCACCCTGGGAGCCGAGATCGACGAAGAAGCTAAAGACGGAGAAAACCTTGGTCGATATCGAGTAAACTACTCGATATCGAGTTGATGCCCAGTAGCCGACGTCGAGCTATCCGGATCTTGTTAAGGTTCTATCCCGAATCCGATGGAGATATTTTGGAGATCAAATTCCATCAAGATCCATCAAGTGTTATCAAGAGGAGAAGATATTTACCTACATTAGATATAATTCCTTTTTAGATTTATTTATTTATTTCCATGTTTTAATCTTTAGATAAAAGATAGATACATATAGATTTAGATATAGTTTTCTTTCCTAATTAGAGAGGGAATAAAGGCTATAAATAAAACCTATAGGGCTGGTTTTTATTCACTCAATCTTATAACACACAATTAGTTACATAGAGAGAGAGAGAGAGAGCTGGAGCCGATTGAGGTTGGAGAAGGCGAGAGCGGAATTTGGCTTCAATTGGTTGTATGTCTTGTTTGAGTTTATTTAATGCAAGTTAATTTCCTTTTATTATTCATGTCTTTATTCATGATGAGGAGCAAGTAGTCCACCCAACTTCTAGGGTCGGGGTGAGCCCGGCTGTAGCCAGGTGAGGTGATGCGGTAAAGGTTTGATCTTTTTATGCAATTCGTCTTCTATCCCTATGAGCATGATTCTTTCGCGAAAGTTGAAGGTGATCCTTGTTTGTGTTATTGAAGCGAAAGTGATCTTAATACAACTTGGGTTAATTATGTGAAAAGGGTTAGTAACAATTAGGGTTTATGCAAAAGCCTATATATTCGTATTTGTTAATAACGAAAGTTACTTGATGAAAAGTATGATCTTTTATGCCTTTATGTGTTATTTTACATGGTTATCGTTGTGATGTTGAAACCCTGATCTTGGAAGTCCTTATTTTATTGATTTATTTCATCGAAAATCGTGTTCCGTGTTACGAAAAAGTTGCAATTTTAGTTTCTGTTGTTACTCGATTTCGAGAAGTTTGGTCGACATCGAGGAATTTGGTCGATGTCGAGTTAATTTGTAGAGATCGAGTTGAGTTTGCTGGGTTTTGCTTTCTGTTGAGTCGATTTCGTGCGCTGTTAGTCGATTTGTTTACTCGATATTGAGCAACAGTGGTCGATATCGACCAAAGCTGCTGCCTTTACTTTCTTTTCTGCTTTTATATGTTATTTCATTCTTTCTGTTTGATTTTCTGCATGTGAGATTTGCCGCTACCTATGATCCGCTGACACGCTTCCTCGAGGATCGATCCTGACTTCCCGCTGCTACATTAGGAGGAGGTCTTGTAATTATTTGCGTGGGTACGAATCTGGTTTGATCTATTTCATTATATTTTGAACTCGATTTCCTCCTTACAACAGGCCAGAATTCATGCAAGCGAATAGAGTCCACGTCGGATTAGCACTAATCTTCACATACCAAGGCGACTCTATCTTTGAAGTCTACGTAGTTAATCCCGACAGCGACAACAACGGCGAGTTAAGACGCAACTAATGTTTTCGGGGATTTGGAAAACTTATGTAGCCACATAGACGACATTAATCCTAAGGCTTGGTTTGGCACGAGGCATAGCCTTTTCCCACCAACACCTGCTGTTCGTTTCGTCCAATAAAGTTTCCCCGTTTCACTCACGGGTTTACCTTTTTACGAGATGTTTTAAGATAATACGAAATTTTTTGAAGAAGGTAAGTCAAGGCATGTTCAAGGCCCTACACGAAGAAACAAAAACCAAAAAGTGCATTATAAAGTGCCTACGAAAGTGAACAACACGGATATAAAAAGAGTCACTTTGAGAAAAAAGAAAGAAGTTAACAAGATTCGTTCGAAGAAGACACTGGATGATGATCATCCGCGTCACTCCCCATATCGTGCCGCGGATAAACTTTGAAGCTAGCGTGACCCACATGAAAAAACATCATGGCACTCCCTACTCCGAAACCATGAAGCAAGATGAAATTGTGGTCACCTGCACGCGGGTAGTAAAAAGGAAAAAATAAACATAAACTTAAAAAAACCAAATAAAGGCATTTCCTTTTACACAACTAAGGACCCGCTGGAAGTGAAGCCTTACGAGTTAAAATAGCTGCTCAAGGCTCTCCAAAGTCTGGAAAAAAACCCAAGGATTAAAGTTCCCAAGAGCCATGGTCATTAAACCAGTCCGCAACTCAAAAGCTCAAGACGACGCGAAGGCGATAGTAAATAGAGAAGGGCCATTACAAGGAGGAAGCTGAGGTTTGCGGATGACGGCCAAGTGGAAGGAAGACCTTTCACATTTGGAAGGAAAACATTTTACACTTAGAAACTTCCTGCCCAAGCAGGAGGGGACGCCTTTTGGATATTTGGAAAATCCCAATGTCCCTGCAATCAAGGTTAAAAGTGGATAAAATACATAGCAAAAAGCGGTAAGATCAGATTAAGCCGCCGCGAAGTAGTATTTGAAGAAAAACCTTACAACATTAATGTTTTAAAAGAAAGGGTCATGTCCTGCGGCCAAGATAAAAGTTTTCATTCCCACCAAAAAGAAGAAAAAGAAACAAAGGCCTCAATTACCTTGGGCAGACGTCTCTTCTTCATCAGCGACCTCCTCTTCATCCTCAACCTCTGACTCGTCCACGACCATCTCCTCTTTAGAAAGCCCCCAGTCTTCAACCTTCATGCTGGCGCTAAACTTCTCCAGAGGAATGCCAGAGTTAGAAGCAGAGCGGACCACACTCTAGTTAATCCCCGCGGCCATGTCTGTACAGAAGTAAATAAAACACTTATCCTTCATAATCCTATCCCCTTCCGGATATTTAAGGCATGCCTTGGCTACCGATGACAAGAAAGAGAGGCCATGATCTGTATTGATCCATTCTGCAGATAAATACCCCGCGCCCTCGGGAGTCTGAAGTCATTGAAGAGCAAGGTCTTGGTTTGATCGAGATTGCACCGCCTCCAGGTCCTGTTTCAGGATGCTCCGCTCCTCGCGAAGAATTGAATAATCCTCCTCTAGCTTGTGGATGGAAGCTTGGCTCAAGCGGAGCTGATTCTGCAGCTGTTCGAATTTCGACTTAAGCCCATCCACCTGAAGACGAGAAGCATCTAGAGTGAACCTAAAGCATCCCGTTCGTTAGCCAACAATGATGCCCGCTCTTTAACCCCCCTGCAATTCATCATGAAGGTCCACGAACCTTTTCTTGAACTTCTCAACAAAGGCAGGGTCTCCAACCGTATTGCACAATATCCGCACGCGGTGACTCAGATCCATGATCTCAACAACTATTTTAGAAATCTCAGCCCCTTGACAGACTAGGCACCGCTCGGTATCAGTCTAAATTGTCCTTAGCTACGAAAGTCATGAAACAACAGGCAAGTAAAGGAATAGAAAAAATACACACATCTATGAATAAGGCACGATAATCCTAACTCACGCATTGAGCAATCCTGTCAAACGCAATCGAGAAACTTCGAGAATCCAAACGTTGTATATAAGCTTGTTCATTACGCGCGAGCATCTCGGGGAATTTGAGCTGAACCAACTCATCTATCCCAAACCCAAGGATAGGATACATAGGGAGAGTATTGTCTCCTTCAAGAAAAAAAGGCCTTATCCTTCTCCCCCGCATTAGACGCGTCCACAGCGGTGCTAACTTTCTTCCTTTTTCTTGAGATTGTGGGATTGGAGGAACAAAAACGTTTCTCGCGGACTCAATGGGCCGAGGTGGTCCCCTCAACATAAGTGGCCGCCGCCCTATCCGCGACCAGATCCACTATCGCTGGCGCGGTTGAAGTTTGAGGATGCCCACGAGCGGTCGAACTTTTCTTCCGCCCCCAGCCTTCGCCTTGTGACGGCTTAACAAGGACTCAAGATCCATTTGATCTATAAAGAGAACAATAAAGGGATAAGTCACAATTTATCAGGTGTAGAAACACGAGCAAATGTAACCATAAAAAAATTATTGTGAAAAGAAAACAAAGAAGACAAAGAGGAGAAAGCCGAAACTAGAGAAACACCTAAACGCTAGTGGGGAAGGCTCAACCCAGCCATCTCGAGACGAAGAGCCGAAATCATGGCTCGCCAGCGAATTTAAGCTCATGAGCAAAGAATTTCTTGAACTTGGAAAGCCCATTAACGAATGGCCTTTTTAGAGCACTGAACCACCCTGGAACAGTCCTAAAGTTTAAACTTCCCCCCCCCCCCCCCCGTCTTTTTACGGATAAGGAACCACTTATGTTTCAAATTTGGTTTGCTGGAAAGCCTCTCGATGTAACCACAACTTGAGTTGCATTGATAAAACCTTGAATCATGGGGCCCCATTTTCATGGAAAAGATACTGAACATCAATTCCATAGTTGGGGAGACCCCAATCTCCAAACACCTCATGATGAAGTTGGTAAAAAACATCCAGCAATTTGGAGCGATCTGCGCGGGGGCTAAAATTGTATTCTCTCAGAAACTCCACAAAGAAGGGATGGAGAGGAAGGTGAAACCCCTTAGATAAGCTCAAGAGGGAGACAAAACTCCAACTCGGCTGACTATGGAAAATTTTGAGAAATCACCTCAAGATTGGCCAGATCCAGCAAAGTTGTACAACCTTGCACCTTCTCAATGGTGTATCGACGCGGACAAACCCTCTCAGCGACCACCAAAGGACGACCTAGAGGGTCGCTGTTGCGATGGGAAATCAACCACAAATAAAATACCTCAATTCCCACTATGTAGATAGTGGAAGTCGAGATCGTTCCACTGGAGAGAGGACAGCACTTTCTAGAGTAGTTCATGTGATCTAACAACACACAAAAATCAGCAGCAAAGGCGGTCGATATCGACTAGAGAGGTCGATATCAAGGGGATGGACAAGAGTAGTTATGAATGTCGAGTGGGTGTTTGTTTTCCAGCAGCAAAATAGAACAAAAAGCAAGGGATTTTAGGGATGTAAACAATATAAAAAGAACTTCCAAGGTCTAGGGATAACCACAACAACAACCATGCATAAACCACACAAGAATCATAGAACAAAGATCATGTTTTTATCATCAAAAGATAGCTTTCGCATACTTCACAAATAGAGAATAGAGGCTTTCGCATAAAACCTATTCGATCTACCTTTTCTTAATTAGATCCCTTTTACTTTCGTCAAAGATCTCTAATTACTATCCAAATTCATAATTAAATCCACTTTCGCTTCATAATCATAAACATGGAATTGTCCTCAACTTTCGCAAAGGATTTAAGCACAAGATAGATGATGATAAACTCATAAAAACATCATAGATTCAAGCATTCATACATGGCTATTGTTGGGCTCACCCCAACCCTAGAAGAAGGGAAACTACTCACACATAGCTATAGAAAACATGCTGAAAATTGAATAAAACATAATATGAAATTGCATAAAATCAAACCTCAAAACCAATGTCAAAACCTTCAACTAAAAACTTCCAAACGTCTCGCCTTAACTGCTGTAAATTCAGCCGTGTGTGTTGTGTCAAAGATGCCTAATTAGCCTCTAATTGGCTTTATTTAAAGATAGAAATTAAAACTTGATCTCCAAGGAAAGAGATTTTATCTTAGGAAAATAATATAATCTATCTAAGGAAGGATAAAATATCCCAAGTCTATCTAACTAAAAGATCCTAAAAGGAATTAAATAGAAACCCTAATTAAAAAGCCCAATAAGGAATAAAATCAGCCCGCATAAACTTTTGCTGGTGCGCAGGGTATCGGCGCAGAGGTCTGAGTGTCGGCGTCGAGGTATCTGTTTGAATGCAGTAGCTTCTGTTTTTCTCCAGCTTTTTGTCTCTGTCTTTAATCGCACTTTCCCGAGTCCTCGTTAATCCGATTGACGCATATGAATATGCGTTGGAAAGCACTTTTCAAGGACTACAAATCTCATGAAGGCTCCAGATCTTGATTCAAAGTGATGGATGGCGAAAATAAGGCTTTTCTCCAGCTACACTTTTTGCTTTTGCTTGGCTTCTCCACTGCCTTCATGATTTTTCATTCAGCTCTAAAGTGCGTCGAAACTCTTCCAAATCAGCTCCAAAACCTACAAAATCACACCAAAGCTTGTGTAGACTCCATATCTTGCAATATTAAGCATAACTACACATTTTCCTTACTTTCCCAACACAAAAGCTAATAAAATGACTTAGATGGAATGAAAACATGATGTAAAATATGACTAAAAATGCGGACATCAAAACACCCCATACTTAGACTTGCTTTTCCTCAAGCAATAACCAAACAATAACCACTACCTACAACACATCCTTCAAGTCTTTGCCTTCGCCAAAAAAGCAATATCATAAACGCAAGTGGTTTAAAAGAATCAAGCAATCAAACGTCATCACACATATATAGGTAACTCTAAGCAAAAGCAATTGAAATCCAAACTCACAAGGATATATGTGTTTCACTCAACTCTCAATGTGTTTAGGCTTTGAATAACATCTCTCAACTCAATCCTTAATGCAAAAAGCTCCATAGACATTGTTATTTATATCACCAATCTCTCCACCGGAGATGTCAAAGCAATCAAAATCATCAAGAGGACCTATGGCTCAATGAAAGACTTCAAAGAAGACTTCATTCGACCGGGTTGTAATGTGGCTTGGTAAGAAATAAAAGGTATGGAATTATTTAGGCAAAGTGGTGCTAAAAATCCGAGAATCAAGACTCCTAAACTTCCAACTCAACTCAACCAAACAACTCATCCCAAAATCAGCACATCTACTAAACTCTTCAACAATCAAGATCATCAACCCATGAAACTACTTCTCAACCAACAATTTAATCCAACTCTCACATATAATAAACTAGGCTCTTAATAAACACTTTTTTCTGCATTTTTTTTTCCGCCGACATTTTTTTTTCATTCTTTTTTTTTTCTTTCTTTCGGCAATAATACATATATATAAATTTTCAGAGCCTCTAAAATATAAGAACAATATGAGGAATAATGCTCAACCTTACATAATTTCACTCAAAGCATCTCAACAAAGCTCAACAACTTGGCTTCTTCTCCATCAAACTCAACTCGATTAAATTCCAACCAACTCTAAATCCTAATTCCCGGATAAAGGGTCAAGCTTATAATCGGCTAGGAATTAATTTTGTGGAGCTAACAAAGAATAGGATAAGGCTCAAAGGGCTTCAAACAAGATAAATATGCAAGGTAGATAAATGAATGGATAAAATATGGCTAAGAAAATATAAGTCCTCCATCATCTAATTTTAATAAGCAATGAACTAGTATCTCATAATTGGTCTCAAGAAATAGATAACTACATCAATGTCAAGAGGTAATCACATAAGAAGAGTAAATCACACATAAAAAATAGAGGGAAATATAACAATATGAAGAACATTCCCTATAAGGTCAAAAACATCTCACTAGGACATAGATTTGGATTTCAATCGCCTATACCTAGAATCATATGTGCTCAATTATAATCGCAAGTCAAATTGCCACATAAAAAATCAAACTTTTCAGGAGACTTAGGCTAAACCATCCAAACATATCATAGGATTTACATGATCAAGTCGATTATTAGGCATCATCATAGGACATCTAAGTTAATTAGGTGTATAAAATATAACTAACAATGCATTTTTTTTTTCTTTTTTCGACATTTTTCAATTTTTTTTGTATTTTTTTATGGACTCAATAAAAATGCAAAATATGCAAAAATACAAAATAATGCAAAACACCATCAAAAACAAACTTCAAACCATAAGCATATAGTAAGTTGTTACCCCCAACCCATACTTAAAAAATTACTTTGTCCTCAAAGTATAAGCTCAAAAATAAGAGATGGGTGTAAACGAAAACTTACAAGATAGAATTGGAGCTCATTTTGACCGGAAATAGGTGCTACTATCGTGCCTAGGAGTCGACGTTGACATGGAGTGGTCGATAAGCTTCTCTTCTCCAAGGTTGTCCTTTTCTCATGCTTAGCACCTGCCACCTCATTAACAACAAAAACCAAAACCTCCAAAAATAAAGTTTAAAGCAAAACCAAAACAAAATCCAAAACCAAAACCAACAAAAATAAAATCCTAAATAATCATTGGTCTATGTACAAGCTCTAGATTTTTAAGTCGCTAGGCCGACTTCTTCTCTTAAGCTCATGTGGGCATTTGCAAGGCCCATGTGGCACGGGCCTCCTCCTTCGGACTTTCAAGTTCGACCTTGAATATGACTCCTTCCTTGTCCTTTAACTCAATTGCACCGGGTCGAATCTTATGAATTTCAAATGGACCAACCTTCTTCTCTTTGAATTTATTAGGGAACCATTGATTCTTGGCCTTGGAGATGTACACCGTATCTCCTACCTCATAACCTTTTGGATCTTCATTTCATCCCCTACATACTCTAACAAACCAAGGCATGCCTCTTCTATTCGTAATAGATAGGTTTTTAATGGAAATAGGGGAAGAGAAATTCATACCTCGACTTACCTTGTTGGGACCGGGATGGTGGTCTTCGGCCCAACTCTTTCCTTTATCATCAACTCTTCCTTCCATGGTAGCACAACCATCTTCTTCACGTTGTCCTGCTGCTGGAGGTGTCGATGTCGAGGCTGAAGGTGTCGACGCCAAGGCATCTGTAGCTTTTTGAACATTCTGCAAAAACATTTTATCCTCCACGGGGGTCGACGCCAACGCTGAGGGTGTCGACGCCGAGGCATCTGTAGCTTTTTTCAGCATGTTGTGGAATCGATGTCGACAAAGGTGGGTCGACGTCGAGGACCCCATACTTAGCCGTTGTCGTGCTCTTGATTTCCACTTCTTCATTATCCAAAGTAGCCAATAGGTTGTTGATTTGATCATCCGTTGGTGTTGGATCCTTGGCTATCATCTCCTTTGTAAGCTCCTCAAATGGAATGACGTCCATTCGTGCATATAGGGCATTGACCTCCATCCTTCTTACCTCCCTCATAGTCGTATTAAAACGAAACTCTATTACCTCATCGGCTATGGTGAAAGTAAGTAGGTCATTCTTGATGCTAATGTTCGCATCCGCCGTGGCCAAGAAAGGTCTACCCAAGATGATTGGTACGGTGGGATCCGGTTCCATATCTACCACAATGAAGTCGGTTGGGAGAAAGAACTTCCCTACCTTGACGGGGACATTATCCATAATCCCTATGGGCTTCACCCATGTGTTGTCGGCCATAAGCAACTTCATTTCCACCGGCTCCAATGCTCCTAGCTTGACTTGGTGCCAAATAGATAGAGGCATAAGACTTACACTTGCTCCCAAGTTACACAAGGCTTTGTAACGATGATTTCCAAGCCCAATAGAGATGGCGAACTTTCCTGGATCAGCCTTCTTTTCGGGGAAGTCCATCTTGTTGCATTCCTCCGCAATATCCGCTAGAGACCTCTTGTTACTCAAGATCTCCTTAAAAAATTTCACATAGGCGGGCATCTCTCTAAGTGCTTCGGTGAGGGGGATAGTAACGTTGAGGCCTTGAAGCATCTTCATAAACCGCTTGAACTTCCTATCCGTGGGGTCCTTTGGCACCTTGGAGGGGAATGGGAGTGGTACCTTAGGCTTAGAAGCAACCTCAGAAGCTCTCGTTCTTTCTGCAGCAGGGGTCGGCGTCGAGGCAGGAGGGGTCGGCGTCGAGGGGTCTGCAATGTTGGGAGATGTTTCTTGAACAGGTGGGTCGGGATCGACACTTGAGGGGTCGGCGCTGAGGCAGGAGGGGTCGGCGTCGAGGGGTCTGCAATGTTGGGAGAGGTTTCTTGAACAGGTGGGTCGGCATCGACACTGGAGGGGTCGACGCCGAGGGGCTGTGCACTTCCAGCAGCTTCTGCAGTAGGTTTTGGAGCTGTCAGGGTGTCGGCGCCGAGGGTAGAGGTGTCGGCGCCGAGGGTGTTTCTGGGCTCGTCGTCCTCGTTTTGCGAGTTGTGTTGGTCTAGTAACTCGCGTCCACTCCTTAGCTTGATGGAAGCAACATGCCCGGTGGCATGGCCCTTAGGATTAGCCGTGGTTTAGCTTGGTAGGGTGCCGGGTTGCTTTGGAATTTTAGCCGCCAATTGACCCACTTGGGTCTCAATGTTTCTCCTCCATAAGTCCATTTCCCCAAAGCGAGCATTGAGACCTTGCAATTGAGTTTGGACAGCCGAGTTAGCAAGGTCATTCTTTGCTTGGTTCCTCCTAATCTCCTCAAGGATCATGCTCATATCATTGCGTGATTGCTCACGCTCCGGATGGCCTGGAGCTCGATAGAAGTTGTGTCCGCCATAGTTTTGTTGGGGTTGACGATTGCCCCAAGTGTTTTGGTTTCCTCCTTGGCTAGGACCTCCCACATAATGAGCATCCTCATATGTCTCGGCTAAGTGCACTTGATCGGCGTGAGGGCATTGGACCGTGGTGTCTGAAGTAGATCCACACTCTATGCATGCTTGATTTGCCGATAGATGCTGAACTTGCTTTTGTAGCTTTCTCACTTGATCCTTCCTAAATTGCTCACGAACATCCGGATCAATCTCTTTAGATGGTTGATAGAGAGCCATAGATGGTGGGGGCCTCACATCCGAGATTTCGGAGGTCCCATAGGTGTCGTCGTACTCAACCAAGTGCTCTAGCTCTTCCCATGCTTCCTCCAGAGTCATCTCAAGGAACCGGGGGTTGGTGTGAACATTAATCCGATCCTTTGTTGCCGAATTCAGCCCATTGAAGAAGATCTCTTGGAGCACATATTCGGGTTGCCCATGCGTAGGGCATTGACGTTGAAGCTCTTTGAATCTCTCCCATGCCGCCACCAAGTCTTCCACTCTCAACTGCTTGAAAGTAGTGATTTTTTTTCCTTTGCTCCGATGTCTTTGAGGGTGGGAAGAACTTGGTTAAGAAGGAATCATGTAATTGCTCCCAAGTGGTGATGGTTTGGGTCGGCAAGCTATCTAGCCAATGAAGTGCCTTCCCCGCAAGTGACCATCGAAAGGCCTTAAGCATCACATACTCCAAAGTATCACCATGAGCGATGGTGTCACAAATATCCAAGAACTCGCGCACATGCTCCATAGGGCACTCCGTTGGTTTCCCCGAAAATTGGATCTTTTTGACCATGACAATGAAGCTTGTCTTGATCTCAAAATTAGCGGGAGCGTCGGGGAAGACAATAGGTGATGCGGGCACCCTAAGAGGTGGGTGCATATATTGCCGAGCATTGCGAGGAATCCTAGCAAGTTGTTCCTCCGCTTGACGTGCCCTCTCGGCCTCTTGTTCTCGAGCACGATTGGCCTCATGGTTTTCCCTTCGCAGCCTCTCCACCGTTTCCTCAAGGGTCTCACGGTCGGCCATGATTCCCTTTAGCCTTTCTCTTAGATGAAAGTAACGCTCCGGTTCGTCTAAAGCCTCAAACTCTATTATGCGATCAGCGCGTCGCATACACCTCTCAAAACAAACACAAGAAGCAAACAAGTAGCGTTAGAAAACAAGGAGGAGGTGGGCTGGTCCCAACTTCGAAAATCGGCTACTCTAGATGGCGATTGTTACCCTCCCCAGCAACAGCGCCAATTTGTTGCGATGGGAAATCAACCACAAATAAAATACCTCAATTCCCACTATGTAGATAGTGGAAGTCGGGATCGTTCCACTGGAGAGAGGACAACACTTTCTAGAGTAGTTCCTGTGATCTAACAACACACAAAAATCAGTAGCAAAGGCTGTCGATATCGACTAGAGAGGTCGATATAGAGGGGATGGACAAGAGTAGTTATGAATGTCGAGTGGGTGTTTGTTTTCCAGCAGCAAAATAGAACAAAAAGCAAGGGATTTTTGGGATGTAAACAATATAAAAAGAACTTCCAAGGTCTAGGGATAACCACAACAACAACCATGCATAAACCACACAAGAATCATAGAACAAAGATCATGTTTTTATCATCAAAAGATAGCTTTCGCATACTTCACAAATAGAGAATAGAGGCTTTCGCATAAAACCTATTCGATCTACCTTTTCTTAATTAGATCCCTTTTACTTTCGTCAAAGATCTCTAATTACTACCCAAATTCATAATTAAATCCACTTTCGCTTCATAACCATAAACATGGAATTGTCCTCAACTTTCGCAAAGGATTTAAGCACAAGATAGATGATGATAAACTCATAAAAACATCATAGATTCAAGCATTCATACATGGCTATTGTTGGGCTCACCCCAACCCTAGAAGAAGGGAAACTACTCACACATAGCTATAGAAAACATGCTGAAAATTGAATAAAACATAATATGAAATTGCATAAAATCAAACCTCAAAACCAATGTCAAAACCTTCAACCAAAAACTTCCAAACGTCTCGCCCTAACTGCTGTAAATTCAGCCGTGTGTGCTGTGTCAAAGATGCCTAATTAGCCTCTAATTGGCTTTATTTAAAGATAGAAATTAAAACTTAATCTCCAAGGAAAGAGATTTTATCTTAGAAAAATAATATAATCTATCTAAGGAAGGATAAAATATCCCAAGTCTATCTAACTAAAAGATCCTAAAATGAATTAAATAGAAACCCTAATTAAAAAGCCCAATAAGGAATAAAATCAGCCCGCAGAAACTTTTGCTGGTACGCAGGGTATCGGCGCCGAGGTCTGAGTGTCGGCGTCGAGTTATCTGTTCGAATGCAGTAGCTTCTGTTTTTCTCCAGCTTTTCGTCTCTGTCTTTAATCGCACTTTCCCGAGTCCTCGTTAATCCGATTGACGCATATGAATATGCGTTGGAAAGCTCTTTTCAAGGACTACAAATCTCATGAAGGATCCAGATCTTGAATCAAAGTGATGGATGGCGAAAATAAGGCTTTTCTCCAGCTACACCACTTTTTGCTTTTGCTTGGCTTCTCCACTGCCTTCATGATTTTTCATTCAGCTCTAAAGTGCGTCGAAACTCTTCCAAATCAGCTCCAAAACCTACAAAATCACACCAAAGCTTGTGTAGACTCCATATCTTGCAATATTAAGCATAACTACACATTTTCCTTACTTTCCCAACACAAAAGCTAATAAAATGACTTAGATGGAATGAAAACATGATGTAAAATATGACTAAAAATGCGGACATCAGTCGCGGATGGAAAATTCCCAGCGAAAAAAGCAGGTGGTTGTGTCCTGAAGATCATAAGAAGGGACATCCAGATCACGAAGGTTTTCCTTAGATCGAATCCTAAGGGGAATCTCTGCGGCACCAACGGGAGACTCCGCATAAGTGTCGATGGTAACTCAGGATCCCGACCACTAACCTCTAGATGAGAAGTGGAGGGAGGATCCACGTCCTGACAAGAGCGAAGCTCCAAATCATTTGTGTCCGTAGAAGCACTGCTTTCCTCGCCTCCCTTAGAAGAAGAAGAAACTAAGTAAGGAGAAGAATAGTAATCAGGATCAGAGAGCTTCCGACGCCTTCTCACCTTAATAGGACTTCTAGAAGGCCCAGTGTGAGTTGGAGTGGCTTCCGTGTACGAGGAAGACAACTCTGATGACGAACCTTCATATTCCAAGGACGAACCCTCGGAAGAGAAAGAAGATGATTCCACAACCTCGGGAGTGGGACGCAGACAAGATGTCGATGGTATGTCGGTTCTCCACCCCTCTTCCCTCTCAAACTCATCCAGAGCATCATATCCTTCTCTAAGACTGGCCATTCTCGAGAGCTAAAGAAAAAACTGAGTGAAGAGTTGTATACGAGGATCAAAGTTTCAAACACAATAAAAAACTGACCCAAAGCGGGAAAACTAAACTTATTTCGATCTAAAGAGAGAAAATTCCGAAGAATCAAAGCAGAAAGTAAGAAAAAACTCAAGAAATGCAAAACAAGAGTGAAGAACAAGAGGAAATAATTGAAGAAGGAAAGAACACTGCCGGAAAGCTCAACCGAAAAGAAACCGTCGACAGAAGAATACCACCGGGATATGAGAGACAGTAAAAACAAAAATCCAAGAAGAGGGAAAAGACATCTGATGAGTGAAAACGAAACGGGGTAATTTATAAGAAAATTACCGACCTTTGAGCTTCCTTGCACAATTGGAACGAAAAGAGTTTAAATGGGCCTTGCCGGGCCAATAACCCAGGCCATACGAAAGGCCCAAAGAAAAGGAAGGAAGTCAAAACGAGGATATTTTCCGCCGAAGATAGGTCAGATTGCAGCAAATTCATGCGGATTCGACCCAATCTGAGTAGCTGTGACAAAACTGGTCGAAAATATAAAAAAATATGAAAGGAAAGGATTGGAGAGAGAAATCCTTGGTTTCCATCCGCGGTCGAGAATGACAGATTATCCTCCCCACAACACTGCATCAGCAGACAAAAGAAGGGGCACGTGTCCTGCATGCCCACAATGCACGAAGGGAACACGTGTCAGACTGAAAATGACAAGTGTCAAGGATGGAGGGCACTCTCAGTCACTATAAAAAGAGAAATCCAAACAGTAGGAAGAGACTTTTGGGAAAGAAAGAGAAATAAAAATAGAGCGGGAGTTGTTGCAACTACCACAGAAGAACCTGATATATTCTACATCGCTCGGCTCTGCGGGGGACGCAAGTGCAACCACCCGCGTATGAGATGGAACAATCTGTCAGAGGCCACAAAGTCTTTGAGGAGGCACACGGAGCCGTGACAAACACACCAAAACAAATCGTCTGCGGCAGGTAGTAAGTCCATCATCATAAATGCTGGTGAAACTCCATAAAAGGGGAGGTCAGGGAAGACCCCACCAGACACTTTTTATCCGCAGTACAGGTTGGGCCGCGCCGATTACATCGGTGTGGGTCAGGTAACCCCGCCAACGAAGCGCTGAGTCCCTAGGGATCAATCCTTGGGTCCCACCAAAAGTGGAAACTTTACAAACGAGTTTCTCCAAATGGTTTATTATGTCCTTTCCTTAAGACTCATTCAGATATTCTTAATGAACTTAAAAAATAAAGCAAATTCTTGTGCCCAACAAAAATTTGAATGAATACTAAACATGAAAACATTGGCAATTAAGGTTATCTTGTAGAGAAGCTTTGACACTTCCCTATTTACCTGAGTTTGATCATCTTTAGAGGGAATGTACGACCATCAGCACAGTTCCGCTGGTGTCTTATGGAAGTAGTGCTCCAAGGGATCTAAATATTCACCATAATCCACAAAAGTGTTAGAAATTTCATTACCTTGCTCATGAGCCACATAAATGGGCTCTGGACTTGTTTCATTGACTAGTGCTTGAGATGAGTTCTTCAAATGGATCACGAGCCAAAACATATAGATCATCATGTGTGCACTCATGAGAGTCCCTTTCAATAGACATTGGGCTCTCCGCTTCACCGGATGATGGGTAAGAAGAGATAATGGATGATGAAGCAGAAGGTGTGATAGATAATGGAAAAGAAGGTACAATAGATGAAACCTCACGCGTCGACTCATGTGATTCCACGTCAAAAAGCACTAGATCCTCCTCTTCATCCCATTCATCGTCAAAGAAGCCATGTGTCTCCCAATATTCTTGCTCAGTTAGTCTCCTTATCTTTGGGATATTTGTAGAAACAACGACTGACGCCGGTTCTGGAGGATCATTGTATTCCACTTTAAGTAGCGGCGGGCACTAGTCCTCAGTGGCGGCGGGCGCCGGTTGGGTAGCGTCGGGCGCCGCCATGTGTAGAACATCATCCTCCTCTTTTTGCTCGGCTAATTCCTTGCGTTCTTCCTCCAATGCTTCATGAGCCAGGTCGTGGAAAATATCACATAGTCCTGATAGTCTTTTGTTACACAAACCATTGTCACCCATGTCATCGATACGTTCTTTCACTTCAGGACTTACACCTTCATAAACTCAAAGAACCATATCTCGCTCACTATCATGGATACCCCGTGATTTACGGTCGTCCACTAACTTCTGCACTCTTGTGAAGTAGCGGTGAATGTTTTCTCCTTGGTCCTGATATAATCTTAACATCTTGACAAGAAATTAGTAGCGGTAGAGCTGACAATTCGGGTCATCCGGTTGGGTTCGGGTCGATCACATTCGGGTCGGATCACTGATGAGTCGGGTCAACTCGGTCAAAATGAAATTCAGATTGGTCGGGTTTCGGTCAAAATCGAGTTGGACCCATTCGAGTTTTCATGTCGGTACTTGTTGTAAGAGGAAATTGAGACTTGCAATAAAATATAAATAAATCACAGCAAACCAGATTTCGTCCCTTGCAAATAATTACAAGACTCCCTCCCTATGCAGTAGTGGGAAGTCAGGATCGATCCACGAGGAAGCGTGTCAGCGGATCCTAGGCAGTTGTAAATCTCACAGAAAAGCAAACAGCAGACAGAAACAAAGAAAGAAAGATAGAAATAACAGACGAGAGCAAGAAATAAAAGTAAAGACAGAAGCTAACTCGATCTCGACAAAATCTACTCGAGATCGACAAAAAAACAGCAAAAACAGAAACTTCAGAATCGACGACAGAAGCAGAAACTCAGACACACAACTTGATCTAGACAAGACCCTACTCGATCTCGACAACAGCTTACTCGAGATCGACTAATTTTTCCTCTAGATCGACTAAAACACAGAAAACCTCAAATTGAAGATCTCGAACACAGAACTCAGATTTCGGATGAAATAAATTCAATATATAAAGAACTTCCAAGGCCAGGGTATCAACACCACAACGATAACCATGGAAAGTAACACATAAAGGCATAAAAGATCATGCTTTCCATCAAAATAACTTTCGTTACTAACAAATAGGCATATAGAGGCTTTCGCATAAACCCTAATTGTTACTAACCCTTTTCACATAATTAATCCAAGTTGATTTAAGATCACTTTCGCTTCAATAACACAAAAAAGGATCACCTTCAACTCTCGCAAAAGAATCATGCTCATAGGGATATAGAAGATGAATTGCATAACAAGATTGTACCTTTACCGCATCACCTCACATGGCCACCATCGGGCTCGCCCCAACCCCAGAAGTGGGTGGACTACTTGCTCTTCGTCATCAAGAAAGACATTAAATAACAAAAGAAACTAACTTGCATTGAATTAAATAAAGAGAGCTTACAACCAAACAAGACAAATCCGCTTTCGCCTTTCCACCTTGCTTGCCACAAACTCTCTCTCTCTCTACTACTACTTACTTGTTCTCTCTGAAATTGAATTGGAATAAGATGCCTAATGCTCAGCCCCTAAGGCTTTATTTATAGCCTTCTATTATTTTCTATTCAACGATAGAATATATCTATCTTTTTCTAAAAAGCTTAAAAGATAAATAAATTAAATAAAAAAATTAAATCTAAAAGGAAAAGTATATCTAAAATAGGTAAATATCTTCTTGTTGATAGATCTTCTCTTCCATGGATAGTTGTTGATAGATCTCGGATAGACTCGGCTTCCTTCGGCTCCAAGGACTCCCAAACCGAGTAGGAAAGCAAAACCGCGTAACGCGGCTCAGACATGGCGTTCCTCGATCTCGACCAACTTTCCTCGAGATTGAGTAGGATTGACGTCGACTTCGGCTGGCTGGACAACTCGGGTAGCAGGACCTCGGCATGCTCGGGTGCTGGCTCTCAGGTTTCCTCGATCTCGACAACCTTCCTCGAGATCGAGTAGGTTTGCTTCATCGACTTGGTGGCCTGGTGATGTCGAGTAGCTCCTCCTTGGCACGGACTCGAATTGGCGCTGTTGGGTCCTCGAGATCGAGGAAATTCCTCGAGATCGAGTACGGTGGTGCTCGGCTTCTCCGTCTTCGGCTTCTCGACTTGGCACAGCTCGTCGACTCCGGACATGGCATCACAGTGTTGTCGATCTCGACAATGTTTACTCGAGATCGAGTTGGCTTCCGGAGTCGGGTTGTCTCTGACTCAGTTTCTCGATCAGTGCTTAGTCGACAAGGCCTGTGCTCGGACACCTTCGTCGAGATCGAATAGAATGTACTCTAGATCGAGTAAAGCTGGGCTCCTAGCTTGATTCAACTGGTTTCGCTGTTTCTTGACCTTGGACTTCTGTACTTGATTTCCGAGCTTTTCCGATCTTTCTCAAACCTGCTGTAATTTGCCTCGAATTCTGCGAAATTAAACAGAAACTGGTGTAGATTCCATAATTTGGCAAATAAACATGAACTACATAGATTTTGTACTATTCTAGCCCAAATGCATGAAATGTATGCAGAAAACAATATAAAAGTTACTGTAAAACATGGCAGATTCAGCTCACAACAAACACCCCATACTTAAGATTGCTTGTCCTCAAGCAGTACTTTTATTTGTCATTCAGGGGAAGAAATCAAAACTCTCAACATATTAGATTCATTCTCATATGACCCTGCAATCAATTACCATCCTCAAAAAGGTACTAGTGTCACAGATCCATGCATGTGCAATACAAAAGCAACATCTACTCACAAAAGGAGGGTTATGTAAAAACAATTCATGTGACAAAGCATTAATAATCAAGAGGACTTTAATTTAGGCTCAATAAGGAGTAGAATTGGTAAAAGGCTAAAGGTGGACAATTTTTGGCAATGTGGTGCTAATGATCCGGGGAAATCGAGTACTTTCCAAACTTTCATTCCACATCCCTTCTTCATAAGATTCATCACCTTCCATAATGCTTTTTTTTTCAATAATAATGCTTTTACCTCTCTAACCTTGGCACTGCCTTCTCGCGAGTCGCAAACATGGGTGTCATGAATGGCCCGGGATTCTTAGTGCTTTGGACTCCTCACCTTGTGTGTCCCATCTCGCCAAACTATTATCTCAGCGTGCAGGGTCGATCTTTGATCGGATTTTCTGTCACTCATTAAATTTTCCATATATTTCAATCAATCCTTCCAAACTCCAATAATAATGATAACAACACAACAACCATATAACATCTCTATAATGTAACATCATTCTCAACATAATCCCCGAATGGAAATAAGGTAAAGAATGGCAATTTTTTAGATCATGTGGAGCAATGTATGAAATAAGGCATATATATGGCTTTTGTGATGCATAAACATAGGTAAGGCTAGGATTATAAAAATATGAGCATTATATGGAAATATAAAGTCCTCCATCCTTTTATCATGCAACATGTCAAAAGAAACTTCAAATTTTACCTCCTTTCATGGTTTTCAAGAAAATAATGCACTTCATTGTGACTTCCCTTTACTAGGCAATTTCATGCTATATCTCTAATGAATCTAATTTTGCATCGTCGAGTTCAATATAAGCTTCCATGACATTTATTCAAAATTTTCAATGGGGGTCATTTTTTTCAAATTTTGGAAACATGCCTATAAGCACATAAATCAATAATGAATTCCAAAATAGCCATGTATAAGCATTTCAAGAAATAAACTTTAAATATGCACACATAATGGTCAAATAAAGTCAAATATGCATAAAGTAAGCCCTTCCCCCACCCCATACTTAAACATTACAGTGTCCTCACTGTATAAAAAAATAAGGGTAAAGAAAGAAACTCACTAGACAGGCGTGCAGATCGTCGGAATCGAGTGCTAAGCTGCTGAGCCTAGTCTGATTTAGCTTGCTTCTATCCCCATGGACCTGAAAAATGTAAAAGAGAAATACCCACAATAAAAAAACTAAAAGTTCAAAACCAAAAACAAACAAAAGCAACAAAGTCCAAAAAGTCTCAAAAATAAATGTATATTTACAAGCTCTAGATTTTATAGTCGCTAGGCCGACTTCTCTATTTAGCTCAAGGTGGCATCTGCAGGGCCCATGTAGCTTGGGCTTCAAATAGGACTCCATTCTTGTCCATCAGCTGTAATCCTCCAGAATGGATCCTGTTCACTACGAAAGGTCCCATCCTCTTCTTGTTGAATTTGTTAGGGAAGCAATGATCCTTTGATTTAGAGACATAGAGCTTGTCTCCAACTTCATATTCCTTAGGCTCATCATTGGAAATCCTACATAAGCGTACATACCAAGGCAAATCTCTCTCATGTATAGATAAATCTTTAATGGAAATAGGAGAAGAAAGATCCATACCTTGGCTTACCTTCGCAGAGACGGAATCGGGGACCACGGTGTTTGGTCGATCTCGAGTAGGGGTAATCGATCTCGACGAACTTTCAGCTCCTGGTGGTGGGCTGCTCGTGGATGCAGGAGCTGGTGAGGCTTGGTCGATCTCAACTAGCTTGGTCGATCTCGAGGAGTTCTGGCTTTCTGGTGGAATCAGCGTCGAGGAAGGCGAAGTCGAGGTAGCAGAGTCTTTATCGATCTCGAGTAAGGTACTCGATCTCGAGGAGTCTGGTGCTTCAGTGTTGCTGCTCGACGACGCTGGTGCTGGTGGAGGCTCCTGGTTTTGGTCGAGATCGACTAGAGTCCTCGATATCGAGGAATCTTTGTCGACTACGACCCCATACTTGCATCCTGTCAAGGCATCCGAAAAATAGTTAGTTCATAACGACGTACATTGGTCTGTGTCGAGTGGATTCTCTGTTTTCTTCTTTAGGATGGCCATGATCTCCTCCACCTCGGCCTCCATATCCCTCTTTTCTAGCTCCTCAGGGGTCATATTTCTTACCTTGGGTTCCCCGCAAGTGATATAGCCAGCTGAGATAGATTTGACCTCTTCCATTGGACCTGTATGCCTTTCAGTTTTATTAAAGGAATACTCAATTAACTCATCGCTGATGTTGGAAGTGAGCACTCCTTTCCTCACGCTTATGTTGGCATCCACTGTCGCCAAGAAGGGTCTTCCTAGAATAATTGGACAAGCAGGGTCTTCTTGCATATCAACAACTAAGAAATCAGCAGGGACAAAGAATTTACCTACTTGTACTGGCACATTGTCCACCATGCCTGTTGGGATGACCACCGTGTTGTTGGCCATATAAAGCCTAGCATCCACAGGCTCTAGGGCACCTATCTTAATCTTGGACCAAATTGTTAAAGGCATTATACTGACACTAGCTCCAAGATCACATAAAGCATTAATTTTGTATGGACCAAATCCAATGGATATAGCAAACTTACCTGGATCTGGCCTCTTCTCCAGTATGTCCAAATGGCTGCACTCCTCTGTAATTTCAACCATTGACCTCTTTTTGCTCAGAATCTCCTTCAGGAACTTGACATAGGATGGCATTTCATTGAGAGCTTCTGTGAAGGGGATGGTGACGTTGAGCTTCTGAAGCATCTTGATGAAGCGCTGAAATTTCTTCTCTGCTGGGTCCCTCGGTTATTTTGTTGGGAAGGGCAGCTTCTTTTTCTGATTTGGAGCCAGAACAGATGTCGGATTTGCTGCAGCTTTCTCGATCTCGTCCTGACCTTCCTCGATCTCGACCACGTCTTTCTCGATCTCGACCATTGTAGTCGACTTCGAGTTGCTGTGTAGTGCTGACGAGGGTTTCTTCACTTGCTCCTCGAGATCGAGCTGGCCTTTCTCGAGATCGACTAGGCTGTTGTCGATATCGACTTGATGCTGGTCGACTTGCTGTTCTCCTTCGTTCTGCTGCTTTCCGACCTCTGGCTCTTACAGTTGATAGCCGCTTCTGAGTTTTACAGCAGCGATGTGTCCAGTCTTTCCCTTGGGATTTGGCTCTGAAGATCCAGGGAGCGAACCTGACTGTCTGGGGATTCTTGCTGCTAGCTGGCCAATCTGTGTATCAACTGATTTCCGCCATATATCAATTTCCCCAAGCCTAGAGTTGACACCTTGCATCTGAGTGTAGACGGAGTTGAAGGACTGCTTAGTTTCTGAGTGATTCCTCTGTATTTCCTCTAGGACTGTCTGTAAATTATCCCTTTTCTGGTCCCTTTCTGGATGTCCTGGAGCTCTGTAGGGCGGGGGGTTCCTAGGGGCACCTGGGTTCCATTGTGGTTGCTGAAACCTTTGGTCCCCCATGTAGCGATTGGGACCCCCTACATAAGCTGCCTCTTCGTGGTATTCTGCCAGCCTGACTTGTTCTGTGTGTGGGCACTCAGTAGTGGTGTGCCTTTGTGATCCGCATTCAATACAAGGCTGGTTGATAGAATGATACTTTACTTGTTTGAGGAGTTTCTTATTCCGGTCTCTGTAGTACTTCTCCCTTACATCTGGATCAATCTCCTTAGGGGGCTCATATAGGGGCATGGATGGTGCTGGCCTGGCGTAGGGGTTCTCCTCATAGTTGACTGGAGTCCCATACTTGTTGTCATAGTTGGTCAGCTTATCGAGAGCAGCCCATTCTTTTGCTGGCGGCATTGTCAGGTACTCATAGTGAGTATATGTGTTGATTTTGTCCTTTGCAGCCAAGTCCAGAGAATTGAAGAAGATCTCTTGAACTACGCAGGGTTGCTGTCCATGTGTAGGGCAGGATCGCAGTAGATCCTTATAGCGTTCCCATGCCTTTGCTAGCGTCTCTCCAGGCTGCTGTTTGAAAGATGTGATCTTCTGGCGTAGGAGTGCTGTCTTGGCAGGAGGAAAGAACTTATTCAGAAATTCTTGTTTCACTTGAGCCCATGTCGTGAGAGATCGTGGTTTCAGCCCTTCCAGCCATTTCATTGCAGGACCAGCAAGAGACCAGCGGAAAGCCTTCATTAGGATGTACTCCAAGGTGGTACCTTCAAAAAGAGTACGACACATGTCAGTAAAGTTGGTAATATGCCTTAGAGGGCATTCATTAAATCTACCATGAAAAGCATGATTTTTTAATTTCAATAAGGAATTGAGTGCGAATTTCATAGTTAATCTCAGGGATTAGAATGGCCGATTCAAGCACGACGAGAGTCGGGTGCATATAATCCTCTACAGTGGTTGGGTATAGGGCAAGCTCAGCTTCTGCTTGCCTCGCACGCTCAGCTTCTGCTTGCCTCGCACGCTCAGCTTCCTGTTGCCTACCTATTCTCTCAGTGGCGAGAGCAGCATCCCTGGCGGCTAGATCCCTCGTGAGCCTCTCGATCAGGTGTTCCTGTGTCTCTGCAGCTGCCATGGCTCTTTGTAGTTTAGCTCTGATGTGTAGAAGGCGCTCTGGTTCGTCTAAGCCGTCAAACTCAGGTGGTTGACCAGAACGGCGCATACACCTGTCAAGTAACTCAAAAAGAAAAGTGAGATCTGACTACCTAAGGCGCGAATGATAGCTTCCCCGGTAACGGCGCAATTTGTTGTAAGAGGAAATTGAGACTTGTAATAAAATATAAATAAATCACAGCAAACCAGATTTCGTCCCTTGTAAATAATTACAAGACTCCCTCCCTATGCAGTAGTGGGAAGTCAGGATTGATCCACGAGGAAGCGTGTTAGCGGATCCTAGGCAGCTGTAAATCTCACAGAAAAGCAAACAGAAGACAGAAACAAAGAAACAAAGAAAGAAAGACAGAAATAATAGACGAGAGCAAGAAATAAAAGTAAAGACAGAAGCTAACTCGATCTCGACAAAATCTACTTGATATCGACAAAAAAACAGCAAAAACAGAAACTTCAAAATCGACGACAGAAGTAGAAACTCAGACACACAACTCGATCTAGACAAGACCCTACTCGATCTCGACAACAGCTTCCTCGAGATCGACTAACTTTTCCTCTGGATCGACTAAAACACAGAAAACCTCAAATTGCAGATCTCGAACACAGAACTCAGATTTCGGATGAAATAAATTCAATATATATAAAGAACTTCCAAGGCCAGGGTATCAACACCACAACGATAACCATGCAAAGTAACACATAAAGGCATAAAAGATCATGCTTTCCATCAAAATAACATTCGTTACTAACAAATAGGCATATAGAGGCTTTCGCATAAACCCTAATTGTTACTAACCCTTTTCACATAATTAATCCAAGTTGATTTAAGATCACTTTCGCTTTAATAACACAAAAAAGGATCACCTTCAACTCTCGCAAAAGAATCATGCTCATAGGGATATAGAAGATGAATTGCATAACAAGATTGTACCTTTACCGCATCACCTCACATGGCCACCATCGGGCTCGCCCCAACCCCAGAAGTGGGTGGACTACTTGCTCTTCGTCGTCAAGAAAGACATTAAATAACAAAAGAAACTAACTTGCATTGAATTAAATAAAGAGAGCTTACAACCAAACAAGACAAATCCGCATTCCCCTTTCCACCTTGCTTGCCACAAACTCCCTCTCTCTCTACTACTACTTACTTGTTCTCTCTGAAATTGAATTGGAATAAGATGCCTAATGCTCAGCCCCTAAGGCTTTATTTATAGCCTTCTATTCTTTGCTATTCAAGGATAGAATATATCTATCTTTATCTAAAAAGCTTAAAAGATAAATAAATTAAATAAAGGAATTAAATCTAAAAGGAAAAGTATATCTAAAATAGGTAAATATCTTCTTCTTGATAGATCTTCTCTTCCATGGATAGTTGTTGATAGATCTCGGATAGACTCGGCTTCCTTCGGCTCCAAGGACTCCCAAACCGAGTAGGAAAGCAAAACCGCGTAACGCGGCTCAGACATGGCGTTCCTCGATCTCGACCAACTTTCCTCGAGATTGAGTAGGATTGACGTCGACTTCGGCTGGCTGGACGTCTCGGGTAGCAGGACCTTGGCATGCTCGGGTGCTGGCTCTGAAGTTTCCTCGATCTCGACAACCTTCCTCGAGATCGAGTAGGTTTGCTTCATTGACTTGGTGGCCTGGTGATGTAGAGTAGATCCTCCTCGGCTCGGACTCGGATTGGTGTTGTTGGGTCCTCGAGATCGAGGAAATTCCTCGAGATCGAGTACGGTGGTATTCGGCTTCTCCGTCTTCGGCTTCTCGACTTGGCACAGCTCGTCGACTCCGGACATGGCATCACAGTGTTGTCGATGTCGACAAGGTTTACTCGAGATCGAGTTGGCTTCCGGAGTCGGGTTGTCTCTGACTCAGTTTCTCGATCAGTGCTTAGTCGACAAGGCCTGTGCTCGGACACCTTCGTCGAGATCGAGTAGAATGTACTCTAGATCGAGTAAAGCTGGGCTCCTAGCTTGATTCGACTGGTTTTGCTGTTTCTTGACCTTGGACTTCTGTAGTTGATTTCCGAGCTTTTCCGATCTTTCTCAAACCTGCTGTAATTTGCCTCGAATTCTGCGAAATTAAACAGAAACTGGTGTAGATTCCATAATTTGGCAAATAAACATGAACTACATAGATTCTGTACTATTCTAGCCCAAATGCATGAAATATATGCAGAAAACGATATAAAAGTTACTGTAAAACATGGCAGATTCAGCTCACAACAGTACTCGGGTCGGCCTCTTTCATGTTTCAAGTAGAAGCGAGTCTACGTTTGTTTCAAACTTTTAATTTTTTGGGTTGAATTTATTGAATCATGTTCGTTTGGGACTTTCGGGTAATCAATTTTATTAAATTGAATATGTAATTCATGTTATTTACGTATTTAAAAAAGTATTTTTAGTAAAATTAAATATGATTCAATATATAATCTACTCATTGGCTCGTAAGCTAACTAAACTCATTCTGTTCATTATTAATTTCATTGAAATTTGACAATTTATTATTATCAAAATCATACTTGATTCCCTATCTAAAAGATAATTCACGTTATTTGTGTGATTGTTATTTGTGTCTTTCAAAAAGTAGTTTTCAAAAGAAGTTTCACTATGTATATGATTCAAGTTATAATATCCTCATTGTACTCATCTTTTATTAGTGAGAAATGAGAATTTTGAATTAAAGTCGATCATTCATCATTAAACCAGTAAACGAGTAATGATTTACATCAATCTATATGAATATACTTTGAGTTGATGACTTTTGGAGTTTTGGGTAATCTAGTAAACCGACTCTTTTGTGAGTTAATCTTAAATACTGATAAAGTAAACAACTTATTGCCTATATGAAAATAACTAAACAAGATTACATTAATCCTCATATATAAATTCATCTCCAATTATTCGATGAATTAGAATATTCGATGGATTCGAATATTCGAGGCATTTAAAGTATTCCCTTTACCCCTCATCAAATTTTGGAAAACAAGGTAATATAAAATTACGAATACAACTTATAGAGGCGCAACTCCCTAACCCTAATCGATGCAATTGATAAAGTATAATTGTCAATATCCCCTACACACCCAATCAATGCTTTCACAGGATTGATTGATTATGTTTGCTACTTATTTAATCAAATAGTAAGAAGTAATCAAACCTAGAAAGAGAGCAAATTCCGTCAAAGTAGCTATTCAAGAGGGAATATATGCAATCAATCAATTGAAGAACAAAGATATTGAATCAATCATACATAAAATAGATAGAAATCAACTCTCACAAATCATCCAACCATGTTTTCAATCATGGCAAAACCACGAGAGTTCTAGGCAAGCATAATGTACCTTGAATCCCTAAACTTAAAACCTCTCATCTCTCTTTTAGTTAATCGACTATTGAATGAATTAGATTATTGAAACCTACTACGAAATATGTCTTATATATAGCCAAAGACGTCGGCCAAAATCCCTAGGAAGAGCAGATAAGAGTTTCCATAAATATAGACTTGGGATGCGTATCGCAAATCTGGAACTGACGAGAACGGGGGGCGCCACTTTAAAACCGGCGGGCGCTGCTCTATATAGTGCTGACAACTTCGACAGACTGAACTTGTAACGCACTTTCTGGAGTCATCCTTCGTCCGATTGATGAATATGAATTTTCCTTTCCAAGAACTACATTTCTCATGAAGACCTCAGAAGCTAATTCCAACTTCTCAGAACCTTAAAGATGGGATTTCTCCACATTCTCCATTTCCGCACTTGTTCATTAGCTCTTCTTTGTCCATTTTCTCCATGCTTTCTCCACCTTTCGAGGCCGGATCATAAGATATATAAATAAAAACTAAAAATCGTAAAGCGGGTGGTTAGAGAGAGAAACTCTCAAAGAAGGATCCCTTCTTCTTGCCTTCCCCCTTGCTCCGGCGAGCTCTTCCGGCCTCCATCTTGGCTTATCGCTTACACTTCTCACCGGAAAAACATCGATTTTGTATATACTCTTTCTTCTTCCTTCTGATTTCCTCGAAGTTATTGTCGAAATGGAAAGGAGCTAGATTCTCCAACATTTATTGCAATCCACCAACCGGATATTGAATTCATTGCCCATCACCTAGCTCGCTCTCAACCCACCTTTCTCTCCTCCACATAAATCATCGTCTCCCTCCTCAAATGGCCTGAAAAATTCCAAGTGCTTCTCCGCCTCTAGCTGTGGCAGCCTTGCCGGCGTCGGGCCGATCTAGCTCTCCTCACTAACCACAGACTCTCCTGCGTTCGAAAACTAGCCTTTACCTTTCTCTGAAACTAGCCACTACCCTCTGTGCAACTAGCCGTTACTCACACTAACGGTCACCTGTTTTTCAAATTTCAGAGTTTGACCATCGTTGACCCTTCTTCCCCGACCTTCTCTGAGATAGCCACCTGCCGGTGCTTCGACGCCGAAAAATCTCCACTCCCCTTACTCTAACCCCTCTGCCACCCACTCTTCTCCGTTCCCCTTCACGCTGTTTCCTTCCCCTATCTCGTTACTTTTTACCAGTGAACAGGGTCCCCGATAAAACTCCTTCCGGGGGGACTGCCTCACAACTCCTCCCTCTAAATTGAACCTAGATTTCCTCTCCAGACAACCTTCCCTACTTTAACCTTACGAATTTGAGCTTTGGTCTACTGTTCTGTAAAGCCCCTTTTGAGCTAGGGTTCTACGTGTACTAGCTTGCCCATTGAAGGTTCTTCGAAGAGGTCCTCCAACGCTCTTCTTTGGAGAAATTGATTTCAGTTTTCACCTTCCCCCTTCTCCACGAACCCTAAGCCTTACCAATTTGAGCTTTGATTCACTAAGGAAGAAAGCCCCAAACTGAGCCAGGTTTTCAACTGTGAAGTGCCTCGGCTGACAATATCTGGTGGCTTCATTGAAACCCCATTTCACCTAGGCTTTCTGACAAAAGCGATTTCTGACAAGAACCCATGGAGAAGGACAAATCTCCAGGGAGTGGACGACGTGCAATCCACCTCATGCCGACTCCAATTTCTACTGCGACGGGTGCCAATTCATCTTCGAAGATGACGATTCTAGGAATGATACCAAAGAGCTCCTCTACGACCAAGCTTAAGCCTGCTCAGATGGCTCAAGAAGAAGATCCTCCATATGGCAAAGAGCGACGATAGTGAAAATCAGCTTGGGTTGAAGCTTAAGAACAGTGTGAGTTGGTTTCTGGGTGGTTGAGGAGGAAGAGGATGGGGGTACGAGAAAGAATTGTTCTCGGGCAAGCTTGACACATTCCGTTTTGGATTGGAAATAATCAGTTAGGATTTCATTGGGCAACTCCAAAATGAAGGCTAGGGTTTCGGTAGTGGGTTTGGGTTTGGTGCTATTGACCTTAGTGGACAAGGTCAGAACACCCTTAATCTTGTGGGCATACAAACTGACGAAGAAAATTCTGGTAAGCCTAGGATAGGCAATGGTTCCATGGTTAAGAATAGACCAGAGACAAGTAGATTTGAGGAAAACATCCATAGAATCATGGTAGCCAAGACGACGGTTCGCAAAACCCTCAAGCCAAGACTCATCCTTGTCAATTGACGAAAACCAACAACCGGGGAGGTCGTGATTTACCTTAATCGAAGATGTAGAGGGTGCCGTTAGACCAGATTTCACCGGAGGAGTCTGTCGAGTTTGTCGGACAAGGGGTGCAAGTGGTGGTGATGGCGACCTTGAATCATCAGAGGAAACTTCATAAACGTCTTGAATCTCCTTACCTTTTGATGCTAAAGCATTCAATTGAAGCCTTTTAAATAAAACTACTATAAAAAAAATCTTTGCTGAACAAAAAAATATATGGGTAAATGTAGTAAAAGGAAAGTACCTGAAGGGAACCGGTCTTCTATACTATGAAAAGAAGTGACCGTATCGTGGCAATGAGGTAAACTAACTAAACTAATCAACACGTTCAAGAAAGATTTAATTAATTTGGAATGTTAGTGATGACAATTCTTTTTTTATTTATGAAATTTAATTGGGCCTTTTATACCCACAGCACCACCCCGCACACCCGCACCCGTGATTTTTCCACCACTGCACACCCGTGAAATTTAATTGTATTTTTTTTAAATTTTGAAATAGAATTAGGCAGGAAATTTTTTACGAAAAGTTTATCAGCTAAGCCTAATTATGTGACCAAAGCTTTAAGTTGCCGACAAAAATACACCATTAATTAGATCAAATTAATAGAATATATGTTTTCGTGGAATAAATATCTCATCCAAAAAAAGGAGAGGAGCCGAAATACAAAAGGTGAAAGATATAAATAATGAAGCCTTGCATCACATAATAACCCAATGGGTCAGAAAATCGCACACAAATGCAAATTCCTTAAGAGGTATATGCTGTTTTCTATTGCATTCGACTTAAATGTCGACTTCTTGTGCAGCCTTGGCCAATTCCATTTAACCACATCATTTGGGGGCATCCAACAAGATTAAGCAAGTTGTGCACGCGCGAACGTGCATGCGAAAAGTAGCTCTACATAGCTAGGTATGTTGCACGGGTGGCTTCGGTTGTGAGGAATTCGGTCACAAGGATTACCAACCCCAAATTGGAAAAAAAGTCTTAGAATATTAAAAAACTGTGAATTCTAAATCCAAGAGTAAGGTTTCAAACTAACATAAATTATCTCCCCAAAAACTTTTTCTATTTAATAGATGTTTCGGTCCTTATGAGAATATGTTAACATCTTAATTGAAAAAGATGTCCATAAAAACAAAATAAACGACATTAGGAATCTAATTTGAAAGTTGACTATTATATTTTAATTAAAGATATTTTTTTTTATAAAACGAAATTTTTTTTTAAGCAAGATATATAAGGATTCGGTTTCCTAGATATGTCTAGAGAAACCGAGAGATCGGACAAGCCGGTGGATGGACTAACCATCATGTACAACTGAAGCAAATAAAAGAAGCAAAAGACAGAAAGGAAATTACAGAAGCAAATGACATAAACAAAATTACAAAGAAAACGAACAAGTCATTCTACACTAAAAATCACAAGCCAAAGAGACAACGAAACGATCGGATCGGACAAAGGGACGACACACAGAGAACTCTGGGGAACATCAGCGGGCACCTCAGATTATGGACTCAAACGAGCATTCAGATGTCAACGCACATCCACGACGTCATCGAACATGTCAAATCAAACACCTCTCAAAAAAGTCTGCAACACAACAAGAACAACACTGCACATCAACCCGCAAACCCGACTCCAAGGCAAATCATTGTTCATTAAAACCCCAAACTCATCCCAAACCCTAAAGGACGATAACAAGATCGTGAGAGACTATTAGGTACAGTAAAAAAAGAGGCGGATGAAACGGGCCAAAGAAGAGAAAATGAACAACAATAAAAAAGGCATCGAGGCGGAAAAACGGATTGAGATTGGTTCGCCAAACCATGGTAAAATCAGTGTACTTCCAACACTAAAAAGATGTTGGTGGCGGAAAGAGCTCCCGAACCGGCGTTCCTTTGGAAACACACCCCAGGAGGAGAACCGACGACATGGCAAACCAAAGGGCTCGAAAACGGCGGCCACGAGGTAACAGCGAGCGAGGTGGAAACTAGCGGAGGTGGTCCAAGATGGCGGTTGATACCCCCAAGCTCGGAGATAGAGAGCAATCTATGGGTGACGGAACGAGCTGAGCGGCGACCGAGGCTCAAAGAGACGACCTTCAGCAACACGCCAACGGCAACACCATAGGTGGAGGAGCTGATGGCAGGGTGGCTAGAGAAGCAAAGGGGTTGGAAGTGCCCGGAGGGAGGCGAACTGAGGGAGTTCCAACAGTGAGGGGAAGAGGCTGCGATTGGCAACGGAGGTCAAGGAGATTGGCTTCGGAGGCAGGGCCTAGAGGGAGGTACGTTCCAAATTCCCGTGAGGGCTTGTCCCATGACGTAAGTGAATAAGGAAACATGCGGTACAGGACAGAAGTTTGCGTACCTCGGTGGAAAGCCATACGCCGGGTGATATTAGGTTGTTGAAAAACTCCTTGTTCAACTGGGACTCGTCTGGGCCCTCAACCTGCGCGGGGAACTTGAGGAGCCAGGCCAAGAAATCGTCTCTCTGTTTATCAGTGACCATCCCCTCGGCGGCTGCGTCGGTGGTTGGACACGATGACTTTGCCCCCTTCTTGGCCCGCTTCGCGGGCTGAGTAACCACGCAGTCCCCTAGCTTTGATGTGGTCCTCCTGTCACGCTTGCCTCTCCTAGGCTCCAGCTTTGTCTCCTAACAGTCAAACACACCCCAGTTATGTTCAAACAGCTCTCATTATCCTACCAAAACAGATTCAATATTATACCAAAAGGGTAAATATATCCTACCAACTGGGTTATTATATCTGACCAAAATACAACTGTCTTTTATATCATACCAAAACCCACCTTTTGTCTTACCAACAGGGTCAGACTATCATACCAATAAGTAAGGTTTACCTTTTCCTCTGCATCGTCCGCATCAGACTCACCCTTGGAACCCTCCCCTGCAGCTTCTTTGACATGCTCCTTGCCCTTCTTAATCTGTTCCTCAGCCTGCACCACCTTCTCTCCATCGTCCTTGCCCTCGTCAACGTCCTCACCAGTGCACATGCCCTGCCCCTTCAGATCAGAGTTCAGCTCTTCTTTTTCCGCCGTGTTATCTTCAACGTTCTGTCCCTGCTTGACCGACCCCTGGTCATCAGCAGTCATCTCTTCCTTATCCTTCGCCCTTTCCTCAACCTTCTCATCCTTGTCAACCACGTCGTGCACAACCTTGTCCAAATCTCTCTCACCAACCTTCTGAACATCGTCATCAAATACATCAACAGGATCCTACCAATTATACATTTATGTCATACCATAAGGCTTAGAATGGTTTACCAACACAGAAATATTATCCTACCAATTGCACATATGATGTACAATGAAGCACATACCTTTCCCTTGCCGGTCCTCTCTGATAACACCTGCTTGCATTCTCTCGAAACTTCAGTGACCTTCTCCTCAAGCTCCCTGAACCTGGTCCCCATCTCTACCATCATGCCCTTCAATAGAGCCTCAACCTTAGCCACAATCCGGGCCTCCAAACCGACGCTCGACGCGTCTGACCCGGACTGGCTGGTGCCCTGACTGGGTCCAGCAGTGGCATCCTCACCTCTCCTCTTATCTCTGCGTGCCCTCATGTGGTCGCCCACAATCTGATCAAAGAAGACGTCTGGAGCGTCTTTCTTGTACGATGACTGGGGGTACGCATCTTTTTCCTTATGGGTGGGGTGCAGGATGGGCTCTGGCGTCGCCAGCAGAACGTGTTCATCAATTGGGTCGTTGGCGGGGGCGTCCAGGCTGAGGAACGACTTCACATTCTCGTATCGTATGTGCGAG
Source organism: Persicaria maculosa (assembly GCA_963922045.1). Lineage (NCBI taxonomy): Eukaryota > Viridiplantae > Streptophyta > Magnoliopsida > Caryophyllales > Polygonaceae > Persicaria > Persicaria maculosa. The sequence goes on from OY998253.1 coordinate 55,227,295, forward strand.
TTTGGCGTTTCCCATCGCAGACACCTGGGGATGATGGTCTCGTCGATGTTGCGGCCAAAATGATTACCAATCTCAGGGAAGGTCTCGTACACCCACAACTGCAAATACAATATGATAAATGTGGGTAAGCTATTATTGCACAGTTTGCATGACAACTTCATAGATTTGGTAAGATAGAAATACACAGTTTCCATGTCAACTTCATATCTCTGGTAAGATAGACATATATTATTGGCATGATATAATTGCCTTATTGGCATTCCACACAGTCACACATAATCTGAAATGGCAAGGGGTTGAGGCTTTTTTCAGAACTTGACTAACCTGGAATGCCATGGGGAACCCGTAGAGCGCGTACGTTGGCCTATCTTTCAGGTGAGCTTTTGCAGCCACCAAGTCCTTCAACGTCCCGGCCAGGCTCTCGTGTAGCCTCTCGTACACAAGGCGTCCCCAAGGAAATTCCAGAAATCGCGTCGTGTCCTCCAACAGCAGCTTAACCACCCACCCTCTAATTTGTGTCTTCTTCTCCAATCCGAAAAGAATGCCCTCCACAATGACTAGGAGGGCAAGCTTGTACTTCTTCATTAGGGAGCCCGACTCCGTCTGTTTTTCGTGCTCCCAAGCTCTCTCCAAATCCTTCAGACTTACCTTCTCTTTCTTGAACAGCTGGTATATGGCGTCTTTGTGATCCCCCTCCATCACATCCCTAGGGGGTGGTGCGCAGTTTAGCCCCGTTATCAACGCGAACTCGTGGAGTGAGAATCGCACGTGATGCCCCTGGATGGAGTACCACGTCTCGTGTTGCTTCCGGGTCTTCAGCTGCCACAGGAGGCAAAAGTGCACCAGCTGTGCGGCGAACTTGTTCCTCGACCCCATCTTCACTATGCCTCCGAATTGGCTCTTCGTCAGGGCCTTCACATCATCACGGTCGATGGCTAAGTCAAGACCGTCCAGGAGGTCTAAACTGCCATGTGATAGCGCCCGGCCACTGAAGTGGTCCTTCTACGCCACAGCTAAGACAGCCTGCAACACATGTAACACTCTTAGGTTCGAAATTTTTTCCCAAGCATAACTACCAAAAACAAGGGAACTTTCTCAGTGTCCTTACCCCCTGGCTGCTTGGTCCTGCCTTTACTTTCCTCTTCCCGGCCTTTGTCATTTTTTATGGTTGTTGCACAAAGATTACCTGCAACACAATCACCACACACATGCATTCAGACATTCAGATCACCAAGTTTTATCTTACCAACAGTTTATTTGTTTCCAACCAATAGATTATTATTTTCCTACCAACTCTGCTATATTTTTCTGTCCTACCATTTTCGAATTTCATGCAAGTTTGGTTCATTTTACCTCTTTCCCAACCCAAGAGATAGCCAAAGTAATTCACCAACACCAACAGCAAATGACCAACAATTCATCATACATCTAGGCATTTAACCAACAAGTAATTCACACATTAAGTTTGAAACATATACGCAAACACCTACTCTGTCATACCAACATGTCTTACTTGTTTTCTTCATTTTACGTCTTTAACAACACAGCATATAGGCAATGAGATTAACCAAAACCAAATCACCATTTTTTCATCTTCTTTTTAGGCATTTCATCAAACACTTGGTGGGCGCTTACGATTTCAACATTAAAAACCAATCAACCAAAAATTCCTTTATCCCACTCGGCATACCAGATGTTCAATTTTATCGTGCCAATTTCGTTACCCGGTCCTACGAAATCTGCTACCCCAATCCTTTTCCCGACACCCTCAAACCCTAATCGAACCCGCCTCCCCAAAATCGACTCACAATGGCACCCCTAACCCCTCCTACTTCATTCCTCCTCTACTGCTATGCATCTACCCCAAATTCGTCTCAAATCCTTGAGAAAACCGCACCCCCATTACACCAATTTCGCAACTTCAAGAAAAAAACTCCACAGTTGCTTACCTTTGTCAAGGTCTTCACCCTTCTCCTCCCTGGCTGTGACTGGTGGCCTTCTTCTTCAACCGGTTCTCCGTCTCTCTTTCTGTCGCCTCCTCTCTCTCTGTCGCCTCCTCTCTATCTGTCTTCGTCGCCTCCTCCTTTCGGTTTTGCGGAAATGTAACCGTCTCTCTCTCCCTCCCTCCTCCTTTTAATTTCTCAATTACTCACCCACTACAACCGGTTATGAACAGTTAAAAAAAACCGGCTACTTAATTGGCATGGGGGTAGAAAGTGTATTTTGGGCCAATTTTTGGGCTACTAGTCTAGTTTAGCAAATAGGCCCGTTTTTTGGTCTAATTTAGCAAATTGGCCTATAAATAATGAAGCCTTGCATCACATAATAACCCAATGGGTCAGAAAATCGCACACAAATGCAAATTCCTTAAGAGGTATATGCTGTTTTCTATTGCATTCGACTTAAATGTCGACTTCTTGTGCAGCCTTGGCCAATTCCATTTAACCACATCATTTGGGGGCATCCAACAAGATTAAGCAAGTTGTGCACGCGCGAACGTGCATGCGAAAAGTAGCTCTACATAGCTAGGTATGTTGCACGGGTGGCTTCGGTTGTGAGGAATTCGGTCACAAGGATTACCAACCCCAAATTGGAAAAAAAGTCTTAGAATATTAAAAAACTGTGAATTCTAAATCCAAGAGTAAGGTTTCAAACTAACATAAATTATCTCCCCAAAAACTTTTTCTATTTAATAGATGTTTCGGTCCTTATGAGAATATGTTAACATCTTAATTGAAAAAGATGCCCATAAAAACAAAATAAACGACATTAGGAATCTAATTTGAAAGTTGACTATTATATTTTAATTAAAGATATTTTTTTTTATAAAACGAAATTTTTTTTAAGCAAGATATATAAGGATTCGGTTTCCTAGATATGTCTAGAGAAACCGAGAGATCGGACAAGCCGGTGGATGGACTAACCATCATGTACAACTGAAGCAAATAAAAGAAGCAAAAGACAGAAAGGAAATTACAGAAGCAAATGACATAAACAAAATTACAAAGAAAACGAACAAGTCATTCTACACTAAAAATCACAAGCCAAAGAGACAACGAAACGATCGGATCGGACAAAGGGACGACACACAGAGAACTCTGGGGAACATCAGCGGGCACCTCAGATTATGGACTCAAACGAGCATTCAGATGTCAACGCACATCCACGACGTCATCGAACATGTCAAATCAAACACCTCTCAAAAAAGTCTGCAACACAACAAGAACAACACTGCACATCAACCCGCAAACCCGACTCCAAGGCAAATCATTGTTCATTAAAACCCCAAACTCATCCCAAACCCTAAAGGACGATAACAAGATCGTGAGAGACTATTAGGTACAGTAAAAAAAGAGGCGGATGAAACGGGCCAAAGAAGAGAAAATGAACAACAATAAAAAAGGCATCGAGGCGGAAAAACGGATTGAGATTGGTTCGCCAAACCATGGTAAAATCAGTGTACTTCCAACACTAAAAAGATGTTGGTGGCGGAAAGAGCTCCCGAACCGGCGTTCCTTTGGAAACACACCCCAGGAGGAGAACCGACGACATGGCAAACCAAAGGGCTCGAAAACGGCGGCCACGAGGTAACAGCGAGCGAGGTGGAAACTAGCGGAGGTGGTCCAAGATGGCGGTTGATACCCCCAAGCTCGGAGATAGAGAGCAATCTATGGGTGACGGAACGAGCTGAGCGGCGACCGAGGCTCAAAGAGACGACCTTCAGCAACACGCCAACGGCAACACCATAGGTGGAGGAGCTGATGGCAGGGTGGCTAGAGAAGCAAAGGGGTTGGAAGTGCCCGGAGGGAGGCGAACTGAGGGAGTTCCAACAGTGAGGGGAAGAGGCTGCGATTGGCAACGGAGGTCAAGGAGATTGGCTTCGGAGGCAGGGCCTAGAGGGAGGTAGAGGCGTGTGTGCCTGTGTGGATGGGTGACAAAGGGCCAGGGTTGATGGCGGAGGTTGCAGGCACCGGTAGGAGGTGGGCAAAGTTGCTGCTGGGCAGAAACACCGTGGTATATAAAGATAGCGGTAAGACAACGCTCTCAAAAAGAGTGTTTAGGGTTACAACTCAAGCCCTAGATCCACGTTATAAAACGAATTAAAATCTTATCCTATACCCTAACGAGATATTATTTGCTTTGTCCCACTTTCAATTTGTCAAACGATATATCATTTGGAATATAGAATATTTTTCATTTTTTATTAAAAAAGTCCTGATTAATTAATTAACTCAAACCCGATATACCAAATTTCATGATGGGTACTAAAGTATTTAAAATGAAATAGGAAGCATGAAAAGCATATGGACAGTGCTCCAAAAGGCAGACCAGACTGGACAATTCCTTGAACCCCTCAGACTGAACCTTCCAGTCTGTAATACGAATGATTTGGTTGGAGATTATATCATCCTCTATGAAGAGCAATTATTCGATCAGTGTCCACGTCCAGTTCATCACTCCCCCCAACTAATCTCTTACCAATCGCAACTATCCCAAACCACTTGATTCATTTGTGTTGTTTAAATACATTATCACATCTTACAATCTCTGCTTTTTGTGCTTGTACTTATCGTATCCTTCCTTCCTAATCTTAAGCTTTCTCTTTTTTGATGCCCCAGCCCCACTGTTACATGTCGATCATTTTGTATCATCCTCATCATTCATCTTAAAATGCTTTTTCCCCATGTATAACTCAGATACCAATTCAAATCTTCTTTCTTTGATTGGTTCCACCAACAGTTCGCCTCATCAAACTGCTGGTGCCTGGTGGGGTTCAACTTACATAAATTTAAGATTTTGATCATTCATATCATGATATGTTGTTTTCGGATCATAGGCTGACATTAGTTAAAGTCTTAAGTCTTAACAATAGAATATTCAAAAATTGGTCTGATTAATTAGCCAGCGGTAATCCGCCTGTGTCCACACAAAAATTTACTAACACATCAAACGTGAGATTATTATGAGAGAATAGAGAAAAAAATATGAAAATTGGTCTGATTAAGAACTTTCTCATTACCTTCTCCAAAAAGAGAATAGAGAAAAAAATATGAAAATCATTTCTTAAATTTGGAGAAAAGTTTATATATTTTGGGTGAACTCTATAACGAAGAAGTTATTGGAATTGAACAAAAAAATATTCAGAATATTTGATTTATAATTCTTTATTTTAAAGATGGTTTTAATCCATATTTTTTAATATTTTGTTATATTTTAAATCCAAATTTTGAGTGTACCAAACCCAAGCTTGATATGTTTTGATTAGAGACTTTAATCTTTTTAATATTTTGTTATATTTTAAATCCATAATCCGGAGTGGAAATTATCCCAAAATGAAATGCCTTAAGTGATGGAACGCCGTCCGCTATAAAGTTGTTGTTGACTTGTTGCGATGCTGTCCAATAAGGTCCTTGCCTCTTTTAGGAAAGGGGGTTTATTTCTGTTTTCAATTAATTTTTGTCCAGCTACCAATAAGGCAATAACAAATGGGATCATTGATTCTGAACCTTGTTCTGTTTTCTCACTTTAGAGCATGAGCAACCATGGATATTAGCAACCTAAGGTTGCTAAAAGGTAAGCCCATGGTTGTGGCTTTTACCTTAAGGTAAGAGGTGGGAAGGGGTTATCTTGGTAGAAAGAGGTAACCTCTTCCCTTTTCTAATTTTTTTTTCTTTTTTTTTTAATGATAAAGTAGGTTGATTTATCTTACATTTAGATTTATTAGTTATAATAGGATTTAAAATGAAGTAAAAATATATTTATATTTCATTATTTTTTAAAATAAAATATCTCATTGGTTTAATTTTATTTTTTTCTATAATTTGAGCTCAATTTTATCCTATATATAACCTCATCTTGATCTATTGTAGTTGCACCTATTTTTTTAACCATGGATCACAATAATTCAAATACTCCACTCATTCCAAATATGCCTTTTGATCCAAATCTTCTCAGAAATCCTCAATTTCAAGTGATGTTGCAAATGTTTAATAATTCTTCAACACCCGAATATCCAAATCATACCCCACATAATCCTACCAATGTGTACAATCCTTTTTTTTTCCAAACCAACAACATTTTGAGCATTCTCCGAGTGTTCATATGACTATGAGAGATGAGATTCGAGATAGACAAACTCATATGAATTTGAAGAATCATTTGGTTGAGCACTTGTGGAACCAATTCCAAGGCTATGATTCGAATTTATAGGTAGTTCTATTAGTATTTACGTGTGTTATAATGTTTTTAACTTTTTTTTATTTTAATCTAGATGTAATAAAATATATTTATATTAACTACTTGCTATTTTTATTTATTTATAACATTATAAATAAAAACAATTCACAATAATATATGATGATACACATATAATAAAGGGAAAGATATAAAGGAAAAGAAAAAGTGAAAATAAATTTGAAAAGAGGTAAAAGAGGTTTCCCATGGTTGTAGATGAAAACTTTTAGAAAGAGGTAGAAAAAGTGAAAATTATTTTAAACAAAAAAATAAATGAGTTGTAAAATTGTGATAGGAAGATGGGATAAAAAAGAGGAAAGAGGTTTCCCATGGTTGCCGATGGTCTTAGTTGTGTACTTGTTTTGTTCATTGTATTGAAGCTAAAGGTGTTTGCATTGGATCGATTGCTTGCATTGCTATGTTGGAGTAAATGTAAAATTAAGAGGGAAATTTATATGTCGAAAAATGGTAATTAAAGTCCCAAATTCTACACATCATTCAATTAAGCAACTCATGATTAGTGATACATCACAAGAGCCACAAAAATATCCTATACAGTCTCTTCCAAACTGCTTCAATTCATTCTATACTCTCAAGACCCGAATAATTTTATGTACGTACGCAGCCGAATCCGAATGGTTCAATTATTAGTTAGTAACTGGAAACACGAATGCGCAGCCCGTTTGGTGCCTCAACTCTAGGAAACTTAACAAGCTTATCTCCGCCTACTTCTTCCCACCTGCATTCACATAATTTTGCAACATAGCATGATCAAAATGTGTCTCCGAATCCAACCAAGACATCGAGCCGCAAATGATACAAAAATTAAAGTAGTCGTGCACACCTATATCGGGTCACAAAGTAGTGAAGGAATGTGGAGATCTCGGCTATCCCTAGTTCTTTCCCAGGGCACTGCCTAGTCCCACCTCCGAATATCAGGAAGTAATTCTGCGACTCCAAGCTTTTATCCTGTACGACAATGGTAACCCCAAAAGCTCATGTTTCCATTCAGAAATGCTCAAATTGGAGGAATAAAATTAAATACTACTTCTTCTTCGAGTAGTTAAAAGATCGAGTAATTTACCAGCCATCTCCACGGGTTGAATGTGTATGGATCGGGATATACATAGGGGTCGTAATTCACCTCTCTTGTATAAACGTATATCCTCCATCCTTTGGGGATTAAAAATCCTGAAAATCGGCAAACCGTAGTTGTTAAACTCTGTCAATCCAGATCATAGTTTTGGAGACTTATGTGTGCACATGCGTAGAGAATATAGACTACTGAAGAAGATGAAGCATATAATTCCAAATGTTATTTGTTTTGGAGGATGACGTCAACAGAAAAACTATATAAGCTCTTAATATGCCGCTTTTTTTTTTTATTGTGGATCATGGTATCTAAACATTCAGGGTCAGTAGGGTAAGCTTACCATGTGAGTGACCAGCGCTAGGGTCCACTTCAACTTGAAATTAAAATGAATAAAACAGAAGAAAAAAAAGGAAAAAAAAGGATTGATATGAAAGAAAACCATATATATGTTGCTTTGGTAACATGGGTCACTTGTCTTCTGGCGCCGTTAAGAGATTCGTTAAATTTAGAACATCATGCTCTCATCCGAAATGATGCTCTGGGTGGGGTTACTTCACGTGTGTTTGTCAAGAAAAAAAAAGGTGTTATTTTAATCAAAATGGTCCAAGAAAGTGGAGTAGCTAGGTTGCCATAGATGCTTCTTGAGCACATAAACTTGACCACAGATGCCACACAGCAATCCATAGCCATAGGTGAATGTGTACCTTGATTCAAAGTAAAAGGGATTGTTGTGTTCTGTAGTGATTTCAAACTCTTTTTTAATATGCCGAAAGGCAGAAAGCACCGGGTGGACGATAACATGAATGTATAATGTTTGTTTTATGAGATTTGAATCAATAGTAGATTAATGGAGAAAAGAAAGAATATGTTATGTAGGTGATGATGATACCCACCATTTATTTCCATGTCTTTGGTGGTTTTCCTTAGTACCCCATTAACAATTGTAGCCAATCTGGATGTCTCATAGATCACCTGCATCAAAAGTTAAGCCAGATTTTAAGTATCCATCGTCCTCATTTGGAATCGCAAAAAGTTGTAAATAAAAAGTTCTTACTGCTCTAGTGAATTTCATGGACTTGTAATCCTCCCAATTGATGGGATCTTCTGGCTTCTTCCTCGCCCTGATAGCCAAATGTTCATCCTGAACAACAAAAATGCAATCAAATTAGCTTTGATCAATCCCATGAGAAAATTAAAATTAAACCCAGCATTAATTGACAGTAAAAACTGACCCTGAGTTCATGGAGGACTTGAGGATGATCATGAAGGTACTTGACAGCCATCATGGAAGTTGTTGAAATGGTCTCATAACCCGAATAAAAGAGTGTAATAATAAGATCTATGATCTCCTCATCAGATAATCTGTGCTTGTTCTCCTCTTCTTTCATCAAACAACCTAGCATGTCAAGATGGATTTCCTTGGAAGCTTTTCTATCTTCTATTAGTCTCCTCAGAATATCAACTATGTTCTTCCTAGCCTGAAGACCGCGACGATAATTCGTGCCAGGGAGATCAATTGGGAGGGACAGAGTTCCAAGTACAAGCTTGAAGAACTCTGGCATGAATTCCTCGCAAATGGAGGTTGATTCGTTGCCCGCAATCTGTTTCAAAGCGGAGCGGAAGGCCATCTAAATGAACAATAAAAACACAAGCTATGTTAAGGGGGTGAAAAAGATCATCTATTACTACAAACATATACACAAGTGTATAACAAGGGAAACCTCTTTGCTTTTGTGTTGAATATCGACGATGCGGTCAGCCCAGTTGGTGAGATGGGATCTCATGAACTCGTCGATTTTGGGAAGAATCTGGGATTGGATCATGCTGGGGCTGATGAGGGAAAGAAGGGCGCCTCTCATGTACCTGTGGGTGGAGCCATGTACAGCTGCTATGTTGCATTTACCAAGGATGTCGAGCATCGATTGCGGGTAACCAGGTACTAACCCCTTGGATTCGTTCATAAGTATGTATTTGTTGAGCTCTGGATCCATGGACACCACTGTAGGGCACCCTAGAAGGTGGGACTTGAAGAATGACCCAAACCTGTCACATGTACGTCGCGTTGTTGTTATACTTTATAACATAAATTTGAGATATATACCAAAGAAAGGAAAAGGAAAGGAAAGGAACAGACCTTGCCCTTTGGGTCTTGATGAAAGAGGGACCTTGTTTGAGGAAGTCGGTGGTCTCGCCGAAGAATGGCCAGCCCATGGTGCCAGGGGGCAAGCCTTTGTTGTTGTATTTGAGCTCATTCCATCTCAAGAGGGCAATGCAAAGAGCACACGCCCACAAAAACACAACAAAACCCACCATGAAAAATGCCATTGGTTATATGCTTAAGGCTATTGCTGCTTTGGGTTAATATATATGGATGTATTGTTAAGCTCTCCCAAAGAGGGCCTCTTGCACTCCACGGAAGTAGAGAGGGAAAACAAGGGAGAGGAAAAGGAAGAGCAATTGGCTCTAAAATGGTCAACTCTCAAGTGTTGCACTAGTTCGAGTGTTGAGGTTGGCACAGAGAGGGCATGGGTATATATAATATAATCATATTTGTATGTCAGGGACAACTATGCACTTCCTATGATAGGGAGTCGCATATTTTTAAAAATTTTAAGGGGTATATTCAGGTTTGGTGATTTTACACACTGGCGAGGGCGGGCTTTGTAATTTGCTATTCTCTTTCCAATGGGAATTAACCACCGAAACCGAAACCGACATGGCTTTCAGGGTTGTATTTATGATTCCTCTCTGTTTATTAAACGACATAAGGGTCACATTGTATATGTACTCGTCTATGTTAATGATCTCATTATTACTGGTTCCCATGCTTAATTCATTGATGATTTTGTTGTAAGCCTCAACCGAGTATTTTCTCTCAAGGATCTTGGTCTTCTGCACTTCTTCCTGGGAATTGAGGTTACTTGATGGATGGAAAGTAGTTGATTTACCTTATCAAAATAATTATCAAACTAACATACTAGTATAGTATGCTAGTATGGGGTTGATCCCACATAAAAACAAGTATCTTGATATAGTGTATTTGGTAATTGAAATGAACAGCATGAAAAAGAAAATAGAAGAAAACAATATAAACTTCCTACTTAGTCATGATCAAAATAAGGTCTTCACAATCCTAAGCATGCTACTACCATTTTACGCATATTCGAAAGAATAAAACCCTAGCAAGATATTATCATGGCAGCTAATAATAAAAATATCGGAATATGCACCAGAAAATTCAAAGAATATTAAAGAGAGAAATACTAACTTGTTAGAAACTCAAAATGCAAACAACCAACCAAGGCTCGAAACTATAGGTTGAAAACAATGGAAAATTAGCCAAGCATGGATTACCTAATTTCCTTCTCTTTAATGGAAAATAAAACGCAAAGAGACATGACTAAAACCTACTGAAATTAATGAGACAAGTGGTTGAGAATTCTGAATTAATCAAGGGATTTTGATTCCATAGGCTATGTATAGGGAAAACATGCCCCAGAAACCCTAGATTTGCCCTAAAACGATAATATGAAATATCCTAAATGATAAATAAAAAGCCTAAAACTATTAATTCTTAATTTAAGTACTAAAATACCCCAAAATATGATAATCTCAAATCAGCTGAAGTAGAGATCCAATCTCAATTGATAGAATTTCTAAACCGAAAAGATAAGATCTCCTTCCAAAGATAGACTCTGCAACACTTTCGACGTGGCGACAGAAATCTCGCGGCAGCGACAGGATTGCCGCGACAGGATTCTGGCGACAGCTTTGACAAACTGAACTTGTAAGATGCTTTTCAGAGTTCTCGATTGTCGGATTGCCACAAATGAATTTGAGTTCGAAAACTCTTTTTGATAACTACAACTCTCATGAAGACCTCAGAACCTGATTCTAAGTTCACAAAATCCAAAAGACAAGGTTTCTCTATGTCCATCATTTGTGCTCGTTCCTTAGCCTCCCGATTTGGCTTCAAACCCTTTCTTGGCCTGTTCTATGCTCTTTGGACTTCTTTTTTTAGTTCTTTCAAGCTCTTCAACACGTCGAAACCACGAGTCTGCATAGATCCACTAAAATAACATAGTTTCCGAACTTCACCACTAAAAGAGCAATATGCGAAATTAACTCTAAAACATTATTATATGACAATGAAATGCACCTAAATCTAGTCTATAATGCCTATCAAAATAAGTATTATCTTTACTCACTCTGCTAACAATATTCACCTCAGTCAACAAAAGTACATCGTTGAGATTCTGGATCGTTGTAACGTGTCTGAGCATGGCTCTTGCCTTGTCCTTTCAAGGGACATTGTCTCTGATCCGCACTTATATCATAGTATTGTTGGTGCTTTGCCGTACGTAACGATTATCCGGCCGGGGATCTCCTTAGCTGTCAATCGGGTATGTCAGTTTATGCACAACCCCACAGAGCCTTACTAGTATGTTGTCAAGTGGGTCCTTTGCTATCTTAAGGGCACGATTTCCTCTGGCTTGACCTTGCGACGGGAATCTGAACAACGTCTCTGTAACACCCCCGTCAAACATCGGATATCATAAGGATGTTGAGAGTGATTTATAAGTGATTCAAGTCCCACCCATGCCATAGGAGCTCTTCCTTTTCAGGCTCCAAGTGAGGAAAATGGACCTGAGAGGGCTAGGTGGCATGGGCTAGTGCCTCTTAAACCCTGGGTCTTATAGTCTGGTCGCCTTCTCTAATGCTGGTTGGACATCAGATCCGAATGACTATCGTTCTCATCATGGGTTTACCAATTATTTTGGCGAAAACCTTATCAATTGTTCGTCCAAAAAACAAAAGATTGTAGCTTGATCCAGTACAGAGACTGAATACCGAGCCATTGCTTTCACCGCGACTGAACTCATCTGGCTTTCGCAACTCCTCCACGAAATGGGGGTTCAGGGTGAACAATTCCTCTTCTGCTCTATGATAATCTCAGTGCCACCTTGTATCAACTAATCCGGATTTTCATCAGCGGTCAAAGCAAATTAAAAATGACAATCACTTTATTCGCGAGCAAGTTTCTACAAATGGGCTAGTAGTTCGTCATGTGCGCTCCCTTGATCAAACTGTTGACATCTTCACCAACGCCGTCGGTACTCCTCGGTTTCAGACTCTTCGTGCCTAATTGCATGGTCGTCCCCGATCACGAGCTTGCGAGGGCATGTTAATATTCGTATATATTTTATTCTACAATATCTTACCCAATAGGATTCGATTATGATATGATTTGATTTCGATAAGGATCACCTAGCTTATCTTCAAGGGAACCCTAATCTTGTAACTATATATGTACTCAAATCAATACATATAGAATTATCTTCATCCTCCAAAATTATTGAGTTTACATATCATTAAAAAAAACTAGTATATATATATATATATATATATATATATATATATATATATATATATATATATATATATATATATATATATATATATATATATATATATATATATATATATATATATATATATAAGTAATATAATGTATCATAACCAATATACTTTTCCTTTACTATATCTAGTTCATCTATTATCCAATTGATCTTGTTAAAAATAGCTAAAAGAATCAAAGCATTGGCTTTCAAATCAACAGTAATGTCCCACACTGGATGCATCATCCGAGATAAGATGATATAGGTGGTTGATATTTTTCATCAGGAGACTTCACCCCCACCGTCTTGCGAATCGAGAAACTCAGTATTAAAGGTGATATTTAGCTTGTGGTCAATGCAATTGACGTTAAGTGATCTACATCTTGGGAGATCTTAATTGTCATAAAGGAAATCAAGCGTATTGGTAACCAGCTCGAGGTTGTCATTGTTCAGCATTGCTATAGGGCAGCAAACTCAGTTGCAAATTAATTTATCCCTAGGCATTATTAAAATTTCAGCATTGCATTTGCATACAATGTTTCGTTTGAAGTTATGATTTTCGCATGATTTACATAAAAAAAAATTCAAAAGTCAAATTTCTTCCTTATGATTTGCTAGTTTTTAAAGATGTCTCTATGATTAATTTGATCTCATTGATGATATATGGTTTTTCATGGCTTAAAAGTTAATAAACTGAATCTTTTAATTGAATAACGACACTTGTGGGATTTCCATAGACAATTTGGAGTATGAGCTTTATATAATTTGAAATTGGTTGGATGTTCAGTTTAGAGCAATGCACTTTGCTATGATTTTAAACATTTATGTCTAATCCCCTAGTGAAAAGACTTAGTAACTTCAATTTTACATTCTCTGACTTCTTTGTTTTGGAAAGTGTAATGAATGTGGGGTTAGTGAGTGTAAAGAGGATAAAATTCACTTGCACTGCCCGGGGAGGATAAAATTCACTCGAGTGAAAAGAATCAACAATAAGGCCGGCCAGCCTAAAAGAAATGATCGAGGAGGATAAAATTCACTCAAAAAAATATGTTTAGTAACAGATCCTATTTACGGAGGATAAAATTCACACAAGGAGAAAGAAAGGAAAACAAATTGAGTTTGGCAAAAAATGAGAAAAAGAATAAGATGAAAAAGAGCTTTATTGAAAATTTGAAGTGTAACGGGCTTAGTAAAAGTGGGTGTTGATGATTATTTTTATTTCCTTATTTGATTTTGATTGCTCAATACATTCTGAATGAAAGAATCCTCTTAATTGACTCGAGTTTAAGCAGTGAATATGAAGGGTTTGATGTAGGATGCATAGTGTCGTAACTATTTTGAGTTTAATTGATAAATATTCTTGAGAGCCATAATAATTATACTGAATTACTGATGGATTATCTTTCACAGAAATTTCTTTGAGGTTTATCTATGTGTCTTAGGTTGGTTTTTCTTTGAGTCAGTTTTAGACTCAGTCTTGGTTAGTTTGTTGAAGGACAAGAAAATGCCTAAGTGTAGGGGAATTTGATAGTACGTATTTAGGTAGGCATAATAGGTTGCATTTAGCTTAGTTAAGATGTATAACATGCATAATTCAAGTAGAATTTGCATATGTACTCGCTATATTAGTGGAGTCGGAATCTACATATTTTTATTGATTATTTCAAGTAGATGCGGATCCAATGAAGGAGCTAAGAGAAGAGCTCATGAGCGGAATTGAAGTTCGAGAGCATAAGTGTAGAACAAGTCAACAAAAGCTATCGCACAACAAACTAAAGTACTAGCTGGTAATGCACTTCTAGAGGCATGGCTGGTCTGATTGACTATTATAAGTATGCTTTGAAAATCTATTTTTAAGGGCTACAACTTTAGTGTGGATGTCAAGTTGAAATTTCTAACGCAAAAAATATTGTGCACAGGAAAAGCGACGCTTGCGGGTCGAAAGGCCTACGACAAGGGGATCCACTATCCCCACTTCTATTTATTTTAGGAGCGGAAATACTAGCCAAAAAATTACAAACAGAAAGCAACCAAGTAGACTAAGAAATAAGATTCAACATTACCAGATTGGGCCCTTAAATATCGTTTTTATCCTTTCTGGATGACATGATGATATTTGCCAAAACAAGTAGTTCATCTGCGATTAAAATTAAAAGAATTATTGACGAGTACTACACCATCTCAGGTCAACTTGTTAACTTCCACAAGCCGGCTTTCCATACAACACCGAAAGTACTAGAAATTCCAGAACAAGAAATCCAAAGGCCAACAAATATCACAAATCAAAACAAATTGGACAAATATCTTGTTTGTATAATCATAAATGGAAGAGTCAACCAAACAACCTTTGAAGAAATGATATGTAAGACAAAAGCACTAATATAAAAACGGCGAGCTAATACTCTATTCCAAGAAGAAAGAGCCACCCTTATCAGAATGAACCGAGTAGCAAAACAAAGTTTTGTCATGCAATAATTCATGCTCCAAAACTGGATGCATAAAGAACTGGATCATATAAATATAACATTTTTTTGGAATAAAGACCTGACATATAAACCGCTAATCGAGTGGGACAAAATATGTACAAGAAAAGACATGATGGTGTTTTTGGACATCCAGAAATAAGGAAATCTTTGACAACACCGTAACAATCCAAAACATGGAAAATATGACTAGACAAACAATCATGTACTTGAAAAAAGGAAACATTTGGATAAACCAAACATTAATGCTACCACAACAAGAAAAGAAACCCAATGAAATGACACTTGTAATGGAATAAACCACCCGAAGGAACATACAAAATAAATTTTGATGGAAGTAACAACTACTCTGGTAGATTTGGTGCGGGTTTCATCATTCTCGACCACATGGGTTCGCTAGATGGTGAATGATTTGAGTTTGTCCAATGTCCACATTGAATGTGATAGCCTTATTGTGAGATCAAGGGATGCTGGTCTTGTCCATGGGAAAGCGAGATGCTCACGACAGTTATTCTCCTGCTGCTCTAGTCGTTCGAGCGTTAGTCTCTCGCATTGCTTCAGAGAGATTAACAAATGTGCTGATCACATTTTGCGCCTCTTCCAATCCGATGATGCTCCAAACACTCGACCTGATAGACAGCTCCGTACTCTCATCCACAATGATATATTCTCTTGGGTGATGGTTTAATAGCTAGGGATTAGCCCTACCCAAACCCTTACTTGACTACGCCATTTTGCAACTTGGGTGACGGACATAAATGGTCACCTGAAAGCCGAATTGGGTCACCTGAGAATTCAGGTGACGAAAAGTCGTCACCTGAAGGGTTGTCACCTAACCGCCATCCCCTGAGCTTATAGGTGACGACTCTATCAAAGTTGGTCGCTGAAAATGATTCGGCACATAGAAGTTAAAGCCCGACAAAAGCCCGGCCCGAACAGTTCAGGTGACAAAGTTTTCGTCGCCTAAAAGATAGCAAACATTGTCAGAGAGGGCATTCAGGGGACCAAATATGTTCGTCGCTTAAACATTCAAGTGACCAAAATGTTTGAGTGACGTAAGTGTTTATCACTTGAGATTGTGAAGGACTAGTATGTTCATCACCAAGTTATTCAGGTGACAGATAATATTATCAATATTCGTTGCCTGAATCAATTTTGAGATTTTTTTTAAATTCAAGAAATTATTATATACAATGTTCGTCGCCTAAATTTTATAATAAAAAAATATCTTTACAATATTGTTGGTACCCCTATTTTCAACATACCAAATGCACAAAACCTAAACCAAAATACCATTTATACTATACAAAAACTAGCTCACAAATACAACACTTCCAAACACATGTGCCTTCAAGGTTTACAACAAAAAAATGTTGGATGCTAAGAGCATTCACATGTTCATAACCATTCGTGCACATCCTATACATTCACACTTCCCACCCAAATACTATAAAAAAAAAAACATAGAGGTCAAGAGTCTCCTACTGGCTTGTTTATGAGTTGGCGAAGTTGTGCATGAGTAGATAAGCTCCAGCCCCAATGATTTAGGCTCTTAGCTACCTACAGATTCAAAAACGAACAATATTTGCAGCTGTAAAAATATGAACAAGTAGAAAATCCTGAAAATGAAGTTTAAATTGAACATTGACCTTTCCACTCTAATTTGCTATAAAAAAACCAAGATTGTTGTTGCAATATTTCAGTTGAATTCGATAAATTCCAATAAAAAAATCAGGTAAAAGCATACGTAAACAAATTAAGAAATTCATGTAATAGCATGTCAAAAATAAGAATTTGGCTGTATATTTTAGACACGAAGTGAGTCCACCAGCAGTAACAATTTCTTTTGAACCTTCAGGTGTTAACAAAGTGAAAGCAAAAACAAAGGAAGGTGGAATATATAATCACAAAACCATATGGAATCATAAAAAGATTATACATATCCACAATTATATTAACATTCATAGGATGGCATTCAATATATATCAGTGACACTGAGATAATGAGAGTGCTCAACATTCAATTAGATATCAAACCAAATGTATAAGCAAATGACATTATCTCTACCTCCCACAAAGGGAAAGGGAGAATACCCTCTTTGAATAGATGCAAATTTGTAGGAACTTGTAATGCGGTAGGGTGAGCCAGTTGACAGCAGCAGGTCCAAAAGCTTTCAACCTACAACATATGCTAAGTAGTGCCAATAATAGATAAAAGAAGAAGAAGAAGAAGATATACACACCTCCTTGGTAAAGATACCACCAACCCTAGAGAGACCAAGAAGCACGTGAGGCTTGACCTTCGTAACTTGTTTAATTCATGCTTTAGCAAATTGGAGTTCTTTTTTGCAAAATAAAGTGTGACACTTGAACTCTATCTAACTTTCGTGCAATTTTCAGTTTCTAATAAGGAGCAGAATAATTACTTTTAGTAGACTAAGAAAGCAAAGAAGCAAATGTTTACCACTTTACCACTTCAAAAAGAGTAGCGCCCTCCTTGAGTCCATCATAGGATTGCAATGCCAAAAAACTAGAGGGAAGCATTTATCAAAGATACTAAAGAAAAAATTAGACTAAGGAGCAGAATAATTACTTTTAGTAGACTAAGAAAGAAAAGAAGCAAATGTTTACCACTTTACCACTTCAAAAAGAGTAGCGCCCTCCTTGAGTCCATCATAGGATTGCAATGCCAAAAAACTAGAGGGAAGCATTTACCAAAGTGCATAAAGATCCAGAAATCACTCCATGATTCCTATATATAACGACACAGAAAAATAACTAGTGCTAAATAGTTCATAGTAATTGTAACCAAACTCGGAAAATTTAGAAACAAAACGATAATATGATAGTGAAAAAACCATCAACACAATAGTTCAATAGTTTCTATTACTCTTGAGATACAAAATGCTTCAAATTTCTTTTGAAAAGGTTTCTAACTTGGGAATCTATGATGAATTGATGCAAGTTTTGAGTGGAGGATATAAAAGCACGGGATATTGGAAGCATATCAATAACTATATTCACAAATATTGTGCATCTGATATTCTAATCAAACGTCTCAACACTAATAACCTAAAATCTTATTTCCTATTGTCAAATCTAAGTACTAAAACATCTAAAATAATCACTGACAATAATAAAACGAAGAACAGAAATTAGAGTACACAGATTGAAATTAGGGTTTGGGATTCGAAAAGGAACCGTGGAGGGTTGGGGCAGTGCAGTTGATGGCGAAGCCGTGGAGGGCTGAAGGCGGAGCAGACTCCCTAGCTGCCAAGTAAGTTCATCTGCAAAATGAAAAAAAGAAATCAAGAAAAGTTCAATGTTTTTTTACAGATTTGGACGAGAGAGAGAGAGAGAGAGACCTGTTAAGGAGGAAGATGAAAAGAGGAACCGAACCAAACGACGGAGGGCGGAAGAGAGGGGAACCGAGAGAGTGTGCTCGGAGGAGGCGCGAAAGTGCTCTATTGTTGTGCTCTATGTGTGCGCCGGCCAGACTGGGGGTTGCTCGGAGGAGGGTAATTTGAGAGACGAAAGAGGGATTTGGAGGGTGAATCTGAGATTTGAGTGAGAGGCAGGTGCTCTGGAGAGGGACATCAGAGTATAGAGAGAGGGCGTCAGATAATGAGAGGCCGGCGGCGAGGGAGGAGAATGAGGCGGCGAGGGTGGTGCTCGCAGCGGCCGGCGGCGTCGGGTTGAGGTGAGAGCGAGGGGCCGAGGGAGGAGAATGAGGCGGCATCTGGAGAAAGAGAAATGGGATAAGGGTTAGCTGATTGGAGGGATTTACAAAATTTGGCGAAATTTTAGGCGTGAGCAATATCCCGCCAAATCCCCACCAAAAGAAATATCCCGCCAAATAAATTAATATCTATATGTTTATAACATTATATAGTTAATATTTATATGTTTATAACTTTTGAGTTGTTACTAATAACTTTTATAAATATAACATTATAGTATTAAAAAAAATATGAACTCGTATAAATATAAAATTATATATTTAATATTTGTATGATCTCTTTTTAATTTTTATACCACTTATATATTTAAATATAAAATTTTATTATTCTATTAGACCGCTTATCTATAAAATTAGAACCAATATATTCTAAAAAATTAGAACCCTCCTAATCAAAATCTCAATCTTAAATCCCTATTCTGCTCAATCTCAACCTTTATCCCAATCACAATCTCAAATCTCAAATATGAAATGTACATATTAGTGGCAATCTAAAATCTTGATCTATATACAAATCTCAATCTCAAATATCAAATCTCAATCTCAATCTCAAATATTGATCTTGATCTTAATCTTGATTTCAATCTCAAATATCAAATTTCAAATCTTAGTCTCAATCTCAAATATCAACTCTCACTCTCAATTCTCAATTATAAAATCTCAATCTCAAAAGGCGATCTTTATCTTAATCTTGATTTAAAATCTCAATGGCAAATCGCAATCTCGATCTCAAATTTTGATCTCACCCATTAACTCAGTCTCAAATATCAAATCTCACTATCAATTCTCAAATATCAAATCTTAATATCAAAAGTCGATCTTGATCTTAATCTTGATTTCAAATCTCAAATCGCAATCTCCATCTCAAATCTCGATCTCAAACTTAATCTCAATCTCAAATATCAACTTTCACTCTCAATTCTAAAATATAAAATCACAATATCAAAAGTTGATGTTCATCTTAATCATGATTTCATATCTCAATGACAAATCTCAAATCGTAATCTTCATCTCCATTTTTGATCTCAAACTTAATCTCAATCTCAAATATCAACTCTCACTCTCAATTCTAAAATATAAAATCTCAATATCAAATGTCGATCTTGATCTTAATCTTGATTTCAAATCTCATTGACAAATTACAAATCTCAAATCGTGATCTCCATCTCAAATCTTGATCTCAAACTTAATCTCAATCTCGAATATCAACTCTCCCTCTCGATTCTAAAAATAAAATATCAATATCAATAGTCGATCTTGATCTTAATCTTGACTTTAAATCACAAATCTCAAATTGCGATCTCCATCTCAAATCTCGATCTCAAACTTAATCTCAATCTCAAATATCAACTCTCACTCTCAATTCTAAAATATAAAATCTCAATATCAAATGTCGATCTTGATCTTAATCTTAATCTTGATTTCAAATCTCAATGACAAATCTCAAATCGCAATCTCCATCTCAAATCTCGATCTCAAACTTAATCCCAATCTCAAATATCAACTCTCACTCCCAATTATAAAATATAAAATCTCAATATCAAATGTCGTTCGTGATCTTAATCTTGATTTCAAATCTCAATGACAAATCTCAAATCACATTCTCCATCTCAAATCTCGATCTCAAACTTAATCTCAATCTCAAATATCAACTACTCTCACTTTCAATTATAAAATATAAAATCTCAATCTCAAATGTCGATCTTGATCTTAATCTTTTTTCGGTAAGCTCTTGATTTCAAATCTCAATGACAAATGACAAATCTCAAATCGCGATTTCAATCTCAAATTTCGATCTCAAACTTAATCTCAATCTCAAATATCAACTCTTCCTCTCAGTTCTCAAATATAAAATCTTAATATCAAATGTTGATCTTGATCTTAATTTTGATTTGAAATCTCAATGACGAATCTCAAATCTCGATCTCAATCTTAGTCTCAAATCTCGATCTCATACTCAAATCTCGGTCTCAAATATTTTACCATGATTTATGTTATAATATTTGTTCATTTATTTTTTATATTTTAAGTGGTTACGTATAAAATCTATCATTTTACATTGTGTTATTTTTAAATATTTTATCTACAAAAATCATATATAGATAAACAAGACTCGTTCTTTTGATTTTATATAGATACATCACTTTCTTCTCAAAATTAGAGCGGGAAAACTTGACGCCTTTTTTTTTAGGAACTCAAGTGACGAACATATGCTATGTTCGTTGCTTGAATGTTTGCAAGTAACGACTCAAGCGACGTACTTAGCATATGTTCATCACCTAGGTGATATTGTAATAAATATGTCTGACCTACCCCTCCTTCAGGCGACGTACTCATTCAAACTTCGTCGCCCCAACATCCTGCAATTTAATGTGGGCCTACCGACTCTCACTCAGGTGACGACTCTACATACGTTCGTCGCCTAAATTTACTCAAGCGACGAACAAATGATAACTTCGCCACCTGAGATTCGATCTCCTTTGACTTTCCTTGGATTCGACTCAGGTTACGGAGATGTATATGGTAAGTCGCCTAACTGCTTCTCAAGCGACGAACCCACAAATGTACGTGGCCTAACTTGCAAAATGGCTTAGTGATTGTATATATATATATATTTTTAAAAGATCTAGAGTAGTTTTATACGGAGGACATGGTAAAAAAATGCGATAGCGATTGATGAAGCAAGCCACCAGAAGGAATATATAGTCTCAAGTCTCGACCAATGGATCCAAGAAAATGTTAACATCAATCTCAATCCTGCCGATGGCATCCAATCCATGTGGGGTTTCGTGATTTATTTCTTCAAATATCCGTACTCACCCAACTTTTCAAGTACTTCAACAACCGAGACATTCCATTGCAAGTTACAACGGACTATTAAAAAACTATGTGCCTAACACATTACATTGATCGAATTGGATGGTGTCTAGGTTTAGTCATATATGATTGTGCAACTCCTTCGCACTTGACGTGTACAAAAGAAGTATTTATTCATTTAATTTACTGTACCAACACACCCTCTTGTTGGCCGAGATGGAATATCTTTTTATAAACTAGCAAGTGTATAATACTTTACGTAAGATCAATGGAATTTCCACCACTTATATACCAGCTATTTTATTTCTTTAAATATTTGAAACTGTTGAGAGAGAATTTCTTTTACGATTTGGATAAAAGGGAAAACTAATTAAAATACCCCCATTTTTGGAGGTATGGTAAAAATATATCCTCAACTTTCAAATGTAATGAAAATATCCCGACCTTTGAGGGTGTTGGTAATATATTACCCTAAGTTTTCTCACGGGTCAAAAATGCTGACAAGACAGCCGACATGGATTTTTTTTGACAAGACAACATACGTGGAAGCCTTTTTACAAATTAACACTAAAATTGAGTTTTCTTGAAAGGTTTCCTTAGGAAAAAATAAATAAAACGATAACAAATTAAACCTGCAAAACGAAACTGATTCAACCAAGCAACTAATCTGGTCAAAATTTCCTCAAATTAACACAACACATCTATTCATAAAACCAAACCGACAACAAAACTAAACCAACAACAACAACGAAGAGGGGAAAAAATAAAACGTACCCAGCCAAGTCCGTGAACGAATCAAAGGGGAAGAAGATGTGAGAGAGACAACTCAAGATAGTCGACATGAGGGAGGAAGACTGGTATATATTGAAGAGGAACCATGAACTACCTGGAAGACCTGAAAGACAATTCAAGAGGCGATCACGGAAGAAGATATGAGGGAGGAAAAGACGTTGGATATGAATCCGGTCCAGCTCTTTATTTTTTTTCCTACGTAAAATGTTCAAGAAAACCCTAGTAAAAAAAATCCACGTAGGCTGCCTTGTCAATATTTTTTACTCGTGAAAAAACTCGTGGTAATATATTACCACTACCTTAAAAGGTCGGGATATTTTTATTACATTTGAAAGTTGAGGATATATTTTTACCTTACCCCCAAAGGTGGGGGTATTTTAATTAGTTTTCCCTTGATCTAAATATTTTGTTTCTGTTTATAACTAGCCAGTAGGATAATCACTAATTAAATTTCATAATGAAATCTCATAGATTAATAACTAAAGAGAATTCATTTTGAAATATGGACAAATAGATCTAGTTAGTGTGTGTGTGTGTCAGTGTGTAAGTTGGTTATTGGGCGGTCAAAATTGTAACAGGTGTGCCTGAAGCTATTCCTATAATAGGATTGCCTTTGGTAGAGTTATTGCGCGGAAGTGCGAGTGTGGGACAATCCACTTTGACTCGTTTTTATAGTTTACACACTTTTGTATTGCCTCTTCTTACTGTTGTTGTATTTAAGTCAATGCATTTTCGTATGATACGTAAACAGGGTATTTCTGGTCCCTTATATAGAAGATAGATTATACAAATAAATGAACTCTACCACATAATAGGTTAGGAGAACACATGAGTATATATTTAAATATGGCCCGATCCGAGATAACTACATTACGGCCCACTGAAAGGCCCATAAATAATCATGGTCCAAAGGATCGGCCTTGCCTCAATTCCTGCACTTAAACAAGTCAATTCATAGACAAGATAATATTCGATCAAACATTTTAGCTAAGGATTCAAGACCTTGAAACCAGGCCTTGTTGTTTTGTCTTTCATCACCTTCAGAATGAACCTCCAAGTTAGTGTCTCAAGATCTTACAATCAATGTGGAGTCTTCAAAGTGGAATCAGAAAAGGAAACAAATGGCGAATCCCGAATTGGGGGCTTAAGGGCTCTGTTGAACGGTGAGGAGGAAGACGACAAAGGGAGGAGACCAACCATGCCGAATTCAACCCATCAGCGAACCCCGCAGGGACCAGCCGCCACCAGGATGGCGCCATCGAGTGTAGTCGATGAAAGACGACCCTTTGAATGGAAGAATTAAGGAAAACTCCAAATGTCAAATCTTGATGAACAGACAGATGGATTTATTCAGAATCCAGAAATGAAATCCGCTTTGATATAATAAAGATTTGAACGATTTTTGATTTGATTTTGATAGATCAGAGGTTATGATCGAATCACAGGTAAAAGCTAGATTGGGGAATCCAATGCTTAGGCAGTGGCGGCCGCAGGGGGGTGCGCAAGGGCGGGGGGGGGGGGGGGGGGCGGCCACCCCCCCTCCGGCGACGGAACTTCGTAGTATTTTTTTTAAAAAATAAGGTAAAAAAATAAAAAAAATGTAAACGAGAACACAAAACTTGTCTAACTTAGTTGATAAAAGGAAGGGAATGAAATTTAAGTTACCAAGAGGTCATGGGTTCAAATCTCATTTCTTTCCCTTTTGCACTATTTTTATTCCTACCAAAATTTTCTACTATAAATGTCATATTTAAATCAAATTTTATATTTTTCTTATATTATTTTCATAAGATAATTCATTATGTTACACATATATTTTTAAAAAAATCTTCAATTTTTTATTCATATGATTTTTTTTACTATTAATGTTATATTTAAACAACAATTTATGAGGTTTTTTGTCTTACTTTTCAAATCCTATCATTTTATTTTTCATTTCCCAATGACAAATTTTTTAAAAAATTTATAATTTTCTTTCAATATAAATAAAATATTAATCAAGTACACATATTGTAGAGAGGGTTAGCATATGTTAGTTGAAGGGTAGCTTGGTCTTTTTAGGGTTTTTTAATTCTGTTTTGGTTGGTTAGACGCTCCTCCTCTTGATTTGTATAAATAGGTGGTTTGGTGTTCTTCAATAAGACAAGAAAATCTGTAACAAACTATCTTTTGTTTGTCTCTATGGAAATCTCTATTTTCGTTTTCAATTTCATTTTCTGAAATGGTATCAGAGCACTGCGGATCTCTTTGAGATCTTGAGTTTCTGGTTTTGGTATTTCTGAGATCTTGGGTCTCTGTATTCCATTTTTGTTTCTCTGATTTGAATATTTCAGCATGGATGGAAGAGGTAATGGTGTTCTGCAAAATCAAAGTTCTGGATCTGGAAATGGAGGCGCGGGAGCTGGAATTGGAACAGGAAGAGGAATCTTCGTCACTCCACCAGCACCAGGAGCCGGTAGAGGTGCTAATGCAGGAATTGGATTTGTTCCAAATCCAATCCAATTTGGAGAATTTGGTCAAGTTATGAATAATGTTCATATCAATCCGTATTATCTTTCTAATCCAGACCATTCGGGGATGCAACTGGTATCCACTTTATTCAATGGAACCAAATTTACTAGTTGGAGTAGAGGAGCGCGAATGACATTAGGTGCAAAGGCAAAGTTAGGTTTCATTATGGGTGATTGTGTTAAACCTGATGAGGATACTGATGAATTTGAAAGATGGAGTAGAGCAGATTATATGGCAATGTGCTGGTTGATTAACTCTATGACGAGTGAAATTGGACAGCATGTCATGTATGTGCAGTCGTCTAAGAAGTTGTAGGACAAGATTCATGAGCGATTTTATGAATATAATGATCCTCTCATTTACCAGTTGAGGAGGGATCTTAGTAATTTGAGGCAAGAAAACCTGTTTGTGTCTGTCTATTATGGGAAACTTAAAAGGATCTGAGATGAGTTGCAACTTTTGAATCCACTCCCTGTGTGCAGTTGTGATGGGATTAGTCACTGTAGTTGTGTGATTCTGAAAAGGATCTTGGAGAGG
Source organism: Persicaria maculosa (assembly GCA_963922045.1). Classification (NCBI taxonomy): domain Eukaryota; kingdom Viridiplantae; phylum Streptophyta; class Magnoliopsida; order Caryophyllales; family Polygonaceae; genus Persicaria; species Persicaria maculosa. Next base: position 55,252,899 of record OY998253.1, read on the forward strand.
AAAACCAAAGCTAAAGTGATGCAGTTCCTAATGAGACTCAATGATGCTGATGAGCATCTTAGAAATAATGTTTTATCCATTGATCCTATGCCTGGATTAAACAAAGTGTTTTAGATGGCTGTTCAGACTGAAAGACAGAAAGGAATTACAGGCTTGCAATTAGAGATGAATGCTTTGGCAGTGAGCAGAAATGAGCAGGTTGATGGTAGTGCTTTTGCTGTAGGGAACATATCTAATCAAGGACGTTCACTGAAGAGATGAAACGTGACTTCAAGAAAGCTAAGTACGAGCGTCAATGTGATTACTGCAAAGAGAAGGGACACACTAAGGATTTTTTTTCTAAACTGGTAGGCTATCCTGATAAGTTTGGAATACCTGATCCTTTGCCAGCGGGTGCAGGATCAAGAACCACGCCGTATATTTGCCCGATCTTGCAATGCTCTTTCGATATCTCCTGATTGAACAAATTAATCAACTTAATTAATTAACTAATTAAAGCGACGAAATAAGACTTAAGCAAATTAAACACTAAATCGACGGAAGAGAAGAAGCGGGACAGATCCCGGGGGCGTGGCACGGGATGCGCGAGTGTACGAGTGCGATCGCTGGGAGCGAGACCGAGGAGGCTGGCAGCGTGCCAGCGAAAACTAGTTGCGAGCGAAGGGAGGATGCGGATGCGGAGACGCCCATGCCAAGGAGCATGCAAGCGCTTGCGCGCGCGAAGCCGGGAAGGCCACGAGCGGCGCCAATGGCTTGGTTTCCTTCTTGCGACGATTTGGATTAGGGTTGTGTTTGAGTTTGGGTTTCGGTGATGATGAATGAAGGTGCCGATTGTGTTGGTTGTGATGGAGCCGAAGGTAACAAGATCTCAAGAGCACTTGAAGCTTTTGGGATTGATAATCGAAGAACCCTTTTAAACCTAAAAGGGGGTTCCTTAATTCTATTTCAATCTAATTAATTCAATGGAACTACAGTGTTTAAATAGAAAAACTATAAACCAATTCCACCTTGCAAGAGTGGAGGTTTGGTTTCTTAAAGACATAATTTAAATCCTAAAGATAAAGTAAACCTAGAAGATAAAAACTTAGTGGACAAGACTTCTATCTAGAGTAGATATAATATTCCACATTATTAATCTAAGTTACATAAAATAATGAAATTAATTAAATTAAAAGAATCGGCCCACACAAGAGGACTCGACAAGCCCATGGTCTTTCTCGACATAGACCATGCTCCACTCGACTTTTATTTGGTTGCACTCAACAAGTGTTGAAACCGAGTGTCCCATGTGTGTGTCGAGCATGTCTTCAAATCGGATGTTGACGAGTCTTCATGAGCTCCGTTTATGGACGCAAGCTCAAGCCTTGTGTATGTGGTGTAGTCTTGAGCAAAGTGATCCAGGGTGGCCTGAACCCTTGCTCCATTGTTCCTTGGTAACGGACAAGAAGGGCTTTAGTTGCATCTTGAATTCTCTTGGCCCTTGCATGAGTGATAGAACCATCAAATTGAACCTTCATGTTGTCCTCAATGTCACCAGGAGTCATTGACATTTGCACTACATCATTCTCCTCCACTTGATTTCTATTTGTCCTCAAATCGTCGTCAAAGTCATCGTCATGCACGAACAAGGATAGATCTGCGACGTTGAAGGTAGAATGAACACTGTACTTGTCGGCATGAAGATCCTGCTTGTAAGCATTAGGACCCATCTTCTGAACCACTAAAAATGGTTCATCTCCCCTGAGGTCCAGGTTATATTTCCGTTGTTGCAGAAACCTTTCCTTCCTGAGATGTAGCCACACAAGATCACCAACGTTGAACTGCACATCCTTGTGATGCTTGTCCTTCGCTACCTTGTATTGCACAGTTTCCCTTTCCAGCCGCGCCTTGGTTCGCTCATGCAAGCGCTTGATGAAGTCCACTTGCTTAGCTGCATCCATGCTCTCTTTCTCTTGGAGGGGCCGTGGCATTATATCCATAGGTGTAAGTGGATTTCGTCCATATACCACCTCAAAGGGAGTCTGCTTAGTTGCTGAGTGCCTAGACCTGTTATAAGCAAACTCAACAAATGGTAGGCATTCTTCCCACCTCCGGAGGTTAGTTCGCAACATGACTCTTAGGAGAGCCTCAAGAGTTCTATTTGTAACCTCAGTTTGGTCATCAGTTTGAAAGTGACTAGAAGTAGAAAATAAAAGCTTTGTACCCAACTTAGACCATAAAGTTTTCCAAAAACAGCTTAAAAATTTAGAATCACGGTCAGACACAATAGACAAAGGCAATCCATGTAAGCGAACAACATCTTTAAAGAATAAATGAGCAACATGAATATCATCATTCGTTTTGTGACATGGTATAAAATGAGCCATTTTGGAAAATCTTACTACCACCACAAATATATAATCGTGACCCTTAGAAGTTCTAGGCAAACCAACAATAAAATCCATAGATACATCTTCCCAGGGTGCATTCGAAATAGGTAAAGGTTGGTAGAGTCCATTTGAATTAGCCTTAGACTTTCCTTTAGCACATGTGACACAACATTTGACAAATCTAAGCACATAATTAGACATTTTAGGCCAAAAGTACTGTTCCTTCAATCCAGCTAAGGATTTTTCGAAACCACCATGTCCCCTAGATTCATGTATTTCTTGAGTTAACACTCGTCTAATAGAAGAAGATGGGATACAAAGCTTGCCCATCTTAAACAAGTAACCATTATCAAGAAAATAGGAATCAACTTCACCTTTAGACACACATTGAGAATAAATAGTCTTAAAGTAACCATCAGAAGCATACAGTTCCTTTATCAAAGCAAAACCCAATACATGTGCATCCATATGGTTTAGGAGGACATACTTGGGTGATAGCGTGTCACCTACCACATTACCCTTTCCCTTTTTGTGGTGAACCACATAGGAAAAGGTCTCCAAGAACTCTACCCATCGAGCAAGTCGCCTGCTGAGCACTGACTGACCTTTGAGGTACTTCAGAGCTTCATGATCCGAATGAATCACAAACTCCTTAGACCAAAGATAGTGCTGCCATGTCTGTAAGCATCGAACCAGGGCGAATAATTCCTTGTCGTAGGTAGAATAGTTGAGCTCAGCAGGGCCCAACTCCTCGCTAAAATAGGCAACAGGACGCCTATTCTGCAGCAGAACCCCACCAATGCTAGTGCCAGAAGCATCACACTCGAGCTCGAACGGTTGTGCGAAGTCAGGTAGTTGCAGCACAGGGGCATGGGTGAGTCGATCTTTGAGAGCATCGAAAGCCCTCTGATGTGCGTCTGTCCAGCGAAACGTCAAATCTTTCTTGGTCAGCTCATGTAGGGGGGCTGCAATACTGCTGAAGTCCTTGACGAAGCGTCGATAGAAGCCAGCAAGGCCCAAGAATGGGCGGACATGAGTGGGAGTGTGCAGCTGATCCCACTCATGTATAGCGCGAAACTTCTCCTCATCTACTTTCTAACCAGATGCAGAAATAACAAATCCAAGAAAAATAGTAGATTCGGAAGCAAAAGAACACTTTTTCAAATTGGCATACAATTTTTCTTTTCTAAGACAATTAAATACCAATTTTAAGTGACTAAGGTGATCATGCATGTTCTTGCTATAAATTAAGATATCATCAAAATAAACAACGATAAATTTTCCAAAGTATCTCCAAAGCACATGGTTCATAAGCCTCATAAAAGTAGAAGGAGCATTAGGTAAATCAAAAGGCATTACTAACCATTCATATAAGCCATACTTAGTTTTAAAAGGAGTTTTCCATTCATCTCCATGTTTCATCCTAATTTGATGATAGCCCCCGCTAAGATCAATTTTAGAGAAAAGGCATGCATCATCTAAACGAGGAATAGGGTGACGATACTTAACTGTAATTTGGTTGATTGCCCTGCAATCAACACACATGCACCAAGAGCCATCCTTCTTTGGAACCAAGATGACATGCACGGCACAAGGGTGATGTCCGCATATTTAGTCTTATTTTACATCATGTTTTCATTTCGTTCAAGTCCTTTTATTAGCTTTTATGTTGGGAAAGTAAGGAAAATGTGTAGTTATGCTTAATATTGCAAGATATGGAGTCTACAAAAGCTTTGGTGTGATTTTATAGGTTTTGGAGGTGATTTGGAAGAGTTTCGACGCACTTTAGAGCTTAATGAAAAATCATGAAGACAATGGAGAAGCCAAGCAAAAGCAAAGAATGGTGCAGCTGGAGAAAAGCCTTATTTTCGCCATCCATCACTTCGATTCAAGATCTGGAGCCTTCATGAGATTTGTAGTCCTTGAAAGAGCTTTCCAACGCATATTCATATGCGTCAATCGGATGAACGAGGACTCAGAAAAGTGCGATTGAAGACAGAGTCGAAAAGCTAGAGAAAAACAGAGGCTATTGCGTTCAAACAGAGCCTCAGCGTCGATCCTTGCCCCCTCGGCGCCGACACCCGGCGAATTCCAGTAGCATTGTAAGCGAACAGACCCTCGGTGCCGACACCCAGACCCTCGGTGCCGATACCCTGCGCGCACCAGGAGACGTTTTTGCGGGCTGATTTAATTGCTTAATGGGCTTTTTAATTAAGGTTTTCATCTAAATTCCTTTTATGATCTTTTAGTTAGATAGACTTGGGATATTTTATCCTTCCTTAGATAGATTATATTATTTTCCTAAGATAAAATCTCTTTCCTTGGAGATTAAGTTTTAATTTCTATCTTTAAATAAAGCCAATTAGAGGCTAATTAGGGACACAAAATCATCACACGGCTGAACGGACAGCAGCAAAGAGGAACTTGAGTTTTGGAGTTTGTGGTTGAAGGTTTTGACATTGGTTTTGAGGTTTGATTTTATGCAATTTCAGATTATGTGTTATTCAATTTTCAGCATGTTTTCTATAGTTATGTGTGAGTAGTTCCCCTTCTTCTAGGGTTGGGGTGAGCCCAACAATAGTCATGTATGAAAGCTTGAATCTATGATGTTTTTATGAGTTTATCATCATCTATCTTGTGCTTAAATCTTTTGCAAAAGTTGAGGAAAATTCCATGTTTATGATTATGAAGTGAAAGTGGATTTAATTATTAATTTGGATAGTAATTAGAGATCGTTGACGAAAGTAAAAGGGATCTAATTAGGAAAAGGTAGAACGAATAGGTTTTATGCGAAGGCCTCTATTCTCTACTTGTAAAGTATGCGAAAACTATCTTTTGATGATAAAAACATGATCTTTGTTCTATGATTCTTGTGTGGTTTATACATGGTTGTTGTTGTGGTTATCCCTTGACCTTGGAAGTTCTTTTTATATTGTTTACATCCCTAAAATCCCTTGCTATTTGTTCTATTTTGCTGCTGGAAAACAAACAACCACTCGACATTCATCACTTCTCTCGACCATCCCCTTGATATCGACCTCTCTAGTCGATATCGACCGCCTTTGCTACTGATTTTTTTGTATTGTTAGATCATAGGAACTACTCTAGAAAGTGATGTCCTCTCTCCAGTGGAACGATCCCGACTTCCGCTATCTACATAGTGGGAATTGAGGTATTTTATTTGTGGTTGATTTCCCATCGCAACAAATTGGCGCCGTTGCCAGGGAGGGTAACAATCGCCATCTAGAGTAGTTGATTTTCGGAGTTGGGACTAGCCCATCTCCCCCTTGCTTTCTAACACTACTTGTTTGCTTCTTGTGTTTGTTTTGTGAGGTGTATGCGACGCGCTGATCGCATAATAGAGTTTGAGGCTTTAGACGAACCGGCGCGTTACTTTCATCTAAGAGAAAGGCTAAAGGGAATCATGGCCGACCGTGAGACCCTTGAGGAAACGGTGGAGAGGCTGCGAAGGGAGAACCAAGAGGCCAATCGGGCTCGAGAACAAGAGGCCGAGAGGGCAAGCTAAGCGGAGGAACAACTTGCTAGGATTCCTCGCAATGCTCGGCAATATATGCACCCACCTCTTAGGGTGTCCGCATCACCTATTGTCTTCCCCGACGCTCCCGCTAATTTTGAGATCAAGACAAGTTTCATTGCCATGGTCAAGAAGATCCAATTTTTGGGGAAACCAACGGAGTCCCCTATGGAGCATGTGCGTGAGTTATTGGATATTTGTGACACCATCGCTCATGGTGACACTTTGGAGTATGTGAGGCTTAAGGCCTTTCGATGGTCACTTGCGGGGAAGGCACTTCATTGGCTAGATAGCTTGCCAACCCAAACCATCACCACTTGGGAGCAATTACATGATTCCTTCTTAACCAAGTTATTCCCACCCTCAAAGACATCGGAGCTAAGGAAAAAAATCACTACTTTCAAGCAATTAAGGGTGAAAGACTTGGCGGCGGCATGAGAGAGATTCAAAGAGCTTCAACGTCAATGCCCTACGCATGGGCAACCCGAATATGTGCTCCAAGAAATCTTCTTCAATGGGCTGAATTCAGCAACAAAGGACCGAATTAATATTCACACCAACCTCCGGTTCCTTGAGATGACTCCGACGGAAGCATGGTAAGAGCTAGAGCGCTTGGTTGAGTATGACAACACCTATAGGACCTCCGAATTCTCTGATGTGAGGCCCCCACCATCTATGACTCTCTATCAACCCTCTAAAGAGATTGATCCGGATGTTCACGAGCAATTTAGGAAGGATCAAGTGAGAAAGCTACAAAAGCAAGTTCGGCATCTATTGGCAAATCAAGCATGCATAGAGTGCGGATCTACTTCCCACACCACGGTCCAATGCCCTCACACTGATCAAGTACACCAGGCCGAGACATATGAGGATGCTCATTATGTAGGAGGTCCTAGCCAGGGAGGAAACCAAAACACTTAGGGCAATAGTCAACCCCAACAAAACTATGACGTACACAACTTCTATCGAGCTCCAAGCCATCCGGAGCATGAGCAATCACGCAATGATATGAGCATGATCCTTGAGGAGATGAGGAGAAACCAAGCAAACAATGACCTTGCTAACTCGACTATCCAAAATCAATTGCAATGTCTCAATGCTCGCTTTAGGGAGATGGACTTATGGAGGAGAAACATTGAGACCCAAGTTGGTCAATTGGCGGCTCAAATTCCAAAGCAACCCGGCACCCTACCAAGCCAAACCACGGCTAATCCTAAGGGCCCTGCAACCGGGCATGTTGCTTCCATCAAGCTAAGGAGTGGACGCGAGTTACTAGACCAACACAACTCGCAAAAAGAGGACGACGAGCCCAGAAACACCCTCGGCGCCGACACCTCTACCCTCGACGCCGACACCCTGACAGTGAACAAACGTACTACATTCGAACATCCCCTCGGCGCCGACCCCCCCAGCGTCGATGCCGACCCACCTGTTCAAGAAATCTCGCCAAACACTGCAAACTCCTCGACGCCGACCCCCCTGCCTCGACGCCGACCCCTGCTGTAGAAAGAAAGAGAGCTTCTGAGGTTGCTTCTAAGCCTAAGGTACCACTCCCATTCCCCTCCAAGGTGCCGAAGGACCCCACTGATAGGAAGTTCAAGCGGTTTATGAAAATGCTTCAAGGCCTCAACGTTACTATTAAATTCTTGTGTAAATATGTTTGAACAACATGAAATTGTTCATCAAAGATCTGCCCCAGGTGTTCCTGAATAAAATGGTAGGGTAGAGAGGAAGCATCATCATTTGATTGAGACAGCTCATGCAATTCAACATTATGCAAGCCTTCCTATTAAATTTTGGGGTGAGTGTGTGCTCAATACAACCTATTTGATAAAAAAAATGCCATCTGTTGTGTTAAATTGGAAATCCCCTTTTGAAGTTTTGAATTCTAAACCTCCTTCATTTGAGAATTTGAGGATAGTAGGTTGTTTATGTTTTGGATATCAACCAAATGATGCTAGAGACAAGTTGGGGGGTAAGGCTAGGAGGTGCATTTTTCTAGGGTACCCTCCTGATCAGAAAGCTTTCAAGGTGTTTGACATTAAGAGGCAGGTCCTAATTGTTAGCAGAGATATGTGAAGTTTCATGAGCTTCAGTTCCATTATAAGACCCCTATATAGTCAGGGAACTCTGTACCTTCACATCATAAGCTACCTCTAGTCAATCCTACTTCACCTGATGGTCAAATTCCCATTATTCAGTTGACTGCTATGCCAGAAGTTCATACTAAGAATTCTTTTGAATCTATTGCTGATGTTGTTGATGTTGATGATTCTCAGTCTACATTGAGAATAAATTCAAGTGCAGAAAGTACTAGGCCTATTATTGATATTCCATCTCATCACCACAATCCAGTAGTTGATGTTGATTTACCTACTAAAAGGCCTATTCACATACCTCATAGACTTCAAGATTATATCTGTTCACAACTGGCTACTAGATCTAATTCTATGTCTTAGTCCTTCTCTATGTTTTCAGTTCATCATCTAGCTCATTGTATCACCTTTTTATGTGCAATCTTTGATCAATATGTGTGCTATATTTGAGCCTAGAACCTATGCTCAAGCTAAAGATGATGTGAAGTGGCAGTTAGCTATGCAAGCTGAGATTGATGCTTTGGAAAGAAATCACACTTGATCTATAACTGGTTTGCCTCCTGGTAAAAAGGCTATAGGTTATCATTGGATATACAAGATTAAGTATAAACCAAGTGGAGAGGTTGACAAATTTAAGGCTAGACTTGTTGCCAAGGGCTACAATCAGGTCAAATACAAAGATTACAAACAGACTTTTTCACCACCGGCAAAGCTATCAACAGTTAGAATTGTTTTGGCTTTAGCTGCAGCTAAGGGTTGGAATTTGCATCAATTGGATGTTAACAATGCATTTCTTCATGGATTTGTTGATGAAGAAGTGTACATGTTACCTCTTCTTGGGTATAGCAGGGCTGCTCATGGACAAGTTTGTAAGCTTCACAAATCTTTGTGTGGGTTAAAACAGTAAGTTTGTAAGCTGCTAATGGACAAGTTTGTAGGCTTCACAAATCTGCATCTGTTGGTGAGGCATTTATTGTGGCTTTGGTGTATGTGGATGGCATGCTTTTGATGGGCAATGACAGTAACGAAATTACTTCCACAAAGGAGGCCTTGCACTCAGATTTCACTATCAAAGATCTTGGGGTTGTTTGGTATTTCTTAGGCATGGAAATCTCAAAGTCTTCTCAAGGGATTTTGTTGAACCAAAGAAAGTATGTCGTCGATATTTTGCAGGATGCAAACATGTTGGAATGCAAGCCTGCATCTTTCCCTATGCAGAGAGGCACGAAATTATTAGCCACTGATGGTGAACCAATTGAGCATCCAGAGTTGTATAGGAGATTGGTAGGACGACTTCTTTATTTGACATTCACTCGGCTTGATATTTCCTTCACAGTACAATAATTGAGTCAATTCCTACAATGTCCTCGCACACCCCATTGGAATGCTGAACTTTATCTCCTTAGATATTTGAAGAATAGCTTTAACTTTCCGTTGTCTTATCCTGCTATCTCAGACCTCAAATTTACAGCATTCAGTGATGCAAATTGGGGTAATTGCCTAGACACAGGTAGGTCAGTATCAAGGTATTGTGTTTTTCTTGGGGGAGCTCTCATTTCATGGAAATCTAAGGAAAAAAAGGTTGTTTCTAAGTCTTCAGTAGAAAGTGAGTATAGGAGCATGTCATACACGGCTAGTGAACTCATTTTGGTCCAAGGTCTGCTCTCTGATCTCAAAATCATATTGTCTTTGCCTGTGACCTTATTCTGTGATAACAAAGTTGCACAGAGTTTGGCATCTAATCCTATTTATCATGAACAAACTAAACATGTTCGAATCGATTGCCATTTCATCAGAGAGCTTATTCAGCAAGGTTTGCTAGCAACTTCTCGTCTTTCATCTCAACTGTAGACATCTGATGTGATGTCTAAACCCCTTGGAGCTCATCAATATCACATTCTGTGTACCAAGCTCAACCTTGTTCATCCCCAAGCCAAGGTTGAGGGGGGTATGTAGAGAGTGTTAGCTTGTGTTAGCTGAAGGGTAGTTTGGTCTTTTCAGGGTTTTATAATTATGTTTGGTTGGTTAGACTCTCCTCCTCTTCATCTGTATAAATAGGTGGTTTGGTGTTCTTCAATAAGACAAGAAAATCTGTAACAAACTATGTTCTGTTTGCATCTATGGAAATCTCGATTTTCGTTTTCAATTTCATTTTCTGAAACACATATATAAATTATTAAATTATTATATAAATTTTTGTAATAAAATATCATATTTTATTTATATACCATAATTAATGGTTTTCTTTTAGTATACCATAATTTATGCTTTTTCATTCAATATATTTTTAAAAAATATATTTATTATATATACCGAGAAAAAAAAGTTGCCAACGAAAAATTCCGCCCCCCTCCAAGAATTCCTGCAGTCGCCACTATGCTCAGGGGAGAGAGCTCACCGAGGAGTTGCGCCAAGGGCTCAGGCCCCAGAGCAGGAAGTAGTGAACCCGGGGATGAGAAGGAGGCCTCGGAAGCCAGCGATATGGTGGTGAGGGACTGAGTTGAAGAAAGGCGACTCCTGAGGCCAGCCATTTGCAATCCCACAAGTGGGGTTCCATATGCATGAGATTCTAGAGACAGAGCTCTCAATTTTATTTTATTTTAGTTTTTACCACCTTTGAATGCCAAAAATTCATGAGAATGGTAAATTATGATAGTATGTACCCTGGTTTTTATTTTCTAATCAATGCAAAATATATTCAATGAAAACATTATACCTATCCCACATGCAATAAATTCCAATAATGTTTTTTAAACAGCATGTGCATGTACGTCTGCGGTTATGAATTACAATCACAAGATAATGTATGACAGGATTATATTTGTCGTATAATTGAATTTAATCTTCTTTGTGATTATGAATTCCTTTAAAAAATACATACCAATAACTCTCATAAAATGGGAGTGAAATGATGAACGATATGGAATTAATTATTATAGTAACTTACTATTCACTTTTAGGGTGAAAATGATGGATACGTCGTTTTGTATTGCAAAATAAAAAGGATGGTGACTTGAAGGAAAGATTTAAATGTGAATCCACAAAGAGATCAATTCGTGGAAAGGGACATTACATGGAAGGAAGAATGCCTTTCCATGCATCTCGATCTATGCGGGCCGTTTCTCAAACTTGATAATAATTTGTGCTCTATGCATCTCTTCTAGATCGAGTATATAAATGATACAACATTTGGAGGACAGCTGAAGTTGGGGGTAAAATTTCGTACATTATTCGGTATAAAATAGATATATCCTAAGAAATCCCCAAAATTCATGCATTAACCCTATATAATTCCAATCCTCAAATCAAGCAAGTAGACAAATTCGGATTCCAAATAGATAACGGATAAAACATACCCCTCAAATCTTTAATGAATTAGAGATATAAAGGTGAAATCTAGACAAAAATAATCTAGCTCCCTCTCACTCAATGACTTCTTGAAGTGTTGGTGTGGAACGAACATCGTTGGTATTTTCGCCCTTTGCCAAATAGTAATAAATAATATCCGAATTGAAACACACAACCAATAGATTAGGCAACCAATCACTTGATAAACCAAATAACTACTAGTATAGCGATGAAGTCCGGTGTCGAACCCATGGGGAGAAGCGATTTCCTATTCAATGACTCTAAACAAACACTCTTATAGCAAAGCAACAATTCTAGACAAATAGCATATATGTAAAAGTAACCAGATTGCAAATCACAAAGCAAATAGATATCAAAGTTGAAAGAACATTTCACCTGTAATTCTCTGACAATGGTTGAAATTCATGGTTCACGGATTGATCTATCAATTATTCATATTCCTAGGTCTATTTCACTATATTTGAGAGATCTGCAGAGATTCACACATCTTATTCAATATCACTAAAGAATAGCATTAAGAACTCAAGTAATCAAGACCAATTGACACATTGACTCAACACAATTAAGACTAATAGGCGTATACCGAACTCAACCCTAATCAAATATCCTCATCATAGATCAATTGAAATCATCAACTACAAAGACAAAGAGACGTCACTACCATCAATACCTTTGTTTGCTATCGATAAAACAACAACGAATTCATACCTATAGATGCAATTCCTAACATGTTGATTAGACATAGAAAGGAACACAAATATAAATTAAGCACAAGATGATAACTAAGAACATGAATAATCAAATAAAATCAAATCCTCACAATCCAAACAACCATGTCTTCGAATCATAGGCGAAAATATGAGTTTAGCAACTCATAGGCCAATTCTCTCTAATTGTGTTCATAGACTCACAAAACCTCTCTCAATGTAACGTACCTCTCTAGAACAAACTGAAAAACAACCTAAATAGGTCTCACAAGGGTCGGCAAAAACCCTAGTAAGAAATACTATAAAATATTTCTTCGGATCCAAAACCGCGTTTTCGGAATCTGACCCACGGCGGGCGTCGTGCAAGGGGTTGAGGGTGCCGTCTCTGCAGTGTCCGACGTTCTTCAATTTCCTTCAACGGATTCCAATGTCGTGCCTCCTTGCTCTTCCTTAGATCCTCCTTAGCCCCCATATGCTCCAAAACATGCTTCTTAAGCTCATCCCAAAGTCCATCCAAGGTCGGAATGTAATTCTGCAGAATAAATACTAAAAACGCATAGATTCCGAACTCGAATACTTCACAAGTAATATACGGAACTAGACTTAAACAATAGCAAAACCACTACCTAATTACAATAAGAAACACCTATAATGCCTATATGAAATATGCATTATCAAATCCTCCCACACTTAACTATTGCTTGTCCTCAAACAACCGTAAGGAAAAACATCATCTACGCATCCGACAGGAAATCTTTCATAACTCTACTCATCAAAAGAAACATCATCAATAGTGAAAATATAACCAAACATATAAACGTTATAACATGTATATATGGGATCAAGTTGCTTGCATGCTCAAAGATCAACCTTACCAAGGATAAAATGTGTATCTCTCACTGTCATGTGTTTAGGCTTTAAGCACACACTCACCTCAATGCCATATACAAGCATCAACTCAAATATTGACATTTATATCACAAAATCTCCACCGGATACGTCAATACAAAAATAAGGACATCAAGAGGACTTTCGCTCAACGAAAACCTTCATAGAAGATTCCATTCGGCAGGATTGTAATAGGGTTTTGTAAAAACATAAGGGAAAGGAATTCTATTTGGTCATGTGATGCAATAAATTTCAGTAAAACAAGATTCCAAAACTCCCAACATAACACAAAACAACTCAATAAATCAAGCTCACAAATGCACAACATCTCTCAATATCATCAAAATAGTATCTCATCAAATCATCCCATCTCAGCATCTCATTTATCATGCAATCTCAACAGCCAACCAATATATCTCATAACCAACATAAATCCCAATTCTTCCTTATTATGCAAACATAAAATAAATTGATCCTTTATTCTTTTTTTTTTGGATTTTTTTCTTTTTTTTTTAACTATCAATTGAGCCAAAATACATGAAAATCAAATGCATAAGAACGAGGGACTGAATAAGCACATAACATTACATCTTCTCAAAACCATAAACCATAAAATCACACTTTAGCGTCATTCTCCTCAATCTCCAAAATAGATTCCCTAACCCACTCAAAATCTCAATTCCCCCGGAATAAGGGTAAGGCTCATCATTGGCTAGGAATAATAATTTTGTGGAGCTAACAATAAAAAGGCTAAAGGCTCAAATTGGCTTCAAAGCAAAATATAACATAAGGTAGACATGGATAAATATGTGGCTAAAAGGTTGCCTCTATAATTTGAACTTATCAAGCAATGAACATGTATATAATCGGCCTTGAAAATAGATAACCATGGCAATACTAAATGATAAATGCATAAGGCCAAAAATATCTCACTAGGACAAATTTTTGTTGAATCTCAAGCATACTCCCAAACTTAGATCACACATGCTCAATTATATATGCTCAATCATATTTCACATAAAACCCAATTTTCAGAATAAGATCAAATCATACCAGAAATCCATGAGATTTATAAGATCATGCCAGGACACACTCAAATTAGATGGAAATCTTTGATAACACAATATGCAAAACAACAAAACAAGACTCACTTTGTTTTTCATATTTTTCGACATTTTCCATTTTTTTTTCATTTTTGACATTTTCTATAACATAAAAGGAATAACATAAAGAAATAACAAAAACAAAAATTCAAACACAAACAAAAATTCAAACATGGACTAACCTAACTAATTCACTTCACCCCCCCCCCCCCCCCCCCCCCCACACTTACATGTTGCATTGTCCTCAATGCATAGAAACACAAAAAGGAACAATGAAAATATAAAAATAAAGAGTTTGAAAGAAGCAAATTACTGACCAATAACTGTGAAGGCGGGTTCTAGGGTCCAGACCGCTGATTGATGTCCTGAAGGGCAATGAATACGGCATTCTGAAGACTCGAGAGCTTCTCCATAAGATTAGCGAGCTTGTTACCAGTGCTCACCTCAAAATCAGCAAATCGACGCCCAAGATCAATCAAAGTAACATATGTCGGCTCGATATCCTCTTCAACAACTTCCTCTTTTTCGACGACCTCAACTTTTGTAATCTCAACAAACAAAACAACAATAACCTCATCATCCACAACCTCGTCATCGGTGGCCTCATCATCAACAAAAGGCCATCGCCTCTCTAAACTATGCTCCTCGGGATCTAATGGAAACTTGTTGTGATAGAGATTTAAATCTGACATCCTCAGGCAATCTGGTAGTTTCGCAGGTAGATAATTGTGATGCTCCTCTTCTGGTCCCGACTTTCACTTAAAACACCAAGTTCTATCCGGACGTTGGGCCCACTCAATCATGCCCCACCATTGTAGGCTAGGAAGATTGTAAACATTCTTATCATCGAGAGCCGACAAATCATCAAGACAAATACCCACTCGGCGAGCAATCAGCGATATGAAACCTCCGAAAACAATAACACATTTTGACCTCACATAAGTAGCTCTAGTCACCTCCATATAGTTTCCCAAAAATAGCTGAGCTCGGTCAGGGATGTGCACCCCTCCTGGAGTCAAGCAGCAAATATAGCTCCAGACTCTCATATATAGTAACAATGGCAGAAATCTCCACACCTAGGAAAGAGTCACAGAGTACCAAATAGTACAACCTCAACGCAGGATGAGTGATCATGGATGCATGGCGGTCTTGGTCATAATCAGCGAACTCTGCAGTAGCCTCCTTCCACGTATCAACTGGATTTGGAGCACACAACTTGTCCCCAAATCTGGCATCAACAGGCATCTCGGTAACACCAAAGGCCTGTCCAATGAGATCCTTAGTTACCACGAACTTCTGATTCCTCAGCTGAAAACGAATCTCCATATCAGAGCGATAATCAAGGGTAGCCAAGAACTCTCTCACTAATGCCAGATACGTATCAGCAGACACATCAAAGAAATCACCCAATCCCCCATCTTGCAGGAATCGATAAACTTCCTCAAAAATTCCCAATTTCTTCAACGTCGGGGGATAAAAAAATATGGTGGATTCATAACGCCTCTTTTCAAGCTTGAGGAAACAATCCTCTTCTTCCCAAGATAGCAAATAAGGCTTCTTAATAGAAGGGACAGACATGATGCAACTCGAGGAAAAACCGACGAAAAACCACAAAACCGACCAAAAGACAAGCTTGCTGTAGCGGCGGCGGGCGCCGTGGATGGGGCGGCGGGCGCCGTGAACGCAGAACCACGAATCCGAGTGAAAATATTGGAAAACTGACGTCCACTCCTCCGAACATCAAACATTCTCGAACAACTTAGTTTCAAAGGGTTCTTTTGTGATAGGTAAGGGACTGGAATGGGAAAAGATTGAATTTTGTGGATGTAGGGTGATGGCGGAAAGTGTTTTGGTGGATAGAATTGATTGTGATAACTCCACTCCCTTGATGAAAATCGTAAAAGGTTTCAAAGGCTTTGACACAAAGCTTGTGCCAAAGGTCTTGAAGCTAAAGCTGTGTTGATGAAATTCAAAACCTGTATTATTACATATATTATTTCCGGACATTATTATATATAATTTCCAGATATTATTATATATATTATGTACTAACCATACAATAAGGATTTCGAAGAAATCTTCTTCCTTAAGCTAAAAGACGTGAATATCAAATCTGGTGGATTGTGGCTTCGAAATTTCCCAGAATAGAAGATTGTGAAGATTGCTTCTAAAGCCATGATCTGATTTAGCCGTTGGGCAAAGATCCTTCTTTCAAAGTAGGCGCCGATTTGATCAAGTATAAAAAGGAGATGAAGAAGAGAGGACAGACACAAGTGTTGAACAAAAACCTCATTGAACTACATCGCACACAAGCTATCAAGTCAATCTGTCTTCTTCGTGTACTCTCTGCTAGGTGTTACGAGTCGTATCTTTTTTTTCAAAGCATTTGAGAGTTACACAGTGAGCTTATAGGATATATTCTGAGAGAGTTTTATACTCGAGAGTTTATAACTCAGGAAGTGAGCACTAGGCGATTGATTCACGAAGTGTAAGAGGATTGTACTAGATAGCTGAGAGAGATGAGGCTCTTCTAGATTGGTCTAGGACTCCAAGGGAACGTGAGTTGACTAGATTGCAATTGTATAGGAGAGAGGCTTCTCGGTGAGCTATTAGGATCCTAAGTCTTGTGAATCAATAATGCCGGTTGAATCCTAGGGTTGTGGAAGAACCCTAGGCAGGGACTAAGCTTTTAATGAGCCGAACCTCGTTAACAATTCGTTGTGTTTTTTACTTATTGCTTTACCATATTTCCGCACTTGTTTCGAATTGTATAACTTTGCTATGATTCAGGTATCCCAATCGAAAGAATTGAGTTTACTCTCAAAGGATTTTGCAAGCGGACTGAAATCCGCGCCGATATAATAAAGATTCTTAAAGATGGCTTTTGCTTTCGATACAATCCCTTGCAATCCAGCAGCTTCGCTATGCTTGAGGGCCTCGTCCAGTGAATTTAGCCTAGGGTCCTTGTAAAGTTCTGCCCCTCCTTTTGTAATTAAGAAGACCTGATCAAGGGCCATTTCGATACGCCTTTTTAGTAGTCTAACCATTCGCAATTGATCAATAAACCATTCATTTCCAGAACTGCATCGTACCGGGTAGGTACTCTGCATCTGTAGGATCAACCGGGCAGCATCTGGATGAAAGCTTGAGAAAAAAATCGGTCTTTGCTTTGCGTGCTTGTGGACGACGTTCAAGATGACCTCAACAACATGTCTCAGATCTTCTTCTGTGTAGACGATGAAATCGTCGAATTTCAATTCGATATCAAAGCCCGTGGCCTGGATCACATTTTCAAAAGCCTCTTCCAATGTGCATACAACATCATCGTTTTCGACAGTCCACTCGACTACTCTCCCATCCTTGATCTTTTTGAGTTTACTCTCTGTTGTAAGGAGGAAATCAAGTTCAAAATCTAATGAAATAGATCAAACCAGATTCGTGCCCCAGCAAATAATTACAAGACTCCCTCCCTATGCAGTAGTGGGAAGTCAGGATCGATCCACGATGAAGCGTGTCAGCGGATCCTATGTAGCTGTAAATCTCACAGAAAAGCAAACAGAAAGACAGAAACAAAGAAACAAAGACAGACATAACAAACGAAAGCAGAAATAAAAGCAAAGACAGAAGCTTGTCGATCTCGACAAACACCTACTCGAGATCGACTAAAGACAGTGACGACAGAAACTTCAGAATCGAAAACAGAAACTCGATCCAGACAACACGTACTGGATCTCGACTACAGCCAACTCGAGATCGACTAAAACTGCTCTAGATCGACTAAAAACTGAAACTTGTAATTTGCAAACTTCGAACATAGAATCGCAGATTTCGGAAGAAATAAATCAATATACTAAAGAACTTCCAAAGGCAGGGTATCAACACCACAACGATAACCATGCAAAGTAACACATAAAGGCATAAAACATCATGCTTTCCATCAAAAAAACTTTCGTTATTAACAAATAGGCATATAGAGGCTTTCGCATAAACCCTAATTGTTACTAACCCTTTTCATATAATTAATCCAAGTTGCATTAAGATCACTTTCGCTTCAATAATACAAACAAGGATCACCTTCAACTTTCGCAAAAGAATCATGCTCATAGGGATAGAATACGAATTGCATAAAAAGATCGTACCTTTACCGCATCACCTTACATGGCCACCGTCGGGCTCACCCCACCCCCAGAAGTGGGTGGACTACTCGCTCTTCATTGCAATAGAAGACATTGATGTATGAAAAGAAACTTGCATTAAACTAAATTCAAAGTCTTTACAATCCCGGCACTCCAACTTTCGTTGAACGCCAAAACCCTAAAACCCTTGAACTCCTAAACCTCTCTGTGAACTACTTCTCTAGCTTGTGAATTGAATCATTCCTAAAATCAGCCCCATGGGCTTTATTTATAGCCTTCTACTCCTTGCTATTCAAGGATAGAAATCTCTATCTATATCTAAATCTATATCTAAAAGCTTTAAAGATAAATAAATTAAATAAAGGAATTAAATCCATAAAGGGAAATTATATCTATAGTAGCTAAATATCTTCTTGTGTTGATAGGTCTTCTCTCCATAGATAGGTGTTGATAGATGTCGGCCAACTCGGATTCCTTCGGCTCCAAGGATTCCCAAACCGCATAGGACAGCAAACCGCGTAACGCGGCTTCGGACACAGTTTCCTCGAGATTGAGTAGGTTTACTTGAGATCGAGTAACTCTGGCGTTGACTACGGCTTGGCTGGGCGTCTCGGGTTGCTGCTGCTCGATCCGACTCGGTTAGGCGCTGCTGGGGTCCTCGAGATCGGGTAAACCTACTTGAGATCGAGTAGTCTTGGCGTCAAGTATGGCTAGCTCGGTGATGTCGGGCAACCTCTCCTTGATAGGCTCGGACATGTGGTTTCTGGAGTTGTCGAGATCGAGTAACCTCCTCGAGATCGAGTAGCTTGGGTGCTCGGTGTCTTCAGTCCTCGGCTTCTCGACTTGGCACAGCTCATCGACTTCGGACATGGCATCAGGGTTTGTCGATCTCGACTAGTGTACTCGAGATCGAGTAAGGCTCCGGAGTCGGATTGCTTCGTCTTCAGTTTCCTCGATCATGCTCTGCTCGACGAGGCTCAGCTTGGACATCTTTTGTCGAGATCGAGTAGATTAACTCGAGATCGAGTAAGTCTGGGCTTCCAGCTTGATTCGTCTGGTTCCTCTGCTTGTTGATCTTGGACTTCTGTAGTTGATTTCCGAGCATTTCCAACCTTTCTTAGAACTGCTGTAATTTGCCTCGAATTCTGCAAAATTAAACAGAAACTAGTGTAGATTCCATAATTTGGCAAATAAGCATAAACTACATAGATTCTGTATTATCTTAGCCCAAATGCATGAAATGTATGCAGAAAACGATATAAAAGATACTGTAAAACATGGCAGATTTAGCTCACAACAAACACCCTATACTTAAGCTTGCTTGTACTTAAGCTTGCTTGTACTCAAGCAATACTTTTATTTGTCATTCAAGGGAAGAAATCAAAACTCTCAACATATTGGATTCATTCTTATATATCCCTGCAATCAATTACCATCCTCGAAAAGGCACTAGTGTCACAAATCCATACATGTGCAATTAAAAAGCAACATCTACTCACAAAAGGAGGGTTATGCAAAAATATTCATTCGTGACAAAGCATTAATAATCAAGAGGACTTTAATTTAAGCTCAAGAAGGAGTAGATTTGGTAAAAGGCTTAAGGTGGGCAAAATTTGGCAATGTGGTGCTAATGATCCGGGGAAATGGAGTACTTTCCAACTTTCATACCACATTCCTTCTCCATAAGATTCATCACCTTTCATATTGTTTTTATCAATAATAATGCTTTTACCTCTCTAACCTCAGTACTGCCTTCTCGCGAGTCGCAAACAGGGGTGTCAAGAATGGCCCCGGATACTTAGTGCGTCGGACTCCTCACCTGGTGTCCCATCTCGCCAAACTATTATCTCAGCGAGCAGGGTCGATCTTTGATCGGATTTTCTTTCACTCATTAAATTTTCCATATATTTCAAATAATTCTGCCAAACTCCAATAATGATAACAACAACACAAACACCATATAACATCTCCATAATGTAACATCATTCTCAACATAATCCCCGGATAGGATATAAGGTAAAGAATGGGAAATATTTAGATCGTGTGGAGCAATAAATGAAATAAGGCATAAATGGCTATTGTGATGCATAAGCATAGGTAAGGCTAGGATTATAACAATATGAGCATTATATGGAAATATAAAGTCCTCCATCCTTTTATCATGCAACATGTCAAAAGCAACTTCAAATTTTACCTCCTTTCATGGTTTTTAAGAAAATATGCAATTTATTGTGACTTCCCTTTACTAGCCAATTTCATGCTATATCTCTAATGAATCCAAGTTTGCATCGTCGAGTTCAATATAGCTTCCATGACACTTATCAAAAAATTTCAATGGGGGTCATTTTTATAAATTTTTGGAAAACATGCATATAAGCACATAAATCAATAATGAATTCCAAAATAGCCATGTATAGCAATTCAAGAAATAAAACTTTAAACATGCACATATAATATCAAATAAAGCAAATATGCATCAAGTAAGCCCTTCCCCCACCCCATACTTAAACATTGTACAGTGTCCTCACTGTATGAAAACAAGGGTAAAGAAAGAAACTCACTAGACAGGTGTGCAGATCTTCTTTACATCGAATGAAAGAATGCCTGGGCCGAGTCTGATTATAGCTTGCTTCTATCCATGGACCTGAAAAGTGTAGAAGACATATACCCACAATAGAAAAACTAAAAAGTTTAAACCAAAAACAAACAAAAAAGCAACAATGTCCAAAAGTCCAAAAATAAATGTCTATTTACAAGCTCTAGATTTTATAGTCGATAGGCCGACTTCTCCATTAAGTTCAAGGTGGCATTTGTAGGTCCCATGTAGCTTGGGCTTCAAATAGGACTCCATTCTTGTCCATCAGCTGCAGTCCTCCAGAATGGATCTTGTTCACCACGAAAGGTCCCATCCTTTTCTTGTTGAATTTGTTAGGGAACCAATGATCTTTTGATTTAGAGACATAGAGCTTGTCTCCAACTTCATACTCCTGAGGTTCATCATTGGATATCCTACATAAGCGCACATACCAAGGCAAACCTCTCCCATGTATAGATAGATCTTTAATGGAAATAGGAGAAGAAAGATCCATACCTTGGCTTACCTTCGCAGAAACGGAATCGGGGACTACGGTGTTTAGTCGATCTCGAGTAGGGGTACTCGATCTCGACAACTCTTCAGGTTCTGGTGGGTTGCTGCTCGTGGTTGCTGGAGTCGAGGAAGGCAGATGTTGGTCGATCTCGAGTAGGGTACTCGATCTCGAGGAATTCTGCCCTTCTGGTGGAGTCAACGTCGAGGAAGGTGAAGTCGAGTCAGCGGAGTTTTGGTCGATCTCGAGTAGTCTACTCAATCTCGAGGAGTGCTTGGCTTCTGTTTGGCTACTCGGCGACGCTGGTGCTGGTGGAGGCTTCTGGTTTTGGTCGAGATCGACCACAGTCCTCGATATCGAGGAATTCTGGTCGATTACGACCCCATACTTGCATCCTGTCAAGGCATCTGAAAAATAGTTAGTCCATATCGAGGTACCTTGGTTTGTGTCGAGTGGATTTTCTGTTTCTTCGTTCAGGATGGCCATGATCTTCTTCACCTAGGCCTCCATATCCCTCTTTTCCAGCTCTTCAGGAGTCATATTTCTTACCTTAGGCTCCCCACAGGTAATGTAGCCAACTGAGATAGATTTTACCTCTTCCATTGGACATGTATGCCTTTCAGTTTTATTAAAAGAATACTCAATTCCCTCATCGCTGATGTTGAAAGTGAGCACTCCCTTCCTGACGCTTATGTTGGCATCCACCGTTGCTAAGAAAGACCTTCCTAGAATAATGGGACAAGCAGGGTATTCTGCCATATCAATAACTAAGAAATCAGCAGGTTTGAAAAACTTACCTACTTGCACTGGTACATTGTCCACCATGCCTGTTGGAATGACCACAGTGTTGTTGGCCATATACAACTTAGCATCCACAGGCTCTAAGGCACCTATCTTAATCTTGGACCAAATTGTTAAAGGCATTATACTCACACTGGCTCCAAGATCACATAAAGCATTAAACTTATATTGACCAAATCCAATGGTTATAGCAAACTTACCTGGATCTGGCCTCTTCTCAAGGATGTCCATATGGCTGCACTTCTCTGTAATTTCAGCCATTGTCCTCTTTTTGCTTAGAATCTCCTTGAGGAACTTGACATAAGATGGCATTTCATTGAGAGCTTCTGTGAAGGGGATGGTAACATTGAGTTTCTGAAGCATCTTGATGAAGCGCTGAAATTTCTTCTTTGTTGGGTCCTTTGGAGATTTTGTTGGGAAGGGCAGCTTCTTTTTCTGATTCGGAGCCAGAACAGATGTCGGAGGTGCTGCAGCTGGATCAATATCGACTGGGCTCTTCTCGATATCGACTTCTTTTTCCTCGATATCGAGTTGACTCTGCTCGATATCGACTAGATCCTTGTCGATATCGACTTGTTTCTCAGCCCCTTCGTTCTGCTGTTTTCCGACCTCTGGCTCTTGTAGTTGATGGCCACTTCTGAGTTTTACAGTGGCGATGTGACCAGTCTTTCCCTTGGGATTTGGTTCTGAAGATCCTGGGAGTGAACCTGACTGTCTGGGGACTCCTGCTGCTAGCTGACCAATCTGTGTATCTACTGATTTCCGCCATATATCAATCTCCCCAAGCCTAGAGTTGACTCCTTGAATGTGAATGTAGACTGAGTTGAAGGATTGCCTAGTTTCTGTATGATTTCTCCGTATTTCCTCTAAGACAGTTTGTAGATCATCCCTTTTCTGGTCCCTTTCTGGGTGTCCTGGAGCTCTGTAGGGTGGAGGGTTCCTAGGGGCACCTTGATTCCATTGTGGTTGCTGAAACCTTTGGCCCCCCATGTAGCGATTGGGACCCCCTGCGTAAGCTGCCTCTTCATGGTATTCTGCCAGCCTGACTTGCTCTGTGTGTGGGCACTCAGTAGTGGTGTGCCTCTGTGATCCGCATTCAATACAAGGTTGTTTGACAAAAAGATACTTTACTTGTTTGAGGAGCTTCTTATTTTGATCTCTGTAGTACTGCTCCCTTACATCTGGATCAATCTCCTTAGGGGGCTCATAGAGGGGCATGGATGGTGCTGGCCTGGCGTAGGAGTTCTCCTCATAGGTGACTGGAGTCCCATACTTGTTGTCATAATTGGTCAGCTTGTCGAGAGTAGCCCACGCGTCAGCAGGCGACATTGTCAGATACTCATAGTGAGTATATGTGTTGATTCTGTCCTTTGCAGCCAAGTCTAGAGAATGGAAGAAGATCTCTTGAACTATGCAAGGTTGCTGTCAATGCGTTGGGCAGGATCGCAGTAGATCCTTATAGCGTTCCCAAGCCTTTGCCAGCGGCTCCCTAGGCTGCTGTTTGAAAGATGTGATCTTCTGGCGAAGGAGCGCTGTCTTAGCAGGAGGAAAGAATTTATTGAGAAATTCCTGCTTTACTTGAGCCCATGTCGTGAGGGATCATGGTTTCAGCCCTTCAAGCCACTTCAATGCAGGACCAGCAAGAGACCAGCGGAAAGCCTTCATCGGGATGTACTCCAAGGTGGTACCTTCAGCAAGAGTACGACACATGTCAGTAAAGTTGGTAATATGCCGCAAAGGGCATTCATTAAATCTACCATGAAAAGCATGATTTTTAATTTCAATAAGGAATTGAGTGCGAATTTCATAGTTATTTTCAGGGATTAGAATGGCCGATTCAGGCATGACGAGAGTCGGGTGCATATAATCCTCTGCAGTAGTTGGGTATAGGGCAAGCTCAGCTTATGCTTGTTCCCTTCCCGCTTTCTCAACGGCGATAGCAGCATCTTTAGTGGCTAATTCCCTTGTAAGCCTCGTAGTCAGCTATTCCTGTGTTTCTTCGGCCGCCATGGCTCTTTTTAGCTTAGCTTGGATGTGTAAGAGGCGTTCCGGATTGTCTAAGCCGTCAAACTTAGGTGGTTGACCAGAACGGCGCATACATCTGTAAAGTAACTCAAAAGAAAAGTGAGATCTGACTACTCGAGATCGACTAAAGACAGTGACGACAGAAACTTCAGAATCGACAACAGAAACTCGATCTAGACAACACGTACTCGATCTCGACTACAGCCAACTCGAGATCGACAAAAACTGCTCTAGATCGACTAAAAACAGAAACTTGTAATTTGCAAACTTCGAACACAGAGTCGTAGATTTCGGAAGAAATAAATCAATATACTAAAGACCTTCCAAAGCCGGGGTATCAACACCACAACGATAACCATGCAAAGTAACACATAAAGGCATAAAAGATCATGCTTTCCATCAAAATAACTTTCGTTATTAACAAATAGGCATATAGAGGCTTTCGCATAAACCCTAATTGTTACTAACCCTTTTCACATAATTAATCCAAGTTGCATTAAGATCACTTTCGCTTCAATAATACAAACAAGGATCACCTTCAACTTTCGCAAAAGAATCATGCTCATAGGGATAGAAGACGAATTGCATTAAAAGATCGTACCTTTACCGCATCACCTTACATGGCCACCGTCGGGCTCACCCCAGCCCCAGAAGTGGGTGGACTACTCGCTCTTCATTGCAATAGCAGACATTGATATATGAAAAGAAACTTGCATTAAACTAAATTCAAAGTCTTTACAATCCCGGCATTCCAACTTTCGTTGAACGCCAAAACCCTAAAACCTTTGAACTCCTAAACCTCTCTGTGAACTACTTCTCTAGCTTGTGAATTGAATCATTCCTAAAATCAGCCCCATGGGCTTTATTTATAGCCTTCTACTCCTTGCTATTCAAGGATAGAAATCTCTATCTATATCTAAATCTATATCTAAAAGCTTTAAAGATAAATAAATTAAATAAAGGAATTAAATCCATCAAGGGAAATTATATCTATAGTAGCTAAATATCTTCTTGTGTTGATAGGTCTTCTCTCCATAGATAGGTGTTGATAGATGTCGGCCAACTCGGATTCCTTCGGCTCCAAGGACTCCCAAACCACGTAGGATAGCAAACCGCGTAACGCGGCTTCGGACACGGTTTCCTCGAGATCGAGTAGGTTTACTCGATATCTAGTAACTCTGACGTCGACTACGGCTTGGCTGGGCATCTTGGGTTGCTGCTGCTCGATCCGGCTCGGTTAGGCGCTGCTGGGGTCCTCGAGATCGGGTAAACCTACTTGAGATAGAGTAGTCTTGGCGTCGAGTATGGCTAGCTCGGTGATGTCGGGCAACCTCTCCTCGATAGGCTCGGACATGTGGTTTCTGGAGTTGTCGAGATCGAGTAACCTCCTCGAGATCGAGTAGCTTGGGTGCTCGGTGTCTTCAGTCCTCGGCTTCTTGACTTGGCGCAGCTCCTCGACTCCGGACATGGCATCAGGGTTTGTCGATCTCGACTAGTGTACTCGAGATCGAGTAAGGCTCCGGAGTCGGATTGCTTCGTCTTCAGTTTCCTCGATCATGCTCTGCTCGACCAGGCTCAGCTCGGACATCTTTTGTCGAGATCGAGTAGATTAACTCGAGATCGAGTACGTCTGGGCTTCTAACTTGATTCGTCTGGTTCCGCTGCTTCTTGATCATGGACTTATGTAGTTGATTTCCGAGCATTTCCAACCTTTCTTAGAACTGCTGTAATTTGCCTCGAATTCTGCGAAATTAAACAGAAACTGGTGTAGATTCCATAATTTGGCAAATAAGCATAAACTATATAGATTATGTATTATCTTAGCCCAAATGCATGAAATGTATGCAGAAAACGATATAAAAGATACTGTAAAACATGGCAGATTTAGCTCACAACACTCTCAAAGGGTTTTACAAGCGTTTCCAAAGTCTTGAGATTGACAGCGAAAAGTTGGCATACTCTATTCAATCCCCCTTCTAGATTATCTTTATTATATTTTGTTATACATTATCGAACCTTCAATTGGTATCAGATCTTTACTCACTGCTTTTGATCTAACAATCTTGTGAGTTTTTGATCATGTCTAGTGAAGCAAGCGGAGGATTTGCACAAGGGAGGTCTACCAGTAGACCACCACTCTTTGTAGGAAACAACTTCGTCCACTGGAGGTCCTTGATGAAAATGTTTATTATAGATCAAGATATGGAACTTTGGAACATTATAGAGAATGGTCAGAATATTCCTGTGAAAGACGGAACAAATGGAAGCAAAGTCGCGAAGACTGAGGCTGAATTCATCCAAGCGGATCTTGAATTCGTCTCCAAGAACTACATGCCATTAACTTACTATATTGTGGTCTTAGTACTGATGAGTTTAACCGTATTTCATCTTGTAGGTCGGCTAAGGAGATTTGGGACAAGCTAGTTGTCACCTACAAAGGAACCAGTCAAGTGAAGGACACCAAGATCAGCATCTTCCTTCGAAAGTATGAACTCTTCAGAATGTTGAGAAAGTGAGGAAGATATTGAGGTGCCTTCCAAAAGACAAATGGGTATTGATATGTGCAAAACATGCATACGAGGTAAACAAACACGTAGCTCTTTCAAACCTTAAAAGGTTGTAAGTACTTCTAGACCCCTTGAACTTTTGCATATGGATTTATGTGGTCCTATGTGAGTCAAATCTCTCAATGGTAAAAAGTACATGCTTGTTGTTGTTGATGATTTTTTGAGATATACTTGGGTTGCATTTTTAAAAGAAAAATCAAAGGCCTTGCTAGAGTTTTCAAAACTTTGTAAGGAGTTGCAAAATTTAAGAAACGAGCCCATAGTGTCAATCCGAAATGATCATGGTAGGGACTTTGATCAACTTCAGTTTGATTTGTTTTGTGCTAAATATGACATCTCCCATAATTTTTTTTCTCCTAGGACATCTCAACAAAATGGGGTTGTGGAACGAAAGAACCGCACCCTAGAGGACATGGCCAGGACTATGCTTTTAGAAAATGCATTACCTAAAACCTATTGGGCTGAAGCTGCTAACACAGCTAACTATATTTTGAATCGTTGTCTTATTCGTTCCATCTTAAAGAAAACTCCTTATGAACTTTTCAAAGGCCGCAAACCCATTATATCGTATTTTAAACCCTTTGGTTGTACTTGTTTTCTTCATAACAATGGAAAAGATAACCTTGGGAAATTTGATGCGCGTAGTGATGAAGGTATATTTCTTGGCTACTCTACAAGTAACAAAGCATATAGAATCATCAACAAAAGGACCAAGATGGTTGAGGAAAGTATACATGTTATATTTGATGAATGCAATGACGGTTCATTAAGTGAAAGTGTTGCAGATTTAGATCTTAACAACCATACAGAGAATGAGGATGGTGATGATATTGCTACCAAGCACACAAAGAAGAGGAACATGCAGGATCAGATTCTTAACACTGATGAATTGGCCCAAGGTCTTGAAGATCAGTCCAAAGCCCTTGGCGACCAATCCAAAAGTGTTGAGACTTCAGAAACTGATGTAACTGAGCCTAACATATCCATGGAGTCAGATGTACCACAAATCAATCCTGTTGATGTGACGAACCAGGGAGCTGAGACTAGCAAGAGAAAGTTCAAATACTCCTCATCACACTCATTAAAAGATATCATCTCTGACCCTACATCTAGTTTTCGAACTCGTTCTAAACTTAAAGATCTATGTGCTTTTCACGCTTTTGTTTCTCTTGTAGAACCAAAGAAGGTAGATGAGGCCCTTCAAGAGCCAGACTGGATCATTGCTATGCAAAGTGAGCTTAACGAATTTGAAAGGAACAAAGTCTGGACCTTGAAGCCTAGGCCAAAGCATCAATCAGTCATTGGCACACGTTGGGTATTTCGGAACAAGCTAGATGAAAATGGTAAGATCGCGAGGAACAAAGCAAGAATTGTTGCTCAAGGCTACAATCAATAGGAAGGTATCGAATAAAAGGAAACTTTTGCTCCCGTAGCCAGGCTTGAAGCTATTCACATTTTACTAGTATTTGCATCTTTTATGGGCATAAAATTATATCAAATGGATGTCAAGTGTGCATTTCTTAATGGTTTCTTAGAGGAAGAAGTCTATGTGGCTCAACCCCCGGGTTTTGAAAGTTCAGATTTTCCTAATCATGTTTACAAACTAGACAAAGCGCTATATGGTTTGAAACAAGCCCCAAGAGCTTGGTATGAGCGCTTGTCAAAATATCTTTTAGAAAAATGATTTTAAAAGGGGGTTGATCGACAAGATTCTTTTCATCAAGACCAAAGGAAATGACATTTTGGTTATTCAAATATATGTTGATGATATCTTTTTTGGGGCTACTAACACATCTTTGTGCAAGGAATTTTATGATATTATGTGTAGTGAATTTGAGATGAGCTTAATGGGAGAACTCAACTTCTTTTTGGGGTTGCAAGTTCATCAATCTATGAAATGGATCTTTGTCAACCAAAGCAAGTATACTAAGGATCTCTTGAAGAAGTTTAAGATGGATCAATCTAAAGCAGCCAAGACACCCATGAGCTCAACCTTGTCCTTAGATCAAGACAAGACCGAGAAGAGTGTCAATTAAAAGGAGTATCGAGAGATGATTGGATCTTTATTATATCTTACTGCTAGTAGACCTGACATCATGTTTAGTGTTTGCATGTGTGCTAGGTTTCAAGCTGACCCTAAAGAATACCACCTCGTGGCTATGAAGAGGATCTTTCGATATCTCAATGGCACTAAGGAGCTCGGCTTGTGGTACCCGAAGCAAAGAGATTTTACACTAATTGGGTATTCTGATGCAAACTTTGCAGGCTATAAGGTGGATAGGAAGAGCACATCGGGATGTTGCCAATTCTTAGGGGCATCCTTGATTAGTTAGCACTCAAAGAAACAAAACTCAGTTGCTCTTTCCACTGCCGAAGCCGAATACATAGCAGCTGGGGCATGTTGCTCCCAAATCCTTTGGATAGCTAAACAAATGAGAGATCTTGGCATCGACCTCAAAGACATTCTCATTAAGTGTGAAAACACAAGTGCCATCTCCATTACAAAGAATCCCGTTCAGCATTCAAGGACCAAACATATTGATGTAAGACATCATTTCAATTAGAGACCATGTCGAAAAAGGTGATGTGTCCATATCCTTTATTTCAACTGATTATCAATGGGCTGACATTTTTACTAAGCCATTGGCAGAGGACATGTTCACCTTCATTAGACGTGAAATCGGAATGCTTAACAGGAATGCACTTTCGTAGGGGAAGCTTTCCCTTTACAAAAGAAAACTTCTACTCAGTGTCAAGACCTTTGAGATTCATGTCAAAGTTTGTTAACTTTGACATGAGATTCATGTCAATGGTAGAGCACATATAACGGATTATATATTTGGTTGATATCTTATTAGATATTTGATCAAATATTGTTTTAATAGATTTTAACCTTCTTTATATGTTACCTATTTTATTTTCCGAAAAATCTTTTTATCCGAGTACATTTTATTTGTGGAAACTATTTTAATATCGGATAAATCTTCTCTTGCCTTTAAAATTTGAAAGGTTGTTTTGAATTTTGAATTTTTGGTAAATTAGATCTTTTAAAATTGGCAGTTGTGTTATGATTATTACCATTGGAACCGCACATTCTTACCCCCACTATTCACCTCTCCAGAACTACCAAAATCCCTCCGACCTTTAACCTTCTCCTTCAACCTTTCTCTGGAATTTTCACCGAATCCCATCCATAGCACCCAAATCCAAGAAACTCTCCACACCCAAATGCCTTGGCGCTACCCCCAAAGGTCATCAGACTACCCTTGTGATTTCCCCTCAACCCGAACCTACTCGTCAAACAACTGTCCCGAGCACTGTCCCGAGCACCGTCCCTGAGAGCACCATTGCCGAAATCAATCGGTCCTTGAAGCGTCCGACGAAGAAGCTAGTCAGTGCAAAGCTAAAGGGAAAGAGAAAGATCATTGCTGAGGAAGAGGAGGAAGAGGAAGACCTTGATGAGATTCTAGAGCGAGATGCTGCAAAAGAGGCCGAGGAAGAGGCCCAGAGAAAGAAAAAGGCCGAGGAAGAGGCTGAGAAAGCAAGGAAAAAGGCCGAGGAAGACGCTGAGAAAGCAAGGAAAGAGGCCGAGGAAGAGGCCCAAAGAGAAGCGAGAAAGAGGTTCCCGCTGTAGAGGAAACTGAGGAAGAGGAAGAGGAGGACGACGAGACTGATGATGACGATGAGGCCGAGGGAGATGAAGCTGAAGTGTCTGCTGAGGAGTCGGGGTCTGAGGAAGAAGAGGAAGAGGAGCCGGAACTGATTCCCTCTCCTACTCCTCCTCCTCCTCCCCCGTCTCCGATGAAGCGCAAAGCCACTAAAGCCAAGAAGGCTCCACCTCCCAAGCGCTCAAGGAAAGCCACTCTCAGAAGCTTTGACGCGCCTGTCAAGTCGACTGCTCCCACAAAAGCTCGAAGGAAGAACGCCGATCCGCCTGCAGTTATCCAGGTAAACCAATCCTTACCCTCCTCCTGGTTTGAGAATGCCGAGATGGCTGGCAAATGGGTAGACGAGTTTAGAACTCGTAAGATTTGTTGTTCTGATTTTATTGATCTTGATTTTTTAGAAGCTTTGAACCTACCCTGCATCTCTCTTCTCAAACAAACCTCTACCTGGACCCTTTTGAACCTTGAATCTGTGTACTACCCCCAACTCACCCGTCTCTTCTACTAAACCTCAAAGCCAAACACACTATTGACGACTGGACTCTGGAGTTAGTCGTCAAATGAGTTAGAATCATATTCAACTCCCTTGACTTCGCTGAACTCCTTGGCCTTCCTAAACCTTATCCACCCTCCCCTGAAACCCCCACAAAAGACCAGTGTGTTGCTCTTGCTCGATCCAAATACCTGCTTGCCGAAGCATCAAGCAACACCACCAAACAACTTACCCACTCGTCCCTCACACTTGAAGCCAAAATCATCTTCAACATCATTGTGAGATGCCTTTTACCCCGAATCTACTCTGGCTCCCTCCTCACTGACAACGCTATGGTCATCCTATACCGAATATTGAATGGCCATAATCTTGATCTGGCCAATACAATTCTAGGATCCATGGCTCACACCCGCAAAGCCAGAAAAGGAACTTCCCTCCCATTCGCAAACCTTTTGACCCATGTCTTCAAAGCTTCTAAAATTGATTTTGAAAATGAAGAACAACAAAATCATATGGGTAAATTCGACTCCAAGAGCTTTGAGAAGATTGGCATTACTCAGTCCCCTCAAGGGACTTGGAGTCTTGCCTCTCTTTCCTCAAAAGTTCTTCCCACTGCCTCTGTCATCGATGAGCGCATGGAGAATCTGGAGTTGGGTTTGGAGGAAGTTCCCCTGGACGTCAAGGAGCTGCATCGAGAGTTTTTGCTGGAGATGGGCGTGATGGCCAAACTGCTGAATGAGCTGAAGTTGCCGATCACGGATGGTGCTCAAGACGATGAATCCTAAACCCATATCCTAGCCCGTGATCTAAACACTGTTGGCCTTGTTTGTTTTTCAAAACTTTTGGTGAATGTTTTATACTCCTCCCTTTGTTAAAAGACAAAAGGGGGAGATGATTTGATGGTTTAGACTTTAAAACTGATGTAAACCAGGGTCTTGGAAGACCTTGTTTTGTTTTATTTTGCTGGATATCTTTGATTGGTTTTAAAACTTATATGATCCAACATTTGTCTAACCCATGCAGGTACTTAGTCCGATTTTGCCTTATGATATATCTGCTTGACTAAGTTACATAGATGCACAGGTTTTGTCTTTCATCAAGGGGGAGATTGATAACTCCACTCTCTTGATGAAAATCGTAAAAGGTTTCAAAGGCTTTGACACAAAGCTTGTGCCAAAGGTCTTGAAGCTAAAGCTGTATTGATGAAATTCAAAACCTGTATTATTACGTATATTATTTCCGGATGTTATTATATATTATTGCCAGATATTATTATATATATTATGTACTAACCATACAACAAGGAGTTCGAAGAAATCTCCTTCCTTAAGCTAAAAGATGTGAAGATCATATCTGGTGGATTGTGGCTTCGGCGTTTCCTAGAATAGAAGATTGTGAAGATTGCTTCTAAAGCCATGATCTGATTTAGCCGTTGGGCAAAGATCCTTCTTTGAAAGTAGGCGCCGGTTTGATCAAGTATAAAAAGGAGATGAAGAAGAGAGGACAGACACAAGTGTTGGACAAAAACCTCATTGAACTACATCGCATACAAGCCATCAAGTCAATCTGTCTTCTTCGTGTACTCTCTGCTAGGTGTTAAGAGACGTATCTTTTGTTTTAAAGCATTTGAGAGTTACACAGTGAGCTTATAGGATATATTATGAGAGAGTGTCATACTCGAGAGTTTATAACTCAGGAAGTGAGCACTAGGCGATTGATTCACGAAGTGTAAGAGGATTGTACTAGATAGCTAAAAGAGGTGGGGCTATTCTAGATTGGTCTAGGACTCCAAGGGAACGTGAGTTGACTAGATTGCAATTGTATAGGAGAGAAGCTTCTCGGTGAGCTATTAGGATCCTTAATCTTTTGAATCAATAAAGCCGGTTGAATCCTAGGGTTGTGGAAGAACCCTAGGCAGGGACTAAGCCTTTAAGGAGCCGATCCTCGTTAACAATTCGTTGTGTTCTTTACTTATTGTTTTACCATATTTTCGCACTTGTTTCAAATTGTATAACTTTGTTGTGAATGTGATTCAGGTATCCCAATCGAAAGAATTGAGTTTATTCTCAAAGGGTTTTGCATGCGTTTCAAAAGTCTTGAGATTGATAGCGAAAAGTTGACATACTCTATTCAACCCCCCCTTCTAGAGTATCTTTATTCTACTTTGTTATACATTATCGAACCTTCGGATTAAAACGCAAGGTTTTAGGTAGTTGGAATGGATTCCAGTAGACTTTTGGTTTTCTTGTAGATTCCTTGAGCAAGGTTGATTGATCCAAAATTAGGGAGAACAATATATGGTGAGTTGGAAGGAATATCTATCAAAAAAAAGGGAAAAACATTATATCTACATAAAATAGAAATAAAAAAATAGAAATATAATCCTAGGAAATAAGGAAACTAATCCTAAAAAGAAAAATCTAACCCTAAAATAATATAGAAAATAAGTAAAATATAAAATACTAACCTAACATAAACAGAGAACAATCTAACCTAAAATAGATAGAAAATAATCTACTCCTAAAAATATATAGAAATAAACTAACCTAAACCGGAGAATAACCAAAAATAAAAAGATAGAAACTTCCCTTCCAAGTTTACCGAAATTCGGACTCATCAGGCGGACACACAGGCGGCGGGTGCCATGTCCACAGAACGTGGCTCCATCTTCCAAATCAATCAAAACTCAATCCCAACATAGGTTTCACTTACCGTAACTTCCAAAATCCGGTGGCACGATTGATCCTACTTTATTGAATTGAAAACTAATGCAAAAATAGAAATACTTACCTAATTACCTTGGGTTGTCTCCCAAGAAGCGCCTTTTTTTCACATCTTTGGCTCAACGGGATGCACTCTTGATCAAGTTATTCCAGCGAAATCCCCCACACTTGTCATTTTCAAAACTAGAGGTGGAACTTTAGGAACTTCTCCGACATATCCATCAGTTGTATCAGTCAATTCCTTCTTGAAATGAATTACTCCTGGAGGTTGTCTTGCAACTGCAAAAACCTCAACATTGTTAGGAATCGATTCCTCATAGGGAATAGAAATAGAATCATTTGAATGAGACACATTTTCATGCGACGTAAAACAAATCCTCAATTTTCCTTTCAATGTCATCTTTCCCTAATCCAATTTCATCTTTGTTAGAAAACTCAAGATTCATAGATTCAGTTTCAACAAAAGCATCTAACAAACCATTTGATTCATCCTTGTGATTAGTTTCATTAGAGACAAGAACATCTACGGAATCATTGGAAGAAGAAACAATAAGCTCAAATATAGAAAACTCAATCTTTTTACCATCAAATTCCATAGTTAGTGAACCTTCAAAACAATCAATCTTAGTCTTGTCCGTTCGCAAGAATGGCCTTCCCAAGATAATCGGGGTTTCAGGCGTACCTTGTTCCATGTCTAGAATGAAGAAATTAGCTGGAAATATAAAATCATTCACCTTAACCAAAACATCTTCAACAACTCCTCTAGGCTTAATACTAGAATGATCAGCGAGTTGCATAGTAACACCAGTTTCAGACAATGAATTGAGACCCAAAAACATGTACAAGTTAAAAGACATAACATTGATTGAAGCACCTAGGTCTAACATAGCTTTGGTAAAGCTAGCATTACCTATTGCACATGGTATAGTAAAGATACATGGATCTCCACACTTTTCAGGCAATCGTTTCTGAAGCAAAGCAGAAACATTCTCACTTAAACTTACCTTTTCTTTCTTTCTCATCCTTTGCTTGTGCTTCATCGTGCATAGCTCTTTCAAGAATTTTGCATAGTGAGGCACAATTTTAATCAAATGAAAAAGTGGAATATTTACCTCACAATGAGCAAAGGTGTCATAAAGATTTTGTTCATCTTCCCACTTACGATCAGATCTTCAGGCATGAGGAAAGGGTGGTGGAGGTCTTGAAACCTCAGAAGACCACTCTTTAGAAGCTTTCATCGGGGATTGAACAACGTCAGAAGTCGGATCCGTCAATGGAGGTAGTGGCAGGAATCGTGGTGAGGGGCGGCGGGCGCCGTCTATGCAGTGCGTCTCCAATTCCATCTCTTCCTCCTTATTTCCCAAATCAACTTCTTCCCTAGGCCTCTCATTTGCATAGCCATCTTGTTCACTATCTTCATAAGCCTATCAATATCATCCTTGTGTCCATCTCTCGAACTATCCAACTTATGAACTCCTCTAACTCCTTGGTGTCTTCCATATTGTTGCGATGCATTAGCCAACCCTTCAAAATTATGCATTGCTTCCTGAGATGTTCTATCGAAAATATCTCCTCCGCTAGTGGAATTGGTGAAACTCATGTCGGTGTCAAGCAAGCCTTCATAAAGATACAACCCTAGATCATCCTCGGGTATAACGTGTTGCGGACAACTACCCTTAAGCTTCTTGAACCGCTCAACATACTCATAAAGACTCTCTGTAGGTGATTCCTCAATATTGGACAACTCCTTCTTAAGTTTGTTGACGCGATCGAGTCGCAGGAAAGTACTTTTGCATGAAATCTTTCTTCAATTGCACCCAAGTAGTAATGCTTTCTGGGGGTAAGTAGTAAAGCCAATCGCTTGCAGAATCTTTCAAAGTAAAGGGGATCAATCTCAACATCAATATGTCGTTAGACAGGCCTTGGGGTCTATGTTTATCACACACGCTTGCTCAGGTAGCAAGGTGCTTGTTTGGTTCCTCCCCATGCAATCCGTGAAAGAAGGGCAAAATAGATGACCAATTAGACTTGTACTCAAATCTTGAACCCTCAGGGAGATCAGGAAAACTAATTGCATGTGGTTGAGCACTCAAATCAGGTTCTTTAGGTTTCTCAGGGTCCTTCTTGGTGGATTTACAACAACTTTTTTTGCCATCTCTTCGTCTGCCTCAAACACAAGCTTCCTATTCAACCTAAGAGATCTTTCAATCCCGGGATCAAAAGACAAAGGCAATGAATCAGAAGATCTAGTTTAAACCATACAAAGACACAAAAGACTAAAAGTGAGAGTAATTGAAAGAGTTAAACAAAAGCAAACTTCTGTCTTCTCCCCGGCAACGACGCCAAAATTTTGGTGCGGAACGAACGTTGTTGGCACTTGCGCCCTTTGCCAAATAGTAATAATATCCAAACATAAATACGCAACCAATAGATTAGGCAACCAATCACTTGATAAACCAAATAACTACTAGTATAGCGATGAAGTCCGGTGTTGAACCCACAGGGAAAAGCGATTTCCTATTCAATGACTCTAAACAAACACTCTTATAGAAAAGCAATATTTCTTGACAAATAGCAAATATGTAATTCTCTGACAATGGTTGGAAGAACATTTCACCTGTAATTCTCTAACAATGGTTGGAATTCATGGTTATCGGATTGATCTATAAATTATTCATATTCCTAGGCCTACTTGACTAAAGTTGAGAGATCCGCAAAGATTCGATCATCTTATTCAATATCACTAAAGAATAGCATTAAGAACTCAAGTAATCAAGACCAGTTGGCACATTGAGTCAACACAATTAAGACTAATAGACGCATACCCAACTCAGCCCTAATCGAATATCCTCAACATAGATCAATTGAAATCATCCACTACAAAGACAAGGAGACATCACTATCATCAATACCTTTGTTTGCTATCGAGAAAACAACAACAAATTCATAGCTAACGATGCAATTCCTAACATGTTGATCAGGCATAGAAAGGAACACAAATATAAATTAAGCACAAGATGATAACTAAGAACATAAATAATCAAATAGAATCAAATCCTCACAATCAAAACAACCATGTTTTCGAATAACAGGCGAAACTATGAGTTTAGCAACTCATAGGTCAATTCTCTCTAAATGTGTTCATAGTCTCACAAAACCTCTCTCAATGTAACGTACCTCTCTGGAACAAACTGAAAAACAACCTAAATAGGTCTCACAAGGGTCGGCAAAAACCCTAGTAGGAAATACTAGAAAATAATATAAAATATTGCTTTGGACCCAAAACAGCATTTCCGGAATCTGACCCAGGGCGGGCGCCCTCTCTGCAGTGTCCGACGTTCTTCAATTTCCTGTAACGGATTCCAATGTCGTGCTTCTTTTCTCTTCCTTAGCTCCTCTTTAGCCTCCATATGCTCCAAAACATGCTTCTTAAGCTCTTCCCAAAGTCCATCCAAGGTCGGGATGTAATTCTGTAGAATAAACACTAAAAATGCATAGATTCCAAACTCGAATACTTCACAAGTAATGTACGGAACTAGACTCAAACAATAGCAAAACCACTAACTAATTATTATAAGAAACACCTATAATGCCTAAATAAAATATGCATTATCAAGTGTTAATTAAGGAGTGTAAGTGTTAATTAATATGTCTTGAATCATTGATAACCAACGACGCACCATAGGGTCCGGAGACAAATCCCCCTGCGGTGGCCTCACTGTTTGTTTAGGGTTTCATGAGTCTCTACATATAGTCATGAAATGTCGATCCCTTGTAACCTAAATATGTTATGTCTCCTAAAATACAAAACTGGTTCTCTGCCCGTAGATGTAGGTAACGCTTTGTTGTCGAATCACGTTAAATCTATGTGTCGTTCTTTGTTTGTTTATCGATCATTCTCGTTACAACAATTTGATATCAGAGCTTGGTTGTTGTATTCAGTCGAAAATTATGTTTAGCTCTGTGTTGAAGATCAACAAGTTTACTGGAAGAAATTATTTCAGTATGTGGCAGATAAGGATGCGGGCTTTGCTGAAGCAACAAGGTTTAGGGGCACTGTTAACCGGCGATAAGAAGAGGACAGATACAACCGCTGTTGAGTACGAACGTTTGGAGGAGAAAGCTCATTCGACAATCATGTTTTGACTCACAGATGATGTCATAACAGAGGTTGTTGATCAAGAAACTGCTAGCGGCTTGTGGCTAAAGTTGGAGAGTTTGCACATGAAAAAATATTTGACGAACAAGTTGATTTTTGATGCGACGTCTATTTGGGTTGCATATGCAAGAAGGGACGCTGCTTAGAGATCATCTCGATTAACTTAGTACGTTATTACTCAACTTACGTAATATCGGTGTTAATGTGGAGGACGAAGGTGCTGCTAGTATTGCATCACAATTACCATATTATGAGCCTTATTTGCCTATATATCATTATTGCTCCACATATGCCTTATATTGCCCATTTTTTACCTTTATACCCTATCCGGGGACTATGTGAAATGGAAGTCATTTTATGGAGATGTTATATGGTGTTTGTGTTGTTGTCATTATTGGAGTTTGGCGGAATTGTTTGAAATATATGGAAAATTTAATGAGTGAAAGAAAATCCGATCAAAGATCGACCCTGCTCGCTGAGATAATAGTTTGGCGAGATGGGACACACAGGTGAGGAGTCCAAAGCACTAAGTATCCGGGGCGATTCATGACACCCATGTTTGCGACTCGCGAGAAGGCAGTGCTGAGGTTAGAGAGGTAAAAGCATTATTATTGAAAAAAGCATTATGAAAGGTGATGAATATTATGAAGAAGGAATGTGGTTGAGAAAGTTTGGAAATAATGAATTTCCCCGGATTTAACACCACATGGCCAAAAATTGCCCACCTTTAGCCTATCTACTCCTTTTTAAGCTGAAATAAAATTCTCTTGATTATTGTTGCTTTGTCACATAAAATTGTTTTAGTATAAACCTCCTTTTGTGTGCAGAAATTGCTTTTCATTCACAGGCACGGATTTGTAGGCACCAAGTACCTTTTTAAGGATGGCAATTGAGTGTTGGGTAATATAACAATGAATCCATTATGTTGAGAGTCTTTGCAGGTTTCCCCTGAATGACCATCCAAGTTATTCCTTGGGGACAAGCATGCTTAAGTTTGGGGTGATTTGATGTCCACTAAAATAGCCATGTTTTTATGCACATTTTAGCTCATTATTCTCTATATATATTGCATATTTCGGGCTGGGAATATGTTGAATTTATGTAATATATGCTTATTTGCAAGAAATAGAGGACTACATAAGTTTTGGTTTAATATTACAGAATTTGGAGCCATTCCGGGACAAAACCAAGAAGAGAAGACGGAAGCTGAATTTTACTCGATTTCGAGGAAAGTTCCTCGATATCGACAAAAATGGTGAAGCAGAGCCTGGTCGAGGAGAAGCTGCTCGAGAAGCCGAGAGGAGATCTGACCCGAGTTCGAAGATCTGAGAAGAGGCTACTCGAGAAGACGAAGAAAGCCGAGATCAACGACAAAATTCTTAGATGTCGAGGAAACTCCTCGAGATCGACCAAAAATTCTCTGGGCCGTGACGCTATTGGGCTAATCCGAGTCGAGTTGGCTTGCTTGGGCTCGAAGGAAGTTCGAATCTATCAAAGTCTATCAAGATCTATCCAAGGAAGAGAGATTTACCTACCACATGAAGACATGAAGATGCTTTAGATATTTAATTATTTCCCTTTAGATTTAATGTTTTATCTTTATTTAATTTTATCTTTAGAAAATAGATATAGATTGCTTTCCTTGAATAGCAAGGATTAAGCCCTATAAATAAAGCCCATGGGGCTGATTTTCTAGTAATTCAATTTCAGAGAGAAATAGTTCCACATAGAGTTTAGGAGTTCAAAGGTTTTAGGGTTTTGGCATTCTAACGAAAGTGTAAATGTCGGGATTGTAAAGACTTTGAATTTAGTTAATGCAAGTTATTTCTTTTCAATCAACGATGTCTGCAATTGCAATGAAGTGTGAGTAGTCCACCTACTTCTAGGGTCGGGGTGAGCCCGACGATAGCCATGCAAGTTTGAGGTAAAGATTTGATCTTTGTCGTGTTTTGAGCATCTACTACCTGTTATGTGTTTATTACCCATTCAATGGAGATCCATGCTAACAACCTGGATTGTAAACATAAAATCGGTAGATACAATTAGGGTTTCTTAAAAGAGTTTCTTAATTGTTGGAAGAGGCGAAAGCTTGATCCTTCGATGCGATTGCATGATTATTTCTTTATCTTGCCCTATGCATGTTTGGTTATCGTTGTTGCAAGCACCAATCTTGGAAGTTTTCTATCACATAGTTTATTTCGAATTTCGCAAAGCCTTTTTCTTTATTTTATTTCGTTTAAAGTTTATGTCTTCCTCGATTTCGACCAAACTGGTCGACATCGACTTCTGACATTCGATCAACAAAGATCGCCGTAGCTTTTGGTTTCTGCAGGTACTCGATCTCGGCAAAAATCTCCTCGACGTCGACAAATTTACTCGATATCGAGTAAATCTTCTCGATATCGACAAAAGCCAGTGACTGCCGCCTGCTTCGTTTCGACTTGCCTGACCTTCTGTCGACTAAACCCTAGTCGAGGTCGGGTAATCTGTGGTCAACTTCTGCCTGTGAGATTCCTCCGCTGCCTAGGATCCGCTGACCAGCTTCCTCGAGGATCGAACCTCACTTTCTCTTGCTACATCGGGAGGGAGTCTTGAACATTATTTGCTGGGATCCAATCGGTTTGCTTTACTTTATTCGTATTTTATTTGCATTCTCGATTTCCTCCTACAACAAATTGGCGTCGTTTCCTAGGAAGCAATCATTCGCGCCTTAGGTAGTTAGATCTCACGTTTGCCTTGAGTTACTTTTTAGGTGTATGCGCCGTTCTGGTCAACCACCTGAGTTTGACGGCTTAGACGATCCGGAATGCCTTATTCCCGTCCACTCTAGACTAAAGAGAGCAATGGCGGCCGCAGAAACACAAGCCCAGCTAATAGAGAGGCTTCGAGTTGAATTAGAAGCCAAGGATACCGCTCTCACTACTGAGAGAGCACAGAGGGAGCAGGAAGCTGAGCGAAGGAGGCAAGCAGAGGCCGAACTTGCCCAATACCCAACCACTGCAAAGGATTACATGCACCTGACTCTCGTCGTGCCTGAATCGGCTATTCTAATCCCTGAGAATAATTTTGAAATTCGCACTCCTTTCTTGATTGAGATTAACAATAATGCTTTCTATGGTAGATTTAATGAATGCCCTCTTCAACATATTACCAATTTTTCTGATATGTGTCGTACTCTTGCTGAAGGTACAACTTTGGAATATGTCATGATGAAGGTTTTTCGTTGGTCTCCGGCTGGCCCATCATTGACGTGGCTTGAAGGTCTCCCTCCCCGATTATTGACAACATGGGCTCAAGTGAGGCAGGAATTTCTCAACAAATTCTTTCCTCCTGCCAAGACAGCGCTCCTCCGCCAAAAGATTACAGCTTTCAAACAGAAGCATGGGGAGCTGCTAGCAAAAGCATAGGAACGATATAAGGATCTACTGCGATCCTGCCCTACACATGGACAGCCACCCTACATCATTCAAGAGATGTTCTTCAATTCTCTTGAGCTGGCCACCAAGGATAGGATGAACACGTATACCTATTATGAGTATCTGACAATGCCGCCAGCTGATGCATGGGCTACCCTCGACAAGCTGACCAACTACGACAACAAGTATGGGACTCCAATAAACTATGATGAGAATGCCTATGCCAGGCCAGCCCCATCCATGCCATTATATTAGCCTTCTAAGGAGATTGACCCAGATGTTAGGGAGCAGTACTACAGAGATCAGAATCGCAAACTCCTCAAGCTTGTCAAGTATCTTTCTGTCAACCAGCCCTGCATCGAATGCGGAGCACATCGGCACACCACTACTGAGTGCCCACACACAGAGCAAGTCAGGATGTCAGAAACCCATGAAGAGGTAGCTTATGCAGGGGGTCT
Source organism: Persicaria maculosa (assembly GCA_963922045.1). Lineage (NCBI taxonomy): Eukaryota > Viridiplantae > Streptophyta > Magnoliopsida > Caryophyllales > Polygonaceae > Persicaria > Persicaria maculosa. The sequence goes on from OY998253.1 coordinate 55,294,495, forward strand.
CAATCGCTATATGGGGGACCAACGGTTTCAGCAACCACAATGGAACCAAGGTGCCCCTAGGAAACCCCCGCCATACAGAGCTCCTGGACATCCAGAAAGGGATCAGCGGAAAGATTATCTACAGATGATCCTCGACGAGATGAGGAAAAATCAAGCAGAACAACAGCAGTCTACAAGCTCCATCAATAATAAGCTCCAGAACATCAATATAAGATTTGGAGAGCTCGATATTTGGAAGAGAAACATAGAGACCCAGATGGGTCAATTCGCGGTGCAGATTCCACGACCAACCGGGCAACTCCCTGAGCAAACAGAACCAAATCCCAAGGGGAAGACCGGACACGTCGCAGCTGTAAAGCTTAGGAGCGGGCACCAACTACGCGAGCCAGAGGTCGGAAAGTAGCAGGACAAAGCAGAGAAGCAACTCGACATCAACCAAACACAACTCGATGTTGACCAAAATTTGGTCGATGTCGACCAGAAACATCTTGATGTCGAGAACCAGCCTGGCCAAGATTCGTCTGCACAACACTCCAACTCAAAGTCGACTACAGTGATCGATGTCGAGGAAAATCAAGTCGACATCGAAGAGAAGCAAGTCAACATCGAGAACTCTGCAACACCTACGACATCTGTTCTGGCTCCAAAGCAGAAAAAGACACTGCATTTCCCTTCCAAGGCGCTGAAAGATCCCACTTCAAGTAGGTTTAAACGTTTTGTTAATATGTTTCAAGGACTGAATGTCTCAATTCCTTTTACAGAAGCTCTTCAAGAGATGCCTGCTTATGTCAAATTCCTCAAGGAGATCCTTAGCAACAAGCGATCTATCTCAGAAATCGCTAGCGAATGCAAAATGATACACTTCCCTGAGAAGAGACCTGACCCTGGTAAGTTTTCTGTTACTGTGGGATTCAAACAATATAAATATGAGGCTTTGTGTGATTTAGGAGCAAGCGTGAGTATCATGCCCTTATCAATCTGGCAAAAGGTGAAAATAGGGTCTTTAGAGCCTGTTGATGCGTAGCTATACATGGCAAACAATACAGTGGTCATCCCTACAGGTATGGTTGATAATGTCCCTGTCCAGGTTGGTAAGTTCTTTATTCCCGCTGATTTCCTTGTTATAGATTGTGCGGAAGATCTTACTTGCCCTATTATTCTTGGTAGACCTTTCTTAGCTACTACAGACGCCAAGATTAGTGTCAAAAAGCGATTGCTCACCTTCACAATAGGCGATGAGGTCTTAGATTTCTCTTTTGGCCCTGTAAAGGAGGAAGTTCCATGGCTGGAGGTAAAGAGCATCAGCAACCACAGGATCGAGCAAACGACAGGGGAAAACACCAGAAGGCAACTCGACATCGACTTGTCTTCCTCGATGTCGACCAAACACCTCGATGTCGACCAAGCTTTCTCGACATCGACTTCCCCTACTAAGCACCAGACTTGCCAAGAGCCTAATTATGGGGTCCCTATACTCGACGTCGACCAGTATTACTCGACATCAACCAACCCTAAGCCCAAAGATTTCTATTTTGGGCCCGAAAAGGTAAGTTCAAGTATGAGTTCTACTCCTCCTCAGTCCATTAAGAAAAACATAAATAATTTAAGGGGAGGTATGGCCCCGTGGCGAGCAAATATGCGAAGGATGAGAGCTGGAAAGAAAAAGAAAGAAGAAAAGGGATACTATGCAAGCGACCACCTATCAGCTAAGCTTGCATACTACAATCAGGACATAGATGATCCAGGAGAAGGACCAAGCACAAGGGGGGGCCACATTGACTGCACTTAAAGCACAAGCGGAGAAGTCGGCTTAGCGACTCTAAAATCTAGAGCATGTACATAAAACTTTTTGAATTTTTGGACTTTGAAACTGTTGGTTTTGGTTTTGGTTTTGTTTCTGAATTCTTCATGTGGAATCCTGTCTTCGGGAAAAAACTAACAAATTTGCAGGTCGAAAGAAACTGGAGTCGACGAATCTGGTCGATATCGACTAACCTTAGTCGATATCGACTCCTGAGGTAGAAATCGACCAGGGGAGGAGGAAAAGAAGATAGTCGATTTCAACCAACCTTACTCGATATCGAGTAAGTTGGTCGATATCGACCAAATTCCCCGACTTCGACCAACCTGTTACTCGACAGCCCCTGTTTTTGCCTCCTCGACGCATTATTCGGTGAGCTCCTTCCTTTACCTTTGTTTTATATTGATTTTATACAGTGAGGACACTGTATATTTTAAGTATGGGGTGGGGAAAGACCTTAATATTATTTAATTATGTTTTATTCTTGCTTTTTGTTCTACATGGTAAATTTTGAGTGAATTTTTAATTTTTGTGCTTAAATTCTAAACCCAAAGTTCTATGATACATCTCCCAATGCTTGTAAATTGTTCAAAGAAATAGTGTCATTGAAGCTTTAATAAAACTCGACGATGCAAAATTGGATTCATTAGAGATATAACATGAAATTGTCTAGAAAAGGGAAGTCTCAATGACGTGCGATTTTTTATGGTAAAACCACAAAAGTGAGGTAAATTGATGTTGCTTTTGACATTATGCACAATAAGAGGATGGAGGATTTTAAATTTCCATATATGCTCATTTTCATGCTTCTAGCCATACCTTTACCCAATTGCATCACAATTACCATATTATGAGCCTTATTTGCCTATATATCATTATTGCTCCACATATGCCTTATATTGCCCATTTTTTACCTTTATACCCTATCAGGGGACGATGTGAAAATGGAAGTCATTTTATGGAGATGTTATATGGTGTTTGTGTTGTTGTTGCCATTATTGGAGTTTGCCGGAATTGTTTGAAATATCTGGAAAATTTAATGAGTGAAAGAAAATCCGATCAAAGATCGACCATGCTCGCTGAGATAATAGTTTAGCGAGATGGGATACACAGGTGAGGAGTCCAAAGCACTAAGTATCCGGGGCGATTCATGACACCCATGTTTGCGACTCGCGAGAAGGCAGTGCTGAGGTTAGAGAGGTAAAAGCATTATTATTGAAAAAAGCATTATGAAAGGTGATGAATATTATGAAGAAGGAATGTGGTTGAGAAAGTTTGGAAATAATGCATTTCCCCGGATTTAACACCACATGGCCAAAAATTGCCCACCTTTAGCCTATCTACTCCTTTTTGAGCTGAAACAAAATCCTCTTGATTATTTTTGCTTTGTCACATAAAATTGTTTTAGTATAAACCTCCTTTTATGTGCAGAAATTGCTTTTCATTCACAGGCACGGATTTATAGGCACCAAGTACCTTTTTAAGGATGGCAATTGAGTATTGGGTAATATAACAATGAATCCATTATGTTGAGAGTCTTTGCAGGTTTCCCCTGAATGACCATCCAAGTTATTGCTTGGGGACAAGACAGCTTAAGTATGGGGTGATTTGATGTCCTCTAAAATAGCCATGTTTTTATGCACATTTTAGCTCATTATTCTCTATATATATTGCATATTTCGGGCTGGGAATATGTTAAATTTATGTAATACATGCTTATTTGCAAGAAATAGAGGTCTACATAAGTTTTGGTTTAATATTACAGAATTTGGAGCCATTCCGGGACAAAACCAAGAAGAGAAGAGGGAAGCTGAATTTTACTCGATTTCGAGCAAAGTTCCTCGATATCGACAAAAATGGTGAAGCAGAGCCTGGTCGAGGAGAAGCTGCTCGAGAAGCCGAGAGGAGAAGACAACTTGAGTGACGTTTTTACTCGATGTCGAGGAAATTCCTCGATATCGACCAAACCAGCAGTGACCCGAGTTCGAAGATCTGAGAAGAGGCTACTCGAGAAGACAAAGAAAGCCGAGATCAACGACAAAATTCCTCGATGTCGAGGAAACTCCTCGAGATCGACCAAAATTTCTCTGGGCTGTGACGCTGTTGGGCTAATCCGAGTCGAGTTGGCTTGATTGGGCTCGAAGGAAGTTCGAATCTATCAAAGTCTATCAAGATCTATCCAAGGAAGAGGGATTTACCTACCACATGAAGACATGAAGATATTTTAGATATTTAATTATTTCCCTTTAGATTTAATATTTTATCTTTATTTAATTTTATCTTTAGAAAATAGATATAGATTTCTTTCCTTGAATAGCAAGGATTAAGCCCTATAAATAAAGCCCATGAGGCTGATTTTCTAGTAATTCAATTTCAGAGAGAAGTAGTTCCACATAGAGTTTAGGAGTTCAAAGGTTTTAGGGTTTTGGCATTCTAACGAAAGTGTGAATGCCGGGATTGTAAAGACTTTGAATTTAGTTAATGCAAGTTATTTCTTTTCAATTAACGATGTCTGCAATTGCAATGAAGCGTGAGTAGTCCACCTACTACCTGTTATGCAAGTTTGAGGTAAAGATTTGATCTTTGTCGTGTTTTGAGCATCTACTACCTGTTATGTGTTTATTACTCATTCAACGGAGATTCATGCTAACAACCTGGATTGTAAACATAAAATCGGTAGATATAATTATGGTTTCTTGAAAGAGTTTCTTAATTGTTGGAAAAGGCAAAAGCTTGATCCTTCGATGCGATTGCATGATTATTTTATTATCTTGCCCTATGCATGTTTGGTTATCGTTGTTACAAGCCCCAATCTTGGAAGTTTTCTTTCACATAGTTTATTTCGAGTTTCGCAAAGCCTTTTTCTTTATTTTATTTTGTTTAAAGTTTATGTCTTCCTCGATTTCGACCAAACTGGTCGACATCGACTTCTGACATTCGATCAACAAAGATCGCCGTAGCTTTTGGTCTCTGCAGGTACTCGATCTTGGCAAAAATCTCCTCGACGTCGACAAATTTACTCGATATCGACAAAAGCCAGTGACTGCCGCCTGCTTCGTTTCGACTTGCCTGACCTTCTGTCGACTAAACCCTAGTCGAGGTCAGGTAATCTGTGGTTGACTTCTGCCTCTGAGATTCCTCCGCTGCCTAGGATCCGCTGACCAGCTTCCTCGAGGATTGAACCTGACTTTCTCTTGCTACATCGGGAGGGAGTCTTGAACATTATTTGCTGGGATCCAATCGGTTTGCTTTACTTTATTCGTATTTTATTTGCATTCTCGATTTCCTCCTACAACAATAGACAATCCGGCTTTGGGACATGTATAAAACGGAGGCAAACCTAATGGTAGAAAGGGCAATTAGAAGAAGCGGCATCAAGATCGCAAATCAGGACCTAAACCAAACGACGTCTGTAGCTACTGCAAGGAGAAAGGTCATTGAAAGAATGACTGCCACAAGGTTCCACAGCTATAGGTCCTGCAGCTGCTATTTAAGTAGGCGTTAAGGAAGCTGATCTGACCAGACTTTGGCATATGAGACTAGCTCATAAAAGTGAACAAGGGATGCAAATTCTCTCGAAAGCATATCTTCTAAGAGGCCATAAGACCCAAAGCCTTTATTTATGTGAACATTGTATCTTTAGGAAATTACATATGTTGAGAGGATATTCAATCAAACAAATAATGCACAAATCAAGAGAAAAGATCGAAAGAACTCACAAAAACCGAGAAAAATCAACTTCTGGAAGAACGGGGGGCACCGGTGTAGAGCGGCGAGCGTCAGTTTTTTCTGAGAAGCTCGAAACTCCCTCCAAATGCTTCCTTTATGGATGAAATTTGACCTTAAAGCCTTGATGAATGTGAAGGATGAGCGTGGATGATTGTGGGATTGAAAAAGAATGGATTTGTGGGTGATTGTTGGATTAAAAATGTATGAATTTCGACGTCGTTGAATGGACATCAACCTGGAGGAATTTGTGAGTGTCTATATCCTCAGTGGAAAATGTTGGTTGGAAAAAGTCAAGTTAAATTTGCCACCTAGCTTAATCAACGAGATCATAGCTACTCTATTATCAAAATACCATTTTGAAGACGGACTCTATTGGTGGCCTAAGACAGCGGGTTGGTTTACAACATCTAGTGCATATAAACTGATAACATCGCAAGAGAGAATGACTCAAGATGAAAATGCGTGGATTTTAAAACTAAACAATCCTTCTACATGTGCCTTCTGTAACTCTACTTATGAGGACGATTGTCATCTTTTTTATCGAATGCCAATATAATAACATCTCCTCGATGCTTCAACTAAATACTAGCTGGACCATTCGTGATTTGTTGTCTAGACCGAGCTCTATGGCCCCAAATTAAAGAGAGACTTGCTTTCTCCGGGTGGACGACATGTACTATAAGGAACACTATTATATTCAGAAATGAAACCCCCATATCAATGAATGCAATAAAAAAAATAATTTTTGCCCACGTCGAGAACTAGCATAAGGTTTCCAATTTTGACTAGGTGGTTCCAAAAAGTGATACAGATAATAATATGCATATATAATAGGAAAAAACCTTTCAAATGGAAAAAGTCGCCATTTAGAACATTCAAACTTAATTTTTACCGTTCATCCCTTTCCAATAATGAGAGTTACAATAAGTTACATTCTCCGTTTCTTAGAATGACAATTCAATTCATATTGATTTTAAAAAAATCAGTAAACAAACATTGATAAAAGCAGAGGCTCTAGCGTTGAAATTTGGAATCCTACAAATTATACAGTTAGGAATACGTAAAATCCAGATCGAGGGTGACTCCTTAATCATTATTAATCACCTTAAAACAAATGCAAATTGTCCTTGTGAAATAGAAATGATTATGTCTAACTTCAAAATACTTTTGTAGTCTGTGAGAGAATAATCCTTCTCACACACCCCTACAATGGTAACAAAGTACGTGGTTGATAAGGTTGCACATCTTTGCCACTTTGTTGGGTTTATGACATTCACAACGATTTAGGTCTTTTTAACCTCCTTCGCGCGGATACCATCGCATAAGGCTGGCCTTCCCGAATACTTTCCTAATAAAATAAATGATTAATACTAGGCCAAAATGCATAAAAACACCCTTTATTCACCCTTGTTTTCAATTAACCGCCCCTTATTAAAAATAATTCACTTAACTACCCGTTATAACAAACTATTTTCAAGTAATCAACCATCCTCCTATTTTTCTTTAAATTAAACATCTATTAAATTCAACTTGAAAGTAAAAGAAGAAAATGTCCCCAAATTTGATTTTATAGTTTTTGTTTAGTATTATCTATACAAAATTATCATTAATATATCCAAGTTGTGTGTTGTAGGATAGGAAATTGAGTTCAAAATATAAGAATATAAATCAAACCACATTCGTGCCCACGCAAATAATTACAAGACCTCCTCCTGATGTAGCAGCGGGAAGTCAGGATCGATCCTCGAGGAAGCTGCTCAGCGGATCCTAGGTAGCGGAGAAATCTCACGAGTGGTTGTCGACTTCAGAAGTACTCGACCTCGACTAAGGTTAGTCGACAGGGGGTCAAGCACAGTCGAATCCGAGCAAGCGAAGGTCACTGAAGTTTTGGTCGATCTTGAGTAAGCTACTCGATGTCGAGGAAACTGGTCGTAGTCAAGGAATCCTTGTCGACTTCGAGGGACCTGCAAAGACAGGAGCAACAGCGATCTTGCTCGATCGAGAATGAGTAGTCGATGTCGACCAGATTTGGTCGAAATCGAGCAGTAACAGAAACTTAAAATAAAAGATAAATCTTTGCGGAATTCTGAATAAACTATGTAAAAGAAAACTTCCAAGATCGGGGTTTGCAACAACGATAACCAAACATGCATAAGGCAAGATAAATAACGATAATCATGCAAATCTCATCGAAGGAACAAGCTTTCGCCTTTTCCAACAATTAGACAACTCTTTCAAGAAACCCTAATTGTATCTACCAATTTTATGTTTATAATCCAAGTTGTTAACATGGATCTTTATTAAATAGGCAATAAACATATAAAAGGCAGTAGATGCTCAAAACATAACAAAGATCGGATCTTTACCTCAAACACGCTTGGCTATCGTCGGGCTCGCCCCAACCCTAGAAGTAGGTGGACTACTCGCTCTTCATCGCAATTGCATATATCATTGGTGGAAAAGAAACATGCATTAATAAACTAAACAGAGCTTACAACCGATCGAAGCCAACTTGCTCTAGCTCCTTCACTCCTCTCGACCTCCACTCTCTCTCTCTACTTACTCCCTCTTTCTCTAGAATTGAATCGTATGATCGAATCAGCCCCATGGGCTTTATTTATAGGGCTTAATCCTTGCTAATCAAGGAAAGCAAACTATATCTAGTTTCTAAAGATAAAACTTAATTAAGATAAAATATTAATCTAAAAGGAAATATCGAAATATCTTTAAATTGGTGAATAATCTTCTCTCCTTGGATAGATCTTGTGTAAGGACCGAGATTTTTGAAATATTATTCATATAAATAATAGATTTTATTTTAATTAAAATTCGTTTAAGATCCAAGACTCGGGAATATTTTGAAAATTTACGTATTCGATAAACCGAATTATTTTATTTCTCGAGACCACTCCCGGCATAAACTTGGTATTCGAAATTAGATATGAATTTATTTCTCCCTATATTTCCAATGCTTGAAAATATTTTCGGGTTTCGTTATTTAGTTCGGTTTCAAACGTTTATATTAAACGTATTTTAATCGCGTCGGATTAAGATGAGAAAGCGGATTCCGGGATTTATTTTCGGGTAGTTAAGATTTGACAAGTGCATTTATTACCCTTTCCCATCAAGCCACCCTTCCGCCTAACCCCTACCGGCTACATCGCCCCCTAATCCCCCTAGTGCCCCCTAACCCCACTATCTCTAGCTTCTGTTCGGCTTTCCCCTCCTATAAACCCTGCACCACACCCCCTGTTCTTCAGCTCAAAACATCAACGTCGCACCCACTCCCCTCCGTTCCTCTATTTCGCCGTCGGACAACCCAAACACTACAACGCCTTCCCTTGACTGAGCACCACCTCCCCGGGCCGTCAACCGACATCAACTCACCATCAACGCCTCCACCTTCTCTGTCTCGCCGAATGAAGCAACCATCACGCGTCCACCACATCCACTTTCTCCTCTCGTCGCCATCGCCACACTCCACGCCTTGGTGATCCTTCATCCTCGTTATCATCCTCGCTGCCTCCTCTATCATCGAAGAGCAATCGCAGCAGCCCCCGGAGCTCTTGGCATCATCGACGAGCCTCCGAAGATCACCCATCCGTTTGATCGTGAACCAACCTTCCAGTAAGCTATTCTCCCTCTTTTCCGATCCAAACCACTCTCGAGCCCTACCATCACACTCACCCACATCCGACGCAGGTCCGAGAAGCCATCGAGAGCCTCCGACGATGCCCAGAAATCCGATCGAAGCTCCAACGTCTGCGAACACCCCGGTGAGCTTCGTCCCTTACCTTTCCTTTTCCGATTCCATTCCTTTTGTTCCTAATGGTTGGGGAGAGGGTATGAGAGTCGAGTGTGGGGAAGGATGGCCATGCTCGAGAGCTCCGGCGAGCTCGAGAGCCCCGGCGAGGGTCGAGCGTGGGTTCGAGTGAGGCAGAGGCGAGCGCGAGAGCGGCTGGGAGCGTATGTGGGGGTGCGACCGGGCGAGTGTTAGTGAGCTGCAGGCGGGGAGTGTCCGGGTGATGCGGGAGAGTCGAGGCTAACGCGGTGTCGCGTTGGGCGGAGCCAAGGCCGCGGAGGCAGGCGTCGAGCCCTGCAGGCGAGCAGGCGGGAGTTTGAAATCGGAGGAGGAAGATGAGCCGTGGGCTCCATCCGCTGCCCAGTCAGCCGTGGGTCCCAACTCATTTTATTTAATTTCGTTTTGTTGATTAAACCGGTTCGGGTGAGATTTTAGTGGTTCGGTTTGGGTTAAAAGCGTTGGTTCGGTTTGAGTTATTTGTTATTTATTTATTTATTAGATTTATTAATTAATTGCTTAACCGATTTCCGATAATTGAATATTTAGAAATCGATTTGTGTGTCGATATTTAAAAAGAGTCGGTTTTAAAGTATATAAATTGAATTATTTTAGTAACGTTTGAAAGTTATTTAAGTCCCTAGAATGGTGAGTTTAATTAAAGTAAAGTATGCCGGGATTATTTAATCGGATTTTTGGAAGTAGTTTTAAAGATTAAATATTTTATGAATTAGAAATGGTTAAGTATAATTTTGAAGTAATTGTTTTGACTAACAACTGGACTAGCGAGTGAGATTTTATGGATTGAAGTATGATTGAGCCCGTAATGAAAATGACAATGGAATAAGATGATATAAGATGTTGAGATAAGTTGAGATAAAGGATGCTGATGATGCTATGATTAATGGATTGATGAGCATGTTATGTAGTGGTAAATGGATCCCGTTGTGTGCAGTTTACTTATGCATATTTATTAATAATTGCTAGGTGATCTGTAACCTGCTTGCTTATATCTTGCTGCTTTTCATCTTGCTGATCTGCTACTCCAGGTAAGTTCTTTGAACTTACTCATGATGGGCGCTCTATGCACTGGGTGTTATATAGTAGGCTAGTGTCCATGCACCATACGACTTAGAATCACGCTTAGGAGCTAAAATGAAAATCATATGATTGCTATATGTCCTTGCAAGAGAACGGCCGTTATTTGTGATAGTCCTAGAGTCTTTGCTAGGGTCATAGGGTAGCCCAGCCTCATCGGGTACCCTGAGTCAATCCAGTCTATATGAACATGATATGATAGCCCAGCACCATCGGGCAAGCGATGAGATGATATGATATGATGATGCCGTGGTTTGTGCACCACCACGAGGAAATTGCTATGCTATAGCACCGAACTGGCCAGTCTCCGCCCTATCGGAAGGGGGTGGAGGTAAGAGAGGGACATGCCACTTGGCATTCTGTGTGGATCCATTTATCGCTTTCTGCATTATATTAAACTGTCAGTATATGTATGTGATTTAATTTACGCATGGGATTACGCATTTCATCTTAAGAATAGGATGCTTATTATATGCCTCTCAGAGTGTGTTTACATACGCGCATGAGTGACCTGATGATTGACCCAGATCCCCCTCATTTATTTTAGATTCAGGTAATCGCTAGTCGTTATCGTTGCTTATGTGGATGCTTGGCGGGTTCAGACTTTTGGCGTTAGATCGAGAGGTTGAGAGACCACCACACTTCCTCTCTTTTATACTCATTTTCGGATTGTATTTAAACTCAACTTTATTTTTGCTTTCGCTCGATTTCACAATTAGACTAAAGCAGGTATTTGGTCCCCAATGGATCCGCAATCTTTAAGGGTTCGAAATCCCTTCTTTTAGTACAAATATTTTGTTTTAAAACTCAACCCGTACCTGGATTGTAAGATCCGAACAAGGGGTTTTATCCCTTGAAACGTAACCCAGAAATCATAATTCTGGGCCGTTACATCTTGATAGAAACTTGATAGATTCGGACCTTCTTCGTGCCCAAACAATTCAACTCTACTTTGGATCAGCCCAATGGACTCTCAGCCCAAAGAACATTTTGGTCGACTTCGAGCAATTTGGTCGATGTCGAGTTGATTCGTCGATCTCAGCTTCGCTTCGCATCTTTGAGGTTTGGTCGATGTTGAGCAAGCATGTCGACATCAAGTTGATTTTAGCTCGAGTTGTTTTCTTCTTCTTTCCTCGATCAAGCTCTACTCTCATTTTTAGTCGATGTCGAGCAACTTTCCTTGAAATCGAGTAACTCTCAGCTTTCTTCTTCTCTTCTTGGTTTCGTCCCGGAATGACTCCAAATTCTGTAATATTAAACCAAAACTTATGTAGACCTCAATTTTTTTGCAAATAAACATATACTACATAAATTCAACATATTACCAGCCAGAAATATGCAAAGTATATAAAATATGGAGCTAAAATATATATAAAGACATGGTCACTTTAGTGGACATCATTGTGCAACTGAAATCTAGTCTATTGAGCTTCCAATTGAACTAGTCTCGGACTTAGTAGAATTTTGGAGGGATTCCTAACTCCATGTTTACAACACATACCTAGCGACAATCGCTCACCTTTACTAGTAGGTCAGATGTAGTCATACCTCTTTCAGTCATCGACGCTTTGTTTGCACCCTCATCTGATAATGCTTGATAGGGATCTAGGTGGAGGTTGTGTGTGCTTCGCCTTTGATTTATTTCTCAAGACTATAAAAATAAGAAAATAATAGTAGTGTACTCAAAACACATTTAGGGGCATTTTAGTCTTTCACTTTTAAGTTAAATTGAGGAAGTTTAAGGAAGAATTGGATGATGGGTGGATACTTGCAAACAGTTTGTTATAACGGGTGGTTAAGTAAAAAATGTTGAATAAGAGGTGGTTAATTAAAAATAAATGGTGATTTTATGCATTTCGCCCTTAGAGCATCCACGTCCATGGAATCCAATTTTATTCCTTAACTCTTTTTTTTTATTTTTCTCTCTCTTTAAGAAATTCAATTTAATTATTTACCCACATCCCTACATCTCACTTTATTATAAATTAAATAATATAAAATTAAAAATAGTAACACCACCTACCCCAAACCTCTCTCTTACTCTTTCCTACCATCTCACCCATGTCCCCCACCTCATTCTTTTTTGAGTTTTTAAGAGTTCCTTACTAGTAAATCTAGAGCTGGTAAGATCTGACCTGACCCAAGAAACCCGACCGACTCACTCGAACCGAAACCCGATCGAACCAAAAAATTTAGCGTTATGCATAACCCGGACCCGAAACTGAGCCTGACTAATGTTGACCGAAAACCCGAAGTGACCCGAATACAGACAAACCCGACTCAACCCGGATCCGACTTAAACCAAACCCGATCCAAATATCAACCCGACCCGACTTTCAACCCGACCTGACTCCCAACCTATTTGACTCCCAACCCGGCCTGAATATCCTTGAATATATATATCTCTTATACATTTTTAATACAGAAAAAATACTGTAATCCATTACCGAGCTATTGATAGTTAATGCTATTTCTAAAAAAAATAAAAATTCCATTGATCATAGTTACCCGTTTACTCATCTAATGAATTATGAAAAATTCTCATTTCTCACTAATAAAAGATGAGTAAAATGATGATATTATAACTTGAATCATATACATAATATAATTTGCAAAAATAACCCTATTATCCGAATTGTTTGTATGCATAACCCAATCTGAATTTTTTTTTCTGAAATGCGGTTATCCGCTTGGAAGATTCAACCGGTAGCAGGTCACCCAATGGGGTACAACTGGACGCCATCTCGGTTGCAGGTAAAGTGAGAGATATAGGGAGAGAGAGAGCTCTACTCCTGAAAAGAGAAGAACATTGGGAGGGGAGGAGGGAAAAAGTACCTTTTGCAGTCGCTGAGGACAGAAGAGAGAGAAGGAGAGAGAGAGAGAGAGAGAGAGAGAGAGAGAGAGAGAGAGAGAGAGAGAGAGAGAGAGAGAGAGAGAGGTGAAATAGAAAAGTGCAATATGAGAGGAGAGAGGGATCAGTGAGAGTGCCTTGGGGGGGGGGGGGGGAGATACTTTCAATTAAATTATAAGTTTCAGAGAAAACCAATTGAAGAAGGAAGGGTCTAGGGGTTTATTTGAAAAATCACGTTTAAGCAGTAAGTTTTAACTGGACATCAATATTAGATACACATGTCATAGGTTGTATTTAACAGGACAAGATTTTACGTATGAAAATAAGAGCATAACGACATGCCCCCTATTGGAATCGAATGGAGAAGATTTCTGGGAGAAGTAGATTCACTATAATGACTTTGTGTCCAATTATAATATTTACCCATGTTTGGATGCCATGATTTTGTTCGCTCCTGTCGACAGTACTATGCTTTAATGTGACTGGTCCAAGTTTAAGGGTCATAGTGAGAGTGACAGTGAGGGGTAATAAACATACTTATAATTAAATGTTATGTTTAAGAGAAAAACCATCGAAGTGGGTGGAGGTTAATTTGTAGGCCGACGTGTAAGTGCTTAGTTGAAACTGGACATGTAATGAAAACAACATGCTACAGATTGAAATCTACTGGACATAATATCTCGGAGACAGATTCACTTAAAAGACAGTAGCAAAGAGTAGCAAAATACAAGATATTGAAATCGAATTTTACGGTAAGAAGAAGTGAAATTGCTGCTGCGTGGTGAATTTGTACCCATCACACTCGAAGTATGGGCGCATATTGCGGGCACGATGATCAGTCATCTCGTCGCTCAACGGGAATTTGACCGTGAATGTTTAGTCATTCTCATAACCGAACACACCAACGACCCTGCCGGACCAATACCCATCGTTGGCGCGACAGTCGACACGGTCCTCGACCAAGTAGGCGTCATACAAAATACGAGGTGGACGGGGATGAATTCATAAAACCGGGATGATCTCCCTCAGCAGATCTCTTCTTTTGTTGTGTAGGAGAGTCACATATTCGACAGTATGGCGACGACGACATTGGTCCTGCATAAAACACCAAAAAAAAGGTAGTATAATCATACAAGTAGTACAATGAAATAATTGACAAACCTCCATCGTCCGAGTTGTCGGATGATATAACGATGGGGACAAGTCGGGGAGGAAGGCCAGATGAGGAGGCGGGGTGGTGTGATGAGGATGTCATTTCGTTGAAGGCTTGTTCGAGAGGTTTTAAATGGAAATGGGGATTTAACTTCAACAAATTGTGGGGAGTATGGATGGTGAATGGCTAGCATATATAAGTGGGGTGTATAAGAAATATCAACACTGTTTAGCATGTGACTATTTTGAAAAAAAAAAGCAGTAACAGAAGACATTAACTTGCCCTGTTTTATTGTTGTCTACACTTAACATGGCAGTGGGTTGGTCAATAATTCCCTACTGGGTATCCTACAGTTTTATACTAGATACATTTTCAAAGGGTTTTATTCAATGTTTGACCTTAGTATAAAACTGGGTTTCCCACTCACACTTCATACTCATTTAATGCTAAACCGTAGGAAATTATAATTTGACCCAAAAAAATTCAAACAAATAAATACAATTTGAAACCATAAGAAATAGAAACCAATAAATACAATTTGACCCAAAAGAAAATTCAGAGAGAGAGATATCATAGTGGGCGAGGAATCGTGCAGAGGAGAGAGAACCTGTGAGAAAGGATAGTGGATAAGACAGGAGAGAGAGAGAGAGAGAGAGTAAATTTCCCGCCCAGGCAATTGCGCCAAAAGAGAATAAGAGGGAGATGAGGAAGGAGGGGAGACTATAAACTCATTCAAGCGCTTGACACATATTGGGGTTTACTAGACATACACCGACTTCTTGTAGAAAATGAGTAAGTCTTCCTTCTATTTAGGTTATGCGATACGTTTCTCCCTAAAATATGTTCATCTCCCTATAAAACTGAATGTCTCCCCCTCTATCTAATGGAACATGGGATAAATCGTCCGTCCATATCGCTGTGTTGTTTGGCGTATGGTGGGCTTGTGAAGAGGGCACTTGGGTCGTGAAGGGTTCAAGGAGCCAGAAGGCCGTCCTGGTAGACGAAAGTATTTACTACGTCTTCCTAAAGAAACAACTGATGGCCAAGTTTAATGTCGATGGGAGGAGGCATGAAATCGAGCTCACATATGTAAAGCCAAAGAATGAAGGGTGGAGACCTTTTTCCATTGGGGATGACGAAGATCTGCAGGCCTAAAAGTTTGTAAACGGTCTTTCCAGAGAACGATCATGGCCTATCAACCTCCATGTCTCCCTGCTATGCAAGGTTGGTGGAGAAGTGGCCACTACAGAAGGATCCACAACGGGCCATTCAGTCGGGGGTAGCCCACCCATGACCCTAGAAGATCACCCAAAGACGGAGCCCCGCTTGGTAGGGGATGAAAAAGTGGAAGTTTTGGGAGCACAAGGTGCCGATGGACAACGAAACGGTGTCAGTTAGAAAATCACATTGTCCAGCTAGAAAATCAGCATGTCTAGTTCGAATATCCATGTGTCTAGTTACAACCAAGCAAGGAGTTGGACCTGGAGTACTCAGTCGCAGTTGGATGTGGGAAGTAGGTAATTTGTGTGAGCAGTGACGTCGAAGATGTAGTCAGCCCGTAGGAATAGGAGGGGGGGCGAGCGGTGAGGGAAGTAGAGGAAGCATTCCGACGCGGAAAAGGGAAGACCGGAGCATTTCCGACGACTGTCAAAATTGAACCAACAGAGTGGGCGGGTGTAGCTGGGAAATTGTAGAAGCGGCGCTGCACCTAGCAGTGGGATATGAACTTCCAGTTACGGCGCCTTTTACAATTACGTACATAGTTACCAAATTTTGGTGTGAAGTATGATGCCTTTGTTCTACTATGTGTGGGGGTGGTTGTTCTACTTTGTTCTAGTTTGTGTGTGTGTGGGGGGGGGGGGGGGGGGGGTTGTTCAACGGAAGCGTACATGACGTTACCCGCTTTTGACATGACAGTAACTTCTTATTGACATGGCATTATTACTAACCAACGAAGGTCACAAACCAACAATAACTGCTGATCGAAATGTCTAAAACCAACAAACAACAGTTTCAAACGAACCAACAACATTGTAAATAAATCAACAACAATCTAAAACAAGCCAGCAATGTATATAAAATCAACCAGGAAGTGCTTTTAAGGATCGGATGGGGGTGTAAGACGTCCGTGAAATATGGCAACACAAAGGGATTGGCGGTACGCCGCAATGAAGTCATCATCTAGGCCACGAAAAATGGGTTCGCCGGTCGCGAGGAGTTGCAGGTAGCGGATGGCATATGGACCACAATCCCCCCTACATCATGACAACGAAATATGTTCACCCAACCTACGACAATTGTTTGTAATCGAAACAAGTGAAAATAATGACTTACGATTGTTTTTTGGGGAATCCTCTTCACCCTCTTGTACGCCAACGGTTTCGAGACTTTGCCGACCCATTTCACCCGAAGTTCGGGATGTGTGTTCATCAGAATGGAGAGGAGGTGGGTCATTGCCTTCAGGAGGACCACCATAAGGCACTCAGTGACGTGACTGATGTCGGGATCGTAGACGTCCAATGTCCAATATGCGAGATTGATGTCAAGGGCCACCCAGTGCTCGTTCATCAGATTCTAAGGCGCCAACAACCGGTCATCATCGGCCCAACCCGTTGGAAACCTCTGCGGCAACTTACTGTCGAAGTAGTGGGTCAACGTGTCCTTACCCTTCTGCAGAAGATACCCACAGATGAAATCCAGAACAGCTATGCCTTCGTACTTCTCATCTGCCTTAATGTCCTTCCGCAGGAGGGCGCAAGCTTGCTCAATATGTTGCACCCAAGGAAAACCAGTTATATGGAAGAGCATATGATGAGGAGGGTGATGCATCGAACCACGATGTGGGAACCTAACCTCGGATGTCACCCAGTTGGCCGGTGATTGGAGTACCCCGAAGAACTCCTTCCGCAGTAGGTTGCCTTTGATTGAACGGACAGGCTCACTGCCGTCCTTCATCCAGGCAGCGAACGCATCAACATCTGCCCTCATCGCCATGCCTAGCTCCGTAGCATCCACTGCCTTCTTGCCCACAAGCGGCTTCTTCGCTAGCTGAGTTACTTCCGCCTAGGAGACAGTATCAGGATTTTGACGGGTGCTCCTTCTCCGCTGTTGGAGGGGCACCTCAACATCAACCTCAAACTGGGAGGCCTCGGGTGCCATCAATTCCTTCTGCAACCAGCACACAAGGGTATGTTTAACATGACAGTTAATAAAATTGACAGGAGAATGTAGTGCCCATACCTCCTTGGCCTTGCCTTTGGTCTTGTCCTTGTCCTCCTTGGTGGGTTCTCTCTTCTCCTTGTCCTTGACCTTCACTGCTCCCTGAACCTATCCACATGACATCTAATTAAATTG
This sequence comes from Persicaria maculosa, assembly GCA_963922045.1. Classification (NCBI taxonomy): domain Eukaryota; kingdom Viridiplantae; phylum Streptophyta; class Magnoliopsida; order Caryophyllales; family Polygonaceae; genus Persicaria; species Persicaria maculosa. The sequence goes on from OY998253.1 coordinate 55,312,280, forward strand.
ACATATACTTATATTTTTAGGACATGTACCGACATGTACATGACATCTAATGCCCATAACATGACAGTTATATAAAATTACATGACGCTTTTGATATGATGGCATGACACACGGATAAACTTACCTCTTTCTTTGTAAGAACCTCCCCTTGCTCCTCCGGCTCCCTAATCCCCTTCCCCCTCAATGCCCTCTTCATGTCTTCAATCGACTCCCCATGCATGGCCATCTTCGATTCTAACTCCGTGGTTATACTCCTCGCCATGTCGTCCATCTTTGCCATTAACCTTGACTCGATCCCTAAGATGCCAGCTTGCGACACGGTCTCCTCCCCTAATTCTTGCTTCCACCCATGTGCTCCCTTTGGTTGTTTCGGCCGTGGGGGTTTCATATTTGCGAATACGAACGCCCAGACAATGTCGTCGAAGAAGTTGTCCCGCTTATCGTGATTGTTTCGGGCATCGCGGTAGAAACAGGTAGCTCCCTCCACTTCATAGGGGACTAGAAGTGGCCTCACAACTTCAGGGTCATTGAAGTTCTCGAGCTCCTTTGCCTCATATAGTCGGGTTTCGATGGCGGCATACTCGAGGTTCGCGTCTCTAAACTCGTATCGTAGACAGCTGGGGTATACCTTCTCGTCTAACATGTTTGTGCATTCGACGACCACTATAGGAGGGAGGGATTCGTACACCCAGAGCTGCAACATAAGTTGTCCAGTAAAAATGCACTCCATGTCTAGTAAAAAAATTATTGGATGGCTATTACACGTTCATAAGGCGTCCAGTGAGGTTTGTGTACGAACCTGGAAGGCGAGGGGGAATCACATCAGGCAGTAGGTCGAGCGTGATGCAGTGGAGCTGCTGTCATTGTGTTGGAGCTTCCTTTCGATTGCACGGTTCAGGAACTCGTTCGTTCGCTCGTAGCAAAGTCGGCCCCACGGAAAGGCCAGGAACCTTTCAATGTCGGCAATGAGGTTCCCACCTATGCGTGAATGTAGTTTTTGGGTTCCTTTCAGAACAACACGCCCTCGATTTTAAACTTTCTAGTTGATGATTTCTCATATGCCATTGCCACATGGAACATTACCTCGAACTCGAACATCTTCATCTTCGCAACTCCAAAGAAATTAAACACAACCCTTTTGAATGATGAGTCATCCTCGGGAGCTTCCCCATAGCCACAGTTGAGACCGGTGACAAGGGTAAACTCAGCTATTGAGAACCCCACGACCGCATTATGGATCTTGTACCACGTTTCATTCTCTTTCTTCATCTTCAATTGTCATTGGAGAACGTAGTGTAAAAGCTGCCCGGAGAACTGGACCCTTGTGCCCAATCTTGGAACGCTCCCCAACGGGCTGTCCATCAGGTGCTTCCAATGGTACACGCTCAACCGGTTGTCAATGTTTACTAGGAGCTGCATCCGGGATTATTGGTTAATTTTTTCTTTGAAGTGTCTATCTTCCTCGACGGTGTACACAGCCTACACAGACTTCAACATGTCAGCCACATTACTCGAAAAAAAGCCCATCGTACCGCGCCTTCTTCCTCTTCTTCTTCCTTCTCTTCTTGTTTTCCTCAGGTTTACATGAGCGACTGTTGCCCTCTCTCTTCCTCTTTTGTAAGCTCGTGAGAGGCAATTGAGTTTACAGTTTTTAAGTTACATTGTCCATTTTTATCTTCTTCTCTCACTCTTCCTCTCTCTCTCTCTCTATCCACATTAACTTCCCCCACTTCCACTCTCTCTCTCCATAATAACTTCCTTCTCTTCCTTTCTCTCTCTCTCCAACATTACTTCATCTCTCCTCTGTCCCGGTTAACTTCCCATTTTTTTGATCGGTAAATTTGCAAATTTTTTAGGAGGGGGGTTTAACCTTTGTAATTATTTTGGATAGTGAGTTAGGCATGGATAGTTGGCCGGGTTTTGGGTTATTTACTACAATTCACTCAAACTACTTTCTGAAAGACGCAAATAAAAATCACACAAATAACGTGAATTATCTTTTAGATAAGGAATCAAGACTGATTTTGATAACAATGTATTGCCAAATTTCAATGGAATTAATGATAGATAGAAGGAGCTTATGATTTGAAGCATACGAGTCAATGAGCAGATTATATATTGAATCATATTTAATTTTACTAAAAATACTTTTTAAAATATACAAATAACATGAATTACACATTCAATTTAATAAAATTGATTACCCAAAAGTCCCGAACGAACATGATTTAACAAATTCAAACCAAACAATTAAAAGTTTGAAACAAACGTAAACCAACTTCTACTTGAAACCTGAATGAGACCGACTTGAATACTGACCCGAAACCCGAACGACACCGACCCGATTCTGACCGATAACCCGAATGGGTCCTGACGATGCCATAGAAAATAGGCTATATAATAAACACGGAATATGACGTCATAAATGGGTCACCCAACGCAAAAGGATGGCCGGTCCCAAAATTAGTGCTTCGTGAGCAAAGTATCCAACCAAGCCCGAAGGACTGGGCTTAACGTTCCCAAGAACTATTAATCCTTATTTCCCTCGCGACTCGAACCCAGTGTAAGAATCAGAGTGAACTCTCCAAAATGTCTTGTAAGCCTCCGAAGTCTTAGCAAGCAGTTCGCTGGCTCAAGCACCTCGCCTCTAATGGCTCCACCTGTATCGCCTATGCCCCTAAGTGTGTGGGCATGCGCTACACGTGTCCTACGTAGAACCACGAGGTTTCCAGCCAGCTGCTCGCTTGGTTTCCCTATAAATACCCCCCCTCCGATCTCAGAATAAGGGATCCGATCCTGAAGATAGAAAAGCATAAGAGCTCTGATTATCCCCCGGACTTAAAACCCCCGGAGTTGAGTTCTAAAGATCCGTGGTCAGAGAAGAACGTTTATTGGGATAACAACCCCGCCAACCTTCCTCTATAGACGACGATTGAACAGTAACATAATTTACCGCGAGTCAAACTCATAACCCTCATCGCTTGGACTAATAAGCATACAATCTGATCATCATCCCGTCAGATTAAGGCTTTCAGGTATTTTAAAGCATTATGTCGTCACATGTGAGGTAATAAGTATAGGCGAAATCACATGATCGCGTCAGGTCCAACCCGATTCTGCCCGAAACTCGACCAATCGGAATTTCATTTTGACCGAATTCGAACCGACCCGACCTAACCAAGCCCGACACATAAATTTTGACAGAGTTGACCCGACTCATCAGTGACCCGACCCGTTGTTGTGAGCCTAATTTGCCATGTTTTACACTTACATTTATATCGTTTTCTACATACATTTCATGCATTCGGGCTAGAATAGTACAGAATCTATGTAGTTTATGTTTATTTGCAAAATTATGGAATCTACACCAGTTTCTGTTTAATTTCGTAGAAATCGAGGCAATTTACAGCAGTTCAGAGAAAGGAGGAAAAGCTCGAAGTTAACTACAGAAAGTCCGAGGTCAAGGAGTAGCCGAACCAGGACAAATCGAGCAAATGACAGGAAAATCAAGTCAACACAAGCTGGTCGATATCGAGTTGGCCAAATCGATATCGAGTAACCCAAAAATCGAGCAGAGATTAGAAATCGACCAAGGAGCTGTAGAAGGAAAAATGCAGGTCGATATCGACTTAGGACTAGTCGATATCGAGTGGAATCAAGTCTAATTGTCTCTTGGAAGCCGAAATCGAGTCAAGAAGTAAAGCTGAGAAAGTTGCAGGTCGATATCGAGTATGCCAAGTCGATATCGAGTGGAGTCACAGTGGCCGATTTCGAGCTAGTCCGAGTTCTAATCAAAATTCTATCCAAAGTCCAATGGAGATATCCACAAGAGGAGATTTTATCATGTTCTATCAAGATGGAAGAGATATTTAGCTACTTTAGATGTAATTGCCTTTAGAGATTTATTTCTTTTATTTCCATTATTTAATCTTTAGATATAGATAGATAGATATAGATATAGTTTTCTTTCCTAATTACCCAGGGAATGAACACTATAAATAAGGCATTAGGGGCTGGATTTTATTCATTTAATCAATCCAAGCCAAGCCACAAGAGAGCATAGAGAGAGAGAGAGAGAGAGAGAGAGAGAGAGAGAAATCGAGTAGGAGAGAGAAGGTGGAGGCCAAGTGGAGTTTGTGAAGCGAGAGCGGAAATGTGTCTTTATTCGGTTGTACGCTTTCTTTTAGTTTATTTAATGCAATTTAGTTCCCTTTTATTATTGATGTCTTTCTTTATGATGAAGAGCGAGTAGTCACCCAACTTCTAGGGTCGTGGTGAGCCCGACGGTAGCCATGTGAGGTGATGCGGTAAAGGTGCAAGCTTTTAATGCGATTTCGTCTTCTATCCCTATGAGCATGATTCTTTTGTGAAGGTTGAAGGTGATCCTTGTTTGTATTATTGAAGCGAAAGTGATCTTAATGCAACTTGGATTAATTATCTGAAAAAGGGTTAGTAACAATTAGGGTTTATGCGAAAGCATCTATATTCCTATTTATTAATAACGAAATTTATTTGATGAAAAGCATGATCTTTTATGCCTTTATTTGTTATTTTATATGGTTATCGTTGTGGTGTTGAAACCCTAATCTTGGAAGTCTTTTATTTTATTGATTTATTTTACGAATTTTGGATTTTTAAAGTTTCTGTCAGTCGATATTGAGTTGTTTGTAGTCGATATTTCTACTCGATATTGAGTTAAGGGAAGTCGATATTGACCAAAGTTGCTGCTTTTGTTCTTTTTCTGCTTTTCTCTGTTATTTCTGTTTGTCTGATTGATTTTCTGCTGAGATTTTGAACTGAAAAGGCGGGCGCTGACACGCTTCCTCGTGGATCGATCCTGACTACCTTCTACTATAGCGGGAGGAAGTCTTGTAATTAATTTGCGGAGATCAAGGAGTCGAATTTGAGATTTATATTTCATACTTGATTTTCCTCCTAACAAATTTGATGTCGTTGCCGGGAAAGCCATCAATCGCGCCCTTTTTAGTTCTTTTTCTTTTGTTTTTGCTTTTTAGTTTCTTTTTACTTTCTTTTTCTTTTTGTCTTTGCTTTTCAGGTGCATGCGAAGGACTGATCGCACGCCTATCGATCCGCTTCTAGAACCAGAGCGATACTTCCACCTTCGTCAAAGGTTCAGGAGGATGTCGCAAAGCAACGATGAGAATGCGGTCCCGCTCACACCAGCACAGGAGCTTGAGCAACTCCGCCAACAGATTGAGGCACTCACCACCAGAGAAGCTGAACACGCCCGGCGAGAGGCGGAATATGCACAGAACCAACAATGGTGGGAGGCAAGGGTAGATCGCGAGGTCAACGCGGGAAGGGAACTTGAGGAGCGGATAGGGCATGTCCCAGCCAACGCAAAGAAATATCTGCATCCTACTCTAGAAGTTCCAGAATCGGCGATCGTTCTTCCTGCTATTAATATTGAAATTTGTCCTTCTTTTATTACTGAAATTAGAAGAAGTCAATTTAGGGGAAGAAGTAATGAATGTCCTTTAGAGCATGTCACCATTTTTATAGACTTATGCGAAGCTATAGCTGATGGTGCTAATCTTGAATACTTAAAACTAAAGGCTTTTCGTTGGTCCCTTGCAGGAATAGCCCAACAATGGCTGGAAGGATTGCCTGCACGATCAATTCGCACCTGCAATGAACTACAAGACCTGTTCCTCAACAAGTTCTTTCCTCCTGCAAAGACAGCTGCCCTCAGACAACAAATTAAGGCTTTTAGGCAAAAGCTAGGAGAACCATTAGCACAAGTCTGGGAGCGCTACAAGAGGCTTCTGAAATCCTGTCTTGCTTATGGCCAGCCCCCCTACGTCATCTAGGAGATCATCTTCCATTGACTGGATGCACCTACTAAGGACCGGATCAACAACTACACCAACTATGAGTATCTTGGATACACTTCACGCCGAGCATGAGAGGTATTTGAGACACTGTCCAACTACGACAACACATATGGGACTTCTGCGGACGCTTCTGACGAAGGGTATGAAAGGCCTGCCCCATTTATGCCGTTGTATATGCCACCTAAGGAGGTTGATCCAGATGTTAGGGACCAGTTCCACAACGATCAGATACGTCGCCTTACCAAACAAGTTAAATTCCTCTCTAAAGATAAACCTTTTTTGGAATGTGGGTCTGTGAGGCACAACACTACTGCGTGCCCACACGTCGATCAAGTACAACAAGGAGAGACCCACGAAGAGGTAAGGTATGCGGGGGGACACTACTCAGGGCCGCATCAGAATCCCCCTCCCTATAGAGCACCTGGTCACCCTGATAGTCAAGGTAAGAAGGATGACCTGCAGACCATCCTTGAGGAAATGCGGTGGAATCATTCAGACACCAAGCAGTCCATCAATTCCATTTACACTCAGATGCATAGTGTCAACTCTAGGCTTGGGGAAATTGATATTTGGAGGAAATTGATTGACATACCGATTGGCCAGCTGGCAACATCCGTCCCCAAACAGTCAGGTACGCTCCCTAGAACCTCTGAACCTAACCCTAAGGGTAAATCTACTGGACAGGTAGCTGCTATGAACCTAAGGAGTGGGCGACAGATGCAAACGCCAGAACAAACGATAGAGGAAATGGGCACTAGAGACCAGTCGATATCGACCAACCCAGTCGATATCGACCAGCCCCCAGTCGATATCGACCCACCCTAGGTCGAAATCGACCCAACTCCTCAGCAAATCCCGAGGTCAGCCAATCCACTCGATATCGACCAGACACAGGTCGATATGGACCAGACAGTCGATTTCGACCAGACGTCAGTCGATTTCGACCATTCCCACTCGACTTCTGCACCTCCGACGAAAAAGAAGTTGCCTTTCCCAACAAAATCTCCAAAGGACACTGCAGAGAAGAAGTTCTAGCGTTTCATTAAGATGCTTCAAAGTCTTAACGTCACCATACCCTTCACATAAGCTCTTAATCACATGCCATCCTATCTCATGTTCCTAAAGGAGATTCTGAGCAAAAAGCGGTCAATGGCTGAGATCGCAGAGGAGTGCAGCCAAATGGACGTACTTGAGAAAAGGCCAGATCTGGGTAAGTTTGCTATAACCATTGGATTTGGTCAATACAAATTTAATACTTTGTGTGACATAGGAGCCAGTGTGAGTATAATGTCTCTATCAATCTGGTCCAAGATTAAGATAGGTGCCATAGAGCCTATGGATGCTAAACTTTACATGGCGGACAACACGGTGGTCATCCCAACAGGCATGGTGGACAATGTGCCAGTACAAGTAGGTAAGTTCTTCGTCCCTGCTGATTTCTTAGTTATTGATATGGCGGAGGACCCTGCTTGTCAAATTATTCTAGGAAGGCCCTTCTTGGCAACTGCGGATGCCAACATCAGTGATGAGGTAATTGAGTATTCCTTTAATAAAACTAAAAGCCATACATGTCCCATGGAAGAGGTAAAGTCCATATCAGCCGGATACATCACTTGCGGGGAGTCTAAGGTAAGAAATATGACCCCCGAAGAGCTAGAAAAGAGGGATATGGAGGCCCAGGTGGAGGATATCATGGCCATCCTGAACGAAGAAGCAGAGAATCCACTCGACATAGACCAATGTACGTCGATGTGGACTAACTATTTTTCTGATGCTTTGCCAGGTCTTAAGTATGAGGTCAAAATCGACCTAGAGAAATCGACTGGAGCACAAAGTCAGTCGATATCGACCCCACCTACTTGATATCGACCCACCCAAGTCGAGGAATCTCCATCAGGAATCGACCAAGGCAAAATCGAGCTAGACCGCTCGATATCAAGTGACCCTACTCGATATCGACCTGCCCAAGTCGACTCGCGAGTCGACTTGGGCATTAGGGAATGAACACTATAAATAAGGCATTAGGGGCTGGATTTTATTCATTCAATCAATCCAAACCAGGCCAGAATAGAGAGAGAAAGAGAGAGAGAGAGAGAGAAAGAGAGAGAGAAATCGAGTAGGAGAGAGAAGGTGGAGGCCGAGTGGAGTTTGTGAAGCGAGAGCGGAGTTGTCTTTATTCAGTTGTAAGCTTTCTTTTAGTTTATTTAATGCAATTTAGTTCCCTTTTTTTTATTGATGTCTTTCTTCATGTTGAAGAGCGAGTAGTCACCCAACTTCTAGGGTCGGGGTGAGCCCGACGGTAGCCATGTGACGTGATGCGGTAAAGGTGCAAGCTTTTAATGCGATTTCGTCTTCTATCCCTATGAGCATGATTCTTTTGTGAAAGTTGAAGGTGATCCTTGTTTGTATTATTGAAGCGAAAGTGATCTTAATGCAACTTGGATTAATTATGTGAAAAAGGGTTAGTAACAATTAGGGTTTAAGCGAAAGCATCTACATTCCTATTTGTTAATAACGAAAGTTATTTGATGAAAAGCATGATCTTTTATGCCTTTATGTGTTATTTTACATGGTTATCATTGGGGTTTGAAAACCCTAATCTTGGAAGTCTTTTATTTTATTGATTTATTTCACGAATTTCAGATTTTTAAAGTTTCTGTCAATCGATATTGAGGTGTTTACAGTCGATATTTCTACTCGATATCGAGTTAAGGGAAGTCAATATCGAACAAAGTTGCTGCTTTTGTTCTTTTTCTGCTTTTCTCTGTTATTTTTGTTTGCCTGGTTGATTTTCTGTTGAGATTTGGAACTGAAAAGGCGGGCGCTGACACGCTTCCTCGTGGATCGATCCTGACTTCCTTCTACTACAGCGGGAGGAAGTCTTGTAATAAATTTGCGGAGATCAGGGAGTCGAATTTGAGATTTATATTTCATAATTGATTTTCCTCCTAACAAATTTGGCGCCGTTGCCGGGAAAGCCATCAATCGCGCCCTTTTTAGTTTCTTTTTACTTGCTTTTTCTTTTCAGGTGCATGCGAATAGGTAGGTGACAAAAGTTTGAATAAACAGGAATAAAGGAATAGGTAGGTGTAGGTGATTATTCTGCACCACATGTGCGTCACCGAATTTGAACCCCTACCTAGTCTTTCAGTTGTTATTCTGGGTAAATTATAGAAAATCACCTTTAAAAAAAGTTATTTTTTACAAAACCACCCTTGAAATAAACTTTTATAAAAAAACCTATATATTTATTTTCCTTTTGAAATACCACCCACTGACATTTTTATGTGTAAAAGTTAATAAAAAATGTTATGTTTCCGTATTTTCTTAAATATTTTGGTTAATTTATTGTATAATCTTGTTATATTGAATACAAAAGGTGAGAATTGAACATTTTAAAAATACTTTTTACATACTAGGAATAGGGGATCCGGACTATCATCTTCAATTGTTTAGCTTTCATGTTTTGTCTAGGTTTATTTTCTCCCTTTGAAATGCATTGTAAATCCTCTGCCCTAACTTTCCGCCTCACAAAATTATTTTGTCATTAAATTAATATTAAAAAATATATATTTAACTTCTACATACGTAGAACAGACTGTGTATTCTTTATACAGTGTGGACTGCGGGTGGTCAACCCTTTAAATGGGTCATATAGTACCCGATCAAGATGTAGAGCGACTGAATCGATCGAACTTGACTAATATCAAAAAATTATATTTTAAAATTTATTATTACATCTTTTAGCAAACCAAACTATGTAATGAAACGGTAATAATCAAATGATCGTTAATAGTTTTAACATCTTATTACAATAAATCAATGTTAATTTCGTGTATTTGGCTATTATCTTATCGGTCATAAAAAATTCTTACAAACGCAAATATATCTTTTTTTTTGTTACTGTTGTTGAAATCAATAATAAATCTAATTAGATGATGGATTACAAAGCCGGGGGGAGGGAAAGATGCTCCGATAGAGTTTTAAAAAAACTCTACGAGTAGATTCGACAAAATCTCAACCGTTAAAATAAAAATTAACGGATAAGATCTTGCCCCCTCATTCCCCCCACTAGCCCGGGCCCACCAACCTAATTTATTTTTTTCAAATTTTTTTTATAAAGGAAAAATGAACTCTACGTGGTAGAGTTTTCCCACAACTCTACCGAATCGGGACTGGGGAGGGAAAGATGCTCAGAGGATCGGAAAAGGAAATTATGTGGTTGGAAGATAAGAACCAAGTATTTGATTGAGACAACAGATTGGAAGAAAACAAGGGCAAAAACAAGCAAAAGGGAACCTTCTCTTAGAGAACACATGGGGTGGGGGTTAGACGGATGCTTTTGTGATTACTACTCCATAGGAATACTTCCAAATCCAAACACGACCCAAAAATATTTAGTTATTTTTCTTTTCTATACTAATATGTGGGTTGGAAGCTAGTTTTCATGTAGATTAGTTGGGTGCAAATTTTTATGGTTTCTTTAGTTTTGAAGATTTGCCCGATCACTATTTGTTCATAAAATTAAAAAAGACAGCTTCAAAAGACGATCATCCCAAGCCAGACACTACTCCTCTTTAATCCTAATGCATATTTTTCCTTCAAGTTTATGGAACAAAATCATCTGAAAGAATTAGGAACATTTTTTTTTTTTTGATTAGGTAAAAATTCGGGTGAGTAGGAGCTCTACCCGAAAGCATCCTTACGGATGAGGTCGCGTAGACCTGAGTCAAATTGAAAATCTGTTCCCCTGGTAGAGTAGCTAAGGTGTGCAACCTTATCCGCTACTTGATTACCAATGCGGGGAATGTGGGAGATACCGAGGACTGTTAATTCTGTGGGAGATACCGGGGAATGTGTAACTCTACCATTAATAATAGGACATCCAAGGTATTTTTCTAGATTTCGTTCCAGTGGGATATTGAGAATTCCTTCTAGTTCTTGTGCTCGGGTTCTCGTAATCCCTTTAGTAATTTGGAAGGATGATTTGTGATAATTGACTTTTTGTCCCGAGAATTTGCAGTATTCCTCAATAATCTCCTTTACTTTTTGGCACGCCGTGCTTCTCCCTTTTGCGAAAATGATGATGTCATCAGCAAATCCCAGAAACGGGATGTTAAGGCCTGAATGTCCGAATTTAAATCCTATGCTGTTTTGGCTTGATTCCGCATCCTCTGATAATTTTCTCGCTAGCACCTCTGCACCAAGGAGGAATAAGAAAGGCGAGAGAGGGTCTCCTTGGCGTAGTCCTCTTGAGGGCTTGAAAGGTTCTGTAGGTCCATTGTTGACTAATACTGAGAATGATACAGTAGTCACACATTCCATAATGATATTCACAAACTTTTCATGAAACCCAAATTTTTGTAGTACTAGTCGCGTGAATTGTCAATCCACTCTATCGTATGCTTTCTCCATGTCTTGCTTGATTGCGGCCCATCCTTTGACTCCTTTTCGATTTCTGAATGAGTGAAATATTTCGTGTGCTATGAGGATGTTATCTTGAATTGCTCTATCGGACACAAAAGCACCTTGAAGAGGATGGACCAATCTTCCCAAGATTCCTTTGAGTCTTTCCGTAATAATCTTGGAGATAATTTTGTAGATAGTTGAGCAAAGGCTTATGGGTCGATAGTGTGTCGTAAAGGATCGGTTGTCATTTTTTTGTATTAGAGATATGAAGGTATGGTTTATCTGTTTTAGTATCCTGCCAGAATGGAAGAAAGCTTTGATGGCTTTTGTGAATCCTGTTCCTACGATGTTCCAGTATTTCTTATAAAATTCCGCAGTGAAACCGTCAGGGCCTGGGGATTTGTTACTACCCATTGCGAAAGCGGCCTTTTTAATTTCGCTATTCGTTGGTTGTTGGATTAGGAAATTATTTTCCTCTTCCGTGATGACAAGATTGATTATATCTAAAGAATTAGGAACATGAAAGAACCGAGAAGAGAATCATATGAATATCATAAAAAAATTGTAGAATACGGCAAAAAAAAGGGGGGGGACAATTTGTAGAATATCTAGTGTGGGACGAACGTCGTTAACAATTTCGTCCTTTACTAGATAGTAATAATATCCTAACTCAAATCTCAAACCAATAGATTAGTAAATCAATGAATTGATAAACCAACAAACTAGTATAGCGATGAAGTCCGGAGTCGAACCCATAGAGAGAATGGTTGCGATGCAATGTTTCTAACAATAATTCTTATGACAGAAGCAATGATTTATAGGAAATTGATGACAAAGTAAAGTAAAGAGAAATATGATTGAAAAGTATTGATAATAAGATAGAGGAAATTAATATTTCACATGTAATTCTCAGGCCATGGTTGAGGTTCAAGATCCTAGGATCGATTCAATAATTATTTCTAAGCATATGTCGACTTGAATAAAGTTGATGGATCCGCAATGATACAATCTTCTTATTCAATATCACTAAAGAATAGCATTAAACACTCAAGTTCTAAGACCATTTGGCATATTGATTCAATGCAAATAGAAGACAGTAAAAACAACCCATATCTGCCCTAACAACATCTAACGACACAGATCAATCGAAATCATCTACTACAAAGACATAGAAATATCACTACTTCAATGGCTTCGTTTGCTATCAATAAAACAATAATGAATTCATAGCCTAGATGCAATTCTTAACATGGTGATCAATCATCGAAAGGAACACAAATATTATCAATAAGAACAAGATGATAAATATACTCATAAGTAACTAAATAGAATCAAATCCTCACAATTCATTCAACCATGTTTTCGAATGAATCACAGGCGAAACTATGAGTTTAGCAACTCATAGGCCAAAAACCTCTCTTCTCTCTATTTGTGTTCATTGATATATAACCCTAATGCCAACTCTCACAATTTTTCTTTTCTTAATATGAAAGAATATAACCTAAATAGAATGTGCAAACCCTATGAAATATAATAATAATATAATAAATAAAAGATCTCTTTGGAATTAAAACGAATCGGTGAACACAAAGGAACGGCGGGAGCCGCTAGAAAATTGGCAGGCGACGCCCTATGTAGTGGCCAATCCTCTGTTTCGGTTCAACATTGTGCTTCCTTGCTCTTTTGTAGCTCCTTCCTTAGCCTTCATATGCTCCAAAACATGTCTTTTAAGCTCTTCCAAGATCCCATCCAATGTCGGAATGTAAAACTGCAGAATAAACACAAAAAACGCGTAGATTTCGAACTCAAATATTTCACAAGAAAGATATGAAACTAGAATAAAACACATGCAAAACTCATATCTAAATGCAATAAAAAAATACATATAATGCCTTTATGAAATATGCGTTGTCAAATCCCCCTCACACTTAAGCTCTTGCTTGTCCTTAAGCAACCATAAAACAAAGACATCATCTATGCATCCCACAGGAGATTCTTTCACAATTAATTTACTCATCAAAAGAAACATCAACAATAGTGCAAATATAAATAAGGCATATAAACGTCATAACATGTATATATGGGATCAAGTTGCTTGCATGCTACAAAATCCAACCTCACCAAGAATAATGTGTATCTCTCACTCTCATGTGTGTAGGTTTTAAGCATACACTCACCTCAATTCCATATACAAGCATCAAATCAAATATTGACATTTATATCACAAATCTCCACCGGATACATCAAAGCAAAAATAAGAACCTCAAGAGGACTTTCGCTCAATGGAAACCTTCATAGAAGATTCCATTCGTCAGGTTTGTAATGGGGCTTGGTAAGATACATAAGGGCAAGGAATTGTATTTGGTCATGTGGTGCTATTAATTCTGGGAAAATAAGATTCCAAAACTTCCAACATAACACAAACCGGCCAACTCAATAATACATCAAACTCTCAATAACACAACATCTCATAAATATAGCAATATGCCCAAAAATCCTCCATAAATCTCAACTCTTAAAATATATAAATAAACTCATCAATCCCATAACTCTACTCATCGCATCATCTCATAATCATAATCATCTCTCATATACTCATGCACACATATGCATATACAACACCCAACCGATTTAGCTTTCAACCAACATAAATCCAATCTTCCTCATTATGGAAAAATGAATAAATTTGGCTCTTTATTCTTTTTCTTTTTCTATTTTTTGAACTAATTTTTTTATTGAGCTGAAAAATACATAAATAATAATGCATAAAAATGAGGGAACTATAAGCACATAACATTACATCTTCTCAAAACCATAAACCATAACATCTCACACTTTAGCTTATTTCCTCCATCAACTCCAAAATAGATCTCCATAACCCACTCAAAATCTTAATTTCCTCGGAAAAGGGTAAGGCTTGTCATAGGCTAGGAAAACTACAATTTTGTGGAGCTTACAAATAAAATAGGCTAAATGCTCAAATTGGCCTCAAAGCAAGATATAACATAAGGTATACATGGATAAAATGTGGCTAAAAGGTGTATTTATCATTAGAACTTATCAAGCAATGATCATGTATATAATCAGTCTTGAAAATAGATAAGCATGTCAATACTCAAAGATAAATGCATAGGAAGAGTAAATCACACAATAAAAGCAAAATGAATAAAGATGTAATCCCTTATAAGGACAAAAATATCTCACAAGGACAAATTTTCGTCGAATATCAAGCATTATCACAAACATAGATCATACATGCTCAATTACCTATGCCACATCATATTTCACATAAAAATCAATTTTAAAGACAAGGTCAAATCATTCAAGAATTCCATAGGATATATAAGATCATACTAGCATAAAGTCAATAGGACAAACTCAAACTAGATGGGTATCTTTGATAAAATATATATCCAATACATGAGACTCTTATTTTATTTTATTTTTGGTTTTTTGACATTTTCTATTTTTTTTCATTTTTTGCCATTTTATATAACCAATAACAAAACATGATGCATGAATTACAATAAATAACCAAAATAAATAAAATAAATAACTAAAAATCAAAACATGAAACAAAAAATTAAAATTAAACATGAACTAACATAACAATTTACTACACTCCTCCTCCCCCCCTCCCTACTTAAATGTTGCATTGTCCTCAATGCATAAACAAATACAAAAAGAAACAATGAAAAATATAAAATAGAGGGTTGAAAGAAGCAAATAAACTAACTAATCACTGTGAAGGGGGGGGGGGGGGGAGGGGGGGTCTGGAATCCAGATCGCTGGTTGATACTATCCAAGGCACACAGCAGCTCAGTGTGAAGACCATAAAGCTTATTAGTAATGCCAACGAGCTTATATGTAGTGCACGCCTCAAACTCAACAAATCTACACTCAAGATCCAGAGTAGCATAAACAGGCCCAACGTCATCAGCAAAGACTTATTCTTCTTCTACCTTTTCCGGCTCATTCCCTCTTGCCCAACCATACTCCTTAGGACTAAGTCACTTAGAATCATCCTTAATCAGGGGCAAGGGAAAGTGGTTGAGACTGATATTAAAATCTGATGTCTTGAAACAGAAAGGTAGCTCTGCAGGCAGGTACAGATGATGCTCATGAAACTCACCTGCCATCCATCTGACATACTCTGCTTCCATCAGAATGCAAGACACTAATAGTAATGTCAACCCATCTCAAGCTACCAAGATTGTAAACCTTGTCATTCGAATAGGGTTGCATATCATCAAAGAAACTCCTAATCGACGAGTAATCAACGAACCAAACCTCCAAAAGTAATAACATGTTCGGCTCTTACATGAGTAGCCCTTGTCACCTCCAAAAACTCCCTAAAAATAATTGAACCCAATAAGGAGTATGCAAAGCCTCAGGAGTCAAACCAAAAGTATGGCTCCAGGATCTCATAGTAACCATCTCAGGATCAACAATACCAAAGAAGCAAGTCATCAGAACTCTGTAACATAATCTCAAGGGAGGATGGGTAATCATATAGTCAAAGAATCTACCGCCCGACCTAAAGGATCGACCAGTCGCTTCTTTTCACGTGTCAAAAGGATGTGGAAAAGCCAACTCAAACCCAACTGCATCAGCAGGCGTCTTGGTAACACCAAACGCTTGTGCAATGAGATCCTTAGTTACCACGAACCTTTTACCCCTAAAATGGAAATGAATCTCCAAATCAGAGCAAAAATCCAAACTAGCCAAGAACTCTCTCACCAACTCCGGATAGGTAAACTAATACGTTTGGAATCCCTGATCCTTCGTCTGTGGGCTCCAGATCAAGAACCACGCCGTATATTTGCCCGATCTTGCAATGTTCTTCTATATCTCTTGATTAAGAATAAATTAATTAACTAATTAATAATCTAACTATAGCGACGCACAAGACTTGATTAATTTAAACAACAATCGAGACGGAAAAGAGAAGAGAGAAGCGAGAGGCTCCGAGGGTGCGCGAGCAGTGAAGCCGAATGTCCAGATGCGCGAGGTCCCGAGTGCGAGCGCTTGCTAGAAGCGAGATCGAAGTCTTGAGCGCGGGAGATGCGGGGAAGCCTGGATGCGAGAGCGAGAGCGCACGCGAGTGCGAGAGCTCCTAGGCGTTAGGCGCCGAGGAGGGCGAGACCGGTGTCGAAGGCCGAGCGTCGTGCCTCCTAACTCCTTCTTGTGACGGTTTCTGGATTAGGGTTTGTGTTTGGTTTAGTGTTGCCGATTGTAAGAGGGTTTGGGATGGTGATGGTGATGATGTCGAGGGAGCAAAACATATAAGAACTTGAGAGCTTTGGGATTGATAATCGAGGAACCTTTTAGCCAAAAGTTTTCCTCAATTCTATATTCAATCTAATTAATTCAAAGGGGAATACAATGCTTAAATAGAAATTCAATAACCAATTCTATCATGCAAGATAGAGTTTTGGTTTAATAAAAGATAGAATAAAATACCTATAGATAAGTAAACCTAGAAAGATAAAACTTAGTGGACAAGAATTACATCTAAGATAGATATAATTAATTCCACCTTATTAATTCTAAGTTGCATAAAATAATAAAAATAATTAACTTAATAGAACCAACCCACCCTTCCACCTACTCGGCATGAACAAACCCTACTCGGTATGGGCTTCAGTATGGGCTTCTTGCACTCGACACGAGTGTCTGTCGAGTGGCCCATGTGTGCCGAGTGTGTCTTGCTCAAGGTGGGTGTTGACGAGTCTTCATGAGCTCCGTGTGTGGACACAAGCTCAATTCCATGGCTAGTGGTGTAGTCCTGAGCAAAGTGATTCAGGGTGGCCTGAACCCTTGCTCCATAGTTCCTTGGTAACGGACAAGAAATGCTTTAGTTGCATCTTGAATCTTCTTGGCCCTTGCACGAGTGATAGGACCATCGAATAGCACCTTCATATTGTCCTCAATGTCACCAGGAGTCATCAACATTTGCACTGCATCATTCTTCTCCACTAGAGTTCGATTTGTCCTCAAATCGTCGTCAGAGTAATCGTCGGGCACAAACAAAGATAGATTGGCGACGTTGAAGGTAGAATGAACATTGTCCTTGTCGGCAGGGAGATCCAGCTTGTAAGCATTAGGACCCATCTTCTGAACCACTCGAAATGGACCATCTCCCCGGGGGTCCGGCTTAGATTTCCGTTGTTGCTGGAACCTTTCCTTCCTGAGATGCAGCCATACAAGATCGCCAACGTTGAACTGCACATCCTTGCGATGCTTGTCCTTCGTTGCCTTGTATTGAGCGTTTTTCCTTTCCAACAGCGCCTTGGTTTGCTCATGCAAGCGCTTGATGAAGTCCACTTGCTTAGTTGCATCCATGCTCTCTTTCTCCTTAAGGGGCCGTGGCATCACATCCACAGGTGTAAGTGGATTTCGGCCATAGACCACCTCAAAAGGAGTCATCTTCGTCGCTGAGTGCCTAGACCTGTTATAAGCAAACTCAACAAATGGTAGGCATTCTTCCCACCTCTGGAGGTTAGTTTGCAGCATGACTCTTAGGAGAGCCCCAAGAGTTCTATTTGTAACCTCAGTTTGGCCATCAGTTTGAGGGTGACAAGATGTACAAAATAAAAGCTTTGTACCCAACTTGGACCATAATGTTTTCCAAAAGCAACTAAAAAATTTAGAATCATGATCAGACACAATAGACAATGGCAATCCATGCAAGCGCACAACGTGTTTAAAGAAAAGCATAGCAACATGAATAGCATCATCAGTTTTGTGACATGGTATAAAATGAGCCATTTTGGAAAATATATCCACTGCCACAAAAATGGAATCATGACCCTTAGAAGTAAGGGTTGATATAGGCCGTTTGCACTTAATTTAGACTTGGCTTTAGCACATGTAACACAACTTTTGACAAATCTTAGCACATAATTAGACATTTTAGGCCAAAAGTAATGTTCTTGTAAACCAGATAAGGTCTTTTCAAATCCTTCATGTCCCCTAGATTCGTGTACTTCTTGAGTTAAAAGTCTTCTAATAGATCGAGGAAGATGGGATACAAATCTTGCCCATTTTAAACAAATAACCATTATCAAGAAAGTACGAATCAACTTCACCTTTAGACACACATTGCGCATAAATAGACTTAAAGATACCATCAGAAGCATATAGTTCCTTTATCAAAGCAAAACCCAATACATGTGCATCCATGTGGTTCAAGATGACATACCTGCGTGATAGCGCGTCATCTACCACGTTATCCATTCCTTTTTTGGGGTGAACCACATAAGAAAAGGTCTCTAAGAACTCCACCCATCTAGAAAGGCGTCAGCTGAGGACAGACTGACCCTTGAGGTACTGTATAGCTTAATGATCCGAATGAATCACAAACTCCTTAGGCCAAAGGTAGTGCTGCCATATCTGTAAGCATCGAACAAGCGCGAACAACTCCTTGTCGTAGGTAGAATAGTTGAGCTCAGCGGGGCCCTACTTCTCACTAAAATAGGCAATATGACACCTATTCTGCAGCAGAGCCCCACCATTGTAAGTGCTAGAAGCATCACACTCGAGCTCGAACGGTTGTGCGAAGTCAGGTAGTTGCAGAACTAGGGCATGGGTGAGTCGATCTTTGAGAGCATCGAATGCCCTCTGATGTGAGTCTGTCTAGCGAAATGTCACATCTTTCTTGTTCAGCTCATGAAGGGGTGCGGCGATGGTGCTAAAATCATTGACGAAGCGTCGATAGAAGCCAGCAAGACCCAGAAATGACCGAACATGGGTAGGAGTATGCGGCTGGGACCAGTCCTGTATAGGTCGAACCTTCTCCTCATCTACTTTTAAACCAGAAGCAGAATTAACAAATCCAAGAAAAATAGTAGATTCAGAAGCAAAAGAGCACTTTTTCAAATTGGCATACGATTTCTCCTTTCTTAAACAATCAAATACCAATTTTAAGTGACTAAGATGATCATGCAGGTGACAAGGGTAGGAGGGTAACTCTCCTCCCATCAAAAGTGAAGGAATATGTATCGGCATGACCATCATGTATAACATAACGATCATATAACCAAGGACGACCAAGCAAAATATGACTACATTCCATTCTACCAACATCACATAAAATCTTATCATCATATGACCCAATAGAAATAGAAACTAAACATTGTTTAGTAACCATAATATCAGATCCATCATCAGTAATTGTTGTTGCAGGAGGATGGTCAAGAATGAAATAAATATAGAATAAAGATCAGACTGACTTCCCTGTCTCAGCAAATAAATACAAGACTTCCTCCCGTTGTAGTAAGAGAAAGTCAGGATCGAATCCACGAGGAAGCACGTCAGCAGTTCTCAGGTAGCTGTAAATTCTCACAGGCAAAGCAGCAGAAAGACAGAAACACAGAAACAAAGGCAGAAACAGAAATAAAACAGAAAAAATAAAAGCAAAGAACAAAGCGAAACAGAAAGTAAATTGAGGACACAGAAGCTACTCGAGATCGAGTAGCTGTCCTCTATATCGACTAAAAGAGTGATGAAATCAGTAAACAGAAACGAAAGCAAACAACTCGACAGACAAAGCTCTACTCGATCTCGACAACAAGTACTCGAGATCGACCAAGGCATGCAAAAACAGAGAACAGAAAGTGAAAATCGACGACAACAGAAGAACAACAGTACTCGACCTAGACGAGCACCTACTCGAGATCGACTAGATGCAACTCGATCTCGACCAGCTCTTCTCTATCTCGACAAGAACACAGAAACTTAAAGTGCAAATTTTCGAACACAGATTCAGAAATTTGATGAAATAAATTCAATATATTAAAAGACTTCCAAGGCCAGGGTATCAACACCACAACGATAACCATGCAAAGTAACACATAAAGGCACAAAAGATCATGCTTTCCATCAAATAACTTTCGTCATTAACAAATAGGCATATAGAGGCTTTCGCATAAACCCTAATTGTTACTAACCCTTTTTCACATAATTAATCCAAGTTGCATTAAGATCACTTTCTCTTCAATAACACAAACAAGGATCACCTTCAACTCTCGCAAAAGAATCATGCTCATAGGGAAAGAAGATGAATTGCACAAAAAGATTTGACCTTTATCGCATCGCCTCACATGGCTACCGTCGGGCTCACCCCAGCCCCAGAAGTGGGTGGACTACTCGCTCTTCATCATCAAGAAAGACATTAAATAACAAAAGGAACTAAATTGCATTAAATTAAATAAAGAAAGCTTACAACCGACAAGACAAATCCGCTTTCGCCTCTCCACCTTGCTTGCTACAAACTCTCTCTCTCTATCCTACTTACTTCAATTGATTGTGAATTTGGAATGAATGAAAAACCAGCCCCTAGGGCTTTATTTATAGCCTTCATTCCCTAGCTAATCTAGGAAAGAAGATATCTATCTATATCTAAAATTATATCTAAAGCTCAAAAGATAAATAAATTGTTTTAATGGAAATAAATCAACTAAGGAAAAGATAAATCTAAATAGGTAAGTCTTCATGATGTTGATAGATTCCCTTCCATGGATAGACTTGATGTATTCGGATAGATCTTCGGCCAGCTCGGATTCCTTCATGCCCAAGTAAAGCTAAACCGAGTAGGACTCGTCTCGACGACGCGTTTCTGGAAACTGGGTCTACTCGACCTCGACAAGGGCTCGTCGACCTCGAGTAGCTTTCGTCGTCTCGGCTAACTGGTGCTCGATGTGGCTCGGATATGGTTCACAGTGCTCGTCGACCTCGACCACCCCTTGTCGAGATCGAGTAGGGTGGCCTTGCCGACTGGGCTTCCTCGGGTAGCTCTCCTCGACAGGCCTGGATCTGGGCTCGGACCTTCGTCGACCTCGACCACTCCTTGTCGACATCGAGTAGAGTGGTGGTCGAAGATAGCTCTCTGTGGTGTCGAGGACTCCTCCTCCGACTGCTCTGGATGGCTTGTCGATCTCGACAAGGTCTCGTCGAGATCGACTAGAGATGTGCTCGGCTTCTCGTCCTTGGCTTCTCGGGCAGCTTCTCGCCTCGTCGACTCCGGGTGTGGCGCTGGGCTTCGTCGATCTCGACTAGGGCTTGTCGAGATCGAGTAGACTTCCGGAGCTGGGTTGTCTGGCTTTCTCGATCAGGCTCTGTCGACCAAGGCCGTGCTCGGACATGCTCGTCTAGATCGAGTAAGGCCTACTCGAGATCGAGTAGCCTGGGTTCTCGGCTCGATTCGACTGGTTCCGCTGCTTCTTTGACCTTGGACTTCTGTAGTGTTTTTCCGAGCTTTTCCGACCCTCTGTAGATTTGCTGTAAAATGCCTCGATTTCTGCGAATTAAACAGAAACTGGTGTAGATTCCATAATTTGGCAAATAAACATAAACTACATAGATTCTGTACTATCTAAGCCCAAATGAATGAAATGCATGCAGAAATCGATATAAAAGTTGCTGTAAAACATGGCAGATTCAGCTCACAACAAACACCCCATACTTAAGCTTGCTTGTCCTCAAGCAATACTTTTAATTGTCATTCAGGGGAAGAAATCAAAACTCTCAACATATTAGATTCATTGCCATATAACCCTGCAATCAATTACCATCCTCGAAAAGGTACTAGTGTCACAGATCCATGCATGTGCAAATATATAAGAGCAACATCTACTCGCAAAAGGAGGTTTATGCATAAATAATTTTTATGTGACAAAGCAACAATAATCAAGAGGACTTTAATTTAAGCTCATGAAGGAGTAGATTGGTAAAAGGCTAAAGGTGGGCAATTTTTGGCAATGTGGTGCTAATGATCCGGGGAAATGGAGTACTTCCAAACTGAATTTCCACATTCCTTCTCTTTGAGATTCATCACCTTTCATAATGCTTTTATCAATAATAATGCTTTTACCTCTCTAACCTCAGCACTGCCTTCTCGCGAGTCGCAAACATGGGTGTCATGAATGGCCCCGAATACTTAGTGCGTCGGACTCCTCACCTGGTGTCCCATCTCTCCAAACTATTATCTCAGAGAGCAGGGTCGATCTTTGATCGGATTTTCTTTCACTCATTAAATTTTCCATATATTTCAAACAATTCCGCCAAACTCCAATAATAATGATAGTAACACAACAACCATATAGCAATCTCCATAATGTAACATCATTCTCAACATAATCCCCGGATAGGAAATAAGGTAAAGAATGGACAATATTTAGATCATGTGGAGCAATATATGAAATAAGGCATATTATGGCTTTTGTGTAATGCATAAGCATAGGTAAGGCTAGGATTATAAACAATGAGCATTATATGGAAATATAAAGTCCTCCATCATCTTATCATGCAACATGTCAAAAGCAATTTCAAATTTTACCTCCTTTCATGGTTTTCAAGAAATAATGCACTTCATTGTGACTTCCCTTTACTAGGCAATTTCATGCTATATCTCTAATGAATCCAATTTTGCATCGTCGAGTTCAATATAAGCTTCCATGACATTATTCAAAATTTTCAATGGGGGTCAATTTTCAATGGGGGTCATTTTTCTAAATTTTGGAAATCATGCATGTAAGCACATAAATCAATAATGAATTCTAAAATAGCCATGTAGCAATTCAAAGAAATAAACTCCAAATATGCACAAATAATGTCAAATATGGCAAATATGCATGAAGTAAGCCCTTCCCCCACCCCATACTTAAACATTACAGTGTCCTCACTGTATAAAAACAAGGTAAGGGTAAAGAAAGAAACTCACCAGACAGATGTGCAGATTTCTCTAAATATCGAATGGAGCACCTCCTGGCCGAGTTTGAATTGTTTCTATCCATGGACCTGAAAAGTATAGAAGACATACACCCAAAATAGCAAACTAAAAGTGTTCAAAACCAAAACAAAGTCTCAAAAGTCCTAAGAAAGTCTATGTACAAGCTCTAGATTTTATAGTCGCTAGGCCGACTTTTCCATTTAGCTCAAGGTGGCATTTGCAGGGCCCATGTAGCTTGGGCCTCAAATAGGACTCCATTCTTGTCCCTCAGCTGTAATCCTCCAGAATGGATCTTGTTCACCACGAACGGTCCCATCCGCTTCTTATTGAATTTGTTTGGAAACCAATGATCCTTTGATTTAGAGACATAGAGCTTGTCTCCAACTTCATACTCCTTAGGCTCATCATTGGAAATCCTGCACAATTGCACATACCAAGGCAAACCTCTCCCATGTATAGATAGATCTTTAATGGAAATAGGAGAAGAAAGATCCATACCTTGGCTTACCTTCGCAGAGATGGAATTGGGGACCACGGTATTTGGTCGATCTTGACTAGGGCTAGTCGATCTCGACAAGGTTTCAGGTCCTGGTGGTGGTCGGTTCGAAGATTCAGAAGTCGAGGAAGAACAAGGCTTGTCGACATCGACAAGGCTGGTCGACCTCGACAAGGGTGCTGCTTCTGGTGTCTGCAGCGTCGAGGAAGCAGGTGCCCGAGGATCTTGGTCGATCTCGACTAGGGTAGTCGATCTCGACGAGGGCTCTCCTCCTGGTTGCTGTGGCGTCGAGGAAGAAAGGTCTGGTGGCACCGGGTGGTGGTCGATCTCGACAAAGCTGGTCGAGATCGACGAGGCTCCTGGCTCCGGTTGTCTCAGCGTCGAAGAAGGCCGAGTAGGGCACTGGTGGTCGACCTCGACAAGTCTACTCGAGGTCGAGTAGGGTGGCTCCTCCGGTTTGCTGCTCGACGAAGCTGGCTCTGGTGGAGTCTCCTTGGTCTGGTCGAGATCGACTAGGGTTCTACTCGATGTCGAGGAGCCTTGGTCGATCTTGACCCCATACTTAGCTCCTGTCAAGGCATCCGAAAAATAATTAATCCACAACGACGTACCTTGTTCTGTGTCGATTGGATTTTCTGTGTTCTCCTTGAGGATTGCCATGATCTCCTCCACCTGGGCCTCCATGTCCCTCTTTTCTATCTCCTCAGGGGTCATATTTCTAACCTTGGGTTCCCCGCAGGTGATGTAGCCAGCTGAGATAGATTTGACCTCTTCCATTGGACCTGTATGCCTTTCAGTTTTATTAAAGGAATACTCAATTACCTCATCGCTGATGTTGAAGGTGAGCACTCCTTTCCTTACGCTTATGTTGGCATCCACCGTCGCCAAGAAGGGTCTCCCTAGAATAATTGGACAAGCAGGATCTTCTTGCATATCAACAACTAGAAAATCAGCAGGGACAAAGAATTTACCTACTTGTACTGGAACATTATCCACCATGCCTGTTGGGATGACCACCGTGTTGTTGGCCATGTAAAGTCTAGCATCCACAGGCTCTAGGGCACCTATCTTAATTTTGGACCCAATTGTTAAAGGCATTATACTCACACTAGCTCCAAGATCACATAGGGCATTAATTTTGTATGGACCAAATCCAATAGTTATAGCAAACTTACCTGGATCCGGCCTCTTCTCCAATATGTCCAAATGGCTGCACTCCTCTGTAATTTCAGCCATCGATCGCTTTTTGCTGAGAATCTCCTTCAGGAACTTGACATAGGATGGCATTTCATTGAGAGCTTCTGTGAAGGGGATGGTGACGTTGAGCTTCTGAAGCATCTTGATGAAGCGCTGAAACTTCTTTTCTGCCGGGTCCTTTAGAGATTTTGTGGGGAAAGGCAGCTTCTTTTTCGGATTCGGAGCTAGAACAGATGTCGGAGGTGTTGCAGGCTGCTCTATGTCGACTAAGGGCTCCTCGATGTCGACTACAGGCTTGTCGATATCGACTGGATTTGCCGACCTCGAGTTGCTGTGTTGTGTAGAAGAAGGTTGCCTTGCTGAGTTGTCGAGGTCGAGTAGACCTTCCTCGACATCGAGTAGGCTCTGGTCGAGATCGACTACAGGTTTGTCGACCTCAACTTGCTGTTCCTCGTCCTGCTGCTTTCCGACCTCTGGCTCTTGCAGTTGACGGCCGCTTCTGAGTTTTACAGCAGCGATGTGTCCAGTCTTTCCCTTAGGATTTGGTTCTGAAGATCCAGGGAGCGCGCCTGACTGTCTGGGGATTCCTGCTGCTAGTTGACCAATCTGTGTATCAACTGTTTTCCGCCAGATATCAATTTCCCCAAGCCTAGAGTTGACACCTTGCATCTGAGTATAGACGGAGTTGAAAGATTGCCTAGTTTCTGAGTGGTTCCTCCGTATTTCCTCCAGGACTGTCTGTATATCATCCTTTTTCTGCTCCCTTTCCGGATGTCCTGGAGCTCTGTAGGGCGGGGGGTTCCTAAGGACACCTTGGTTCCATTGCGGTTGCTGAAACCTTTGGTCCCCCATGTAGCGATTGGGACCCCCTGCGTAAGCTGCCTCCTCATGATGCTCTGCCAGCTTGACTTGCTCTGTGTGTGGGCACTCAGGAGTGGTGTGCCTTTGCGATCCGCATTCAATACAAGGCTGGTTGACAGAGAGATACTTTACTTGTTTGAGGAGCTTCTTATTCTGGTGTCTGTAGTACTGCTCCCTAACATCTGGATCAATCTCCTTAGGTGGATCATATAGGGGCATGGATGGTGCTGGCCTGGCGTATGGGTTCTCTTCATAAGTTGCAGTAGACCCATACTTGTTGTCGTAGGTAGTGAGCTTCTCTAGCACACCCCATGCGTCACTTGGCGGCATTGTCAGATACTCATAGCGAGTATAATGGTTGATTCTGTCCTTAGTGCCTTGATCAAGAGAGTTGAAGAAGATCTCCTGAATGACGTAGGGTGGCTGTCCATGAGTAGGGCAAGATCGCAGAAGTTCCTTGTAGCGCTCCTATGCCTTTGCCAGCGGTTCCCCTTGCTTCTGTCTGAAGGCGGTGATTTTCTGGCGGAGAGGTGCTGTTTTGGCGGGTGGGAAGAATTTGTTCAGGAACTCTTGCTCTACTTGGGCCCAGGTGGTGAGTGATCTTGGTTTTAGCCCTTCCAGCCATTTCAGTGCAGGCCCAGCGAGAGACCAGCGAAAAGATTTCATCTTGACATATTCCAAAGTTGTACCTTCAGCAAGAGTACGGCACATGTCAGCAAAGTTTGTAATATGTTCAAGAGGACACTCATTAAATCTACCATAAAAGGCATTATTTTTAAGCTCTATAAGAAATTGAGTGCGAATTTCAAAAGAGTTATCAGGGATAAGAATCGCCGATTCAGGCACGACGAGAGTTGGGTGCATGTAGTCCTCTGCCGTGGTTGGATATTGGGCAAGCTCAGCCTGTGCTTGTTCCCTTGCTGCTTTCTCAGCGGCGATAGCAGCATCCTTAGCGGCTAATTCCCTGGTAAGCCTAGCGATCAGCTGTTCCTGTGTTTCAGCGGCCGCCATGGCTCTTTGTAGTTTAGCTCTGATGTGAAAGAGGCGTTCCGGTTCGTCTAAGGCGTCAAACTCAGGTGTTTGACCAGAACGACGCATACACCTGCGAATCCACTCAAGAGAAAAGTGAGAACTGACTACCTAAGGCGCGAATGATTGCTTCCCCGGCAACGGCGCCAATTTGTTGTTGCAGGAGGATGGTCAAGTATGAAATAAATATAGAATAAAGATCAGACTGACTTCCCTGTCTCAGCAAATAAATACAAGACTTCCTCCCGTTGTAGTAAGAGAAAGTCAGGATCGAATCCACGAGGAAGCACGTCAGCAGTTCTCAGGTAGCTGTAAATTCTCACAGGCAAAGCAGCAGAAAGACAGAAACACAGAAACAAAGGCAGAAACAGAAATAAAACAGAAAAAATAAAAGCAAAGAACAAAGCGAAACAGAAAGTAAATTGAGGACACAGAAGCTACTCGAGATCGAGTAGCTGTCCTCTATATCGACTAAAAGAGTGATGAAATCAGTAAACAGAAACGAAAGCAAACAACTCGACAGACAAAGCTCTACTCGATCTCGACAACTTGTCGAGATCGACCAAGGCATGCAAAAACAGAGAACAGAAAGTGAAAATCGACGACAACAGAAGAACAACAGTACTCGACCTAGACGAGCACCTACTCGAGATCGACTAGATGCAACTCGATCTCGACCAGCTCTTCTCTATCTCGACAAGAACACAGAAACTTAAAGTGCAAATTTTTGAACACAGATTCAGAAATTTGATGAAATAAATTCAATATATTAAAAGACTTCCAAGGCCAGGGTATCAACACCACAACGATAACCATGCAAAGTAACACATAAAGGCACAAAAGATCATGCTTTCCATCAAATAACTTTCGTCATTAACAAATAGGCATATAGAGGCTTTCGCATAAACCCTAATTGTTACTAACCCTTTTTCACATAATTAATCCAAGTTGCATTAAGATCACTTTCGCTTCAATAACACAAACAAGGATCACCTTCAACTCTCGCAAAAGAATCATGCTCATAGGGAATGAAGATGAATTGCACAAAAAGATTTGACCTTTATCGCATCGCCTCACATGGCTACCGTCGGGCTCACCCCAGCCCCAGAAGTGGGTGGACTACTCGCTCTTCATCATCAAGAAAGACATTAAACAACAAGTAAAGCTAAACCGAGTAGGACTCGTCTCGACGACGCGTTTCTGGAAACTGGGTCTACTCGACCTCGACAAGGGCTCGTCGACCTCGAGTAGCTTTCGTCGTCTCGGCTAACTGGTGCTCGATGTGGCTCGGACATGGTTCACAGTGCTCGTCGACCTCGACCACCCCTTGTCGAGATCGAGTAGTGTGGCCTTGCCGACTGGGCTTCCTCGGGTAGCTCTCCTCGACAGGCCTGGATCTGGGCTCGGACCTTCGTCGACCTCGACCACTCCTTGTCGACATCGAGTAGAGTGGTGGTCGAAGATGGCTCTCTGTGGTGTCGAGGACTCTTCCTCCGACTGCTCTGGATGGCTTGTCAATCTCGACAAGGTCTCGTCGAGATCGACTAGAGATGTGCTCGGCTTCTCGTCCTTGGCTTCTCGGGCAGCTTCTCGCCTCGTCGACTCCGGGTGTGGCGCTGGGCTTCGTCGATCTCGACTAGGGCTTGTCGAGATCGAGTAGACTTCCGGAGCTGGGTTGTCTGGCTTTCCCGATCAGGGTCTGTCGACCAAGGCCGTGCTCGGACATGCTCGTCTAGATCGAGTAAGGCCTACTCGAGATCGAGTAGCCTGGGTTCTCGGCTCGATTCGACTGGTTCCGCTGCTTCTTTGACCTTGGACTTCTGTAGTGTTTTTCCGAGCTTTTCCGACCCTCTGTAGAATTGCTGTAAAATGCCTCGATTTCTGCGAATTAAACAGAAACTGGTGTAGATTCCATAATTTGGCAAATAAACATAAACTACATAGATTCTGTACTATCTAAGCCCAAATGAATGAAATGCATGCAGAAATCGATATAAAAGTTGTTGTAAAACATGGCAGATTCAGCTCACAACAGTAATACCATTCAATCCATAGTGAGTAGCTCTAGGAGTAGTTGTCAAATGCAAGAAATCCACTACATTTTCATTGATGAGGTTGCAGCAACTCCCACCATCGATGGTGACATTCAAGGGAGCCTCGCGAACCACACACTTGGTGTGGAAGATGTTCTCCCTTTGATCAGCCAAGAGAGCTTCTTGAATGTGTAGGACCCGACGATTGACAAGACAGAGAGCATCCTAAAAGCTGTTGGGATTGATCTCTTCTTCAAGATCATGCGTCTGGTCCTCCTCCACTTCAATCGAAATTACATGGTCCTCGACAATCTCCTCCTCATAGTAATGGTCTCCCAAATTATTGAGAAGGACCTTCCTTTTCTAAGGGCATTCGCGAGAGACATGTCCAAAACCACCACAAGTGAAGCAGCGGATGTCTTTAGTGCGTTCTTTAGATGGTGCAACAACTCTCCTAGTTTCGACCTGATAACCCTGTTTAGGTGAGTTGGGAACTCCCTTTTGCTACATAGAAGGGTTATTATAAGATCTAGATTCACTAGAAGAAGGGAATGGAAAAAACTTGCGACCAAGTGAAGACTGGTCGGTTCTGGCTCTCTGTTGTTGCTGCTGATCATACAGAAGCTACGATTTATGAGTCAAAGTGTTAATATTTCTAATAGAATGAATAGATAAAGTGTTTTTTATAGAAATATTAAGACCAACAAGAAATTGAGTACACAAAGCATGTTCAGTAAGATAAATATTAGCCTGATGAGTGATTCGTTCAAGCTCGTCTTTGTACTCCATAGGGGAGCGAGATCCTTGTCGACATGAGTCCAATCACATCCTCATTGTCTGTGTATACTCTTCAGGAACGTGTCTTTGCTTCAATAGATAGCGCCGTTGAGGCCAAGTTTATACAGGTTGCTTACCTTGACGACGACGGATTTCACGTGCGCGAAACCACCAAGAGCGAGCCATTGTTAAATGTAGGGTAACGACCTCGAACCTTTCTGTCTCATCATAGCGCAGGTGGTCAAGCACATAATTGGTATGATCCTCCCAAACAACATAAGCTTCAGGATCATTAGTACCATCAAAAGTTTCTAGCTTAATCTTGACATCTCTCCGTTGGATAGCCTGCGCATTGTCAGTTCTAGGACGACCAAAATTAGGATTAGGTAAATCATCAAAGTTAGGATCTACCTCTTGGTAAGCGTCCTCCAAATGGGGCATGCCGTTCAGATCACCGTTGCTACGACTATCATCCCAATTGGATCTGATGAACAGATGATTAGCGTGAGTCTGGGTAGTCTGCTGAGGCCGTCCTTGTTCTCCGTTGGATAGCCTGCACATTGTCAGTTCTAAGACGACCAAAATTAGGATTAGGTAAATCATCAAAGTTAGGATCTACCTCTTGGTAAGCGTCCTCCAAATGGGGCATGTCGTTCAGATCACCGTTGCTACGACTATCGTCCCAATTGGATCTGATAAACAGATGATTAGCATGAGTCTGGGTAGTCTGCTGAGGCCGTCCTTGTTGATGTCGTGGAGGGGGGGTTTGGTCCCATCGACTATCTTGACCGTTAAACCCAGATAAGGGATCATTACCATTCTCTCCTTCAAAAGGGTTAGGCGTTGCATATCTAATTTTAAAATGTAATTGACCAGACTGGGGTGGTTTACTTGAAGGAGGTGTCTTACCTTCTAGAGACGTAGAACCAGAAGCCTCATTCTGTTTCATTTCCTCGAGTTTCCGATTAATGGCTTGGGTGATCTGGGCAGTGAATTGAGCACGTTCTTGAGCCCAATCGATGGCAAAGCGATTGTTGGAAGAATCCATTTCAGCTTTCACAGCCAGGGTAGCGGCTTTGGTGGCTGAGTCAATGATGAACTGCATATCAGATGTAGAAAGGGTAGCTGAAGGGGTAGGGGAAGAGCTATTGTCGTCTTTGTCGTTAGTGATGTTCCTACAATATCAGAAGAGCAACGAGTAAACAGAGAAAAGACCAAAAAGCATGTAATGCAAGCCCTTTTGATTCTAAGAGTGATTAAGTTTTAGATATCAAATAGGCGAGAAAACAAGGCACAATATTCAAGCAATCTTCCCTGGACACATAATTATCTAATATTGAAGATAGCAAGTTAAGATCAAATTGCAAAATAAATCAGCCACAACTCGGATAGTAAGTATGAACTAGCGGCTAATATGTCAGGAAAAGAATACAATGTGATGCAAATAAAATTCAGCAATATGAGAATAATAAGAATACAATCACAAGGGTAATCAAGTGCACACACTCCGTCAACTATTATCTGACAGTTGCAACACGGTTCAGAAAAAGAGGGGTGTAACCAAGGCTCCTATGTCGACACAACACAAAATCACACAAAGGGGGTTCTTTTGAGAAGCTTAAAACCAATTAGATCATCTAACAAGTAGCTAATTGAAAGAAATAACAAAAGGAAGAGTTACTAACTCAACAATGTAAGGTATGTTAATCTTTTCTTTTCTTATTTTTATTTTTGTATTCGGCTTTTTTGTTGTCTTTTTTTGACTAAAAGTGTCGTTGTAAAGGCTGTAATGCGACAAAAAAGAAGAACAAAAATTAACAAAAAGAAACTAAGCTACAATGATCTAAAAGTAAGAAAAACTAAAGAAAATAAGGGAAATAGGCATCAAACCTGGAAAATTAGGGTTCTTTAGTGGTGCAAGTTCATAACAAACTTTAATCCAAGAATCACATTCATAGGCACGATATGTAGCAAAAAGGAATAAAAATCAAAACTTGCAACCAAAAACTCAATATCTTCCAAATTATAGATCCAAACAAGAAAATAAACCTTAAGTGCCAAATATGAAGGGTAAAAAATAAAAATCTAAAATTTATGCAGCGAAAATGGTGAAAAACATGGCCCGAAAAATAATCACTCAAATAAAGAATCAAGAGAGTAAACAATTTGCATAAACCTGAGATTCCGATACCACTTGATACGTTTGGAATCCCCGATCCTTCGCCTGTGGGCTCAAGATCAAGAACCACGCTGTATATTTGCCCGATCTTGCAATGTTCTTCGATATCTCCTGATTAGGAACAAATTAATTAACTAATTAACAATCTGACTATAGTGACAAACAAGACTTAATTAACTTAAACAACAATTGCGATGGAAAAGAGAAGAGAGAAGCAAGAGGCTCCGAGGGTGCGCGAGCAGCGTAGCCTAATGTCCGGATGCACGAGGTCCCGAGTGCGAGCGCTCGCTGGAAGCGAGAGCGAAGTCTTGAGCGTGGGAGATGCGCGGAAGCCTAGATGTGAGAGCGAGAGTGCACGCGAGTGCGAGAGCAAGAGTTCACGCGAGTGCGAGAGCTCCCAGGCGCTAGGCACCGAGAAGGGCGAGACCGGTGCCGAAGGTCGAGCGCCGTGCCTCCTAACTCCTTGTTGCGACGGTTTCCGGATTAGAGTTTGTGTTTGGTTTAGTGTTGCCGATTGTAAGAGGGTTTGGGATGGTGATGATGATGATGTTGAGGGAGCAAAACATGTAAGAACTTGAGAGCTTTGGAATTGATAATCGAGGAACCTTTTAGCCAAAAGGTTTCCTCAATTCTATATTCAATCTGATTAATTCAAAGGGGAATACAATGCTTAAATAGAAATTGCATAACCAATTCTATCATGCAAGATAGAGTTTTGGTTTAATAAAAGATAGAATAAAATGCCTAAAGATAAGTACGTTGCATAAAATAATGAAACTAATTAACTTAGTGGACAAGAATTACATCTAAGATAAATATAACTAATTCCGCCTTATTAATTTTAAGTTTCATAAAATAATGAAACTAATTAACTTAATAGAACCGGCCCACCCTTCCACCTACTCGTCATGAACCAAGCCTACTCGGTATGGGCTTCTTGCACTCGACATGAGTGTGTGTCGAGTGGCCCATGTGTGCCGAGTGTGTCTTGCACAAGGTGGGTGTTGACGAGTCTTCATGAGCTCCGTGTGTGGATGCAAGCTCGACTCCAGTGCTGGTGGTGTAGTCCTGAGCAGAGTGATCCAGGGTGGCCTGAACCCTTGCTCTATAGTTCCTTGGTAATGGACAAGAAGTGCTTTAGTTGCATCTTGAATCTTCTTAGCCCTTGCACGAGTGATAAGACCATCGAATGGAACCTTCAAGTTGTCCTCAATGTCACCAAGAGTCATCGACATTTGCACTGCATCATAAACTTAGCAACATCCATGAAATCACTCAAGCCTCATTTCTCATGGAGTAGAGAGACATCCCTAAACAATCCCAAACGATGCAATGTCGGGGGATCGAAGAACAACAGGGATCGAAAATTCCTTTTCTCAAGCTTACACCAACACTACTCCAAAGTCATGAAGCTAGGCATCTCCATATCATAAAAATAAGCCATGATGCACGAACCAATGAGAACGTGAAAGAACACTAGAAAAAAACCAAAAACTCCCTCTCTGCAGGCAAAGACGAACGCCGGTTTTTGGGCGGGGGGTGCCGGTGTAAGAAACACACGAATCCGAGTAAAAACATCGAAGAATCAACGTCTAAACTCTCTCCAAACTCAAAATTGATGACAAACTTGGTTTCAAAGGCTTTCTTTGATGGTAGGTATGAGAATGGTATGAAAAGATTGAGTTTGCATGGATGAAGATAGTGATGGATGTGTTTGATGGGTAAGAAAACGTAATTGAAACAGAAGGCTATTTAGGTATTTGGAATGGACTCAAGTAGAAACTTAGGGTTTATGTGTTTTCTTAGAGACAAAGGCTTTGAATGATCAAAATAAGGAATTGGATTATATGGTAAATTGGAGAGGGAATGATCATCTATCAAAAAGAAAAAGAAAAAATATTAGGAATAATGAAGATAATAAAAGAAATATAAAATAGATAAAAAGATAAAACTCTAATCATAAGATAAATAGAAAATAGCTAAGATAAATTAATCTAACATAAGATAGACAAAATAGATATAACATAGACAAAACTAACCCAAGATAGAATAAAATCTAATCCTAAAGATAGATAAAATAAAATCTAACCTAATATAAATAGACAGAAATATATCTAATCCTAATGGAGATAGAAAATATAAAACTAGCCTAAAAACTCGAAAATTCTATAAAAATATAGATAAAATAGGATAGAAAATACTCCCTTCCAATGTTACCAAAAATCTAAAACGCGTCTGTGAATAGTGGAGCGGCGGGCGCCGGTTTTAGCGGAACGCCAGTCCATCATTCGATTAAGCAAATTTCGTCTACCAATAAGGTTCTAACACACCACTACTCTAATGTATAGCAAATACACTAGTCCTACTTTATTGAATTGAAAAACTAAATGCGAAAATGAAACAATATTACCTGATCTACCTAGGGTTGCCTCCCAAGAAGCACATTTGTTTCACGTCTTTGGCTCGATGTGATGCCTTTTTTGATCAAGTTATCCCATCAAGATCCTTCACATTTTTTCTTTTCAAAACAAGAGGGGGGAACCTTAGGAATCTCTCCAATGTTTTCATCCACTGCACCAATCAATTTCTTATTGAAATGAGTTTCTCCTGGAGGTTGCCCTGATATTGCAAAAACCTCAATATTGTTAGAAATTGATTTCTCATAGGGAAGAACAATAGATTCATTTGAATTAGACACATTTTCATGCGGCTCAAACAAATTCTCAATTTTCATTTCAATTTCATCTTTCCCTAATTCAATTTTCTCTTTGTAAGAAGACTCAATAATCAATGATTCATTCTCAATAGAAGCATCTAAGAAATTATTTGACTCATTCCTGCGATCAATATAGTTAGAGTCAAGAACATCCACACAATCAATAGGAGAAAGAGTAATAGGATCAAATATAGAAAATTTAATCTTTCTACCGTCAAACTTCATGGTTAGTGAACTTTCAAAGCATTCAATCTTAGTCTTGGCCGTTCGCAAGAATGGCCTTCCCAAGATAATAGGGATTTCAAGCGTACCTTGTTCCATATCTAATATAAAGAAATCAGTTGGAAATATCAAATCATTAACCTTAACCAAGACATCTTCAACAACTCCACTAGGCTTAATACTAGAACGATCAGCGAATTGTATAGTAACACCAGTTTCAGACAAAACATTGAGACCTTAGAACATGTACAAGTTATATGACATAGCATTGATTGAAGCTCCTAAATCCAACATAGCCTTTGTGAATTTAGCATTACCTATTTCACATGGGATAGTAAACATACCTTGATCTCCGTATTTTTCAAGTTGTTGTTGTCTTCCTCACCCAAGTCAATCACCTCCTTAGGCCTCTCTTCAACATTCCTAGTGGGTATATTCACTTCTTTTCCTTCTCTAAGGATCATGGCACTCGCATTCTTCTTTGAATTAACTACCACTTGTAATGGCAACTTTCTCGAATCTTTCGCCTTCAACTCTCCAATCTCCTTAGCCATTTGACTCAACAATTTCTCTTGAACACTCATCTTGTCCAACAATAACCTCAAAGAATCATCTTTAATCTCATGTTGAGTGTTTCTCTGACGATTCTCAAATTGTCTTTTTCCATGATAAGGAACTTGTTGTCGCTGACCCCTTCCCTTGAATCCACTTTGATAATTCTAATTGTAGCCCTGATTGTATACATTGTTATATACCAAAGTTTCGGTGAGGTCTATAATCCATAGCACTCAAATCAACGACACCCTCTTGAATCAAAGGACACTTATCATTCGGATGAGTTGGATCTCCACATACACCACAAGTTTCCTTGATAAGGAACTTGTTGTCGCTGACCCCTTCCCTTGAATCCACTTTGATAATTCTAATTGTAGCCCTGATTGTATACATTGTTATATACCAAAGTTTCGGTGAGGTCTATAATCCATAGCACTCAAATCAACGACACCCTCTTGAATCAAAGGACACTTATCATTCGGATGAGTTGGATCTCCACATACACCACAAGGTCTAGGCTGTTGAGGTTGATTCATTTGTATAGCCATCTTGTTCACTAGCTCAGTAAGCCTATCTAAGTCATCCTTGCGACCATCTCTAGAATTATCCAACTTATGCACTCCTCTAACTCCTTGGTGTTTCCCATACTGTTGCGATGCATTAGCCAACCCTTCAAAAATCTGCATTGCTTCTTGAGGTATGTGTCTTATCCAAAATATCTCCTCCACTAGTAGCATTGATGAAACTCCTGTCTGTATCAAGCAATCCCTCATAAAGATATAGCACTAGATTATCCTCGGGTATACCATGTTATGCACAACTACCCTTAAGCTTCTTGAATCGTTCAACGTACTTATAAAGACTCCATGTAGGTGATTGCTCAATGCTAGATGGCTCCTTCTTGAGTTTATTGAGGCAAGTAGCAGGAAAGTACTTCTGAAGCAAAGCTTTCTTCAATTCAACCCAAGTAGTACTGCTTTCGGGGGGTAGGTAATAAAGCCAATTGCTAGCCGAATCTTTCAAGGTAAAGGGGGACACTCTCAACATCAATTGGTCATTAGTAAGGCCTTGGGGTCTAAGTCTATCACACACACTCACAAAGGTTTCAAGGTGTTTGTTTAGTTCTTCACCAGGAAATCCATGAAAGTAGGGTAAAATAGTCACTACTACATTAAAAGCTTATTGAAATGGTCAAAAACCGTTTCCAAAAGTCTCAAAACCGTTTCCTAATAGCTAATGAAACAGTTAGAGAGTCGTTTCATCTGTTGTCCTTGCATTAGAGATAAGGATACGGTTTTTTTGGTATTGAAACGGTTTCTTAATTTAGTAAATAACTGTTGCAATAGACTATAAAACCGCTACATTAGGGGTGATCTAATGCAATATTTTTTAATATATATGGAAACGGTTTTTCTTGACCTAATGCAACATGTTTTATCTAATGAAGCGGTTTCCTATGAACACATGGTTCACCGTAAATGAAGCTATTGAGAATTCACATATAACCTGTTTGAAAATATATATAAACTTGCAAAAACTAATGAAATCAAATATATTTATAGCCACATCATCAAAATATGCCAAAATCTATATTTCCATACTACGTATAATGAGTCAAACTCATCCAGTCATCCAATTAGAATCAAACAAATCTGCATACATACAAATATACTTCCAAAAATAGGATCATCAATGTTCCATCCAAAAGGTAATCAATCCAACTTTTCCCAGAACTAACGTTGTCCAGAACTAATGTGAGTTGCCAATCATGATCCAAATTACTCATTAGTTTACCACCTATTCATGATCCTGCACAAAAAAAAAAGTTACAAAATTTGAATGTATAAAAAAGTCAACAAACTTCTAATCATACTATTATAAAAGATAAATACCTCATCCAAATGATGCTCAATAGAATGTGAAATTCCATTTGATCCACCATCTTCACCATTACATTCACTGTTCGAGATGGATGACATGTCTGGAATCACAAAGTTTATCCCAGGGTTGGCTGATTGTAGTTGTGTTAGGATCTTAGAAATAATGGTTTGCTCCATGTGTTCTTTGATAGTCTCCATATACATTGAAGGAAGTATAAAAGGTGGCTTGCCATCCTTTTCCTTCGAATTTCTCTTTGTCACACCTCGTCCTTGGAGGCGTAAGCGTCCACTATGTTCTTTCTTACTGATAACTTCATAATAGGTGTCAACCTTTCCATTTCTATTAGGTAAGGACTGTATAGCAGTAATTTTTTTCTACAATGGATAAAATAAAGAAATAAATAAATATAACATTGTATAACATTTAACTTTCCAAATTGCAGCTGACCAAGATACAATAATCTGCATTGATTCATACTATACTCATCAACCTCATCTAGAATCCGCCAGAAAGTGTATTTCACAAAATGTTCAAACAACAATGTTTCTTCACCATCAACATGTATTATGTCAAAAATAAGAATGGAATAGTTAATACATTTATCAAAAACCAAATAGATGCAAGTTAATTAATTCAACTCACAATGTTTTGTAGAGATACTTCATTGTTTGTCTTGTATCTGCGCCCCGGGACTCGTTTCCTAGATTCTATGTAAAGCTCTCCTTTTGATGGCAATTTTTTATCCGAGTTATTATTTTTTTTGCTGTCAAACAAAATGAAAAGAAAAATTGGTGAGTTTAAATTTAATAGTGAAATTCTAGATCAAACGAAAGAAATATAATAAATGACCATTTTATGAGCCAACATAGCAAATGAACATCGCCCCATTGTATGATAATCATGGTGCATCTCTTGATTCTGCCTGTTTTTGCTGCTTATTTCCTATGCATGCACGGTATAAATAGTAATAATTTTATAATAAAATGATGTTGTATATAATGAAAGTGTGTTCACATCCTTCCAAAGATCAATGCATGGAAACAGTACATACCTTAGCCACTTCTGAATCCCAAATTTCCAAAAGCTCTTTGAATTGACTTAGTGGTATATCAACAGGTCGATTAGCTAACCGTTCATCCAAAGTTTCATAGGGGTAGTAG
Organism: Persicaria maculosa; assembly: GCA_963922045.1. Lineage (NCBI taxonomy): Eukaryota > Viridiplantae > Streptophyta > Magnoliopsida > Caryophyllales > Polygonaceae > Persicaria > Persicaria maculosa. The sequence goes on from OY998253.1 coordinate 55,350,381, forward strand.
TATTTCATCTTCAATCGAGCTTTGTAAAGGCGCCACGCATCATTAATTGTTTGCAACATATACTTTTTACCTTCTTTCGGAACTATGAATTTTTGCTACAAAAATGATAGGTAAAATTGCTGATTAGTGAATGCAGTAAATATAATAATTAGTTAAAAAAATTATGTACACAGTATATATACCTTCACATATTCACAAAGTTTATCCTTTGTAGGCATATATTTCCAACTAATGTAATTTAGTGGTGCAAGAGTGGGATTTTTTTCCAAGGTACCTAAGAAACTACTAAACTTTCTAACAATATCATCAGACGACTCAATTGGTTGATGTTTATAATTCAAAACAATAACATCATGTTCTTCTCTTGTACGCGCATGTAAACTGGCCAAAACTGTTCTTCCACGATGCTTCTTTGTTTGAGATGCTTTCAGTGATTCATATAACAAATGGAAGCTTAATACGTTTACAGCTTGTCAAAAAAAAACCATAAGAAATGTAAAAGAATGACATTTAAGTAGTTACCTTCTACTGGACTTTGACTTTCCACAACTATCTCATGTTCTTCAGCAACTTCTAGCTGGTAATTGGTTGTATGTTCTTCTTGAACATGAATCATATCATTCCCAAGGTCACGTGATTGTATTTGGCTCATATCTTCATGTTCAAGAGGCAATTTATTGATATCATTCAAGTCATCGGACTCGAAGTCATCAAGATTCAGATCACTGTCTGGTTGTCTTTTTTCTTCTTGCATTTTTCTCATCTTAAAGTATGCAGAAATAGAACTTGGAGCACAATACTCATATTGGTTTGATTTCCCTTGTCGCAGTGATTTCAGGTTCAATCTACCTTGGACTTGAGGTTGCTTCACTTGATGTTGAACAACTTTGTGTTGCTTTTGTGGTTGAATCTGCTTCTGTCCACTACCAAGAGTGGGTGGTTCTTGATTTGATCGCTTTTGAGATTTCAACTTTAAAAATTCACTCATAGTTACAGTTTGATCCAAAGATTTTGCTGCTTCCTTCTCTTTTAAGCATTTTCTTTTAGCTAGGGCCTGTAAAGTATAATAAAAAATATCCGGAAAAAAACAACATTCTCATTTAATCTTACTGTAATAATAAGCACAAAATAATAAGTTTTTAAAAAAGATTAAGTATACCACATTAGATGGATTCTTATTAATAAAAAACAAATCTAACCATTTCAGTGTAGTTCAACCATTATATTATACCTCACATTGCCCTTCCATATCTTCTATTGACACATTAGTTGCACGGACAGCATAACTTGCAACTCGATCATATTTTTCCCGCAAAGACTTACTTATAAAATTCTGTACCCCGGCTGCTTCCAACCTTGCTGCATTAGATGACAATCTCTTTAGTCTTAGCTTTTCATATTCGGGAATGTCACTCTCTTGCTGTGCTAATATATCTTTTTTCCCCATCTGTTTATAACCATTATAAAAGCAAATTAGATATATTAGATTTTACCTTAACCAATCCATGTACAGATGCATAACTAATAAATAGAAGTAACAAAGACACCTAAAATGGCATTATAAAATATGTGAATGACATAATTTAAGGGGAACCACATGTCATGTACGGGGTTTATGCTTCATTTCAAATGGAGCAAGGTGCATCTAGGTGCAAAAATAGATTTCAACTTGTCCTCTCCTTCCTTTCTCTTAGACTCTCGATCTCTATCGTACTCTCTCTGTTTGTCCTCTCCTTCCTTTCTAAAATGTATGAACTCTATCTCCCTCAATCTCCTTCCCTTCACCTTCACCCAATCTCAACCCTAACCCAATCCTAATCGATCACCTCAGATTTATTCAAATCTTGACACCACATAAAAGAGACTTTACTGATTTCAGCTTGTAAGGTACACCATTGCAATTGACATATTACCAATTTACCTCTTTATAGGGAACATAATAATACAAAAAAGTTCAAGAGTTCGTGAACTCAATCTATATATACCAAATCTAATTATGTATCGGATAGGGAGAAAAAAAAATCTTAGTTATATCCAAGTTCTCAAAATGCATGCAAAAAAAAACAAAATCTAGTTCTTCAACTATCAAAATTCTGATTTTACTAAAAATAAATGGCTAAAGTACTCACTCACTGCCAACAAAATTGTGCTAGTATAAATCACAAAAAATATATAAGAAATTATAGAAATTAAACCTTATAGTTTCTAACTAAAAGCCTAGTATAAATCACAAAAAATCATGAACCTAACATATAGTCTGATAATCACAAAAATTGGAGAGATGAACCAAAAAAATTAGAAGTAACTTAGCATATAGTGTGATAATTTTTCAATTTATAACTAAAAGCCCAAATTTCCACATTACCCCCATTTTTCATTCCAACCAACATCAATTAAATCTTACAGAGAGATGAACCAAAAAAATCAATCAATCTAAACCTTCAAAAAAGTTAAAATAAGGGTCAAACTTTCACTTTGAATCTTTCTAACTTAGAATTAATGAACCATTTTCCATGATAGGCAATACCTTCGTATATCATAATCTCAAAAACCTAATTCATACGGAAGAAAATTTGGGGAAAATATTTGATTTTACCATCATTATAATGAAACCCTTATCAAAGCTTTCAATTGATAAAAAGGAGAGAAAAATAATGGTCAAAATTTCACCTTGAACCTTTCTAGGGAACTTCTCTTGAACTCAAGCAACTTGAGCGACACAAGGAGTTGATGTGGATTAGATTGGGGGTTTGAGGGTTTCTGAAGGGCGATAAATGGGAGAAGAAGGCAGTGTGAGGTTTTAGGGATTTAGCGCTTATTTCACTGGTAAATTTTAGGAGGCGCCAAATGAAATAAAATGGGCTGGGCAGATATGGGCTCCGCGCGCCTTTTGAAATTTGAGGTCCATATTGAAACGGTTTTGTGAAGCGGCCCTTGAACCGATTCAATATCCAAAAATTGTTTCAAGAGCCCGCTTCAATATAAAAAACCATTTCAATGCATTGTTGCATAAATCAGACTTTTTAAAACTGATGCTTGAACCGTTTCATTATGTCTGACCGATGCATTGAACTGTTTCATTATATTAAACAGTTGCAATAAACCATTTCAATAGCTTCTAAATGTAGTAGTCAGTAGATCAATTCGACTTATACTCAAATCCTGAACCCTCATGGAGATTATGAAGTCTAATTGCAAGTGGTTGAGCGCTCAAATTAGGTTCCTTTAGGTTTCTCAGAGTCCTTCTTGGCGGATTATCAACTCCGTCTCCCATCTCCTTATGTGTATCAAATTCGAGCGTCCTTTTTAACCTAGAAAGAGATCTTTCAATCTCAGGATCAAAAGACAAAGATGATGAATAGACGAACGAGTTTGAACCATAAAAGGACAAAAAAGACTCAAAGAAAAACAAAAATAAAAAGGAACCAATGATAGAAATAAAGAAAAGCAAACTCTTTTCTCCTCGGCAACGACACCAAGAATTTGGTGCGGGACGAACGTCGTTGGCTTTTTCGTCCTTTACCAAATAGTAATATTATCCTAACTCAAAGCTCAAAACAATAGATTAGTAAATCAATGAATTGATAAACCAACAAACCAGTATAGCAATGAAGTCCGGAGTCAAACCCACAGAGAGAAAGGATGCGGTGCAATGTTTCTAACAATGATCCTTATGACAAAAGCAATGATTTGTAGAAAATTGATGACAATGTAAAGTAAAGAGATTGATGATTGCAAAGCATTGATAATAAAATAGAGAAAATATTTGACCTGTAATTCTCGACAATGGTTGAGGTTCAAGATCCTAGGATTGACTCAATAATTATTTCTAAGCATATGTCGACTTGGCTAAAGTTGATGGATCCGCAAGGATACAATCTTCTCATTCAATATCACTAAATAATAGCATTAAACACTCAAGTTCTAAGACCAATTGGCATATCGATTCAATGCAATTAGAAGACAATATGAACAACCCATATCGGCCCTAACAACATCTAACGACATAGATCAACCGAAATCATCCACTACAAAGACATAGAAATATCACTAATTCAATGGCTTTGTTTGCTATCAAGAAAACAATAACGAATTCATAGCCTAGATGCAATTTCTAACATGGTAATCAATCATAGAAAGGAACACAATTCTTAAACGAAATCAACACCTCTCCATCGTTGCTAGGGGATTAGCACGACGATCTACTATTGTATGCATGTAGTAATCAAATTGACACTTCTATCATTGTCTTTCGATTGTAAATATGAGTAAGTTCTTGAATTGATGTTTATATCTAGAGTTCTTAAACGAAATCAGTAGTAATAAACGAACAAACAACTATTGTGCTACTGACCTGTAATACTTATACAAAATCTAGTCTGTTGACATGTAATGCTTATACAAAATCTAAGGTTGTTGACATCTAAAATCAACTAAAGTGTTGTGTTACAGATATGTAATGATAATGAACAGCTGACTGTTATGTGTGTTGATATGAATGGAATCAATGTGTTGATGTGTTGTAGTGCTGACATGTAATTCAAATAAACAAATTTGATATTTTCTAGACTGCTCATATGTAAAAGTTGCTAAGATAGATTCCATTGTGTCTTGTTCCATTGATATTACTATCTCAAATGCTTATAAGAAATCAGTAGTAATTAACGAACAAACGACTTAAAGTGTTTGTGTTGTTGTGTTTGTGTTGCTGACGTCTAAAATGAACTAAAGTGTTGTGCTGGTGAAATTTAATGGTAATGAACAATAGACTATTGTATGCGCTGACATGAATTGAATTGATTTGCTTATGGATTATATAGTCCTGACATGTAATTCAAATGAAAAAATCAATCTGTTAGAATTGCTCATATATAAAAGTTGCTGACATATATTGTAATATCTTTTGTTTGATTGAACTGAAGTGTTGTGCTGCAAACATGCAGCGGTAACGAACAAACGACTGTTTTATGTGTTGGAATGAATTGTATTGATGTGCTGATGTGTCGTATTGATGTGTTATGTATTGTGTTGACACAGAATCTGATGTATCATAGTGATATGTATTGTATTGATGTACTGAAATGTATGTATTCATATAGGTAGATAGGAAGATGGCAACACATGTCATTACAGTTGTATATGGTGGAGAAAGGATATTTGCTGACACATGCCCTTCATTTGCTGGAAACACAACTTCAAAGGCATTTATATTGAACGATTCAATCACATTACAGCACCTAAAAGAAAACGTGTGCACTTGATTCAATGTATATACTACAATTAAATTAGAATTCACCCTCTTACACCCATTAAAAATGCTAAAAGCCCCACATAAAGTTGATTGTGATGCTGATTTACAAGAATTTTTGGAGTTAACAACACTTAACAATGTAAAATTTGTTGTTGAGTTGTGTGTCAGCAAACAATCTTCAACACTACCGATTGTTGATACAGATGATAGAGAGAGCAGGAAAACATTTAGGTCTGATCAATTACAGTTAGTTGAATTCAATATGAATTTGGTTGACAGAATGATTAAAAAAGATAACAAGGCAGTGACTGTTGACACAAGGATGAAGGGTATGATGTTAGAGAATATGGAAGAAGATGATTGGTCTGAAAATACTTAAAGTGACATGGAATTTGATGCTGAAATTTGGAGAAGCCTATATTCTTTAATGCAGAGTAGAGATACAAAAAAGGAAGAATGGGATGCTGACACATCCAAAAAGCCTAGTTTCAGTAGCAATGCAGGAAAAATGATGTACGTTGGGAAAACTTTTGAGTCAAAGCAAGCAGTAAATGATGCTTTGATGATTTTATCAGTGGCACAGACATTTGGTTTTCGAGTTGCAAAATCAGAACCGAAGCATTTTATAGTGCATTGCATAGATGCTGACTGTAGTTGGAAAATACATGTTAAGATTGTTTCCCAAACTTGTTATGCGATCACATTGTACCATGAGACACACACGTGCACATGGGATGTCAGAACCAAATATTGCAGATAAGCCCCTTCCTCAGTTGTTACAAGCATCATTGAATCAACGTGAGTATGTGTGCCAGAAATAAAATTTCAGTTCAATACTCCTATTTATATTTTACTTATTCTAATATATCAGTAATTAAAAAGTGTTGACAGCGGATACAAACCGAAGCAGATAATGGATATGATGAGAAATGGAAAAAAAAAGATGTCGATTAGTTACAAGACAGCTTGGAAAGCATAAGAAATTGCAAAAGAAAGAGTTAAAGGGACACCAGAATCAAATTTCGCTGATGTGCCTTCATTTTGCCACATGCTCATGGAGAAAAAGGAAGGAACTGCAACAGTAATTTCACCTTACAATGATGACAGGTTTAAGTACTTATTTTTATCCTTTGGACCATGTATTCCTACATTCCCTGTTTTAAAGAAGGTATGTCATGTTTTGTGTCAGCATACATTCTCATTCCTTCTTTTTCAATAATTCATTATCATCAGAGATTCTCATTCCTTATTTAATAGGTAGTTGTTACTAATGGCACATTTTTAATTGGAAAGTATAGAGGGACTCTGCTGGAGCAGCTGCACAAGATGCAAACAAACAGATTTACCCACTTGCATTCGGTATTGCTGACTCCGAAAATAACAACTCTTGGTTGTGATTTTTAATTGTATTTCCGTAGGTAAACGACTATGTACTAGGGGTGATTTTAGTTCACATGATGTTATGAACCTTAGCAAAAAAAATGTCTAAAGAAATCTGCAAGTTCTCGGCATGCTCAAAAGGGAGTCGATTTGTTAAGGGACTCTCCTATTTTCTCGGATTCAAGTGGTGATGCTGCTACTGATGAACTATTGTTTGAAGTTTCTATGTTTGTTGAGATTGAAGACGAGCATCCCCTTGTTTGTAGATCCAACAAAGGTTGTACGAATGTTGGGGGTTGATCAACTAATGCTTCCAATTCATAATCTTTAGCGTTTTGCCCTGAAATTCTCTCTACATGGTTCCCAGATGAAGTTCTAGCGGTTTTCCCTGAAATTATGTCGGTGGTAATCTTGAATTATGTGTATCAAAATGTTCATAATGAAGCTTCTGATGTCCCACCTGCTTTTGGTGGTGGTCCTACTCCTAAGGAAGGACAAAGTTATGTTGCTGGTAATTTGCATTCTTAAGATCGAAATGTTCAGAATGAAGCTTCTGATGTCCCACTTGTTTTTGGTGGTGGTCTTGCTCCTAATGAAGGTCAAAATTCGGTTGGTGGAAATGTGGATCCTAAAGATCAAAATGTGCATAATGAAGCCTCTGATGTGCCAACTCAACCCTCCAATGTGCAGCGTGATCCTTGTGATGGAACTGTATTTTGAAGAAACAAAGGAATTAAAGGGTTAAACAGTTTCCCTCTTTGAAAACAAGGTCTAACCCTCGGTTGTTTGTTTCTGCACTTGCGAGGTTTAGTGATAAACAAAAAGATTGTATTAAGAGGATTGGATTTGGGTTTCTGCTAGATTTAGATATACAATCTCTTCCTTTATGCCTTGTTTATTGGTTGGTTGAGCATTTTGATGCAAATAAATGATCATTGATCATGGCTGATGAATGGTAGGTTGGAGATAACTGATTTAGATGTGCACATTTCTTTAGGGCTGCCAATGGGAAAGAAGTTGATTTATAGGAAAAGTTGTAAGGAGAACTTTGAAGCTACTAAGAAGTGGCATACTATTCTTTCAGCTGGAAATAACATCCCCCCCCCCCCCCCCCTCGTGTTTTGATTGAAAAACTGGTTGGAGATGTTGATGTTAGTGATCAGTTTTTGACTTTGCAATTCTGTTCCATTCATTGATTATGGACACCCATCAAAATGGAAATATAGATCAAAATTTGGTTGAGTTTTATTTGGAAATGAGGATTGCAAATAGTTGAATTGGTGTGCGTTCTTGTTAGAGAGCTTAGTGGACTCAAAGTGAAGTTGGGAGAAAAACAAGAATAGCCAATTCAAATGTCCTATCTTATTTCTAATTGTAAATATTTATTTGTTCTATTTTATTTTTCCTTTTATATTTTGTAATCATATTCTCATTGAGGTTTTGTGTAAATTAAGACTGAGATTTATTTAATTATTTAATTTTCTGATATGAGAAGTTTTCGAAAAACCCGTCCTCGAGTAACTTGCTATTTTTGGAAACCCTTTGAAATGATTCCGGTATCCTTTTGTACATGAGGTTTTGACGAGTCTTACTTCTACTATCGATTCTTGAATTTGAAAACTTTGAGTCTCGTTGGTCATTTTGAAACGGTTTGAAATTCGATTTGAATTTTTTGAGAGTCGAGATTTGGGTTAAATTGTCAGAATTCGGAGTCGGGTCTAGCGGGATCATCTTTCCATCTCTCTCTCTCTCTCTCTCTCTCTCTCTCTCTCTCTCTCTCTCTCTCTCTCTCTCTCTCTCTCACTCACTCTTTTGTCCTTTTCCCCATTAACACCCATAAAACCCACTTATTGCCCTCTCATTTGGAATCCAAGAAAAGGAAACCTTAAACACTCTCCTCTTTTCCTCCTCTTTCAATCTTCAAACCCACCTCCAAATCTCTTCCTTTGTCTTTTGTCAACTCAAACACCTTGAAAAACAACTTCTTTCTCTCCTCCTTGAAGATCAAGTGAAGAAGTGAATGCCAGCTCTCGATTTCAAGCAAAACAATAGCTGCTATGGGATTTCGTCGCCTCGAGTTGGAGCCTAGGAGACCCTGTTCGTGGGTTTCTTGCGGTAATCTAGCTTCTTCTCCCTCCTCTTGTTTCCTTTCCATTCCAAACCTTTTAAAGGTATACGTTTACTCAGCCTTCTATCTTCTAAGGTCAAGGAGAAGTGGATCTAACCCCTGGAAACGTGGAATCGAGCCTATTCTTCCTTTCTCCCATGTTTTTCAAAGGTAAGCTCAACCTCTCTCGTTTTGCTCATTTTGGTCTCAAACCCTTATGAAAGAGGACTTTTACTCATCCTCTACCTTTCCTAGGCTTGATCGTTCATTTTACTCATCGATTCAGAGCTCGGGAGGCCACCATTAAAGCTTTAGAAGTTCCCCTTGAAGAACTTCTGTAACCCGTCTTCCGCTCTCCCCCGCTAGTCCTCGTTGGAGTATGCATCATTTTGTGTTATGTTGAGTGAGGATGGGTTATGCTTTGTTTTAAAATTGGCTTCTAAAAGAAAGGATTCGATTCAAGGCAAAAACGAGTCAAAACATTCGAATCTCGCCGCATCGAAACGATGGTCGCCGCGGCGAGTTAGAACAGGATACATCGAGGAAAAAGACAACATTTCATGGCCGCAAAAGGCCTTTTCACCACGGAGAAAGGGCTCTCTCGCGGCCAACGAGTGCCTTGTCTCGCGGGAGCCAATGGATGGGTATCTTCGCGGCAAACGACCATTTCACTGCGACAAGCGGTCATTTCGGCATGGCGAAACCGATCCAGGCACCTTGGGCGAGGTGGCTCCCTTGATCTCTCGGGTCTTTTGGGTTGAACCAATCTATGACGAGTTTATTGTCGATTGTCGTTTTGAAATATGGATTTTAAATATATTATTTTAAGGGATTATTTTAATGAATTAATATATGATTTGTTCAGATTTGATTGTATCACTTTCAATGTTTCGGAAGTGCTTTTGAAAGGCGGTGTGTTTTAAAACTGAGATGTCGGGATTCCTTTAACGATAACTTCGACTAATCAACTGGACTTAATGTTGAATTTCCACTACCTGCTATTGCCTTGATGTTTGCCTTTGCAGGTAAGTTCCCTCGCGGAGCTTACTCGGTTTGATCCTCATATACATGTAGTCACATGATATACTAAGTGTTGTATATGCATAAGAGCATGATTCATGTAGTATCCTGCTGAGGTTGTACACTTGAATGAGCATCCGTTTACTCAATGCGTTTGGAAACAGAACGATCGTTATTTGTGAATCATAGAGTCTTTGCTAGGGTCATAGGATAGCCCAGCTCCATCGGGTTGTCCTGAGTCATTATTGTCGCGAGATATGAGATAAGCTCGATTGTTTTATGAGCATGACTTATATGAGCATGATGATGAGATGATTATTGATTATTGATGCACATATATGATGATTGATATGCTATAGCACCAAACTGGCCAATGTCTGCCCTAATGGGAAGGGGTGCTGATGTAGGAGAGGGATATATCACTTGGCATTATTTGGGCCATTTACATCACTTTCTGCATATTATAAACACTGATAAGCATGACTTGTGTGTTTAAATTCCGTTCAGCATGAGAAGCATCTGTATCTAGAATTAGAGTATTGCCTACAATGGGAGCTAGTCACGTGTATCAGCCTCAGGATGATCCCATGCCATGTATTTTTTTTTTAGGTATGTTTGCAAATTGATGTTTGCTCTATGCTTCTATGAAGGGAATCTCTGTTTGGACGATTGTCGACCGAGAGACTAACACCCACCAGATTTGACTTGAATGCTTTATATATATATATATATATATATATATATACTCGTATTTTCGTATTTTGGTTTTGACCTGGCCCCGCCGTGACAATTTGTATCATGATTTCAGTTTTGCTTGATTTTCACTTAAAATGAATTTGAGTGACTTAGTAGAATAGGTCTGGTTCTTGGTACCCGACGGCCCTCCGCTTGGTTTTGGGCTCGAAATTTCCACTTTCAAGACTCTTGCACCTGGATTGCAAGATCCAAACGAAGGTAACCAACCTTCAAAATGTATCCGAATATTTATATTTGGGTCGTTACAAAGTCGGTATCAGAGCGAGGTTGTATAATTCGGGTACAAAAGGGTTGAGTGTATGTTTTGAAAATCGGCTATGAATTTCAAAGTATTTTGAAAGGTTTCAAAAGGGCAAAATAAATTTAATTGGACCTAACTTACAGGAATTAAACTGGATTGGATAATTGAGTGGGTAGAAAGGCGATAGACCATCTCTAATGGATGTAGACTTGGAAAAGGGGTATGCAAAACTTAGATTTATACTTACAAATTGGTGTGGAAGAGTCTAAAGAGTTTGCACCATAGTGATTGAAATGGTGAGTAGGTAGAGGTCGAGAGTCAGTTGCTCCTTTCGGTCAGTCGCTCCTCAAAAAGCAGCTTCTATTTACCTTGTTGTGCTAGTTTATATGCAGTACGTACTGGCATTGAAAAACATAGCAGTCACGTGATGTATTTTAAGGAAAGTCAATATAAGTGATAGATTACATAGGTCTCTTCATGTATAGTGGGCCCAAAGGCCCAATAAGGCCCAACACCTTTGTAACCTATATATATGTTTATCAATAAATGGAAACCTTCAAGGAGGACTTTACATCAATTCTAGAATCATACATGGTATCACAGTCTTTTCTTCCTCATGGAACCCTAATTTGATCCTCCCGCCCCACCCCTCCTCTTACCGTCACCGGCGTTGTCTCCTCGCCGCCTCTCTCTCTCTCTCTCTCTCTCTCTCTCTCTCTCTCCCCCCTCGCCTCACCGGCCCCTCACCGCTACCGGTCGTCCTCCCCCTCGCTCTCGCTCTCCAGCGGCTCTCTCGCTCTCGCTGATCTTCTCTTGCTCTCGCTGGTAGGCTCTCGCTCTCACTCTCGTTTCTTTCCGCAAAAAAAATGTCCGACCTCTTCTGCTGTGGCCGCGGCATCGACCTCTGCAGCGGCCGCTGCCCGATGCAATGACCAAGGCATCCGAGGACTCGCGGCCCTCCACCTTCGACCGCCGCCCCTCGATGGTCCCCGGTGCCTGGCTTCAACCCTCATTGGCTACACTCCGGCTCTCCTGCCCTGCGACCTCAGGCCTATCTGACATCGTCTGATCAAGGCTATGTTCCACCGGATGGGCATCACGCCTTCTCCTCTATGCAGCCGACATCTTCAGACTCTTCTTGGTACATGGACACGGGTGCCACCTCCCACATGACGAACTCCTCAGGTAACCTCTCATCTATTTCCTTTAAGGGCCCTGCATACTCTATTATCGTCGGAAATGGTGGTCGTCTTGCTACTTCGGGAATTGGCCATGTCAAATTACAGACCCCAACCCACCCACTACACCTTAACAATGTCCTCATTGCCCCAAAGATTGTCAAAAACCTTATATCTTTCCGTCGGTTCACTACTGACAACAACGTTTCCCTTGCGTTTGATCCCTATGGTTTCTCTGTGAACGATCTTACTACGGGGGTTACTCGCATGAGATGTAACAGCACCGGGGAGCTCTACCCTGTCACACCACCTCATCCGTCCAGTCAGTCATGCCCGGTCGCCCTCTTGGCATCGTCGTCCAGCCTGTGGCATGCACGCCTTGGCCATCCCAGTGCTGTCGTTCTAGATGTCCTCCGTTCCCAGAGTCTTGTCACCTATCCTAAAGACCCACGCTCTGGTTTATGCTCTTCCTGCCAACTAGGCAAACATGCCAGACTGCCGTTCCAACGGTCTTTGACCTCTACCCTTACTCTCTTTGATATCATTCATAGTGACATTTGGACCTCTCCTGTGCCTAGCAAGAAGGGTAACTAGTACTACCTCTTGTTTCTTGATGATTACACTCATTTCTTATGGGTCTTCCCGTTGCATTTCAAGTCACAAGTGTTTCCTGTCTTTGCCAAATTCCATGCCTACATCAAAACACAGTTTCACACATCCATCAAATGTTTCCAATGTGACAATGGTTGTGAATTTGACAACAAAGATTTTCACTCTTTTTTTGCCACAAATGGGATCTCCTATCGGTTGTCTTGCCCCTATACCTCCCAGCAGAATGGCAAGGCCGAACGAATCATCAGAACCATAACCAACATGATGCGCTCTCTCCTCTACCACGCATCTATTCCCCTTCCCTATTGGCCTAACGCCTTATCCACCACCTGTTATCTCCTAAACATTCTCCCATCTACCACCCTTCAACATCGGTCGCCAGGTCAGGCCCTCTATTGCACTTTGCCTAGGTATGATCACCTTCGTACCTTCGGGTGCTTGTGCTTCCCAAACCAGTCCTCTACCGCCCCACACAAGCTTCACCCGCGCTCCACTCCTTGTGTCTTTCTAGGCTATCCGTCTGATCATCGCGGTTACCTCTGCCTCGATATCAAGACTCATAAGCTCATTGTGACTCGTCATGTCACCTTTGATGAGTCTCGCTTCCCCTTTGCTTCTCCTCCCCTTCCCTCTTCTGCACCTCCTATGTCTCAGTCTGAGTCAGAGTCATCCTTCCCTCACTTCCTTCTTCCCAGAGCTCTCCCGGTGCTCCTACCTCTCCCCTTCCACCACCTCCACCACCCCCTACCACCAGACCACACACCCGCAGCGTCTTCGGTGTCTTCCGACCCCGTCAGATCGTCTCCATGAACACCGCACATCACCCTGCCGCTCAAAACCATGACTACACCCCTCCGTCCCCTCGCCATGAAGTGATGTCGCGACCGCAGCAAGATGTTGCGGCCGCAGCCAATCAACAACCCACACCCAAACCATCGCCCCACCTACTGGCGGCGGCCGCAGCATGATGCTGCGACCGCGGCCAATCAACCAGTGGCGCCCGCAGCCTTGCTGCGCCCGTAGCATTTCCCCCAGGCTCCGCCCCCCTTGCCCCCGTCCTTCCCGACTCCCAATCACCCCCTGCCTCCACCCCGACCTCCCTTTCCCCCATCCCCACCTCCCGCAAAACAGCCCTCCTCGACCCAAATTGGCAGGCGGCTATGCTCGACGAATACAGGGCCCTTACGAAGAATGGTACTTGGGTTCTTATCCCTTGCCCTCCTGAGGCGAACGTCATTCGCTGTATGTGGCTCTTCCGTCACAAGTTCCGCTCTGATGGGACGTTGGAGCGCTAAAAAGCCCGTCTTGTGGTCAACGGTCGATCTCAGCAGGCAGGTATTGATTGTGATGAGACATTCAGCCCTATGGTCAAGCCTGCCACTATTCGAGTGGTCTTGAGTCTAGCTTTGTCGTGCAACTGGGCCATCCATCAGTTAGATGTCAAGAACGCCTTTCTGCATGGCCATCTGAATGAGACAGTCTACATGTTTCAGCCGCCGGGGTTTGCTGATGCTGATTGTCCAAAGCATGTCTGTCTCCTCAAGAGCTCTCTGTATGGTCTGAAACAGGCTCCGCGGGCTTGGTTCCAGCGCTTTGCCTCTCATCTGCTATGTTTGGGTTTCATTGGCAGCCGTTCAGATACGTCTCTGTTTATCTATCGTAGAGGCTCAGACTTGCATTCCTGATACTATATGTCGACGACATCATTCTCACCGCCTCTTCTGATGCTCTTCGGACGTCCATTATTTCGCAGTTGAGTGCGGAATTCGCCATGTCTGATCTGGGTCAATTGTCTTACTTCTTGGGAGTTGTTGTTCAGCGTCATGCGTCTGGTCTGTTTCTCTCACAAAGTAAGTATGCTGCTGAGATTGTTGCTCGGGCTAAGATGGTCAATTGTAATCCAATCGCCACCCCTGTCGATACATCCAACAAGCTCAGTGCTCATTCTGGTCCTTTGGTTGATGATCCGACATTGTACAGGAGCCTTGCTGGTGCTCTTCAGTATCTCACTTTCACCAGGCCTGATATCAGTTACGCCGTTCAGCAAGTCTGCTTGTTCATGCATGCACCCAGGGAACCCCACTTTCAGGCTTTGAAGCAGATCATTCGGTACATCAGCAGCACCCTCGAGCTCGGCACCACGATCACTCCTTCCTCTAAGCTTGATCTTGTTGCTGACACTAATGCGGATTGGGGTGGTTGTCCTGACACACGTCGCTCCACGTCTGGTTACTATGTCTTCCTCAACGACACCCTTGTGTCGTGGTCAGCCAAGCGTCAGTCTGTCGTGTCTCGCTCCAGCGCTGTTGCCAACGTTGTCTCCGAGTGCTCTTGGCTCCGCAATCTCCTGCTTGAGCTCCGTTGCCCTCTTCAGAAGGCCACTTTGGTCTACACTGATAACGTCTCCGCCGTCTATCTAGCTAGCAACCCAGTCCAGCATCAACGCACGAAGCACATTGAGCTTGATCTCCACTTCGTTAGGGACAAGGTTGCCATTGGACATGTCCGCGTTCTATATGTCCCGTCCTCTTATCAGTACGCTGATATATTCACCAAGGGTTTACCTAGATAATTGTTCATTGATTTTCGTTCCAGTCTCACTGTACGGCCCCCTCCAGTTTCGACTGCGGGGATTTGATAGATTACATAGGTCTCTTCATGTATAGTGGGCCCAAATGCCCAATAAGGCTCAATATCTTTGTAACGTATATATATTTTTATTAATGAATGAAAAACCTCAGGGAGGACTTTAAATCAATTCTAGAATCATACAATAAACCATTAGATTTTAATATAAGGGTTGTAAAACACTGCAGTCACGTGATGTATTTTAAACTGAAAGTCGTCGTTGTACAGCACTACAGCCTGTACGTACCGCTGTAATCCATGAGTATTATTCAAACATCAATGTGTTGACTTATTGCCTTTCAATTGTCTACTTGCTTTAAATATTTGTGAAAGGAAACCCACATACTCCTTACAAAGTCCAAACCAATTTAACGCTATAGCTAGGAGCTCCATCAGCTACGCTCATCACTGCTCTAGCTCTTTCTCTTCAGACAATGAGATCACTTGTTTTAATTCTTGTTCACTTGCTTGCCATAATCACGTTTACAGGTAGTATATATATGTCCTGGATTTTTTATTTTTTTTGTATGTTTTGAAATGCAAAATCAATATAATTCTGATCGATGTATGCTTATCTGAAGGCGCATATGATCCATTGGATCCATTTGGGAACATTACAATCACTTGGGATCTTGTCGGCTGGACTCCTGATGGATACGTGGTAAGACGATACATCGATCCATCTTCATCATATATGTACCTACCTAGCTACAAAGCCAATTTAATAATGGCGTCCATGCCTGTTATTCAATTCCTTTAATTTCCTAATATATATATGTGAGTGTGTGTGTGTAGGCACTGGTGGGAATGAACAACAACCAGAAGTTCCGGCCCATAACAAGTCCTGGATGGAAGCTCAAGTGGGCATGGTCAGGTAAAGAGGTGATATGGGCGACGGTTGGAGCCAGGCCAATCCACCAAGGAGACTGCTCGAGGTTCAAGGGCAATATCCCGTCGAGCTGCGAGCGGCCTCCGGCCATCGTCGACGTCTCTCCGGCCACACCTTATACCCAGCAGGTTGCCAACTGCTGTAAAAGCGGCATTCTCACACCGCTGGTGCAGGATTCTCCTGATTCATTCGCTCAGTTTCAGGTACCATACTCATTACTCTTGGTTGTTAATTTATATTTTCCAAAAAAAAACAAAAAAAAAAAACTAATGGACAAATTTGTCTACTCAATACTCGGCCCAAGATTTTAATGTAGAGCGCTGGCTTGATGGTATGGGCCAAATGAAATTGAAGAATTAGGTCTTTCTGGGCCAAATCAACTAGTAGAATTGGAATTTGGAACTATAAAGTTGAGGAGCCAAGTCGAACAATCCGGCATTGTGATTAGAAGTTACAATAACACCACATGTGGCGGAGCCAGAAAAATTTCGGAGAGGGGCACAATTATACATATACGATATAGTATTGAATTAAAGTGTCATAAAGAGCTATATATAATACGATAATAAATGATGCTATTTTATGATAAAATGTTATCGGCTTATGATAAAACAGGATCATTTTTTTCGTACCTAAAAAAAAGAATATAAATACATAAATGAAATATCCGGAAAAAAAAACTCAATAAGTATAGAAAACGCAATATAATAAACATTAAGTTAAGATTATGGTTGTTATATGAGCTAAGTAGTTAGAGTTTGACTCGAGTTTTGCTCAATAAAAGCCGCTCGAGCATTATTTACAAAATGAGTTAATTACGAGCACATTTTTATGCTCAATTCAAAGCCTACCTCGGCTCGATTTAAACTCAAATAGCACGAATTTTGAGATATTTAAAAATTTTCGTTTAATTTACTATGTCATGAGTAAGTAAAGTTGCATAATACTTGGAAAAAAAAAACTCAGCACAAGCTCGTTCATTTACTAAACAAGTCGAGTATGAGCTCAAGTTCAAATATATGTTCGACTCGAGCTTGACTTATTTCTAAGTGAGCTAAATATAATCAAACAATACTAGACTTGTTTAACTCGAATAATTAACAACCCTAGTTAATATATATAGAGTATAACTTGTTGCACTCATAACATATAATAATGTATAACCATATATAAAAATTTTAAACTTGCGTAACTTCTTATCTAATTATCGAAATGATTAGTATAACCTCTCCTTTCGAAGCTCTCGAGATGAATTATAGTATATAAATGTTAATTTAAGTAAAATATAAAATCATTATAGTTTATTGAAATAAAATTAAAGTGATTAATATACTTTTAATTTTTAAACAGTCATAACTTTTTAGTCAGATGTCAGATTAAGGCGTATTATATATCAAAACGAAACGATCGACGAGGAGAATACACCTAGGTAGTTCGTCAAATGGGAGAGGGGCACATGTCCCCCTAGCCCCCCCCCCCCCCCCCCCAGCTCCGCCCCACACCACCTCTAAAATAAAAACAAAAGTGAAAAATTTAGAGAAAATATGGCTTTTTTTTTGCTCTAACAGCTCTTCTCATTCTCTACAGTAGAAAAATAAGGGGAGAGAGAAAAATTCTCTCTCCATTTTAGTCTTTCCTTCTCCATTTTAAAGATATTGTATCAAATCCATTGACAATGCTCTTAGTGTGTAATTTGAGTAGAGCACTTGGGCCGGGCTGTTGTATAAGAAAATGTAGGTGAAGTGGCTAGAAAACTCTTGATATCTAACTAGTATAGGTCAGGCGGCGTTAGGCCTATAAATATGGCCTTATGCAGCCCTTTTGGGGTGGAGTTGTGAGTAGTCCTACTAAGTTTTGAGTAGAGTGGTGTGAGTTGAGCAGTGAAGCACCTCAATAAGTGGGAGTCATATGTTGGTTTGTATAGCGAGTTGATCAATAGTGTGTGTGATGGTGAGTGCTAGTCTTATACCATATAAGTTGTACAAAATACTTACATCAATACAAGATCACATTTATATAACGAGTGTTTGGTCAATCCAAATCACACAAGATGATTGAGCTACGTACCCATTTTCTCTCCCAAGGCCTACTATTCAGTCTTCCATTCATATTGCTTCTTTTGCTTTTTTTCTTTTCGCATATATCTACTCAATTGCCACACTTTACCGACCTCACATTCTACCCCGACCATCAATTCATCTTGATTCTTTGCATAAGTGGGCCAAGAGAGGGAGGATGATTGAGCTAGTCTTTTGCATAATCTTGGTCTAGGAAGCAAACCTTTTAATGGAACTCCTTTTGATCAAATTTTTCCACACTTTTCCAGAATGCCATAAGTAGAGAACATCCTATTTAATATTTCGCTTGAAATCGAATAGGTCTCAAACTTGATCTTATTGAGAATGGTTCACTCCCGGCCTCCTTTATAAGAAAACATAGCATTTCAAAGATCTCGATCTTCAAATTTCAAATCAATACCTTCCAGTACTTTCTACTAATTGAATGTTTCCTTCATTTTTTCACTGTTTTCCTCGTTCTTACGTACACAATATACTTTCCATGAGTCCCATTAATTGAGCGGAATCCATCGCCATCATCGAATCCTGGTTTCAATTGTGCATTTTAGGTCAAATAACTGAATGACTCTGATATCGAATGTTATGTCTCAAATGTTCAAGCATATTATACTTTCTCTCCCTTTCTACCTCTCAATTTTCCTTCCCTCCCTTTCTTCCTCTCATCTTTCTCTAGCCTTATGAGCTTCCCCTCTATAGCTCCATTTCTTTCCTCTTCATGGTCAGAAATTCATCAAATATTAACTTACGTTATGACTTCACATTTTCGGCCAATTCACTACTTGCACCAACTGGTCTATTTCGTACTTGTCAGCCCCTTGGTAGCTTTCACGTCGGTGGACGACTACATGAACCATCAGTTTCAACCTCACTCACCAATGTAGGGGGTTAGATCCGAATATGTGTGATATGGATGCATTAACCTTTGTTCTCTTCAAGACATCTTCTCCGTAGTGTTGCTCTGAGATTTTCAACATTTGCTCATTTTTTAGGATAGCCTATCCGTGTTCATTCTTGAATGATGTGTGCCTCTCATGGTCCGTAATGTACACAGTTCATGCATTTTTCATAACATCATTAGCAGATTACCCACTTGTCCTGGCCTATTGACGCATGGCTGAAACAACCATCATATTTGCCAACATCATGGCTAACCCCGCCGAAGTGCGCTCTACATCTTTCTAAACCGTGTGGAGCCATCCCTCACCTTCTACTATTGTAATATGTTACTATTCTTGACCAAAACCGGGTTTTCAATCGGTTGTTTCCCCTCTAGAGCATCCTTACTTATGTTCAACGATGTAGTGGTGGATCCTAAAATTGTTGATTGAGGGGGCAAAAAATTATGATACTAAAAAAGTTATCAATAAAATTAAACCCTAATTTTTTCTTTTCCGAAAAACCATCAATATTATAGATGTGTAACTAGAACAAAAACATAAACCTTGCATGATTTATTTCATGGTTTTAAAATATTTTAATATAACCTCCTAATTTAAAGTTCTCGGATATAATTATATTATTAAGATATGAAGTTTAACAAATGATAATTACGATAAAAGTATATCAGTTTGGTAAATGATGTAGGAAATAATTAATTTACATATGTTCGTCCCGAAAATTGAAACGCTTATAACTTTTTGCTAAGATATCGGATTTGAGCTTATAATATATCAAATCGAAGTTATCGACGAGATGAATATGTAAATTAAATTTTATTTTCGATTTGGAGGGGGGGACTGCAAACCCAGGCCCTAAAGAGGATATGTCTCTACAACGATGCATAAGGAGCAACTCGTCTTCCTTCTCACATCATTCCCTTCTCTCTGTACATCCTTGAGTAGGTTGTTCAGCCACCTCTTCTTCTTGGACATCGTCTTGTGTGTTTTAAATTAGGATGCTCTCCTCTGTACCACGTAATATTGGAAATTCGGGTTAATTTGGAATGGGATGAACATTTGGAGGGGGATATTATTGTATGTGATGTATCTAGTTGGTATAATATGAATGTGAAAAATTAAGAGGGTGTGGATTCAAGCTACGATGGTTTGGTTTTGTATTGGCTTGTTGCATAGTGTATAGAGACAACATATCATAGGAGATTTAGGAAAAGTTTTGTAGAGCTTGATTCAGATCTAATTCAAATATTAAAGGGGGATTTAAACTTAAAAAGAGAGGAAGTTAAATGAGTCAGGATAAGTTATATATGGAGGTGGGAAATACAAACTTACCTATTCTTCTATTTTATTTTATTTTTTTGATTAGGTAACAATTAGAGGCCAGACAAACTTGGATCTCGATGGCCGACAAGTCAGCAGACGGAAAACCGTCAAAAACAAACCAAAAATACAAAGAAGGTGCAACATACACGCAAAAGCGCTCTACAAAGCGAAAAAAAACACAACAACCCCGAACAAGACGAGGACGTAGACGAAGGATGAAGCCAAGCACTACCCGGGGCAGCACCGTAGGCCGGCGGCACATCAGGAGTCACCTGTGGGCAGTGAAGACGAACCTCCAAGGAACCATTCTTCCGGAAAAAGGAGACGCCTCGATACACACTGTCACGACCCCAGCCTATCCCGACTCCGACTGCCAGAACCCCGTCAAACGGAAAAGATGGGCCAGCCACGCCAAACGAAGACCACCCGACACCTAAACTGAAACGCACCACAAATAGAAATTTAGGGCTCCCGGATGAGGTTTAGGGCTCCCGGAGGAGGGGTAGCATTCTCTCACTACAAAAAGATATTTAATTTATAAGTAAAAGCTGGTTACAGTAGTTTTTTAAAAATAATTGTGATGAATAAAGGCCAATTACACATGGGCTCGATGGAACCAAGTAACTTGAGCCCTAAGGACAAGAGACTTGGGCCCAAAGGAGACCATAGTCCGAGAGCAAAGTTTTGCAACTATTGGAAGCCAGGGCAGTGGCAACGCCGAGCAAAGGTGGCGAACGCACGGCCAAAAGCCGGTGGCGTGACGATGTCTCAACCCAGTTGCCAAGGCGGAAGAACGCCGGACGACCGGACCCAACCAAAGCCACTGAGACCATTTATTATTATTACCCAGTGAGGGCAAAAGAGGAGGAGACATCAAGGAGCACCAGCACCTATCACAACCAGGACACGCGATGGAGATCCGGAATCGGTGGTAACAAGACAAGATCAGAGGACGGGAACGCTACAGCAGCCAAAGGCCAGACCGAACGGAGCCCGTGGTGGCTAATTTGGGGAAACTAGGGTATGGAAACCCAAAGCCCCAAATCGATTTGCTTGTCCCAAAAATCCCAAGATGAAGGAGGATTTGGGGAGGGTCGATCTCACTAGAGACCAGGAGAAGGGAATGAAGGACGAAGGTGAAAGTCAAGGTGAGCAACTCCAGGACGGCGGAGAGGGTAAACAAACCTAGGCTGAAACGTACGCACCCGGGACACCAGGAGATGGGAGGCGAACCCGGGAGAAGGGATGCGAAACCCAGGAGAATCGAACCCAGGACGAGCCTAGGATGTTCTAGACCGAGATCGACATGCCCGAAGGCGGATTGAGGCGGCCGAGGCCGAGGTTAGGCGGCCGGAGCCGGGTTAGACGGCCGAAGCCGATTTTCCATCTCTCACGAAAGAGATTTTTTTTCCCGGTACTTTTCTTACCTATACTTCTATTGATACAAATATCTGATTAACTTCACTTTTGTTTTTAATTTTTGTCATAGTACGTATGATATGTACATGGGTGTCTCATTAATATTGACATGGTTCCCGACGCTTTTTAGTGTCGGAATTGCATGTTGGCAGCCATTCTTAGGCAGGGGTGGAGTTAGGGGTAGGGATGGCAATTTCACACACACCCGACGGATATCCATCTCTCCCCGAACCAAATAAATGGGTGAAAATCTAGTATATAAAGCAGATATTAAATGGGTAATAGGTGAACGGATGATGGGTCGGGTCAGAATTATGTGATTTGACCGAATTTGACTACATTTGCTAATTGTTTATTCATCGAAGTGCTCGATGTATGTTTTTTAAATATTTTTTGTTGAATTTGATGAGGTGTATTTCACCCGAATTATCACCCAATCCAACCGATCAACCGGTGGGTGATGGGTGGATGAAGCGGGTGAAATATTTGATGGGTGATGGGTCAAGTAGGGTGAGGGTTTGTTAGGTATTGAAATATTATTAGGGATTAGAATGGTAATTAGTAGATAAGGGGGTATTGGGTTATAAATACCCACAATTGTAGTATATACTGCATAGGACTATCGATGAAATGAATTACATATCTTCCTTCTACCTTCTTCTTCTTCTTCTTCCTATCTCTCTCTAAAATCTCCCTTCACCTTCCCTTTCTTTCTCCAAATTCACCATTGAAGGCCCTTGCTTTCCCTATCCAACCTTTGGGTCATAACAAATGGTATTAGAGCTTGTCGATCTTCTATTTCAGAGCGGTTCGATTCCGAAGGATAGCCGACGAAACGCGGAGGAAAACGATTGAGGAGAACATGCGCAAATCGGAGATGTAACTCCAGCACTTATAGCAATTATCGACATCACATTCCAAAATCGTAATCGATTTTATCAAGACAGGTTTGCAGTCGAGGTACAGTGACGATTTTTTCAATCAGAGTCTACTGGGAACACCTCTGGATCAGCGATGATTGAAGACCTTTCAAGAATCCGGGGTTGGGACTGAAATTCTTCTAAATATCAGCGGGCATCAGTCAGCAATGGCTCCTTCTTCAGGTTATTGGAAACGACCAGTGAGAATACAGGATAACCTTCGCAAGATGGAGGCGATTCTTCAAGAAATGCAAAAAGAGTCCTACGAGAAGGAAGTTTGGGCATCAACAAAAGAAGAAGGGTTAGTTGAGGAGAGTGTTCTTGATGAAGAATCAGAACAACTAGTTTGGGTTGAAGAAATCACAGACAAGAAACAAGAAATCAAGCCTCCGTTGAATTCAGATGTTGATTCAATTGATGGATGTGACGAGCCCCTCTCAAACGATGGTGAGTTCTCGAATTCTTCAATGATTTTGATTACACTTGCTAGCAACTTCCCGAATTTAGATAGGATGGGTGTTCAGTCTAGTCAATAACGCGAGGAATTGAGGCATGAGATGGTGGTTTTGTTCTTGAATTGTTTGAAATTTTGATGTCTAAGGATGCCCACATGGTGTTTGTCGAAATACCTAGGAGGGAGGTACAGTTACTGATTGGTTTAGCAGTTGATAATTGTTGCTCCTATCTTCATAGAGGAAGAGAGGAAGAGATTGTATTAAGAGAACATGGATTGCACCCATAGATATGCATGTGCCACTGAAGAGGAATATGATTTTTGATCTAGGGATTGGTAATTTTTGTATTAAAATGGGCGATTGTATGT
Organism: Persicaria maculosa; assembly: GCA_963922045.1. Taxonomy (NCBI): domain Eukaryota; kingdom Viridiplantae; phylum Streptophyta; class Magnoliopsida; order Caryophyllales; family Polygonaceae; genus Persicaria; species Persicaria maculosa. Next base: position 55,373,902 of record OY998253.1, read on the forward strand.
CTCTGCTAAGCATCGATGCTCTCATTGGAAGGTGCCTCAATTTGGTCCTTGATCCGGGGGGAGTGTGTCTAATGCATATCTGTCAACCAGTGAACAAAAAGAATCTTGTTTTTGATCCGGGAGGAGGGAGTGTCAAGCAGTTTGGTGATGACAGATGTGTGTTCACACAAGAGATACTTTGCTACTGTCATGGAAACTAGTTGCCATTGTCATGGAATTGATGTTGTCATGAATGTGTGATAATTGGATGTTTAGTTGATGTCTTTACTACAAGTCTTCAACTGGGAAGGATTGTGATAGTGCTAGCTTAATGGGTTTATTTGCTAAGGTTGGAAAGCAAGTCAAATGGCAACTTAAGGTGTGTTGAGATGAACAACAAGCAAATAATAAGCTGTAGGCCTATTAGTAGAGGCTTGAAATCGATTTTAGGTATATAGCCTGTCTTAGGAGCAATTGATGTCATAGTATCTTGTGATAATTGAAACCATGCTTGATAATTGCAACCTAGGTATATAAGAGTAAAGAGGGTTGTAACAAAGTGCAAAAGCAACTGTTGCACATTGGACTACAATTTAAGATGCAGCCTTCATGATAAACGAGCTTAGGTGTTTTCATTGTATTTTTGTATTTTTCAAATTTCAATAAGCTTTGGGGACAAAGCTTTTATAAGTGGTGGGTATTGTTAGGTATTGGAATATTATTAGGGATTAAAATGGTAATTAGTAGATAAGGGGGTATTGGGTTACAAATACCCACAATTGTAGTGTGCATGACTATCTCTCTCTTCCTATCTCTCTGAAATCTCCCTTCCCCTTCCATTTCTTTCTCCAGATTCACCATTGAAGGCCCTCGCCTTCCCTATCCGACCTTTGGGTCATAACAGGGTTCTGGGTGGTGGGTCGGGTGACGAGAGTATATCATCCACCCACCACCCGACCCATTTCCATCCCTAACTGGGAGGTTCTCGGGAGTGCTAGAGAAGTACCTGGCCTGAAAATAAATACAAAAAAGTATACTTTTTTGGATATTTTTAGTGTTTTAACGTAATATAACATTATTAAATAGTATTTAAAGCAAAAGTGTTATCTAGCTCAAGTGGTAAAGAAAGGAAGAGGAATCAAAAGATCTTATGTTCAAATTCCAACCTCTTCATCTTTTATTTGTTTTTATTATATCGTTATTTCTCATGATTATTTCAATTAAAAATGTTATGTTTAAATTATATATTTATTGTTATATTGTATCATTATTTATCAAAAATATTTTAATAAAAAAATGTTATATTTAAATTATATATTTAACGTTTTCTTTCAATACTACCTCTGATCCACAAAGAATGTCGTTTGACTTTTTAACACATATTTTAAGGAGGTATAAACTATATAAAATGTCAACTTTTTTAAAATTATTTTTTTACAACTTAATAATTGTTGGTAATAAGTATTAGATTATAAAAAAATAATAATAAAATGTTAATATATTATATAGTTTTTAGGTCATTAAAATACGTGATAAAAAGTTAAACGACATCTTTTGTGGATCGGATGGAGTATTGTTTTAAAATTCATTCTTCGTGATTTTTTTCTATATTTTTTATTTCTCTCAAATATTTAAATAAAAAGATATCATAAATAAATAAATAAAATTAGTGTTTTTCCAAAAGTTTTTTAAAATATCTTCTTAATAGGCATACACTAAAAAATATTTTTTAGTGGATTTTTGTAGCATCTCCTGAAATCCAGGCTCCACGGCTGATCTTGGGTGTCGAAATATTGGTTGCAGTACTCGACCTCTCGAAGTATTTACTCACTGGTACCTTTTGTTAGATTGCTGTGGGAGCGGCGGGGAATACAAACAGGACCGTCAAGCTTCCCAAGAATGTGACGCTAATAGGACCTGGCCCAGGATACACTTGTGGGCCCGCCAAGGTTATCAAGCCCACTGTGTTTACCAGCGCTGATGGACGTCGCAAAACTGAAGCCCTCATTAAGTTTCCTTTTTATACCCAACATATGAGTAGGCCTGTTCACGGGTCATGGACCCGACGGATCCGGGTCAGATGGGTCAAGGATTATGCCGAGTCCGACCCGTGGACAAGCCTACATAAGAGTTGTCGAAAATCCCATAAAAAAATACGGAGTAGTACATTTACGGCGCACTTGACAAAACACATGAAATAGATAAAGTTATTAGCTCTCAAAATATAGAGGTTGACAATTTATATGTGAATTTTGGTCAAATTCGTAGCTGATCGATGACTACCAAAGTTAAATAAAAAGGGATTCAATCACTTGAAACTTGCGAATTTCACAAGGGTTAATATGTGTATACGTTGACGGCGCAGTGACGTTCCAAGTGGTTTGCACCTATTCACGGTTTCTTGCACCCAAACAACCTCCGTGTTGCGTCTCCTTATGGTCCGATGCCGACGGGAACTTCACCCACTGCCCGTCCACTTCCCCGATCCACGTCCGTTGGAGCTTCAATTACATTTCTAAACAGTACTTGGGAGCCGAGCTCACCATCTCCAATTCAAACCATCGGAACAACATCAAGCCATGGAATCTGGTCCTGCAAAGCAGCGGCCTCAACCACTCGACACGAGTCTCATCCGGCTTCAACCTCAAACCAATCACTGACGCGTCCGGGAACAGTGGGATAATTTTATATGGCAAGAAAGGCAAGAACGACATGTTGAAGAAGAATAGTAGGATTCAGATGGAGGTGACAATGAGAAGGAGCAAAAAGAGCTTCACCTTCAAGAAGGACTCATTGAAGGTGCACTTCAATGGCGACGAGTGCAAGCTCCCTCCATCACTTGCGTGATTGAGTACTGTGAAGCTACTGCTTTGATTTTTCTCTGTCGTATTGATTGCTGCAATTTGTGTTAGCTTGTGAAACTATATTGTCCACTAGCTTGATCGATTTGTATTTCCTGTGTGTGAAACACCGGACATTGGAATAAAATGAACGGGTTCAAATTGAAAAATACCCTTTTTGTTCGGATTTGTTTTTTCACAAGGTGAATTTATCGCCGGGTACATGGTTAACCTTCGCAACCATGTAGCTTGAGCAGTGTTCTAAAAGACGTTAGGCGGTCGCTAGGCAGCGGGTGACAGTCTATCGCCTAGACGGTTAGACGGTGCCTAAGTGGATTTAGACTAAACTTGATTATTTCCCTATATTTCAATGGATAGAACATGTCAATAATTTATATAATGTAGTAATATTTATAATATCACTCAAAATCCCAAATTTGGTGTGCTTAACTAACAATGAAGTCAATAAATGTAAAAGCGCTCGTCCGGCTGATAACTTTATACCTCCTAAAATCCGAAACCATAGACTTGAATCAAAAGTAAATGCATCCCGACTTGGGGGATAAAAAAAATTATAAGTTGACTAATCACTCTCCTAGAAACTAAATTTAAATAATCAACCACCTAGGCGGGGCTAGGCGGGATTAGGCAGGGACTATACGGCACCTAGACGGGATTAGGCGTAAATCCCCCTAGAGACCGCCTAGGCGTAAAAATTCCTAGGTGCCTTGCCGCCTAGTGCCTTGGCGGCGCCTAGGCACGATTTTTAGAACAGTGAGCTTGAGTGCGCAATGGGCGATCGGATCGGGTTCGGGTCGGGGTTACTGGTGGATCAAATTAACTCAGGTAAAATGTGTGGTTGAGTACTGGTACGGTCGGGTTCGGTCAAAATTAATTTTAAATTGGTCGGGTTTCGAGTTAAATTGGGCCATGCCCATTCGGATTCGAGTCGAATGGGTGTGGCTTGTTCGGGTTTCGGGTCAAGAGGCAAGTCGGTCTCGTTTGGGTTTTTTGGGTTTTGGGTCAAATCTTATTCGACCCGTTTGGATAATTAGGTTGATGTTAACTCGAATGAATACTTGAATATGTAATTTATATAAAATAAATTATTCGGGTAATTTGTTTTTAATTTAGGTAAAATACTTTGTAGATCTGATCGTTCTCGGCCTCACTGACTCTGCCAAGATTCTAGATCGATTAACGAACACAAAACCAACAGAAAAAACCAGAGGGGACACAAAGATTTTACGTGGTTCGGTTTTCCCACATCCACGGAGTCTCGGCAGAAGAGACTCGAACTCAAATCCGCTATATCAAATCAAGTTTACAAGGTTGGTGGACCAATGTCTATATCAAAGTTCAATACGGCTAACACACACAGGATCCACAAGATACAAGAAAGAAAACTACAGAGAAATCGTAAAGCGTCGAAGAAACTCGATCTTTAGATCTGGTGTTGGAGATCAGATCAAAGTCGAAGGTCGTTGGAGAAGAAAACCGTCGCGGAGAAAGGGAAACCAAAGGTCCCTGTGATGATTTTCAATGTTAAATCTAAGGTCTCCTGGAGAGATCCGCCTTAGATCTGAGCACAACCGTCGAGGAGGAAGAAGACTTGCTCTTTAGAAACCCTTGTGCCGCTTTATTCTCTATTTTCTCTCTCTTGTGTGGACAAACCTATAAGTTGCTGAAGATCTTTCAAACCCTAGAGCCTTCATCCCTTATATAGTTAAGCTAAGCTCAAACGCTGCGTTTCAGCTTAGGTTAAGTAATAGGAGCTGAAGGCAATTTGTGTTAATGAGCTGGTTTGGAGTAGCCCATCAGCTGAATTAGGTTCTAATCCAAATAATAATACACAACTTTAAATTATCAAATATATATTATATATTATACATTATCACAAGTACCAACTTGCAATGTTAATCCTAAACAATACTAAAGCAGAAGCTACATTGCCACGTGTCAGCTTCTGGTTAAATATTTTCTCGCCTTTTTTTAACTAATCGCATTGTGCCATGTGTATTTTTTTTGCCACCTATTTTTAATTTATTTATTTTAATTTATTTACTTTGTTATCTATGGTACTCTCGTGATTTTGTTGATTTTGTTATCTATGGTAATCCTATGATTTTTTTGAACTTTAATTAAAGAAATATGTTTTATATGGTAAGTTGTTATGCATATATATATATATATATATATATATATATATATTATTTTTGCCGGTTGTGTATTGTACGTAGGTTGATATCGATTTTCCTCTTTTTCAAATATAAATTCTGACTTTAATTAAATAAATCTGTTTTGTATGCTAAGTTGTTAAGCATATACCTATATATATTAACTAGTGTAAGTCCCGTCCCGTGTACGGAGAATATATTAATATGATATTATAAATAATTTAGGTAGTTTTTAAAAAATAAAATTAGTTCGACGGATTATAAAAAATTCTCTAAAAATATAAAAAAAAATCTCATTTATAAGGAATTTTTATCCCTAACCTACCATTAATTGAATCTCATGTAGTTTAATAGATAATTGTTTTAAAAAAGATTTTAATATTGTTTTTTATTAAGTATATAGTATAGATTTATTACGTTAGTTTACTGAAATATCTATCCACAGATTAATTTTTTCCACCAAAAAAAATCTATATAAAAGTAAAATAGCACTTATCAAATACTACATATTTATCTATTAATATTTTGGTAGGTATGACTATGAAGTATTTTTTGTTTATATTTATGTCAATTAAATAAAATATAAAATATATATATATATAAATAGATTGTGGCTTATATAACTTTCTATAAACTATGATAACATATTATTTTATTAAATTTTTTCCTAGAATCAACTACAACGCGCCACATAGGATTTTTGTCTGCAAAATCAACCACAACGCGCCACATAGGACGCTATGCATCGGTTTTAGTATATGTATATAGATTTTTTTTTTTTTGTCGGTTGTGTGTATACACACATTTTTGGGATTATTTCCATCACATCCCTGCTCAAACAATAGGTAATCCTTGGGATTGCACATTTTTTACACAAAATATTAATTTTATTTGTATTTTTATTTTCTTTATTTTTCCTTTATATATCATCATAACATTCATTCTTGGTTTCATCTTTAACTTAATTTGTATTTTTGGGTAATTTAAACTTCTTATTGTCTTTTCATAAAGAATCATCTTTGCTCTATTAGTTTTATTAACTCCCCCCCCCCCCCCCCCCTTTTTTTAAACCGGAAATAATTTGAAGTCTCAAACTTCAACTGAAGTATGGGACAACGAGAGGCCGAAAAACGGCAGACGGACTAACCGTCATGATACAACCAAAAAAACATAAAACAAAAAAAAACCATAATACAAAGATCATAGCGAAGCAGGCCAGCGGAGAGGAAGACTGTTGTGAGGAGGAAATCGAGTATGAAATATAACAAAATAGATCAAACCAGATTTAGGCCCACGCAAATAATTACAAGACTTCCTCCAATGTAGTAAGAGCAAGTCAGGATCGAATCCACGAGTAAGCGTGTCAGCGTATCCTAGACAGCTGTAAATCTCACAGAAAAGCAAGCAGAAAACAGAAACAAAGGAACAAAGAAAGAAAGACAGAAATAACAAACGAAAGCAAGAAATAAAACAAAGGCAGAAACTAACTCGATCTCGACAAGCTGTTACTCGAGATCGACAAACAGCAACGGAGACAGAAACTGAAAATCGACGACAACAGAAGCAACTCAGCACTCGATCTCGACAAGCACAACTTGAGATCGACAAGCAATAGTAAAAACAGAAACTTCGGAATCGAAAACAGAAACTCGACCTAGACCAGACTCTACTCGAGATCGACAAGGGTCTACTCTAGATCGACTAAGAACTCCGAAAATATAAATTGCAACTTTCGAACACAGATTCGCAGATTTCGACAAAAATAAATCAATATATAAAAGAACTTCCAAAGCCAGGGTATCAACGCCACAACGATAACAATGCAAAGTAATACATAAAGACATAAAAGATCATGCTTTCCATCAAAATAACTTTCGTTACTAACAAATAGGCATATAGAGGCTTTCGCATCAACCCTAATTGTTACTAACCCTTTTCACATAATTAACCCAAGTTGCATTAAGATCACTTTCGCTTCAATAACACAAACAAGGATCACCTTCAACTCTCGCAAAAGAATCATGCTCATAGGGATAGAAGACGAATTGCATAACAAGATTTGACCTTTACTGCATCACCTCACATGGCCACCGCCGGGCTCACCCCAGCCCCAGAAGTGGGTGGACTACTCGCTTTTCATCATCAAGAAAGACATTAAATAACAAAAGAAACTAACTTGCATTAAAATAAACCAAAGAGAGCTTACAACCGAACAAGCCAAATCCGCTTTCGCCTTTCCACCTTGCTCGCCACAAACTTTCTCTCTCTCTATGTAACTACTTACTTGTTCTCTCTGAAATTCAATTGGAATAAGATGCCTAATGCTCAGCCCCTAGGGCTTTATTTATAGCCTTCTATTCCTTGCTAATCAAGGATAGAATATATCTATCTATATCTAAAATTCTTAAAAGATAATTAAATGTAATTTAGGAATTAAATCTATAAAGGGGAAATTAAATCTAAATAGGTAAGTCTTCTCTCCATGTGTGGTAAATCTTCTCCATAGATAGAATTTGATAGATGTAGGATAGATCTCGGCCCTTTCGATCTCCTTCGGCCCCAAGGATTCCCAAACCGATTAGGTTAGTCAAACCGCGTAACGCGCTTTGGACACGGCGCTCATCGATCTTGACTAGGACTCCTCGACATCGAGTAGGAGTTGTCGTCGACTGGGGCTGGCTGGGCTTCTCGGGTGGCTCTGCTCGACAGGCTCGGATCTTGGCTCCTTGGCTCCTCGATCTCGACTAGGACAACTCGAGATCGAGTTGGGTGTGGTCGAGGATGGCTCGGACTGACGTTGTCGAGGAGCTGGTGGTCGTCATAGACTCGGACTGGCGCTCCTGGGTCCTCGAGATCGAGTTGGCTACTCGAGGTCGAGTAAGGCTGGCTCGGCGTCTCCGTCCTCGGCTTCTCGTCTTGGCACAGCTTGTCGACTCCGGACATGGCATTGAGGTGTAGTCGATCTCGACAAGTGGTACTCGAGATCGAGTAGGGTTCCGGGAGTCGGGTTGCTCTGGCTCAGTTTCTCGATCAGTGCTCAGTCGACAAGGCCTGTGTTCGGGCACCTTTGTCGAGGTAGAGTAGGCTTTACACTAGATAGTAAACTCGGGCTCCTAGCTTTGGTTCCGCTGCTTCTTGACCTTGGACTTATGTAGTTGATTTCCGAGCTTTTCCGACCTTTCTCAGAACTGCTGTAATTTGCCTCGAATTCTGCGAAATTAAACAGAAACTGGTGTAGATTCCATAATTTGGCAAATAAACATAAACTACATAGATTCTGTACTATCTTAGCCCAAATGCATGAAATGTATGTAGAAAATGATATAAAAGTTGCTATAAAACATGGCAGATTCAGCTCACAACAAAGACGCAGGACACCGGATGGAGGCAGTGAATGTCGAGAACATGGGAAAGCCGAAGGACAGACACGACGACTCGATGCCGGGGAGACAGAGGCAGAAACCCAATAGCAGCAAGGACGTCTCCTGGGGAAATGTGGAACAACGACGTTCCCCCACTTAGATGAGAGATCTTCGAGAATCACGAACACTTCCACGGTCAACACGAACAACAGGGCGCCCGAGTCTGCAACTTCATCCGGAAACTAAACAAAGCCACACCCAAGAAACGACTCCACTCAGAACGGCTACTAAGACCACGATAAAAGAAAACGGGTAAAAATGGATAAAAGCGGTCCATGATTAATCTAGTTGTTAGAAATGAGGGTAGATTATTAATCATCCGAACCACCACCACCCTTGGGCCTAAAGGCGTCCATACTAGGGCCCAAAGGAATATAAACACAGCCCAGAGAACAATTGATGGGAGACAGCTAGGGTTGGGTAAATATAGCCATCATAATTGGACTGAAATCGGCAACCGGGGGCAAGCCATGCCAGATTTAGACGGAGATGGGAGAGGAGGGGGTATAGGTGCGTTCATTTAGACAATAGTGTGGGATAGTACAATTGTCCCTAAGCATGCCTTCATCCTTTGGCTTGTTGCAAAACGAATGCTAGCCACAAATGATTTGATCAAGTCAAGGGAAGTAAATCTGGAATGTCATCTATGCAATCAACATTTAGAATCTCATGAACACATATTCTTTGCGTGTAATTTCTCTATGATTGTATGGTCTCAGGTCAAAGGTTGGATGGGAATGTGGAGAGGAATGAACACTATCAACAGCGGATTAAAATGGCTTAAAAAGGAGGCAAAAGGAAAAGGATGGATCTCAAAAGCAAAAAGAGCAACCATGGCAGCTACTGTCTACTTCTTATGGAAAACAAGAAATGAAAAAGCCTTTGAAGGATCAAGTAAAAGCGCTGAGGAGATTGTCCACCTTGTTAAACTACATGTGTACAAGATCCTACATCATCAATTTGGCCTCTAATTCACACCTTCAACGGACTTGCAAGGAGGCATAATCCACTCAAATGAAGATGCAAGGCACGACTGAAATTTTGAGGGTGATATGACTTAGGAAGGATGGTGCTACACCTTGTAAATTTTGCCTTAATGTTTAAACCTTTCATAGCCTCGCAACCCCACAAGGCTTACATGCCTGGGTAGAACCATAGATATGCATCTCATTCCATTATCCGGGTAGTGTTTACGATTTTGGTGTGCTAAGTTTGTGGGTGTATAAATCCCTTGATGGCCGAGCCGAAGGGGGACTTATGCTCACACAAACTTAGGGGGTAGGCCCGACTTCTTATAGCCTTAGCTTGAGGAGACATGGGGTTACCCCGAGCCTTGTGCTCAACACACCCATAGATTGGAACTTCCTAAAAGTTTCATGATTTTGGTAGACTCGGACAAGTGACCACATCACTTAGTCTCACTTGTGCACCTTGTAAATACTTCTATTTCCATGCAATATATTAACCCTTAAAATAAAAAAAAAATAGAAGCAAAGTCTTTGTAAAAAATTGAGCCATGTATCAGGTAAGAAGCCCACGTTCTCTCTTCAACCGCTCTCCCTCACGTTCTCTTTCCTCACAGTTACACGCTCAAATTGGATTTCACTTCCTACATTCTATTAGAGATTGGAGGAGGGTGATTGGTGGGCTAGAGGTGTGGCGTAATTGGATGGGTGGCAGGTGGCTGCAATCGTTGCTGGAGGCGGGTGCAATCGGCCGGCTATCGGAGGAGGGCGATTTTTGGGCGGCGATGCAGTTGGCGACGGCTAGAGGCGGCTTTCAGTTGCAGGGTAATCTCTCTTTCTCTCTACTCTCTTCATCAGACCCAAACTGCATCTCCGTTAACCATCTGGTACTTCCCGAGGCTAGAGTCGCTTTGTGAATGATTTCTTATTCTTGAAGAATAATTAAGGATTGGAAATTTTTGATTTGTTGGTTAGTTTGTGTTTGATTTGGTGATCAGTCGGGACGGCTGAATTGGTGAATAGAGGTGGCAATCGATTGCAATCGAAAGCGGGATGCGTCACATCGAGGTAAAATGCTAAGTTTTTTAAAAAACTGCAAGAATAGGCAGAAACGAGTTTATTCTCTTTGTCTCTATGCTCTATTCAATCTCCCAATTGCAAACTCTAAGTTGATTGCTTCATGAAAAACGTCTTTGTGAATGAATTCTGATTTTTGATGAATGATTAAGGATTGGAAATTTGGAAGAAATGAATGTTTTTAGTTTCTCAATTTGTCTCTTATATAATGCCGGTAAGGTGTTTGACAAAATGCCTAAACGATCACAAACAAAATCAACAGGTCTAACATTCCAAAGATTTCTGCTTTTCGATGAACGATTAGGGATTGGAAATTTAGAAGGGATTTACTAATATTTAAAGTCTTTTTGGAAAAGTTAAATTTGGAGTTGCTTTTGTCTTACCATTGTGATAGAAACTGAATTCAGTTCACCAGTGCTTTCAATGAACCCAAACTATGAAATGTTCCTTCAGTTGACAAAAAAAATCTCTTTCCACAAAAAATGCAGATTACCCCTCCCCTTTAACTGGATTTGGTGCATTTTATTTTCATCCAGGCTTAAGAGTTTAAAGAAACTTAATATGCTTAAGTTCTCTATCTGTATTAGCATCCAAATTGTGTTTTTACAAGGTTTACACTGTGGGTTGAGTTAGTTGGAAAATTGTTAAATGCTAAATAATGAGTATGAATAGTCTACAATCCGGAAGTAACGAATTTGTATGAATAGGTGGTTAAATACTTGAAATAAAGATTAAGTTTTTTTCCTAATATATAGGTCAGGTAATATATAGTCTAAAAGGGGATATCTGGTGCATTTCAAGTTTCATTTGGGAGTGCCCTTGAGTATGAATAGTCTACATTTGATTTGGTAGGTGAACAATCCGGCAGTAACCACCAGATTTCGTCTCGAATTCAAGTATTTAACCACCTATTATCCATATTTAGCTAGCAGTCCCAAATCCATTTTAACTTGGGTAAAACATTAGGACAATATTCGCTACTTGTGTTGCTGATGGGTCAACTCTGCAACCCTTCTACATACTTGGAGTAATGTAGTCCGCTCAGCCTGCCGCGGGGATTTGCTACAATGGTAGCAAAGGATTGTCGGGTTCAAGGCAGAGGAGTAGGCTCGCTAACAACGGAGCAAGAAGTACATGTGCAAGCTGTCTATAATGCTTCCAGTGTCTACTTCATCTAAACAGAAAATGCTCGGGCCTTCGATACTGAACCATGACAGTTCAGGATTCTTCTTTGCTCTGGAACCGTCTCACAACGCTCATTGCAGGCCCTTCATTCTCATGATGCCTTCAAAGGTAATCAACGAAATGTTAAACTGTTACGTATTTACTAACATGTAGCACTGGTAGTAACACATGACATCTTGAATCATTGAAGGATCTATACGGTGGCTCCAAACTATCACAAATGCATTGGACACAGGCTGCTTTGTTGACGAGTCATCATGAGGTATGTCTTCTTAGCCATTGGAGGTCAATCTGCATTGTTAAATTAAAGCTTAATTGGAATACACCTGTAAACCATTTGACTTAATGAGAGAATATACCTTGAGAGAGAGAACCTAGCATTAGCACTAGCAGTAGCAAATAAACCTCAATTTCTTACTCTAAATTCCGCCATTTCCCTCCCCCAAAAGAATGAATGTTTTTTCCCTTCAAAACAAAAAAATGGGCAAAAATAATGTACCAATTCCTACTCTTGTGGGGTTTATATAGAGTTGGGATGATCATATATTCATATTCATGGTGGATTGGTGCGGGTAGGTTGAAAGATTGACCATGGTTAACTACTAACCCCAGGCCACAGTTTACTAAATCCCTGCTTTTTTTTTTTGCATGATTTAATTTTATTTTCAGTTTATAGTTTGACATTTGATGAAGTGGGTGGCTTTGATTGGTTATTTATTGGACAATTCGGAATCTTAATCCCCCTCCTTCTGGGAAGCTTCTAATTGCAAATTTGTGCCTTTTTTTTAGTAATGTTTGCATCACATTATTTTTTTCCCGGAATTTATTTTTATATTTAGCCTTATCAAGTTGAATGCAGCTAACTCGGTTTCATTTGATTGGTTCTAGATGATAGTGTAATTTTCATAGGTGTTAGATTGAGCTTCGTTTCCAATTTGTTGAGAAATTGATAAAGTTAATTAGTTCGTGTGGCAATTAATTTGCTTACAATTTCGTGCTCCTTTTGGCAAGATAAAAAAAAGTGTATGTGAATTGGGATTCTACACAAGAATGGGATTCATTTTTCAATGCATCATAAGCAAGCCTGGTTGGATTGTGAACTTGCACTCCTATAATGAATAAGTTGGGGAAAATGTTGGAGCTTCCAATTCTTTCATCTGATGATAGGGAAAATCAAGGAGATTTGCAAGCTCCTTTCCGATGTTCTCCGGGTTATAATTCAGAAATGAAGTAGTGTTGATGGAACAAAGGATTTTATTTTTCAGGTTTCAAATAGATGGTCTTATTCCTTATGTCATAGCTCAACAGTACATGAAGAGGCAATGCTTGCAATTGGTGCGTTGGCTTATGCCACTGTTGAAAAGTTCGAGAGTTACATGTCTGAGTTTTACAAGTACTTGGAGACTGCTTTGCAGAACTTTGACGAATATCAAGTTTGTTCAAATGCTTAGTGTACCACTAACGTACATACATGCTACTGAAATTTGCAAGCTTCATTTAAAAGAAGTAGATGTGAACCTTCTTATTTAATAGAGCCATTAAATCCATGAACTAAACAATTTCCTCGGCCTAATCCATGGTGTATACCGCTTCTAGTGCCTTCAGTTACTTGTATTAAGATTTATGTACAATGATCAGAAATAGCCAAAGGAAAAAATTATTGTAGTTTTACTACTGATGTACCAATTTGAACAATATTAGTATCGGCCTGTTTCTGGCTGCTAAAAGCTTGCTACTCTATTGGGATCACTTATCTTTGTAATCACTTCCTATTAGACTATTAATGCCCCTGCCATCTCTGGCAGTGAAACCTAGCATCTTCTGTTGTTAATTGTTGGAGCACCACTGAGTGGAATAGAGACCCCCATAATGAGTTCTCATTATCCTCTGGTGGAGGTAGTAATTTCATGTTGAATGGCATGTTCATTTGATGTTCTCTGCCAAGTAATAATAATTTGGCGGGCTGGAGAAGTCATTGCTTGACGATTCATCCCGTCATGTGTACATGCTTGGGGCTGAGTTAGTTGTGCACCCTCAATGTCGTATGAATTCAACATACATAATACATATATTGGGGTAAAAAAAGTGGGTTTCATTCATGTCTCCCATGTGGTATTTATAACTCATGAATATTTTAGAATGAATCAATTCACCAAGAATGTTTTTTTTTTTGTAGGATGTAAATCTGAGAAGCTCAGATATAGTGGATCATCCAAATATCCAAGTAATCACTTTATGACAAATATCATGGTTTAGTATCAAAATATTGGTATTCTTTGGCTAATGTGATCTCCTCATTCAGATTTGCAATGAAGGTTGCCAAAATGCACTTTCTAAAATCTTGGAAGTGCTGACAGAGGTATGCGAAACTTATAAGTTACCCCTGGCTCAGACTTGGGTCCCATGCAAGCATCGAAGTGTCCTTGTGTATGGTGGTTGTCTAAGAAGAGATGCTCTAGCTTTGATGGAAGCTATATGGAACAAGTGTGCATGTCAACCACTGATGCGGCATTCTAAGTCGTAGATGCTCACATGTGGGGTTTCCGTGAGGCATGTGCTGAGCATCATCTTCAGAAAGGTCAGAGGAGTTGCTGGGAGGGCTTTCTCATCCCATGGTGAATGCTACTGTGAAGCTATGCAAAAATGTGCGGATTATCTAGCTCCTTTGCTATTTGTTTGAGGAGTAAGTACACTGGGGATGATGAGTATGTGCTGGAGTTCTTCCTGCCTAGCACACGTTGTTGGACTCCATATTGGCAACAATACAGCAGCACTGGTGGGAATGGTATAGTTTGCAGCAGATGAGGATCTTAAACAATCAGATCACAAGTGCAATTTTCTATCCTATACATTGTTGAATTCGTACAGGATTTGGGTTACACTTGATTATTGTAGGATTTGCTTTGAAGTGTGATGATAGCTAAAATCCAATATTTATAGTTTTTTATTTCTTACTAAAAATCGTCTATTGTATTTCATATGTTTGCACTAAGCAACCTACAATTATATAACCTTAAACTATAAAACCGTAAACTCATGGTTAAAAAAAAATCTTGAACATACAATTATAAAACATCTTTGTCTAGGCTTGCTTTAATTATTTATTGAAATCAAACAAAAAGACATAATATTGCTAAGCTTATATCTCAAGTATAAAATAGTATGTTAAAAAGTTTAAACTTAGTTATAAAAATCTTAAATCTATAATTATAAAAATCTCAAACTTCAAGTTATAAAATTTTGAACTTTGAGGTATAAAAATGTTAAACTTATAGTTATAAAAATTTGAACCTATAGTTATAAAATCTTGAAGTTATAGTTATAAAAATCTTATGCATATAGTTCAAAAAAAAATTGAACCAACTATTATAAAATTTTAAATCTATGGGTAAATGAAAATTTTGAACTTACCATATTGAATTTTATTAACCAGATTAAAGATTTTGAAATCTTTAACCTACAATTAAAAAAAGGCGAAACATTTTATTTAGCATGTTCAAGATTTTAAAATCTTGAACCACAATTATTAAAAAAAAAATGGAAATTTTTTTATTATGTAGGTTCAGGATTTTAAAATCTTGAACCTAGAATCATAAAATAAAAAATGGTTAAATTTTTTATTAAGTAGGTTCAAGATTTACAAATCTTGAACCCACAATTATTAAAAAAAAATCGGTAATTTTTTTATTAAGTAGTTTCAAGATTTTAAAATATTGAACCCAGAATTATAAAATAAAAAAGGTTAAAATTATTATTAGGTAGATTCAAGATTTTCAAATTATTTTTCAGATTTGAAAAATAAAATTTATGTGATTGTTCAGTGTACCAGTTATTTCTTTGGCTTCCTTTTGTTTGAACGACCTTTGGTTTCATGTGACAGTAGCAACAAAAAAAAATATAACTAGTCAAATTTTCATGAAGGAAAATGTTGATGATTTCTATAGAAAGTTGTAGGAATTTACAGGACTCGATTTGGTGCTCTATGGACGAAGTTATGTATTTTTTTTTTTATCAAAACTGATCAATTTTTTCTCTCTTTCCTGTGACAACAACATCAAAAATAAACATACCTCGATTTAGTGCCCTGCGGACGAAGTTATGTATATATTAAACTATGTTTCCCGGACGAGTACTATGTTTTGTATATCAATTAAAAGTTAAAACGCATTTATTAATATGATAACATCTCAAAAATAAGATGAGTGTACTTAGATCATCAATTTTAAAAATCTCGTGCGTGGCGCACGGGGTATAGACTAGTTTTTTATTAGTTGGCAAAACGTGGATGTTGGAGAATATATATAAGAAAAAAATTTATATTTTTTTTGGAACATAAAAAATACAAGGTTGAAAGCTAATTAAGCGAAGGTCTTTAATAGTGTATAGTATAACAATATAATATTATACACACAGGTTTGTATTTTTTTTTTTTTAATTCCCCCTTAGGCACGTTGAATGGCCCTGGAAACCATACCACCATGTAGCCGAAACAATCGGCGGCGGAGAAAGCTCCGGCAGGGAAGGTCAGCGAAAGCCCAAGGAAGGCCGAATCGACCGACGGCGAGGACAGATCCGGCCTGAATTTTGGGGAGACGTTGAAGAAAGATCTTGTTAAACTCGGTTGGTCCTGGTGCGGGTCAAGACGCTGGAGGGAGGTCGTGTGTGCGGGCCCACATACGGGAGACTCGAACAACACATAAACCCGAACGGGGTTCCATCTCAAAACCAATTGGTAATGAGAGGAGTAGCCCACCAACCTTATATGTTGTTCAAGTATTCTCTAAATTACCGATGTGGGACAACCACCATTCCAACACGCCCCCTCAAGTGCAACGGCATTTTTAGCCAACAAGTTGCACTTGCCACATGCGCTTATATGGGAACCAATGCCCGCGACATGCCACAAGGCCAGCCAACGACCCCACCAATCCGAAGACCGAAACTAGCCTAACCCTGCTCTGATACCATGTTAAACTCGGTTGGTCCTGGTGCGGGTCAAGACGCTGGAGGGAGGTCGTGTGTGCGGGCCCACATACGGGAGACTCGAACAACACATAAACCCGAACGGGGTTCCATCTCAAAACCAATTGGTAATGAGAGGAGTAGCCCACCAACCTTATATGTTGTTCAAGTATTCTCTAAATTACCGATGTGGGACAACCACCATTCCAACAGGTCTCAACCCCAAGTATAATTTCTGAGATGGGGATTTGGGTTTGGGTTTGGGGGGAAAACAAGGCGAGGAATGATCGGAGCGGATAGAGTATGAAGATCATCCCCGTTAATCTATGTATATATGTATATTTTTCTCACTCGCATTTTTTTCAATTTTTTTTATAGATTTAGTATGACCGGTTTCTTTGATTTTATCAAAGGTATCACTATTAAAAAAGAGGATTGAAAAATTCGTGTACGGATCATTCAGTTATTAAGTGTCCGACAATCTACATTGAAATCAAAATCAAATTTGGAGATGATTTTAAAAAATGAGAAGGTATTGCATCTTCATTTTTTTTTTACGTTTTTTTATTAGATAAGAATTCGAGTTCAAACGACATATCTAAAACTCGAGGGCCGGCTAAGCCGGCAGATGAGAGAACCGTCTAAAAACCGTAACATACACACATCCACCATAACTATTCTTTTTCTTTTCCATTATTTGTTTTATATATTTTAATGTAAAAATATTATCTCTTTTGGTATGAAAATTTTCACAGGGGATACAATACAAGCAACGTGGAAGAATCTTATCTTATCTTATATATCTTATCTTATTTTATCTTATCTTATATACAATACTAAAGCAGAAATTGTTCTACCACATGTCGAAACCACAATGAAAATTTTTCCTCCAAAGCCATTGCCCAATTAGTTATATATTGCTACAATATTGATTTAATTTTTTATTATGTCGTATCATTACTAATACAAACTTTTCACTGATAATAGGTTGAATATCTGCCAAATTGATATAATTTGTAATCATATTTTAATATCTTTCAAATTTTTTTAATTTAAATTTACGTTGACATAGTTGCCAAAGATATTATATATTTCTTTTACATGTATATTGTTGTAATTAGAATATTGGAATTATGACTAATGCAATATCTTAATTATATATTTATTGAAGGGAATATCATACCATATTTAAATAAATGTTGTAATATTATTTTTTTCATTTTATTTTAATTTAAATAAATGTTTCAATGTAATTTTTCAATTAATTTTATTTAACTTTATTTACTTTGGTGAATTATATTCAAAATAATTTAATTGTATATTTTTAAAGAGTGATTTTAATAAATTAAAAACTACTAAAAATAAATTGTTTGAAATTATTTAGTATTTTCTTAAGCTTTGAGTATATATAAGTCATATTTTAATTTATACATTTTTTCTCAACCTAAAATTATTGATTTTTTAAACATATGCTATAGGGACATAGGTTAAGAAACCACATTTTAATCTCTTCAAAAAAATGTGAAATTTATTAGAAGAACATGTACTCTTATACGAAAGAAGTATCCTAGTTTTTTTTTTTTGTTATTTTATCTTAAACATGATTAAAAACTATGACTAGCTCAATGATATTAATTCTCAAAGATGATTAAAGTCGGAGAGTTCCAATAGTAAGATAAAAATAACTCTTTATAGGGAAAATGGCAGAAAACCACCCCTTAAATATGGCTCTTTTCAGAAAATCATCCCTTAAAATTACAATTGTAGAAAACCACCCCTTAAACCTATTTTGTCTGTAAATCGCTACCCATAACCTTTTTTTCGTTAGCTTGTTGTAAAAAACGATGAAAAGTCATTTTTACCCCTCCTGTTTAATGTTATTTTAATGAGAGAAAAATATATGGATTGAAATAAATTAATAAAATCTATTTATTCATCCCTTTTAATGTTATTTTAATAGAATAACATACCTTTTTTCTCATTAAACTGGGTGGATGAATAGATTTTATTAATTTATTTCAATTGATACATTTTTCTCTCATTAAAATAACATTAAAAGGGAGGGGTGAAAATTACTTTTCACCATTTTTAATGGCAAGCTAACGGAAAAAAAAGGTTGTGGGTAGCGATTTACAAACAAAATGGGTTTAAGGGGTGGTTTTCTGCAATTTCAATTTTAAGGGGTGATTTTTTGCATAGGGTCATATTTAAGGAGCGGTATTCTGCCATTTTATAGGTATATTGAGTGTTTCATAACCAAAGTAATCATATTTTTATAAAAGAGAAATGACCTCTGACGAGTCTCGAACAAAAAAAGGTCTCCATCTTTAGTGGGACCCGGGGATAGACCCAGTGGGGTCCGTAGTATTCCCAACGGGCTTACTTGACCCGCACCGAAATAATCGATACGGCCCAACCTGTGCCACGGGAACAAACTATATCGTAAAGACATTATCCCCTCATCGAGGATTCATCAACGAAATGGGAATCAATCATTTACCTGTCACCGTTTGATGGTTTTGAGTTGACAGTTACAAACTCTTGATTCTCACTTCAGACTCCTAAATAGCAAGAAAGAGTCCAAATGGCTATCCGCGGATGAGTTCAACCCTTATCCGCGGAGCGGCTCCTTATCCCGATGAAGATCCTTTAACGTTTAGCTTTCTCTTTCTCTATCACTCTTTCTCCCTGAATCTTATTCTTTCAAGGATATTGTATTGGGTCCGCTCATTATTTCCCCTTCTTGGCGTCCAAAAGTCCTTTACTTTTGTATCTTTTTTCCCTTTTATAGGTGATGAGTGGTCTCCAGATAGTCGCCAGGTGTGGTTTCCTGACCGACACGTGTCCAACTCGTGGGATGGGGGCATGTTGGGCACGTACCCCCTTCTTCTGTCCGCGGATGATATGACTTTGTAGATGGAGATTTTAATTCTATCGGCGGTTGCCTCTGTGGTGACCTTATTTTCCTTTTTGTTTTCTCTTTTTATAATTATTTAGATGTTTTTATTGCCGGTTTCGTCACAACTCCTCGGGCTGGGTTGATTCCCAACGGGATTGACGCGGGCCGATAATCTTAGCATGGAAAACATCTGACTTCCTGTGAACGTCTCATCTTTGCATCAGCTTATTGATAATGGGCTTTTTTGCTTTCTTGTGTCAGCCCATTAAGGGCCCATTAGGCCCATTTTGCTTTTGGAAGTTCAACAGTTGGTAATTTCTCTATAAGTTACCCCGTTCCGTTCCTTTTTACCTCACATTTGTCTTCTTTCGGTTTTTATAAATTTTGTTTTTATCTACTCTTTGGTTTTTCGGTGGTGGTCTCAGGTTTCCGACTGTATCTCGGTTAAAGATTCCGACGGCGTTCTTCCAAGAATTTAAGGTATTTTTTCTTGTTTCAAGTCATTTCTAGATTTTTGTCTTTTCAATTTCTCAATTTTCCTGATGTGTAGATCGAAAATTAGGGAGGAACTTTGCCTCTGAATCTGTTTTTCCTTTGATCGAGATTTTGTTCCGCATATGTAAATCTTCATACGATTTTCTTTAGTTTCTTTGGGAATGGCTAACCTAAGCGGAGAGCACGATGTGTTGGATGATTTCGAAAAAGGAGAAGAGTGGAGAGGTGATGTTGCTTCGTCTTCTCATCCGCGTCAATCTCAGGAGATTTCCTCCTCCACTTCCGAGAGTTCTTCTTCTACCTCCAGTGGTACCTCGTCGGAGTCATCTTCTTCTATATCCGCGTCAACTCCGAATCGGGTTGGTCCTTCAGGCAGCCCTATTAGGTGAGAAGGCGCCGGAAGCGTTCTGACCCTGATTACTATTCTTCTCCTTACACAGTTTCTTCTTCTTCGAAGGGATGCGCGGGAGAGGAAAATTCCGAAGATGTGGGTGAATCGGGAATCCGTTCTTCTAAGAACGCGGGCCTTTCCTCTACCTCTCATTCTATGGACGTTGGTCAAGAGACTGAAACGATTTGGATTCCTTATGAGGCTTCTCCTATTGGTGTGGCGGAAACCCCCAAAAGGATTCGTTCTAAAGAAAAATTGACTGATCTGGACACTCCGTTGTATGACCTAAAAGATTTGGACACTTGTCTCTTCCATGAAGACTTTAGGCTTGAGCCGCCTCCTTCCACTCGTCCTCTGATAGTAGCTGAAAGAGTTCGCCCGTGGCGATCTCTTGTTGAAGAACTTAGGGGTTGCACTACCTTGCTTGGATTAGCCGATCTTGATGCTATTTCTCAAGTTTTTCCATGGCCTGGTAATCTTGAATTATGCCTTCCCGAGGAGGGAGGAGGTTGTCTGGATGCATATAAAGATTGCCTAGTTGTCTACGCGGCTAGCCTATCTCAGGGATTTCGACTTCCCTTACACCCCTTTTTCACGGAATTTTTGGGTGAATATAACTTAAGCCCTGCTCAAATCGTCACAAATGGTTGTATGTTTTTTACTAGCTTTATCATGGGGTGCAAGGAGATCGGGGTCACTCCTACCCTGAAGTTGAAGTTTAGTATCTTCTCCTTAAAAAGGGAACTCGGGACTCAAAGTTTTACCAGTGCAATTCCACCTGTGGTTATATGGAGAGGCTTTCTAGCAAACCTAATTGGAAACACAAGTGGTTCCTGGTCCGCGACAAATCCGGGAACGGTTTTAATTGTATTTTGTCCTGTGAAAAAACCAATAGTTCCTGATCTTCTTGAGTTTAAACAATCGTTCGCCCATAAACCTAGGTTCCCCTGGCCTGAGATGATCTCTGCATTCCGTCTTGAGATGGCTAGTTTGAGTCTTCCTCATCCGCGACTAGGTGTCTTCTTTGTTTTCATTATTTCTTTGGGAGTTAATATTTGTGTCCCATGTTTCGTTCGTTTTAATGGATTACTTATCATTAGATGTTCTTGTATTCTGATTCAATGGATCTGGACTCCCTCTTGAAGCGCCATAAAGCGAAATCCTGGAAAACGAAGAAAAGTTCGGACGTCCGCGACCTTCCTTCAGTCTCTGAGACGGTTCCGATTATCGACACCATCTCAGTGGAAGTACCTGGTCTTCTTGTGGAGTCTTCTTCATTGGTTCCTGTTCCCCGGGAAAAGCGTGCTCGTTCATCTGCCCCTGTAGCCTGCAAGAAGAAGAGGAAGGTCAGCAAGACTGTTGAGGTATCTGACGCGGCTGAAAAAGGGCTTTTTGTTAAGGGCGAGGCAAATCTTCCCGAGTACCCGGTTCCTGGTTTTGGGATGGTTGATCTAGCGAGCCTTTCTTTCCCTACTAAAAAGCTTTGCTTTAATGAGCAGGGTTATATTAAGCGGTTATATGTTGTCAAACTTTCAACGAATTTTGATCGTCTTAACCAGTTGGTAAGTTATCCCTACTTTTTAAGTAACCATTTGTTCTACTTTCTTTTAGAAAGAAACTATGTGGTTTGATTTAACCCCCTTCTTTTTTATTTGTTTGCTTGCTTTTGGTTTTAGCTGAGGGTGATCCAAAATGACATTGAAAGACGTCTTGTGTGTAATGAAGAGGATCTTGTTAAGAGAGACGCGGAGATTAGAAAACTGTCGCACCATTTGCGGGTTCTTGGGAATACAGTTGGTGACCCAGTTTCAGTTGAGAAGTTTAAAAAGAGGTCCGTGGAACTCCATGAAGAACTTCAGGTGACAAAAGGGACTGTGAAGATCTTGAAGAAAGAGCGTGATGACCTAAAAGCTTCAATGGATGCTATCAGCTTGCGGGTTAAAGAGCTCGAGGTTTCGGAAGAGCGTTCGCGGGAGCTTCTTCAAACTAAACAAGCTAGTATTGATAAGTTTGAGGGGGATTTCTCGATTCTCCGCGAGGAGAAATCCATTACCAAACAGGAGCTTGACAACATTAAAGCTCGCCCAGACCAAGACGTGGCTCTCCAATGGGTTCAACGCCCCGAGGTTTTGGAATACTTGTCTTCTGAATGGGTTAAAACTGAAGCTGGCGCATCCTTTTTGTCTTCCGTAGCCAAGGCTTGTCTCCAGACCCCAAAGGGCACGAGTATTTTAAAGGACAAGTGCTTTAGCTATTTTCGGAAGGGGATGGTCACGGGAATTAATCAGAGTGTGTCGCGTTCAGCAGCTCATCCTGGAGTTCCCTTGGAGAAATTTGAGCCAAGCATGACTAGTGCAGATTAGGGGCTTTCAAAAGAAGAAATGGCCGCGGAGGATTCGGACACCGAGGATGAAGACGCTGAAGACGTTGGCAATGAAAACGAAACAATGACTACCACTACTTGATTCTCAGTGTTTTAATTCTAGTTTGTAGCTTAAAACTGAAACTTTTCTGACTTGGGTGCCTGTGATGGCTTTTTTGGTGTTTTCATGGGATGCTCGTTCCCTGTGAAGCTGGGCTTGAGACTTTTAGATGAAACACTTTACTTTTGTAAATTTTTTGCTTGCTAATGTCCTAACGTTTCTCCAGGTGTTGAGAGGGTTAGCCCGTATGTACAAAGCTTTCCCTCCACTTGTCACTAATCCGAAAGATGTGATTTTCCCTTTTTAAGGACCAAGTCCTCTAAAATACTCATCATGTCTTCAGGAGGTTTTAATTACGTTATCATACACATCATGTCTTCAGGAGGTTTTAATCCTTGGGCTTTTTTTCAAAGGATAGAAACCGCGGACCAACTTTCTCGACTTATGAGCTTCCATTTCGTCTTTCTTTAGAAAGTCCAGGCCAGTTTTCCGAATTATATTTCTTGATCGTGTGCAGGTTTTACCACCTCAATTTGAGGCTGAATATGGGCCGCTGCCACCTGAATGGGCTTTCCTTTCGTCATGTCTAGTTCGCGACTTCCCAGTGGTGGTATCTTGGAGTGAGAACGGCCTTTTTCAACTCGAACGCGGATGGGATGAGTTCCTTATCCTTCATCATCTCGGGATAGGTAGCGCTATGATGTTTTTTCATAGGGGCAATGTTTTTTTTAAAGTTTTTCCGCGTTGCGAGATCGGAAATGATGATGAGGCTAATCTTAGCTCCGCTTCCTCTTCATGTGGTTCATGTTGAACCTCTCTAATAATATATTCTGAAAGTTTGTAATTTATTCATGGGTTTCACTCCGCATGCGGCTCGGAGGGGAAACATGACTTTCATTTGCTATCCATTTCATTTCGTAATTTTTATGAGGCTTAAAGGGGAATCTTTTATTATTAATAATAAAAGGAAATAGGTTCGGATTTCGGAATGCTGGATCCATTTAAACCTAATACATCATACTAGGGACGATAATGCGGTACATGGAATGAAAAAATAAGGATGCCCTACCTCTCCGTTCTCTTCGCTGTCAGGGCTGACGACATCGACTTCAAAGATGGAATCTCCCATGTAGGTGAAGATCGGAGCCGATCCTACATTGACTCGGTTTGCTCGAGTAAACTCGCGCCACCTCCGCGTTAACCAGAAAAGGCCATCTCCATCTCTTTCCACCTTTACTTCATGGTCCTGGTTGGAACAAGACCAAAGCCTGGCTTGGGTGTGTGCATCTTCATCAATTAAGACATACATTAACGGAAGTCGATGTGTTTGGAGTTGTTCTTCCCTCATGATGACCCTATAGAAAGCTCTAGGTGGAAATCCTGGATCCATTTTTCCAGATGGTGTTTATCATATCTGTCCTTCTTGTGCGTTTTATACCTGTTGAGTGAGGTTCTTTGGCTTTGCTTTTATCGCCCCTTGTTAAGAGATAGTCTATTTGTTTTTTCTTTTTGAACTATTTTTGGTCGCTTAGGGACTTCTTTGAAATGATTGATGGGTTCCAGCGAGATGGTCACTTGTTCAGTAATAAAATAAATCCCTGCTTCAGAAAAAAGGATGCGTGCTATGCATTTCTGTATCACTTATTGCGCGTCATGCATGCACTTCCTCCTCTTTTTTTTACTGTTTCCTCGTGATTGATGGGATAAAAACAAAAAACTATTGATCTCCCCTTTCTTTTTTTTCGAGATGCGAGGATCTACCATAGTTCCTCCTTTAGCTTTCAGGGCTGACGTGGCCTCTGTGCAAGGATCTCGATGGGCTTTCTTCTAGGCAATTGATTATCCGGAGCAATTTACGCATATGGTGAGGTTTTATGTCTAATTTTGCCTTCTTCTTTCGCGAATTTTCCCTTAAATTTATTTTCTCTTTATCTTATAGCTGCTGCCGCTCAGATTTGAGGAAGTGTATGAGGGTTCCATCCCTGGGCGAGTCTTACTTTCTTCTCATCAGATACGAAATTTTCCCGTTTGCATAGAACGTCGGGAATGTGGTCTTCTCTACCTGGGCCACGGATGGAACGATTTTGTTGAGTCGCATGGCTTTGAGAGGGGCGCTTCTATGATCTTTACCCATACGGGTGAGGCGCATTTTTAAGTCCGGGTGGTGGACCCCCGTGGAGGAGAGCGCGGGATTAATCGTAATGATCCCCCCTCCCACGGTCCAGCTTCAAATGGCTTTTGAGCTTGGTGTCTTATGTCTCTGCTAATACCTTAGCTTTATTTTGTATAATAAAATGGTACTGAAAACTTCTTCCGCGACTTCTTGTTTTTGCTACGTTTGGCGTATGTACTACAGGTAATCCCTCTTAATTTGTAATCTATATGTTCATGCGTGACCGAAAACAAAGTCCAAGGTTTGTTTTGCGATTTGTTGAAACAATGGATATATCCACGGCGGTGTCGATAATACGCATTTTATCACTAATTTAGCTCCTTTTCCTGGATTATCCTTGAACGCGGGCTCTTATCTTTAAGAATGGGTGGACGAGCTGTTTGTTATAATGACCGTTAATTATGAATCTTCAGTTTTTTGGATTTTTTCGGGATCATGCATGCTGGCCACGTGAATTAGATTCAGGGTTTAATTTTTCAACACTATTTTGTCATCATATGCAATTCACGGGTTCCCCATATTTATTTCAAATATCGATGTTTTCTGTTGCCTCGTGCATGGCGTGGCACTTGTCAGGTTCGGTCAATGACCTTTCAAATCCTCTGAGTACCTGTCTCTGCCTGCGAGGTGTATTCTTTTTGAAATCCTGAATCACTTGTCAAGGTGTTTTCTATAAAGAGAAATATATTAGAGTGTGTAAAACTTGGCTTTTTCCTTCGGCATGCCTTCCCCTATTTAACCGTCTTGGTCATTTTTCGAACGTATCAGCGTTCCAGAACAACTTCGCCGTTTGGTTAGATTCTGTTTCTGAGTTTATCCTCCCTTTAAATTTATATTCTCTTGATATCTTTATTTTTTCGTGTTCTTGTAGTCCTTACCGTTACGCTTTGAGTATGAGTTTGGCCCGGATCTCCCTAGGAACGTTCTTTTATCAACTAGGATCCTCCGTGATTTCTCCGTGGAAGTTATACGCGGTGATTATGGGGTTCACTTTTTGAGAGGCGGTTGGAATGACTTCGTTGAGTCGCATAGCATCGATGTTGGTTCTTCTGTGACTTTCATTCACAAAGGAGGAAACCATTTTGAGGTTCATATTTTGGATCCTGTGGGAGATGAGGTGGATGTTGAATAGGCTTCTCCGCAATCAGAGGGTCCACCTTCGAATGGATTCCGCTTGAGTCA
This sequence comes from Persicaria maculosa, assembly GCA_963922045.1. Taxonomy (NCBI): domain Eukaryota; kingdom Viridiplantae; phylum Streptophyta; class Magnoliopsida; order Caryophyllales; family Polygonaceae; genus Persicaria; species Persicaria maculosa. Next base: position 55,400,072 of record OY998253.1, read on the forward strand.
AGGTAGAACTCGTCTTATTCCAGCTAGGCCTAGGTGGGCGTGAGTGACATTCGTATGTTGCCAGGTGGACTTCTTTTTTAACATGGCGCTGCACTTTTGCCATCTATTGTCTAACCTACGTCAACCATTTGGACATGGTTGCAGTCCTTGTGATAATAAGGAACCCGCATGTTTTTCATCTCCATGTTTTAACTCTAAATAAACAAACATTATGCGGCTGAAAATTCCAGCATCATTAGTTGTTGCTATCTTTTCTATTTAAGCTTAATTACTTTAATGGGAGGTCTGACGCGGAGCCAAGATCCAGCGCCCTAAGGACCTATAGAAACTCATCTTCGAGAATTAAAATGCTTTGATCAGAGGCCCGACGTGGAGCCAAGCTCCAGTACCCTAAGGACCCATAAAAAACATGTCTTCGAGAATGTGGCTTCGATTGGAGGCCCGACGCGGAGCCAAGCTACAGCGTCCTTGGGTCTTTACAGAAAATCTCATTTCCGAGAATGTGGCTTCGATCGGAGGCCCGACGCGGGGCCAAGCTCCAGCGTCGTTGGGACTTTACGGAAAATATCATCTCCGAGAAATGTGGCTTCGATCGGAGGCCCGACGCGGAGCCAAGCTCCAGCGTCCTTGGGACAGTACGGAAAATATCATCTCCGAGAATGTAGCTTCGATCGGAGGCCCGACCCAGAGCCAAGCTCCATCGTCGTTGGGACTTTACGGAAAATATCATCTCCGAGAATGTGGCTTCGATCGGAGGCCCGATGCGGAGCCAAGCTCCAGCATCGTTGGGACTTTACGGAAAATATCATCTTCGAGAATGTAGCTTCGATCGGAGGCCCGACGCGGAGCCAAGCTCCAGCGTCGTTGGGACTTTATGGAAAATATCATCTCCGAGAAGGTGGCTTCGATCGGAGGCCCGACGCGGAGCCAAGCTTCAGCGTCCTTGGGACTTTAAGGAAAATATCATCTCCGAGAATGTGGCTTCGATCGGAGGCCTGACATGGAGCCAAGCTCCAGCGTCCTTGGGACTTTACGGACAATATCATCTCTGAGAATGTAGCTTCGATCGGAGGCCCGACGTGGAGCCAAGCTCCAGCGTCCTTGGGACTTTACGGAAAATATCATCTCCGAGAAGGTGGCTTCGATCGGAGGCCCGACGCGGAGCCAAGCTCCAGCGTCCTTGGGACTTTAAGGAAAATATCATCTCCGAGAATATGGCTTCGATCGGAGGCCCGACGCGGAGCCAAGCTCCAGCGTCGTTGGGACTTTACGGAAAATATCATCTCCGAGAATGTAGCTTCGATCGGAGGCCCAACGCGGAGCCAAGCTCCAGCGTCGTTGGGACTTTACGGAAAATATCATCTCCGAGAAGGTTGCTACGATCGGAGGCCCGACGCGGAGCCAAGCTCCAGCGTCCTTGGGACTTTAAGGAAAATATCATCTCCGAGAATGTGGCTTCGATCGGAGGCCCGACGCGGAGCCAAGCTCTAGCGTCCTTGGGACTTTAAGGAAAATATCATCTCCGAGAATGTGGCTTCGATCGGAGGCCCGACGCGGAGTGAAGCTCCAGCATCCTTGGGACTTTACGGAAAATATCATCTCCGAGAATGTAGCTTCGATCGGAGGCCCGATGTGGGGCCAAGCTCCAGCATCCTTGGGACTTTATGGAAAACATCATCTTCGAGAATCTAGCTTCGATTGGAGGCCCGACACGGAGCCAAACTCCAGCGTCCTTGGGACTTTCCCAAAGTTGATATGACAGAGTTGCAATAAAAGCGCCCACTAACCGCTTTATTTAACTATAGCGGGGGCGACTGAGACTCTTACGATTACAAGCCTGGGCTATTACACGTAATACTTTTTCAAGTTGTCTGCATTCCAGGTCTTGTTTAAAACTACGCCTTCTGGGGTGCCGAGCTTGTATGCTCCTTCCTGGATCACTTTCACGATGATGTAAGGCCCTTCCCAGTTTGCGTCTAGTTTCCCTCCGGAGGTTGTTTGCCGAAGCACTAAGTCTCCCTCTTTGAACCGTCGCGGATGAACTCGTCTATCGTGGTACCTGGACAGACGCCTTTTGTATTCTTGCTCTTTTAACGCTACCGCCATTCTGCGTTATTCTATGAGATGCAATTCATGCTCCAATGCTTCATCATTGGCTTCTTGATTGTATGCTAGGATTCGTGCTGACGGGACCATTCTTTCCACTGGAATGACCGCGTCTGTTCCATAAACTAGTGTGAAGGGTGTTTCTCCGATCGGGGTCTTTGTTGTCGTTCGGTAGGACCAAAGAACCAATGGCAAAAGTTCCGCCCAACGCCCTTTCGCCGTGCCTCCAAGCTTCTTTTGTATTCCATGTAATAACTGCCGGTTGGTTGTTTCTGCTTGCCCATTTGTCTGAGGATGGGCAACGGAAGAAAACTTGAGGTTTATGCCTAATCCTACACAAAAGTCTCTAATAGATTCGCTATCAAACTGCGGTCCGCGATCTGTGATTATCGAATCAGGCACCCCAAATCGGCAGATTATGTTTTTCCACAAGAACCTCCTCACTTTCTCCGCGGTGATAAGCCCCATTGCCTCAGCCTCTACCCATTTTGTGAAGTAATCCACCAAAACAAGCACATACTTTAATTGCCCTGGAGTAGTTGGAAATGGGCCAAGAATATCCATTCCCCAAACAGAAAACGGGTATGCTCCAAATATACTCTTCATTGGCTCCGTAGGGAGATGCTTCAAATTTCCGAACCTCTGGCACGGGTCACACTTTTGAATGTAGTTTTGAACATCCTGCTTCATGGTAGGCCAATAATGCCCAAGCCTTGTTGCTTTTGCTACCAAGGCTCTCCATCCTTGGTGATGTGCACAAACCCAACATGCAGTTCTTTCGTGACAACACCCCCTTCCTCTATTGAGATACAAAGTAAGTCTGGGAGGCAATAGCTCTTTTGTAGAGCTTTCCCTCTCTGATGGTGAAGGGGATGCTTTCGTGATTACTTTTCTGGCCGCGTCTTTTTCTATCGGTAGTAGGCCCTTCCCTAGGTAATCTGCGAGCGGTGTCCTCCAGTCTCCTTCCTCATTTCCTTGGACATGATAAACTTCTTGGATAAGCCTACGATTGTTCATTCTTTCGAGATAAACCTCTTCTCCTACTTCCTCGGGCATGACGGCCCCCATTCGAGCCAACGCATCCGCCTGTTGATTGTCATTTCTGGGAATTACTGTTAAACAAAAACTCAAGAAAGCTTTTGATAGTGCTTGTACTTTCCTTTGATAGTCAGGCATTAATCCAGTTCTGGCTTCGTATTCCTCTGTTATCTGTCGTGCCATAACCTCTGAGTCAGTGTAGTTGGATACTTGTTTGGCTCCCTTAATTAAAGCTATCTCAAGGCCCGCGAGCAAGACCCCATACTCAGCTTCATTGTTCGTGGCTTGAAAATTCAATTTGTAGGCGCAGTTGTACTGTTGCTCGTCTGGTGCAGTGAGAGTGACTCCAGCTCCACATCCCTCTTTGTTGGCTGCTCCATCAACTTTAAGTGTCCACTCGCTTTTTTCCGCCTGATCGCCTAATTCAAAACTTGTTTCACTGATGAAATCGGCCAGAGTTTGGGCCAATGCTGCCCGTCGCGGGGTGTATTCAATTTTGAATTCTGTCAACTCTACCGCCCACTTCATCATTCTTCCTAACAGACATGGGGAGTGGAGAATTTGTCTTAAAGGTAAGTCTGTCATTACCCGAACGACATGATCTTGGAAGTAGGGTCTCAACCTTCTCGCCGCGAATACAAGACATAGAATCATCTTCTCTACTGGTTCATACCATGTCTCAGTATCTTGCAGCACTCGGCTAATGTAGTATACAGGGTACTTTTCTTCTCGTGTTAAGACCGCGCTGACGGTGATGTTCTTGACTGATAAGTACAGATGCAAAATCTCCTGTTTCTCTGGTTGCTGTAGGGTGGGCAGTGTTGTCAAAAAGACTTTTAACTCTCCAAAAGCTCTCTGCAATTCTGGGGTCCAACGTATTGGACCCTTTTTCTTGAGTAAGGCAAAAAATGGTAAGGATTTGTCTGCGAGGCATCAACAAAAATGACTCAGGTAGTTTACTGCTCCGTTCAGGGACTGTACTTCTTTAATTGTCCGCGGTGGTTGGAGATTCTGGATTGCAACGATTTTATCGGGGTTTGCATCAATTCCTCGATGGATGACCATGAAACCAAGGAACTTTCCAAAATCAACTCCAAAGACACACTTTTCTGCGTTAAGGTTCAATCCTCCCCTACGAAGGGAATCAAACATCTCTTGCAGGTCTACCGCGTGATCTTCTGCTTTTTTGCTCTTAACAACAATATCACCCACATATATCGACACATTTCTCCCAATCTGTCCGCGAAAGATCTGATCGACAGTTCTCTGAAATGTAGCCCCAGCATTTCTGAGTCCAAAAGGCATCACGCGGTAACAGAATATTCCTTGGTTGGTGATGAAAGTTGATGCCTTTTTGTCTTGTGGATCAAGGCATATTTGATTGTATCCAGAATAAGCATCAAGAAAGCTGAGGACCTTGTTACCCGCGGTTCCGTCAACGAGCTCGTCTATGGATGGCAATGGGTAATTGTCTTTGGGGCAGGATTTATTGAGGTCGGAGAAGTCAATGCACATCCTCCATTTTCCATTAGACTTCTTCACTAAAACCACATTTGAGAGCCAGTCTGAATCTTCCACTTCTTCAATGAAGTCCGCTTCTAAAAGTTTATCAGTTTCTTCCTTTGCCGCGACCGCCTTTTCGGGGGCCATTTTTCTTTTCTTCTGTACCACGGGCTTTGTTCCTGGACGGATCCTCAAAGTGTGCAATGCAGTAGCGGGCGGTACTCCTAAAAGATCTCGCGGATTCCACGCAAATACATCCCTCGACCTTGCTATGATCTCCAAGACTCGTTCTTTATCCTCTGGCACTAATGCTTGTCCCACATAAATCTTCTCTTTTGGATTCGGAAAAGGTGTGTAGACAGTCCTTTCAACCGCGGTTGGTATTCTTGCCTCAGTTGGTCTAACTTCAAGCTCAGCTTCCGACGGTTCTGATGGGCTATTGTCTCCCACCACGGTTTCGCACTTCTCACTGATGCATATTACTTCCTTCTTCCTCTTGACGGAAGTTAAATAACAGCTTCTGCTTTCAGGTTGCTGGCCGTGGACTTCACCTACCCCTCCTTCTGGTAAAGGGAATTTCCCAACAAAATGATAGATGGACACTATAATCTGAAACTTATAGAGGGAAACGCGTACCAATAAAGCATTGTACACGATCGGTACTTTCACTACCGTGAACACAACGTTCTCCATCCGCCTTTTTGGGACTGTCCCCAAGACTACTGTTAACTCGATCGTCCCCGCCACCTGTACTTCACCTCCCGAGAATGTAATCAATGTACCCGCATATGGCTTTAATGAAGCCGTGGAGATTCCCATCTGAGAGAAAGCGTCCCAAGACAATATATCAACGAAAGAGCCAGTATCAACGAAGACTCTTTTGACGGTCTTGGTAGCTATTTGAGCATGGATGACCAATGGGTCAGAGTGCGACATCCTTACTTCCTCAGCGTCTTTGGGAGAAAAAGTAATCTCTTCATGTTGTGACAGAGAGATTTTCCTGCTTGACACGGATGGTGGTTGCCTTCTTTCTCGCTCGTAGTTCCTATTCTCTTGTCTACTTGATCCTGCCATAGAGTATCCTCTAGCAAGGGTATTTATGAAACCCTCGGGTTCTGGTATGTGGCCTTCTCCCGGTCTTCGGGACCCTTACTGGTTTCTCGGCGCTTGATTAACAGATCTTTGCATGGTATGGGCGTGATTGTGTCTTCCCCCACGCCATCTTCGTCCCCTGCCCCTTCCTCGATTGAAAAAAGGGGCATCTCCCCGCTGATCTTGTACCCCTTGGTATCGGTTCTGTCGATGTTGTGGGTCGTCAGGTCTAGAGTCATGATTCTCGCAATCCGGCCTCCGATAGTGACGATCCTCTCTCTGTGGAGGAAATCTCAGTTCTTGATTCCGGTAAATGTTCTCCTTTGGATGATAAGACCGCGGATGATCCTCTCCTTGGCGGGATCCCTAGCCTCTTTCAGAATTCATGTGTACTTCATCGCGGTGGGGACGAAAAACTTCTTCTTCTGACTGATGCCTGGGTAGTTTCACCTTTTCTTTTTTAAATTTTCCGACAAGCTTCCCAAAAAGGCCTTGACTGCCTATCTTTGCTCTTGAACTAGACGCGGCTACTTCCTCGGCTTCGATTTGCCGTGATACATGATCTGACGATCCCTTAAATCATAATAACTGGCAGGCTTTTTACGAAAAAAATAAGTTTTGAAGTCTCCCTCTACCGGATTCCCCATGAAAATGATGATCGCAGACTCATGATTAAAATTAGGGATTTGTACTACCACGCTGGTGAAACGGGTAAAGAAGTTTCCCAGCGTTTCCCCAGCTCCTTGCCTGATTGAGTTTAAATCAAGCATTGTCTTCTTCCGCGATCGTGCACTCCCAAAATGAGATGTGAAGATATGAGCTAGCTGAGTAAAACTGGTCACATAGTTCTTCGGCAAGTTGGTAAACCATGTGAGGGCGATCTTCGTCAAGGTTGATGGGAAAGTCCGGCATAACATGGCATCGTTGTACTCATTTATTCCCATTGCGGTAGTAAAAAGGCAGAGATGATCCTCAGGATCCGTCGTTCCATCATACTTCATAAGGCCCACGTCTCTCCATCTTTTTGGTACTACCGCGGAGCATATCTCTCTGGAAAAGACGGATGGGAGGACTGCCGGTCCTTCCATTCTTATATCTGCTGAATCAGATTTGGTAGAGGTGGAAATATCCGTGGATCGTTCTTCGCGTCGGTGCTTGTTCTCATGCTACCATTCGTCATTCTACCAGGACTGATGCGACATTGCATGACCCTGGCCTTGAAAGTCATAGTCCATGTTGCTGAATTCACCGCCAGGGTTGTCAAACGTGGTATAACGTCTATCAAAATCTTCACGCTGTCCACCGTGGTGGGCAGTTCCCTGTTGATGCGAGTTCTGTCCCCTATAATCATAGTAGTAATACTGCACTTGCTCCTGCTGCAGAGGATTAGGTTGCTCATGACGAACTTCATAATACCAGAAATTCTGAGGTATGTACTCTCTTCCGGCTTCATGTTGATTATAATGATGATGGAGAGGGGTAATGTGAGGCGGCTCCCCTGCTTCACCTCCTAGATCAGGTTGGGGCGTCAGCGGAATATACATACTTGAGGCTTCCTGATCGTGGTGGATCTCTTGGCTCATGTATTGGGTCGCGTTGTCTTGGTTAGCATTCATTTTTCTGTCACCGAATTAAATTTGACAAATCAATGACTCATTGGTTCATTATTCTAAAAAAGTCTCTCTTTTTTTCCGCGCGCGGACTCCCCAGCCCCTTCAGGAGCTGGGAGTTTTATTTGATTTTCTCAGATTTGGAACTTGCAAAGGAACCCCTTAGCGTGAGGGGGTTCCCACAGATGGCGCCAATGACGAGTCTCGAACTAAAAAAGGTCTCCATCTTTAGTGGGACCCGGGGATAGACCCAGTGGGGTCCGTAGTATTCCCAACGGGCTTACCTGACCCGCTCTGAAATAATCGATACGGCCTAACCTGTGCCGCAGGAACAAACTATATCGTAAAGACATTTTCCCCTGATCGAGGATTCATCAACGAAATGGGAATCAATCATTAACCTGTCACCGTTTTCTGGTTTTGAGTTGACAGTTATAAACTCTTGATTCTCACTTCAGACTCCTAAATAGCAAGAAAGAGTCCAAATGGCTATCCGCGGAATGGGAATCAATCATTTACCTGTCACCGTTTGATCCTTTAACGTTCAGCTTTCTCTTTCTCTATCACTCTTTCTCCCTGAATCTTATTCTTTCAAGGATATTGTATTAGGTCCGCTCATTATTTCCCTTTCTTGGCGTCCAAAAGTCCCTTACTTCTGTTTCTTTTTTCCCTTTTATAGGTGATGAGTGCTCTCCAGATAGTCGCCACGTGTGGTTTCCTGACCGACACGTGTCCAACTCGTGGGATGGGGGAATGTTGGGCACGTACCCCCTTCTTCTGTCCGCGGATGATATGACTTTGTAGATGGAGATTTTAATTCTATCCGCGGTTGCCTCTGTGGTGACCTTATTTTCCTTTTTGTTTTCTCTTTTTATAATTATTTAGATGTTTTTATTGCCGGTTTCGTCAACCTCTTCATTCATTTTTTGTTTAGTTTTACATATTTTGAAATAAATATTGCAATAAATGAATTTCTACTTATTAGTTAAATACTTTTTCACCAAAACGAGATTTATTAATCAAAGGAAAATATCTTTAAGTTATGAGTTAAAAGAAACTCACTAATAAGAATTTAAAAATGAAGTTATAAAGAATAATAAGTGTTATTTTTATACTAATTTTAATGATTTTTATAAATAAAAAATATTTATTTTTAATGACATGATATTTTTTAGCAAAAAATAACATATTATTTCACTAATCAAATTTAACATTCGCACACTTTATAACTAAAAAATTTTAATGTCATAAATGGGATTTTGTTTTAATAAGTATGGTTATAAACCCTTTGAATTTGATTTTTTCCAAAAAAAAATTCAAAGAAGATAATCTTTTCGTATATTATGATACGATTTTATCGATAACTTTTTTTTGAAATATTTTATATTATAATATTGTAAGCTAATATTATGGATTTTTATACAAAAAATAAATTAAATAAGTATAATTGTTGAATCCGTGCGTAGCAAGTGTATAGGACTAGTGTATACTACGTAATATATAATATACAACAGAATATTAGTGTGCATGTGTATGTGTATAAAACACATAGTAAACACTAGACCTAGACTTAGTCATTCCTAAACCTTTAAAGCCCTAGAACCAGTATTAAGATGACATTACAATTTTCCCTCCTAATCTAGGTTCTAAGCTTTTATATTCTTATTTCAAACATAGTGATATTAACTCGGTTCTTCAACCCTTTACCATCATTGGCTTGGTACTTGTTCGTCATGATGGATCTCCATAGTCCGTGCAAAATAGAAACTTGTTAGGGTGGAACAATCTTTGTTCCACAGTCAACATGGTTCTCATCGATCACCTTTGATCTTCTTGACGTCGAGTTAGTTAGGAGCTACCATGTTCCAAACAAAGTGAAATCGCACATGTATGCGTTTTCAGCGTTCGTGCTACATCAGATCCTTGCAGAGATATAAATTACTCTAAGTGTCCATATATAGAACAAGTTTTATAGTTTTTTCTGAGAACTTCCTTCAAGATCCCCTTTAACCAGATAGCTTCTTTTGCAGCTTCTATTGACGCCATATATTCTGCTTCTGTTGAGGACAGAGTCACCACTGACTGCTTTTGTGATTCCATGAAATATAGTTCCCGACCCATGCGTAAAAGTAGGTCGTCGTGGATTTTATGTTATCCTTATTACTAGCGTAATCAGAGTAAACAAATCAATGCAAATGATGAATAGAGCTATGCAATCCATAATGCAAACATAGATCTTTAGTTCTAGAAAGATAATGAAGCAAATATTTCATAGTAGTTCAATGGTCACTACCAGGGTTAGACATGAATTGACTTAAAGCATTGATAGCGAAGGCTAGGTTAGGGCGAGTACAAAGCATGGAATACATAATGAATCCTAGAGCTACGTCATAGGGAATCCTAGCCATTTGTTTGATATCTTCGGGTTTGGTTAGGCAACTTTTCTTGGTATGCTCTAGATGCCCTCCTAAGAGTGTGGAGGTAGGTTTAAAGGTAACCATATTGAATCTCTTCACAACCTTAAGCATATAGTCATCTTGCAGTAACCATAGTTGTTTATTTGGCATTTGTCTAATAATATTGACGCAAAGTATTTTTTTTTTGCACTACCTAAATCTTTCATGTCAAGGTATTTCTGTAAGTCCTTTTTAACATTACTAATGAGAATAATGGAGCTAATAATAAGCAGGATATCATCAACATATAGCAACACATATAGCAACATATAAAGAGGAGAGACTTAGAAGAAATATTCTAAAAGTAAAGGCATGTATCATAACTGCTTCTATGAAACCCTAGTTTTATAATCACATTATCAAACTTGAGGTTCCATTGTCTAGGGGACTATTTCAGTTCGTAAATGGACCTTTTCAACAAGCACACGTGATCAGGATGCGTTTTGTCTATAAATCATTTAGATTGTTTCATGTGTGTATGTGTGTGGGGGGGGGGGGGGGGAGGGGGGAGAGGGGGTTCATCTAAAGTACATGCAGCTGAAAAGCGGTGCCTTAACGTCTATTTGTTAAAGTTACCAATCAATATAGTTATACTTTCCATTAGGGATGATAGTTCAAGGTTCCCTATCCCTAGTCAACTAATAATCATGCAATGTAGGTAAATCAGATGCAGATGCAACTGCAGGTGCGGTAGAAGTAGATGCATGCAAATCAGAGTAATGGTGGGAGGAGAAAATAGATGAATCCACATAGGATTCGTTAGAGAGGTTATTCACATCACTTGAAATAGAAGAGAAAGAAGTAGTGGGAGGATCAGACATAGGAGAGGAGAGAGCTTCCTCTTTTGCTTCTTCTGTTGGAACCTTGTCTTTCGTTTCTTCCCCAACTACTTCATCAAGTACATCATCTTCATATTCCCCCTGTAGTGTAGAGTGTTCTAGTTTACTGGTTGCTTTGTAGGTCCTGCTAGTGTCATACGTACTCTTCGTCAGCAGCCTCGTGAGTTGTGGAGTACTGACTACTGAGGTATCCACCCATATGTTTGGTCATGAGAACTTGCTATATCAGCATAAGAAGTTAGTGTTTTTTTCATAGGAAATTCAGACTCATTGAACTTGATGCTTCCAGTGGCGATCACCTTATAGAGTCTTGCTTGAAGCAAGAGGACTCTATATCCTTTGACACCATCAAGGTAGCCTAAGAGGATACCCTTCACTGCTCTGGGCTGCAGCTTACCTTGTGATATGAAGGGGTAGGTTGCATACCCAAAGGGTTTGAGGTAGACGTGCCCACGGGCCAGACCCGCCGGTCGACGGGTTCAACTCGCTGGGTCAAGGGTCGGGGTTAGTTGACCCGAACCCTAACCTAGAAATGTCACGGGTTGAGGGGTTCGGGTCGACCTATTGACCCGCTGAGTCGACCGGCTGACCCGGCAGGTTACATTATTTTTTAAAAAAAAAATTGGTTTTTAAAAAAAATTGACTATTAAAATAAATATAAAAAATTATATGTGAAGATTTTATCTTCATACCACATTTTATCACCCACTTTATTTTGATATGAAGTGTTAAAAATGTGAGAAGAATTTATATGTCCATATCAATTCTTCCATCCACTATAATTTAATCTCAACGGGATTTTTGGGAAGCAAACCAAGTTTATGCAAATGAACAAGACCCTTATTGCCAATATGTCCCATTCTATAATGCCAAGAAATAGTCTCATCTGAAGTTATATGCTCAGAACTGATAGCTGGATTCAATTCAGGTTTATTAGCAACACTATGATATAATCTATTCTTCCTAATAGCCTTAATCATGACCCTATTATATCTAGTAATTGTTCTAATGCCATTTTTAGAAAACGTATTACAGCCAAGTTCGTAAAGAGCAGATTTAGACATGAGACACCTTCTTAAGCTAGGGACCCATCTAACATTAGTAAAGACTCTTAACAATACCATCATGCATGACAAGAGGCACACCACTAACACCCGTGATTTTCAAACAAGTATCATCACCAAGCATAACATCACCACAAGCAGATTTCTCAAGATGCTTAAAATAATATTCACAAGGTTTAGCATGCATAATACATCCAGAGTCAAGTATCCAATTATTAGACATATTAGCTGCAATATTAGAACACGTAAATAGCTGAGCAGGACAATCATCCATACATTCCAAAACAGAAGCAGACAATTCAATTTGGTTAGATTTAACAAGTTGCTCAATTGTTTTTTCTTCATACAATCTTTAACCCAGTGGCCTAGATTTCCACATTAGTTACATTTGGAATTTGTGTCCAATTTCTCTTGCTTGTCACCCTTGTCATTCATCTTCTTTTCCTTTTTAAATTTCTTGTATTTGTTTCCCTTTTTATCATTACCTTTGGTGAACATAACATCTGGTTTGTCACGTTTCTCAGTTTTAAGACCTTATATTTGAAAGACTTATAAATTCATTTTTCTCGATGATAGATCCAATGAATTTGTCGATCCTTAGTCAATTCATCACGAATAAATTGAATAACGTCCTTAAAATTGTGAAACTGGATGGGAAAAGAATTACGAAGGAGAATGGCTTGGTGAGAGTCTTTAATCTCATCGTTACATCTTTCAAGTTCTTAGGACATTTGCAGAAATTTATCAAATTTGTCATCCAAGTTTAATTGTGTGTTCATCTTGAAAGTAAAAAAAAAGACGGAGCAATAAAATCCTAGAGGGCAGAGCCTTACAGAGAAATAGCTCCTCCAGGGCATGCCATAGAGAAAAAGCGGAACAGTATCTTACCACTTGACGGGCTATGCCATTAGTGAGGCGCAGCATAATCTTGGAACGCACCTTCATATCCAACTCAAGGTATTCTTCAAAGAGAAACGGGAGGGGCGGGGGGGTCTTCTTTGATTCCTTGTCTTTTTCCTCCACTTTTGTGGAGGAAGACAGTGAGTCATCCCCGATCTTGATTCCTCGAATTGTAGTTGCACCTTTGGGTGCAGTTACTGTTATCTGAATAGCCTTCTAGCTTCCTTCCTCGATTAATTAGTATTTCCCTCATTTTGACATGCCACATGGAAAAGTCTATGACATCATTGGAGGGTTTGATCTTGAGGGCACCTTCCATATTTTGGTACCTACAAAAAACTTAAAAACAAGAATCAACGCGTTTTATGAGCGGAAACGAATAGGATTGAACACAAAAACTAGACACGGAATAGACAATCAAAGGAAAACCTATGCATCTAATTTTCGAAAGCAAAAGCGGTCAAAAACAGGTGACCAATCTCAAATCTAGCAATATTATAACCTGGCTTCAATACCACGTTATAGATCAAATCGTTCTCAGCCTCACAGATTGGAGGTCAAGATTCTAGATCGATTGACGAACACAAAACCAATAGAAAAAAACAAAGAGGACACATCGATTTTACATTGGTTCAGTTTCCCTACATCCACGGAGCCTTAGGAGACTCCATCTCAAATCCACTATATGGAATCAAGTTTACAAGTTTGGTAGACTAATGTCCAGATCTAGGTTCAATACGGCTTACACACAAAGGGTCCACAAGATATAAGCAAGAAAACTATAGAGAGATTGTAAAGCATCGAAGAAACTCCCTGGATATGGTGTCGGAGACCAGATTGAAGTCGGAGGTTGTTGAAGAATACAACCATCACTGGGAAAGGGAAACCAAAGGTCCCTGTGATGATCTTCGATGTCAGATCTAAGGTATCTTGGATAGACCCGCCTTAGAACTAAACACGTTTGTTGAGGAGGAAGACGACTCGCTCTTCGAAAACCCTAGTGCCGCTCTATTCTCTTTTTTCTCTCTCTTGTGTGGACAAACCTATAAGCTACTAAAGATGTTTCGAACCCTAGAGCCTTCATCCCTTATATAGCCAAGCTAAGCTCAAATGCTACATTTCATCTTATATTAACTAATAGGTGATGAAGGCAGTTTGGGCTAATGAGATGGGCTGTTAGGCCCATCCGCTAAATTAGGTCCTAATCCAAATAATAATACACAACTTTAACTCTTCGTCTCATATAGTATATGTTATATATGATCACGAGTATAAACTTGCAATGCTAATGTATAATATATAATATACAGGATAGTATTAGTATGCATTTGTATGTGTATAAAAATCGCATACTCCCTTTGTTAATTAAAACATGTCGTTTTAGACACCTACACATTTTTTAAGAAAGCAACTAAAAGCAAACAAAAATACACTTATACCCCTAATTATTACTTTACTTTTTCACTTTATTGAAAACTACAACTAACAAATCTCTTACCCTTACAAGGGTAATTTTGGAAAGTGAACACCAAAATATCTAAAACGACATGTTTTTCTTAACAAGATTTTACTCCTAAAACGACATGTTTTTCTTAACGGATGGAGTATTAAACACTAGACCTAGACTTAGTCTTTCTTAATCCTTTAAAACCCTAGAACCAAGATTAAGATGACATTACAATTTGCCCTCCTAATCTAGGTTCCAAGCTTTCATATTCTTAATTCAAACATAGTGGATATTAACTGGTGACCATAAGGATGTAATGTCGTTGTTCCTTGTCCCAAATACTATATATTAATAATCCTAACTTAGCAAACTAGTAAATTAGTATGGCGGATAAGTAGTAGTCGAACCAACAGGCAGAACTATATTCATGTCTCCAATGTTGATTGACAGTAAATAAGAATAAGATTGAGATGAATAAATAAAATAAATAAATAAAATAAATAAAATAAAGGAAGTAATGATTGCAAAGATGTTACTAACGGGATGAAAGCGCTTCCTTGCAATTCTCAACAATGGTTAGGGTTCATGATCATTGCCCTGATTTCATTGTTATTATAATTCAATGCGATGCAGTTGATGATTGAGTTATTCTGACTTTAGTTTAATTAGATCTATATCCCTCATAGACTTATCAATCCCTATGCGACCCTAACTAGATTCTTAAACATACAGCAACACAAATTCCCAAAGTACTTGGCAGTTTGGCAGTATAAACCTTCCTAAGCAATCAGATTGTCAAAGGCGGCAACTCTTTCAACCCTAATCTCAAAGAAATCGATATTTAACCAAGTGTCATTACCTTGCATAGTCAGTTGATGCTTTCACGGCAAGAAATCATTAATCATTAGCATGAATGCAAATTCTATCAAGGTGATCAATTAAAAGAGAATATATTAAAACAAGAATTTTGAGAACAAAGGTAATGAAATAACTAGTGAATAACAATTGAAATCAAAACCTCACAATTCACCCAACCATGTCTTTGAATTACAAATGAAACTATGAGTTTAGCAACTCATAATTTGAATTTTTCAAAGTGTTTAATTGATTGATAGATTATAGTGAATGTCTCTCTAACCCTAATAGAGTCGGCTTATATAGGAGAATAGTTGAACTTATTAACCCTAGAAAGTAAAATAATAATAAACTAATAAGATAAATCCGAATGAAACCTATTGAATGGGGTGTTGTAGGTTTTCAATCAATAAATAAGTTTACCTATTGAAAATTATCCGAAGACAAAGAAAAGTGGTGATTTTTATCCCACACTTGACATGTAGTTGAGGATTTCACCTAAAGTCGTTTCGTACTTTACGTTTGTTCTCCTAATTAACTTAGTTAGTAGCGCTAACTTGTCTCGACTAAGCAATCCTTACATTATTATTGTTGTTGTTGTTTAATAACTTTATTTTTTTTTTACAAAAGTATACTCCATATTTACATACTACTCGGAAGTATGTAAATCCCGTCCCGTCCCGCATTCCGTCCCGATCCCGGTGGGTTTTAGAATTTTTTTTTTTTTAAATCCCGTCCCGCGTAATTTTTGCGGGACGGAGAGTTCGAATCCCGCAAATCCTGTCTCGTCCCGCATATATATATTTTATTAAAATTAATAAAAAATATATAAGAATATATTTATATTATACCTTAACATTTACTTAAACCCAAAATTAAAAATAAAAAATAATAATAAAAACATTAAAAATAAAAATATATAAGAAACCATTAGTTTAGCCTTACTAACTTACTATTAGTGGTACTGCTGTCTTTACCTTCAATTTGTAATGGGCTGCCGTTGGCCCGTTGCCTTCAATTTGCAATGAGATTTCAGATTTCTAATGCTTTATTTTGTGTGAGGTTGGCTACTGTGTGTTTTTTTCTAATGACATTATAATATATGATTTTAACTTTCACCTCATTTGCAACTTTTTACTTATTATTTTTGGATTGTATTTTAATCATTTTTTATGAGGGACAAATCCCGTTCCGTCCCGATCCCGTCCCATCCCGGGAGGGATAAGACCCGGCGGGATTTGAAAAAAAAAATTCAATCCCGTCCCGATCCCGTCCTGCAAAACTTACGCGGGACGGGACGCGGGATTACCCTAATCTCGTCCCGTCCCGTCCCATGCCCACCCCTAGGAATAAACAAACTAAAAGTTGAATGAGATTCTCTTATCATTATCAACCAACTTGAAATAAATTAAATGATGGATGTGCATGGGAAATTTGAACTTTTTATGTGTGATATTGCAACAATTCTATCAAGAGTGTCCTCTCATGTGCTCCGTTCTGCCAACAGAGCGGCGTATAAAGCATCACATCTAAGCCACTCGACTGGAAACCTTGACATCTCTACTAATCCAGGTCTTCATGACCTCATTCTTCACAATGCTGTTGAATAAGTTTTTTCCTACCTGAAAAATTACTTGGTCCAAACTCGTCCTTTTTACAATGTAAACGTGCAAAACAAGGGAAAACATGTGCATTTTCCATGTGCATTTTCTTGGTATGCTATGATTTCACATTCCATACCAAGATACGTGTATATATGCACGATTGATAAGTTCCTCCTTTTCGTCTTACATTACCATTAATTTGTAATTATTTTTTTCACTAACCATGCGATTTGTTCAACTTAAGGATCAGATGAAATTAAGGCTATGTATCCGTTTGATAATGCAAGTAGTTTTTCGAAATTTTTGGTTTTAATATTATATAGTTTTAAATAAGTTAAATATAATATTTTAACTCAATTAGGTTTTGAAAATTGGATATCCAGCAGCTACTCGTCCTAAGCTTTTCAGAACTCTATTTATTTTTTCATATCTCATCAACTAGTTTGTATAGCTACTATATCAGTTGGGTTACCAAACACCTTACTAGCTTATGAAAAATATTCTAATTTAATATATATTTAATACACTTAATCTACGAAACCCAGATTGCCCAAAAATTTTCCGGATTTTCGAGTTCGGGTCGGAAAATTTTCGGGCGTTCGGATTGGATCAACCGGGTCGGGTTGTGTTTTGATAGGTCTAGTTGGATGTTATGCATACACTTTTTAGTAGCGATGCATTGTCTAAGCTTTGCGACTACATTGTTTACCACTTGTATCTTTTAGGAAAGTAATAAGAGGTGAACTTGCTTGTGAATTTTGTCTTTTCTTTATTTTTATGTGTTTGATAAACCATCCTAGCTCAAAAGTGTCTTTTGTTATATAATCTGCAGGGTGTGAGATTTCCTGGTATGGCAATTAGCAACCCTTCTTAGTTCTTACAATCCATAGAGTGAAGAGAACTTTTATGTAAAGAACAAATGTATGCAATTTTCAATAATAAATTAACCTCATAATAATCCAATAATTTATTCCATAGCAAAAATACAGTATATTGTATATATAACAAGTATTTTCTAATCAGCAAACTATTGTTTAACGGAATAAGTAGTAAATTATTTTGATTGAATGAAGAAATAATTAAATTGACAACATTAAGGTTATAATGAGGGCATGAAGCTAATCAGATGTTAAAAATAACACCAATTTTAGAGTTAAGTCCATTTAGTACATTGCCTTAACTTATGGAACGAAGTCATGACATTCGTCCCGAAAATTCTAGTGTTAGCTATATATTATTATTGGGTGAGTTTTCATTATCAATCGAGATGCTACCTCTCTTCTAGGTCAAATTTTATATATTTAAAAGAAAAGAAAATAGTGAGTGCAGAAGATGGAGTGAGAATGATCGACCGTTAAGATGGCATCTTTCAACAGCTACCCCCATTCCATTGCTTAAAGCTACCGAAACTCCTTTTTCCCTCTCAAATAACCTCAACAAGTATTTATAAATGCACACATATTCTACCTCTCCAACAACCAGTAGGTGATCCATCCTTTGCCCTTATAGTTCTACATTTCTCCTTTGCACCCCTCACCCTCCACTCCATTTCCCTTCCTACTGTCTGTGTTCAATTGAATCGCTAGCTACATCGTTAGGGTTAGGGAGGAGTAGCCCATTTCGCTATTAGCTGTTTCTATCTATAGATCACAACGATGAGACTATACCTTTCGGGTTGTATTCTCCTCGCCCTCATTGCTTATGCAGGGGCTTATGATCCGTTGGATCCAAATGGCAACATTACCATCAAGTGGGATGTCATGTCTTGGACTCCTGATGGCTATGTGGTATGTATATAGTGATCTGTTTATACTTTATAATGATGAAAAAACTGAGGATTACTGTTTTATCATGGAATGTAAACTGGTGATGGCAGGCGATGGTGACGATGAACAACTTCCAAATGTACAGAAGCATAATGAGCCCTGGGTGGACGGTGGGGTGGACGTGGGCGAAGAAGGAGGTGATATGGAGTATGGTGGGGTCGCAGACGACTGAGCAGGGCGACTGTTCCAAGTTCAAAGGCAACATCCCTCACTGCTGCAAGAAAACCCCTACTGTTGTAGACCTCCTCCCCGGGGTCCCCTACAACCAGCAGATCTCCAACTGCTGCAAGGGCGGTGTTGTCGCTGCTTGGGGCCAAGATCCGTCCTCCTCCGTCTCCCAGTTTCAGGTACCGGATCCCTGCCTAAATCATTCTTAACTGCAGATGATGTATATTTTTTAAGCTGTTGATCTGTCTGAATCTAGGTGAGTGTGGGACAAGCCGGTACTTCCAACAAGACGGTGAAGCTGCCCAAGAACTTTACCTTGCTGGGTCCTGGTCCTGGATACACTTGTGGCCCTGCAAAGGTTGTGCCCTCCACCACCTTCCTTACCCCTGACCGTCGTCGCAAAACTCAGGCCTTGAGTAAGCTTCACTCTTTACTTCCTATGTCCCTTCTTTCAGGAAAATTACTGCAACCAAAAAGCAATACTGATGGGCTTGCTTGCAATTGTTTGTTTCTCACGCTTCTCTGAATGCAGTGACATGGAATGTCACCTGTACTTACTCGCAGTTTCTAGCAAGAAAGCATCCTGCTTGCTGCGTCTCCCTGTCGTCTTTCTACAATGAGACGATCACCCCATGCCCAACGTGCGCTTGTGGATGCGAGCACAAGAAGGATTGTGTGCAGTAAGTCATATATTAACCCTTGAAATGATGGCAAAACCCAAACTTTGAAGGAGGGTAGTTTTTCCTTCTCATAGTGAGTGACCTTAATTGCATTGAATGTGTAGGAGCGGCTCTAAAATTCTTACTAAGGTGGGAGTGAACACTCCAAAGAAAGACAACACCCCTCTGTTGCAGTGCACGCACCACATGTGCCCAGTTCGGATCCACTGGCACGTGAAGCTCAACTACAAGGACTACTGGCGAGCCAAGATGACCATCACCAACTTCAACTACAGAATGAACTACACTGACTGGACCCTAGTTGTTCAGCACCCGAATCTCAATAACGTCACTCAAGTCTTCAGCTTCGCCTATAAGCCTCTTGTTCCCTATGAATCAATAAGTCAGTTCCTCTACTCTGTACCTCAATCCAACACTACTGTGACTTCTAATCCCTTCAATCTTTATTGCTCTTGCTAATTTAAATTCTTCCCTTGCATTTTAGATGACACAGGGATGTTCTATGGAACGAAGTTCTACAATGACCTTTTGATGGAAGCAGGACCGCTAGGAAACGTTCAGTCAGAGGTGCTGCTCCAGAAGGATGCAAATACCTTCACCTTCAAGCAAGGGTGGGCATTTCCTAGGAGGGTTTACTTCAACGGTGATGAGTGTATGCTACCGCCTCCGGATACCTACCCCTACCTACCAAACTCGGCTTCTGTCACTTCAATCTCAGTTTTGATGATGATTCTATCAGTACTTACTTTCATATTTGGTCACCTATGAGATTGCTCTTGGAATCTGATAATTTTGATGAAGTTGTTCACGAGTCATGTAAGAGATCTGATGCCAGATTACAGAGAACGAAGTAACAGGACCACGGTCATCTAATAGACATCAAATTTTTTCAAAAGAAACAGGGATGTATTCTGAATCTTGTAGAGTAAATGAATGGATATGTAAACATTGTAATATTCAGCATACAACAAAATATACTTCCCCAATTATGCATTCTGTTTCTTTGCGCTTGTCTGTGCTTTGATTATAGAAATTCAAATGGATCGATGGAGATTAAGTTTCCTTAGATGCAGCAAAGTAGGCAATCAAATAGGCCAAGGTCAAGACACTGAACTAGCATTAGGATTTCTATAGTTCATATTCACAATAGAACTGTTTAACAGAGAGAAATAATATACAAACAAGACATTTTCGACATGTCATAAAACAGGGAGAAATGGAGAAAATAAGAGTATGTCTTACTGATATAATATAAATCTTAGACTTGTCTGATGGGAGACAAATGATACTGCAGCTCAATGTATATGAAACCTTCACCAACATGCCTTCATTTGTCATAATGAATTGTCAAAATTTCGGTGGATGAAAGGGAGGTTGGCTCAAGAACAAGTGAGAATGAATACGAAGGCCAACAATGAAGTCAATGTGAAAGAGAAAAGAAGGGTTTTTTGTGGAGGACTTGTGTTTGGCAAGAAGGGATAGGAATCTGGGGGTGGCATAACACAGTTATCTCCGTTGAAATAGACCCTTCTGGGGAAAGCCCATCCCTTTTCAAATGTAAAGGTGGATGACTCCTTTCGGAAGAGAAGTTCTGACTGCACATTTCCATAAGGCCCAGCCTGCATGAGCAAATCGTTGTAGAACTTAACTCCCCATAGCATTGCAGTATCATCTGTCAAAAGAAACCAAGAGAAAAATGTCATAACCAACCATTGTTTTTTGCTTAGAAAAGCAACTTACTAAGAATATGAACATCAAATTTGGTGAAATCATCATTGATACGGATATGAAGATTTGAAGATTTTGAACTTACTTAAGGTTCCGTAGGGTGTTAATGGCTTGTAATTGAAGCTGAAACTTTGGGTAAGGTTATCAAAGTTGGGATGCTGCACAACCAAGTTCCATTGTGTATAGTTCATCCTATAGTTGAAATTTGTAATAGTAACCTTAACACGCCAATATTCTTTGTAGTTGAGTTTCACATGCCAGTGAATACGGATAGGACACATATGGCTTGTACATTGAACCAATGGGGACAAATTGTTCTTATTTTGATTCGAACCAGAAACAACAGAAGCCAAGTACGTAGAATCAGACCTGGCATAGCATAGAAAAGCACGTTATTTTCAAACCCAAAGAACTAGGGAAGGAATATGCTTCATGAAGCTGTAAAGTAGATGACAATACAAAAGACGGGGGGAAAAGGGAACTAGTTAAAGCTTACTGCACACAGCTTCCAGATTGACTTGTGTTCTGGCAGCCACATGAACATGTAGGACAGCTTACTATGGTTTCGTTGTAGAAGGACGAGAGTGAGACGCAACATGTGGGAGCCTTCTGAGCCAAGAATTGTGAATACGTGCATGTAACGTTCCATGTCACTAGATACACCAAAAGAAAGGAAAAGATTGAGTCAGTGATCTACAAAACTTTCAACAAATGCAACACAAATTTCCCAGTCATATTAATTTATAATCTCTAAAGATTAGTTCAAAGAGTAAAGGCATGCTATTGAACAAGTAAATGGAAGATATTTATCACATAGACACCTCTTAGTGGAAACTTACTCATAGCCTGAGTGACTCTCCTTCCATCTGCGCTGATGAATTTAGTAGGCTTGACCACCTTTGCAGGTCCACATGTGTAACCAGGGCCGGGAGTCAAGAGGGTGAAGTTCTTGGGCACTCGCACTGTCTTGTTTGTGGTGCCAGCTTGGCCTACGCTTAACTGGAATGAACTAATAGCCGTGGCAGGATCTTGTACCCACGAATTAAGCACACCTCCCCTACAACAATTGGCGATCTGCTGATTGTAGGGGGTTCCAGGCATCAAGTCCACAATAGTTGGCTTCTTCTTGCAGCAATGAGGGATGTTTCCTTTGAACTTCGAGCAGTCCCCTTGATCCGTTGCTTGACCTCCAACCATGCTCCATATAACCTCCTTTTTTGCCCATGCCCATCCAAGTTGCCACCCTGGTGCTTGAATATGCCTGTACTTTTGGAAGTTGTACAAGGTAACAACAGCCTACAAAAAACCATTTTGAAAATGAATTTTTCTGAGGTATAAAGCCATAAACATAGAACTTTATAACCTAATTTGATAGAGATGGGGTGGATCAGTGATTGATGTAGATCAATTTCCAACAGTTAATGATCATGAAGAGGTACTTACAAGATAACCATCAGGTGTCCACTGTATGATGTCCCACTTGATGGTGAGATTCCCAGTGGGATCAAGAGGATCATATGCTTCTGAAATAGGCAATATGACAAAAAAAAAATGAAAAGAATCAAATAAACAAAGAAATGATGTATCGGTTCTTCAGCTCATCAATTTCAGACAATTTGATCATTAAAAAGATATCAACGCCAAACATAAACCAACCGAGATTTATCAAATTCACAACTTCTAGTCGAAAATATAATCAGTCTTCCCAAACCTAAATATTGGTTCATAATTGAGATAGATGCATTCAAACATTGACAGAAAATATTTTCCCCTTTACGAAAAATAAGTAGAAAAATTCAGTCATTGTAAACACAAAATGAAAGTGACTACTACACAGCAGCTAGAAACGTGAGCTGATCAACAACCAAAAAAGCCAGGAGATGCTACAAAGAGCGCATAAATATCATCAAATTGAAGCAATAAGAGAGAAATGGGCAGCGAAACTCGACAATCGGCATGGAATTGGAATCGGAGATACGATGGCAGAACAAAAAAGCGGTAATTATCCATGACTAACCTGTGGAAGTGAAGGTCTCAGAGGAGAGAAGAAGCAGTAGGAAAATGGAGAGAGGAATGGATTTGAAGGATGAACTGATGATCGCCATCAATAAACTCCCCATTCTGAAGACGAGTGTGAAGAGAGGGTTTGTGTTCGTAGCCGGAGGAAACACGGATGAGAAACGGGCGTGTTGGGCATCCAAATTACGCTGACAAGAAACCTACGATTTTATAAATCTTTTTTTCTTATTTCCTCCTTTCTTTCCTTTTTTTTTCTGCTCCCTTTTTAGTTCACGTTCTTAAAGCCAGCCTGTCTGCCTGAGGATTCACTGACCTGACCATCACGCATCATTCGAAGAATTTTTGTCATTTTAGTTTGTTTGAAAATTTACATTTACATTATAGTTAAATGCATTGGCTATCTAAAGTCTAAACAGTAAACACATCTAAATGTATATAATTAGGTTGGCATGTAGTGAGTTAATGAGTGTAAATTACCTCTTGTATAATGTAATATTTTCAAACATTTATAGTAAGATTTTAATCGATTAGTTAAAAAAATTATTATTTTATTTATAAATTAAAATAATTGTGGTATATTAGCCAATCACAATTGATTTTAACCTCATATAAAATATTCATATTATTGTATATAAATTATTACTCCGTATTATTATACGGAGTACATACTCCGTATAATATAGATATAGATTTTATTTAATTAATCTATCTATTATATCATATTATATTCAATTAATGTTATTCATTTATTTATCTATTAAAATTTATAGTATAACTCTTGAACAAGCTTTCATAAATTAAATACATGATGGAGTAATTTGCTCTTTTTAAGGCAACCTTTATTTATTAGATTATTAATATTAGATAGCAGTAATTTTCTTTATCTCTAGATTATTTTTCCAAAGAAGGAATTATTTATACTCTACCCCTACCGGTAATTTTTCTATACTTCCTTAAGTTCCTTCAATCTTCACTTTACGCCATTACATTTTTTAAATCAAAATTTATACATCCATAAATTGGTATAATTATATTATAATTCATACAATATTATTTTAAATGTTAAGAAAACTCTTAAATCTCTAGTTAAAATAAGAAATTCTTATAGAATATTAATATAAAATTATGGGACACAAAACTAGTGAAAAAATAATTAAGATATTATTGGATTTATTAGCAGTAGCCGGGTTTATTTCCTAACTCAATTTGTTGGGAAAAAAACGAAGTTAAGATTCAGTTTGCTAATAAATAATAAAATTTTGGCAAAAGATTATTTTAAAGCAATGAAAAATGAACAGTTTGGAATTTTTTCAATAGATAAATAATAATTATAATAACTTTAAGAAGACTATATATTATTGTATTGTATATTAACAATATGATAAATAAAATGTCTATGTATATAGTAAAAAAAGAACATTAATTTTATATCATTGGATAAATCTATTGATCATTCTTTTATCAATTCTAATATTATTATTCAAATTTCTTATATCTGTTGTCATATTTTAATAGATTTTTACATATAATAGATGTAATTTTAGAATATTGTGTTAAAATGTTCTTGTGTACGAGACGGGACTTACACTAGTTTGATTTCATTGGAAATAGTTGATATTTTTGAAGGAAAAAACACATAAATATCAGTTTTATGTAAAGTGGAGAGTTTAATTGATATAAGTGAGGTTGATTATGATAAAAAAAAAGGTGTAAATAGTTGTTAAGATAAAAAGATCTTATATTTTTTGTTTAAAAAAATGGAGAATTCAATTGAGAAAGGTAGGAATAAATATAATCTTCTAAAAATAAAAAAATATTTAAAACATCAATTATATCATATAGGATTTTGAAAAACGAGAGAAATGCACAAAATAACCCCAAAGCCCGCGGATTTATTGCGGTGTTAACCCAACCCGGTTTTTAATTGGGTGAAACCGGATATTGGGGCCGGAACCCTTGCAACTGGTAGTGGGTAAGGGAGGGGGGGTGCAACCTTGCAATATGCGACACCTGGCAACGTCAGACTGAGGGAGGGAATGTGGGAGACAAAAGGGGAGAGAGAGAGAGAGAGAGAGAGAGAGAGAGAGAGAGATGAGTGAAAAAAGAAAAGTAAAGTTGTAGAGGAGAGAGAGATCAGAGAGGATAGGACAGAGAGAGAGCTGGAAGAATCCTCTCCCCTCTGCGACTTTACTGTTGCTCTTTCACTTCAAAGAAGCAATTGGGCGGGAGTTTATTTGCAGGTTGACGTGTAAGTAGTTAGTTTTAATTGGACACCCAAAGCAAAACGACATGACACATATTGGAATCGACTAGACAAGAGTTATCGAATAAATAGATTCACAATCGACTTCGGATAGAAAATGGGTAAGCTTGCTTTGATAAAGGTTATGCCCCCTCACTCTCACCCTTCCATCTCTCTATCCTATCCTCACTAATCTCACTAATCTCACTAATCTCACTAATCTCTCTCTCTCTCTCTCTCTCTCTCTCTCTCTCTCTCTCATTTTTTTATCGAAAGTAAACTTACCCATTTTCTATCGGAATTCGATGGTGGATCTGTTTGTCCGATAACTCTTGTACAGTCGGTTCCAATATGTGTCATGTCGGTTTGCTTTAGGTGTCCAGTTAAAACTAATTGCTTACATGTCAACCTGCAAAAAAAAACCCTCACACAATTGCTTCTTCTTCGATGGTTTTTATCTGAAACTTAAGATTTAATTCAAATTATATTAATGCCCCCTCACTTTTTCGAATTGACCTGGAAATCCGGCCTTCACTCGCCTCGAATTAACCTGGAAAAGCCATCAAAACGAAGGTGAAGGACGAAGGCATCAAAACGGTGCTCCGGCGGCGCGATTCACACCAGCGACGCAGGCTGAATTCGAGCTCCTATGGAGATCCCGTCACCCTTAAAGGCAGAGAGATAAAAGACAAAGAAATCAAAGAATAAATAAGCTCTTCAATGGAGCTCTTCAATGGAGAGAGGTGGAGAGAGGCATATAGAAAAAGGTCTTTGGATTAGTGACAGTGATGTGCAACTAATGTACTGTTGCTTTTCTCTCTCTCTCTCTCTCTCTCTCTCTCTCTCTCTCCATTGGGTGCAGCAAATGAGGTAACCGGGAGGTTTTGAGGGGAGAGGTTAGATTTTGCAAATTGTATGGATAGTGGATAGGGGATGCAAAGGGGATCGGGTATATGGGTTACTTTTGCAAATGCCCTTTTGGCAACAACAACAACAACAACAACAACAACGTGCCCAGTATATCCCGCTTGAAGTAGGGTCTAGGGGGTCGAGTTGTACGCACCCTTTCCCCGACTAGGTCGAGAGGGTGTTTCCTAGTGACCCAAGACAAGTCCTCGAAGACAGGACAAGACTCCACACCAGAGACAACCATAAGAAATAAAGGGAAAAAAAGATCGACCACACACAAGAATTAAGAGAAAGATGCGCAAAAATAGGACGAGACGGCAGGAAGGCGCGAAGCTGGAAACACTGCACCCTACTAGTTTTCGACAATTCTAATAGCACTCCTCCACTGCACTCTGTCGCGTGACATCTCCTCTGTGAGTCCCAAAACGGCCAGGTCCTGTCGAATCACTTCACGCCAGCTCTTCTTTGGACGACCTCTGCCCCGTCGGACACTGTCGATAGCCAAATGGTCACATCTGCGCACTGGCGCACTCGGATCCCTCCTCTGAACATGTCCATACCATCGCAGTCTCGCTTCCCGCAACTTAGCCTGAATACTGACCACTCCTACCCTTTCTCTGATAGCCTCGTTTCTGATTCTGTCATGCAAAGTGACCCCACACATCCATCTGAGCATCCTCATCTCCGCTACCATTAGTTTCTATTCATGTGCCTTGCTTGTCGCCCAACACTCTGCCCCATATAACAAAGCTGGTCTCACCACCACTCTGTAGAACTTGCCCTTGAGCTTAAGTGGGACTTTTCTGTCACATAGGACTCCTGATGCAGCCCTCCATTTATGTCAACCTACTTGAATCCGGTGCTTGACATCCATGTCGACCCCTCCATCGCTCTGCATCACAGATCCCAAATACTTGAAACTGTCTTTCTTTGGAACAAGCTCCCCACCCAACATGACCCCCTCGTCACCCACTTCCTCTTCGCCAAATCTGAAAACCATATATTCCGTCTTTGTCCTGCTCAACAGAAAGCCCTTCTGTTCAAGCTTATCCCTCCATAAAACAAGTTTGTTGCTGACCCCTATCCTAGTCTCATCCACCAGAACAATATCATCCGCAAACAACATCAACAGAATGCCCTTTTGGCAAAAGATTATTTTAAAGCAATGAAAAATGAACAGTTTGGAATTTTTTCAATAGATAAATAATAACTATAATAACTTTAAGAAGACTATATATTATTGTATTGTATATTAACAATATGATAAATAAAATGTCAATGTATATAGTAAAAAAGAACATTAATTTTATATCATTGGATAAATCTACTGGTCATTCTTTTACCAATTCTAATATTATAATTCAAATTTCTTATATCTGTTGTCATATTTTAATAGATTTTTACATATAATAGATGTAAATTTAGAATATTGTGTTAACATATTCTTGTGCACGGGACGAGACTTACACTAATTTGATTTCATTGGAAATAGTTGCTATTTTTGAAGGAAAAAACACATAAATATCAGTTTTATGTAAAGTGGAGAGTTTAATTGATATAAGTGGGGTTGATTATGATAAAAAAAAATAAGGTGTAAATAGTTGTTAAGATAAAAAGATCTTGTATATTTTTTGTTAACAAAAAATGGAGAATTCAATTGAGAAAGTTAGGAATAAATATAATCTTCTAAAAATAAAAAAATATTTAAAACATCAATTATATCATATAGGATTTTGAAAAACATTAGGAAAAGTCATATCAATGGTAACATTATTTGACGATTATCTTTCCTAATTGACTAAAAAATAACGACTAAGGATACCGAAAATCTTACAAAAATAGCCCCTAATAAAATAAAATGCCCTCTTCTCTATGGAAAAAGATAAATAATCTGAATGTACTGGATTGAAAGACTAAAAAATTCTACCAAAATATTGAAAAGTGTCTTCCCTTTAGAAACAGAAAAAGAAAGGAGGTTGGTGGTAAAATTAGATATGAAAAATGACTATAATAGAATGAAATGAGAATTCCTATGCAAAATCATAGAAAAGTTTGGTTTTTGTATAAAAATTCGAGATTGGACTAAGGAATATATTAGTACCATCTCATTCTCCATCCTGGTGATTAATGGACCCGTTAACATGTTCCTACCTAGCAGAGGAATTCCTAAGGAGATCTTTCTCAATAAGATGAAGTGTCAAAATTCTAGCCAAGAAACTGCAAGAATCTTGCAGTAGACGCATAAATTCTATCGACTTCAAAACCGCTACGACTAGAGTATAAATTTCCTTCATGTTCTTCACATATGAAATAATAATACAAGAATATTTGCTAAAAGTAAACCAAGAATCATGTCAAACAATGAAAAAGATTATTATGAATACTGTGCAAGCTATGGGCAAAATTCAATTTTCATAAGTATTCCTAGTTATATGAAATCACACCCTATTGCTTGAAGTTAGAAAAAATTGTCCGCCCGACAAGCTGATATTGTAATGTACTTTTTGAAGGTCTCGATGCATGAGCTGAACAGTAAACTGTGAATTCTGACTTCACAATCATGGTTGATTGCACGAACGTGAAAAAATATATATATAAATAGAAAACAATATTAATTGTGAATACGCATTGCAAATTTGTAGATTTTCGCGAATTTGAAATGCATGTTAGCAAAAAAAATTGAAAAAAAAAAACCGCCAACACGCATTACAAATTCACGGATTCTTACGAATTTATAATATGCATTTGCCACCGTGTATTAAACAATAATTTCATCGTGTAACTTGTAACCTTTTTTAAACGAGTTTTCTATCATATGCCCCAAGGGTATAAGATAAGACCCTAAATTGGCAAATATTCCTTATAAAAAATGCAAGCGACCCTAAGAATCTAATTTTTAAAAAAAAAAGCTAAACTAATTAAAATTTTTAAAAAATCCAAATTTAGATTCTTATTCTATGACCTTGGAGCATAGGATAAAAAAATAGTTTTTTCAATTTCACGAAAAAAATGATTCATCAACTTTATTACATCTTAATTGTAAACTCCAAAGTTCAAGTTAATTAAGGATTTCGGAAAAGAGTTTCTTCACTAAATTTTTCCATCATGAAGCTGACTAGTTGTATTTTTCATTATGCACAGTTAAAGCTGGCAAACAAACCAAATCCAATTCAATCGAAATCCGAAATAACCCAAACCCAAAATAACAAAAAAAAAAAAAAAAAAAAAAAAAACTCAAACCAATTGACCCCAACCTAAATCCAAACTAACCCGCCCAATTACACCTATATGACAGTGTGCCTTTGACCATGAAATTGACAATTACCACCTCTATAGTATTAGACTGCTTAAATTATATACTCCTTTTATCACTAGAAATGTGAAATCATTTTCTTCTCACCTGTACTCCATAAATTAGAGATAACCCAATTTATTTCTTAACTTGCTTATACGTAACCCAATTTATTTCTTAACAATACAAGGTTTTTCCTTTGTTTGAATAGGAAATTAAAGCGATGTATGGTGTTGGTGGGATGGAGCTTTCCTCTTACGCAACCCGTATACGTATTCAGTGGCGAACGATAATTTAACAAATAAAACTTTGTGTAAGGAGTTCATTACGGGTTTTGTTTAACATATGCTGTATTTTGTTCACTTGAAAAGCTCTTACAAAATTAAATAGACTTAACTATTTTTATTAGGTAAAATTCGCAAGCATACCAAAACCTTCCCAGGATATACATGTACTAAGCTCCTTTAGAAAATAAACGAGCTCAAGTCGAGTTTTTATCGAACGAGTACGAGTCAAATTCGAGCTACTCGTGTTCACATAACCATTAGACTTTAGTATATACAAATATAGATGAAGACAGTGTTAGGATCCTAGATCTTCCATGGATGATTGAGAGGTTGAGGTGAGGATATTAAACGAGAGATTAGAGAGAGCTAGAGATAGAAGGAGATGGAACTGAATTGATTCAACGATGCCCCGTACAATACACTTTGTAGGTATTTATAACCCCAAACCCAACTTTCTACTAATTAAACCTATTAACCCTATTATACTAATTTTTAACATTACTCCCCTCTTTATAAAGCATTATCCTCAATGCTTATACAATGTAAAGTACGTAGGAGTCAAAACGAAAACAAAAATACAAGCAAATGCAATACAATATTTCTACTGTTGTCACTCCCGAAGTGTGTATGCAAAATTGAAAGGAGCACCATCTTCAACCTTATTTATTTCAACCTTACAGCATGCCTTCACTATGACAGCAACCAATCCTCTTATGACATCCCCCATTCCACCTTAAAAGCATGTCAAAGAGATCCCTTCAAACGTGGCTTGCAATTGTAGAGAGGCCCCAATCCACGTAACAAAAGGCCTGCACTGTGAGATTAAACTTGCAAAAGCTTGCAACTATGCACCATTATGGAATGCAGCAACACGTTTTCAGCACTGATCACCAACTACGGGTCACTTGCTTATGACAGCAACAACTCATGACAACAAATAAACGAAAATGAAACCTCTCCCGATGCGAGCAACTCCTCCTCTATCAAATGGCGATGATCACAACCCATTCTTTACAAGATTGTGATCAAGTTTTCGACCCAAGGTTAACTTCTCAACCTTGAAAGATTTGAGGAGTATTGCAAGTTTGAATGATTCCCCATAACCTATTCCTCCTGGATAAAAAACTAGAGTGCCAAAAGTAACTCCCCGACACCTTGATTCCGTAAACAGCCCTGCACACGTCTTAGGAATTTTATTGTCTTCACTTATTGCAATCTCGGGTTTCCCTCTGTCACAGGGCCATGGAATTGCAGTGAACTCCATCTGATTACTTCTAAGAAATTTCTCATCAACAAGTGCAACCCACACTTTATCTCTTCTAGGCATTCTCCCAAACACCTTGCGTGCAGTAATGTTTCCTAGACATTCATTTGAAATCATTATAAAATTTGCCAACCTAATTTCCCACAATTCAATCAAAAGGTTCACCAATCCACCCGATTCGTTGATTGTACTGTCACCAATGATAAACTCAGAGGAATCGAGATGTACCTTGAGACAATTGTGTTGGGTCAGAGTCTCTTCAATGTCTTCAATGTCGTCGTCATTCTCTGGCTTCTTCAATTCGTCTCTCCTTGAACACTTGTATTGAGTTTGGAGTTCGTTTTCTTGATTCGTGTATACACTCAAGACTTCAATTTGATTTGCTTTTGCAACCGGAGCTTCAACCTCTTCCTGGCAATCTTGCATTTCATCATCAGTTGTGAGACCTAGCATTTGCGTTTCGTGCTCCTCCCTTGGTGATTTTGTTACTTCAATTTCATCTAATTCAGCGTCACCAAGAACACTTTCCGAGGGTGCCTTGAACGTCCAATCGGTGATTCATGGGGAATCCTTAATGACTGGAGCTTCGAGTACGCCGATTGAGAGGTGCTCGTTTACAACCGGAAACCCTATCTGATTTCTGTCAACAACCCCGTCTTCAAACGCTTGCACCAGTAGTGAATCCGTCTCCGATGGGACTCTTTCCGCCCTTGTCTGGCCGTTTGTAAGCCATTCAATCAATTCTTGAATAGATTTGTTGTGGAGCGTAGCCAATTCCATGGCATCCACCAATTTTTTTTGGCCTCCCCAATTTGACTAGGGATTGGATCTTCAATTTCAGCCCGTCGATATAGCACGAGATGAAGTATGATTCAGGCAAATACGGATTGATGAACAAAATCTCTAATCGGAGTTCCCCATACCGCTCATTGTACTCCTCAAGGCCATCCTCTTGGATGAAATTGTTGAATTCTTCAAGAATCGCCATAGATCGTTTCTTGGTTGCGATTGTGTTTGTCGGCGTCTTATGCCATTCCCAGAACAGGTCGGAAGATCGACGAGCTCTGATACCAATTTGTTAGGATCCTAGATCTTCCATGGATGATTGAGAGGTTGAGGTGAGGAGATTGAATGAGAGATTAGAGAGAGCGAGAGATAGAAGGAGATGAAACTGAACTGATTCAACTATGCCCCGTACAATACACTTTGTAGGTATTTATAACCCCAAGCCCAACTTTCTACTAATTACATCTATTAACCCTATTATACTAATTCCTAACAGACAAGATTTCCTTATAAATGCACAAATTTGGGCGATTAATTTATTTTGCACCTAAATATGAATCAACTATTTATAAATACAATATAATTAGGAAATTGTCATTAGAGTGTGTTTGGATTCCCATCAATTATAATCCTAAACATGTTTTAAGTGTTTAGGTACTCAATTTGTAACATGTGTAAAATAAGTTGAATTTAAAATAAAATACATTGTAAATGTTAATATGCCTGGAATATGTTGCTGATAGGTAGACACCAGGGGTCCTAGAAGGGGGAGCCTTCTGATAGGGGGTTCAAAGGGTCAAAGCTCCTAGCGAGGAGCTATGGGGTAGTGTCACTCCGCCAAAACGATATGCTATGTTTTATTGTAACAGATTTATCGTGATCTGTTTTCGGTTTATGACTCGTAATTGTATTAGGGTTTCATGAGTTTCTGTATATACATGAAATGGCACATTTTTTAATCATATTCCATTCTTCGCCTTCATAATAAAGAATCATATTTGATCTTCTGCCCGTGGACATAGGAAACACACCACTACCAATTCACATAAATCTTTATGTCTTTCTTTTATGTTATTGTTGTACAATTATATGATTAATTTGCACAATTTATAAAATATTTTATTTTAAATTCGGGTTAATTTAAACATCTTTCAGAACTTGCAACTAAATATTTAAACAATGTCTATAATAATAATTACATTAATTATAGTAGATGAAAATCGAAACACATCCTTGTATTCTTATGGTTTTGAAACGATTTTTGGGGGAAGATAATTCCTTGAAAACCTAGCTAGCTAATTTTTATAAATATATATATTTTTAGTATAAAAATTAAAAAATAGTTACTACTAATATAAAAAGAAAATCAAAAGTAATTTGAACTAAACAAAGAGGGAGGAGTTTAAAAATGTGAGTGAAGTCGTTTATTGGGTGTGGCTAGATTTAGTTCTGGATGAAATTACAGTTTTGGGCACCCTATCGAATTAGTGGACTGTGACAGTGTTCGTGATTCTCGAAGGTCCCTCATATAGGTGGGGGAACGCGGTTGGTCAACACTTTTTCAGGAGATGCCTTTTTCACTGATTGGTTTCTACCTCTTTCTCCCGACGTCGAGATGTCGTGTCAGTTGTGGGACTTTCTCATTATTGCCATTCACAGTCTTCACTTAGACCTTTTATACTTTTGAGTTTTTTTTTCTTATTTTATTTGTTTATTTCTGATTGTATTATGACAGTTAGCTTGTCAGACGATTTTCTTTGGCCTCTCAATTTTTCAAATTTCTGTTATCGTTAGGGGTGTTATATGAGACAAGCTACTTGTGATCGACTCGTATGAAACTCGGCTCGGGATCGATCATATTCAAATATGAGCGAGTATGAGCAGAATTTCAAGCTCGCCACGAGCTCGAGCTTTATACGAGCCTGCTCGTATAGCTCGTATTAAATGCGAAGATACAAAATTGCCCTTATTTTATTAACCTCTTTAGGGTTTCTCTTTGCCTTATGGCCCTTATGCCGCCACTCTCCATTCACTCATTCAGTCGTCTGTTCCCTTCTAGGGCTCTACGCTCTCATAAGTTTGCTTCGATATGAGATTTCATCCAGTCGTCCTCAAGCCTCACCCTATCGGAGCTCGTCTCGATGGCGGTTCTTCCTTCGACCTCGTAGCATCGTCCAAGTCGTTGTCTCTTGTCCAGGTTTGCTCTGAATCCTCTGATCTCATATTTTGATTTTGATTGCAAATTCTGGTTTGATTTCTCGATTGGAAGTTATGTGTCTCGCTCTTCTCAGTTCTCACCCTTCTTTATTACTCCATCCGTTAATTAAAAATTGACGTTTTACTATTCACGCACGCATTTTTAGGTGTTAAAAACTTTATAAAATATTAACTTTTTTAATAATTTTTTAAAATAATATCATACTTATTACTATTAAGTATGAATTTATAAAAACAAATGTAAAAAAAAAGATAATATTTTATATAGTTTTTATCGTTCTAAAAAAGCGTGCATGAATAGTAAACGACAAGTTTTAATTAACAGAGGGAGTATTGTCTAGCAGTCCCCTTTCGAAGCTCAGACCCATCTCACACCTCGACTGCTCGACACCACCACCTGGCTCGTCGGAAGTCGGAACTCCTGTCTCCAGCCTGGTTAGTTCAATACTTCAATTAGCCCCAAATTTTTATTTATATAGATAAAATGTTTTTTATAATCTGATTTGGAACTTGGAAGTATTTTTCATTTTGACCGTATTGAATCTGTGCTCATGGAATTAGGGTTTCGTTTTACTAGGATCTGTGTTGTGGTCTCATGAGTTCTGATCATTGGTGAATGACGGTTTGGGGAAGAGATTGATAAGATATTGTTATTTTGCAGTGAATTAGTGGTCGGTCGGGCACTAGTTATCAACTTAATTTATTTAGTGCTATGCTATTTGCCTTTGGAGATTTGTTATCTTCTTATGTGTTATCTAATTCATGATGAACTTGCTAATGTTTGTTATCTGCTGCTTTGCATTATCTGATTTGAAATATTAAATATGAAACTAATGTTTTCAGATTATGTCGACTCCAAATCCAACTAAATCAGTTGATGTAGTGGCGGAAGCCGCGAATTGCTTTTGCAAGGTATGCAAGCAGAGACTCTTCATACTCTTCATTGCCATCTGACGAGGATTGGGAAGTAGCTCGTGACATTTGCAAGTTCTCGTTCATTTTTTATAAGGTAACCTAAATATTCATTTCTCTTTAATTTAAAGTTTTAATTGTACATTATGATTTCTGTATGTTGATTGCTTAATTTGTACATTCTATATTCTGATTTCTGTATAATTTGTTGAGTCTTTAACTTGTATGCTGAAAAATCTGATTTCTTTATTTTGAAAAAAATCTGATTTTTGTATAATTTGCTAAATCTTTAACTTTAATCTGAAAAATTTGTAATCTGTATGCCGATGAAAAATCTGTATGCTCTTGAATCTGAAAAATCTGTAAGCTGTATGCTGCTAAAAATCTGTATGATTTTTGTATATTTTGATTTCTGTATGATTTCTGCTGAAAAATCTGTATGCTCTTGTTGGAATGTGGTTGTCCCACATCGGTTATAAAGAGAATGCTTGAACAACATATAAGGTTGAAGGGCTACTCCTCTCATTGCCAATTGGTTTTGAGATGGAACCCCGTTCGGGTTTATGTGTTGTTCGAGTCTCCCGTATGTGGGCCCGCACACACGACCTTCCTCCAGCTTGTCTTTGACCCCACCGGGCCCAGCCGACTTTAACATGGTATCAGAGCCTGGTTCGGCTAGTTGCGGTCTGGGCTTCGGATTAGTGGGGTTAATTGCTGGCCTTGTTGACATGTCGCGGGCATTGGTTCCCATTTAAGCGCATGTGGCAAGTGCAACTTGTTGGCTAAAAATGTCGTTGCACTTGAGGGGGCGTGTTGGAATGTGGTTGTCCAACATCGGTTATAAAGAGAATGCTTGAACAACATATAAGGTTGAAGGGCTACTCCTCTCATTGCCAATTGGTTTTGAGATGGAACCCCGTTCGGGTTTATGTGTTGTTCAAGTCTCCCGTATGTGGGCCCGCACACACGACCTTTCTCCAGCTTGTCTTTGACCCCACCAGGCCCAGCCGACTTTAACATCTCTTGAATCTGTATAATTTCTGTATATTCTGATTTCTGTATTCTGCTAAAAATTCTGTAATCTGTATGCTCTTGATTTCTGTATATTCTGAATTCTGATTTCTGTATGCTGCTGAATCTGTTTGTGTAAATCTGAAACTAAAATTTATATTTCATTCAGGTAACCCAAATTTTCTGTTGTGATGTACTTAATTTCATTGCTAGTTGTGTGTTAGAGTGTTAGTTGATTTCATAATTTTGAATATAGGGTTTTTGGTTCATTGATTGATGCTGCTAAGTTGGAAGCAAGCATTAGTGGACTTTGTTCCATCATGAACTTTGGACTGAATCTATAATCTGTATGACTATATTAATCTTTGGACTATTTTTCACCTTCGGATTTATATGCTGCGCGAGCTCAATTCGAGCTTTCAATAAAAATGAGCTTCAAACGAGTTTGTATGATTCACGAGCTCAAATCGAGTCCGAATGAGCTCATGAGCTCGAGCTCGGCTCGAACAAAAACGAGCTAAATGAGCTCGAGCTCCTTACACAGCTCGCGAGCCGAATACAAACAAGGTTTTAAGCTCGTAAAAAAAATCAGGCTCGGCTCGATAAAAAAACGAGCCAAACATGAGCACCTAGGTACTCGGCTCGTTCGACTCGAATAACACCCCTAGTTATCGTTTGGGTTTTCGATTTTTTTTTATATTTTTTTTAGCAATTTACTGTATACCAAAAAAAAAAAAAGACAGATTAGAACCGGGAGCGTGTGAAGTATACAGCTGTATACACTCGGAGATCACGTTTGGGGTCCCAATCTCTAAATTCGTGTTCAAGTGTAAACTACTAACTATACAGAAAACCCGAACAAGGAATATTGTTCTAGAAACCACGAAAGTCCTTTTTGGTTTTAATGTTTTTTTTTCTCGGTGGAGGACAAGCTCCCTACAACTCAGCAAAGTTGCGCTTTTTTAAAAATATAAAAAAATAAAAATTATACTAGCAGAAAGGAATTGAACCTTTTTTTTTTTTTTTTTTTTGGATATGTTTGACAAGATGGAGAGGTAGTAGGGTTAAGGGTGGGCACGGGACGGGATTGAGTCAGGACGGGACTCGTCCCGCGAAATTTTTACAGGACGGGATCGGAACGGGGTTGACACTTTTTTTTCGGGACGGGATGGTGTCTGGACGGAACGGGATCGGGACGGGACGAGCCTTGTCCCGCAAATAAAAATAATAAAATATTATATAAATTTTCAAAGTGAAAAATGCTTTCATAGTTCATTAATTTGTATAATATGTTGAATACGGTATTCTTCTCAACTATATTATTCAATAATAATAATAATAATAATAATAATATTATTATTATTATTATTATTATTATAATACTATTATTAATTCATACAATGATTGTATGATTAATTATAATGTTCAACATATTTGGTTACATTATCTTACTAGATCAGGACGGAAAGGGATTGAGACGAGATTCACCAGATATTGTCTCATTATCGATTGATAGTTGGGAAGAATACCGTATTTAGCTATTTGCCTCTTGTAGCTCTAAATGGGTATAATAATAATAATAATAATAATAATAATAATAATAATAATAATAATAATAATGCCACGTTATAATTAAAAAAATAATAATATTATTACTTATTTTTATTTTTATTATTATAAAATAATTATACTTTAGAAGAAAAAAATATAATATGATATAATAATAATATAATAATAATAATAATAATTTTATTATAAAGTAATATTATTATTAAATTATATTATAATATTCTATAATAATAATATTATTATTATAATCAATTATTATTATAAATTGAAAATTATTATTATAATTATAAATAATATTCTCTCAAATAATAATAATATTACTATAAACAAATATTATTATTATTATAAATGGAAGATTATGATTGTAATTATAATTATAATATTTGCTCAAAATAATAATACTAATAATATATTATTATTATTCTATAATATTATAATATTATTATTATTATTATAAAAATTATTATTATTATTATTATTATTATTATTATTATTATTATTATTATTATTATTATTATTATTATTATTATTATTATTATTATTATTATTATTATTATTATCTGCGGGACGGGACAAGATTTGCGGGATCCCACCGGGATCGTCCCGCGTTTCGTCCCACATAATTTTTGCGGGACGGGATCGGGACGGGATTCGCTATTTTGTCATAAATCCCACCGGGATCGGGACGGGATCGGGACGGGACCGGGACGGGATCGGGCGGGATTTGTGCCCACCCCTAAGTAGGGTAGTTAAACGGTGTTGTTAAATGTTAAATAGCTTTTGACAGGCTCCAAATTCGTAACTAACGGGAGGAATTTGTCGTTATTCCTATTGAAAGTAAAATTTTAACCTACAAATAGAGTTGAAAAATGGTACAGAAATTATCATACCAACTATGTACCAACCACAAACTGACTATATTGGTAGCCACATTTGTGGTAACCAACATGACGGTAACCATCCTGGTGGTAACCACGTGAAGGTGGTACGGTGATTATAATGAAATCTGTATACCATGGTTACCGAGTATATATATATATATATATATATATATATATATATATATATATATATATATATATATATATATATTTTTATTTTTATTTTTTTATTTTTTAATGTTTTATTGTTTTTACCTTTATGTTTTTAATTTTAGTTTTTACTTTATATTTTGTGTTTTGATTTGAACATAAATTGGTCATTTCTGCTGTTTCTAGTCCCTTCGTTAGTTCGCTCAAAAAGACAAACACAAATTGGTCCTTTCTATTGTTTTGATTTTGAACTAAATTGGTCATTTCTACTGTTTTGATTTTTATTCTAATGTTTTATTGGTTGTGAACTTAGTTTATTTGAGCTTTTAATAGATGGTAACCATATTATTTTTTATAACCATATTTTTTCGTTAGATAAATTTGATGGCTATCGGAGGGTAGCCAAGGGGTTTCAAAAAAAATACAAACAGAATTACAACATAGTAACCATGTTAATTTACTGATGGTAACCACAAGTCGTGGTTACCACATATGTGGTAACCACGATTTGTAGTTGGTGCGTGGTATGAAAATTTGCGTACCACCAGTTGGTGGTGGTACGTGGTAATCATCATTTTTGGTGGTTACCGTACTATGTCAACCCTACCTACAAATTAGTATAATAAATAAGTAAGCGGTCGATCCCACAGAGGATCAAGTATTTTTAAGTAATGTATATTTATCAATTAGTAGAGATGGAGGTTTTGATGATTGGAGAAAAATATATTCTCATATTTTTCTCTCTTATATCCCACATTGAAATTATTGTGGATAAAAGAATTGATACGTAGATATAAAATATTTTTACATTTTTAACATTTCATATCAAAATGAAGTGGAT
The DNA here is from genome assembly GCA_963922045.1 of Persicaria maculosa. NCBI lineage: Eukaryota > Viridiplantae > Streptophyta > Magnoliopsida > Caryophyllales > Polygonaceae > Persicaria > Persicaria maculosa. The sequence goes on from OY998253.1 coordinate 55,439,368, forward strand.
AATAAAATGTGTTGTGAAGATTTTTATCTTCACATATCATTTTTTATTTATTTTAATAGTCAATTTAAAAAACAAAACATTTTTTTTAAGTAATGTAACCCGTCGGGTCAACGGATCGACCCGAACCTGTCAACCCGTGAATTTTCGAGTTAGGGTTAGGTCAACCAACCCCGACCCTTGACCCGGCGGTTTGACCCGTGACCACGTCTAGATTAAGGTTCGTTACAAGGAATCTACAAAATCCTAACAACAATCTCAACTAGTTGCGTGGACTAGAAGAAATTAACAATATTCTCAAAAGAATCAATACGAATTAATAAGAATAGAACAAGAATAGAAATCTCACAACTTCATCAAACCAAAGTTTCAATCCATAGACGAAACGGAAGAGTTTAGCACTCCATGACCATGGAGGCTCCCCTCTAGGGTTCTCTCAATTGATAATCTCAAAGTGCATAAGGTTAATCATGGAATACCCTAGAATGTCTTTTAAAATAGCATCAAAGAGTTGGCCAAAATAATTCATATAAAAACCCTAATTAAAAAGATAAAAGCCTTTCAGCAGGTTTGGCATCTAGCAACAGGCCGCGGGGCAGCTAGGGCGCTTTAAGAAATCTTTGTATGAGCTAAGAGTCGGGGGGCGGCTAGCTTGGCCGCGGGGTGGCCATGTTGTTCACAACGATTTTTCTCTTCCGAATTCGGTCTCGATGTTAACACGAAAATTGTAGATCTCGGAAAGAGCTCTCCAGAAAGTGCGTTACAAGTTCATCTTGTCTAGCGACAACTTCTGCTGACTTGTTCTTCACTTAAGCTCTCGAATTTTGACTCTACTCACGTGTTCTTCACTTTTACTTCTCCTCCTTACTCTTTCTTAGTCCATGAGCTTCCTCATTCCTCATCAGATCCACATATACCTGAAATAATCGATAAAAGCATGTAGATTCTAACTCTACCAACAAAACAAGTATAAATGCAACTCTAGCCTAAAGCATGCATTATATACATCTTAATCATGCTAAATGAATCCTAATATGCCTATCTAAATGCGTGTTATCGATAACCATCCATTTATATCATTTGACCATTACCCAATTACAGTTGATTTTTACCACAAAACTCAATTCGTCGCTCGAACTTTCAAATTTGAGCTAGTATGAATCAAACGAAAGGATTTTAAAAATATTGTACGACAGGCTCGACAACTTGATAAAGTGGGTTCCTATATGTTTAAGCTCATTCAGAAGACCAAACTTCTTACAAAACTAGCTAAGAGTTGGCATAAGTCAACATATGGCAACATATGCGCCCAATTAGAGAAATCTGATCAAGATCTTCTAGCAATACAAGATACCTTACTTGCCTCATTCGACGACGGGAATCGTTTACTATAGAAACGGCTATTGGCAAAATGAGAAAAACTTCTTGACTTCCAACGTTCTTATTGGCGTCAACGAGCTAAGGCAAAACATACTAAGCTTATCGACTCCAATTCTGGGTACTTCCACTGGGTTGCAACAATCCAACGTAACCGTAAGCTCATAAAGTCCATAACCCTACTTGATGGCATCTGTACAACTGATCATGCCTCTATTAGAGTAGAGTTTGAACGTGCGTATGCTCGCCAGTTTTGTTCAACTCTTGCTCCATCATTTGTGCTGGCGACCAACCTTGCTATCCTTCATCCTATTGTTACTCAACCAGATAATGACTTTCTAACGACTCTAGTTTCAAATTCAGAGATTAAGACTGCGGTCTTCACCATTAAAGCATATAAATCTCCTAGCCCTGATGCAATGCCAATTGGGTTCTATCAAAAGTATTGGATCATTGTTGGCCCTTCAATCATAAAAGTCGTTAACAGCTTCTTCTTTTCAGGTAAACTACTCAAACAAATCAACCATACGTTCATTTTGTTACTTCCTAAAACTGATGATCATGCATGTATTAATCATTTCCGTCCAATAAGCCTTTTCTCGACTATTGATGTACGCTTATTTCACCATGTTTTATGCCTATCTTTTATGCCAATTTTTATGTTATATTTGCATTCTAGGATGGGATTATTAGGAATTTGTGTAGGTAAGCTTAATATTGCAATATATGGAGTCTACACAAAGTTTGATTTGATTTTTAAGAGTTTAGAGATGATTTAGAGATGTTTGGACGCATTTTGGAGCTTAAAGGAAAACCATGAAGACATTGGAGATGCTAAGGAAGAGCGCAGGATGGTGCAACTAGAGAAAATCCCACTTTTCATTCATCATTTTGAATCAAGCTATGATGTTTTCATGAGAGTTGTAGCCCTCAAATAGAGCTTTCCAACACATATTCATATGCGTCAATCGGACAAAACGAGGACTCGGGAAAGTGCGTTTCAAGCAAAGTAGAATGCTTAAAGTCGATTGAGCCCACTTGACGTCGACCCAACCACTCGATATCGAGTGAACTTCCACTCGACACTACATCAAAGACTCGATGTCAAGTGAGGCATGACTCGAGACATACAAGTTGAGTCGATATCAAACCATAGGCTCGATATCGAGTGATCCTCAGGAGCTATCCGACGCGTTTTTGAGTCCGAATCAAAGGGAGATTTCTTAGTCACGAAGTGAAGATCTTTTATCTACTTTGATGAACATCTATCCTCTTTGGTTAAATTCATATTTACCTAGGAAAATTTTATTTCTTTCATATTTATTTATCAGGAAACTTTTATCTTTAGATAGATATAGATAGATGAAAGATATATGCTCTCCTTGGCTAGCAAGAATTGTGCCCTATAAATAAAGCCCCTAGGGGCTGATTTTTCATTAATTCAAGCCAAGTCGTCTTTGGACGCAAATAGTTAGGAGGAGAGGCGAGAGAGAGAGAGAGAGAGAGAGAGAGAGAGAGAGAATGGGACGAATGATTGTAAGTTTCGGATTTTATTTTATGATAAAGTTATTTTATTTTATTATGTCTTGTTTCTAATTTCCTTCTTCTAGGGTTGGTGTGATCCCAACATAGAAATGTGTGTTTGATTTATGAATTTATGAGTTTGTATGTCGTTATCATCTTCTATCCTATATGCATAATTCTTCTACGAGAGTAGTAGCTGATCCTTATTTATGATATTGAAGCGAAAGTGATCTTATTATGAATTTGGGTTGATTATGAAAAGGGGATAGTAACACTTAGGGTTTATGCAAGAGCCTCTATATTCCTATTTGTTAATAACAAAAGTTATTTGATATAAAACAAGCATTTTTATCCGATTTATATCTACACATATGTTTATTGTTATGGTGATCTCTAACATTGGAAGTTTGCACTTTTATTATCTTTGTTTTCGCTATATTCCACTTAAATTCTACACAGGTTACCCGACATCGACCACCACTTCCTCCTCTATCCCTCGAATCGACCAACTCTTAGCCGACGTCGACGACAACCCTCATTACCTTTTCCCGCTATTCCCCAACCCCGAAACCAACTACACCTAGAACCGTTGACTTATCTCCTGAGGACGAACCTGACTCCACTATCCTATAGCGGGGTCTTGACTATAAATTTATTTGGTCAAGAAACCCTCTCGTAAACTATATACAAAATTATTGCTAAAATTCTTACGGCTAGACTAACCCCAATTCTTACAAAATTCATTCACCGGCTACAAGGGGCCTTTAAAAAAAGGACATTCCATTCATAACAATGTTCTTATTGGTCATGAAATCTTCCATTCGTTTAAAGCTAAAAAAGGTAAGGTCGGGTGGTCAACCCTTAAGCTTGATATGGAAAAGGCATACAACAAAATTGAAAGGTCATATCTCCAGGCCGTTCTCCACAAGTTACGCTTTCACAGTAAGTTCGTCGACTGGATCATGGAATGTGTCTCCACTGTCTCATACTCAATCTTGATTAATGATGCTCCGACACAACAATTTTTCCCTAGAAGGGGCCTTCATCAAGGGGATCCTCTCTCCCCCCTACTATTTATTATTGCCTCGGAGTTCCTTGCCCAGACTTTACAACATGAATCTATCACAAATTCTGACATTGGGTTTCCTATTACTAAAAATGGATCTACTATCCATTTTCTTGCATTTGCAGACGACATGATGATCTTCACTAAAACTTATGCCTCTTCCTGCTAAACTGTTACCTCGATTCTCAATAGATATTGCATGTTTTTTGGACCAAAAATTAATTACCATAATCCTCCTTTCAGGTTTCGAATAACACCTCAACTGCTTCAAAAGCAACTATTACATCCCATTTAGGGATTTTATGCTCTACTATGTTAGAAAAATATATGGGTTGTCCAATTATCAATGACATAGTCAACAAGGATACATTCTCGGATGTCCTTATTAAGACCAAACGTCAACTCACTAAGGGGAAGGTTTCTTCGCTCTCGGCTGAAGGCCGCAAGGTTCTCATTAAGGCAAACCTTAGCACCCAATCTATCTTCTTAATGAAATCTTTTATGTTGCCGGCTTCTATTCTGGATGAGTTAGATAAGGTCTACCATAGTTTCTTCTGGAATAAGGACAGTGATCGGTATAACCCGCTCATCAGTTGGGACAAAATTTGCTCCGACACGTTAAACAGTGGTCTGGGTATTCACAAAGTAGAAACAATAAACACAGCCTTACAACTTAAGCTCATGTGGAAAATCCTAGCTTAACCCACCAATCCCTGGGTCCAAGTTATTCAGGCTAAATATCTTAAAGATGCATATATTATTATGACATACAAGAAGAAAGGCGAGGCTTTCTGGGAATGGTCTAAGCTGATACAGTTGCGTCCTTTGTTCGAAAAAGGACTTCGATGGAGGGTCGGCAATAGTGATGACATCCTCTTTTGGTCTGATTATTGGACATTCGATGAGAGCCTAACCTCTCGAGCGGATACTCAGCTGTCGGCTGAACTGTTGACTTGGAAGGTTAGTAGGTTCATTACAAGCAATAAATCATGGAATCTCTCTCTCTCTCTCTGGACTATTACCCACAAATATCATCACACGTATTAGTACACTACCTCCTACTATTACCGACCTTTTGGATAGACTTTATTGGGGCCCTGACCCTACAGGTTGGTTTACCACCAAATCTATCGTATCTTTGGTGCCTAATGGTGCCCAAAATACTCAATTATATTCCTGTGCCAGTGGATTTGGAATTTAAACACCCCACCAAAGCTAAAACACTTCATTTGGAAAATTGATACTGACTCTCTTTCATCAAAAGGTCGTCTCTAAAGATCGCATGTTAGTGTGCCTATGAACTGTGTTTTTTGTGATTTCTTGTTTTAGTTAAACTCAGCATCTATTATTTGATTGCCCGATGAGAAAGCGGATTCTCAGGACTATCAATTGTATCATACCTAACGGGGGCCTATGTCATCTGGAACTTTTTCTTCTGAAACCTCCTATCCCAATCCCTTTTCTGTCAGCCTGTTCTCGTCCAAATCGACGAATCCCTTGTCGATGGGAGCCCCTCTGGTCCCCAATCTCTCTTCAATCAGTATGATTTCGCTCAATTTGACTTGCTCTTTGTCGATGAGATTTTTGCTCAATGTGGTATGTCATCTGAAACCTTCGCTTCCAAACCCCTCTCTTGTGAGCCTGATTTCTTTCCTATTGACGAGTTCCTTGTCGATGGAAGCCACTTTGGTCCCCATTCTATCGTCTAACGGTATGATTTGGCTCAAATCGTTACCCCCTGCGGAGAGCGTTGAAATCATACTCTATTCATGCTCCTGGTGCACGCCATACCAAAACCCTTTAGAAAAGGAGTAAGAAAGGGTTTTGTTGGGGGCGCTTAGGGCGTGACACGGGGCTTGGCTATATGTCAAGTCGGGAATGTGTTGCTAGGTATGTGGTCGGTCTTGAGGAGTTTCTGTGTCCGACATTCTTTCTCTTTCTCTGTTTTGAGTCGTGTTGGGGGTTCTTGCTCTCTAAGTCGTTTGTTGCTGGTATGGAGTCACCCCACAAAAACAATGGTAAGAACTCAATGGTGGTAGGGAGTTCCGCTCCCTCCCCAAACAACTCACGAAAGGGCACAAATCCTCTTAATGAGGCAAATAACTCGGAAGGGAGTGCGCTCTCGGAAGAGAGCTGGTGATTCAACTACCATCCTAAGATTCATCTTCGTTTCACGTGCAAGTATATTTACGTTGCCCCTTTTTTATATCAGCTCTCGTCCAGGCTATACAACTCGATCGGTTGTTTTGTGCGGCAACATCTTCACTCTGCAACTGCCAGGTCTTGGTTCATACCCCTTTTAAATCAACTCTCACTCATGATTTAGTTGTTTGTCTGTTTCATGCAACGACAATATTACCCTGTTGTTACTAGAAATTTTCTTGGTGATGCAATGGCTAGAAAAGGGATTTGTAGATGTGGGATGGCGTTTGACTTCCCAGGCTTCCCGTCTTTTGTCTCTGCAACTCTGTTTGAAAGATTTATATTTTCTTAGGACTACGATACGAAAATGTTAATGAAAGGTTTATGACCCTCCTTCTATTCGTGTATGCTCCTCCCATCTCACATGAGAAAGATTCGTTTTGGGAAACACTAACAACAATTGTGAATGATTCATCTATCACATGCATATTGTTTTAGGAGATCTAAATGAAATTTTATGTAGTGAGGACAAACTGGGAGGAGCTAACTCCCATTCTTCACGGTTCACTCGACTCCTAATTTCAAAAATGATTGTTCACTCATGGATCTCCCTACTTTCTAGAATCCCTTCACTTAGAGAAAGAATCCGATCCTGATGGTGAGAACAACATTCACGAAAAAATGGACTGAGTTCTAGTTCATCACCAAATCCTATATAAATTCTCTAACCTAAATACTAATAATGGGGCTTTTTCATCTTCAAATCATTGTCCCATATCAATAACACTTGTGAGTAGTACAATTTTCAAAGCACCACATTTCATGTTTGAGAACACCTGGCTTCAACGGAAGGATTTTCGTAACATCATCAAACAATCTTGACGAGCAATATGCCCATGTCCTACTATGTTTCAATGTATTTTTGACCGAAAAATTCTTCAGGGAAAAGTACACCTTTGGAAACATATTTCGTCAATTGAAAGAGGTGGAGAACGAATTGGTTAAAATTCAATCATCAGAATCAGTAAATAACACACAGAGAACCAATAGTAAAGAAAATTGCCTTCTTAGAAAAAGGAAAAACTAATCCTATTTCAAAAAACATTCTGGCATCAAAGAGCCAAAACAAAGCATCTCAAGCTTTCAGACTCTAACACATCGTATTTCCATCGTGTTGCCTCTGGGAGAAGACATAGAAAACAAATTTGCAACATAACTACTGCTGACGGTACTTTAATAGTAGGAGAGGAAAATGTCAGAAACGAAATTAAAAATGATTTTGAAAAAAGATTAAAAAAAGAGTCTATCGATGATAGACTTCTTAATGAAATGCTTAACCTAATCCAACCCTCTATTACTACAGTGGAAAATGAATTCCTCATTCGAAATCCTTCTAATAATGAAATAAAATCTACAGTGTTTAGTTTGGGTAAGAATAAATCTCCAGGTCCTGATGGAATTACAGTCGAATTCTATAAGAAATGTTGGGATATTATTGGTGTGTCTGTCACTAGAGTTGTTAAGAGCTTTTTCCACTCCGGAAAAATTCTTAAACAAATAAACCACACTTTCATTTCACTACTACCAAAGCGAGACAACCCTACTACTACCAGTCACTACCGTCCAATGATCAGATTATGTTCTACACTATATAAAATCATATCAAAAATTTTGACAGAAAGAATCAAGGCAAACTAATTCACCCCTTCAGGTCATGTACTGATAGCTCACGAAATCATCCACTCCTTCGGGTCATGTACATGCCATGAGGAATGATTGGCGATAAAATCAGACATGGAGAAAGCGTATGATAGAGTTTATTGGAACTTTACAAAAAAGATTTTAGAAAAATTCGGGTTCCAGCATACTTTCATCACTTGGGTTTTGGAATGCGTAACGAGTGTTTCTTTCTCAATACTAGTTAACAACGGCCCTACAGATATGTTCCTCCCCTCTCAAGGTATTCGCCAAGGGGATCCTCTATCCCCTTTCTTGTTTATCCTAGGAGCAGAAATCCTAGCTCCGAAACTCTCAGTTGAAACAAATTTGGATAATAGTGTAATTGGATTTACCTTTGGTAGGAATAGCCCTCGGGTTCCTTTCCTATCTTTTGCTGATGATATCATCATCTTCACAAGAGGCAGTGTTGCCGCAGGACAAAAAGTTAGAACAATAATTGATACATATTGTAAAGTTTCTAAACAAAAAGTTAATTACCATAAATCGAGCTTCCAAGCTAAAAAAGGTATTTCGAACTCTAGGATCTCAGAACTTAGCAGTTGTTTAAATATTACAAACGAAAAATCATTGGTAAAATATCTTAGTTGTCCGATTATTAATGGTAGAGTAAACAAACATACTTTTGAAGACATCATCTATAAATCTAAAGAACAACTAAGTAAATGGCGTGCCAATGATTTATCACAATAGGGTCGTGCAATCCTATTCAATACAAACTTATCGTCCAAACCGTTGTAAACAATGCAAAACTTTCTGTTACCCGCATCGATACATAAAGAGCTTGATCAGATTAACAGAATGTTCTTCGATCTGGAATAAAGATCTTCAGCACCGGCCGCTTATTAGCTGGGATAGGATTTGTAGACCGAAAAAGTGTGGGGGATTAGGGCTTAGGAAATAAAAAGAGATGAATGAAGCCCTTCAAATGAAACTACATACTATCGAAAATATTGGCTAAACTGAATAATGTCTGTGTTACTCTGATTAAACACAAGTACCTACGCTCAGCTAACATCCTTGAATACAAGAAAAGTGGTGATTCCTCTTGGCATTGGGCCAAACTGGCAACTCTCATTGATAAATTCAAGTTGGGGCTAATTTGGTCGGTTGGAAATGAGACTTCTATCAAATTTTGGATGGATAATTGGATTACAACCTCTCCTCTACAGTCTAGAGAAGATTGCCCCCAAATTGATAACATAAAAGAAACTATCAATGATTACATTTTAGGGGTAGATGGTGGATGGAAAAACTAAACAATATGATACCTATTGACATAGACAAAGAAATCTTGGACATTTCACTCCCCATCTCTCCCTTTTAGAATCGTTTATATTGGTGACCTGATAGGACGGGATGGTTCACCACTTCGAGTGCATACAAACTAATCACAACTCAATCCTCTTTGAACTTAGACACTAACGCCTAGATATAGAAATTGGATATTCCGCCTAAGGTAAAAAACTTTCTTTGGAAAGTTTACTAGGATGGTCTTCCAACAGCCTCTAGGCTTGCTTATCGTGGGACTTCTATACCTTCCACCTGTAGCCTGTGCAATAGTGCGGCCGAAGATGATGTTCACCTCTCGTTAGAATGCCACTATGTGCGCTCTCTTTTTCGTCTTCCTACACGCATAAACTCAACAATATCCAGTATGATAAATCATTCACGAGATATAAAAACTATCATGTCCTTCATTGGAAACAACCTTACTTCTGCGGCCAAGGTGGAGCTTGCCTTTGCTTGGTGGTCAGCTTGGCACTTTTGGAACCAACATGTGTTTAGGTATGTCCCCATCCCCCATAGAGATAGTTCATTACGCATTATTAAAAATCACAAGGAGAATTTGAGTAAATCATCTTAACCGGAGAGTAATCTAGATGAAGACTCTTCCTTGCACAAACAAAACTTCAATCACCCAAAGAAGAAAAATAAGTATGGTAAGATTACGTGGCATAAACCCCTGAGGGAACTCTCAAGATAAATTTTTATGGATCCACAATTACAAACAATGACAGCTCGGCTGGAGCCGTAGTTCGGGACTGGGAAGGACGACCGATACACATATGTTATAAAAGAACTTGGTAAACAAAGCCCCCTGAAAGTGGAAGCTCTTGCTCTAAAATTGGTAATCCAACACGCTATAAAACTCTGTATCGACAAAATCCACATTGAAGGTGATTCTAGTATAATCATAAACTACCTTAGTCAAAAATCTAAATGTCCTTGGGAAATTGAACTGATCTTGTCATATCTTATACTCCTTTTATCGACTTTGAAAGAAGTTTCCTTCTTTCATGTTCCTCGTTTAGGCAATAGAGTGTCTGATAAGATTCCACACCTTCGTAACTCTGCATGGGGTGTCGATATTCATAACGATTTTGGTCTTTTAGACCTCATCCGAAAGGATGCCGCTGTGTAGAGCTCGCTCACCCGAATTCTTTCCTAATAAAAAAAAGTAAAACAACAAGTTTTGCGAGGCCGGAGGAAATACTTTTTATTGCCCTTTAGGAATTTGATTCGTAGATTACGCTTGTACTAGTTCTTCTGCTATTGGGGCTAAAAAAAACCTTCAGGACATTGTTTCCTTGCTTCAGCATTACTGGATATTGGGATCTTCTCAGCCACCATATTTTCAACATGTGGTTGCTTGCCCTTTTCGGAGGTAATAGGTGGAAGAGCTTAACCTATGTCCTCCGATTGTTTCCTCCCATAAGCAACTTCCTCGGTTTCCATGTCAAGAGATAGATATGAGACATATTGAGAGCTCTGGGGAGAGTGATACAAAAAAAACAGATCCCTAAAGAAGGTTAGAGGGGATGAAAAGAGAAAAAATCCATCTTATCCCCTTTTTATATCCGAAGATAAGCAAAGAAAGGTATAGTATATTCAGCTGATGTATAACTTATTTTTTATAAGAAGATTCGTTCAAAAGGAAGCATAGAGACAACCGCCCACCACGAAGTTGGAGATCTCCAATCGATAGATCTGGGGAGAGGCGACAATATTTGATTAAATCTTAGGAAGAAACAACACATCGACTTCCCACCACCACCACCACAACCAGAGCCCTGTAATTGCTTCCCTTAACCCATTCCATTCGGATTTCCACCCCTTACACTCAGTAGCGGCCACCAGGGGAGGGGTCGTAGTATATTTAAAAAAAAATAAAAACAATGTAAACAAGAACACTAAACTTATCTAGCTTAGTTGGTAAAGGGATGGAAGGAAGTAAAATGGATGCAAGAGGTCATGGGTTCTCAAACCTCATTCCTTATATTTTTCCACTACTTTTTATTCCTGCAAAAAATTTTCTATTATAAATGTCATATTTAAATCAATTTTTAAATTTTTCTTTTAATATTTTCATAAGATTATTCATTATGTTACACATATATTTTAAAATATTCTTCTAATTTTTATTCCTATGAAATTTTTTTACTCTCAATATCATATTTAAACTACAATTTATGAGTTTTTTTTGTCATAATTTTCAATCCTATCATTTTTTTTTCATTTACCAATGACAAATTCTTTACAAAATTTATAATTTTCTTCCAATATGTTTTTTCTTAAAAAATCTGAATCATACTACACACATATATAAGTTATTAAATGATTCTATAAATTTTTGTAATAAAATATCATATTTATACCATAATTTATGGTTTTCTTTCAATATATTTTAAAAAATATTTCTTTATTATATATACCGTGAGAAAAAATTTCACCCCCCCCAGCAATTCCTGTGGCTGCCACTGCTTACACTCAACACGTTCATCTCTGCAGACCATCAATCACCATGATGGGATGTTAGGGATTCGACCATCCACGCCCTCACACACTCCAACAAGGAGTAAGGTTGCGAGACGAGGCCCGAATTGAATCAAAGCCTTAACTTGTTTTGCCGAAAGGGAGATTTTTGAGGTCGGGTTTAAGGGTGTTGATTATACTCTACCTTGATGATATGCATATATATATATATATATGTGATATATTTTTATATGATGGAAGACAAATAATATCAATCCGTTTTTATATGCGAATATAGTTATTTATAATTCAAATTAGTTGTTGGAGATTTTGTGCAGGATTTGATTTGGTTGTTTGAGATTTGGGGTTGACTTTCTAGAAGCTTCTTTCAGGATTTTGTGGAGCAATCTTAAAATTTAAAAGGTTGTTGGTTTGTTGAGATCTTCAAGAGATTTGGTTGAACCAATCTCCGGCTGCCTTCAACGTTTCAAAACAAACCATCAGTACAAAAACAGAGTCAAGGACTTACTGAAAGCCAAAAGCATGGTTTCTAGGTTTTGGTAAGAGCTTACCAATACTAGCTCAAGTTTTACACGAGCTCAATTTTAATGGGCTTGTTTTAATGGGCTTATTATTTCGACCTTATTTGGACCAATATGTTATTGGGCTTAGATTTATTTTATGGCCTGTTATTTGCTCATGTTTTGTTTTTGGGTAAATTGTAGAAAACCACCCTTTAAATAGGGTGTTTTACGTGAAACCACCCCTTAAAACAAAAATTGCAGAAAACCACTCTTTAAAATCGTTTTCTTTGCAAAGTCACACCCATCACCAAATTTTTGTTAATTGAATATTAAAGTGCATGAAAAATAAATTATATCCGTTGTTTTTATTATTGTTTTACTTTATCCAATTGGTATTAATTAATTTTTACCTTTTTAACCTTTTTTTTCAAAAGTATTTTTTTATATAAAATATCATTTCTTATATATAATTTCACACTTATTAGTAAAAACACTATAAAATAGATATAATTGATGTTTTATATATTTTAAAAATTTTACATTACTTAAGGGATACTTGAAGAAAATAAATTTTTAAAAAATGATATTTCATATAGTTTTTATTATTCTAAAAATATGTTCACTATTCCACATACATTTTTAGAATGATAAAAACTATATGAAATATTATTTTTAAAAAATATTTATTTTCTTCAAGTAGCCCTAGTATTATATTTTTTATATGTACAAAACATAAATTACATATCAATTTTTTATAGAGTTTTTTTGTAAGTATGAAATTTTTTTTTAATATTTTTTTGATATTTTATAGTGTTTTTTGCGTTTGAAAAAATGTCAAAAAAGTTAAATATCAACTAATACCAATTGAATTGAGTAAACTAATAATAAAAATAAGGGGTATAATTGAATTTCCACACACTTTAACATTTAATTAACGAAAATTAGGTGATGGGTATGACTTTGCAAAAAAAAAAAAAAAACTATTTTAATGGGTGGTTTTATGCAATTTTCATTTAAGGGGTGTTTTTTCGCAAAACACCTTATTTAAATGGTGGTTTTCTATAATTTTGCCTTTGTTTTTAGTTGTTTTTGGTTGATTTGCTTTGAGATTTTATTTACTAATCTACGTAGATATTAATTTGGTTGTTGAGATCTTCAAGGGATTTGATTTGACCAAGCCTTCAGCCTTCAACGTTTCAAATCAATCGAAATCCCAGGCGTAGCTTCTGGAACACGCTTTTGAATTACAGGTTCTTCTCTTCGTAAGTATCGCAACGTCTCTCACTATTGTGTTTGGGTTGCTAGATAGGAAGTGTGAGGCTTCTATGTTTATAAGAGGGAAGGTCTTTTGAAGGTTGTATCTAGAACTCATAGGAAGAAGTGAAATAAAGTTGTGTTGAATCATACGGGTTGGATAACCCTAGGCGGGGAAGTAGGCAAGGTTGTGCCGAACCTCGTTAACATATCATGTGTCATTTTCTTATTGCGCTTTATCTTTATTGTTTTCGCTCGTTTGTTTTGCTTGCTATTCGTTATTTTATTCTTAACTCGTTTATGTGTTTCAGATAAAGTCTTATCTCTGGTGGTAAGGTCTTACAGTTTCTGATATTGTGAAAAGTTGGCATACTCTATTCATCCCTCATTCTAGAGTATTTGTTTACTATTTATCTGCCTATTCTGCACTTCAGAGGGATTGATGTTTCTAGGGTTAGGGGTACGAAGAAGGGATTTAAGAGGTTCCCACAATTTCTTTTCATCGAAAGGGAGAGTTACTTGAACATGATCGGTTATGTAGGCTCGTACCCAAACCCTTACTTAAAGCCCATGCTTTGTAAGAGGGGATTCCGAGGATCGACTTCTTGCAGCAATTGAATTTCTTTCGAGCAAAAATCAACAGCATTTCCCCTTGATTTAGGGCTGTTTGATGATTCTGAAACCCAAACCCTTACTTAAAGCCCATGCTTTGTAAGAGGGGGCTTCAAGAATCCCATATATGAACAAGACCGGAGGTACATGACTACCTTCTCTTTCTTTCTTGTTGTTTGCTGAAATTTTGTGCTCTCTTTCTCTCTTTTTTCTTTCTGCAGTAAAGCTTCTTTATGCCTGAAAACCTCGGAAAAAACAAACTGATGCCCCACCTTTGGCTTTTATAGGGGGAAAGTAGCAGCAGTTCCCTAGTCTCATCCATCCTCCCACGTTTCCTTACACAGTTTTTTTAAAACTGTAGCAGTTACTGCACAGTTGAGCAGTTACTCAATTTAAGCCTTGCTGGCTTTTCTTCTCTCTTTTTTTAATTTGTTTTCATTTATATATCCATATGTAGCTGTCCTATAGCATGGGCCTATCCCACCATTTCTGTGGCTTTATTTCAACCCATTATAGTTTAATTTTTATGCATCATTTTAATGACATTGTGCTTTCTTCACTTGCCTTTTCAGTCGGACACCTCACCTACAGCTACAAGAGTTTGCAAACAAGCTACATTTGAATACTCAACAAGTGACTTTTGTAGAAGTTGGTGAGCCTTGAACATTTGGCATTTGGCAAATGTATTAGCTTTTTACACTCATCATCGAGTCTTGTAAAACAAATGGAATGTTTGAACTGTAATACATACATTTGTTTGACATGTATATAATGACTCGATATATTTCCCATGAATGAATATGTGTTTGTGTTGAATATCCTTGGAATGAAATTTTGCCCCCGAACAAAAGGTATTGATAATAGTGATGTCTCTTTGTCTTTGTAGTGGATGATTTCAATTAATCTATGTTGTGTAGATTCGATTAGGGCTGAGTTCGATATGCGCCTATTAGTCATGATTGAGTTGAGTCAATGTGTCAGTTGGTCTTGATTACTTGAGTCCTTAATGCTATTCTTTAGTGATGTTGAATAAGATGAATGAATCTCTGCGGATCTCTCAACTTCAGTCAAGTAGACCTAGGAATATGAATATTTAATAGAACAATCCGAGGATCATGAATTCCAACCATTGTTAGAGAATTGCAGGTGAAATGTTCTTTCTACTTTGATATTGATTTACATTGCGATCATAAATCTTGTTACTTTTACATCTTTGCTACTTGTTACAAATGATTGCTTTGCTATAAGAGTCTTTGCTTAGAGTTATTGGATAGGAAATCGCTTCTCCATGTGGGTTCGACACCGGACTTCATCGCTATACTAGTAGTTATTTGCTCTATCAAGTGATTGGTTGTCTAATCTATTGGTTTTGTGTTTAAGTTTGGATATTATTACTATTTGGCAAAGGGAGAAAGTGACAACGACGTTCGTCCCGCACCATCCACATTGTAGGTGATTCTAGTATAATCATAAACTACCTAAATCAAAAATCTAAATGTCCTTGGGAAATTGAACTGATCTTGTCAGATTTATACTCCTTTTATCGACTTCGAAAGAAGTTCCTTCTTCATGTTCCCTGTTTAGGCAATAAAGTGGCTGATAAGGTTGCACCTCTTTGTAACTCTGCCTGGGATGTCGATATTCACAACGATTTTGGTCTTTTAGACCTCATCCAAAAGGATGCCGCTGGGTAGAGATCGCTCGCCCGAATTCTTTCCTAATAAGAAAAAAAGTAAAACAACAAGTTCTGCGAGGCGAGGGAGTAGTTTTTATTGCCCTTTAGGGATTTGATGCATGGATTATGCTTGTACTAATTCTTTTGCTATCGGGGCTAAAAAAACCCTCAGGACATTGTTTCCTTGCTTCAACATCACTGGATATTGGGATCCCCTCAGCTACCATATTTTCAACATGTGGTTGCTTGCTCTTTTGGGAGGTAATAGCTGGATGAGCTGAACCTATGTCCTCCGATAGTTTCCTCCCATAAGTTACTTCCTCAGTTTCCATGTCAAGAGATAAATATGAGACATAGGGTGTGTATGGTTACTAATTTTAACTGTTAAAATTATTACATTTTAGCTGTTAAAAAATTAAACAGTTAAAAAGTGGGTATGAGAACCCAAAATAAGCCTAAAACAGTTAAAATTATGAGTTAAAAAAAAAGCTACTTGTGGGAGCTTATTTGGGGTTTATTTTGTTTATTTGGTTTGAAAGTACCACAATACCCCTAATAACAACCAAATAAACTCCACTTTTTACAAATAAACTGTTTTTCGTCCCATACGGAGTTTATATTTTTTCATAAATTTTTAACTACTTTTACCAACAGTTTATAAATTTTTACCCTGTTTATAATTTTAGTCAGTTTATTAACCCCGTCCCATACGAACCCATAGTTAGAGCTCCGAGGAGAGTGATACAAAAAAAAAAAGATCTCTAAAGAAGGTTAGAGGGGATGAAAGGAGAAAAAATCCATCTTATCCCCTTTTTATATCCGAAGATAAGCAAAGAAAGGTAGAATATATTCAGCTGATGTACAACATACTATTGAGAAGGAGATTCCTTTAGAAGGAAGCATAGAGACAACCCCCCACCACAAAGCTGGAGGTCTCCAATCGATAGATCTGGGAAAGGAGACAATATTTGATTAAATCTTGGGTAGAAGGAAACACATCGACTTCCCACCACCCCTATAACCAGAGCTTTGTAATGGCTTCCCCTAACCCATTCCATTCGGATTCCCCCCCCCCCCCCCCCTTACACTCAGTAGCGGCCACCGAGTGAGGGGTCGTAATATATTTTTTAAAAAATAAAAACAATGTAAAAAATAACACTAAACTTGTCTAGCTTACTTCGTAAAAGGAGGGAAGGAAGTAAAAGGGATGCAGGAGGTCATGGGTTCTCGAACCTCATTTCTTATATTTTTCCACTACTTTTTATTTCTACCAAAATTTTCCTATTATAAATGTCATATTTAAATCAATTTTTATATTTTTCTTTTAATATTTTCATAAGATTATTCATTATGTTACACATATATTTTTAAAAATTCTTCTAATTTTTATTCCTATGAATTTTTTTTACTATCAATGTTATATTTAAACTACAATTTATGAGTTTCTTTGTCATAGTTTTCAATCCTATCATTTTTTTTCATTTACCAATAACAAATTCTTTAAAAAATTTATAATTTTCTTTCAATATTTTTTTTAAAAAAAATCTTAAGCATGCTACACACATATATATAAATTATTAAATGATTGTATAAATTTTTGTAATAAAATATCATATTTATACCATAATTTATGGTTTTCTGTCAATATATTTTTTTAAAAAATCTTTATTATATATACCGAGAGAAAAAAAAAATTTCCCAACCAAAAATTTCGCCCCCCCCCCCAACAATTCCCGCGGCCGCCACTGCTTACACTCAACACGTTCATCTCTGTAGATCGACCATCAAACACCATGATGGGATGTTAGGGATCCGACCCTCCACGCCCTCACATACTCCAACAAGGAGTAAGGTTGCGAGGCGAGGCTCGAATTGAATCAAAGCCTTAACTTGATTTGCCGAAAGGGATATTTTTGAGGTCAGATTTGAGTGATTGAAGTTTCTAGGGTGACATATACGACGAAGGGATTCAAGAGGTTCCCACAATTTCTTTTCATCGAAAGGGAGAGTTACTTGAACATGATCGGTTCTGTAGGCTTGTATCTCTGTATTCTTGTTTAACGACATAGGAAACCATGTACAATATAATTTTTTTAATGAAAAGATAAGAATTCGAGAAATCATATAAACTTATTAGTACTAATTAGTGTTAGTGTTGTCAATCACAATATTATTAACGAATAGAAAAAAAAAATATCTTCTTCTTAATCAATGTTAAGATAATATTCCAGTTTTCTATAATATTTTACACTTTGTTAGACATGTGTTTTGGAGTGAAATTTCATTGTTCAATTTTTTTTTTGGTAAGAAAATTTCATTGTTCATTAAAAGTTGTTAAATACACTTACCAAATTGGAGTATTTGTTATGGGAATATCAAATCGGCAGCTCATATAAAAAAATGAATACAAAATTGGTGGCAACAATCACCAACAAGTAGAGTCGATATATATATGCTAGATGTGGTACACATCAAATACACTATTTTATCAAACTAAAAGGTCATAAGTCGAAGCATACAAAGATATGGCAATAGCCGATTATGCAAAAGATGCAATGGCGGCTTACCAGAGTCGGTTAGCAACACCCGAGGAGACCACAAATTCAACAGCTTTGGTGAAAGTCTTCGCCCCAAAATATAATCTCTTGGTTCAAGCCTTTGCAGGGATTTGTTCATTCCTAAATGCAAGTCAAGTCAAGGTTGATTAGTTAGTAATCAAGATTCATAAAAAAAAATCATAGAATTTGGCTTCAGTTTAGCAGATTTAGTAATATTGAGCTTTCAATGGGCTGAGAGAGAAAATGCTCAAGCCCAGCCTGAGTGGAGAGGGGGCAGTTTTGGGCCTTTTAGCTAAGAAAAAAAAAAAGAAGAAAACTAAAATCAAATAAATGAAAAGGGTAAATTGCACTAAACCACCCTTAAAATATGCCATATTGTTCAAAATCACCCCTTTCATATCTGTTTACCGAAAACCACCCTTTATAATACTTCCGTTACCAATTGAACACCTTTGTTCATTTTTCGTCCAAAATTTAGTCAAGTGTGAGAAAGTACAATTTTACCCCTTATATTTAATGTAAATTTAACAAAAAAAAATTAAGAGTGAAATGGAGGGTCTCCATTGTAGCCGCTAGCATCTACCTCCCCAGTCCCAACGCTCGCTATTGCTGACCACCACCTCCCCCACACCCGTAGCCGCTGACCACCTTATCTCTCTCGTTCGCAGGCATCGGCCACCGACTACTGATTCTCCTCCTCGTTTGCAGTGACAACCTCTATCTCCTCCTCGATTGCAGTCGCTGCTCTCAGTCTTAGATCCACCATTTCTACTGGTATACCCTTCTCTAACAACACACTACAAACTTGAACCAAATTGATGCACATAAATTAGTGTTTAGCAAACTCTAGAATAGAACTCTAAAATCCATAAATATCCTTGTCTAATTCGTACAAAAGCCCCAATTTTTTAGTATAAATTTAACATAATTTTGATGGAAAATTAAAAAGGGTGGTTGATTGCTAATGGTAATGTTATTAAGGGTGATTTTCATTAAATAGGTATATAGGGGGTGATTTTGAGCAATATAACATATTTTAAGGGTGGTTTTATGTAGTTTACCCGAAAGAAAAAGTAACTGATTGTTATCGGGAAAACAGGCTGCAGTTTGGGTTTTACATACGGATAGGAGTTAGGCCAAACGTATGTAGTGTTTGGGCCATAGTGATTGGGTTGATTAGGGCCTATAGCTAGAGCGATTGGGCCGAGTAAAGCTAATAAAGGGAGTCCAGCTAGCTGAGTTCATACGTGTATAAATACAGGAGTATATTGTTTAATTTGTTCATGGGCATCAATTGAGAGTTTTGCCTCCCCTATTCCCCTTTCTTCAACCTCTCCTTTCTCTCCCTTTCTCAAACTCTCAATCTCAGATTCATCAAGATCCTGACAATCGGCATGAGCAAACACATAAAAAAGAAAGAAAGTGAATTTGCTAAATATACTTTAGGAAAATCTAATTAGATAATTAGACCCTCCCAAAAAAATTAGGTCAGATGTACATTCATCCAAATAGAGTATTAATGGTCAATGGTCAACTGTTTGACCGTTGACAAGTCAACAGTTGACCGTTGACCGGTCATCGTTGATCGACTTATTCGGATTTTTTTTGTGATGCCATTTTTTACCGTTAACCACCGATGTCACTTTTTATGTCATTTTTTTTTACCATGATGTCATTTTTTTAAAGTAGTGTTTTAATACCATTTTTTATGACATTTTTCTCTTGGTTGTGATGCCACTTTTTCCAAAGTAATGTTTTGATGCCATTTTTCTAATTTAATTATTTGATGCAACTTTTTTTTTATTACAACAATAACAACGACCCAGTATATATCCCGTGATTAACTGGGGTCTGGGGGGCCAGGATGTACGCACTCTTTCCTCAGGCTGGTCGAGAGAGTGTTTCCAATAGACCCAAAAACGACCGGACAAAGGCACATAAAAGTAGTAGGCAGAACAAATATGAAGATAGGAGCCAAAAAGGCGCAAAGTATCTTCCGACAGGTTTAGAAGGTTGAGGTCATGTCAGATAACCTCCATCCAACTCTTCTTCGGTCTGCCTCTTCCCCTATGGGTAGCTCCAAGATCCAAACTCTCACTCCTATGAACCGGTGCCAAAGGTTGTCTCCCCCGCACTTAGCCAAACCAACGCAACCCGCTCTCCCGCATCTTGTCCATGATACTCGTAACTCCCATCTTGCTCCTTATGTCGACATTTATGATTCTGTCAAGTCTTGTGTGCCCACTCATCCATCGAAACATCCTCATCTCAGACACTGACATCTTATGCTCTTGAGCTTTAGTAGTAGGCCAACACTCAGAGCCATACAAAAGCGTTGGTCGAACAACCACCTTATACAACTTCCATTTCAGTTTAGCAGGAACTTTCTTATCGCAAAGCACACCCGACGCCCTCCTCCATCGCATTTATGATTAAACTTCATTGATGACACATTTATTATTACGCTTCATTGATACAATCATTTGTGGTGACCTTTTTATTACATTTTTATACAATTGATGACACAAGCGCATAAAATATGATTAAACTTCATTGATGACATCTTTTAATGATAACTTTTGTTTATTGATGACATTTGTGATTACACCTCATTGATCTAAATCATTTGTGATGACATTGTTTTTGTTGATGACGTTTTTATTCATACAATTGATAACATTTTTATACAATTGATAACATATGAGCATATAATTTGATTACACTTCATTGGTGACATTTTTGTTAGTGACACATTTGTGAGGCCATTTAAGAATCTAATAACATGAAATACCACGTAACATGTCTTCCCTCCTCTTTTTTTCCGGGCTTGGGACCGATTGTGTACCAAAACACAAGCGAGTTAAAAACATGTTATCACCTAGCTAACAAGCAATAAACAAAAGGCTACATCACCTAGTTAAAAACATGTTGAAGGAATATATAAATACATGTAGAAAAGAGCACATATATATAATTGTAAAGGCCGAACATATTTTTATATTATTTTAATTAGATATATTATTATTTTATTTTATTTGTAAAAGTGGAATAAAAACCCGTTCTCGAGCACCAAGTTCCGATTTTAAAATCCTTCCTGCATCGATTTAGAATTTGGATTTTGACGGAATTTGATTCCGATTTCGAGCTCTGAATTGAGAATTTAATTCGATTTCGATAGTCTAAAATATATAATTTGAAAGTACGATTAATTTTATCAATTCATTCGGTTCTAAAACTTAAGTTATTCGTTGGAGTCGGGATTAACGGGTTCGAATTTAAATATCGGATATAGCCTTTGCATTTATATGTTGGGACCATATAATCTCTTTTCTTTTCCTTCTCTCTCGTTCTCTGATTTCTGTTGAAGGCAGATAATGCAGATTCCCTTGCCCCTTGCATTTGAAATTCACAGCTCACTTTGTCCTTACTCTCTAATTGACATACCTGCTCCTCATGTTTGTGCCCCCCCCCCCACAAACCCATTTTCATCCATTCACTCCCTCCCTCTGTTCCTCTCTGGAAACCACCAAAGAACCCTCACAGCAAAACCCTTTCTCTCGAGCTGTTGTCCGATTCACCAGCTCATCACCACCGCTATTTCCGTTCGTTTTCAGTCACCTCGTCCCTCGTCAGCCGTTGTCCCAAGTAACCGGATTCCCCTCTCCGCGCCGTCGCCGAGCCGCCATCCTCACCCTCTAAATCCGACGGCAGCAGTGGCAGTAGCGCTACCCAACCTTGTCCTCTGGTGCGAAGCCGAGTCGCAAGTACCCGCCGAGCGCTTTCCGAGCGCGCCCCTGCAGCACCCTGTCTCCTCCTCTCTCCGTCAAGCAGCAGCAGCTGCCTTCTCGGGAGTCCCAGGTGAGACCGAGCAGCCCCGAACCAGACCAGGAGCACCCCGACGCTGCAGCGCCACCCCACTTCCTCTTCCTTTCCCCTGGTTCTTCATTCCGATCGGTAAAGCTCCCTCTCTTCGATTCCGACTCGATTCCCTCATAAAAGTACTCTTTTATAACGTCTCCCTTCTTCCTAGAATGATTCGACGCTGATCTACAGGCGTTGGAGCCGAATCGGACCCGGCGAGCGTTCTCCCGGCGAGTCTCGAAGCCCTCTCGGTGAGATTTCTTTTCTCCTCCTTCTTTACTCACATTTTGATCCTTATGGGTTGGTTGAGGTCGAGAAAAGGTGATGGCGAGGAGGAGAGCTGGTCGGGATTGATTGTCGCCGGAGCCTGGGTTCCTGTTCTATTCCTCCGCTTTTCCGGCGAGACTGCTTCTTCTTCTTTCTCCGTTCCTCGTCTGTGGTTCAAAGCCCCGTTCAACTGATTTGGGAGAGGGCTAGTGTGGGCCTGATTATCCGGGTTGGGGTTTGGGTCGGATCTTTTATTTCGGATCTTCCATCAACTGCAGGCTCCTCCAGACCTCCACTCTTCATTTCCGGGTTACGCTTGGATACTGGGTTCGGGTCCGGATTCTTGGTTTGGGCTTTCACTGTTGTGGGCTGCTGGATTGAGTCTTGTGTGTCATTTTGTTGTTAATGTACGATAGGTATTTATATGTTATGTTATTTTACATATGATATGTTATGATTATATATTATTCATGGTTTTGTGAGAGATATATTTCTGAGATTATTATATATTATAAATTATTTAAAAGTAAGGTTATGTGTAGTATGTTATTATAAGATGAATTTCATACGATTGTGAAATTGTAAAATGATCTGTTGATTTTGATTTATATATAAGGTTGTGAAGATGGATTTGATTTTGAAATAAAATGCCGGAAGTCATTTTAATAATATGATTTTGGGAATTTGGTTAAGGATTTCAATGATTGATGTCGGAATTTAGCCAAGTATGATTTGAGAAATTGTTTTGAGTATGAGTGACTTAACTTGGGATTTAAGAGTTTGGAAAATATGGTTGGTATGCTTTTATCAATGGGTTTTGATTGGAAATGAAATGATTTTGGTTGATGTTGATCATATCAGAAATGTTTTGGAAAACGGTTTCGCTATCGGTTGGTTTTGAGTATGTTGAGAACTCGGGTTTCGTGCGTATGAATGTTGGTCGAGTGGCTTATGGAAATGGCTTGATGATAGGTGTGTATTGCTTTTGGATTGCTTTGGACTTGCAATTGGGCCCTTGCTTGTATTATCCTGCTGTTCTACATCTTCAGGTAAGTTCCCTAGGGGGCTTACTCAGGTTGGACATTCATGCCTGTTGTTGCATTTTATGTTAGGTGTTGCATATGCATAAAAGCATGCCATGTAGTATCCTGTTTAGGTTGCACTAATTGAATGAGCATCTGCTTACTTTATGCGTTTGAAACTGAACGGCCGTTATCTGTGATAGTCCTAGAGTCTTTGCTAGGGTCATAGGGTAGCCCAGCCTCATCGGGTACCCTGAGTCAATCGAGTCATGAACTTCCTTATATTATGAGATGCCTGCGGGCTTTATTGTGGAGCGGGTTAGGCATGCGTGCCCCCCGATTATGATGGAATGCATTCACGAGCTGGCCAGTCTCCGCCCTATCGGAAGGGGGTGGAGGTAGGAGAGGGATATGCCATTTGGCATTGTCTTGGGCCCTTTACAGTATTTCTGCACATTAT
Source organism: Persicaria maculosa (assembly GCA_963922045.1). Classification (NCBI taxonomy): domain Eukaryota; kingdom Viridiplantae; phylum Streptophyta; class Magnoliopsida; order Caryophyllales; family Polygonaceae; genus Persicaria; species Persicaria maculosa. The sequence goes on from OY998253.1 coordinate 55,463,200, forward strand.
TATAACTAGGAGCATGCTAGTGTGTTTGACTTTCGTACTGCATTAGAGCATCTTTATTAGGTATAGCACATACTATGTGGCCTCAGCGAGGACTGCCGGTCCCGCATGAGTGGCTCGATCTGACTCCTTTTCCCGTTCTTTTTTTAAGGTATTTTCTGCAGACTTTGATTGCTCTATATCTATATGACGGGGTTCCCTTTTTGCGAGTCGAAGAACCTGGCTAAATCTCTAACTCATTATAAATAGTAATCATCCACTTATGTTTTGGTTTTGACCCGGCTCTGCCGTGGCGCTTTGTATCTTAATTTTGCTTCCGTCTTGCTTCCGTTTGAAATGAATTTCGCGAGTTAGTCCCTAGGACAGGTTAAGGGTACCCAACGACCCTACGATATTTTCAGGGTTCGAAATCCCTCTTTATTACTGACCATAAAAATGAGTTTGAAACCTCGACCCGTACCTGGATTGGAAGATCCGAACAAGGGGTTTCATCCCTTGAAACGTAACCCGGAAATCATAATTCTGGGCCGTTACAAAGATGGTATCAGAGCTGAGGTTGTGCAATTCGGGTACGCAAGGGTCGAGTGTATGTTTTGGAAAAACGCCCATGAATTTCAAAGGATTTGAAAGGATTTTAAAAAGGGCAAAATGAACTTAAGCTGTCTAACCGAAATTGGACTAAGTAATGAACTTGACTTATCATAAAATATGGAAAACTGACTAAAGAGGGGATCGAGTGGGTAGAAAGACGTTAGACCATCCCTATTGGATGTAGTTGGAAATGGGTAGGCGAAATATTAGCTTGTTCTTTACAGATGGGTCTGGAAGACTCCAAGGAGGTCATTATGAGTGTCACTAACTGATTCTGTGTTGAGTGCTTGCTATGCTAGATATCTGATTGATATGCCTAACAATTAAATGTGTATTGACTGATCTGTGAAAACGGAATAGTGGGAGTACCCTTGTTTCTGTATGGTCAACCCAGTTATGTGTGATAGCCCGTTCAACGTTGATAAACCCTTGAGGATCTTATCGAGTCTTTCTCCCGGATGTCAGTGTCTCCCACGGGGAAAATCGGGTTGGTAAACGCATTGTGTCGGAATCATGTATGGATATGAAGGTTCTCTGAGTGAGTATTAGAAGGTGGTTCTTGATGGCATTTTGAGTCAAAAGTAAGGTGTCATGGGGTTGTCTTTCTTGATTCATATGATGGTCAACCTTTATTTTCTTACCACAAAGAGTCGTACCAAAGTCCCACGGGAAAGAGGGGTGATGAGTCGGTTGGGAAAAGTCAATGGTTGCCCTTAGGGATCCCTGTACGGTTGTAATGATGACTCTCTCTGAGTTGCATGACATGATCTAATAGCCTCCTGCATATACCTTACGAATGACCATTAGTATAGACTGCTGATGCTATTACATATGTGATTGATTATATTGCTCAAGTCTCGTATTGTGTCTTGCCTTATATCATGACTGTTTGTTGTTATAGCCTGTCTACTTGGCCTACTGATCGTATGATTGATTGTTAGTATGAACCATATGATATGAACATGCATGATCGTTACTTCCTCCTGGATTAGGTTCATGATAGTGTGATCAAACCCTCCCTATATGAATGCTTGCACATGATCGGCCTTAGCATGATGGATGATAACGTGTCAATGCTTATTACTCCTTTGTGACGAGAATCTGTAGCATGCCCATCTATTTTGTATTCGTTAGATTGACTATTGTTGATGATCTTGCAAGTTAATATTGGTGTATGATTATGTGCTCTGGATGGAGAGTATGTGGTATAATTGAGTCTTGATGAATGCATGCTTTATCATGTTATGTGTTGATTTGAACTCATGTCCCCGTATTCTAGCTATATTGTCCCATTACTAGGTTCGCATTATACACCGCTACACTTGCCCCCATGCTTCTATATCGTCGAAATATGAGTGATTGATTTCTTGCGTACCGTTGTAATTATCAATTAAATGTTTATATGTATAGCATTACATGTTGAGCCATTAGTGTCGCGTAGGACCCTTGGTTGTGACTTGTGTGAATTTATATTTGCCTACAGTATTGCTAATTCCCTCTCGGGTTAGGTCCTTGATAGTGTGATTCTTCCCTCTTCATAAAGTGTTTTACTCATCCTGATTAGACTGATGCTGAAATCGATGATCGACTTGCTTTTCGTGATGGTAAATCATAGCATGCTTACATGTCGTCGCTCGGTAGTGTTCCCCTATTGCTCTATGATATCCTCTCGTGCTTGCATAGATGTATGCTTTGGCATCTCGCATGGTCACACACCACGTTACATCGTAATTCCGCATACACATAACGCATAAATGTTAGAATGAATATAGTCGAATTGCCTTGATTGTTGTCACGTTTTGATATGTGCTAGTAGTATCTTGTAGGGCTTCTGCTTTCCAATATGAGTCGTTAAATGATTACATGTTGTACTTGTTCCATAATGTGATAGTTATCGTTCTTTATGCCTTATGATGGTTCGTTCCTAGCATGATTATAATATGTCACTCATGATGCCCTTCTCGTTACTTTTGATAATGCCTCATGTTCGTAAATATTATGTGAACCCCTTTTAATGACTCATGACCCTGCTTGTATCACATCATGTGTCGTTAGTATCATGTAGGACTATGCCTTCTAAATGCATCTCGTCGTATGATTACATGCCATCCTTGAACTACCACATGATCATTGTTTCCATATATAGGTGATAAATACTATAATGTTCCTATGTGTTCTCGTACAACGTATAATCTGGTTACACCTCGCCAGGCTATATTTGACCTCACTTGTTAGTGTCTATATCTTGCTCATGCATTGTCCGTATATGTGATACTTGCTCTGTTTTCTAAATCCTGCATATCTCGCTTAGGGCTACTAGACGTCATGGCGTTCATGGAATAATAGACTGCTATTTTGCTTCGCGAGCATCGGCGTAGGACTCAATCGTGTCTTTGGGAATGTGCATGTATGTCGTTGTTCCTTGAGATAGGTACATGTTAGTGTGGATTGATATGGTTGATTTTCTTGTGATGAACTCTTGCTACTTGTCGCAAATTGTAACCTCACCGACTTCCATAAGGGCATCGTTGCTATTCTCGGATCAGAGTCTTGTCTCCAGTCTTGTCATCCTTTTAGCCTTGGTCTGTATTTCCGAAGTGAACATTGGGTTTCCCGTCCCTTTCACTCCCTATCTCTGCTAACTTAGACTCCTCTGCGATACTTGGACGCGCGACCGCGTGAAAAAGGAAACAAGAAGTTAGTAGCGATGGAGCAGCGCGAAGGAAGTGTGAGCCCATAACCCACGGGCCTCAGGATCAACAATGTCGGCAGGACGAGCACGTTTTGTGGATTGCGGTTACCGAGTACGATAGAACTTGTAGGCGGGAGTGTCCTCCGTTCGAATTGCTAACCCTTTTAAATTTGTTGGCGAGGATCCTAGCGATGAGATTTATGTGTTGATGTGTTGACTTGATAATGACCGTTGCCTGATTGCCTGTTGTCTATGATGATATGATTTGATGACTTATAGATCTCATGTACCATGATGTCTTGACGTGTTGCTACTATAAGTTGCTAAGCATGATTTGAATTTCCTTGCTTGTAAAATGTGAATTACATATGTTAAGAAGCATGAGTTGTATCAAATAAGGTTATAATGCAACATGTTAGCTTGACTTCATTATGTTCATATATGATGTTTGCAATGATTATTGAGCATGATGGTAAACTGGGACTTGTTGAACCCATGATGTTATGTTTATAAATGCTAGTTAATATGCTGCAGACCTTATGTTTGATGATTTTCATGATTGCTTTTTCCTTAAACCTTTGGGCGAGGTCATTGGTAGCGTGGTTGGAGGGTAGTGAAAGAATTTTGGGCGGTTGGGATGATCGATGGTATTAGGAGGTGAGTCGCGAGAGAGGGATGTTGGCTTAGGTAAGACCGAGTGAGCTTTGGGATTTATGGGAGGCAATGCTAGTGATTCTGGTGAGCTTATAGGTGATGCTTGTGATGCTCCGGGTGGTACGAGGAGTGTAAGGGAGGGCTCGTGAATATTGAAGACATGGTGTTAGAGGGTGCTTGGGTGTGAAGTCAGAGATAGGAGTTGGGTTCTTAAAGGTGGATGGTGTGGTAGTGCTTGGCGGAAGGATGGGCGAGATTTGAGCATCGAGATGAATTGGGATTTGTTTGGAGATTTTGTCGGAGTTAGTGTTGTTGAGTCTAGAAGAGGATTAATCTTGGCTTTGAGAGTGGAGATGAGTGAGTGGGGATTGTGTTTAATTTTGACTGGTTTGATGTGATGAATTTTCTTGATTTTGTGATTTATTTATATCTGCTGGCATGATGTTAGATAACGACCATGATGAACCTGATATGGAATTACATGTTGATATGCAATATTAAAATCTAGTTGGTAGTGACAAGTGTTACCATGATATATTAATACTTTGATATCCTTTTATATTGGTTTAGAAGCATGTTAGGACGTGCTGTGATATGATATATGAAGTAATGATGAGTATGAACTATGGGATAATGATGTGCTATTATGTGGAAGCATGATATTTTATTTTGTGGTAGTAAACATGGTGTGTACTATATAGTTGACAAGTATGATTATTGGTTATGTAAATGATGAATATGACTTGAGGCATGATCATGATTAGTATATATGAGATAATGCTGCATGATTTCTAAATGTTTGTCATTCGATATTGTGACGAGTCAAGGTGATGCCGATTGAGTATGCCTACCTTTTGATGATTGACATATCGTTAGACCTTTCCTTTTCTAACTCTTAATAGCATGACCTTGTGTGTTAATGTGTGACAATTAGTATTAGTCCGTTGACCTTATGATGAGATTCTGCTATGACGACCTTTACAATGCTAATGTTTGAATTGACGTGCTAAATCTGTTATGGCAATGCGAAATAGAATTCGGATAGGTTGATGAGATGATTAGGTGATTTATGTGTTCATTAAGTGAAAACCCCCTGTTATGACTGGTTTTACTGGTGCTGCGATGTTGAGATGCGATCGTGAGATTTGACTTGTAATGGCGTACTGACTCCATGACACCTAACCTCTTTGATCTCTTGACATGTGTGCTTGCGTGATAAGTTATGAGAATTCAATGAAGCACTTGTGATGCCTTCTGTATGATGTAGATATACTTCATGACTCGTGATATGATGTTGAGATTTTGTTATTACTTTTGGCATGATAATATGATTTATGTTTTGGGAAAACATGATATGTTGTTGAGATGTTGATTGGTTGAGATTATCGTGATTGATGTTGAGATTTTCCATATGAGAGGTGGCTAATGATGTTATGAGTTGATGATTTGATTCGCTTTTGTTCATGTTGAGTTGAGAATGATGATTGATTTGATTCGGAAACTAGGAAGAGAATATAGGATTAGCCCTTAGAGGTGGATGATTCCACCTCTTACCTTTTGAATTTGATTGATTGATATGCGAGAAACTGATTTGGTTGTTGGAATATTTTGACGAAATCTTGATTTGAAAGGATTTGACTTGTTTTGGTGTAAGGTTGCTTGATTAAAGTTGGATTTGAAGATTTTGAACGGTTTTGAAAAGGACCAACTTGGATTGTAAAAAAAAAAAAAAAAGGGGGGGGGGGGGGGGGGACCAACGGGAATTTCAACGATTTTGAGACCAATCTTTTTCAATTGCGGAATCCCTCTTGAGACTTTTCAACCCAGGCTTATATTATAACGCCTCGCGAAGTGGATACAAGTATTTTATAGGGGCGCATATAGAATGCTTGCTAAGACCTAGTGGGGGCGCTATAGTTGCTTTCGAGTTATGATATAACCGAAAGGTCATGGTAAGGGTGTGATAGGGGCCCATATCGCATACTTGCTATGACTAATTGGGAATATTATGATCATGTCGAGGGTACTGTAAGGACCTCATACGGGCTCTTATGAGGTGCTTACGGAATCAACGGCATGATCCTCGGGCTCACCAATTTCAAACTCCATCTCCTTGCTTTAGAATGATTTTAGTCTCGGGGACGAGACTTGTTTTTAGAGGTGGATGAATATAAAGGCCGAACATATTTTTATATTATTTTAATTAGATATATTATTATTTTATTTTATTTGTAAAAGTGGAATAAAAACCCGTTCTCGAGCACCAAGTTCCGATTTTAAAATCCTTCCTGCATCGATTTAGAATTTGGATTTTGACGGAATTTGATTCCGATTTCGAGCTCTGAATTGAGAATTTAATTCGATTTCGATAGTCTAAAATATATAATTTGAAAGTACGATTAATTTTATCAATTCATTCGGTTCTAAAACTTAAGTTATTCGTTGGAGTCGGGATTAACGGGTTCGAATTTAAATATCGGATATAGCCTTTGCATTTATATGTTGGGACCATATAATCTCTTTTCTTTTCCTTCTCTCTCGTTCTCTGATTTCTGTTGAAGGCAGATAATGCAGATTCCCTTGCCCCTTGCATTTGAAATTCACAGCTCACTTTGTCCTTACTCTCTAATTGACATACCTGCTCCTCATGTTTGTGCCCCCCCCCACAAACCCATTTTCATCCATTCACTCCCTCCCTCTGTTCCTCTCTGGAAACCACCAAAGAACCCTCACAGCAAAACCCTTTCTCTCGAGCTGTTGTTCGATTCACCAGCTCATCACCACCGCTATTTCCGTTCGTTTTCAGTCACCTCGTCCCTCGTCAGCCGTTGTCCCAAGTAACCGGATTCCCCTCTCCGCGCCGTCGCCGAGCCGCCATCCTCACCCTCTAAATCCGACGGCAGCAGTGGCAGTAGCGCTACCCAACCTTGTCCTCTGGTGCGAAGCCGAGTCGCAAGTACCCGCCGAGCGCTTTCCGAGCGCGCCCCTGCAGCACCCCGTCTCCTCCTCTCTCCGTCAAGCAGCAGCAGCTGCCTTCTCGGGAGTCCCAGGCGAGACCGAGCAGCCCCGGACCAGACCAGGAGCACCCCGACGCTGCAGCGCCACCCCACTCCCTCTTCCTTTCCCCTGGTTCTTCATTCCGATCGGTAAAGCTCCCTCTCTTCGATTCCGACTCGATTCCCTCATAAAAGTACTCTTTTATAACGTCTCCCTTCTTCCTAGAATGATTCGACGCTGATCTACAGGCGTTGGAGCCGAATCGGACCCGGCGAGCGTTCTCCCGGCGAGTCTCGAAGCCCTCTCGGTGAGATTTCTTTTCTCCTCCTTCTTTACTCACGTTTTGATCCTTATGGGTTGGTTGAGGTCGGGAAAAGGTGATGGCGAGGAGGAGAGCTGGTCGGGATTGATTGTCGCCGGAGCCTGGGTTCCTGTTCTATTCCTCCACTTTTCCGGCGAGACTGCTTCTTCTCCTTTCTCCGTTCCTCGTCTGTGGTTCAGAGCCCCGTTCAACTGATTTGGGAGAGGGCTAGTGTGGGCCTGATTATCCGGGTTGGGGTTTGGGTCGGATCTTTTATTTCGGATCTTCCATCAACTGCAGGCTCCTCCAGACCTCCACTCTTCATTTCCGGGTTACGCTTGGATACTGGGTTCGGGTCCGGATTCTTGGTTTGGGCTTTCACTGTTGTGGGCTGCTGGATTGAGTCTTGTGTGTCATTTTGTTGTTAATGTACGATAGGTATTTATATGTTATGTTATTTTACATATGATATGTTATGATTATATATTATTCCTGGTTTTATGAGAGATATATTTCTGAGATTATTATATATTATAAATTATTTAAAAGTAAGGTTATGTGTAGTATGTTATTATAAGATGAATTTCATACGATTGTGAAATTGTAAAATGATCTGTTGATTTTGATTTATATATAAGGTTGTGAAGATGGATTTGATTTTGAAATAAAATGCCGGAAGTCGTTTTAATAATATGATTTTGGGAATTTGGTTAAGGATTTCAATGATTGATGTCGGAATTTAGCCAAGTATGATTTGAGAAATTGTTTTGAGTATGAGTGACTTAACTTGGGATTTAAGAGTTTGGAAAATATGGTTGGTATGCTTTTATCAATGGGTTTTGATTGGAAATGAAATGATTTTGGTTGATGTTGATCATATCAGAAATGTTTTGGAAAACGGTTTCGCTATCGGTTGGTTTTGAGTATGTTGAGAACTCGGGTTTCGTGCGTATGAATGTTGGTCGAGTGGCTTATGGAAATGGCTTGATGATAGGTGTGTATTGCTTTTGGATTGCTTTGGACTTGCAATTGGGCCCTTGCTTGTATTATCCTGCTGTTCTACATCTTCAGGTAAGTTCCCTAGGGGGCTTACTCAGGTTGGACATTCATGCCTGTTGTTGCATTTTATGTTAGGTGTTGCATATGCATAAAAGCATGCCATGTAGTATCCTGTTTAGGTTGCACTAATTGAATGAGCATCTGCTTACTTTATGCGTTTGAAACAGAACGGCCGTTATCTGTGATAGTCCTAGAGTCTTTGCTAGGGTCATAGGGTAGCCCAGCCTCATCGGGTACCCTGAGTCAATCGAGTCATGAACTTCCTTATATTATGAGATGCCTGCGGGCTTTATTCTGGAGCGGGTTAGGCATGTGTGCCCCCCGATTATGATGGAATGCATTTACGAGCTGGCCAGTCTCCGCCCTATCGGAAGGGGGTGGAGGTAGGAGAGGGATATGCCATTTGGCATTGTCTTGGGCCCTTTACAGTATTTCTGCACATTATTATAACTAGGAGCATGCTAGTGTGTTTGACTTTCGTACTGCATTAGAGCATCTTTATTAGGTATAGCACATACTATGTGGCCTCAGCGAGGACTGCCGGTCCCGCATGAGTGGCTCGATCTGACTCCTTTGCCCGTTCTTTTTTTAAGGTATTTTCTGCAGACTTTGATTGCTCGATGTCTATATGACGGGGTTCCCTTTTTGCGAGTCGAAGAACCTGGCTAAATCTCTAACTCATTATAAATAGTAATCATCCACTTATGTTTTGGTTTTGACCCGGCTCTGCCGTGACGCTTTGTATCTTAATTTTGCTTCCGTCTTGCTTCCGTTTGAAATGAATTTCGCGAGTTAGTCCCTAGGACAGGTTAAGGGTACCCAACGACCCTACGATATTTTCAGGGTTCGAAATCCCTCTTTATTACTGACCATAAAAATGAGTTTGAAACCTCGACCCGTACCTGGATTGCAAGATCCGAACAAGGGGTTTCATCCCTTGAAACGTAACCCGGAAATCATAATTCTGGGCCGTTACAATAATACTATAAAAGCACCGAATTTTTTTTCAAGGTAGCCAAAAAACCGATTTTTTTTTTTGCAAAATAGCCAAAGTTCGAAACAATTTTGGTATTTAGCCAAAGTAGGGTAAAGTCGTTGTTTCATATAGCGACTTTACCCTAACTTTTAAAAAAAATTATTAAAATAATAAAGTCGCTGTTACAAACAGCGACTTTGTATTTTTTTTTAAATTTTTTTGATAAAATTAGTAATTAAAAAGAAAAAATGAGAAAAAAAATGTAAATATGGGGAGAGTCGCTGTTATAAACATCCACTCTGTTTATTTTTTAGTTTTTTGTTTAAAAAAATTTAGCTACTACGTACAAAGAAAGGGGGAGAGTAGAGAAAAGGAGTGGTGGGGACCACATGGTCAAGAGTGAGGGGAAGTCTTTGACTCTTTGAAACAAAAAAGAGAGAAACAGAGAAAGTGGAATTTTTTTGTCTAAATAGCCAAAAATCGAAAAGATATTATCGAAATAGCCAAGATCTGAAAATTATTAGGGAAATAGCCAAAATAGGGTAAAGTCGCTGTTTGTAACATCAACTTTACCCTAGATTTTTAAAAAAATTAATAAAATAGGTAAGTCGCTGTTACAAACAACGACTTACCTCAATTTTGTATTTTTTTTAATTTTAGATTAAAAAAATTAATTTTATCTGAAAATTTAAAAAAAATATATATATTGGGAGAGTCACTGTTACAAATAGCGACTCTCCCTTTTACATTATTTTTGCAAAACGCTGAATGGATAACGGGGTTACAGGCCTCTTCCTCCCTCTTTATTCTTCTACCGTCTGCTGCTCCAGCAATCTCAGCCGATCGGCAGGCCCCAACGGACTCCAAATCCACCACCAGCCACTGCAGCCTTCAGCGCTGCGGATTTGAGATCCGAAATCCCCGGCGCCACAACACGGGTAGGCTGAGCAATCGGCGAACAATCGAACAGCCATGGCCATCCGAATTCAATCGGCGAACAATCGGATGAGCAATCGACCAGTCATGGCCATCCGAATTAAATCATTGAAGGTCGACTGCAATCGGCGCAATCGACTGAGCAATCGAACAATCGGCGCAATCGGCTGCACCTCTAGGGCTCCAGATCCGGCAGGGAGGGCACGCGATCTGCTGGTTTGCTCCAGATCCGGCTGCACCTCTAGGGCTCCAGCCATGGCCATCCGCTGGTTTGCTCCAGATCCGGCCGGATCTTTGCTGTTCCACCGACCTTTCCGGCTCCTGTTCGACATCTCCAAATCCGGCTCCTGTTCGATATCTCCAAATTCGGCGCCTGTTCGATATCTCCAAATCCGGCGCCTGTTCGATATCTCCAGATCCGGCGCCTGTTCGACCTCTCCGATCCTATTTTCGGTGACCTTTGCTGTTCCACCGCCCTGGTCGCTTCAAGCCTTCCATCGTCAGTTTGCTGTTCCACCGACCTTTCCGGCTTCAGTTTTGTTGTTTGACCTTCGACGTTGTTGAAAAGAAAATAAAAAATGGAGAGTCGTTGTTTGAAACAGCGACTCTCCCAATATATATATATATTTTTTAATTTTTCAGATAAAATTAATTTCTTTTAACCTAAAACTAAAAAAAAAATACAAAATAGAGGTAAGTCGCTGTTTGTAACAGCGACTTACCTATTTTATTAATTTTTTTTAAAAATATAGTAACAGCGACTTTACCCTGTTTTGGCTATTTCCCTAATAATTTTCAGATCTTGGCTATTTCGATAATATCTTTCCGATTTTTGGCTATTTAGAAAAAAAAATTCAGAAAGTGGTCTCATGGTGGGGGCCACACCAATTTATAAAGAAAGAGAGGACCGGCCACGTAGGGAGAGAGAAGGAGTGTGAATTGGGGTAAAGTGGAGAGTCGCTGTTTGTAACAACGACTCTCCCCATATTTATATTTTTTTTTTCCACTTTTTCTTTTTAATTATGAATTTTGTTAAAAAAAAGATAAAAAGTCGATGTTTCAAACAGCGACTTTGTTATTTTAATAATTTTTTTAAAAAGTTGGGGTAAAGTCGCTGTTTCAAACAGCGACTTTACTCTACTTTGGCTAAATACCAAAATTGTTTCAGACTTTGGCTACTTTGCAAATTTTTTTCGGTTTTTTGGCTACTTTGAAAAAAAATTCAAAAAGACCAAAGCTCGAATGAAAAGTAATTTAGCACTTATATTCCGTAATTAGGTCTATTAAAACCACTTTTCAATTATGTGTCTTCTGTACATATCTCTACACACACATGTCTCTTCTTCTGCTCTTCTTTGTTACCCGTCATTGTTTTCTCTTCCCAATCTCCCATTATTCGGCCCAATAGAACAACCAAGCAGAGGAAGAGTCTTGCCTCCCCACGTCGACGACAAAATTTATTTGACAGAGATGCCCAGCGCGACGGAACCCTAACCCTAACTTAAACACAGGGGATCAGAAGAGACAATGGAGGTGCGAACCCCTAACCATAGCCAGCGGCCTAGTGCGAATTGAGACAGAGGAGGACGGAGATGGTTGAATAGTAGAAGAGGACTAGGGTGGTGGCGAGGCAGAATGAGCAAAATCAGTGGTTGATTCCCGTCATCTTGTTGGATTCTTCTTTTCACTTTACTCGATTTCAACATCCAATGCCATTGTATTCGAAACGAAGTTCAGGTCGTCCTTTACTTTCGTTCAATTGGGCAACAAACCATAAATAACCCACACTTTGAATAGAGAAAAGAATCCAACAAATATAAATGAAAACCCTAATTCCCTCAAGATAAACCCAATTCAAACCCAATTGAACAATCTCACACGTTGAAGTACCCAGCTAGACAAATTCATATAACAGATACATAAACCCACATGTTGAAGGACCATCAATGATATGAGTTGGCATGGACTAAGAAAGTAAATAAACGTATAAAGGCACAATTGGCTAGACCATACTTGTACCCCCAAACATAATACAGAAAGTAAATAAACCTACTATCTATGCAATCACACATCAAATACTCGCCGCTCCTTGCTCAACTGTAGCTGTGGAGCAACGTCTTAGCTAATATGGTCAAATATTAAGTGAGAAGAGATCGAGACTCATGTCCGAGACGCCAGAAGGTCAAGTTTTCCTAAAAGATTGGAAGAGGGCGGAGATGAGGACTCAAAAGAATGACTACTTAATCGAGTCAGACCCGTTGAGGAGCTCGATGATGGAACAATGGTCGGGACCTCGGATGTAGAGCAAGGCGAAGAGTCCTAGCATGGGATAAGGTAAGTGAGGATCAGAACAAAGGTAAAGAATTACTTGATCAAGCTTTTGTATAGACCAGAAATATTTAAATAATATTATAAATTGAATAAAAATTGGTTTTTCGAAAATTTTGAGAAATTCCGTCATCGAGCTATCAGATTTTTTTTAATATCCTAAAATAAGTTCCAGCATGATTTAATGGTTTTTCCGACGGATTTCATTCCCGTTACTTTAACTTGAGATTTTGAAATATGATCGAGATCTTAACGGATTAAAATATTTCGGCCATGAAAATTCATTTTGACATTTAGAATCGGGATTTGGGTTGAGTGGTTGATTGTCAGGATTTGAATTTTGGGTATTTAAATTGGGTCATTGGGATCACTTCTCTCTCTCTCTCTCTCTCTCTCTCTCTCTCTCTCTCTCTCTCTCTCTCTCTCTCTCTCTCTCTATCCCTCTCTCATTTTGAAATCCAAACAAACACCTGATGTGCTTATATTTGACCATGTTTTGTGCTTACTTTTTTATTCCAAATTTTGTCTATATTTGATATTCTGGGTTGAGAATGCTATGAATTTGTGTAGTTTATGTTTATTTCAAGATATGAAGGTCTACAGAAGTTTTGTTATTATTTCGCTAGATTTGGGAACAATTTGGAGCAATTGCAAGAAAAAGAGGAACGCGCTGAGAAGAACATGATGTCGATTAGAGGCACTCGACGTCGACTACAAATGTTGAAGAAAATGGCTAAGTGTTGAGAAGCGAAGCTACTGGAATTGAGTGAAGAATGGTCAAAATTTATCCCTTGAATTGACTAGTGATCAACCTCGACCACCTGAAAGAGCCCTCGACGTCGACTGTAGGGCTCGATGTCGACCTAAAGATGATAGCCATGTTGAGGCTAAGGACAAGGAACACATGTTGACCAGTCCACCCGAGATCGATAAAAGATGAAGAGCCCTCAATGTGGGCTATTTCACTCGACGTCGATTGAAGATCACGCGCTTGCAGAGTTGAGCGGATTAGTCCGAATCTTTTGAGACTTACCATATGTGAAATCTTCACTTATCTTAAATCTTTAGATAGAATATTTTCCTCTGGGTATTTTCCTTTTACCTATAGGTAATTTAAGAATTTATATATGTTGTTATAATATTTTCTTAGGAGGCAAGTTTGGTTTTCTTTAAACAAACCCATTAGGGCTAGGGTTTGAGATATCCCGCACTTGAGCATCAAGCTAAAGAGTTAGAGATAGGTGGCCGAGGGGATAGAGAATAAGATTGGAGACGATTGGTTGTAAGTAGCCGTTTTAATTCAAGTTATTTTCCATGTTTATGAGGATGTGCTTTGCGATGATGAGTGAGTAGCCGTTTTACTTTTAGGGTCGGGGTGAGCCCGGCAATATCCATGTATGTAAGCTTGAATCTATGATATTTTTATGTGTTTATCATCTTTTATCACGTGCTTAATCCTTTGCGAAAGTTGAGGATGATTTCTTGTTTGGGATTATGAAGCTAAAGTAAATTAATTCTGAATTTGGATAGGATTGATTTGCGAAAGTTGATTAAACCCTAATTTTGAAAAGATAGAAACAAATAGGTTTTTATGCGAGAGCCTCTATTATCTATTTGTTGATTGCGAAAGCTACCTTGTGATGATAAAAACATGACTTTTCTATGATTCTTAGCATGTATGGTTATTGTCATGGTAAACCCTAACCTTGGAAGCTTTTAGTTATATTTTTGAAACCCTACCTTTCTGTGTGTTGAGTGATACAAAAACCTTTTGATATTTCTGATCATTACTTCTTAACCATCATATCATTCTTCAACCTTTTTTGTCGACAAAAGTTACCAGTTTTACGTTCATGTGCTCGATATCGACTGCTTTTGTGTAGCTTTTGTTAAGTTGACGGTTTTTTGTGTCAACTGCTTGCTGGACTTACTCGACATCGACTGCTCTAGTCAATGTCGATTGCTTGTTTTTATGATTGCATGTTGTGCTCAACACTGAGGATTCTGAATCTATTGTCGTTGAAGAGATCGACTGCCCCAATCGACATTTACCACCTATAAAACATGATTCTTCTCAACCTTTGTCAACCTTTAGTAACATGCCATGATCCTTCTTAACCTTTCTCTTAGACGAAGGTAGCGTTCCGGTTCGTCTAAAGCGTCAAACTCTAGTATGCGATTAGCGCATCGCATACACCTATAAAACAATAGTAAAATAGAACGTTAGATAGACTACTAAGGGTGCGAATGATCGCTTCCCCGACAACGACGCCAAAATTTGTTGAGGGAGTTTCTTGCTATGTAAATAAATCTAAGATAAGCGCACACAAAGCAAACCACTCTATCAAGCAAATAAATTACAAGACACCCCGTTGTAGTACAGAGGAACCAGGATCGATCCACGAGGAGGCGTGTCAGCGCTTGCCAAAGTAGTCTCAAAAAACGTTCTCTGTATCGACCAGAAGTCCTCAATGTCGACCTAGGAGTGGTCGATCTTGATCCAGGCCATTGATCTCAATCTCAATAGCGGGTTAAAAAAGTGGTCGACGTCAACTAAAATACCTCGACGTCGAGTATCTACTTGTACAACACAACAAACAACAAACACAAGTAGTCGACGTCAACTTGAAGGCACTTGATGTCGTGTAGTAAAACAGAAATAAAAGTTATGAATGTCGACAAAGAAGGTTGAAGAATAAAAGGATGGTTAGATGATCAGAAATAGCATAGGTTTTGGTCTTATACAACACACTAAAAGTCGAGGTTTCAATAATATAATAAAAGCTTCCAAGTTTAGGGTTTTCCACGATAACAACCATGCATGTAAATCACTCAAATCATAGAAAGGATCATGCTTTATCATCAAAAGACAACTCTCACATATTTCAACAAGTAGATAATAGAGGCTTTCGCATAAAACCTATTTGTTTCTACATTTTCATAATTCGGGTTTAATCAACTTTCATCAATTCTAATTACTATCTAAATTCACAATCAATTCACTTTCGATTATAATCGCAAAAAAGGATTTTTCGTCTACTTTCGCAGTGGAATTAAGCACAAGATAGAAGATGATAATCACATAGAAATATCATAGATTCAAGCATACATACATGACTATTGTCGGGCTCACCCTAACCCTAGAAGTAGGACGACTACTTACTCATGATTGCAATGCAAGACATCATGAATATAAAAAACATAAACTTGAATTGAATTGAAACTTACAACAGAAACCAATCTCTTATCCTTCTACACCCTCTCGACTGTTTATCTCTCTTTAACTACTCTTGGTTGCTCAAGTATGGGATCAATGGATGATTAAAACCCTAGGCCTAATGCCTTTATTTATAAAACCCAAATGTTTTCCTCTAAGAAAATATAATAATAAGAATAATATAAAGTCTAAATCACCTAATGGTAAAAGGAAATTACCCCTAGGGAAATAATATATCTAAATATATGACATATATGCAAATCTCGTGTATAACGATACTTTTAAGATTCGGCTCAATCCAAACCGCTCTGCTGCGTGTGAACATCAGATCAACGTTGACCAGAGTGGTCAAAGTTGAGCACTCATCATCTGTGGTTGATCTCAAGCAGCGGTTAACGTAAGGTGGTCGATGTCGAGCACTGCAGTCACCTTTTCTCAGCGTTCGACTATGTCTTGAAATACACCTTTCTGAGTCATTGTTCGTCAAATTGAAGCATAGGAATATGAGCTAGAAAGTTCTTTTCAAGAACTATAACTCTATGAAGGCATCGTGACTTGATTTCAAAATGATGAATGGCAAAAATAGGGCTTTTCTCCATACTTCTTCACTTTTACTCAGCTTCTCCAATGTCTTCATGGTTTTTTTGTTAAGCTCCAAAGTGCATCCAACCTTCTCTAAATCAGCTTTAAATCCCTGAAAATCACACCAAACTTTGTGTAGACTCCATATCTTGCAAATAATCAATAACTACACAATTTTCATACTTTCCCGGCATAAAATATGCATAAAAGACTCAAATAGGACTAAAAACATTACTCTAAACAAGACAAAAAACAAGGACATCACCGAAAAGGCATCGGCGGGTGCTAATCTCGGATATATTGTGGGAGTCTTCAGCGGGTGTTGAGGATCGGTAGGCACCGATCATACTTATCCAGCTTTTTCAGCTCTGTCTTGTAATTAACTTTTCGAAGTCCTTGTTCATCCGATTGATGTGTATGAACATGCGTTGGAAATCTCTTTTCGAGGACTACAACTCTTATCAAGATGTTAGAACTTGATTCGAAGTGATTGAAAGTCAAAATTTAAGGTTTCTCCATTTTCTTCGTTTCGACTCGTTCCTTAGCCTTCCGATTTGACATCTAATCCTTCCTTGGCTTGTCCTTTGCTCTTTGTGACTTCTTCCTTAACTCTTAAAAGCTCTATTTGATCCATTATTACTCCACCATTCGAAGCTCGGATCTCTGAATCTACATAGAAACACAAAAATAGTGTAGTTTTTGACTTCTTCCACTTACGAGACAATGGATGCACTTTATGATAGAAACATGTCTAAATTAATGTAACCTAAATGACTTAAGAACTACCTAAAATGCCTATACAAATTGTTCCTTATTAAATCCCCTACACTTAAGCTTCGCTATTCCTCGAGCGAAAAGTAAAAAGCAATCTATAACTACGCTTTTGTCCTTCATGTATTAGCCTCTATCAAAAACAACATCAAATTTAAATGAACACAAGATAAAGTAAATAAACATCATATAATGTATTTATCGTTGAAAGCATACAAAGTAGAAATTCATCCAACCTCACCGGGAAATTGTGTTTCTCTCGCTCTCATGTGTTTAGGCATTTAAGTTCAACTCTCATCTCAATCCATAATGTACTAAGCTCATAGATATTAACAACGATATCACCAAATCTCCACCCAAATGCCATCACTTGCGGCACATCTTTAAAAACGATACGTAATTTGACTCTAATTATTCTTATTCTTATTCTTATTCTTATTCTTATTCTTATTCTCTCTTTTTTTTTTATTTTCTTATCTTTTCTTTATTTTTGCTTTCGGCTTTGGTACCTTTTGACATGAGTCGCAAAGAAGGATGTCATGAATGACCCCAGTTACTCAATACCTCAACTTGCTTGGCAAAGTCCACTTGAACATCTTTTGACGCGAGTTACAAACATGGGTGTCATGAATGAAACTGTTACTCAATGTCAAGCACTTCCTTTCATAGCGTTTAGTTTCGACACCATTTTTCGCGAATCATACACTTGGATGTCATCCGTAGACTCAGTTACTAAGAGTCTCGACCATGCCCCTTTATTTCACTTTATTCTATTTTTCTAAATAAACTAAAGTCGAACATCTTTATAAGAAATTATAAAAACTCCACAAGCAACACACATGTGAGTGGGTTTCTCAATAAATAACGAAGTCAATATCAAGAAGTAGAGACATAAGGAGAGTAAATCACACAATTAAGCAAAAGGGAAATGTAGATACTTCCGATAAGGCTAAAACATACTCTGACTTAATCATACATGCTCAATTACATCAAAAAATCATGCTTCATACAAAAACATTTTTTTAAGCGATAAGGTTAAGCAATTCAAACTCATTGTAGGATTTACAAGTTCATGCCATAAGAATTTCTTTGAGTTTCGCTAACCAAGGTGGGTATTTAGATATAAATATATATGCAATACATGATATTTTTGGATTTTTGACATTTTTTTCATTTTTTTTTTGGATTCTCTATGCATAAATAAAGTGCTGAAATAAAACATGAAATGCTTGCAAAAATTTGAAATATGCTTAACTAAATGCACTAAAACCTCCTCCACATTAAAACCTTTCATTGTTCTCAATGAAACATTAAAGACAACAAAATTAAACAAGAAAACATATATAAGTGTGAGAAAAGGAAACTTACTAGATCATTGTGGTGGTGGTGGTGGATAGCCATGGATTTTTTTCTCCCTTGGAACAAGCCGCAAGAGTCTTCAAGCTTTTCATATGGGCTTCCTAGTTGGCTATAATGGGTAGGAAGTGCTGATCGTAGCCATCCATGTGCTGCCCCATCCCATCGATCCTTTGTCCCATTACTGCTGTGTTCACCTTGACCCTTTCAATCTGGTGGTCGAGGGTGTTGATATTGTGGCTATGAGATCTCTCAAAGTAGTGCTACGACAGGAAGATGTAAGCCATATTGGGAAGAGTTGGTTCCCCCAACGTTTGAGTATGTGCCATGTGATTCTCCATGGGAGTTACCTGTTCCAATATCCATGTAAACTCCATGCGATCCGCGTTGTGAGGTGCTTTCACCTCTAAAATCTTTATAAGTGGGCTCCCCTTGCTGCATATAAGCATCACAATCCATCTTGAAGTAAAATGTATGATCCTGAGAGACCTCGCTCGCTCACACCTCGAGGTTAGGAGAAACATTGTCATTGGAGGGTGCTCAGGATCATTGTGTGAGATATAACGATGCGTTGAAATTGGTCTTGTAGGGAAGCCCTCCCCCACACTTGAACTCGTCATTGGTTTTGAGCTTCGACCTCCTTTTCTTGCGTATATAGTTTGCACATTCTTAAATAACCCTAAAGTGCATAAAACATGTGGGTCAGAAAATCAGGATGTAGATTAAGTGCATGCTTCCACAAAATGCCAACTTGTTTCTTCATCAAGTTCTAAATTATCCGGTATAACCATTTTCGCAGCCTTAGATATGATTCAAACTCTCTTTCCCACCCCTGGGTTGAGTGCACACTATTGTTAGGGAAAACAGTATTTAAAGATGTATGATATGTGTTTCTTACTTTTCCTTTACCTTTGTGAGCTTGATCTTTCCCTGTGAATATGTAGTACCACCAACAAAGTTCTGATGATGGTTTACCGAAGTAGACATCCCACGGATCCTTGTAGTCACCACATTCCTTGATAAAGTAGACATCCTCCATTATTTGCTCGGGAACCACAAGAATTAACTCCTGCCTTGGTTCTTCGATATCTGAGATAGTGATGGCTTCCTTGAATGGTTGAAGGGGCACCAATGCACACTCGATCTCCTTGGACGTCTTCTAAGACTCTATATCAATCGGCATTTAGCTCCTATTTTTGTCATAAAAAATCTCATCTTTGGTTGCATCTTGGCTTATTGGATAGGATGTCGGAGTGAATGATTGATCTTCTTTAATTTGGTCTCTCATCTTGGAGAAGAGTTCCATTAGCTCAAAACATTCTAGCCAATCAAGGCTCCCGTTGTTCATGGATTCAGCGAGCCTTCTCGATTATGAATTCATGCCTTCATGTATGCAACTTGTCATGTCCTCCTCATAATAGAACTCATCTTATATCCTTATGATATACTGATGAAAATTTTCTCCGGGCGATTGTTGTAGCATTAACTTTGTGACCTCTTTGCCTTGTTGGGTAGAAATATTTTGGCGATTTTCTCATTTTCTTGTTCTGGATGTGCCAATTTGACAATGATGTACCACCATGGGTCTTCTTCATTGCGCAGGGCCATCTCTAATAATCTCATTTGTATCGCGGGAGTTGCACCTTCCAAAACACATGTCCCTATCCCATCTAGTAGATAAGAACCTTGGTTGTTTACGAAGAGTCCCACTCTTTTAAGTTAATGGTGAAACTTCTCTCCTGGGGTCGAAATAAGCTTTACATTCTCACAAATTAGTAGTAGGGCACCGAAGACTGTCAGATAGGTCCCCGATAAAAGTTAACAAGAAAACACACTAAATATAAACAACGCTCCCCAACAGCGGCGTCAAAATTTGACAAGCAATGAACTGGTCGTTGATTCTCAACAAAACGAATAAGTACATGTGTCAATCCAATAGAGAGCGTCTATTTAGTATGATTTTCTATGAACTATACTGATAGCATGCATATAGGTAGACATAATAGGTTGCATTTAGCTTAGTTAAGATGCATTTCATGGATGGATTAAGTACAATTTGCATATTTGCTCTCTATGTTGGTGGAGTCGAAATCTACACACTTTTATTGATTATTTCAGGTAATCGTGGATCCGATGATGACGCATGAGTTGATAACGCATTAGATGAGAATGTCTAGTTGATTGGAGAAGCTTACATGAAGATCTCAAGAGGTCTTGAGAAGAAGAAGCGAACCTAAACGAAGAACAAGTCTGCAAAAGTTGTCGCCATACATGCTGAACTTGTTTTGCACTTTCTGGAGGCCTCGGTTGTCTGATTGACTTTTATGACGATGCGTTGGAAAGATCTTTCAGAGAGCTACAACTTTCATGTTGACAACAAGAGCAAATTCGGGATAGATTTTTCGTGAAAGGCCCCTGGCTGCGGCCGCAGCAACCCTTGCGGCGCCCGCCGCCAGGGCCGATGCAAGAGGAAAGGCTAATGCTGCGGCCGCAGCATATATGCGGCGGCCGCCGCATTTGCCGTCAGCGCCAATACGCTGCGTTTTGATTACTAAAAACCCTAGATGCTTTTGTTTTGGTTCATGTCCGACTTTGGATCTTTTATAAGGCCAATTTTAGTTTATTTTCCAGTACTTCTATTCTATTTTTATTCTTTCATCAGACACTTTAGAGATTTTGAGCGATGTCTTCCATGAGGAACTAAACTCATCTATTCTGCCTGCAATTTGAAGCTTTATTTGGATTGATTGTGAGTTTCTAATTCTCGTTCCTTGTTTCCTATATTTGAATGCTTCAACTTCTTTGTGCTTGATTGATCATTGATTTGTTCTATCTTGTCTGGCCAACTTGTTAGATCAATTCAATTGCTAAGGTTTTGTAGATTCCTGATTGTGAACCTTAACCTAAGTAGCAAACTTTTTCCTTTAGGGCTGATTGAACTAATTGAATAAGTAGGAAGTTGGATGTAACATTAAATCCCTCTTTAGGGACTGCAAATACCTTGGCTAATCTATGAACTTAAAGCTATCAATTGGGTTAAATCCTTCTTTAGGGACTGTTCGATTGATAAGGGTTTCTAGGACTGATTGGACTAGTAACTATATTAGGTCGGGACAAGGGCATTCATAGGAAACTTAATAGGACGAGAAGAAGTTACAAGGATCGTTTCAACCAAATAAAGTGGAAAATTGTAGGTAGAATTGCTTCTCCTAATTGTCTAAATTAAAGTCATTTACTTTTGTTTGCTTCAATCCGCTTTGATAAAAGGCGGAACTTTCACACTCAAAACCCCCCCTTTTTGGTTACTTGATTGGAATCTAAATCACACCTGAATAGCAAATTTCCCTGTGGGATCGACCTCTTGCTTATTGCTATACTAGTTATAGGTTTGAGTTTTCTTTGACGGATCAACGACAGGTTTCCCCTCCGTCAAATTGGCGCCGTTGCCGGGGAATCAAGTTTATTTCTTTGTTTGTGTATTTATTAATTTTTGTTTATATATCTAACTTTGTTGTGAACCTATCTTACGGTTCACTACACCCTTGCTACTAACTTTTTCAAGATGTTGAGATTAGCGCAGTTTGAAGGTGAGAACTTTCACCAATACTTTAGGAGATTGCATGAGTATGTTGACGACCTTGGTTCATGGGGTTATCAATTCAGCATCCGGGATATGATTATGTGCATAATTAATGGGATGACTGTTGAGACACGAGCCCTTGCTGAGCACTTGCGTAACGGAGGCCTGAAGCGGTTAGGAGGATTGTCGGGGTTGTGGGATTTTTTCTGTTATATGGATTACCAAGTTGCACAAGAAGAATTGCTCACCACGTCTCCTCCGCCAATGGAGAACTCTGTCACATACCTAGAGGATCCATTCCATAACCTTACACAAGTGTTGGAAGAGCAAGCTGAGAGCAGTAAGAACTTGGAGAATCAGATGAACAAACTCATTCAAATTTTAAGTGCAAAACGTGAGAAGGAAAGGGGCTTAGAAGAAGAAGTTGAAGTCGTAATGGAGGGTGAAAATTCTGAGGAGCGACAACCGCCGCAGGAGGGCGGCGATCACCGCACTGCTACTAATGAGCCCCCATCGACGTCTTCTTCCCTTGATTTTGAGAAACTCACCCCACCACCCCTTGAGTCTTTAAAGGATGCAAGAATGGAAGATCCTATCGAAGTCATTACACTTAGTTCATTCCCTCCTATGTGGTTTCAACACGACAATGACATGCCGAATGAGGAGGAATTGGTTGCATACAACGATAGTGTCTTCGATGATGGAGGAGAGGGTCTAGTGCTTCCTGACTTGGAATCTCATGAGTCGACGCATGAGGTTACATGTGATATGTCTCCTACTCCATCTGCAACATCCATTCTGAGCTTTCCCATTGATGAACCAAGTCTAGAGCCAACAGCTGAGGCGCAAGAGGTAATGAAGGTAAACTTTTGCAATTTGGAAGGTAATGGTGATTATGTTGATCCTTTTGATTGCTATTTTGAAAAGTCACCAGCGGAACTGTGTTGGTGGTATCATATTCCTTCTGCAGAGAGTCATGCTAGACTCTTTGATATATTGAAAGGGTTCTTGAGTTCCACATTTTATGCTTTCAATTTATTGTGCTATGATGTGCCTTGTAAGATGTGTGCATAGGAATATGATAGGCTACTAAGGGATTTGACGATGTTTGAGAGATAAGGTCTTGAGATTGAGAATAAGTCAAGCCAATGACATTAAAGAAAGGCGCTTCTCGGGAGGCAACCCGAGGTAAGTTTTAGTTATTTCAATTCCTAGTTAGCTAGTTTTCTTTTCAATAAATTAGGTTTTCCATTAGGCATTAGATAGTTGTTTTTAGTTTTTGGATAGACTAAGCTTTCAGGAAAGGCCACCGAAATCCTCAGATCCGACCTATAGAGACCCATCCACCATATTGTGAGTATTTTATTCATCTCTTCCTCTATGTTTTTATGTTTTTGTTGTCTTTTATGTTTCATTGAGGACAATGAAAGGTTTAAGTGTGGGGGAGGGATTGCATTGCATATAGATAGAATTAGCATATCATGTTTACTTATGTTATCATGTTTATTTATGTTTTCATATTTATTTTTACTCATATATCACATTTAAAAAAAAATCACAAAATAGCATGCATTGCATACATATGTGTTTTTCAAACACCCATCTAGCTTAGTTTGTCCTCTTATTTAAATTTCAAGCATGATCATATAAATCCCATGGAGTTTTGGATGTTTTGGCCTTGTCTATATTTGGATTTTTTGAAACATGAGCTAGCGAATATAATTGAGCATGTATGATTGAGCTAAAGTATATTGAAGTCCTAAAAACATGACCTTGTGAGAATGTTTAGCCTTATTTGAGATCTTTTGCTCAATTGTGTGAATTACTCTCCTTGTGTTGCTACCTCTTGGCATTGACTGCAGTATCTATTTTTCAAGACCGACTCACATGTTTGTTGCTTGCGGAGTTTATGTTTATATTTTGAGTCTTTTGTTTGAATTTGTGCATATTTAGTGAATAAGGTGGCAATGGTTGATGCACTTAGTAACCGGGTCTACGCATGACACACATGGGTATGATTCGCGCAAAAAGGTGTTGAAAACTATCCACTAGGAAAGGAAGCTTGATCGTTGAGTAACCAGGTTCATTCATGACACCCATGTTTGCAACTTGCGTCAAAAGATGTTCAAGTGGACTTCATATTAGTAGGTTGAGGTGTTGATAGACCGGGGTCATTCATGACACCCATGTTTGCGTCTCGCGTAAGGAAAGCACCAAGACAAGAGAAATGAAAAAAAAAGAGAAGAAAAGAAAACAAAAGAAAAGAAAAGAAGAAAAAAAGTGTCACATTTTAGTTGTCTTTATTGTGTCCCGCAAGTAGTGACATTTCGGTAGATATTTGGTGATATGGTGGTCAATGTCTATGAGCTTAGTGCATTTTGGATTGAGTTGAGAGTTGTACCTTAAAGCCTAAACACACGAGTGAAACACATATTTCTGGTGAGGTTGGATGATGTCTACTTCTAAGCTTTGATCACTGAAATACATGTTATGACGTTTGTTTGCTTGGTTTATGTTTTCACCTGCTATGATGTTGCTTTTTAATGAGGTTGAAACTTAAAGGGATTTCCTGTGGGATGCGTTGATTCATGTTCATTCTATCATTGCTTGAGGACAAGCAAAAGTTAAGTGTGGGGGAGTTTGATAGCATGCATTTAGGTAGGCATAATAGGTTGCATTTAGCTTAGTTAAGATGCATTTCATGGATAGATTAAGTACAATTTGCATATTTGCTCTCTATGTTGGTGGAGTCGGAATCTACACACTTTTATTGATTATTTCAGGTAATCGTGGATCCGATGATGAGGCATGAGTTGATAACGCATTAGATGAGAATGTCTAGTTGATTGGAGAAGCTTACATTAAGATCTCATGAGGTCCTGAGAAGAAGAAGTGAACCTAAACGAAGAACAAGTCTGCAAAAGTTGTCGCCAGACATGCTGAACTTGTTTTGCACTTTCTGGAGGCCTCGGTTGTCTGATTGAATATTATGACCATGCGTTGGAAAACTCTTTCAGAGAGCTACAACTTTCATGTTGACAACAAGAGCAAATTCGGGATAGATTTTCCGTGAAAGGCCCCTGGCTGCGGCCGCAGCAACCCTTGCGGCGCCCGCTGCCAGAGCCGATGCAAGAGGAAAGGCTGATGCTGCGGCCGCCGCATTTGCCGTCAGCGCCAATACGCTGCATTTTGATTACTAAAAACCCTAGATGATTTTGTTTTGGTTCATGGCCGACTTTGGATCTTTTATAAGGCCAATTTTAGTTTATTTTCCAGTACTTCTATTCTATTTTTATTCTTTCATCAGACACTTTAGAGATTTTGAGCGATGTCTTCCATGAGGAACTAAACTCATCTATTCTGCCTGCAATTTGAAGCTTTATTTGGATTGATTGTGAGTTTCTAATTCTCGTTCCTTGTTTCCTATATTTGAATGCTTCAACTTCTTTGTGCTTGATTGATCATTGATTTGTTCTATCTTGTCTGGCCAACTTGTTAGATCAATTCAATTGCTAAGGTTTTGTAGATTCCTGATTGTGAACCTTAACCTAAGTAGCAAACTTGTTTCTTTAGGGCTGATTGAACTAATTGAATAAGTAGGAAGTTGGATGTGTTGTTAAATCCCTCTTTAGGGACTGCAAATACCTTGGCTAATCTCTGAACTTAAAGCTATCAATTGGGTTAAATCCTTCTTTAGGGACTGTTCGATTGATAAGGGTTTCTAGGACTGATTGGACTAGTAACTATATTAGGTCGGGACAAGGACATTCATAGGAAACTTAATAGGACAAGAAGAAGTTACAAGGATCGTTTCAACCAAATAAAGTGGAAAATTGTAGGTAGAATTGCTTCTCCTAATTTTCTAAATTAAAGTCATTTACTTTTGTTTGCTTCAATCCGCTTTGATAAAAGGCGGAACTTTCACACTCAAAACCCCCCCTTTTTGGTTACTTGATTGGCATCTAAATCACACTTGAATAGCAAATTTCCCTGTGGGATCGACCTCTTGCTTATTGCTATTCTAGTTATATGTTTGAGTTTTCTTTGACGGATCAACGACAGGTTTCCCCTCCATCATATACAAAACAAAGAGAGAGAATAAAGCAACAAAAGCAATTGTTTGGTTGTGAATAAAGCAACAAAAGCAATTGTTTGATGGTTGTGAATAAAGCAACGAAAGCAGAATAGCAATAGAATGCGTCTTACTCAGCTATCACTTCTGTTATAAGAGATGATTCTCACCGGTCAATTTCATTACACAATCTAGACTCCCAACCTGTTCATGATGACGTGTTTTCTACTATTGAGGTTCGACCCGCAAGACTAGAGGTAGTCGAAACCCTTAGCTAGATGCAACTCAATCAAGACAAAGTAACCACAGAATAACAACATAAGCGCAAAGGAAATAAAATAATAAGATAGAAATAACCTAATTTAATTAATAACCAAACCAACGTCTTGACAAGTAGATGAGTGGAAGATTAGCCTAGCATGACTATCTTCATGCAAAACATTGTTGTGAGCCTAATTTGTCACGTTTTACCTTAACTTTTGTATCAATTTTTGCATACATTTCATGCATTTGGGTTAGAATAGCACATAATCTATGTAGTTTATGCTTATTTGCCAAATTATGGAGTCTACACTAGTTTCTGTTTAATTTCGCAGAAATCGAGGCATTTTACAACAATTCAGAGAAGGAAGGAAAAGCATGGAATAACTCGAGGTTAACTACAGAAAGTCCAAGATCAACTAGGATCTGAACCAGGACAAATCGAGCAGAAACCAAGAGAAAGGAGCACTCGATAGAGACTAGTCGATATCGACTAAACTGGTCGATGTCGAGCACTTTGGTCCAAGTCGAGCACCTGACGAGTAGCAACCAATCGAGTAGCACAATTCTACTCGATGTCGAGTAACCATGTCGAGTCCAGAAGATAGCCGATCTCGAGTGCAATCCGAGGAGAAGAAGACACTACTCGATGTCGAGTACATTACTCGATGTCGAGTACTCACTGGAGCCATACCGAGCCGAGATCGAGCGGAGTCTGAGCATTGTGGGTTACTTGCAAGAGAAGTCACGTGAATTCTATCAACATCAAGTGAAGATCTATCAAGAGAAGGAAGATTTATCCACTTTAGAGATATTTCTATAGAGATTTATTTGTTATATTTCCAAGTTTTATCATTAAGCTTTAGATAGGAAGTTTTAGATATAGACAGAATATTCTTTCCTTGGATAGCGGGGATTGAATACTATAAATAAGGTCCTAGGGGCTGAGTTTTAGTGGGGAATTTTATACACACTTATTTACATTCGAAAGGTAGGAGAGAGATAGCTTGGCCGAGAGAGGAGAAGTGTTTGCGAGAGCGGATTTGTTTTCGATCGGTTGTAAGCTTTGTTTATTTTTATTAATTCAAGTTAGTTCCCTTTTGTTATTGATGAGTTTCTTTATGATGAAGAGCGAGTAGTCACCCAACTTCTAGGGTCGGGGTGAGCCTGACGGTAGCCATGTAAGGAAATGTGAAAAGGTACAATCTTTTGATGCAATTTCCTCTTCTATCCCTATGACCATGATTCTTTTGCAAAAGTCGAAGGTGATCCTTGTTTGTGTTATTGAAGCGAAATTGATCGTAATGCAACGCAGATTAATTATGTGAAAAGGGTTAGTAACAATTAGGGTTTATGCGAAAGCCTCTATTTTCCTACTTGTTAATAACGGAAGTTATGTGAAAAGGGTTAGTAACAATTAGGGTTATCGTTGTGGCATTGAAATCTCGATTCTGGAAGTCTTTAATTTATTGAATTTCCCATAGTTTCTTGTTTATTTCTGTTTTATTTATGTCATTGGACAAGTTACGTCTTTTACACTGCAGAGCACTCGACATCGACTAAAAGTACTCGACATCGAGTAGTCTGGTCGATATCGAGTATTGGGCTTCTCGAAACTGCTTGTTTTTGTCGTCTGTTTGCTCTGTTTTGCAGATTCACTCGACTGAGTAGTCGACATCGAGTACTTTACTCGACGTCGAGGACTCTGCTGGTCGAATTCGAGAGGATTCTGGGACTGAAAAAGAGAGCGCTAACACGGTTTCTCGTGGATACAATCCTGAATACCCTACCCCTATAACGGGAGGGTTTATTGTATTTTATTTGCTAGGATATGTAGTTAATTTGATTTATATTTCTATTTATTTTCATACTTGATTTTCCTTCGCAACAAACATAAAAGAAAAGAGAAAACCTAGGGGTTTCCACTCCGCACGGGAGGCGAAACCCTAAGAGAGAGAAGAATGAGTTTGAGTTATGTGTTGACTGAGAAAAGAGCTCTATTTATAGTGCTAAAATTCTAGGAGTCGACAATCTATAATGTGGAAGCAATGCCCAATGGGCCGACTGAATCCTCGGCAAAATCTGGAAAATCTAGGATCAGCATGCGCCAATCTTGGATATGTCACGGGATTCTTCGGGTGCTGAGCATGTAGATCAACATCTCTCCTGCATCGTTGACGTATCACCTAGTTGTCGATCCAGCTATCACTTCTGCTAGAAGAGATGATTCTCACCGGTCGATTTCATTACACAATCCAAACTCCCAACCTGTTCATCATGACGTGTTTGCTACTATTGAGGTTCGAACCGCAAGAGTGGAGGTAGTCGAAACCCTTAGCTAGATGCAACTCAGCCTAGGTGATTAATCAAGACAAAGTAACAACAAAATAACAATATAAGCACAAAGGAGACGAAATAATTAGAAAGAAAGAACCTTAATTAATTAATAACGAAATCAACGTCTTGACAAGTAGATGAGTGAAAGATTAGCCTAGCATGACTATCTTCATGCAAAACAAAAAAGAAAAGAGAAAATCCAGGGTTTCCACTCCGCAAGGGAGGCGGAAACTTAAAAGAGAGAGAGGAGAATGAGTTTGAGTTGTGTGTTGAATTGCGTGTTGAATGGCTAAGAAGATAACTCTATTTATAGTGCTAAAACCCTAAGAGTCGGCAATCCTTAATGTGGAAGCAAGGCCCAATGTGCCGGAAGAATCCTCGACAAAATCTGGAAAATCTAGGATCAGCGGGGGCCGATCTCGGATATGTCACGGGAGTCTTCAGCGGGTGCCGAGGATCGGCGCCGATAAGAATCAACGAGCGTCAATCATACTTTTCCATCTTTTTCAGCTCTGTCTTGTAATACACTTTTCGGAGTCCTCGTTCGTCCGATTGACTCATATGAATATGAATTTAAAACCTCGTTTCGATGAATACAACTCTCATGAAGATGTCAGAACTTGATTCGAAGTGGTTGAAAGCCAAAAGTTGAGGTTTCTCCACTTTCTTCGTTTCGGCTCGTTCCTTAGCCTTTCGATTTGACATATAATCCTTCCTTGGCTTGTCCTTTGCTCTTTAGGACTTCTTCCTTAACTCTTCCAAGATCTATTTGATCCATGATTACTCCACCATTCGAAGCTCGAATCTTTGAATCTGCATAGAAACACCGAAATAGTGTAGTTTTCGACTTCTTCCACTTACGATACAAGGAATGCACTTTATTATAGAAACATGTCTAAGAGCAACCTAACTTACTCAAGAACTACCTAAAATACCTATACAAATAGTGCCTTATCACTAAGATACATAATTAATGAGCTAGATCTGCAACTAGCTAAGCTACATGCTTAATGAGCTAGCTCTTTGGCTTGCTAAGCTATATGCTTAATGAGTTAGCTAAGCTAGGTGATGAATGAGCAAGTTCCACGTCTATCTACGCTACATGACTTAGATTAAATCTTAGATTACCTATTAGCGTGAGATTGTCCCCACAGATGACGCTAATGGCGAAGCCCGTTGTTTAGAATCCCGTGGTTGCGGGTTCAGGGATCGAGTAGAGTGCGAGCGGCCCCAGGTGATCTGGCTTATCTGAGATGCGCGATGGGTTTCCACCCGCGTACCACAACCTGAGCCGACCGGAGTCTGAGCTAACCGCGGATTACCTTCCTCCCATGGAATCCATCAACTGTCGGTTCTCGCTTTCCGAGACGAATCTGGCGACGAATCTCGCTCAGAAAGGCAGGAGCCATGAAACCTAGCCTATATGTTGGGACTCTGAACCTAACATATAAGTGGATAGGCTACTCTAACTAATGACAATTGGTTTTGGAATGGTGCTCCAGTCGGGCTTACATGTTGATCATTAGGTGGAGTAGCCCATCCACTTATATGTTAGATTTAGAATCCTCCCACTTCCGATGTGAGATTCATAAGTATCCCAACAAATCCCCTTCTCACTTCTCAATCTATCACAAGTCTAGCCCGGTTGGAATTGAGACCCCCATGCAATGGGTTCGACTAACCCGTCACCATATATAGATGTGGAGTCCATCTCCTCTTTAGTGCAACAAGCCCACCCCGAATCCGACTCATCCGTCACCATATGTGTGTGTGTGAGAGAGAGAATCCATCTCATCTTCAGTGCAACTGGCCCACCCCGAACCCGGCTCTGATACCAAACAAGAAAGCCCAACATATAATCCAAAATGTGCATCATCCCAAAACATATTGCCATAGGTGGAGTAGCCCATCCACTTATATGTTAGTTTCAAAATCATCTCACTTTCGATGTGGGATTCATAAGTGTCCCAACAAATCCCCCTTTCACTTTTGAATCCATAGCAAGCCTAGAAAGTCCAACAGGGCCGTTCCGTTAGGATTTGAGGCCGTGTGCAACTTTACATGTTGAGGCCTTTTTTTTTAACTAATTAAAAAGGAAAAAATAATCTACCAAATCCACTAACATACAAAAGAGATGTTCTCGTAGATGTAAAATCATTACAAAGAATCATTAAATAAACTAGACTTTTACCAAAGGGCATGATAATCTATCTAATGCAATGCTACTACTTTCGAAAAACTGATCTTCCAGCACTCTTAGATGCAAAGTCATCTATTAAACTCTCATAGTCAAGATTTTCTAAAAACTCATGTTCAATTGAAATCAAAGTCAGAGCATTTAACCTTTCTTGCATCACGGTCGATCGCAAGTAAGATTTCAATATTTTGAGTTTTGAAAAGCTTCTTTCTGCTGATGCAACTGTAATAGGAATTGTCAATAAAATCCTATATGCTAGACAACTAGTCGGATAACAATTTGTTTTTTTCAAGAAAGATAGTATTTCAGTAGATGTATTATGCTCCTCTGGTAAATGTTTTTGTAAAAGTTCCAACTCATTAAATAATTTCTCACCATCAATGTCTGAGATGAGACCGTTCTTCAACTTCTTCTCAAGATTGTTGCGGCTTGTTTCTAGTTCCTTAGCATCCAAGGACTTCAACCTCTCTACTGTAAAAGGGAAGCCAAAAGTCTCTTCATATTGCTTGTATTGCTCAAATCTTCTCTCCAGTGAACCAATTGCTTGATCAATTAGGTATAGAAAATATTGAATTCGGAAGGACTCTTAAGCAGAATCTTCACATGCTGGTTCTGATGACTCAACGGCAGTAACAATCTCATCAAAATGTTTCTTCTTACGGATTGTTCTTCTTTTCTTCTTCTCAAGAAACACTGGATCAATATCCAACTCAATAGCAATCTCCTTAGCACGACTCAAAGCCTTCTCAAACCCATATTCTCGATAATCTTCGAAAAAAGAAATTAGTGCCTTGACACTATCCATGGCCACATCAATACGCATATTTTCGGATTGTAATTCCTTACTGACCAATTTGACTTTAGCCAGTATATGGTACCAAATAACCATTCCAACAATAAACTCATATCTTCCATGTTCATAATCCGCCAAGCAAGTAGCTTCACTTTTTACCTTTGGCTCTGTCTCACTTTTAGCAAGTTGATATAAGGCTTCTCTTATTTCAGGAGCTTGAGTAAATATCGCCTTAACACTATCAATTCTGCTTTCCCATCTTGTAGTTGACAATGATTTCAAAGTGAAGCCTTTTTCAGACAAATTGTCTTTCAAAATCTTCCACCTTTTTGTAGAATCTGCAAACAATGTATAGATACGCTGCACAACTCCAAAAAAATCTACTGCTTTGCGACAAGAGTTTGCTACATCTGATAGTGTCAAATTCAGAGAATGAGAACCACAAGGAGTATAAAAAGCTCTAGGATTGATGTCTAAGAGCTTTCTTTGCACACCTTTGTGTTTCCCTTTCATGTTCGATCCATTATTATAGCTCTGTCCTCTCACATTATCTATGTCAAGATCAAGATTGCATAAAACATTATGTAGCTCCTCAAACAACCCTTGACCTGTAGTGTCATTCACAACCAAAAACTCCAAAAAATACTCTTGCACCTTCACCGGGATTGTGGAGACATCTACACACCTTAATATCAATGTCATCTGCTCTTGCTTGCTGATATCAGGAGTACAATCAAGTATTACTGAGAAGTACTTGGCTTCTTTGATTTTTTTTCAGAAGTGCACCTTTAATTTCAGAAGCTATCAATAGTATCAGCTCATTTTGGATCTTGTGACTCATATAATGGAACTGAATTCCATGATTTTGTTTCCTCCGAATATGCTCCTTCAAAGTAGAATCCCATTCAGCAACCATTTCAACTAACGCCATAAAGTTTCCATTTATTTCATCATAAATCTTGTCGTTGCTTAACTTCCACGGAATGCGAAGCTCTGTTTAGCTAAATATTTCACCATTGAGAATAATCTTCGCAATACCTTCCTCCAATGCTCAGTTTCTTTACTTAGTTGGTCCTACAAAACTCTGTCAATCAGTTGATTACTATTCAGCCTTGCACGTAACTCAACCTAAAGAAACATATGATTGATATGCTCTGAACTTCTTTCATGTGCTTTCAAACTAGAAGAAAGATGCCCCCAATCCCTTACTCCATTATGTCCTAATTGACCAGGTTGCTGCTTGTTTTTGAACACTTTACAACAAAAACAAAATACTTTATCAAGATCCTTTGAATATACAAGCCAATCTCGATGATGCATCTCTCCATTTGGCAGGTGCTTGTTGTAAAAATCTGAAGCGAAACGTCTATTTGATGCATCTTTTGGACCTTTTCATGACAACAAATCTCTTATATGGCCATTTTTCACCAACAAATCCCTCCATTTAGGATCAAGGTTATCCCAACACTCAGGATCATATATATTGATGGGTATATCACCAAAATCATCTCCGCTACCATTCAGACCTGACTCTAGAGATTCTTCTACACCAATAGGTTCAACATCAACATCTTCTTCCATTTGCTCCTGACTTTCTTCTACACCAACACTAACATCTCCTGCATCTTGAGTTTCCGTCTCATTGTTGCTATTCTTTTTGACACTATTAATCATAACATCATTCTCTTGCAAGATATTTTGCTCATCCTCCTTTTGTATCGACTCATTTGGTTGTAGGACTACAAACTTGCGAATAGCTCCTTTTTGACTTTCAACCAATTTTCTATCTTTCTCTTTTCTTTTGCGCTTGACATGACCACTTTCGAATCTTGTAGGAGGCATTCTATCTTTTTCAATCCCAACTTAGTGATTTCTAAGGTAGAAAGGTTCAAAACAATAACCAAAAAAAATAATTATGATCATCTAAGAAATTAAAAAGTAAAAACTAACAAAAGAATATAGTTAAAATTTGAGATTACCTATCGAAATCGTTGAGCTTGAAGAGACGATTGCAATGGTTAAATAAGTTGAATTGATTTGACCTATATTAGGGTTTCTTTTCTTTTCTCAATGTGTTCTTTGTGAATTGTGATTGTGAATTCTGATGGCAAAAGGAAGAAAATAAAATCCGAAACTGTTGTATTGTTTAGGGAAATAAGAATCGGAATTTTTGGGCCTAAAATAAGGGAAATAAGAATTGGAATTTTTGGGCCTAAAAAAGGAAACTCGGCTTGCTCCCTTTGTAATAACTGTTTTCAGTAAAAAAAAATCTAGCTTTGCTGCTGCTGAGATTTGAACTCCCAACCTTCCTGTACCAGCGGCGTCCCTCTACCATCTGCTATACCGCGCCGACCTGATACACTATGCAACTTATATATACATATATATACATATATATTATAATACCTATACGAGGCTCCCAAAATTTTGAGGCTCTGTGCGATTGCACTACCTGCACAGCCCATGGGCCGGCCCTGAAGTCCAACATATAAGCCAGATTGGGGCACCATCTCAAAACCAATTGGAATCAGGTGGAGTAACTCATGCACTTATATGTTAGGTTCATAATCCTCCCACTTCCGATGTGGGATTTACAAGTGTCTCAACACTATGCTTTAAGAGATTTCATGTCCCGACCCTATTTGATGTACGTACTCTCGATCATTATTTATAGGCAAACCACTGGTTAACATGCTCGACACTTGTCCTTAAGCCGATGACACGTGTCAATTAGAATAGGACACATGTACATGTTTGTGACTTAGTGGGCTTTTCCACATTTTGGAGAGGTCTTTGGTCCGCGGATTCCTTGAGCCCGAGTCTCGACCCGCATTTGCCCATTTTCCATGTATGCATTGTGTCTGCGGGGTTTTATCTGTATAGCGGGGAAACTCATTTAGGCTTGTGTTATTTACTCATATTATCGTAAATACTAATATTTATGTTAGTGCAAATCATCATTGAAAATATTGTGTGTTATATAATTTCGTGTTATTTATTGTCATTTGTCATTAATGTGTCTGTGCCCCACCCTCATCGAGTTCTAGCTCGCCACTTTGAAGTAATGTATGTTTGCCCCACTTTTCTTGACCAAATAACAAGTGAATGCTTTATCATGCGAAGGTCAGTATCAAGTTGAGCGTAGTAACGCTTACTAAAATAAAAAATTTACCATAGTAAAGTAAATATTCCGATTCAAAGTAAATCGATCAATACAAGAACTCCTCAAAAACAAGAGTCGATAAAATTAATATTCCAATCTGAAATATATTAATAATTAAGCAACTAAGCGTGCCACGCTTAGTTGTATTGTTTACAAAATAGTACGTCTCTTCCAAATTAACCAGATATTAAAGCATCGAGACTGGACATGGCCGTAAATAACTAACCAATACAAACTCCCATGCTACAAGTTTACTTGACTAATTCCCTACTGATCTCCGCGGCATCGATCGTAGGCCCTGCAAACGCGACGGTACTTGCCACTTATCCCCATGTAACAGCTCTGATAGCTTCCCGCGGCGTTGCAAGCTGGTCGAGTAGAACTGACGACAGAGTAGGTGCCATATTCAATATTTGTAGGGTTAGGGCTGCTGGTGATCATCTGATTTGCAGCACAACTGCAGAAATTAGGACTGAAGAGTACAAGAATGAGGAGGAGTGTCACTTGCACCACTAAGTATGGGGATACATGGATTCTATTTGCAGGATTCAATATCTCCATTTATGTTTAGCTTTGACCATTCAGCACTTTCAAGTGTGCGTGTGTATGAGGATACATGGATTCTATTAAATATAATGAATCGAAATGATCATTTTTAAATAATTGATTTTTTTTTTTCAAGTTATGTATGTACACATTTTCTAAAAATAACAAAAACTATATAAAATTTTAATTAAATTTTTAAATATGGTATTAATTTTAAAAATTGATGTTTAATATAGGCTTACCATTTAATATATATATATATATATATATATATATATATATATATATATATAGGGTGTGGTTCTGGTGTTCACAAGCCTTACGGTGTACCTTGTACACAAATATTGGCCATTGATCTAATGGAATGCATGGTCATGATTTAAGTGATTTTTTTTTATTTTGCTGAAAAAACTTGTGGGACCCACATTAAAAAAATCACTCACTCTCTCCTCTTTCCCCCTTTGTTGTACGTGTAACTCAATACCATAATTTCTTTTCTTTTTTTCTTTTTTTTAAGCTAATTTTGTTGAAAATATAGAGAATATTAATTATTTTGTGAAAAAAATTATTATGGGTGGTTTATTGGCGGACTCACCTAATTTCGTTTGTTTAAAAATTTGTCAATTCCACTGAATAATGTTTAACATCCTACCGAATAATTTTGTTTGTTTATAAAATTTTCAATTCTTGTTTTAAAATTTGTCAATTCCACCGAATAATGTTTCTTATCCTACCGAATAATGTTTTGTTATTATCCAATTCATCTAAAAATTTATCAATTCCACTGAATAATTTGTCACATACTACCGAATAATAATTAGTTTTTTTGTCCATTAATTTCAGATAAACTGAAGAGTTCATATTCTGACGAATAATAAATCGGATTTCACCGAATAATTTACCAACTCAATATCACCCGTAACCAAAATTTGACACATACCTCTGAATAATTGATAATAATGAATCAAAATTATGCGTATCGAAAGCCCTACCCGCCAACCCTATTTCACCGACCCCTAACACAAACACAAACCACCCCCACACCCCAAACCCACCCACCCCCGCCGCCACCCACCCAACCACACCCGCCACCCCTCTAACCACCCACCCCGCCCCGCAAAAAAAAAGGCAGATGAATATATCTCATCGAAAAGGAGGACAGAAAGGAGAACGAAGGCGAATCGAAACGGGGAACCGAAGAACGAAGGCCATTGAACCGTCGGCCGGATCTGACCCAGAGGTTGAGAGGCAGGAGGAGCCCTAGCACCGCCCGGATCTGAGCGAGAGGGGAGGAGAAGCCGATCCTAGCACCGTCGAGAACTTCGCCACCGTCTCACCGCCAATCGTCGTTATCCGTTGAAGAAGAAGGTGCCTCCGTGTACACAGTGCCTCCTTCGCCGATAGAAGAAGAATGCGCCTCCGTCTGCACAGTGCCGCCTCCATTGATGGAAGAAGAATGCGCCTCCGTTTGCACAGTGCCGCCCAGAACTCTGCCAAGAAGAAGGCGCCTTCGTCTGCACAGTGCCGCCTCCGTCGATGGAAGAAGAAGAAGCCTTCATCTACAAGTGCCGCCTCTCCTGGTGGCCGCTTCACTTTCCTCCCGAAATTGGATCGTACAATTGATTATAAAAGGCTAGGGTTTTAGTTTTTGAGGTTGAAAGCAAGCGCTTTCACATGGTATTGGGCCTTATTTTTTTCCTACTTTTTACAAAATCAATTATCAACGTGGCACAATCCTAGCCATTTATTTTCTTAAATCAAAAGTCTAGATTTGTGTACAAGGTACATCGTAAGACTTGTGAACAAAAGATCCATACTATATATATATATATATATATATATGACTTAAAAAATTATTTATTTAAAAAACAAATATGGAAGGAGCAACGAAGGTACAGGTTATAACCGACTTTTCAAAGGGATAGAGTTGATCTATACGTGGTAGGCGTAGATATTCCCCAATTAAGTCTTGTTGACTGCTTGTTAATTTGTTTAATTAGTGTCCTTTGTTTTTTAACTTGGTCAAAAAGTAGGCTGTCTGTCCTTGTCGGGGTGGCTAGAGGTCTCGAGGAAGGGGAAGTTAGGAGGTTTCGAGTTACACTCCTTATGGTTTTTTTTTTTTTGGGTAAAAATTTAAGATTTGTCTTGCTCTTTATTAGTAGATCGAGTCAATCGGCGTAAACTAATTTACTTGACACATGACTCTTGTTGGCCGGATCATGTGCATGGTTTTACCACCAAAGGTGAATTCCTTGTCATTTGTTAGAGCATATTTATCGGTTAGTTCTATTCCGAACTCTTAACTTACTTTTCAACTCTCACACCAGCTTAAGAGCTTCAACCCAACTTTTCACTTTTTAGCAAATTATTAATGACCCCGCTCCGGGGCTCTTAACTTCATTTTTACTTTATTCTCCATTTTATTCTTCAAATTTACAACACATCATGACAATTCAGAAGATTACTCAATCTATGTGATCATTTCCATAAAGATTTTCTCTGGATCATTGGAAATGGTCAATTTGTAAACATATGGAAAAACCCTTTGGTTGATGATCTCCCTCTTGATTGTATTCGGAGAAGCCATGACCTTGATCTATGTTTCTCGGATCTGCTCGATGACCAAAAGGACTGGAACGCAATTATTTCCTTCAAATACACAAAAGATTTCAAGTATTAATGTGTCGGAAATGGGATACATCTTATAGATTAATCGGGAAACTGAACACAAATGGGACTTGCATGAAAAAGTCTACATATAAACTTACAAATCCCAACTCACAAATTTAGGCAATTATTCATGGATATGGAAACTCAATATACCTCCCAGAACCAAAAATTTCACATGGAAAACAACTATTGACGATTTGCCTACGAAAGTAAGATTGAACAGATACTTTAATAGAGTTTCATCCCAATGTTGTCTTTGTAACTAGAATGATGAGGATTC
The DNA here is from genome assembly GCA_963922045.1 of Persicaria maculosa. Taxonomy (NCBI): domain Eukaryota; kingdom Viridiplantae; phylum Streptophyta; class Magnoliopsida; order Caryophyllales; family Polygonaceae; genus Persicaria; species Persicaria maculosa. The sequence goes on from OY998253.1 coordinate 55,501,556, forward strand.
ACAACACCTTTTTTTTAAATACCCAATAACAAAAGCTATAATTGATCAATATGAATCAACAACATATAAGTACATTATGAATTCAATAACGAACCGAAATTTCCTAGATAACCTTTATAGTATGAAAGACAATTCTCACTTCAATGAACTATGTTTCATATGGCAGGCGATATGGGAATTGATCGAGGAAAAATATTAATTTTAACAAAGCAAGTAACAAATCAACGACAAAATAATTCAACAAATAATTAATAACATTAAAAATTGGACTAAGGCACAAATAAAGCCAGATAAGACTAAACATTGAAAAAACCAAGTTCCCAAGTGGGAACGCTGGGCGTCAAGAGCCTTCTATAAACTAAATGTAGATCGCTTTTTCAAAAACTATGGCACCTGTAGTGTTGGGAGTATCATTCGGGATTGGAATGGACAAATTATTGATATTTTTCGGTCACATATTCCGTCGGGATCAGTATTGCAAGCCAAAGCTTCTGCGATCTGTATGGGCTTAGGAATGGTGTAAAGAACATCATAGTTGAAACCATATTCTGTGTGTAATCAAAGCTTGTTAAAGAACCCGACAACGTCCCGTGGGAGATCCTATGGACAGTTGAAAAGATTTAGATTCTAAGAGGAAATTTCAGCAGCAGAGTTATACACTGCTATAGAGAGTCTAATAAATGTGCTGACTTTATTGCAAAAGCTAGTTGTACTTGTAATATGAGCACTCTTCCTTTCAACATGGACTTGTAACATCATTCTTCGGGATGATCATGGTTTATCTTTGATGCGTCAAAACGGCCTACTTTTTGGCTACTATAAAATAAAAGTTTAGATTTTGCAAAATTGAGAAGAATTAATGTACTTGCCAAATCATAGTCACCGACTAGCAACGCTGCCACTCATAGTCACCGACCAGCGCCAACCATTGTTTCCCCCATGGGGACTATTTTCAATCCTTGGAGTCAAATAGGCATGGGCATCACCGCCATAGCCACCGCTCGCCCAATATATGGTGACCATCGCGCCCTCTCCAACGTCTTCAAGCACACTGCCCATCAAACCTCCACCAAATCCTGGGTCTGAAAATAACTTAATTGTCATGTCCGTGTCGCCAATGGCGATAAGTATCGCGCCAGTCGAGATCCTTCGACGGTTCGGCAATAGATCTTGTCAACAGTCTAGATCACAAGAGCTAGCGACGACGTCAACTAACCTCTAGTAATACATAGTTGGCTCGTCGCCTCTGGCCTTCGACTGCTCCCTTGACCAATGAGTTTATTTTTGGTGGGAAAACGTGAGAGGCAGGCTCTCATCTATAAATAAAAAATGGACTACACAGGCACCAAACGGGGAGTAGTCCTTCCCCTAGCATCCTCATCAACAATAAGTTCAATCTCTAAAGGCGGAATTGAAATACTATGTACACCAATAGGATAAGTATAGGCTAGAGTCGCGAGGGAGTCAGCGACAAGGTTCGCTTCCCTGAAGACATGCCTCAACTGGACCTCCCAGTCTCGACTAAGTAAGCTCCGACACTGCTGTACCAGGCTAGAATGGGGGTGCTGCCTCCCAACGCCCTTTCGAAGCAAATCGATTGCAGTCCTGGAGTCCGACTCGACAATCACCTCCTTGTGTCCTGCCTCCCACGCCAAACGGATCCCATCGAAGAGGCCCCAAAGCTCAGCAACCGGCACCGTACAGCACCCAATGTGTCGAGCGCAACCGGCCAGCCAACGCCCGTCTGCATCCCGAATCACTCCGCCTGCACCAGCAATCCCATCCGCCGCAACAGAGCCATCGGTATTCACCTTAACCCAGCCCATAGTCGGCTTCTCCCACCCGATCTCCGCCCTGTGCTTCTCGACGACGAATGTCCTGTCACCAAGGCGTTGCCAAGCATTGGCGTACTCAAGTGCTTTTGTCTTGATGAACTGCACTTTATCCACCATACATTCCGTACCGTTAAACACACGGTCATTCCGCCACCTCCAAATCCACCAAAGTGCCGTCGCGAAGACACAGCCCCAATCTACATTGCCCACATAAACCTGCGTCACAAGCAGCTGCTCCCTAACCCAGGCAGCAAATGGACTCTCAAAGAAAGTCCGGCTGCTCGTTGGCCTACCAAAAGCCATCCACAACCCGTCAACCTTGCGGCAAAGCCTAAACAAGTGATTCAGGGTCTCGGCCTGGTCTGAGCACGCACCACAGGTTGGATCCGTCGCAATATGGCGTCGACACCTCTCCTCATTTGTAAGGATAGCTCCTCTGAGTATCAACCACATAAAGCACCGGACGCGTTCCGACACCTTCAACCCCCAAATTCTTCGAAACACATGTGAATCATTGAAACTCACCTAATGGGAGCCCCTAATCAACTCGTAAGCCGACCTAATGGAGTAATTACCATCAGGTGTCAGCTGCCAGCATAGTCGATCCTCCGACATGTCGTCATCTTCCAGCCCAATCGCCGCCAGCTTCATCAAGACAGAAGCCAGGAGGAGAGCGTGCAGCGATTCCCAATCCCAACCCTCTCGATCCTTCTAGTAAGATCGGACCGTGCGGCTAAGGGCGGCTTCATCCAGCTGGCTGCGGGCCACCTCTAGTAACAACCCATTCCCCGTCCAATTATCCCTCCAAAATCGAACGATCCTCCCATCACCAACAATCCAACGCACCCTAGCAGTAACAACCCCATTCGAGCACTGCAACATACTCAACCAGACATGGGATGTACCGGACAGACCACTCGCCAGGGTGCGGGTATACTTGGCCCGGAGGATGTCGCTCCAAGCCTCCCCATCATGGCTAACTAAAAACCTCCACATAAGTTTACCCGTCGTTGCCACATTGAGATCCCTCATGGCCCTAATGCCCAATCCACTGAGCTCTCTGGGGCTGCACACCACGTCCCAGTTAACAAGATGCATCCGTCTCCGCTCCTCGCTGCTTCCCCAAAGAAAATTCCTACAAATTTTATCAATTTGTTCAGATGTATTAGCAGGCAGCATAACTGACGCCATAGAATAGACAGGAATCGAAGAAAGAACAGATTTAGTGAGTGTGATTCTCCCTGCAAGGCTAAGATATCTGCCCTTCCAAGTTGCCAGTCTGGCGCTAATCTTATCAATTAGCGGCACAAACGTGTCCTTGTTCACTCGCTTATGCAATACAGGCATCCCTAGGTAGCTCCCAATGTCCTTTGTCACCTCAAATTCAGAAGCCCTTGTCAATTCCGCCAACACGTCGCCCCTCACATTCGGCGAAATGTACAGCTTGGACTTGGTTCTGTTGACTCGTTGTCCCGAGGCGGCGCAAAACTGGTCCAAGACCTCCTGTATCACCCGAAGTTGCTCCACCGACGCTTCCGCAACCAGAACGATATCATCTGCAAACAAGACATGGGAAATGTTAGGCCCATCCCTGGTAATCCTTGAAGGGATCCACCTCCCATCCTCCACGGCACTAAAAATCATCTGACTAAGCTTCTCAATACAGAGGATAAACAAATAAGGGGAAATAGGATCTCCCTGTCTGACGCCTCTGCTCGGCTTGAATTCCTCCGCCATCTCTTCGTTCACTAGGACCCTCGTAGAGACCGTGGAAATACAAGATTCAACCCAATTCAACCAACATTGAGGGAATTGAATCCTGCATCTCGCATCGTCTCGACCAGAAAGTCCCACCGGAGGCGGTCATATGCCTTCTCAAGATCTACTTTGAGAATCATCCACCCAGTACGCCCTCTCTTCTTCCTTATCGAGTGGACAAGTTCCTGCATGACAACAATGTTATCAGTTATCAATCGACCCGGAAGAAAACTACCTTGCATCGGACTAATGAGCGAAGGAAGAATGGGCCTCATCCTGTTCACGAGGAATTTTGTAATGGTTTTATACAACAAATTACAAAGGCTGATCGGTCGGAATTGAGTAATTAACTCCGGCTTGGACACCTTGGCCAGGAGGACAATCAGTGTATCATTCAGCCCCTCCGGCATAGCACCAGACTCGAAGAATCGCCGAACACAGGTCTTGACCGACTCCCCGACCTCATCCCAACACTTTTGGAAGAAGACAGCTTGGAACCCATCCACACCCGACGCTTTGAACGGCCCCATCTCCAGCACAACTCGATGAATCTCCTCAATTTTATTGATGTAATTGCAAAGATGATGAATAGTGATTCCTCTCAATTTTAATTAAAAAAATTGTACCAAACTTTCTTCTTATTTTTATTTTGAGTCTAAATTAGTTTGTTGTTTTCAAATTATTTTAAAAAAAATATTACTCCTTCTGTTTCAAAATAAATGTCATTTGACTTTTGTGCACGTTTTGTAAGGAGGTAAAAAATTTATAAAATATTATTTTTTTAATCAAATATTTTTTATAAATTGATACTTATTACTAGTAGGTATCAATTTATAAAAAAAATTGATTAAAATTTTTTTTATAGAGTTTTTACCTCCTTAAAAAAGGTGCACAAAAGTCAAATGACATTTATTTTAAAATGGAAGTAGTATTTATATTTTTCTAAAATTGGATTTGTAAGATATAAATTTATAAACATATCTAAATAGCATATAGAATTTAAAATATATTTTATTTTTTCAATATAAATTTATATCCAAAATAATTAATTGATACGTCAAATCTAACACGGAGGATTACATCTGGACTGTGGGGTGGAAATGGGGCGGGTTATGGGTGGATGAAGCCACTCCATCACATGCCCCGTGGGTAAATAATCTCATTCGCTCCACCCATCACCCACCAACTTCTTCACCCTCATCCGCCCTAGGGATGACAATTTCACCCGCACCCGATGGATATCCGTCACCCAACTTATATTATATAATTATGTTTTATATGTGAAATGATCAAAAGCTAGCTATATTTCTAACCATATCTCTACTATGAATGCATGCTACTGTCTCTACTATGAACATCTTTTTCTAAATTCTATAACTGATGATTTTCTGGAATCCCACCTCACTTGTCCCAAACCCTATTCTCAGATTAGTCATAAGAAACTAATGCTGAAACCTTTATATATTTTGTCATATAAACTGGAACTCTACAACTGTCTTGCTTCTTTAATAACCAACCTAAACCACCTATCCTATTCAAAACATAAAACTTTCTTTAAGCACCACACTAATACAACTGTTTCTGGATTAAAGTCCAGTTCCATGGATTCTTATTTGAAATATCATAATACAGCAGCATCCTATCTGGCTTGTGATATTTACTTAAGCTTTACTTGCTGTTGGCTTTGGGGTTCTAGGACTAGCCTCTTTTCTGCTATCCTAGTTTCTCCTTTTGCTTACATATTATCTATATCCATATATCAAAACACTTGTTATAAACTAAGGTATTACTTGAGCATGATTTTCTTCCTGAATAATCTCAACTACATTTGGCTACTGGTTTATATGTCAAAGGCCAATAATCACTCTACTGCTATCTCTAATTATAACTATAGAGCTATAATTAATCTCAACCTCATTTGCCACTTGTTAATATGCTTTGGTATTGGACTTGATAACCTCTCACCTTATTACTTTGTGGCTAGTCATATTACCTCTTGTCTGTATAGTTTGGGATCCAAACCTCGGTCCAAATATACCTATCAGCTAGTGAAAATTTGTATTGACATGCTACCTCATAAACTCTACCTTCATCACTATTCTATACCTGCTAGAACTAACCAAACCCTTTTATCTGACTTTATTTTTGATTCTTCTCATTACTGGCTAATTTCTATCAGAACCAACCATGATACACTTTGTAGATTAAACCAAGAGACATCAAAAGGAGCAACTATAAAATGCAACACCAATCCTGTAATAATTGGGAAAGTCTTATTTTCTATATGCTGGCAAATTCTCGATTTGAATCATCAAAAACCCATAATAACTGGTAACTTGGTTGATCACGAATACTTATGCTTTGACTACTATTGGTTTTGGGTTTCTGGAGCTTGCCCCAATCATACTTACCTGGATCTATCAAATGCTTGTAATCTCTCTCAAATCACAAATCAAATTACATGTTATGAACTAGAGCACTACCTCAACTGTACTCTATTGCTTACTTTTGATCAGGCCTATATCTTGTTTCCAGAAAGATGGCCACAAATTAACCCAACTGTTAGCCTCAACCCTAACTGCATAGCAATATGTAAATTTAACACTACCCACTACTTGATAATGTGCCTTGATAAAGATTTCTCTGTCGGTATTCAGCTAATTGGTTTCTGGATTCAGCTAATTGGTTTCTCACTGAAATATTCAGCTAATTGGTTTCTGAATTCTTACTTCATCAGCCTTGAATATCTCTCTCAGTTTAACCATACTTATCTCCTGCTAGACAGCTGCATTAGCATATTATCAAACCATTTGCACCTACATCAATGCCCTTTACCTGTTGGTATTAAACAAACCTATCTGTCTAGCTATAAAGGTGATTCTATTATGATATACACTACTAATCTTGCTCGAGGGAGTCATTCCCTTGAGCAACACACTTATTTGTATACTTTGCAGCTTGTGGCTCGATTTTGGCTTCATGGTTTCTGCTATGATAGGCTTTGGGTTCAAGCTCATGAAAGACCCACACTCAACCACCCAGCACTACAAATATGGATCAACACCATCAAACAGGAAGGCAACAACACCAAACCACGTCTCAGCCTAAGTGAGCTCTCTTGTGTAGCCTTGCTTTCTCACTTAAGCTGTTCATGGGGCATTTCAACTATTTTACGTTATAAACCTTTGTTTCATAAAGCAAACCTCATATATTATGGTCCATGCTCCTATTATCTAGTATCCAATCAGATGTATATGTACTCATATACAAATTCTTGTATCCACACTTTAAATTATGGACTCTATAAACCTTACAGCAGGCCATACAGCTCAATAAACATGGCTATATATCCCATACAGGCTAAGTTTGATTGGCTTTTAAACAACTATAGCTTGACATTAAACCACTGTTTTGACTCGTGTTATTTTGAGGCTCAAACTATCACTACAAACCTCGGCTCCACTCCCCTTAAGGTATATATCAATTTCTATACTAATGGCACATCTTTAAACCAAAATAGTTTAATTCATATCCAAAAAAAAGTATCTTTCCTAATGGCAATCCTCAAGCAAAATTTAACACACATTCTCGCAATGATAGATGAAACAAACAACAAAAACCACGAACAAACCAAAACCCCCATTCACACTGATCATGAACAAACCAAAATCCCCATTAATTGGAGAATCTCTACTCTAATAAACAAGGTTCTTAACCGTCAAACTACCATTTCCCTCTCAAAAGATTTTAATGAAGTTTAGCTTTTGGAATATTAGAAGCCTTGGCAGAAAGAATGTTTGGACCCACATCGAAGCAACTACTAAAGCGGAACACATAAAAATCCTAATGCTAGCCGAAACTAAATTAACAAACCCTCCGCCAGACAAATACTGGAGGAAACCAGGATTTGACAGAATGCATTTCATTCCTTCCAATGGTCTAGCGGGGGGGCTTTGCCTTCTTTGGAAAGAATCCCAATTCCATAATGAAACCTTCACAATTAGAAACTCGACGGACCGCATCATTCAGGCAGACTACATAAACACGACTCTTAACATTGATGTCGAAATCTTATTCGTTTATGCAACCCCTTACGCAAAGGAAAAAAACAACTTCTGGACCTCACTCTCAGACTATATTCGCAAAGCTAAGGACTCGCTGATTATTCTTGGAGACCTTAACGAAATTTTAGAACCTACCGACAAATTAGGGGGGAGGATCCCATCTGCAAATAGATTTGCAAGACTCCAAGACACTATTAGAACTTTCAATCTGGTAGATTCCCCAACTTGCGGAAACGATTACACTTGGAGAAAACGTGAACATGGTACCGATAACATATTTGAAAAGCTAGATCGTGCTATGGTTAGCCACCCTATCCTAAAACAATTCCCGAACCTTAGTACGAAAAACCATGCTTTTCTTAAGTCAGACCATGCCCAGATCACTTTGGACCTCATGGATAACCGAAAACCAAAATTGCAACCCTTCAAATTTGAAATGGCATGGACAACGAAACCAGACTATGAATCAGTTGTGCGATCAGCATGGAGGCTAGACACCCCTGGCTCGAAAATGTTCAAACTAACGAAAAAACTACAAGAGGTTAAAAGAAAAAGCAAGCTTTGGAGCAAAGTAACCTTTGGAAATGTTTTCCGCCAAATTAAGCAAGTAGAAACAGATCTACTAGAATCACAAAAGAACCTTTGCAATGCTTACAACCAAAACCTGGATAACAAAATCAAGAGGCTCACTTCAAAGCACACCTCTCTCATTTCCTTCCAGCAGAAATATTGGGGGCAAAGGGCGAAAAGAATGCACATAAAATCCATAGACGCCAACACTAAATACTTTCATAAAATAGCAACAGGAAGGCGAAATAGAAACATAATAAAACACCTCCAAACCACGGCGGGTATAACAATTAACAACGAAGAAGATATTAGAAACCTAATCAAACACGATTTCAGCCGAAGATTTACGCAACATGCCAGGCAACAAACACAAAACAACCTACTTCACCATGTAGGGAACGAAATCTCAAACGAAGATAATGAATGGCTAACTCGCCAAGTCACGAACTCTGAAATTAAAAATGCTGTCTTCAGTCTTGCCAATGACAAATCACCAGGACCTGATGGTTTTCCAGTTGGTTTCTTCAAAAAGTACTGGCATATTGTGGAACCATCAGTCATCAAAGCAGTTAAAAGTTTCTTTCTAAGCGGAAGGATCCTGAAGCAAACAAACCATACGTTCATAGCATTAATACCAAAGATAGACAACCCAACCACAACATCTCACTATAGGCCTATTAGTCTCTGCTCAACAACTTATAAAATTATATCCAAAATTCTAGCTTCAAGACTCAAAAGGGTAATCCCTAAAGTAACAAATCCACTACAAAGCGCCTTCTCTTCTGGTAGATCAATACAAGATAACATCTTAATTGCAAACGAAATTTTCCACTCCTTCTCAAAGAAAAATGGAAAATCAGGTTGGATGGCTGTAAAACTTGATATGGAAAAAGCATTCGATATGGTCGACTGGAATTTCTTACTCTCCATTATGTCAAGATTTGGATTCTCACCCAAATTCACTCTTTGGATCAAAGAATGCATAACCACAGTCAGTTACTCAGTACTGGTAAACAATGAACCCACTGAAATCTTCTTTCCCGAGAGAGGAATACGCCAAGGATGCCCGCTTTCACCATACCTATTCTTAATAATATCGGAAATTCTGGCCCGCGGGTTACAACATGAATCGGAAAAACCACAAAGCCACCTAGGAGTCAAACTGTCGCGAGGGGGAACAAAAATTCCTTTCTTAGCCTTCGCGGATGATATCGTCATCTTTGCATCAGCAACCAAAACCGGCTGCGACCAAATTAACAAAATTCTCACTGAATACTCTGCTATTTCAGGACAAAAGGTAAATAGGCACAAATCCCTATTCCAAACATCTAAAAACGTCACAACCACCCAGAAAAATCTAATCAGAAACGAGCTAGAAATAGCGCACACCCCTAAGATGGGTACCTATTTGGGCTGCCCCCTAATAGAAGGAAGAATGACAAAGGAAGAATTCACGGAACTTCTAACAAACACCAAATCACAACTTCACAGATGGAAGGCGAATTGCCTATCACAAGCTGGTCGTTGCACTCTAATCAAAACAACGCTAGCAGCCAAACCTCTACACATAATGCAATGCTTTATGTTACCAAAATCAGTCCATACGGAACTTGATAAGATCAACCGGAACTTCCTCTGGAACAAAGGACCCAACCATAAGCCCCTCATCGGTTGGTATGAGGTTTGCAAAACCAAGGAAAATGGAGGGCTTGGGCTGCGTAGCTCGGAGGATATGAATACAGCTCTTCAGATGAAATTACTCTGGAAACTATTAGCGGAACCAACTAGCCCATGGGTCAAACTAATTAAAGAAAAATATCTTAAAAACCAAAACATACTCACATATCAAAAACAGGGTACCTCTTCCTGGCAATGGACCCAGTTAATAAAACTAATCCCGCTCTTTAAACAAGGCCTTAGTTGGTCTATTGGAGACGGCGCCTCTATCAAACTTTGGCATGACCAGTGGTTAGGCCAAACACCTTTAAATTCATCTATCTTAGGAACTCAACATATAGACGATACAACCAACATAAAACATTTTCTTAAAGACAACAAAACATGGAACCAAGATAAACTACACGCAGAGTTACAAAACATAATTCCAAACAACCTAATTGAAACTATCAAGACAATACCAATACCACAGCACATCCAAGTTGACAGACTTTATTGGAAATGGAGCAAAAATGGATGGTTCAGCACTAAGTCTGCTATTGATATGATTTACAACCACAAGAAACATGAAACATCAGACGCAAATTGGGTCTGGGGACTAGATATCCCCCCGAAAATAAAATCTTTCCTATGGAAAATCCTTAAGAACGGAGTGCCCACTTCTGTCAGGCTAGCTTCTCGACGCCTTGGGATTCCGACAAACTGCCCCCACTGCGACTCTTGCTATGAAGACCTAAACCATTTATTATGGAAATGTCCTGTTACGAGGGAGACCCTAATTGCAAATAACCCGGGAACATTTCGGAAAATGAATGGTTGTTTCAGCAAAGACGAGCACTTGAACACCACGCTATGGGAAATCAAAAATACAATAGGAACAAAATGCTTTGAAGACCTCGCCTTTGCTTGGTGGGGTATCTGGTACTTCAGAAACAAAACACTCTTTGAAGACATAAACCCGGACATAAGACGCATATTATCCTTTATAAGGGAACAAATATATGTCTGGAAGACATCAAATTTAAACTGCCCGGACTTCTGTGAAAACAACAAAAATACGCCCACAAAAGTGGACAAACAAAGATCTATATCAAAGAGAAAGAGAACCAAATGGGAACCGCCACCAATTGGAACTCATAAGCTAAATTTTGATGGTTCGTTCTCCGCGGATGGTTTGGGCTCTTTTGATGATTCATCATTCGTGATTCTGTAGGAACCCCGATTTTCTCTGGTAATGGACCATCACCAATAAGTTCTGTCTGTGGCTCTGAAAGTTTGGGTCTCTGGATGGGACTTCGGGCTACGACAGAACTGAAAATAACGGATCTTATTATTGAAGGAGACAACTCAACAATAATAAAAAGTATGAAAGGTATAGGGAAGCCTACTGGAGACTCTGAAATGATTGTCTCGGACAGTCTAGTCTCGCTGGGCTTTTTTGGTTCTGTTGAGATTCGTCATGTCTTTCGTGAGGCAAATTTGGTAGCTGATCGCTTGTCCCGTATCACTCCAGCCTTCTACGGTATCAGGACTCCTGATGACTCTCTGTTGCATAGTCTCATCCGCAAGGATGCTCTTGGCTGATAGAGCTCAGCTCTATGGTCAAATTTTTTCCGTTTCAAAAAAAAAATGATTATAATGGAAATATCGTGCTATAAAGTATGTTATGCAATTTTCATTTGAAGATATGCAATGCAATTGACTCCTTATTAAAATGGAAATGTGAATGCAATGGGCTCCTGATTAATGTTTATTCGTCTAAGTGTTCGACCTATGTTTTTCAATAAATTTTTTTGATGAATTTGTTGTCTTGTATTTCACCCGAATTATCACCCGATCACCCGGTGGGTGATGGGTGGACGGGGCGGGTGAAATATTTGGTGGGTGATTGGTCGGGTAGGGTGAAGGGAATTGGGTGGAGGGTCGGGTGATGGAAGTAGATCATCCACTCATCACCCGACCCATTACCGTCCCTAATCCGCCCCATGCGGGTGATGCGGGTGAAACGGGTACCCAATGAGTGTAGTTATGATTTTTTAAGTAAATTTGAAATATGAATAAAAACATAAAATTTAATTAATAAATACTACAAATATGAGTTCGTGGAATTTAAATACATCACAATAACGTGTAACTTAAAATTACAAAACGAAACTATAAAATAGATTAGAATGGAATTGGAAGAGTAGACAGTAGTTGATACGGGGTCAGCCGTAGGATGTCCCGATCTTCGACAACAAGACTCAAATCAAGAAAAGAACAAAGGCACAAGAACAATGCAAGAACAAATATGCGGCTGAACTAGAAGAGAAGGACTCGAATTTTGAAGATGCAAGACACGATAAAGGGGTGAGATGATCTGTATTGAACAAGACAGAGACCCTTGACTCAAAGGCCAAGAACCAAAACCAATGACCATATAACCTAATCTCTAACACCTTACACAACCAAGCGGACAACTTGGAGGCACAAGGAGAGGGCTTGTGGATACTCGATAGCACCGATCCGACAACAAGAATCGACACACATCCATCCATGTAGATAGCACCAATCCTTTTAATGAGGATGACACACACCATACATGTAGATAACACCAACCCTTCAACGAGGATTGACACACATAAGACAAACCAAGCTAGCTAGGAACAACCCATCAAAGCCTATCCCACGTAGGGGAACTCGGTTCTTCTCCAGGAGAACTCCCCAAATCTTTTTTTTTGTCAAAAATTCTATTATATTCTCTCTTTTTGAATGAATGCAACGTTTAAATAGGAAAAAAACTAGGGTTTGGTAGACTTACTTAGAGGATAAGGATGGCTTGCCAAACTTTATCCTAACTAGATAAAACTTATTCTACTTAATAAAGATAAAAACTAATTAGAACCAATCACAAGTAGGTGTAGTGGTTGTAGGGCTACATCTCATGCCACGAGGTTCGAAGTTCGAATCCCCTTGGAAACATGGAGTCACTTGTGAGTGAGATGGTCAACTCCTTAAATGGGTCACACCGTACCCGATCTAGATGTAGAGCGACCGAGTCGATTGAACTGGACTAAGATAAAAAAAAACTAATTACATATAATATCAATTAATTGAAAAATCAACTAATAGATTTTATTATAATTTACATTATTCCTCAGTAAATATAAGGATAAAATGATACACTAAATATGGAAAAATAATTATTTTCGTCCAAACCGTGAGCAGCTGCAAAGATGATGATTTTCACTCATGTTCTCGGTGAATTTTGGAAAAGCCTTCAACGCCAAAGTTGCAGACCTTATCGTCTTCGTTCCAACAACATATGGCACGATCCAATCCGATCAAAATGGACTTCGAACGACCCATTTTACTGAGACGTTACAAAGCTGTCAAATCTGCCTAAACGATTCAAACTTGTTGATAAGCACTACTCATTTGATCTTCAACAGTAGCAGATTAGGGGCATTCGAACAACTGGAACTTTAGAAGATTAGGGTCTCAAGGTTGCTGGTGGATGAACATCTGATACGTTGCGAATTCTGATCCTTCGCCCGTGGGCCCAGAATAAAGAACAACTCCGTATATTTGCCACAATCTTGCAATATTCTTTGATATCTCCTGATTTGGAACAAGTTAAAACAGATGTGAGTGAAGGAATTTAAAGCGACAGTTGTGAGTGAAGGAATTCATCAAACACAAAGGAACAGTAACGGAAGGAGAGAGGAGTCAGCGACAGGAGCCACGAGAGACGCATCGCCCACGTCCGAGTGATGTCGCGACCGCCGCTCGGCTTGCTGCGGCCGCCGCCAGAAGCGGATCTGAGTTCTTCGTGACGAATTGCTGCCTCCTTTCTGTGACGGTGTTGGGCTCTGTTTTGCGACATAATCTAGTTAGGGTTTGTGTTTGAGATTTGGGGTGTGTTTGAGGAATTGGGATTTGGATCTTTGGTGATTGAACAACAAGAACATCAATTTGATTGCAAAGGTTTGGATTGGAAGATTGAAGAACCTTTTTAGCCAAAAAGGTTTCTTCAATTAATTTTTCCAATCTAATTTTATTGAATGTAGAAAAGGGTTTAAATAACGAAGCATGCCGATTCTTCCTTGCAAAGGATAGAGTTTTGGCCTAGATAAAATAAATATTAAAGTAGATAAATGCTAACTAAGATAGATAGATCCTAGATAAAAGATAGAAAAGCTAGGCTTAGTGGTTAAGGAAAATCTTAGAGATATTTTTCATTCCCACATTTATTTTCCTAATTGCATAAATAATAAATATAATAAAAATAATGTTCAAATAAAGGAAGAGAAAACCGGCCAACCCTTAGACCCCTCGGCATCGACCCTCTTGGCTCGGCATAGACCCCAAGTGTGTGTGTGTCGAGTCATGGTGGATGATGTCGAGTCTTCATGAGCTCCGTATGTGGTCTCAAGCTCACTTCGGTGGTGGTGGTCTAGTCTTGAGCAAAGTGATCCAAGGTAGCCTGAATCCTTGCTCCATAGTTCCTTGCTAACGAATAATAGGACCATCAAATGACACCTTTATGTCGTCCTCAATGTCACCAGGAGTCATCGCCCTTTGCATTGGATCATTCTCCTCCACTTGAGCATGATTTGTCCCCAAATCATCGTCAGAGTCATCGTCAGGCACGAACAAGGATAGATCGGCTACGTTGAAGGTGGAATGTACGCTGTACTTGTCGGCCGGGAGATCCAACTTGTAGACATTGGGTTCCATCCGTTGAACCACATGAAAAGGTCCATCTCCCCTGGGATCCAACTTAGATTTCCGTTGTCGCGGAAACCTTTCCTTCCTGAGATGCAACCATACAAGGTCACCAACGTTGAACTGCACATCCTTGAGATGCTTGTCCTTCCCCGACTTGTACTGAGCGCTCTTCCGCTCCAACTGCGCCTTGGTCCGCTCATGCAGGCGTTTGATGAAGTCCACCTGCTTAGTTGCATCCATGCTCTCCCTTTTTTTCATTGGTTGAGGCATCATATCTATAAGCGTAAGAGGATTACGCCCATAGACTATCTCAAAAGGAGTCCATCTTTGTTGCAGAATGCCTAGACCCGTTATAAGCAAACTCAAGAAAAGGTAGGCAGTCTTCCCACCTCATAAGGTTAGTACGCAGCATGACTCTCAAGATAGCCCCAAGAGCCCTATTAGTAACCTCAGTTTGGCCAATAATGTGAGGGTGACAAGATGTAGAAAATAAGAGCTTCGTACCCAACTTAGACCATAAAGTTTTCCAAAAACAACTCAAGAATTCAGAATCATGATCAGACACAATAGACAATGGGAATCCATGCAAACGAATAATACCTCTAAAGAAGAGATTAGCAACACGAATAACATCATCAGTTTTGTGAAAAGGTATAAAATGAGCCATTTTGGAGAACTTGTCCACTACAACAAATATTGAATCATGACCCTTAGATGTCCTAGGTAACCCAACAATAAAATCCATAGACACATCTTCCCTAAGGGCATTCGAAATAGGTAGTGGGGTATATAGACCATTCAAATTTGCTTTAGACTTAGCTTTTGCACATGTAACACAACTTTTGACAAATCTAAGCACATAATTAATCATTTTAGGCCAAAAGTAATGTTCTTTCAATCCAGCTAAAGTCTTCTCTAATCCACCATGTCCCCTAGATTCATGCACTTCTTGCGTAAGGAGTCTCCTAATAGATGAAGATGGGATACAAAGATTGACCATCTTAAACAAATAACCATTATCAAGAAAGTAAGAATCAAATTCACCTTTAGACACACAATGAGCATAAATGTTCTTAAAGAAACTATCACTATCATATAGTTCTTTAATAAAAGCAAACCCCAAAATATGTGCATCACAATGATTCAAGAGGACATACCTGCGTCATAGAGCGTCAGCTACCACATTTTCCCTTCTTGTGGTGAACCACATAGGAAAAGGTCTCCAAGAACTCCACCCAACGAGCAAGGCGTCGACTAAGCACTGTCTGACCTTTGAGGTACTTCAGAGCTTCATGTTCCGAATGAATCACAAACTCCTTAGACCAAAGGTAGTGTTGACAAGTCTGCTAGCAACGAACGAGCGCGAACAACTCCTTGTTGTAGGTAGAATAGTTGCGCTCAATAGGACAAAATGGTTGTGAGAATCACACCACCAATGCCAGTGCCAGAAGCATCACACTCGAGCTCAAATGGTTGTGAGAAGTCCGGTAGTTGCAGCACTGAGGCATGGGTGAGTCGATCTTTGAGAGCATCAAATGCCCTCTGATGCGCGTCGGTCTAGCGAAACGTCGCATCTTTCTTGTTCAGCTCATGAAGGGGGGCAGCAATGGTGCCGAAGTCCTTGACGAAGCGTCGATAAAAAGCCAGCGAGGCCCAAGAATGAGCGGACATGGGTGGGAGTGTGGGGATGGGACCACTCATGGATAGCTCGAACCTTCTCCTCATCTACTTTCAAACCAGATGCAGAAACCACAAAACCAAGAAAGATAGTAGACTCGGAAGCAAAAGAACACTTTTTCAAATTAGCATATAATTTTCGTTTGCGAAGACAATCAAATACTAATTTTAAGTGGCTAAGATGATCATGAAGGTTTTTACTATAGATTAAGATATCATCAAAATAGACAACGACAAATTTCCCTAAGTATATTCTAAGAATATGGTTCATAAGCCTCATAAACGTAGAAGGTGCATTAGTTAATCCAAAAGGCATTACTAATCATTCATATAAGCCATACTTAGTTTTAAAAGTCGTTTTCCATTCATCTCCCTGTTTCATCGTAATTTGATGATAGCCACTCCTAAGATCAATTTTAGAAAAGATACATGCACCATAGAGTTCATCAAGCATATCATCTAAACGAGGAATATGGTGACAATACTTAACCGTTATTTGGTTGATTACCCTGCAATCAACACACATGCGCCAAGATCCATCCTTCTTTGGTACCAAGGTAACAGGGATGACACAGGGACTAAGGCTCTCGCGAACAAAGCCCTTGTCATAAGCTCCGTGACTTGGCGTTGTAACTTCTTTCTTTCCTCAGGGCTAGCTCTGTAAGAGACACGATTAGGCAAGGCTGCGCCATGGACAAAGTCAATCTGATGCTCAATCCCTCTAATAGATGGCAAGCCTTGGGGAAGTTCAGCGGGAAGCACATCTAAATAATCATGTAGAAGAGTAGCAATAGGTGCAGGAATATGACTCAAATCCACAACATTAAGTAAACCTTCTTTCATAATTAAAATGATATGAGGTCGATGAGCATTCCAAGCAATCGTCTCTTTCTGTGGTTGAGAGACAAGTGATCGTCGTTCGACAGAGCCCTTAAGAGAGGTAGAAGAGGGCTTCAACGACGAAGTGGCAAGAAGGTGGTGAAGAAGTAGGCGTCGCTGTTGAGGAGGTCGCGAATGCGATGGGGGGTGCGGCGGCGGGGTTTTGCTCGCAGCCAGTAGCTGCCTTCATGGCTTCCTTCTGGGCGTCCTGTTGCTATCGCTTGCGCACCTATTCCTTCAAAACAGCTTGAGGAGACAATGGTAGGAGAGTAACTCTCCTCCCACCAAAAGTGAAAGAATAGGTATTCTCACGACCATCATCTATGACAGAGCGATCATAAAGCCAAGGACGATCAAGTAAAATATGACTACAATCCATCCTAGCGATATCACATAATATTTGATCATGATAAGAGTCAATAGACACAGAAACTAAGCATTGTTTAGTGACCATAATATCGGAACCATCATCAGTAATACCATTCAGACCATAATGAGTAGCCCTAGGGGTAGTAGTCAAATGCAGAAAATCAACTACCTTCTCATTGATGAGGTTGCAGCAACTTCCTCCATCGATGATGACGTTCAAGGTAGCCTCGTGAACCACACACTTAGTGTGGAAGATGGTCTCCCTTTGATCAGCCATGGGAGCCTCCTGAATGTGTAGGACTCGGCGATTGACAAGACAAAGAGCATCCTGAAAATCACAAAGATCGATCTCCTCGTTGTGATCCCTAGCCTTGTCCTCCTCCACTTCGCTTGAAGTTATGGGTTCCTCCAAAGTCTCCTCCTCATAGTAGTAGTCTCCCAAGTCTTTAAGGAGAACCTTCCACTTTTGAGGACATTCGCGAGACACATGTCCAGAACCTCCACAAGTGAAGCAACGGAGGTGCAAGTATTAATCTCCCTAATGCTATGAATAGATAAGGGATTGTGAATAGAAGTATTGAGACCAACAACAAATTGAGTACATAACGCACGTTCAGTAAGATAAATATTAGCCTGATGAGCAAGGCATTCAAGCTCGTCTTTGTATTCCATAGGGGAGCGAGATCCCTGACAAAGTTAAGCCAAACACAGCCTCATCGTCTCTGTGTACTCCTTAGGCACATGTCTCTTTTTCAGCAAGTAGCGCAGTTGTGGCCAAGTCTCCACTGGTTGCTTACCTTGACGATAACAGATTTCTCTAGTACGGAACCACCAGGAGCGAGCCATACCTGTCAAGTGCAAGGCAACAACCTCCAACCTCTCTGTTCATCATAGCGAAGATGATCAAGCACATAAGTAGTATGATCCTCCCAAGCAAGATATGCCTCAGGATCATTCGCACCATCAAAAGTGTCTAACTTTATCTTCACATCTTGTCGTTGGATGGCCTGTGCATTATCAAGAATAGGATGACCAAAATTGGGGTTAGGTAAATCATCAAGATTATGGTCTACCTCATGGTAAGCGTCCTTCAGATGGGGCATGTCGCGCAAATCGGCATTATCGCGACTATCCTCCCAGTTACCTCCAACGAACAAGGGATTAGAATGGTGAGTCTGTTGTTGTTGGTGGTGGTGGTGGTGGCGAGATGGTGTCACCTCTTTGTTTTGGGATTGTCCGTTGAATGAGGATAATGGATCATCATCAATCTCTCCTGCAAAAGAGTTAGGCGTAGCAGATTTAAGCTTTAAGTGTAATTGACCAGCAAGTGGTATCTTACCGGTTGGAGGTGTAGAGCTAGAAGCCTCATTCCTCTTATTCTCTTCGAGGATCCGCATGTCTTCTCTCACGGTGTGGGTGGTAACCTGAGCACGTTGATGAGCCATCGCTTTGTTAAAGCAATCCTCCCAACGAGCGCCGCGAGCATTGAGGCTTGCCTCCATTTGAGCCAAAGTGGCCTTTGTAGCGGCATTTGTGGCGGCTGTTGTAGCAGCTTCAATGACGAAGGTCATTTGGCTATTAGTAATGACGCCAGGGGGGTAAGGGAAGAGGGGTTTTCGTCGTCTTTCGACATATTCCTACAAATCAGGAGAGAAACAAGTAAAAGGGACAAATGAAGGTAAACCAAGCAATGCAAGCCCTTTTGATTCTAAGAGTGATTAGATTTTAGAAATCAATAAGGCGAGAAAACAAGGCACTGTATTCAAGCAACCTGTCCTGGACACAGAATCATGCAATATTGAAGGTAGAAAGAGATGATCATATTGCAAAATTAAATCAGCCACAGTTCGGATATCAAGGATAGCAAGTAAGAACAAGCGGCTAATATGTAAGGAAGAAAGAATACAATGTGATGCAATAAAAATCAGCAATAGTGTAATATAATAAATGCAATCACAAGGGCAAAGCACATGTGTCGGCACAGCACAGAATCATATAATAGGGGGTCTTTGAGATGTTTCAAACCAATTAGATCATCAAACGAAGTAGCTAACGAAAAGAAGGAACAAGATGCAAGAGTTACTAACTCAAACAAAGGTAAATATGAATGCATTTCTTTTTTTTTCTTTTTTTTTGTATTCGGATTTTTTTAATGCTACTATCGCTGGAAGTGATGTACTAGAATGGCGACAGAAATAAAAAAAAAAAGAAAAAAAAGAAGCTTCGATGATCTAAAAGTAAGCGAAATTAAAGGAAATAAGGGAAATAAGCTAACAATATGGAAAAGTAGGGTTCCTTAGTGGTGCAAGTTCATGACTAAATTAATCCAAGAATCACATTCATAGGCAAGATATGTAGCAACATGGAATAAAAATAACAACTTGCAAACCAAAAACTCAATATCTTCCAAATTTTAGATCCAAACAAGAAAATTACCCAAATAAAAGTGCCAATTTTTGGGATGAATAAAGATTTGAAATTTATGCACCTGTATGGTGAGAAAAATAGGCACGAAAAAGAATCAACAAAGTAAAGAACGTGCATACGCCCGAGAATCCGATACCACTTGATACGTTGCGAATTCCGATCTTTCGCATGTGGGCTCAGAATCAAGAACAACTCCGTATATTTGCCCCGATCTTGCAATATTCTTTGATATCTACTGATTTGGAACAAGTTAAAATAGACGTGAGTGAAGGAATTTAAAGCAACAGAAAACACTATTTAGCCAAAAAGGAACAGCGACGGAAGGAGAGAGGGATCAGCGATAGGAGCCGCAAGAGACGCAGCGCCCGCGTCCGAATGATGCCGCGGCCGCCGCTTCGCTTTCTGCGGCCACAGCCAGAAGCGGATCCGAGTTATTCGCAACGAACTGCTGCCTCCTTTCTACGACGGTGATGGGCTCTATTTTTGCGAGAGAATTCGGTTAGGGTTTGTGTTTGAGATATGGGGTGTGTTTGAGGAATTGGGATTTGGATCTTTGGTGATTGAACAACAAGAACATCAATTTGATTGTAAATGTTTTGGACTGGGATATTGAAGAACCTTTTTACCCAAAAAGGTTTCTTCAATTAATTTTTCCAATCTAATTTTATTGAATGTAGAAAAGAATTTAAATAACAAATTATGACAATTCTTCCTTGCCAATGATAGAGTTTTGGCCTAGATAAAATAAATATTAAAGTAGATAAATCCTAACTAAGATAGATAGATCCTAGATAAAAGATAGATACGCTAGACTTAGTGCTTAAGGATAATCTTAGAGATATTTTTCCGTCCCACCTTTATTTTCCTAATTGCATAAATAATAAATATAATAAAAATAATGTTCAAATATAAGAAGGGAAAACCGGCCAGCCCCTATACTTGTTAGGAGGGAAATCAAGTACGAAATAAATAAATCTCAAATTGACTCCCTGAACTACGCAAATAAAAATTACAAGACTTCCTCTCGTTGTAGCGGAAGGGAATCAGTATCGTATCCACGAAGAAGCGTGTCAGCGCTAGCCTTTTCAGTCCTAAAATGCTCTCGAAATCGACCAGAAGAGTCCTCGACGTCGAGAAAAGTACTCGATGTCGACCACTTAGTCGAGTGAACCTCCAAAACTACGCAACAGAAGACAAAAACATGAAAAGTCGAGTAAAGTAGTACTCGACGTCGACCAGACTACTCGACATCAAGTAGATTTCAGTCGAGATCGAGTAAAACAGTGAACAAAAGCATGAGCTTTTTTGAACGGAAATAAAGTAGAATCAACACGGAATTTGTGGGAAATTCAATAAACTAAAGGCTCCTAGAATCGAGGTTTCAGTGCCACAACGATAACCATATAAGAATCATGCTAAAGCTATAAAAGATCATGCTTTTCATCAAATAACTTTCGTTATTAACAAGTAGGAAGTTAGAGGCTTTCGCATGAACCCTAATTATTACTATTTTCACATAATTAAACCAAGTTGTATTAAGATCACTTTCGCTTCAATAACACAAACAAGGATCACCTTCAACTTTCGCAAAAGAATCATGCTTATGGAGATAGAAGACGAAATCACATCAAAATATTGTACCTTTTCGCATTACCTCACATGGCTACCGTCGGGCTCCCCCCGACCCTAGAAGTTGGGTGACTACTCGCTCTTCATCATCAAAAGACTCATCAATAATAAAAGGGAACTAAATTGCATTAATAAAAGGAAATAAAACTTACAACCGATCAAATTAAGCCAATTCCGCTCACGCTTTCTCCAACTCAAATCGGCTCCAAGCTCTCTCTAAACTCTCTCTAACTCTATGTAACACAATTTCTTGTGGATTGGATGATTGGATGATTCTTAAAATCATCCCCTAAAGCCTTATTTATAGTATTCAATCCCCGCTATCCAAGGAAAGAATATTCTATCTATATCTAAAGCTTAATAATAAAACTGGTGATTAAAACAAATAAATCTCTAAGGTAAGTCTAACTAAAGTGGATAAATATCTTCCATCTTAATAGATCTTCACATGACTTGATAGAATATCTCGTAACTTTACTTGCAAGTAACCCACAATGCTCGGACTTCACTCGATCTTGACTCGGAATGATTCTGGGAAGTACTCGACATCGAGTAAAGTATTCGACGTCGAGTAGTCTTGTGACTCCTCGGATTGCACTCGAGCTCGTGTTCTAGAGCTATTGTCGACTGGATAGTACTCGACATCGACCAAAGTGGTCGACGTCGACTAGTCCCGTCAGCTTTCAGCATTCTGCTCCGTTTTTTAAACGCACTTTCCCGAGTCATCGTTTGTCCGATTGACGTATATAAATATGTGTTGGAAAGCTATTTTCGAGGGATACAACTCTTATCAAGACATCAGAATTTGATTCAGAATAATGAATGGCGAAAAGTGGTCTTTCCTCCAGCTACACCATCCTTAGCTTATTCATGACTTTCCTTTAAGCTCCAAAGTGCGTCCGATTTTTGCGAAATTAAACATAAACTAGTGTAGACCTTAATAATTGGCAAATAAGTATAAACTACATAGATCTTGTATAATTCTAACCCAATGATATGAAATGCATGCGGAAATCGATATAAAAGTCAATATAAAACATGGCAAATTAGGCTCACATCAATACCCCTCGGGATCGACCCTCTTGGCTCGGCATCGACCCCAAGTGTGTTTGTGTGTTGAGTCATGGTGGATGATGTCAAGTCTTCATGAGCTCCGTGTGTGGTCTCAAGCTCACTTCCGGTGCTGGTGGTCTAGTCTTGAGCAAAGTGATCTAAGGTAGCCTGAATCCTTGCTCCATAGTTCCTTGGTAACGAATGAGAAGTGTCTTGGTAGGATCTTGAATCTTTCTGTCCCTTGCACGAGTGATAGGACCATCAAATGACACCTTCATGTTGTCCTCAATGTCACCAGGAGTCATCGCCATTTGCACTGCATCAACATCCGAGTAACTGGGACTTTGGAAGTGGAAGGTGGATTGGACTAGAGGCCAAGAGGAGTAAGAGCGTAGTACCGTAAGAAGATTAGGGTTTCTAGAGTTGATACTTTAAAAAGGGTAAAATAGTAAATTCACACACACACATATATATATATATATATATAGATTTTTAGGGTTTTGTGCGGGTGTGTGAGGCGGGTGAATGGAGCGCGTTAATGGGTGGACTATTGGGGTGGGTGATGGGTGAAGAATCTTCACCCACAATCTATCCATCATCCGCTTCACCCGCACCCGCTCTACTCGTCACCCACCTTTTTGTAGGTTTTCGCCCATAAAATTAATGCGGGTGGGACTGGTGGAGCAATTACCCGCTGGTAATTTACAGCCCTAACTGTGCCTGCATACCCCCGTCTTCGCTAGTCATCAAAATATCTTTTCGACCATTCACCATGGGTTCTCTATATTTTTTTTTTGAAGCGGATAAGAATTAGGAAGGACGCCAACAACGAGGCTTTTTTCGTAGAGCTTCCCAACGAACGAGAACACAGAGTTTTGGATCTGACAGCTTGCTATCATCGGCAGGGATACTGTAGGTCAGACGTGCAATT
This sequence comes from Persicaria maculosa, assembly GCA_963922045.1. Taxonomy (NCBI): domain Eukaryota; kingdom Viridiplantae; phylum Streptophyta; class Magnoliopsida; order Caryophyllales; family Polygonaceae; genus Persicaria; species Persicaria maculosa. Next base: position 55,525,135 of record OY998253.1, read on the forward strand.
AAGAGCAGTATCGGCCATTAGAAGCTCTATATTTCAGGGGCAAGGCCAGTCCCCCAGGAGCGTGTTGATGACAACCAGGCAGTCCCCCTCGATCAGCAGATTTTCTATTCCCGAGCTTTTTGCTCTTGCAACACCAAAGCTAAGGCCAAGTGCTTCAGCATACATCAGCGAGCTATCATTGCAAAGACCGCCTCCCAAGGAGACGAACGAACCACAATGGTTTCTGATGACGAACCTGTAAGTTCCCGTACCAGACTGGCAGAACGAACCATCAAAATTAAGTTCGGAGAAACCAAATGGAGGTTTTTTCCATGAGTCAGAACGATTATAGGTCTTTGGAGGGGTCGTCGGACACCCACTATTGTTAACTGAGTTGACCGTAGTAACCTTAGAATTTATACGAGCAGTATCCTGAAGTTCTTTAGAGACTGACCAAGTGTGGATATATAGAAGTTTTGTAGAAAGAACAATAGATTGAAACCGAAGACTAGTTGATTTCTAAAGAACTAGATTGATCCCCTCAAGAAGGAGGTTGAATTTGTGATTGTTGGGTTGCCAATCAGTAGTTGGAATCATAATCCCAGGTTCTTGGAAAATCTGTCTTGTCATTGGGATGGGTTCTCTATATATACACACAGTTTTTCAAAGAAATACTGTATTAACAATTACAAATACCACACAAACAAATATGACGGTCATCGTGATTCTCATATTCATACTCGTCCTATCTGCGAGTGGAATATGTAGGGGCTTCACCCCCAAAGACCACTACCTCCTCTATTGCGGCCCCTCCTCCAACTCAGCCACCGGCTTCGACGGCCGGGTCTGGTCCCATGATCAAAACTCCACCTTCTCCTCCCCTTCCTCCTTCTCCTCCACCGTTACCGCCTTCGCCAATCACGATCTAGTATTTGGAAGTCCCTTAACGGCTGCACGCATCTTCAATTCCAGCTTCACTTACAACTTCCCAGTCTCCCCTGGCCCCAAATTCATCCGCCTCTTCTTCTACCCTACCCGCTACTCTGATCAATACGATGCATCTCAATTCTTCGTCACCGTCAAAGCAAACAATCATGTCCTCCTCCGCAACTTCAGCGCGCAGCTTGCTGTCGACTACGCCCCCTTCACGATGTGGCAGAACATCACTCATGATCCGTTCATCTTCAAGGAGTATTATGTCACCATCGGCAGCGGTGAAAGCTCCCTCAAATTAACATTTACCCCTTCCCCGCAGAGCCCTTACCCCTTCGTTAACGGTATTGAGGTAGTCTCCGTGCCGGAGAATCTCTACGTTAATGATATTTCCAACTTGGAGTCGCCCTTAAACCCGATCCAGATCCCAAACACCGCCGCTCTTGAGACACTGTATCGCCTCAACGTCGGCGGCTCTGACGTCAATGTTGATATCGATGGGGAAGTATCCGGAATGTACCGGCTGTGGAAGAACGGCGATCCTTACCTATTCTCAGTTTACGGCCAAACCGCAGTAAACAATATTCAAATCAAATACACAGATCAGGTTCCTAATTATACGGCGCCTGAAGGAGTTTACCAGACGGAAAGACACTTGGGCGATGGCTCTGTTACGAACATGAAGCATAACCTGACATGGAGGCTTAAGGTGGACCCCGGCTTCTATTATATGGTGCGGCTCCACTGGTGCGAGTTGGATTTTCGTATTAATACTTCGAATGATCGGATGTTTGAAGTTTACATCAACAATCAAATGGTGGACGATGAGGCGGATGTGCTGGACTGGACGAATAATCAGAGGAACGTTCCTACATACAGGGATTATGGTGTGTATGTTACTGGTGGGGATGGAACCGGTGGAAGCACAGATATTTGGATTGCGCTACACCCCAGTACCAAACAAATATCGTATGTTCTCTCAAACCCAGATTAATACTCCTATATGATTATGAAAATTAAAATCTCATTTGTCAGTTGTTGGCCTTTAAACAAGTGTGCTATTACTATTAAGACAATGAGCCACATGTTTTTATTACCTTGTATAAGTCTTATAAGGTAAACCACCATGCATCCCAACCCTTACACTTTAAGCAGGCCAATCTTTTCGGGAGACGGTGTTAAAAAATTGGGGTTGATTTATATTTTTGGTAAATTAATTTTACATAAATGTGTTAGATAAAATATGTCATGAAACTTAAGAAAAGATGATAACATTTTATTTTTAGATTAATTGTTTGCATAAAAATATTGTAAATTCATATATTTTTTTCCTTTAAAAAAATATATTTGTCAAAAATTTAGTGTTAAATATTCTGGAAAGGGGTTGATTAATTTTTTGCATAAAAATATTGTAAATTCATATTTTTTTTCCTTAAATAAAATATTTGTGAGAAATTTAGTGTTAGGGAAAAAAAACTGATGAGATTCCAACTTGGTGGAACTGGAAAAGCCTTACTTACAAGGGCCGCGCCAACCACTTGTGCCACTTGGAATAATTGAAACATTTTGGAAGACATTTATTTTATACTAAATACAATTTGTATTATACCCTACAATTTTGGGAACCTTGTTCCGTTGGGCCACCTGAACTGTCTAATGCATGGGCCTGAGTAAGAGATTAAAATGGATTACCTCTCTCTACCAAGGGTTCTTCCCTTTTTATTTGTATTTTTTTTAAAATGTACAAGTGACTCACTACATCATGTTCATATTTATTTATTATATTAATAACTCAAATGTATTAATAATATATTTTTATTATTATTTTCACATATAAATTATAACATTATTTTTATTTTATTTTTCTTCATAATTTGAGTATAATTTTTTCAATATATATATAGTGATTTTTTTCACTATTAGGTCATTTGAATTAGTTTCAGGTCAGGTAATTTCGGATTTTAGGTAAAACGGGCTTCGGATAGATCTGAGTTAAATTGAACCCGGGTTTGATCCGATTGTGGGTCAAATCGGGTCGATTTCGGATTTGTAAAATGTATTGTTTTTTAATATAAAAAATCGTATTTTGAAGACTTTGCGATAACATTAAATCACTAAAGCTATAGAGTTTGATTAAGCACGTCTTTCGGACGTTCAGATCAAGTCAATCGGGCCGGGTCAAGGGTTTAGGCGGAATCTAGACGGCCTTTGAAGGATTTTTTTAGTTTGTCATCAATAAGCAAACACAATCCTACCTCAATTCGATCAAAACCCAAAAAAAAAAAGAACAGAAAAGGAAGGATACTAACGGTTTGAATGATCCATTTGTAGAAACAACTAAGAACACACAAACCCTAAAAAACGAAATACCGGAGGTCGTGTGCATGTGCGTTCTAAGTCCAACATATAAGCACAATGAGGTTCTATTCTAAAATCAATTGGCATAGGAGGAGTAGCTCACCAGTTTATATATTATGCTTGATTTGTTCAAACTTTCGATGTACGACGATTTTTGTCCATTCACATCTCAACAGAATCATTGAAATCAGGAACTTAAAGGATAAATTAAAGAGGATTTGAGACTTGTATAGAGAAATTGAATACCAAGAATTGCATCACTAGTTAATTGACCGCACTAATGAAAATTTTGATCGAAGGCCGAGCGTGATACACGAGACAGAACAACGACTTGTAGATGAAGGGGAAATGAGATGGGAGTTCGTGGGGTTTAAGTTGAAAGAGGATATTTATCTTCTTCTTTTTTTTGGGTGAAAATACAGGATATTTATCTAATTGTTATTTTAAAAATTTACCTAATTAGTTAAATAAAATTCTCCTAGTTTTTATCACATGAGTGAATAGTAAATTTGTATTACCAGCTAAAATGACTTATATATATATATATATATATATATATATATATATATATATATATATATATATAATTTAATTAAATTTATTTACTGTCTATTCCCTCTTAAACAAACTAGCTTTTAATTTCTATAAAGTAATTTATTACTTCACGGTCTCTACTCGACATACTCTTACAAGATGAACATATATATACTCCCCGTTACATCCTTTCAAATGCTTTTCCAGGTATCATGAAGTCCTATTGAATGGCATGGAGATATTCAAGGTAAATAAACTATACGACGGAAGCCTAGACGCTCCAAACCCTCGGGTCTCGCTACATAAAACCCCTCCCCAACAAGCCCCAATCACTAAGCGGCCAACGGGGTCCAACCTCCTCCCTTGTATCATTGGTGGCGTAGCTGCTGGCCTCCTCGTCACTTTACTCGCATGCCTCCTCACTTTCCAATGCTGGAAGACAAAGAAAGAGTCTACTACTAATGGGACATTCCGGAACATCATAGACTCCTCCCTTCTTTGCTGCCGATTTTCACTTGAACAGATCATACTGGCCACAAATAACTTCAGTGAAGACCTCATAGTTGGACGCTGTGGATTTGGAAACGTCTACAAGGGAATGGTTGATGTGGACAAGGAGCCCCTTGTAGTTGCAATCAAGAGGCTCAATCCTTCGTCTAAGCAAGGCCTGTGTGAATTCTTCACTGAGATTGCTTTGTTATCCAAACTTTGACACGCCCACCTTTTTTCATTGATTGGCTATTGCAATGAGAGTGAGGAGATGATCCTCGTGTACGAGTACATGGAACGAGGGACACTCCGCGAACATCTCTACAATCACAAACCCCATACTCCACCTCTGGCATGGACTCAAAGATTGCAAGCTTGTATAGGAGCTACAAAAGGGTTGCAGTACTTACATTCAGGTCAAACCCACACGATTATCCATCGTGATGTCAAGTCCACCAATATCCACTACAAAAAAAAATGAAATTTGCTTCGGCAAAAAGCCGTGGCAAATGGCATTCAAAGGGTGGCAAAAGGCATCTAGCTTCGGCTTAGCTACGGCAAATGGGGGGGTGGCGAATTTTGGGTGGCAAAATTTGGTAGCTTCGGCAAATAGCCGTAGCAAAAAAATTGGCGACGGCTAAGCGACGGCGAAGCAACCCCTGATGAGATACGACACATTTGCCACGGCAAGGTGCCGTAGCTAAAGTGTGGGTGGAAATTTTTTTTAAAAAGCTGTTTTTTAGCCCGGATTTTTGAGACCCGGGCTAAAAAGTCCAATATTTTTTTAAAAAAAAATAAAATAATACACGAGTTACATATATAATAAAATTTCATTAATTATACAAAATTTACATATATAAGAAATTTTCATTAATTATACAAAATTTACATATAATAAAATGTCAAAAACTACCTAATTTATATATAATAAATACATCATTGTAATCTTTTGAATAAAATTTCACAATTTTGTTGACTTTTTGTCGAAGCTCTCACCTATGGATGCATACGATACTGTGTCTTCAGGAAGCCATGAACAAGCCTTGATATTGGATCTGAAAAGTTCCTGGTTTCCAGATTTCCCTCCAAATAAACTAGTGTGCTGGATAGAGAAAAACACCACATAAGAGAAAACTTAACCAAAGAATAAGGAAGTCAATATGGCACCAGATGTTCAGATACACAAGACCACAAATAAGGAACCCTTCGATAACCAGAGCATAGATAACAGCAATGAGAAATACACTAACCTATCACCAGACTTAAAGACAAAAAAGAGAGTATTAATCTATGGACTATGAACAAGTTTGGTCTTAGCTATAGAACAATGACCTTGTATAGTTGTATGCTCCTTTTCACTTTCCAGCATGCCACGTTAAATTGGTGATATAGGTCCAAAATACCTAGCAACATTAACAACTTCCAAGTAATCATGCAACTCAACCAACCTAAGGAAAAGATCCCCAAATTTCACACCATTCCATATGAGATATGCTTTAATGCCCAATCTAAATACACATAACAACATGGTCGTCGAATTAATTGGTTGTCATAGCTAATCAGTCATGATAAGAGCAATGCAAAAAGATCTCATAACAACCCAAATATATATCCTTTAAACTAGAGCACAATACATGTCTAAACTAGAGCACATTTCAAACCAGTTTTTGCATGATAAAATCATAAGATTAATTCCAATTATTTTTTCCAATATGCATTTTAATACATCTACAGGATATCAATAAGGGTTACTAGTGATTTGGAAGAACACACACTCAAGAACAGGAAATGACAAGAGAGAACTTGCTACTTTGCTAGTGAACTTGGCTGTTTAAACCCAATCCCATATTTAGTGCATTTCTCCAAGAAAAAACTTTTGAGTCAAATCTCAAGTTTTAAATTAACTCTTGATTCTCATTTTCTGTGACAAAATTTTGACCCAAAAGATAAGAAGCTAACCAAGAACACCAGGTCCACCATGGCCCGTGTAGTAGATAAAGATACGATCATCAGGGCCACCATCAACCACCTTATCACTGCTCCAGTTATAGCAGAATTTATCACCAAGTATCACTGCCAAGTAGTTGTTAACATCACATTTTCTCCAGTATAATCCTACATGGCAGAAAATAATCACACATTAATTGGAAATATATAAAATATTTTCTTCAATAAGGATACATAATACTTTCTCCAATCAAATATCAGACATAAGGAAAATAAATTAGAACCTTAGGGACTCCCTTGTAGACATCATCTCCATGAGGACTGTTAATGATGACTCCGGGTTAGGGTTCTCCTCATTATTGGCAATGTCATCGTATATGAAAACTAGGTCCCCTTTCTTCAATACTTAGTATGCATGACAGCTAGGTTAAAAATAGTTTTTTTTTAAGAGTAATTGTATTCCCACCCGCTGAAGGCCACACCAAGTCACATTCTCATAAATGGAAAGAGCTAAATAACTATACCCTTTCTTGCAGCTTCATGATATGCTCAGAATGTGAAATCTGAAGTTTGATCAGTAACTCAGTAATTTCGTGTTCGGTGCGTCCCTCCAAGGCTTTCACCTCTTTTTCTTGCTGCATTTTCTTCATTGCTGCTTCCTACAACAAACCAAATGAAAGTCCAATTGTTCCACCTGATTACCTAAACAAGTACTGACACAATATATAAAAAAAAATAGCCAAGTAGGCGAAAGAAACAGCTATGGCATCCTCACCCTAAATTCTTCAAACAATTCATGAGAATACCGCTGCCTGTTCTTCTCCATCACCTTGTCTATAAGAGAAAACAACTTTACAAGCTGAGACTCTTTCTTAACTTGATCCTTCGTCTTGTTATCAAAAAGGACAACCCGGTTGTTGCACATTTTAAGAATATCCTGCACAAACAAGAAACAAAAATTAAAATATCAGATCATAATGTTTAAACAGTATTTGCAAGTATAATTAAAAACTTAATAAGCATTAGAATAGAAAAAGGTTATTCAAAGGTTTCTCGTGTTAAACAATATATTGCCTCATCATATATACACAAAATAATTTGCCTCCTTTAAATCGTGCAAGAGCCATATATCCAAATTATCCAGGGATCGATGAAGATATTACTAACATAATCGATCACCAACAGAAGAATTATACAGCAGGCATTCCGTCAAACTAAGTAATGTATGTTACCCCTCTATGACCTTGGTTCCCACTCTCTAACTAATAAGCTCTCAACTGTTACTATTTCAAAGAAAAAGGTACAAATCATCTTTGATACCCTCTTCAGCTCATAGGCTTTTTTTCTTCGGATTTAACCTGATCAACAAACAAATTATAACACAGAGGATATAAAGAATAAGCAGCAACTTCTTCCATATTGTCCCCACCAGTAAACACAGAGTCCTCCTCTTCCATATTGTCCCCACCAGTAAACACCACTATAATGTACTCAGTTATTTTGGGACCAAAAAATGTCTGCAGACTTTCGAAAGCAGCAACTTCTTCATCAAAATTTTTGGACAATAATGTACTCAGTTGTTTCCATCAAAAATTTGGTTTCATTCCCTTATATTGGTCAAAGGATTCATGAGAGATTCATCTAAAAATTAGTGCATTAACATAAAATCTATCAGCTCTTTTTTCAAACTATACCATCCCAGTTTTCTTTCCTTTTTGGCTTTCATAATTTGCAACTGAAAGGATAATTGGTGAATATTTCCACCATCTAGGCTATCAGAGCTCATAATTACCTACAGCGAACCATGTAATTGTAAAAAAAAATTCCGAATCTCGAATTGAAAGAAGATTAATTAAACATATGATATTCAGAAACCAAATTTGATTGTTCATACAACAACAGTAGAACATATATCTAATCGCAAAAATACTGTATAATCAACAAAAGGGGGATTGAATCAATAAGGAGGGACCGGAGAGACGAATACCTAAAGTCGGGACTAGGAGCGACGAGTGGTGACCGGAGGATGACGATGAGCGACCAGGAGCGTGCAGGGCGACGTTTTCGACCAGCGAGATCCAAATCTAGAGGCGGCGCCTGGCGACAGCGAGATCCAGATCTGAGAGTAGAGGTTGCGAGAGAGGACGATTTGCAAATCTGAGATCGGGAGTGGAGTCTTCGAGAGAGGGCGAGAGACGAATACTTGAAATCAGGACGAGGATCGACGAAGGGTGACCGGAGGACGACGACGAATGACCAAGAGCGACGCCGTCGACCGGCAATATCCAAATCTATGGCGGCGACAGGCGACGGCGAGATCCAAATCTATGGCGGCGACAGGCGATATGCAGATCTGAGATCGGTAGTGGAGGCTGAGAGAAAGGGCGAGATTAGGTTTGAGATCTAAGGGGCCGAAATGTGGGGTTATAGGGTTTTGGGTGAGCGAGAGTGAGTAATATGAAAACCAAATCAACGGCCACGGTAAATCTCGTCGACGCTACCGAGGGTGGCAAAATCAATCCAGTAGCTACGGAAACCTTTGCCGAAGCTACCTTCGGTGGCAAAAGTACCAATTGCCACGGCAATCCCCCTGCCGAAGCTAAATAGCGTGGCGAATTTCATTATTTTTTGTAGTGATCCTCTTAGACGAGAACTGGGTTTCCAAGGTGTCTGACTTCGGGATCTCAAAATTGGGGCCTACAGAAGGAGACCTCTCCCATGTAAGTACTGTGGTGAAAGGGAGCTTTGGCTATTTGGATCCGGAGTACTACAAGACCCAACGGTTAACCGAAAAGTCCGATATACACTCATTTGGGGTTGTGTTGTTTGAGGCCTTATGTGGACGGGCTGCGTTGGACCCGACCCTAATCAAGGAATACCTAAACCTAGCTTTGTGGGCTCAAAGCCATCAAAGAAAGGGAGCAATTGATGTGATTGTTGACTCGAATATAAAGGGTGAGATTGCACCGGCGTGTTTAAAGGAGTTTGGGGAGATAGCAGAGAGGTGCGTTCGTAAACATGGGAAAGACCGACCCTCCATGGCTGATGTTGTAACGAGCTTAGAGTTAGCCCTCGAACTGCAGCAACAGGCTAACATAATACAGATCTCGGCCTGATGAAGGTGTCGGTGGCCAGATGTTGTTTTGAAGGGGCAGGGGTTTATTGATCCAAAGCTAACTGAGGTGAATCATATATACAAAGTCTTCAGGTTCATTCCAAGTGTATCCTAGCTACCATATATATACATTGCTCTTATATATGATCATTGAATTGTATAATAGATTTTATGGTTAGAAAATTGGGCATCGATAAATTGTGTATATTGCCCCTTATAAAGTAGGCGTGGCCACGGGTCGGACCCGGCAGGTCAAGGGTCGGGGAAGGGCGACCCGAACCCTAACCCGAGAATTCCACGGGTTGGCGGGTTTGGGTGGACCCGTTGACCCGCCAGGTCGACCCGTTGACCCGCCAGATTCCCAAATTAAAAAAAAAATTATTTTTTTTAATATTTTTGACTAAATTTTTTTTATAAAAAATGATAGGTAAAGACTTTTTCTACATATCACTTTTTATATCCATTTCATTTTAATATGAATTGGAAAAAAACATGAGAAATTTTATATTTTTATAAAATTTCCTTCATCCACTACAATATAAATGTAGGGATATAAAATATAAAACTTCTCAAACTTTACTTCATTTCATTATAAGAAATATATAAGAAATAAAGTTTAAATTGAAGAGTGAGGGTTAAGGGAGGATGGAGTACACATATATATACATCCATCCTTTCTCATTCTAACTCTCAACTTTCAATGTGGGACAAGACTCTTGTCCCACATTGAAAGTTGAGAGAATAGGGGATGTCTTCCAAATCTATAAAAAAGGAAGGGTGATAGTGCTTTTGACCCACATTGCACATTGCAAACTAGTTTATGTTTATATATTATGAATTATTCTAAGAATAATATACATAATAATTATTATAAACATAAAAAAAATATTTTTTTCAAAAAAAAAAAATTGGGATGGTGGGTTGACCCGCCGGGTCATGACCTGCCGGGTCATCGGGTTCAAAACCCCTGACCCTAACCCGCAACCCGCCCCCACCCGTTGACCCGGACCCGCCGGGTCATTGACCCGTACGACCCGTCGGGTCACGGGTCGACCCGTAACCCGTGGCCACCCCTATAAATATAAAGCATTTGGAAATGAAACCTTATGCCGAGGATGATACATCAAATATGTTTATATGTTTACATCTCACTATCTAGAGAAAGGTTCGTCAGAGCCCATGGGCTTTTCTTTAAGAACCTGGAATTTGGGCTAGGCTAAGCATCCGTGGCTGGGCCTGTTGGACACCACGAACCGTGCGGAATCGTATCTTTTGTTATTTCACTCGGGCCATTCAATAATATTTTTGAATACTTATTTTAAAATTATATCTTAAAAAAAAGTTATTTGTTTATATAATTTTTTTTATCACACTTAAAATGTGCATATAAACAGCAAATGACAATTATTTTTTAACAGAGAAAGTATATTAATGTAATGGTTTAATGGTCTAATCTCTGGACTTGCGTACCTATATATAGATCGATTATGTGAGTGTACTTTTCAATCGATATTGGATGGGTTGTCATCGAAATGCCAAGAATGAAAAAACTTTTGAAAAGTAGAATGCAATTATCCCCTTCTTTGGTTTAACGTTCTTCTTTTGTATTGTAGTTCGTAACCGTGTTTCTTGCCTATATATTTGTTGTCAATTCATAATACGTATTTTGAAGGGGTAGGGGTTTATAGATCTACTCAGTGGAGTAGATCTTTATTTGACACAAAAAATTGTCTAAAATTGTGCTGAAAAGGTAAAAGTACAAAAAATTGTGTCTAAATTAAATGGATACTAGTACGATCCCCGCGCCATGACGCGTTTTTCTAAAACTAAAATATTATATATAAAAATATTATAAAATATTAATAAATGTTAAGATAAAAATAATTAAAAAACTTTATAACAAATGTATCTTATAATTATCTCAAAAAATTATTTTTTAAAAATATTATGTAAAGTATAATACATAAATATAGATATTTTAAATTACTCAGTAATAATAATATTAATATCATTATAAAATTGTAGTTATATTCAATTTTTTGAATTAAGTCCAATAGTTAGTAAATAAATTTGAGTTAAGCCCAATAGTTATATTAGATTGAATTCAATGTTTTGAATTAAGCTCAATGGTTAGTAGAATTAAAGAAAAAAGAGAATTATAATAAAAAAAAGGAGAATTAAAGAAAATAATATCAATATCATGTAAAGTATATTATTATGTAAAGTATAATACATAAATATAGATATTTTAAATTACTCAGTAATAATAATATCAATATCATCATAACATTGTTTAAACGTGTTGTGTCATAATCAATAGTTATATTAAATGTTTTGAATTAAGTCCAATAGTTAGTAAACAAATATGAGTTAAGCCCTATAGTTATATTAGATTGAATTCAATGTTTTGAATTAAGCCCAATGGTTAGTAGAATTAAAGAAAAAAGAGAATTAAAAGAAAAAAAAAGGAGAATTAAAGAAAATAAAAAAATTGCAAAAAAAATATGATTGGTTAATAGTCCTAAAATGCTTCTATGATTGACACATCATCATAAACTCTTCTAAATTAAGAATTTATATAGATGGTTAGTAGAATTAAAGAAAAAAAAGAATTAAAAGAAAAAAAAGAGGAGAATTTAAGAAAATAAAAAAATTGCAAAAAAAATTTGATTGGTTAATAGTCCTAAAATGCCTCTATGATTGACACATCATCCTAAACTGTTCTAAATTAAGAAATTATATAGATAGTTAGTAATCAGATTTGAGTTAAGCCTAATAGTTATATTAGATTGAATTCAATGTTTGAATTAAGCTCAATGGTTAGTAGAATTAAAGAAAAAAGAGAATTAAAAGAAAAAAAGGAGAATTAAAGAAAATAAAAAAATGGCAAAAAAAATATGATTGGTTAATAGTCCTAAAATGCCTCTATGATTGACACATCATCCTAAACTCTTCTAAATTAAGAGTTTATATAGAATATAGATATAGATGGTTAGTAGAATTAAAGAAAAAAGAGAATTAAAAGAAAAAAAGGAGAATTAAAGAAAAAAAAATGGCAAAAAAATATGATTGGTTAATAGTCCTAAAATGCCTCTATGATTGATACATCATCCTAAACTCTTCTAAATTAAGAGTTTATATAGATATAGATGGTTAGTAGAATTAAAGAAAAAAGAGAATTAAAAGAAAAAAAAAGGAGAATTAAAGAAAATAAAAAAATGGCAAAAAAAATATGATTGGTTAATAGTCCTAAAATGCCTCTATGATTGACACATCATCCTAAACTCTTATAAATTAAGAGTTTATATAGATATAGATGGTTAGTAGAATTAAAGAAAAAAGAGAGTTAAAAGAAAAAAAAGGAGATTTAAAGAAAATAAAAAAATGGCAAAAAAATATGATTGGTTAATAGTCCTAAAATGCCTCTATGATTGACACATCATCCTAAACTCTTATAAATTAAGAGTTTATATAGATATAGATGGTTAGTAGAATTAAAGAAAATAGAGAATTAAAAGAAAAAAAAGGAGAATTAAAGAAAATAAAAAAATAGCAAAAAAATATGATTGGTTAATAGTCCTAAAATGTCTCTATGATTGACACATCATCCTAAACTCTTCTAAATTAAGAGTTTATTATATAGATATAGATAGTTAGTAAACAAATTTGAGTTAAGCCCAATAGTTATATTAGATTGAATTCAATGTTTTAAATTAAGCACAATGGTTAGTAGAATTAAAGAAAAAAGAGAATTAAAAGAAAAAAAAAGAGAATTAAAGAAAATAACAAAAATGGCAAAAAAATATGATTGGTTAATATATTCCTAAAATTCCTCTATGATTGACACATCATCCTAAACTCTTCTAAATTAAGAGTTTATATAGTTAGGCCTCTCTATAAGAAAAAATTTAAAAAACTTAATGGATATAGGACGCCCTCTCTATAAAAACATTAAAAAAAAATGCAAATAGAGATATTTGAACTCTACACATTTAAGAGTCTGAATTTTGTTAAGATTTTAACTTACCCTTGAGCCAAACTCGTATTTTGTTATATTTTAAAAAATACATATATATATATATATATATATATATATATATATATATATATATATATATATATATATATATATATATCATACCGAAAATGGTCCGGGGCGGTCGCACACCTTGCCCACCCCTTGGGTCGGCACTGCACATGACCCCCCCTCCCCCCCCCCCACAAATCCGATAAATTACCTAGGTGTATTTTCCTCGTCGATAACTTCATTTTGATATATAATACGCCACAATTCGACATCTGAGTAAAAAGTTATGAATGTTTGAAAATTATAGGTGTATTAATCACTTTAATATTATTTCAATATACTACTATATAATAATTTTATATTTTACTTAAATTGACATTCACATATTATAATTCATCTCGAAAACTTAAAAAACATAGGTTATATTACTTATTTTGAGTCTTTGGTAAGAAGTTACTTACACAAGTTTAAACTTTTTTATATCTAGTTATACATTAGTACGTGTCAAGAAAGCAATGTTTATTCGGAATTTTTGCCTGGTGCCCCGGAGGTAAGGTTTTCACCGAATGTACAAAAGTTTTACATAATTGCGAAATGCCCCCGAGGTTTATAAATTTTTCGCATCGTGCCCCTCCGTCCATTCTGATTTCATTTTCGTTTTAAAAAAAATAAAATTAAATGAATTTTACAGAAGTGCAGATGTGCTGCTTGTGCAGGTCGCGAGAGAGAAGATGAAGGGTGAAATGCGAAGAGCGGAGAGGGAGGTCGCGAGAGAGGCAGAGAGCGAGGTGAGGGGTCCGATACACAACGCCGACCAGATTGACGCCAGTGGAGCTCAATTGGTGTTGAAGGTGAAGGTGAGTATTTAGTTTAATCTAGGGTTTGGGGATTTAGGGCCTAGGGGTGATGATTTAAGGGTCAAGGATTTGGGGATTTAGGGGTGAGGGGTGCCGAAGGTGGAGGTGGTGTTTGAATGATTGCCTAGAATATGTGGTTCATGTGTTTCTTTTGGACATGGACAGGAAGAGTGCAGCATAGGGAAAAGGGCTGAGGCCAAGAGCAATCGGATGATTTAGGTGCCAAAACAAAAGAGGGAGGGAAGCAAAGAAGGCGAAGCTGTTATTGTCGATAGTTGTAATAGCCTTGATGTGTCTATTTGTGATGCGGGCGCTTATTCTGTATCTATCACAGACATGGAAACAGAATATGATCGAGTTTATGCAAGAACTGAACCGAAGGATATGAGCAAAGAGTGTGCTGCCATTAGGGAAGAGTGACAGCTTCTGAGAAATGGGATTAGTGATGTGAAAAAATATAATGAGAACATGAACAGGAAAACATCAAAGAGCAACAAATAAAACTCATGCAAACCTGCTAAGAATGAGAAGAATGGTTTCCATACTTCCTCATTGCTGAGTAAAAGTGAACAAAGCAAAGGAAAGCAAGCAGATAGTGTAGATGTTTGTCTAACTCAAACCGAAAGTGAGTTGTGTGCTTGTATTAGTAATAGATTTCTTCATTGACATGTATTTGTAGTTGTATGCTACTTTGATAATCTTTCAAATCTTTCAATCCTAATGAAAAATGATATTCATAACTATAAATATACTCAAAGTTTCTACTTAATTGAATGCCTAGAAGCTATCCATCCCGAAGCTAGTGACAAATTATACAAACATCACATTAAGATCCTGCATACTACACAAGTCCAGTGATGATCATCTTCTTCTCCTACTTGTTCCAACGATCCCATTATACACATTCTTAAAACAATATTTCATCAAACAACAAGCTTTTTGATCATATTATGCAAAAAGCCATTACAAGGCCACAGGTGCTGTCATTACTAGTTAATCTAGAAAGAAAATTGCTCTTAACTTACATGAAATATATAAAATACTCTCACAAGATCATCACAAATTAAGATAGAAGCTTCATTCGAGCACTTTATATCCCAACAAATTACATCTTATAACATGCTTGAATGCTCTTTCTAAGCGTCTAGCTGACCCTCGGGGATGCAACGACAATAAGAGGAGTATGCCTATGCATATCCATGCCAGGGGATTCCATCATGTCCAAAGACTCACATGCTGCTCCATCTAGCCACACCAGGAGATTCTGTCATTCCCGAGCAAATTCTTCTACCGGAACCAAATGAGATGAATTGGAAATCATGTCTCATGCAGTCTATTGGAGAATTCAGAAACCTCTCGGGGTAGAAACTATCCAGTTCTTCCCAGTATTTTGAATTTCTTCCAATTGCCCAAACATTGACTAAAACTTGTGTCCTTGCACTAATGTCATAACCATTACAAGGTCACATGGTGCTTCCAATGATTCTGGACACTTTCTTCTGCAATTCGTGTAGGACTCTGGGATTCCTTAACAGTTCGGACATCGCACATTATAAAATTACCGCATTATTTGTATTCGAGCTCCAAATATGTCCTGCATATGTATGAAATGTATTTATAGAATTATCACAAGTGCCATCCGACTAAGTAAATTCTATGAAATTCATTAGACTTACACAGTTGTACAAAACCTGATAAGCCAACACCAAATTTCTGGAAGCATCATACATGACTATTTTTAAATATTACTAATGAACTTCAAACAAATTACCACATGCACAAGAACTAACAATGGAGCCAGTACCTTACTGGGGGTTGGCACAAAAGTGTCAAACAATGATACATTAAAAAAAATCTCACATGACACAAAGTGTTCAATACTACAAGATAGCCACAAAAGATAAAACATTCACTACTACAAAGAGTTTATTGTTCATCATTGCAAATTAGAGTTCTATATATATACTAGTTCAGCACAATGATAAATGGGGTAAATCCATTTCAATACAGAATTTAATATCAATATCAAATTCAAACCACAGTTGCACTCCATAGCCAAATATTCAATTAATATGGATTTCAAATTCAAAAATTTCATACCCTGAATCCCTAATCTTAACCAATATTCAAACAATCATTTCAATATTTTTACCAAATATTCAATTTCAAATCAAATACCCTAACCAAAAGTTCCAAATCAATCCAATAACATTTTCACCCCCTAAATCCTAACCGACTTTCAAAAGATCAAAGCATCAAATCCTAGAAATAAGTCATCAAAATCGAAAGAGTAACTTGCCCAAAAGTTGTGGAGTGTGATCTTGCGACTTGCAACAACAGTAAATGAGCAATTCATTACAAGAACAATTCAGGACCTACATGAAATTAGAGTTTAGAATGCAAGAGAGGACGCAAGAGTATCATATTGAAAACACGAATTTGTTAATCGACTCGATCAAACTAAGAGCAAGCATTCAACGACGAGAAATCGATAAATCCAATCATTTGGAAGGGACTCGAAATCATACACATGAGAGAAAATTAAATACCTTATTATCATAAAACCATCCACCAAATCATAATTTAAAGATCCTACAACGATAATCCCCAAAAAATTCTCAAATTGAAAACCCTAAGTCGGACTTTTGTAAATCTCTAAAGTTCAAATGAAGAGGAGGGACATACCTCAAGAGGAATGGTGTCGAAGCCTCGAAGCCCTCTCTCCCCTCCTTCGGTTCAACACTTCTATCGAGCGTCTAATCTCCTTCTTTCTGTTCTTCTTTTAAGGTTAACGCCGTTTTAACGATTGTGGTAAAGAAACCAACCGAGGGGCACGATGCTAAAAATTACAAACCTCAGGGGCATTTTGCGAATTATGTAAAACTTTTGTATACCCGGCAAATTTGACCTTATCTCAGGGGCACCAGGCGAAAATTCCTATGTTTATTTTATTGCGTTTTATATCCTTATTTTTGTTTTATATCTTTGTAATAGTTTGTAATATCGTTTGACACTAGCTTGTAATATCGTTTGACACTAGTTTGTACTATCGAATAAGTTGTGTGTTTTACGACTTTTTTCTTAATCTTATTGTCTACTATTACGGTGACCCCCTTTCAAAATTTTCTGACTCCGTCGTTACTGAACTCCATTGAGTTGATCTAAGATACATATGGAGGGACATCACGTACAGAAAATCCAAGATAAAGTTTTGATAAAGATCCATTTCAAATCGATTTATAATATTTTTTTCGATAAAACATGTCATTGTTATTAAAAATTTAAAACAGAATTTTTTTAAATAACAAAAAATTTATATAAAATATTAAAATTTTAAACAATTATTTATAACAAGTATGAAATTGTTTTTAAACAATTAAAACATAGTTACGGACATTAACTCTTTTTTTATACTTTTTTAAAAACAGTACCTATTTATGCACATTACCTTTTAATACTCCCTCTGTTAATTAAAACTTACCGTTTATTATTCATTTGCGCTTTTTTAGAATGATAAAAGCTATATAAAATATTAACTTTTTTTACATTTGTTTTTATAAATTTATACTTAATAGTAATAAGTATGAAATTATTTTTAAAAAAAATTATTAAAAAATTTAATATTTTATATAGTTTTAAACACCTAAAACTACGTGCGTTAATAATATAACGTCAAGTTTTAATTAACGGAGGGAGTAATATTTGTTCTATCAATATTTTTTAAATTAGAAATGATATATTCAAATTGAATGTTATGGTTTTCTATAAATATTTTTTTAAAAAAGATTCATCATGAGATACATATTTATATAAATAATTTTGCCCCATCCATTTTTACTTAAAAATATTATATTTAAATCATAATTTAGGGTTTTTTTAATTTTTTTTATGATGTATACTTAATAATAATGAATTATTAAAAAATAATAAAAGCAGTTAGTACATTATATAGTTTGAAAATTTTAAAAGCTATATCAAAAAAGTTAAAAATAAATATCATATGGAATGCAGATCCCATACACCACTTGGTGCACCACTAAATTATTTGGCCTATAATTTCATTTTTTAAATTGAAAAATTATATTTGTGTTTTATACATTATATTTACATGTTTATAAACTTTTATTATAAAAAATTATGTTTTCAAAATATATATGATTAAAAGATTGATTATATTAGTTTATAATTTTTATATTTTTATAAAATATAATACTATTTGATAATAAAAATTTAGAAACATATAAATAAAAATGTATGAAGTACAAACATATTTTTAAAAAATAAAATTATACCTCATTATTCTCTAAGACACGTTCTATACCGAGTATAGCATGTTGTTGGCGCCTTTTTTTTTCTATATGTTTGTTAGACGGTTCACTCGCCTATTAACTTATCGTCCTCTCAAATTTTAAGTATGTTTGAGATCAAATTATTACTCAGTCAAATAAAAATATCGAGTATAGGTGATCTCTATCTACTATAATGGGAAGATGGATATTCAAATGGACAGCTGTAGAAATTAAGATGGTTCACTTGATAAAAAAAAAAGAAATTTAGGGCGTGTTTAAGAGGAGAATTTTTTTTAGGAGGTGGAGATATTTTTTGGAGATGGATGAGATGAAGATATTTTTTGGAGATGGAGATGATGGAGATTATTTGTAGAAAATAATCCCCGGCGTGTTTGGTTGATTGAAAATTAACTTTTTATAGTAGAAAAGAAAAAGACAATTTTGCCCTCACTTTTGACCCCTCCTCTCCATTGGTTTGGACTACTGTTTCTTCGTCTTCCTCCTCACACTCTTCTCACAAGGTATAGAGTTCATTTACATTGATGTGAATGTGAGTTAGAAATTGAATCAACTTTGTCGGTTTCAATTGTCATTTAATTTATTGAAATAACTTCATTCAAAGCACAACTTGCAAATTTCACTCCACGGACACACGACCACAAAGTCCAAAATCAAGACAAAAAATTGAAGGCAAATTTGATGGGGTTTATCCGTACCGGAGAACAAGAAAACACTACCGATAAATGGAATTTGATCTCGGATTCAGAATTTCCATTTGGACAAGGAAATACCTAAAAATTGGGCAACCCTAAACTGCACAAATTCAGGTCAATTGAAGAAATACGCGTGAACTGGAACAAAGTGAGGGCTGGGGTGGAGCGAGTGCGGTTGTCGAAGGCAGAGAGAGGCGCTCAGGTGAGGGTGAAGGGCTCCGACCAGAGGTAGTGCGATGGAGGAATGGAAACCGGTGACAGAGAGGGTGAGAGCTAGGGTGAAGAACATCGGGAAGGGTCAGGGGCAAAAAGGCCCACCCGGGGTGGAAAAATTTCTCCACCCCGTCCATCTTGGAAAACGAAGGTAGGAGAATCGGCCTCTTTTTCACCCCCGCCACCCCGTCCACCCCCACCTCCGCCACCCCCGCCATCCCCTGCCAAACACGCATGCACGCCGCTCCAAAAAAAATCGCCCACCTCCTCCACCTTCTCCACCCCGCGCCAAACACGCCCTTATATGGTTCGAAAATGCAAATTGAAATGAATTAGCTGTTGAGGCTGGTTGAATATTCGCGCAAGTACAAAACAAAGAAGATGGGCCCGTTTGCAATAATACTAGTAGCAAGTACTAGTCTACTAGTAGACCGCCGTGGAATTTGGTTTAATTATCATCTCGAGTTGGGAGAAAGACTGGGTCCATGATGTCACCTTGCCACAGCAGGCCAATAAAGATAAGTGCCAGGACACAAACAAAAATAACAGAACCTATAAAGACATTATTATAGATGTATTTGCAAAACTAACTCAAGAACAAAGATCAATCATAGCTTTCTCCCTCTGGGGTATCTGGTCTCTGAGGAATAAAATTCTCTTTGACGACCACATTTACCGTGGTCCGGAAGAGTGGATAAACTACATCAAGCAACAACGAGACAATTGGAAGAAGGCACAAATTGAAGATTTGAAAGAGGAAAAGATAACTAAAGAATCAAGCAACAACCAGAACAAAACACGCAGACAAAAAATCATAAAATGGAAAAAACCACGTGAAGGATTCATGGAACTGAATTTCGACGGTGCTAGGACCACCAATGGAAATGCTGCTTGGGGTTTCGTCATCCGCGACGACCGTGGTAGAATTCTCAATTGTGGGGCTCAGAGTTGCGGTAAGTCCTCAGCGTTGCAAGCTGAGGCTCTGGGGTTGCTTCATGGGTTGCAGGATGCTCACCGGCTGGGGATTACTCACCTTGAGGTGGAGGGCAACTGTCTGACGGCTATTAATGCCATTAAAGGTGTGTGGAGCTGCCCGTGGGAGATTGAGACGACGATGTCGGACACGCTCGCCTTCGGTCGATATTTTGTTAGTCTGACGTTCTCCCATATTTTTAGAGAGGGCAACCGCGTTGCAGATCGTATCGCACACCTAGGTCTGCTGCCGACTCCTACCGACTGGGGGTCTGATGCTGTTGTCGACGAGCTCGTCCGCAAGGACGCACTTGGTGGTGGTTTAACCGCGGTTGACTACCACCAAACTTTCGCCTTGTATCAAAAAAAAAAAAAAAAAAAAAAAAAGATAAGTGCCAAGTACTGGAGTGCCAATTAAATTGCACTGGAATTTCGTTGAATTTTCTTCTCAACTTGAAACAATTACTGTAGTAAAAACCAAAATATGTCACACTCAGAGACACTTGTATTGTTTTGTTTTTTGTTTTTTTTGTTTTTTTTTTACGCAAGATAAGAATTAGGTCGGGTCGGCCACAACAGAAGCTCTTCCTAGCGCATCCTTCCGGACGAGAACTAGCAGTTCTGGATCATCCTCACAGCAAACGTCGGCTGGGGATACATTGACACTACGAGCAAGGTAGTCAGCCACATCATTTGATTCCCTGAAAATATGACGAATAGCAACATAAGTAAAGGACGAGATATCAGAAAGAATATCAGCTTATAGCATCTCTATTGTCCAGGGACATTTCCAATCCCCCACTAGAACTTTTATCACTAATAAGTTATCTCCTTCGATCAGAAGTGTAGATAGTTGCAACTCCTTTGCTCGTAACAAACCCATTTTGAGTCCGAGATTCTCAGCATAAATCTCCGAGATATTTGTGCAAACAGATTTGCCAGCAGAGACAACTAAACCAGCAGAGTCACGGATGACAAAACCATAAGACGAGTTGCCACTCGGGAGTATCGAACCATCAAAATTGAGATTATAGCAATTTTGGGGGGGGGGGGGGGGGAGTTTATCTCACTTCCCGGACCGATTCTGAGACCTGGAAGTCGTAGCACTACCCCTAATAGCATGGTTGTGTATACTACTATGAATGCGACGATTGGGGATCAACGGTCCAGTCGGATCATCGTCTAAAAGCTTTGATTGTTTCCAACAATGTCTAGTTGTGCTGTGGAACAACAATATTTAATTGATAGTTACCTTGTTAGTATGATCGAAAACAAGTTGGTTCCTAAAGAACCACATGGCCCACCAGGCTGAAGCTAGAACGACAAATATGTTGGTCCCAATCGCACATTTTATCGCAGTAAGTGGAATCACATTGCCCAAGCCGACAGAAGCAGTGATATACCCCGGAATGTGGATACGTAAAGCTTTAAGCAAATCAGTAGCCATGGGACATCGAAGAAGAAGGTCATCACCCGATTCATTTGCATTGCCACAGAAAACACAACCAACAGGTACAACCACATGCGACTTCTGTAATATGGTTTTAGTCGGAAGACCATCACGGGATATTTCCCAGAGGAAGTGTCGAACCTTAGAGGGCAAATCGAGACACCAGATCCAATCGCAATCGAAATCTGGCAACCCGGTGTTTTCTGATAAGAAGGAGTTGGCAGAGGCGGTTGAGAACCAACCATTTTTTCTAGGGCCCCAATATAGACGATCCGTGATTGGGTTACTTGGCAAAGTTAAACCCAAGATGTGGTCGATATCATCTTGTTTCAGAACATTTGTTAATGAGTCATTTATAAATGTTTTGTTCCACTGACGGTTAGTGATGAAGTGAGCCACCGAAACGCACTTGAGATTATCCGGGATGGGTCTCAGTGTTTTGGAACTCAACGGCTTCTGGAAGGCCCAGTTATGGGACCAAAAAGTCTTGTTTTATTTTGTTTTTTATTTGTGAGTTTAGAGGATAAAAGATAAAAATATTTAGATATAAAATTAGGTAATCAAATACAAAAAAGTAAATAAATTTTATTGAAAATAAGAGAAAAATTATACTACGTAATAAGGAAAATATTGAACAATAAATTTTAGGATAAGAAAATTAAATACAAGTCTACGTTGACTTGAGATACCTTGGAAAAAAGCAATTATTTTAGATAAGAAATGGACACCAAAATTATTGTACCGCTCGCTATTTTTTTTTTAAAAAAAATCAATAAATAAATTCGATTCTCTTTGACACGTATAGTGAAATTTAGTAATTGAATAAGACGTAGATAAACTAACTATTATATACAAATAGAAACAAATGACAACAAAAAAATTACACCAAGTAAATAAAATAAAAGAAAATTACAAAAATGAAACATATAAGCCATAAGACACTGTAAATTACAAGTCAGCAAGACAAACGAATCGACTGGCCTAAAGAAGACGCATACAGAGAAATTTGTGGATCACTAGTGGACACCTCAGATTATGGACTCTATAGAGCCATTAGAGGTTGATCGCATTTACACGATGTCTCTGAGCATAGCAAATCAATCACCATTCATATGAAGTCTGCATCACAATAAGAACAGTAAAGCACACCAACGCATAAACCCAAATCCAAGCCACAATATTGCCCATTCATACCCCAAAACCCATTTCAAAAAGGATGATAACAAAATCGTAAGTAGGCTACACATCGGCAATTGCTTCTAAGTGTCTCCAAATCTTGTGAAAATCAAACCAAACTTGTGTATATCTCTATATCTTGCAATATTAAGCATAATTGTTCAAATTCTTAACATTACCAACCCAAAATATAAATATTAGAATTTGGAATGAAAATAAGCATAAAACATGGTCAAAGACATGCACATCAAAGACCTTGTAATTCACGCAAGAAGCAAATGCAGAGGCTAAAAAAGATTACTGAATCGGTAATTTAATAGCTACTGATATGGCACTAGACGTGCTAAAAAAAATACGAAATCCATAATTTAATAGCTACTGAAATATTTTTGACAGGGGTGCAAAGAGGCAAAAACGGAAGGACTTATAATGTTTCAAGATCAAAATTTTGGATTCAAATGAAAAAGTGTGTTGTAATTAAGTACAACCAGTTTGATCATGTAAATATGGTTACAAGCCGCTGATAAAAAATACACTAGGAAAAAAATAGCAACTTGAACAATCAAGGACTTACAATGTTTCATGATTCTTCAATTTAAGTAGATTAGGCATTGGTCCAGTTGGGAAGTTGTTTCCCAGCTTGCTGTAAAAGCAAGAAAGTTCACCATATAGTAACATACTTGTAGTCATTTGGACACAACTAAAACTAAATCTTCTAAAACTTACATGTTTATTGTAGTCAAGTTACCCATATATGATGACAACACTCTTACAATTGTGTTAATAGACATCACATCATTTACATTAGTAAGAAAAAAACATGATGTTAAATATATTTTTAACATCGTTTTTCAAATCACTGATGTTGTTCATGAAATTTATATCTCTTTTACTTTCTAGACGATGCTAATTAAGTATTATCCAAATTAGCATCGTCTAGAAAGTAAAAGAGAAATCCAGTAGCGGAATGCCAATTTTAACCCCCGCCCTACCCTTTCCAAAATTTTCACCCGTTTAACTCTATTTCCCTCTCATACTTAGAATAATTTTCAATTTCAAAACCAAATACCCTAACACTTAACCATAAACAAAAAAAAATAACCTCTCTCAATTTACCAACCCTAAATGACCCAACTACACTTTCTCTCTTTCATTCTCATTCTCAGCCAACTCAATCCCCCTCTCTTTCTCCGTTACTATAGATCTAAGATCTAGAAGCCAACAAACCCATAGAGCCTCTAGAGGATCGTCTCTTAGATCAAGCAGAAAGAGGAGGGCCATGGGAATGAAGACCATGTTTCCTCGGCTACATCTGCTAACTCATCCCAGAACAAGAATGAAAAGGTAACCTCCTTGATAATGCATATTTTAGATAGGCATTATAGGTAGATCATATTGCATTTAAGTAGTCATATTGCATATGTTTTGGTCTATTTCTATATTGTTCATGTGAAGTATTCGAGTTCGGAATCTACGCCTTTTTGGTGTTTATCCTGCAATTTTATAATCCGAGCTTGAAGGGAGGCTTGGGAGATCTTAAAGACTGATTTTGGAGCATAAGAAAAGCTAAGGAAGAAGCATCAAGGGAGCAAGACATCACAACATCGAAGCAAAGGAAGAATCGCGGAGCCTAAATAGCGGTGCCCGCCGCTTTTCCACCGGCGCCCCGTGTTCAGCAAATGCCGATTTTAGTCTGAAGATTCTAGTCTATTATTATATTATTATTATTTCCCTAGGGTTTTGCACGACTCTATTTAGGTTATTTTCACTCTATTCTAGTGTGTGAGACATTGGAGACATAGTATGCCGTTTGAGAGAGAGAGAGAGAGAGAGAGAGAGAGAGAGAGAGAGAGAGAGAGAGAGATGAGCGTTTCTTTGGCTATGAGTTGCTAAACTCATAGTTTCGCCTGTGATTCGAAGACGTGATTGGATGAATTGTGATGATTTGATTTCAATTAGTTATTTGTGAGTTTATTTATCATCTTGTTCTTATTGATATATATTTGTGTTCTTTTCTATGCTTGATCATCATGTTAGGAATTACATCTATGTTGTGAATCCGTTGTTGGTTTCTCGATAGCAAACAAAGTCATTGATTCAGTGATGTTTCTATTGCCTTTGTCATGGATGATAGCAATTGATCTATGTTGAGTAGATGTTCTTAGAGCCGAGTGGGTCGTTCCCTTGATTCATAATTGCATTGAATTGATATGCCAATTGATCTTAAATACTCGAGTCGTTAATGCTATTCTTTAGTGATGCCACATTGAATAAGAGATTGTATTTTTGCGGAACAATCGATAATAGGTAGTCGACAAAATCTCATAATTAATATTGAAATCAACCCAAAGATCATAAACGCTTCTCTATTATATTATCACTACTTTACAATAATTACTCTATATAGTTTATCTTGCTATTTCATTAGTTTGCTACAACTTATTTTCTATTATCATAAGAAATCATCAATAGAAATATATACGCATATAGTCTTCTCTGTGGGATAGACTCATTACTTGTTTGCTATATTAATCTTTTGGTCAAGGATTGAGTTAACATATTATTACTATTTGGTGGAACTGAGCGAACGACATCACAACACCATCATCAAACTCTCTGACGGAGGGAAAACCTGTCGTTGATCCGGCAAAGAAAACTCAAACCTATAGCAAGTATAGCAATAAGCAAGAGGTCGATCCACAGGTAAAGTTATGATTCCAGTTTGATTTAAGTGTCAATCAAAGTAACCAATTTAGGGGGTTTTTGTATGTGAAAGTTCCGCCTTTTATCAAAGCGGAGTAAAGAAAGCAAAGTAAAGGAATTTGTTTTAGACAATTAGGAGAAATAATTCTACCTACAATTTTCCACTTTATTGGATTGAAGCGATCCTTGTAACTTCTTCTCGTCCTATTAAGTTTCCTATGAATTCCCTTGTCCCGACCTAATATAGTTAATAGTCCAATCAGTCCTAGAAACCCTTATCAATCGAACAGTCCCTAAAGAAGGATTTAACCCAATTGATAGCTTTAAGTGCAGAGATTAGCCAAGGTATTTGCAGTCCCTAAAGAAGGATTTAACAACACATTCAACTTCCTACTCATTCAATTAGTTCAATCAGCCCTAAAGGAACAAGTTTGCCACTTAGGTTAAGGTTCACAATCAGGAATCTACAAAACCTTAGCAATTGAATTGATCCAACAAGTTGGCCAGACAAGATAGAACAAATCAATAATCAATCAAGCACAAAGAAGTTGAAGCATTCAAATATAGGAAACAAGGAACGAGAATTAGAAACTCACAATCAATCCGAATAAAGCTTCAAATTGTAGGCAGAATAGATGAGTTTAGTTCCTCATGGAAGACATCGCTCAAAATCTCTAAAGCGTCTAATGAATGAATAGAATAGAAGTAATGAAAATAACATAAAACTTGGCCTTTTAAAAACATCCAAAGTCGGCCACAAAATAAACAAATAGATCTAGGGTTTTTTTAATTCTTCAAAACGCCGCGCAGAAACACTGACGACCAATGCTGCGGGCGCAGCATATATGCTGCGGCCGCATCACTCTGTTCCTTCGTACCCCGCTGCAGCGGGCCCTGCTGCGGCCGCGACACGCATGCTGCGGCCACGGCAAGCTGTTTGCCGATTCCTCTTGTCTTCCTTTGCGGGTTTCTCCTCTTGTCTTGCATCTTTCCTTCCTTGTTCCTTCCAATGTTTCTCGTGTTCCTCTTCGAGATAATGCATCTCCCAAATGTGTTCCGATTCAATCTGCAAGGTAAACACAAAATTGCGCAGAATCCGAACTCTTCTAAAATAATCATAAGATGCAATTTAGCAACAAAGTATGAAAGAAAGGCAACCTAAATAAGCTAAAAATGCCTATAATGCCTATCTAAGATATGCATTATCACCCTCACCACTCCCTGAACTCACCCTTCAATGCATTTTTTCTCACCTCTTTCACTCTTTGTCTGGCTACCTTTCTTCAATTACTACTCATATCTTGTTTTTTGGCTTAAAAAAGAATGGTCTAGATCTAGATTTAGTTTTTTTTTATGCTGGTTTTTAGGGTTTGCGCTCATTTGAACTCCAAATCCATTACCATTACCATTTCCATGCCTTCTAGGTTGGGGTTTCTCTCTTCTCAATTACCATAGCTTAGCTCGTTTGGGGTCTCTCTCTTTCATTTTGGTTCTATATTTCTCTCAGGATTTCTGTTACTTGATGTGGAGTTAGTCAGAGAATGTCTTCGCCAGGTTGAAGTCGTTCAGGGATGTAGGAAACAACGATGAGGCGCTCAAATGGGTCGCTCTTGAGCGCATGCTTACCTACTTTCTTTTTGTAGGGTTTGTTTCAATGCAGCTTAAAAATGTGGTATTGTGGTTAAAGGTGTGGCCTTTTTTGTTTATGGAAGCTTGTTCTTTTGCCGATTGTTGGGTTTTTCTTTGC
The DNA here is from genome assembly GCA_963922045.1 of Persicaria maculosa. NCBI lineage: Eukaryota > Viridiplantae > Streptophyta > Magnoliopsida > Caryophyllales > Polygonaceae > Persicaria > Persicaria maculosa. The sequence goes on from OY998253.1 coordinate 55,552,637, forward strand.
TTTTTCTTCTGGAAATTTAGATTGATTGGTGATACTGGTAAATGAATCTTGGTGTGATCTATTGCCTTGTTTCTGAAATGTAGGGTTTTCTAGTATTGGAAAACAAGGATTCAGATTGTAAGGATTGTTAAGGACATATGATTTTCGTCTGGTCCTAAACGTTCGTCCCAAATGCTTTGTTGTCCCACTAAACACAAAGTAACATTACTTTCACATATGCTTTTCTATGTGGGTATATAGTTATGTTTAGGAATTTTTCCTATGAGCTTTATTTATCTTTGTGTACCACCTTGAATTTTTGTTGTGCTGCAAAAGTTATGTTGTAGATATTATGCTTTCAGGAGTATGAACTAGGGCTTTCTCTTAGATCAAGTTTATGGGCATCACAGGTAATCGATGACTTGCTTGTTTTTTCTGCTGTTACTTTTCTATACTTCTTATGTCTATCTACTTTGTAGCGACCTTAAATGGCCTATATATATTGCAGCCAGTTGGACTCCGTAGGAGTTATCTAGATTTTGATAACGATATAGCTCCGACTTGTTATTGGCCACCTTGAATTCAGTAGGTTTGTTGTGCATATAAACACCATCTCTCTTTTTCTCTCTTTTATGTTTGCATGCTTGTAAACAAATTCCTATGTGTAACAATTACTCTTCTTTTCCCTAGCATAAGATCTAGATCAAAATTAACTCTCTCCCTATCTTGCCTCCATACCTAATTATTGATGATAAATTCCTTACATCTATTTGTTGTATTTGTTTATTGATTTGATTCTTAATGATACTTTGCTATATTGTATTTCCATTTTATTTCTGAATAATTGACACTATGCAATTGACTTGTCTATAGTACATACTTATGGCCATTTATCCTAAAAGATGTTTATTTTACCAGGCAAGAAATTTGAGTTGTAGCTTTGTGTGTTTGATATCTATATGAAAGAACAAGATGGTAAATAGTTCATTGAATATTTATTTGATAGAAAAGTTATCTTGAACTTAGGTCTTTCTTCCCTATTCCTTTTGCATCTAAAGCATTAAGTCATTCCAAGATTAAAATAATAACCATAAACTTATATTATTACCTATCAAATAATGACACATAGCTACCTTAAATACAATCAAATTATAGGAAGTGCTGTTAAATTAGACTATATGAGCAAAAAAATCAAGGGACTGACTTAGGTATCTACTCATTATTCTTGTAGTTATCAAATATGTCACTAGGTCTGTCTTATCATTGATTTCTGCATGGTTTGATGAAGTTTGTGCAACTGTCTAGAGGGAATTCTTTTTTTCTTTTTTTATGTCAAGTGTTGCAAGATTCTGTTGTACATCAACTTTTGAGCCGAGGTTTGTGAATTTAACCATTATTTTTCGATATAAGACTACAAGCATGAGTTTTCTGGTTTTCATATATGCTTTCAAGTTGTATATTGCAAAAAATATATATGTTAGGGATCCTAGTAAAGAGGTCTTGAGTCTTATGATTTTGATTTGAGGTGAAACTTTAAAATCTTCCTTCAAGTATGAAAATTAACCTACATTGTTTAATGTTCTTCCTGAAAGAGTGATTGCTGATAGAAAGGTCGGTAAATTGACGCTATGGATCAATATTTCCTTCATTTTTAATGTTCTTCCTTCATTTCCTTCATTTTTCATGATAGGGAGGCTGGTAAACTTTAAAATCTTCCTTCAAGTATGAAATTTGACCTCCAGGCAATTTGGTTTTTCACCACTCTTCGTATTTATAATACTTTTGCAATTATACATGCTCTTATGACATCCATTTAGTTTTATGTTCACCCTTTCTATTATCTTCTAATGTTGCTAGACTGTCTCTCAATTTTTCATATTAGGATCTACTAAAAACACAATCTGAAGATTGAACTTGAAATTTTGAATCTTTTTACTAACAATTTGATATATTTTTTTTAATGAACACACCAACTATCCCTTATTTTAAAAAAAATCACTTTCTTCTATTACCTTTCACATGTGTTGGATTCTAAAAAAAAAACTTTTACATGCAGATAAGCTAAAGACAAGATTTGAACAAGAAGGTTGTTTTACCATTTATGTCTGTTATATTATTCTCTATTAGTACCTTCTCCCATCTGCATCACTATCAATGTAAAAATCTTGCTATTGGAAACTGTCTTCATTTACATTTCTGGTAATGCTCTAGTCAATTAGTGATAATGCATATTTAGATAGGCATTATAGAGTAGTTTTATTTTCATTTAGATGTATATATTGCATTTTAAAGGGTTAGTTTACTTGTTTGCTCATTTGGTACTTAAGTGCGGAATCTACACAAGTTTAGCGAGTAACTGCAGATTTTGGATTCGAAGAAGCAAGGAGGTCATTCATGATAGTCATATGGATCATATGGAGGCAAAGAACGAGCTAGAGAAGCAAGTTGGAAGCGCACAAGGAAGAGGCAAAGAGCATACAAGAGGAAAAATGGCACCCGCGGCAAGAGGAACAAGGGAAACACAGAAAACCGCACCCACGGCTACCCAGGCAGCACATGCGGCCAGAATTTCAAGACTGTCAACAGTGGCCGCACCCGCGGCCTGGTCGCGGCCTCACCCGCGGTTTTCCTGGGCCGGATTCAGCGCCGATTTTCTTTGCTTCTTAAGTTGGGCCTATCTTTGGGAAACATTTTCTAGGGTTTTTATGACGGTATTCGTAGGTATTTAAAGACTTATTTTAGTTGTTTTTAGGAATCTTTTATCCTTTGAAGAATTGGAGACGCCGTTTAGGAGCATGAGCAACTAAACTCATCGTGTTTTGCTTACGAATAAGACTTGGTTTTGTTGAATTGTGAGTTTGGAATTCTAGTTTATTTCTATTATCTTCTTCAATTTCTTTATGCTTTAATTGCTTGTGGTGTTGATTCTATCTTGATTCGCAACCTCGTTGGAATTGCATCATTGCTAGGGTTTTGATTCATACGTTTGTGAAACCTAATCCAAAGTATCGAATACAATTGAGTAGATCTCATAGAAAAGCTTGATTGTATAAGAAATTGACTATAGGTTAAATATTAGTTCTTTAGGGAATTAATATTGCTTGTAAGCTTAATATATCTTGAGACTTAGTGCTATTCCTAGGATTAAACCTTAGTCCGTGTTAAGATTGCCTAGAAATAAGAGATTATTTGGACTTATAGGACTAATAATCTATTTAAATCAAGATAAGAGTGGATTGATAGAAAAGATACAACTAGTAGGAAGAACTATGATCAAGTAGACGAACCAAAGTTGAGAATCGTAGGGGAAACATCTCATTCATCATTGTTTACAACCATCACCATTATTCACTTCTTGAGTTCTTTTCATCTTTACATTTCTACAACCCCCTTGTTTACTCTTGTTGGTGATTATAATGCATAAAGTAACGGTAGTTCCCTGTGGATCGACTCTGGTCAGTTTGGAAATTCTTTTGATAGGAATACGACGATTTTGTCCTGTCAAAATTTGGCGCCGTTGCCGGGGAACTATTATTTGTTTACTTTGTATGTTTAATTACTAACCTTGGTGTGGACCACCTACATGGTCCACACTCGTGCTACTGACCAATGTTGAAGGTGAGGTTATTGCAGTTACATGGAGAGAGTTTTCATCAATACTTTACCAGATTGCAGGAGTAAATTAATGATCTTAGTTTATGGGGTTATCAAGCTAGTACAAGGGAAGTGCTTCTATGCATCTTTGATGGTATGACTGCTGAGACAAGGAGCCTTGCCGAGCGCATGAGTGATGGATGTTTATTAGATATGAGACTCTTGGAGATGTGGGATTTTTTCTGCTACATGGATTTTCAATGCGCGCAGAATGAGTCACTTCCTCAAGTATCTCAAATCATTGAGACTTCTGTTTCACCTATTGAGGTCATAGTGGGGAATCATACTGAGAAGATGGAGGAAGACAACACTCAATTTGATGAGATCACCCCTAGCTCGCCCGTTGATGAACCAAGTCTAGAGCCAACTGCTGAGGTGGCTCAAGAGGTAATGAAGGTCAACTATTGCGATTGGGAAGGTAGTGGTGATTATGACGATCCATGGGAGCATTACTTCAATGCACCACCAACGGAATTGATAACTCCCTCCCTTGATGGAAAATGGTATAAATGTTTCAAGGGCTTTGACAGGATGTTTGTGTCAAAGGCCTTGACGCATTAACAGTTGATGAAATACAAAACCTATATTATTTGTCCGAATATTATTTTATATTATTATACTTCCGTTATATTATATATATGTGTTGAACTAACCTTTCAGGAAGTATAGCTGAGATTATATCCTTCCTTATACACATTGAGGAGATCAGTTCAAAATAGATCATGGCGATTCAAAATGTCCATATATAGAAGATTGAAGATCAAACTGATCCAAAGGAGCCGTTGGAGATCTGGTGCTGAAGATTCTCACGCTCCATGCTCTCATATAAAGGAAAGGAAGGAGAAGACAGAAATACACAAGTGCTACACACGAGTTTCATTCATTCAAGCGATCTGTCTTCCAAGTGTCTCTCTGCTAAGCGCTCAAATAGTTTGTTGTTTATTTCAAAGCCTTTGAGAGTCACTGTGAGCTTATAGGATATATTCATTTCAAGTGTTACTCGAGAGTTTATAACTCGGGAAGTTGCACTAGGCTATTGATTTGCGAGAGTTAGAGGACTGTACTAGATAGCTGAGAGAGGTGGGGCTCTTCTAGATTGGTCTAGGACTCCAAGGGAACGTGAGTTGACTAGATTGCAATTGTATAGGAGAGAGGCTTCTCGGTGAGCTATTAGGATCCTAAGCTAAGCAATCAATAAAGCCTTTGAATCCTAGGGTTGTGGAAGAACCCTAGGCGGGGACGTAGGCCAAGTTGTGCTGAACCTCGTAAATAATTACTCGTGTCCTTTACTTATTTGCTTTACCTTATTTCCGCACTTGGTTCGAATTGTTTAACTTTGTGATTCAGGTTTATCTCAAAGGTTTTGGTACAAGCTCCAAAAGTCTTGAGACTTTCTGCGAAAAACGGGCATACTCTATTCAACCCCCCTTCTAGAGTATTTCTTACTACATTGTTTTTACATTATCGAACCTTCAATTGGTATCAGAGCTTTACTCACTGTTTTTGATCTAACAATCTTGTGAGTTTTCGATCATGTCTGGTGAAGCAAGCGGAGGATTTGCACAGGAAAGGTCCACAAGCAGACCGCCACTCTTTGTAGGAAACAACTTTGTCCACTGGAGATCTTTGATGAAGATGTTCATCATAGACCAAGATCTAGAGCTTTGGAACATTATAGAGAATGGTCCGAAGATCCCAGAGAAGGAAGGACCAAATGACACCAAAGTTGCAAAGAAGGAGTCCGAATACAACCAAGCAGATCTTGAAACCATCTCCAAAAACTACAGGGCTATTAACTTACTTTATTGTGGTCTAAGCACTGATGAGTTTAACCGCATTTCTTCTTGTAGGTCAGCTAAAGAGATTTGGGACAAGTTGGTCGTCACCTATGAAGGAACGAGCCAAGTGAAAGACACCAAGATCAGTATCTTCCTTCGAAAGTATGAACTCTGTAAGATGAAGTCTGATGAGTCAATCAAGACCATGTTCACACGATTCACAGAAATCACCAATAACCTTGACTCTCTCGGCAAGAGCTTTACCAACGTTGAGAAAGTAAGGAAGATACTGAGGTGCCTTCCAAAGGAGAAATGGGGTCCAAAAGTAACAGCTATAGAGGAAGCCCAGGACCTCACCACTCTACCCCTTGATGACCTCCTTGGAAAGCTGATCACGCATGAGATGATCCTTAATGAAGACGATGGAGAACTTCCAGCTAGCACCAAGAACTTGGCACTCAAGTCTAAGAAGGATGAGCCCAAGGATGGATCTGATTCCGAAGATGAGGATGACGATGAGGATGATCCTTTTGCTCTTATCACAAGAGGCCTTGCTAGAATTCTCAAAATGAAGAAGCAATTCAACAACAAGGATGGATCAGAGTCTTCAAAATTTCGAGGTAAGCCTCAATACAACAAGTATGAAAAGAAGACTAAACCTTTGTCTTGTTTTGAATGTGGTGAAACAGATCATCTTGTGAAGGACTGCCCTCAAAAGACAAAGAGCCAGCCCAAGAAAGGTGACAAATGGAAGAAGAAAGCCATGGTGGCTACTTGGAGTGATTCCGACTCTGACTCCGACGAAGAGAAGGCCAACATTTGTCTTATGGCCTCAGAAGATGAATCCCACGATGAAAAGCTTGAAGCTACTGTAAGAGAACTTATGGAAAGTCCAAAAGAGGTATTATCGGAATTCCTTTCAAATATGATTGCCAATGAAGAGAAGCTTATTGCCCAAACTAACATTCTTATTAAGAGAACCGTGGACCAAGCTAGAACTATTGAGGATCTATCTATGAGGGTCAAAGGTCTTGAAGCTTCTTATTCAGGTCTTGACATTAAAGTCAAGACGCTTGACTCGGAGAAATCTGAACTCAAGTAAGATCTCTCCTCTCTAAGAAATGAGCATCAGGACTTAGAGAACGAGAAGATCTCCCTGAATAATAAGATTCTAGACCAACAGACAGCCCTCATAAGTTTTACCAAATCCAAAGGCACTCTTGATAAGATGTTGGGTGAGCAACAAAGCTCTCTAAACAAAAGTGGTATTGGTTACAATCCAAAGTTTTTAAAGAAGCAACACATTACCACTTTTGTAAAGGCAAAAGGAAGCAGAACCTCTCCTATATGTCACCATTGTGCTAGAAAGGGACATGTAAAAGAGACCTGCCCTTATAGGAGAAAGGATCCATACATTATTCATAATACATTTCCTGTTCATTTGAGAAAAGAACGGATAACACAAGTTTGGGTCCCCAAAGGCACTATTTTACCAAATATGGTTTACCCCAACAATGGATCCAAATTTGCTTATTGGTCTAGCCACAAAGGTTGATGTTTGTTTTGCAGGAGATCACCAAGGTGAAAGAACACAAATGGATTATTGATAGTGGTTGCTCAAGGCATATGAGTGGGAAGAGTTCTCTCTTTCATGATCTAAAGGAGCAATCCACGGGAACAATCACTCTTGGTGACAAAGGAAAATGTGACATCGTTGGTATTGGTAGTGTTGGAAGTGATTCCAGCCATAGTATTAAAAATGTCTATCTTGTTAATGGTTTAAAGTATAATCTGCTTAGTGTTTCTCAATTATGTGATAGTGGTAACAATGTCAGATTTAACAAGAAAAGATGTATAGTGTGCAGAGAAGATACAGGTGAAGTTATTTTGACTGCATATCGTTACAACAACATATACGCTGTAAATGCTGATCAAGTGGCACAAGGAAGCTTAACTTGTCTAAAGGCTTTGACGGACGATCCAAAGCTTTGGCACAGGAGACTCGGTCATGTGAGTCCACATACGCTACAGAAGCTTGTGTCCAAAGGGCTTGTAAGAGGGCTACTTGAAATGGACTTCAAAGGTATTGATATGTGCAATGCATGCACACGAGGTAAACAAACACGTAGCTCCTTCAAACCCAAAAAGGTTGTAAGTTCTTCTAGACCCCTTGAACTTTTACATATGGATTTATGTGGTCCTATGCGAGTCAAATCTCCCAATGGTAAAAAGTACATGCTAGTTGTTGTCGATGATTTTTCAAGATATACTTGGGTTGCATTTTTGAAAGAAAAATCAGAGGCCTTATTTGAGTTTTCAAAACTTTGTAAGGAGTTGCAAACTTTAAGAAATGAGCCCATAGTGTCTATTCGGAGTGATCATGGTAGGGAGTTTGATCAACTTCAATTTGATTTGTTTTGTGCTAAATATGGCATCTCCCATAACTTTTCTGCTCCTAGGACACCTCAACAAAACGGGTTTGTGGAACGCAAGAACCGCACCTTAGAGGATATGGCCAGGACTATGCTTTTAGAAAATGCATTACCTAAAACCTATTGGGCTGAAGCTGTTAACACAGCTAACTATATTTTGAATCGTTGTCTTATTCGTTCTATCTTAAAGAAAACTCCTTATGAACTTTTCAAAGGCCGCAAACCACTTATATCTTATTTTAAACCCTTTGGCTGTACTTGTTTTGTTCATAACAATGGAAAAGATAACCTTGGGAAATTTGATGCGCGTAGTGATGAAGGTATATTTCTTGGCTATTCCACGAGTAGCAAAGCTTATAGAATCTTCAATAAAAGGACCCAGGTTGTTGAAGAAAGTATACATGTTATTTTTGATGAATGCAATGACGGTGCTTTGAGTGAAAGTGTTGCAGATATAGATCTTAACATCCATGAAGAGAACGAGGAAGGTGATGTTGCTGCTACCAAGAACACAGAGAAGAGGAACATGCAGGAACCGATTCTCAACACTGAAGAATTGGCCCAAGGTGTTGAAGATTCGTCCAAAGCCCTTGGTGTCCAATCCAACAGTGTTGAGACGTCAGAAACTGCTGTAACTGAACCTAACAGGACCACGGAGTCAGATGCACTACAAGTCAATCCTACAAGTGTGACGAATCAAGGAGCTGAGACTAGCAAAAGGAAATTCAAATACTCCTCATCACACTCATTAAAGGATATCATTTCTGACCCTACCTCTAGTGTTCAAACTCGTTCTAAACTTAAAGATCATTGTGCTTTTCACGCGTTTGTTTCTCTTATTGAGCCAAAGAAGGTAGATGAGGCACTTCAGGAGCCAGACTGGATCATTGCTATGCAAAGTGAACTTAACGAATTTGAAAGGAACAAAGTCTGGACCTTGAAGCCTAGGCCAAAGCATCAATCAGTCATTGGCACTCGATGGGTGTTTCAAAACAAGCTAGATGAGAATGGTAAGGTTGTGAGGAACAAGGCAAGGCTTGTTGCTCAAGGCTACAATCAAGAGGAAGGTATTGACTACGAGGAGACCTTTGCTCCCGTAGCCAGGCTTGAAGCCATTCGCATTTTATTAGCATTTGCATCTTTTATGAGCATAAAGTTATATCAAATGGATGTCAAGTGTGCTTTTCTTAATGGTTTCTTAGAGGAAGAAGTTTATGTGGCTCAACCCCCAGGTTTTGAAAGTTCAGAATTTCCTAATCATGTTTATAAACTTGACAAAGCGCTTTATGGTTTGAAACAAGCCCCAAGAGCTTGGTATGAGCGCTTGTCAAAATATCTTTTAGAAAATGATTTTAAAAGGGGGTTGATCGACAAGACTCTTTTTATCAAGACCAAAGGAAATGACATTTTGGTTATTCAAATTTATGTTGATGATATATTATTTGGTGCTACTAACACATCTTTGTGCAAGGAATTTTCTGACATCATGTGCAGTGAATTTGAGATGAGCTTGATGGGTGAACTCAACTTCTTTTTGGGATTACAAGTTCATCAATCCAAGAAAGGGATCTTCGTCAACCAAAGCAAGTACACTAAGGATCTCTTGAAGGAGTTCAAGATGGATCAATCCAAGGCAGCCAAGACTCCCATGAGCTCAACATTGTCTCTAGATCAAGACAAGACTGGAACAAGTGTCAATCAAAAGGAGTATCGAGGAATGATTGGATCTTTATTATATCTCACGGCTAGTAGACCTGACATCATGTTTAGTGTTTGCATGTGTGCTAGGTTTCAAGCTGATCCTAAAGAATCTCACCTCGTGGCTGTGAAGAGGATCTTTCGATATCTAAATGGCACTAAGGAGCTTGGACTATGGTACCCAAAGCAAAAGGATTTCACTTTAATTGGATATTCTGATGCAGATTTTGCAGGCTATAAGGTGGATAGGAAGAGCACATCAGGATGTTGCCAATTCTTAGGAGCATCTTTGATCAGTTGGCATTCAAAGAAGCAAAATTCAGTTGCTCTATCCACTGCAGAAGCCGAATACATTGCAGCTGGAGCCTGTTGCTCCCAAATCCTTTGGATAGCTCAACAAATGCGAGATTTTGGCATCAACCTCAAAGGTATCCCAATTAAGTGTGACAATACAAGTGCCATATCCATCACTAAGAATCCTGTTAAGCATTCAAGGACCAAGCATATTGATGTAAGGCATCATTTCATTAGAGATCATGTTGAAAAAGGTGATGTGTCCATATCTTTTATTTCTACTGATTATCAATGGGCTGACATTTTCACTAAGCCTTTGGCAGAGGACAGGTTCACCTTTATTAGACGAGAGATTGGGATGCTTAACAAGGATGCACTTTCGTAGGGGGAGCTTTCCCTTTACGAAAGATAAAATCTACTAAGTGTCAAGACCCTTGAGAACCATGTCAAGGTGTGTGAACTAAATGGTGGAGTACATTTATCGGATCATATATTTTTGGTTAATATCTTTTTAGATATTTAATCAATTATATTTGTTTTAATCGGATTTCAAAAATTGCCTTAAACCGCTAAAGATATTTTATTTTTGGAAATAGATTTTTTAGTTACCTTGTCCGATTTTAATGGTTATTTGAATTTGAAAACCTTTCAAATCTTTGCAATGTAATGATTTCTTTCCTTGGAACCCTAAACCCATCCCATCAATCCGTCACCCTCTCTCTCTACTTAAACCAAATCCTGTACCCGATTACAACCCACACTCAGAAATTACCCAAACCCTTTTCACTTCTTCATCTTCAACCTCTCAATCACCCCTCAAGAAACCCTTACCGATTTTCTCCATGGCACCCAAAAGCAAGAAAACTGTCACACCCAAAAGACTTGGCGCCACCCCCAAGGGACGTCAGGCCACTGCTACCTCTCCCACACCTGAACCCGCTCCTCAAGCTATTATCCCAACCGTTGTCCAGAGCACCATTGCTGAGAGCTCGGCCATTGTTCCCAAAGGCTCTCAAAAGCGCTCTGCGAAGAAGCCGATCAGTGCTAAACAGAAAGGGAAGAGGAAGATCTTGGCTGAGGAACCAGACGAGGAAGAGGAGGAAGATGACCTTGATGCTGCCCTGGAAAGAGACGCTGCCAGGGAAGCAAAGGAGGAGGCCCTAAGGAAGAAAAAGGCCGATGAAGAGGCCGAGCTTGCTAAGAAACTGGCCGAGGAAGAAGCTGAGCGGATTCGGAAGGAAGCCGAAGCCGAGGAGGTTCCATCCGAGGAGGAGCCTGAGGAAGAAGAAGAAGAGGAGCAAGAGGGATCTGGAGAGGACGAGGAACCAGAAGGAGATGACGCGGGGTCCGGTGAGGACTCGGGGTCTGAGGAAGAGGAGGAAGAATCTCCCTCTCCTTCTCCTCCTCCTCCCCCGTCTCCGAAGAAGCGGAAAGCCCCTGCTCCAGTCAAGCCTCCATCCCCCAAGCGTACTAGGAAGGGCCCTGTCAAGAGTCTTGTAGGGCCTGTCAAGAGAGCTGCTCCAACAGTTGCGCGCAGAAAGAACGCAGACCCTCCGGCCTATATCCAGGTAAATCAATCCTTGCCCTCCTCTTGGTTTCTAGATGCTGAGACTGCTGGTAAGTGGGTAGACGAGTTTAGAACTCGTAAGGTTAGCTGTTCAGATTTTTTAGATATTGAGTTCTTTGAAGCTTTGAAGTTACCTTGCATTGAGCTCCTCAAAAAATCCCCAGCCTGGACCCTTCTTAACCTTGAGACTGTTTACTACCCCGAGCTTACCCGACTCTTCTACATTAACCTAAAAGCCAAGAACGACACTGATGGTTGGTCTTTGGAGTCTGTCGTCAAAGGGGTTAGAATCTCTCTCAACTCCAATGACTTTGCAGATTCCCTAGGCTTACCTACACCAGTTCCACCCGCTGAAATCCACCCCTCCAAAGAAAATTGCATCATCCTAGCCCGAGCCAAATATCTCCTACCCGAAGCATCCAACAGCACCTCAAAGCAACTCACCCACTCATCCCTAACCCTTGAGGCAAAAATTATCTTTAACATCATTGTTAGATGCCTCTTACCCCGTCTTAACTCTGGCTCACTCCTAACCGACAATGCCATGGTCCTGCTCTACCGCATTCTAAATGGCCTTGATCTTGATCTGGCCAACACTATCCTTGGAACCATGGCTCATGCTAGAAAAGCCAGAAAAGGCTCTCCCCTCCCCTTTGCTACCCTTTTGACCCCTATCTTCAAAGCTTCTGGAATTGATGTCAAAAATGAAGAACAGCTGCGTCATACGGGTATGTTCGACTCTAAAGGCCTTGAAAAGATTGGCATCACTCGGTCTCCCCAAGGGACCTTGAGTCTTGCCACTCCTTCAAAAGCCTTTCCCACTGCTCCAGCTTTCGATGAACGCATGGACAACCTAGAGTTGGGCTTGGAGGAGGTTCGCCTGGATATTAAGGAGCTGCAGAAGGAAGTGATGACGACAATGAGCGGGATTTCAACGATGCTGGAAGGACTGTGGACGAGGCTCACTGATGATGCTCCGGATGACTAAGCCTAAACCTTAACCCACCCTATCCCACCCCTAAAACTCGTTACTTTGCTGGTTTGTTGGAAACGTTTTCAAAACATTTGGTAACTTTTTGGTGACTGTTTTACCTCCACCCTTTGTTGAAAGACAAAAAGGGGGAGATGATCGTTAGACTTTGAAAACCTCTGCTTAAAGGTCTTGGAAGACCTTGGTTTTCTGATTTATGGTTTTCGGTTGGATGTTTTCTTACCTTAAAATTTTTGATCCAACATTTGTCTAACCCTTGCAGGTACTTAGTCCGAATTTACTTATGATATATCTATTTGACTAAGTTGCAGGGATGCACAGGTTTTGTCTTTCATCAAGGGGGAGATTGATAACTCCCTCCCTTGATGGAAAATGGTATAAATGTTTCAAGGGCTTTGACAGGATGTTTGTGTCAAAGGCCTTGACGCATTAACAGTTGATGAAATACAAAACCTATATTATTTGTCCGAATATTATTTTATATTATTATACTTCCGTTATATTATATATATGTGTTGAACTAACCTTTCAGGAAGTATAGCTGAGATTATATCCTTCCTTATACACATTGAGGAGATCAGTTCAAAATAGATCATGGCGATTCAAAATGTCCATATATAGAAGATTGAAGATCAAACTGATCCAAAGGGGCCGTTGGAGATCTGGTGCTGAAGATTCTCACGCTCCATGCTCTCATATAAAGGAAAGGAAGGAGAAGACAGAAACACACAAGTGCTACACACGAGTTTCATTCATTCAAGCGATCTGTCTTCCAAATGTCTCTCTGCTAAGCGCTCAAATAGTTTGTTGTTTATTTCAAAGCCTTTGAGAGTCACTGTGAGCTTATAGGATATATTCATTTCAAGTGTTACTCGAGAGTTTATAACTCGGGAAGTTGCACTAGGCTATTGATTTGCGAGAGTTAGAGGACTGTACTAGATAGCTGAGAGAGGTGGGGCTCTTCTAGATTGGTCTAGGACTCCAAGGGAACGTGAGTTGACTAGATTGCAATTGTATAGGAGAGAGGCTTCTCGGTGAGCTATTAGGATCCTAAGCTAAGCAATCAATAAAGCCTTTGAATCCTAGGGTTGTGGAAGAACCCTAGGCGGGGACGTAGGCCAAGTTGTGCTGAACCTCGTAAATAATTACTCGTGTCCTTTACTTATTTGCTTTACCTTATTTCCGCACTTGGTTCGAATTGTTTAACTTTGTGATTCAGGTTTATCTCAAAGGTTTTGGTACAAGCTCCAAAAGTCTTGAGACTTTCTGCGAAAAACGGGCATACTCTATTCAACCCCCCTTCTAGAGTATTTCTTACTACATTGTTTTTACATTATCGAACCTTCAGGAACTGTGTTGGTGGACTTACATACCCTCGACGGAAAGTCAGGCTCAAGAATATGATGAGTTGGTAAGATTCTTGAACTCTATACTATTTTCTATCAACTTTTTCATATTTTGTATCCATTCATCTCTTGGATGGGCACTAGAGTTTGATTTACTTTTGAGAATGCTAACAATGTCTGCTTAAGTCTTAAATGGACAAGCAAAATGAGTCGAGCCAACGACATAAAACAAAGGCACTTCTCGGGAGGCAACCCGAGGTAAGTAGACTATAAGTTTTCTTTTCTCTATTAATTTTTCATTTTTCTTAGCATAATTAGAACCGTCGTTGATTTTAGGAAGTTGTTTTCCGCCATGTTAGACTAACCTTTCAGGGGGAAGAATGAAAAAGGTAGGAAAGGCAACGCTTTGGAAAGGCAGCGGCCGCGGCAAATCTGGGCAACAACATTGAAACCGAACCCCCGGTCCAAAAATTGCACCTGCGGCAAAATTGGGGATGGTTCTGGAATAGCCGCACCTGCGGCTCAGGAGGCAGCACCCGCGGCCAGCCCTGCAGCCTCCTTTTCACTTGTTTTCGATGCTAGTTCTTTCGTGCTTCACCTCCACCTCCGCCATACTAGTGAGCTTGTGAGTTTTACTTTTCTCCTCCCTTATTCTTTCTAATTTTTGTTTTTTTTTTATTTCATTGGGACAATGAAAGTTTCAAGTGTGAGGGAGGGGATTAGTGTACATATTAGAGTTGCATTGCATATCGAGCATGTTTAAATAATTTTTGCATAACATTCATGTTTTAATGCTTTGCATTTTAGTTTTATTTTAAGAAAAACAAAAAGAAAAAAAATTGAAAAAATGAAAAAGAAAAAAAAATCATGCATTTGCATAAATATATGCCATTGTTTAAGCAACCGCCAAGCCAAGTGAGTTCTCAAAATTTTATTGAAATTATGATCATATAAGTCCCATGACATGTTTGAATTGCTTTAGCCTTATCCCACTTATAGTTTTTTTTATGTGAAACATAGCTAGGTGAACATAATTGAGCTTGTATGATCCAAGTTCCTAGCATGACTGAAATCCAACAAAAATTTAACCTTGTGAGATTGATTTTTGGCCTTATTGGGACTACACTTTATTCCCAGTGAGGTTGGATGTGTAAGCATGCGGGTTGCTTGATCACATAAATATTTGCTAGGACATTTGTTTGCCTTGTCTATGTTTGCACTTTGATGAGATGTTGCTTTTGATGAGGCTATTGCACGAGGGATTGTGTTTGTGGGATGAATGAATTATAAATGTTTTTTTTTGCTCGAGGACAAGAAAGAGGCTAAGTGTGGGGGAGTTTGATAATGCATATTTAGATAGGCATTATAAAGTAGTTTTAGGGTCATTTAGATGTATATATTGCATTTTAAAGGGTTAGTTTACTTGTTTGCTCATTTGGTACTTAAGTGCGGAATCTACACAAGTTTAGCGAGTAACTGTAGATTTTGGATTCGAAGAAGTGAGGAGGTCATTCATGAGAGTCATATGGAACATATGGAGGCAAGGAATGAGCTAGAGAAGCAAGTTGGAAGCGCACAAGGAAGAGGCAAAGTGCATACAAGAGGAAAAACGGCACCCGCGGCAAGAGGAACAAGGGAAACAAACAAAACCGCACCTGCGGCTACCCAAGCAGCACATGCGGCCAGAATTCCAGGACTCTCTGCAGTGGCCGCACCCGCAGCCTGGTAGTGGCCTCACCCGCGGTTTTCCTGGGCCGAATTCAGCGCCGATTTTCTTTGCTTCTTAAGTTGGGCCTATCTTTGGGAAACATTTTCTAGGGTTTTTATGACGGTATTCGTAGGTATTTAAAGACTTATTTTAGTTGTTTTTAGGAATCTTTTATCCTTTGAAGAATTGAGAGACGCCGTTTAGGAGCATGAGCAACTAAACTCATCGTGTTTTACCTACGAATAAGACTTGGTTTTGTTGAATTGTGAGTTTGGAATTCTGGTTTATTTCTATTATCTTCTTTAATTTCTTTGTGCTTTAATTGCTTGTGGTGTTGATTCTATCTTGATTTGCGACCTCGTTAGAATTTCATCATTGCTAGGGTTTTGATTCATACGTTTGTGAAACCTAATCCAAAGTAGCGAATACAATTGAGTAGATCTCATAGAAAAGCTTGATTGTATAAGAAATTAACTATAGGTTAAATGTTAGTTCAATAGGGAATTAATATTGCTTATAAGGTTAATATATCTTGAGACTTAGTGCTATTCCTAGGATTAAACCTTAATCTGAGTTAACATTGCCTAGGAATAAGAGATTATTAGGACTCATAGGACTAATAATCTATTTAAATAAAGATAAGAGTAGATTGATAGAAAAGATACAACTAGTAGGAAGAACTATGATCAAGTAGACGAACCAAAGCTGAGAATCGTAGGTGAAACATCTCATTTATCATTGTTTACAACAATCACCATTATTCACTTCTTGAGTTCTTTTCATCTTTACATTTCTACAACCCCCTTGTTTACTCTTGTTGGTGAGTATAACGCATAAAGTAACGGTAGTTCCCTGTGGATCGACTCTGGACTTTCTAGCTATACTAGTTGGTCAGTTTGGAAATTCTTTTGATAGGAATACGACAATTTTGTCCTGTCAATTAGCTATTGGTGGCATACATCTCCCTCATTTGTGTGTATATATAGTTTGCAATGTTTACCCTCAAAATTTTGTCATCATATGCTTCCCGATTGACTCCATATAAATTCAAACATGTAACAATGGCAGCATGTATATGTGCTATTATACTGTTATAATGATCGTTCAACATAGAGCTTAATTTGGATCATACAAGGATATGAAACCATCTAAAATTCTAGACCACCCTTGTAAAATTACATAAAGATCTCTCTTTGTTTACCCAATGAATATAAAAGGAGGATCGTGACATGAAATATTTCCTGTGTGTGCAGGTATCTCCTTAGATAAGCCCATCGCATCTTCCTATGGTACCAGAGTAACTTCTTGTGTTCTTGCACTGGTCAGTTCTATCACACTTTAATTTACTGATCTCTTGCAGCATAATTCGTTGGCCTTCCAATCCCTTTTCTTAGAGAGATTGTTGGCAGCTTGTTAGTGATTTTTCAAATTCAAAGCATCCATTAGCTTGGGAAAACTAATGTTGGTGTATATGATAGGTCATGGACCGAGTGGGAAGCTCATTCTGATACCCTTGTTGATACCACAACTTAAACCAGGAACAACCTTTCTGAGCCCTTGCTCCTTGTGTGACTGGGGGTCTTCTGCAGGTATATTTAAATCAGTTGAATGCAATTTGATCTCCCTATACCTTTTGCCTTAATACTGAAGGACAGAAAGATAACAAGTGAAAGTGAGTTTAATTATCCGTCTTTGATGATACATTTTCTTGCTATCTAGGATGCAACTGAACCCTTCCTCTGTTTTTGCATATTGAAGCCATGAAGATCTTGGAGGAGAAATGTGAACGTGTAATTACAAAGCTCTCATGATCAAACATGATTTAGTTCAAGAACGAAAAAGTGGAAGATAACACATGTATAAGGGGCTTGGAGACACCAATGTATATTAGACGAGTTATTGCAATCAAGAACAATGTTTAATTTTTATTATTAAATGCATGGGTTTGTCTTTCACAACATTTGGGTTTCTATTAGCCAAAAAAGGGTCGTAATATAGATCAATAGAGGTATTCGATGATTGGCATATTTGATGAAAAACAATGGACTCGAGAGAGAAAAAAATGATATCTATCTTTATAGATATGTCGATTATGAAGACACAAAGTGTAAAGGCTTGGATTTTCAAATCAAGATTTTTCGGAAAAAGGAAATTAAAAATGGATTTAAATTGGATATTTCAAGATAACTCGTCCTTAACCTAACAAATCGGATTTTAAAACTCATGGAATGAATTTCCGACCTAAAATAAAATTTTGGAAACTTACTTGACATGGCGACAACCTTCCTCAGATTTTCAAAAATCTAATTAATCGGGAAAGCGGGATTTGGGAAAATAACATTGGGAAACTCATTTTCGGAAACTTGACACCGGGATTTCAGATTTCCGCTTTCGAGACCACTAGTCCTTGTCTCTTCATCCCATACTTATCCAAAACTCAGCTGAAATTGGAGCCTTGTATTGTTTTGAAATTCAAAGGTGACTTCCTAGCACTTTGCATTGCTTGAATTAGAGAAACACCCACACCCCCACCTTTCTTTTGCCCTTGCTTTTACACACCTTAAATGGGAAAGTGACAAGCTCCTTTTTTTCCTTCATGTTGTGGATCAGATATCTGAATCTCCAACAACTCTATCCTCCCTCATTTAATCAAATGAGGGAGGATAGGCCACACTTTATCACAACCACACACTCTCCTTCTTATATGTCCGACCTCCCTTTTCAAACAACCCAAAGAGATAAACCTCCAATCCCAAATTTGATTCATTTCTCCATTCCCTCCCCGCTTAAATATCCAAGCCAATCCCTCTTAACCTATCTGGTTACGCCCCTCTCCACCTCTTTGTTTGTAGCCACAAACACCTTCTCACCTCCATCTTCTTCTTGAACCCACCACCTCCGTCCGAGCACCTCCATCTCCCTCCATGAGGCTCCCTTGTTTTGTGCAGCTGCATCCACACAACCATCTTGCATGCCTTGTCTGTTCGCATAGTTCAACGAGCCAGGAGCCGCCAGAGAAGATCCCTGCCGCTGACGATCACACCACCCGAGCTCCGGCGAACCTCCTTTCCGCCCAAGAACTCCGGTAAGCCCATCCTATCTTTTTTTTTATCCAAGATTTTGGAAAACGCCGCCTTAATCACTGACGACCCTTTACTCAGGTTCAGGGAATGAGCCGCGCCTCCGAGGAGCTCCGACACAACTCCGGTGAGCCCAACACGCCCGATTTCCCGCGGTAAGCTTTACCCTATCCCTCAACTCTTGTTTGTACTTCTTTGAACCTTGTTCTGCAATTTGAGCCCTTGAAACTTTCTCGAACCCATCCTCGACCCCTCGTGTCTTGTTCGAGCGCCGGTGAGAGAGCGAGGCGAAGGTGAGCGTGAGAGCGAGAGCGAGGGAACGGGTGGGGGAGCATGAGCAAATGCGAGATAGGGGTGTGAGTGGGAGAGTCGAGTGCAGTGAGCGGGCGGGTAGAGACATACCTCATCGGAGCCGGGAGCTGGAATGATGAAGTAGATGAGGAAGATGCTAAATAATGGTCCGATTCTCTAACTTCTTTCTTGGAGGTCTAGTTCAACATTTAATTTTCCGGTTCGGGTTGTTGTTTTAAAAGGAAAAAAAGGGGAAGGAGACTTGGCTTTGGGTTTCACGTGGGTTGAATTGGAAGTTGGGTCGGATCTGTTTTCTTAAAATAAAAGAGGTATTGGGCCTATTTTGTTTGTTCTTCCGAAATCTGAAGGGAGAATGGGGCCTATTTTATAAAATGGGAATCCGGGTTGGGGTTTTAACTAAAAGGGGTCGGATTTTCGGAGTTTCATAAACGAGGGGCCATTTTGGTAATTTTATAAAGGGGCTGATTTTTATTAAATAAAAATGGTTGGGCCTATTTCTATAAAGTATATACATATATAAAGAGTATTTAAAAAAATATCTATTATGGCCTTGTAAAATATGAAAATTTAAAATAAATTATTGGAGTCGAATTAAGAAGGGAATTGGAAAATATTTTCAAAAGTCAGAAATTTATTTTATAACTTTAAAGGGGATTTTTGGGAAATATCCTAACCTTGTGGGGTTCGTTGTGAAATACGCGTCTTGGGGATTGGAGCTTGGCTTTCAAAAAGGAATTTGGTGAACATTTTCAAGGTCGGAATTTCTAACTACATGACTACATATTTTAAATGAGTTTTAAAATAACTTGGGAATCTGACTTGTTAGGTGACTGACTAGCATGATGATCTGATATATGTGTCTAATAACATGATTGTGGTGATTTATTATAAGAGGTGAAATGTTATGATGATGTATTTATATGCTAAGTATGAATAAGAAATGGTATCATGCGAATTTGGCCAAGTATGATATGGAAATTGTCTTCAGTTGATGAGTTGACGAATTATGTTGAATATGGTATGAGATGAGAGATGATCGATCAAGATGAACTGAAAGTATGGATGATGTGAACTTGTTTATTTATCTGCTTATATGAGTGTGTGATATATGTGTTTGGAGTAGCTATAGAAGTAGACTCATTGTATTCTTTAAATATGTATCTAGGTGAACATCTATGATGGTGACCGTTGTGTGACGGTTTGCTATTATGCAGCTCTGCATAGCCAGGTAAGTCTCTTCGGAGCTTACTTAGATTGGTTAGATTTCCTTGCTTATATGTGCATGATATACTAGGTGTTGCATATCATAATAGCATGCCATGTAGTATCATGCTACGATTGCATTAACGAATGAGAATTCTTATTCTGTATGCATATGTAAACAGAATGGTGTTATATGTGAAGTAATTAGAGTCTTTGCTAGGGTCATAGGACGACCCAGTCCCATCGGGTCTCGTCATGAGTCATTCGAGTCATGGTAACATCTTTACAGTAACACATCTATTATTATCCGCATTATTAGTACTTTTCTTTTGCATGACCACATATATGATGATTTTAATAAGCATGCTATGAGTTGGGCACTAATACGGGCTTGATCCAATTAAATGAAATGGAACGCATTTAAGAGCTGGCCAGTCTCTGCCCAATCGGGAAGTGGGTTGATGGTAGGAGAGTGATATGCCACTTTGCATTATGTGTGGATCCATTTAATCACTTTCTGCATCTACACACACACACACACACACACACACACACACACACACACACACACACACACACACACACACACACACACACACACACCCACACCCACACACATACACACACACACACACACACACACCCACACACACACATACACACACACACACACACACACACACACTGTCAGCATGCTTGCGTGATTTAAATTCCTGTCATGCATTAGAAGCGTGATATTAGGAATAGTGTATATGTGTGCTTATTTGTGGGGGCAAGCAAAGGCGGGCCTCCATCTGATCTTATTCCCCCTTAATATTTTTAGGTATGTCATCTATGTATAATGATGCTAATTTGGCTCTATGACCGTGGGGTTTTTGCATGGTGGAAAGAGAGAATGAGACTATGACTTCACCGAATTATTAAGGTTTTGGATTTGAATGTTTGAATTTCGTTTTGACCCGGCCCCGCCGTGGCAATCCTATGTATTTGGTTTAGACTTATTCCTAGTATGGAGGTTACAAATGGTTTTCTCACGACTTAGGCCATATGGCAGATACAGGGGACTCACCCAGTGATTCCAACGACCCCTCTCAGTTTTGGGTGCGAAATCCTACTTTAAAAGCACTAATCTTTGATTTCAATCCTTCAACCTGTACTCGGAGCGCAATATCCCAATGAAGGATCATTCCTTTGAAATGTAACTAAGGGATTTTAATCTCGGGCCTTTAAAAAGGTGGTATTAGAGCCAGTTTTTGCAATCTGGGTATGATAGGTTGGAGATGATTTTGAAAAAGAGCCCAAAGAATTCAAATGGCTTTGGAAATGTTTTCAAAAGGGCAAAATAAATTTAATTGGACCTAACCCTAGACTAACCGCTAAAATCAAACTCG
The DNA here is from genome assembly GCA_963922045.1 of Persicaria maculosa. Lineage (NCBI taxonomy): Eukaryota > Viridiplantae > Streptophyta > Magnoliopsida > Caryophyllales > Polygonaceae > Persicaria > Persicaria maculosa. The sequence continues at coordinate 55,574,070 of OY998253.1, forward strand.
TGAGTGGATACTAAAGCGATAGACATCCCTTATGGATATAGAACTCGTGGAACGGTAGAAAAAGTACTAGCTTTTATTTACAGATGGGTCTAGAAGACTCCAAGGAGCCCGAAGGTTAGAGTAGCATGGGTTAGGAGACCGTGAGGTATTTTCCCCTCCGGTCGGCCGTCCCTCGAAGGACGGCATAGATCGTCTCTAAGCTTGTATTCATATATATTCAACTGGGTCTGAGGGCGATCCTCCTCTAAGAGGATCATAGTAACCTTGTTGATTGCTTCCGTGTTGAGTGCTATTATGCTTAGGATAGAGAACTTATCTGTATGCCTTAACTTGAACATGTAAATGACTGTTTGTGCAAATGGGATAGCGGGAGGAAACCTTGTTCTTATGTATTTTGATTCCCTGTCTTGTCAGAATAGTCCCTCTATAGTTCAACCTCCTTGATAATTACCACTTCCGTCGTCCGTCCCACAAAGCGCATAGGCTTGTTAGTAAAGGTCGAGAAGTGTCCATTCTCCTTGTTTCGAGTCCTATTTCGTGTTCTAACCATCGATGCTCCTATCGAGTGTCGGACTTGAGGTCAATGTCCTCCACGGGAAATTTGAGTCGGTCACCTAACTACTTTCGGGGTTGTGTCGGATATGAGGGTTATCTGAGTGTGTTAGGGAGGGTGATTATTGAAATGATTTCGAGTTAGAAGTGAGTTTTCTTATGGAGTCATCCCTTTCGATTCTCGTAATGGTCAATCTTGTCTTCTTGCCACAAGAGTCTAAACACGAGTTCTACCCTCTCCTCTTGGAACCGGTATGGATGTCCTTGTGTCCTACCAAGCGAGTCTTACTAGAGTCCCACGGGGAAACGGAGTGATGAGTCGGTGATTGCCTTTGGAGAATTTTGTTCGGTTATAATAGTAGCCCTCCTTGTGATTGCATGACATGACATGTTGGTATATTTCAGCATGACCTGCCTGATATCTTGCATGTTTGCACTTATGAGTGTATATATGTGCCGTATGCATGGAATTCTCATGATTATTGTCTCCCTATGAATTAGGTCCATGAGAGTATGGTCAACCCTCGTTGTATATTTAATATGAGAGATGAATGCCTTAGCATGCTAAATTGACCTAATTGGACCTCGTTGACTGTGTACATGCCTAATGATTATTGCTAGTATCATGTAGGACATATACCTCACGATTATAGACCCTCGTATGATTACGTGCCATCCTTGTCTTACTCTGTGAATATATTTGTATCTAATGTGATAGTTGCTATGCCTATATGACCGAACCACATTCTTTAGCATGATTATTAGGGTATATCTTAGCATGCTTGCCTTGACCTCACATTGTTATGACATGCTTATGTGTGTATCTAAATGAGTGATAAGTCGTACATATGATATCCTGCAATGTTTGCTAGATCTTGCATAACTTATATGTCCCATGTCAATTTGTGCATGCCTGTTCTTAATATATCAAGCATGATTAGTAAATGAAATAATAGGGTGCTAGCTTGTTCCGCGTGCATGGTAAATTTGACTATATGAACATGTTATGAATGCATAGGTCGCTATTCCTTGAGATAAGTGCATGCTAGTATGGAATGATGTGATGATACTTCGTGATTACTATGTGTTTGTGTGCCGCAATTATAACTTCATGGAATACCCTAAGGGCAACGTTGTAACTCTCGGGTTAGGATCTTATCTTTAGTCTCGTTGTCTCTAGTCCTGGTGTATGTCTGAATCCTTAAGAAAATTGTGTTGTCCGCCCTTCTCTCTCCCCTATCTCCGTAACTTCTATCCCTCGCGATCCTTTGATGAGCGTCGACATAGAAGAAAGAGCAAAATGGCACCAGAGTGAAAGTGTGATGGATCCATAGACTTCAGGAACGAAGTCACTAATGGCAAGAAGGACAAACATGCTTCGAAGATGGTAGTTTTGAACATGATCCTCCCAGCTGACTCGAGGAAGAGCATTTTTAATTCAAATCGCGGATTCTTCTATATTAATCGGAATCGATGTTGTGCGATAGACCTAGAATTTACATAATTGGAGGGGTGATGACTAATATGCTAAGATGGTAGTTAACGATTTACTGATTGACTTGTGCTTATCATGATGTGTTTTAATGCTCTAGTATACTGACTTGCTGGTAAGTAGGTTGTGTGGCATGTACGTGATGATGCTTTCTTCTTAGAGCTTGAGTCGTGAGATTCTTCAGTAAGCTAGATCGGAAAGTAGCAGATAGGTTGAAGTCTTCATATTTGCTCATTGGTTGTATGAAATTGGGTACGAGAAGAATGTGGTAACATAAGAGGGTGGTTGACTAAGGTCTAGGCGGGGCTAGTTTCATTAGGGGGATCTTGGGAGTGGGTGTGAGTATAGGTAGTCAGTGTAGTTCTAGAGGTGGATAGGTGAGCTAGGAGTTGATCGGGGAATTCTTGAAGGTAAGCGTTGTTGGGTGGGTTAGTGTGCTAAGAGTAATGCCTAAATAGTCTATGAGCAGATTGTGGGCAGCGTTATTGATGATCGGCTAAGGAATATATAAGGAATCGTAGTATTTGGGACTAGGTCGTATGTGCAGTGATTGGGAGCGATTTTTGTAAGGGGGGAGGTTGAGGAATTTCTAAGGAAGAGTAGTATAGGGTTGCTTGGGAAATCATCGATCTTGGGCATTAGATTGTTCGTATCAGGAATGTATGTGAGGTTAGTATTTGAGGTTGTTTTGATAGGATTGGTAATGCTTGGCGAAGTCATGAGTGAGAGATTTCTAGATGCGTTGTTGGTGGATTTTAGCGTAGGGAGGAATCGAGATTGATGTGTGGAGATTATTTTGGCTATTGAGTTATTTGAGGATGTAAGATGAATCTTCGATGAAAAGCTGGTAGGCAAGAATGTCGTTGAGATTACTAGTAAGACTTAGGGCTTGAGGTTGAGATAGGGAGATTTTGAGCATGGATTTGGGAACTAGGCAAAGCGGAAGATATCAAGAACTCTAGAGGATGAAGGATTTTAGAAGGTTTGGTGAGATTGGGGTATTGGAGAATTTCGGAAGAGGATGTCATAGAAATTCTGTGGAAATGACAATCGGTACATAAGGGCTTAAGCGGTAGAGATTTCGGGGTTCGCGGAAGTGTGATCTGGGACAATTTGGGAACATGTGGAAATGTGAAAACTAGTCTGGGTAGAGGATGTTGGAAATTCTATAGGGTGTGGAATTGTGGAAGACGTGGTTAAATTGAAATGTGGGGGTAATTTGGATTAGGGAGGCATAGATTGTCCTTGGGAATAGTGACCGATGAATAGAAGCGTTAGGCCTAAGGCGTTGTGGTTAAGAAGTGGTAGCTTGAGGTAATTTAGGATTATGAAGAGATGAGGAACTAGAGTAGGATGGTTTGAGGAGTAGCATCTGGTTGAGGTTTCGTGAGGCTCGGAATGGGAAATTAGTATGGTGGACAGGTGGCTTGCCTTGATCTTTGGGGAGATGAATTGTTAGGCTTCTGATCGATTGGGTCTTGAGGACCGAGATATGTTGAATGTGTTGTGGTTTACCAGGGATAGACGTGGGTGATGGGGAGCTTGGTTATTCGTTGTTAGGAGTTAGCACTAGGTTGGTTTTATGCGTTAGAGGTGTCGAGAGTAGGCGGCTGAGTAGATTCTGGCAAGGTAAGATGCTCGTATTGGTCGAGGTTCGAGAGTGGCTTAGGAGGTGAACCCTTGGTGGAAATGTCGAGGATATAAGGATAAGAATGTCATGTGCGAGATGGTCAGTAGAAGTTGGGTTCTTAGAGGTGGATGACTACTGAGAGTGCTTAGTGGTGTGGGAAGTATGATCAGGTTAGCAAGGTGGTTCGAGATGTGTCTTTAGGGGATAATATTCAGGTGGAGTCTTGTGAGCCTAGGAAGAGTAAGCGGGATTGTTAAGGAGCACCTAGATCAATCGTGAGAGAGTTTCAGTTGAGGACTTGGGTTTGAGATAGTGGAGTAAGATTTAGGCAATGAGGCGACTTGAGATTTCTCTTAAAGGGTAAAGGTAGGACTGATAGGGAACCCCTAGGACGAGGGTGTGCTTTATAGGGATTTTTGGTAGTTGGTCGAGTGGTTAAACTTGCCGGAATAGGGAATTTGGTGATTTGGAAACTCCGAGATATGTGTTTTAGATGGTTGAGTGAAAGGTTAGGACTTCAGACTGGGATATTGAAGTAGATTGGTCCTTAAATGGCTTGACGACATAAGAGTTGGGGTACCTAGAAATTAGCTCGGGATGTAGGCCTTGATTGTGGATAATTATGAGGCAGGATAGTTTGTGTATGAACGGAATGCAATGATACTAACTAGTATCAGATATGAGTTAATAGGCCTAGGCGGGGCTAATCTTGATGAGTAGTGGTCGTGTCTTGTTATAGTTGGTAGTTAAAGACAGGTTCTCTTGAGGATGTGACTTAGTGTTATGCGTTACTTGGGGCCGAATGTTGTGCGAGTTCTATGATATAGACGATGTTGATTCCCTGATGTATTTCCATAGACAATAGTGAGCTGTTAGTACTAACATACTTACCCCTTGAGCTTGATGTAATGTTGGTGTGCGGAAGTACTTGTTTGCCTCTAATGTGATAATGCTTGGTAGTTAGCGTAGGTATGATGTGATGTACCTGGTTGTTATGACTATGTGATGTGATGTATGTGTGATGATATACTAGACGTGTTATGGTGTGTGATTATCCCCGATATAACTTTGGCATGTTATTGAATGCACTTCATGATTGCTATGTCACATGATGCCTTGAATTGGAATTGTTAGAATGATATAACTGAGTTGATAAAATCTGATTGTGACTTGGAACCTAGGAAGAAAATATGAGATTAGCCCTTAGAGGGGGATGATTCCACATCTTGAGTACTGAAATTGCTTGACTGACATCGGATTTGACGGATTTTTGAAGAATCGAGTACGTAATGTAAATAACAATAAGACAAATACTCTAGAAAGGGGGAGGGGGGTTGAATAGAGTGTGGTATATTCGCGTGAAGTCTCTTGTAGTAGCAACTTCATGGGCTGTAAACTGGATCTCAAGGCCTTGAACTCGATCTCAATGTCTTGAACTTTTATCCCAAGGTCTTGAACTGCCCTTTATATGTCTTGAGCTGACTGCAGTAATCAAACAGTTAAATAATATTATGAAAGAAATAAAGAACACTTGACTTGTTAACGAAGTTCGGCTCTAAACCAGCCTACGTCTCCGCCTAGCATTATCCAACCCATAGGATTCAAACAACTTTTATTTCTCTTTCCTTATGAGTCCTAGATACAACCTAGAAGATCTTCCTCTCTTCTACAACCCGAAACCTACCTCGCTTCTATCTAGTCAACCCAAGATACCAAGAAATAAAAGTCCCCTTTGCCACACCGAAGTGTGATATGTTTGAGTATATGATACTCTTAGTATAACAGGGAATAACTTATATGATGAAGCTCTAATTCTTTCTAACTCTAAAAGAAATAAAGCAATTACAACAAGGAGAAAGAAAAGAATAAATCAGCAGGCGGCAATATTGGAAACTTGAGGGCACTTTTGATCGCAGAGAAGGTTTGGTGAAGATCTATCTATATGAGCGCTTTCTTCTTTTATTTTATAGCCGAATGCCTCTTCTGTTGTTGCTGATTTTGTTCCCGGATTCTCTCAACAATTCAACGTCTCTTTCAAAATTTGAACTGCTAGGAACGTTCTGGATTTTTTTATTTTGAAAAGCCGAGGAGCTGCTGCCGAGATTTCTATTCTGGATTCCTTCAAATCTCTCTCCAGACTTTCAGGTAGCTACTGAGATCTCCTAGTTGCTAGGATCTTGGCCGGTTTAAATTTACAAACCTGCACTTAGATTGATTCTAGAACATAGCAGGAGCAAGTCTAAATCTAAACAAATCTTAACCGAAATTATTTGCCTCTTAAAGATATATCCCTAAGCCAAAGTTTATCTGACTTTTAGATTTAAAACAATATTTAAATCTAACCAAAAATCGATCTAAGAAAAGTCTATAATCTGCATAATAAGATATCCAATTTGTATAAACTATAATACCTTATCTTTTTGTCTTTCATCAAACCTGCAATGATAGTACTATAGCATATGTATTTCATCAAGGAAAAGCAAGGGAGCTATCAATCTCCCCCTTGATGAAAGACAAAACAATTGGATTATTGAATTCCTGCAGATTAGTTTAATCACAGTATAAGCCTAGCCAATATTCAGCATAACAAGCAGTAACTATGTTGGATCACATAGCATAAGTTTTAAAAACCTGAAACAATAGCAGCAACTAGCAAAAAACAATACTAGGTCTCCCCCTTTTTGTCTTTCGACAAGGGAGAGTTACAAACAGGTTAAAAACAGGTTTTTCAAGCACAAACAGAAGTTCAAAGCACCATAAAACCATGTTCAAAATACCCAAAAACCCATAGATAAGGTCTTGAAATCACTCGCCCTGCCGCTTCCCATAGCCAGTGTCCTCTCCATTCTTGTCATGATTTCTTGCCTTCATGTCATTTTCTGCCTTCCTCTTATAGCGCCTGTGAGCTTTATTGACCTTCTGATCTTTCTTCATCTCATCAACCATCATTTGTTGTGCAGCCTCTCTCTAGTAGCGCTTGATGACAGTATAGGCTTCGACAGTGATGATGGCTGGCTCAGGGACGACTAGGCGAAGGATCTTCCTGTTGCATATATACTGCTTGCAGTGGAAGATAACGTTGCCCGCCTTGGACTTACACAGCTCTGTAGCATCATCAGCAAGGGGAAGAATGTTGCCGGCGCAAGTGAATGTTAAGGCATTGAGATGAAACATGTTGTTGATCGTTGCATTCACCATGGCGAGAAGCTCGTGAGTCTGATCCAGCTTGTCCATCACCTCAAACAGAAAGTCGATCATGTCCCTCCTCAGTGCGTCAAACCCTAGTTCAAATTCCTCCAGACGCTCCTCGGCCAAGGAAGATGACGGGGATGACTTCAATTGCAGATGAAGACCGGGAGTCGCTATTTCCTCAGGGGTCAAATCGCCCTTCAACTTCCAAGAATCAACAACCTTGACGATTCCAATCCTCTAGAAATAGTTCGCGTCCACTTTGCCCGAGTGAATCTCCTTCTCATCAAGAGATGTGTCAAGATGGAAAAACTTGAAAATGTGGGGGAGGAGGTTGTCGTAAGGTAGAGGAATGTCGCGGGCGGAGAAGATGGAGTGGATCATGTGGTTGGGAATAAGGTTTGTAACATCAATCTCATAGCCAGATAAGATGAGATAGATAAGGGATAGGAGTTGATCGGTGACCAGTTCCTTGGAGTGAGAGCGGGGAATGACACACCTGGCGGGGGATGAAGGAAGAAAAAACTTTCCTTTGGCCAGAGAGATGCAATCAGCGTGGGGAGGATGACCATTGGTGGAAATTTCTCTAGGAAGGTCAAAGATGTCAGTGATGACTCTAGGGGTAAGTTCAATTTTGGTGTTGCAGAGGGCAGTGTTTTGGGTGAGGTTTCCTAGGTCTCGTTTGAAGGTAAGGTTAATAAAGAAGAGACGGGTGAGACGAGGGTAATGGACTTCGCCAGGGTTCATGATTGGCCACAAAGCGGTGCCTTTGAGGAGAATGATGCAAGGGAGATGGAGAGATTCAAGAAAGGCGGGATCGACAAAATGACTCAGGCAAAGTTTTCGAGAGCTGAAGGTGTCTAGCCACTTACCTGCTGCTTCGAAATTTCGGAACCATGATGCCGAAATACTGGGAATGGGCATCTGCGTCTCGGCTCGGGAAGAAGCGTCGTCTAAGGAGCAGGAATGGACGCTGATGGTTTCCTCGTCGTCGATTTCCTTTCTCTTCCTTGTAACTGAGCGCTTCCACTTGCCAGAAGAACCAGGGTTTTCCATTGAGGTTTTGGGTGCCATTGGAGCAGACGATTGAAGTTCTTGGGAAGGAGAAGAAATGATGGTTGAGCAAGAAAAGAGAGAGGAGGTGGAGTGTGGAGCAATATGAGGGAAGTGACAACCGATGGGTTAATAAAGGAGAGAGACAAAGAGACGAATCGGCTCAGAAAATCTCAAACGGAGCAGGGGGGATCATTTCGGTTGCAATTGTATAGGGAATGGAAAATCACACCGGTAAGTACATCCCACTTAATTGCCGCAGAAAAATCCGAAATTTTAAAATTTTAAAAAGGACTGGATTCACCGTATTTTTTTTAAAAAAAAATTGTTTACCCAATATTCAATTTTATTTTTTTAAAAAAATATTAGAATCTTAACAGTGCCATCTTTTAAAAAAATCATTTTTAAAAAAAATCTTAATGGTTATTATTAAAAAATAAGAGTCATAAGATCTGATCCAATTTTTCTTATACTATATGAATCGTCAAGGTCTTGAAAAGAATTTTCGAGGCCTTGAGGTCTGATTCGTCTATGCTCCCCCTAAAACAATGCATCTTTATTTAGCACACCGAGTTCTAATCGGATAAAATTAAATCTATCATCAGGCAATGGTTTAGTAAAAATCTCAGCAAGTTGCAAATCGGTTGAGATAAAAGATATAGATATGTCACCTTTTTCAACACGATCTCGAATAAAATGATGTATCACATCAATGTGCTTTGTTTGAGAATGATGCACATGATTTTTAGTGATAGATATAGCACTTGTATTATCGCATTTAATAGGAATACCTTTCAAATCAAACCCAAGATCTCGTAATTGTGGAGCTATCCATATGACTTGAGAACAACAAGCTCCAACAGCTATATATTCGGCTTCTGCGGTTGAAAGTGCAACAAAATTTTGTTTATTTGAGTGCCAACTAATTAGGGAAGATCCCAATAGTTGACAACACCCAAAGGTACTTTTTCAATTAAATTTTTAACCTGCAAAATCTGCATCTGAATACCTAGTAAGATGAAAATTTCCTCGCTTTGGATACCAAAGACCAAGGTTTTGAGTTCCATTTAAGTAGCGAAAAATCCTTTTAACCGCAATGAGGTGCGATTCCTTTGGGTCAACCTGAAATCTTGCACACATGCATACAGTAACATAATATCAGGCCTACTTGCCGTGAGATAGAGAAGTGAACCAATCATACCTCGATACTCCTTTTGGTTCACACTCTTACCATTTTTTTCTTGATCCAAGGATAGTGTTGAACTCATAGGGGTCTTGGCCACCTTTAATTGATCCATCTTGTATTTTTTGAGTAAATCCCTCGTATACTTGCCTTGATTCAAGAAATTTTCTTTCTTTGTTTGATGAACTTGTAGTCCAAGAAAGAATATCAACTCTCCCATAAGGCTCATTTCAAATTCTCTACATATGATATCAGAAAATTCCTTGCAAAGAGAATCGTTAGTAGCACCGAATAAAATATAATCTACATAAATTTGCACAACTACCAAATCATTACCTCGAGTTTTAATAAATAAAGTTTTATCAATCAAACCACGTTTGAAACCATTTTGAAGAAGGTATTTTGATAATCTCTCATACCATGCCCTAGGGGCTTGTTTCAGACCATAAAGTGCTTTGTCCAACTTATAAACATGATTTGGAAAATCCTCATTTTCAAAACCAAGAGGTTGTACAACATACACTTCCTCTTCTAAAATTCCATTTAGAAAAGCACATTTTACATCCATTTGAAAAAGTTTAATACCCATATATGATGCGAAAGCATGAAAGATTCGGATGGCCTCTAACCTTGCTACGGGAGAAAATGTCTCATCGTAGTCAATACCTTCTTCTTGATTATATCCTTGAGCCACGAGTCTAGCTTTGTTGCGAGTTATCTTTACATCCTCACCCAACTTGTTTCGAAAGACCCATCTAGTGCCGAAGACAGATTAATGCTTGGGCCTTAGAGTGAGTGTCCATACCTTGTTTGTTTCAAACTCATTGAGTTCACTTTGCATTTCTATAATCCAATCTGGATCTTGAAGTGTTTCGACAGGATTTTGTGGTTCTACAAGGGATACAAATGGATAAAAAGCACACAAATTTCTTATTTTGGAGCGAGTTTGGATACCAGATTGTGGATCTGATATGATGTTCTCCATTGGATGAGGTGAGGCTTGCTTAAACTTTCGTCTCTTAGGCTGTTGAGATGTCGAGGCTTCTCCAAGACCTTGAGGCTCAGTTTCAATGGTTGGTTCCTGTTCTACGTTTCCCAAATCAAGACTTTGAAACCTCTGTTCAAGATCTTGAACCTGCATATCATGGTCTTGAGCCTTTTCAGATGTATCTTGTATTGGTTCCTGCATATTCTGACGCCGTGCTTTTTCTTTTTCTTCTTCAATGTCGGAGCCTTGTTTCTCCTGTTGATTCAAGTTTAAGTCTGCAAAGCTATCATTCAACGCACCGTTATTACTTTTATAAAATATTACATGAATGTTTTCTTCAACAACCCTAGTGCGTTTATTAAAAACCTATATGCTTTGCTGTTTAATGAATAACCAAGAAAAATTCCTTCATCACTATGAGCATCAAATTTCCCAAGATTATCTTTGCCATTGTTGTGAACAAAACATTTGCATCCAAACGATTTAAAATACAAAACAGTAGGCCTTCTTTCATAGAAAAGTTCATTAGGAGTTTTTCTTTAAAATAGGACGAATTAAGCATCGGTTCAAGATATAATTTGATTTGTTAACAGTCTCGGCCCAAAGTGATTTTGATAAATCAATTTCTAAAAGTATAGTCCTAGACATGTCCTCTAAGGTGCGGTTCTTTCGTTCCACGACCCCGTTTTGTTGAGGAGTTCTAGGAGCCGAAAAATTGTGCGAAATCCCATATTTTGAACAAAACAAGTCAAACTTATGTTGATCAAATTCACGCCCGTGGTCACCACGGATAGCAACAATAGGCATGTTTTTCAAGGTTTGTAACCCCTTACAAAGTTTTGAAAACTCAAATAAAGCCTATGATTTTTCTCGTAAAAATGAAACCCATGTAAAACGCGAATAGTCATCAACAATGAATAGAATATATTGTTTACCTTAGAGAGATTTAACACGCATATGTCCACATAAATCCATATGTAATAATTCAATAGGACGAGAAGTACTTACTACCTTCTTAGGTTTGAATGACCCTCAAGTTTTCTTACCTCGTGAACATGCATTGCATAACTCATCTACCTTGAAGTTTAGATCGGGGAGACAACGAACCAAGTCCCTTGAATGTAGCTTGTTCAACGTGTGCATGCTTACATGTCCAAGACGCCGATGCCAAAGCCTTGGATCTTCGGTCAAGGCCTTGAGACATTTCAAACTTGTTCCTACAACTTGGTTAGTAGTCATTGAATATACATTATTATTGCGAGGAGCTGTTAGGACCAAATCTTCGAAATTTTTATTTTTAACTTGACATTTTTCGGAATCGAAAATAACAATATTACCCTTATCACATAATTGAGAGATACTAAGCAAATTATACTTTAATCCTTCTACAAGGTGAACATCATCAATATAGTTGGAAAAATCCTTACCAATCTTACCTATCCCAATTATGTTACACTTTCCCTTATCACCAAGAGTAATTGTATCTGCGGATTGCTTCTTTAAATCTGAAAACAATGAACTTTTACCACTCATATGCCTTGAGCAACCACTATCGAGTATCCACTTGTATTCCTTGGTCTTGGTGATATCCTGCAAAACAACCAAATTCAACCTTTCCGGCTAGAGCAAATTACAAATTTAGATTCATAATCGGGATGGACCATGTTTGGTGGTCTAGTTCCTTTAGGAACACATATTTTCTTTACCTGTTTTCTTAAGCTCAATGGGAAGTATTACGAATAATATAAGGGTCATTTCTATGATATGGACAAGTAATTTTCACGTGCCCATTTTTACAACAAAAATGACATATGGGTGTGCACCAATTTCCTTTAGCTTTTACAAAAGTTGTAGGGGCCTTCTTTGGAAACTTTTTGTTGTATCCAATACCACTTTTGTTAAGAGATGATTGGTGCACACCTAACATCCTATCGAGATTGGCCTTGTATTGGGTACAACGCATGAGAGAGGTCTGCTGGTCTCTACACTTATCACCCAGCGAGATCTTCTCTTTCTCTAGCTCCTTGGTGTAAAGAGTTAGAGAGGAGAGATCTTGCTTCAAGAAAGAATTTACTGTCTCCAAGTGATGAGACCCGAGGACCAGGATCGACCAACGCTCGAGCTTTCGAACACTCTTTCTTATGGGGCTAAATTTTGGGATTTTTGGGAACTGAAAAAAAGGGATATGTGGAGCAAGATTCGCAGGCCTCTCACCCTTGAATCCCCTACACTCGATCTCAATCCTCTCGGAATTGCACTCGAAGGATCTCGACCCTTTGACACATTCGTCTCTCACTAGGGTGTCACCCTCGACCTCTCACCAAAGCGTTCGCTCTTATCCTCTCACCAAGAACTCGATCCTTAACCCGGAATCATAGGAAGCTATTAGTGTCTCAAACTTTAACTAAAATCAACTTGACTTGATTTAAAATGAAGGTTTTACAAGCAATATATAAGATGAAAATAGAAGCCCCAAACATCTCTAAGCGATGTGGGATTATTAGTGGCTCAAACTTTAATTCATCCAGACTTGAGCTTTTGAATTGAATGTCAAATTCTAGCATCTTCGGGGCTTATTCGGAACAAATGTTCTTCATGGAAGTTGTAGCCACTTAAAATAGCTTTCCAACAAGTGCTCAACGGATTCAATCGGAATTTTATACAGCCCGAAAGAATCAAAATACCACGGTGTCGCCATGCTGTTTTCTCAAACAAGAGTTGATATTCGGCTCCAGCGACAAAGCTTTGTAAGATAAATGAGTCGAGGTCACTGGCCAATAGGATCACATCATCCTCCTTCCCTTGAAAACGATTCGTCTCCGAATCCGTGGTGGAAACGAGAGACTTCTTTGAACATGCTTCTTCTTCCTTGAATGAGTCCTGAATTTCCTCTTCTTCTTGAATCGTGAAAGGCAAGCAAGACGGAATGAATGGGGTCGCATCCGACCACTTAGTTGACATGGAATTCAGAAAAATAGGTACCTCGGTTGGCGCTCGTTTCTCTTTCATGGAAAGTGCAACACTAGGAAGTTGGATGATTTCTTCATCTTTCTTAAGCTCAGGCATGACCTTTGCAGTCTCAATCAGAACATCCTTGGACATGCCTTCTTTAACCTCAGGTGTTTCACCCATGATGGTAGAGGATGTCTTCTTTGAAGTGGGAGGTGGGGCTGTTTTGGGCTTCGATAGCGTCGACCCTAATTTGTTGACGACTTTTTGCATTTTCCGTACTTGTTGCATTGAGTCTTCCGCGAGCTTGCGGATCTCTTGCCAAGGTGGTTCAACCTTCTTCTTACATCGAGCCTCATCCTCTCGATCCCTTCTCTTTCGATATCTCCTCCGAAGCTCTTGATCAACTACATCATATGTAGCACCATCCATGTCGCACCAATGAAGATACCCATCATCATAGGCTCGAATGGCCCATCGGATGTACTCTTCCGACAAAGGCTTGTAACTTGCTTTCTTGAACATTTTGACTGGGAAGAAACAACTCAGTTATCGAAAGCTCGATGGACTTGAGTCGATTAGCTCTGATACCACTTGATGAGACCCGAGGACCGAGATCGACCAAGGCTGGAGCTTTGGAACACTCTTTTTTGTAGGGCTAAATTTTGGGATTTTTGGGAACTGAAAAAAAGGGATATGTGGAGCAAGATTCGCAGGCCTCTCACCCTTGAATCCTCTACACTTGATCTCAATCCTCTCGGAATCGCACTCCGAGGATCTCGACCCTTTTACACCTTCGCCTCTCACTAGGATGTCACCCTTGGCCTCGCACCAAAGGGTTCGCTCTTAGCCTCTCACCAAGAACTCGATCCTTAACCCGAAATCATAGGAAGCTATTAGTGGCTCAAACTTTAACTAAAATCAACTTGACTTGATTTAAAATGAAGGTTTTACAAGCAATATATAAGATGAAAATAGAAGCCCCAAACATCTCTAAGCGATGTGGGATTATTAGTGGCTCAAACTTTAATTCGTCCAGACTTGATGTAACAGCCCGGGATTATGATTCCCGAGTTACATTTCGAGGGATGAAACCCCTCGTTAGGACCTTGCACCCCGAGTGCAGGTTGAAGGTTTGAAATTCTAAACTGACGTTTTCAAGGGGGATTTCATACCCAAGTTCGAAGAGATCGTTGGAATCCTTAGGGAAGTCCCCTTTACCTGTCGTAAGTCTAAGCGTGGAAAACCAAAGGTCACACAAATAGCGAAAGTAAAGCATAATACAAAGCGGTGCCACAGCAGAGCCGGGTCAAAACATGATCAACCATTCAAATCCAAACCGTAAATTAAGTGTTGAAGTCGAAATCTCAACTCTCTCTTTCCGCCATATTAGGCCCCGCGATCATGGAGCCAAATCAGCATCAATAGTAGTAAGCATAACGGATACCTAAAAAAATTGATAGTGGGCGGGATCAGATCGATGCCCACTTTGGCTCTGCATCCCGGCCCTAAGCACACATATACGCTATACCTAATAAAGATGCTTCTAGATGCAAGGTGGATATTAACACACTAACATGCTCCTAAGATCAAGTGCATAATAATAATAATAATAATAATAATAATAATAATAATAATAATAATAATAATAATAATAATAATAATAATAATAATAATAATAATAATAATAATAATAATAAGGCCTTATCACATAATACCAAGTGGTATATCCCTCTCCTACCTCCACCCCCTTCCGATAGGGCGGAGACTGGCCAGCTCATGAATGCATTCCATAATAATCGGGCGGCAAGCATGCCCAACCCGTATCCACAATAAAATAAAGCCCGTAGGCAGGAAGTTCCATGACTCGACGGTCATCATATAACCTTAGCAAAGACTCTAGTTACTTCACAGATAACGACCGTTCTGTTTACATACGCATAAAGAAATAGAATGCTCAACGGTCAATGCAACCTAGCATGGTACTACATGGCATGCTGATCATGAATGCAAGCACCTAGTATATCATGCACCTAAAGCAGGGAATATCTCTATTTCAATCTGAGTAAGCTCCGAAGAGACTTACCTGGCGGTGCAGAACAGCAAGGCAAGCATTACGATAGATTACAGATCACCTAGATATATATATCAGAACACATATATAAGTCTATGTCTAATCATCTAAGCACTCAAGCATATCATTCAACGAGAGTAGCAACTATATCGCAATCATTGTTCCGTCAAGTTCAACCATTCATCATATTGCCACATTCCACAAGACAATATCATTCTCATCATTCAATTCAGCCACATTCATGTATTATCCATAATATATCCGCAATAATAATCCGCAGATCACATATATCAAGTTCATCATATTCATCATATCTCGAAAGCATAAATTAACGATACACAAGTCTAATACTTCATCATGCCATTAGTCAATCAATCCTGCCATTAGTACACACCAATCATGATATTATTCAACCATTCACATCAATCATGCTAGTTAGTCACCGATCACACAATTCCCGAGTTAGTCCCGAAACCGCTCCAAAATCCGAATCAACTAGTTAGAAATTCCGACCTTTTGAAAATGCTCGTCAAATTCCTTTTTCCAATGAAACCCGATAATACCTTTTTAAATCTTCAAGTCTCATAATATTATATTTTCTTTTAATCGCCATAATATTATATATTAAATCTCAAAAATAACATTTTATATTTTAAATCTCACATAATATTATATAATAATTTAAATACCATTTATCAAACACTTTCATAAGATATTTTCAAATCCCTTAAAATCTCAACCATTGTTGTATTTTATAAAAATCGGCCCTTATATTTGAAAAATCCCAAACCGACCCCACTATTTCTCAAAATGCCAAACCGAGGTCTTATTTAATAGCCCAAAACTAATTTAACTTATCAGGAAATAATTAGGCCCAATCCCATTTTTCCTTTTAAAATCAATGAATCCGGCCCAAAGAAATTAGGCCCAAAGCCACACGTTTCTATTTCTTCCTTCATTCCCATCCTGAACGAACAGAATAAAGAAAGAAAAAGAAGAGGCAGGGCCCACGCAGAGGTGGTGCTGACGTGGCACGGGAGATGGAAAGGGGCCCACAAGCCTTCTCCTTCTTCTTCCTTTTGAACGAAATAAAACAAAACAGAGGAAGAGAGGCATGTGCTCGACGGAAGGAAGAAAGAGGAGGGAGCGGGGTGGCTGCCGGCCGGCGGCGTCTTGCTCCGGCCACCTCACCTGATACCCATGGATCTAAAACAAACAAGGAAAGGGAAGAACGAGTGAGAGAGAGTCTCACCAAGAGTATTCGAGCATCGCCGGAAGGTTTCGAGGTCATCGGAGTCGATTCGCGGCTCGCCGGGGACGGAATCGAAGCGGGGTCGGCCTCAAACGAAAGACATAGAGTTAAAGGCGGATCTTTTTGAGTATTTAATAGAGGAAGAGAGAGAGAGGAATCCTCACCGGTGGTCTTCGATCGGAAAACCGGGCGGAGCGACGGCTCTGGGCGGTTTTCGGGCGTCGGAGGAGAGATGGTGGTTGCTGCTGCTGCTGCTCGGGTCGAGGAGAACGAAGGAGGAGGCGGGTGGGGATTGGATCTTCTCTCGGCAAATAGACGAGGCGAGGGGAGTGCCCGGTGGGAGTTTGTTGCTGCTGGCTGCTCGACGGAAGAGAAGGAGGTGCTGTTGGGTTCGAGAGGAGGCCGGGAGAGCTCGGTGGGTGCGTTGGTGTTGGTGGGGGTACAAGGAGAAGACTAGCGCAATGAAGATGGAGGGGAGGAATAAAACAGAGAGATGAAGAGAGTGAATGAGAGTGTGAGGTGTGTGGGTCTGAGTGAAATAAAAGGAGGGTTAGGTTTTCCTTTTTGTTGAATTTTCTGTGAGCCTGAGCAAAATAGGCAGGGGGGAGCTTTCTTGTTTGACCATTCTTGGCTTCTTGTTGATTACTCAGCGGGTCTAGGGAGGGGGTTTTGGCTTCACTGCCTGTATAAAGAAGAAGGGGCAGAGGTAGCTTGTACAACTTCTTTGGTCCCTTAAAAGGAAAGAGTCAAAGTGATTCCCAAGGTGAAATTTGAAATCCTAAAATTAAAACTCGTAATCCGCTTTCTCGACCTTATTTCGGTGCAGTTAAAATAACGTTTCTAAATCAGAAGGATATTGACATTCGAAGTTATTTCCAAATCTTGAGGTGAAAAATACGAAATTGATGTTTAAGTTTAAAAAATTGGGTCGGAATTCGCTTTTAAATATTTCAAATTCGATTTATTCAATTTAGGACGAGTTTTCCTTGAAATATCCGAATTAAATTCGTTTTAAATCCATTTTAAATTTATTCTTTCCGAAATTTAGAATTTGAAAATCCGAGCCTTTACGTCATCCACCTCTAAAGATAAGTCTCGTCCCCAAGACTAAAACCAAGACAAGGTAGGGGATGAAGTTGGAAGCAGAGGAGTCCAAGGACCATTCCATTGACCCTGTAAGTGCCTCATAAGTCCCCCTATGAGATTCTCATAGTATCGTCGTCATGATCATAATATCCCCAATTGGTCGTAGCAAGTATGTGATATGGGCCCCTATGACATCCTTACCCCGACTTCTCGGTTATATCATAACTCGAAAAGCATTACGGCGTCTCCACTAGGTCTTAGCAAGCATTCTATAAGGGCCCCTATAAAATGCATGTATCCACTTCGTTGGACGTCATAATGCAAGCTCGGTCAGAAAATTTCAAGAGGGGTCCTCAGTTTGAAAAGGTTTGGTCTCAAAATCGTTGATGTTCTCAATCACGTTCGATTTCTCAAAATCCACGTTAGTCCTTTTTTAAACACCATTCAAAATCCCTTAAATCCGACGTTAGTCAAGCAATTTCAAATCTCAGGAGGTGGAATCATCCACCTCTAAAGGCTATTCCCATGTTTCCTTCCTAGGTTCCAAGTCAAAATCAAGTTCATCAATTCGGTTCTATCATTCTAGCAATTCCAATTCAAGGCACCATACACATAGCAATCGTACATCATAGAAATCGTATCACACATTTATAAACAGGTCATACTCATGTCATGGATAGTCACATATCACCACATCTCTGGCATAGATATATAATAGGATTCTCCACATCATATCACAAAAGTTGCACATCACATCAATCAGATAGGCACATTATACTCTTACTAACTACCAAGCGTCGCCGCATTAGAGGCAAACAAGTACTCCCGTACACTAGCATTTCATCGAGCTCGTAGGGGATAACTATGTTAGTACTAACAGTTCACTATTGTTTATGGCAATACCTTAGAGAATCAACATCATCTAGCATGGAATTCGCACAACACTCAGCCCCAAATAAGGCATACACTAGATTACATCCTTAAGAGAATCTGCCTACAACTATCAACCATAACAAGACACGACTACTACTCTTCATCTCTCACATTAAGATCATCTCCACCTAGATCTACCAACTCAATCCAACACCAGTTCTAATTACCATTTCATCCCGCTCACATACAACTCTCTAGCCTCATAACTATCCGCAAATCAAGGCCTACACCCCAAGCCAATTTCTAGGTACCCCCAACTCTTATGCAATCGAGCCATCTAATGATCAATCTACTTCAATACTCAATCTCAACCATCTAAAACCATATCTCGGAGTTCCCAATCACACAATTCCTTATCCCGACAAGTTTAACATCTCGACCAACTACCAAGGCACCCTACAAAGAACACCCTCATCCTAGGGTTTCCCTACCAGTCCCATCTTTACCCTCTAAGAGAAATCTCAAGTCCTCAACTGAACTGCTCCCATGATCGATCTAGACGCTTCTTAATAATCTCGCTGACTCTTCTTAGGCTCTCAAGACTCCACCTGACCATCATCGTCCAAAGGGACATCTCAACTCACTTTGCTAACTTGA
This sequence comes from Persicaria maculosa, assembly GCA_963922045.1. Lineage (NCBI taxonomy): Eukaryota > Viridiplantae > Streptophyta > Magnoliopsida > Caryophyllales > Polygonaceae > Persicaria > Persicaria maculosa. Next base: position 55,593,048 of record OY998253.1, read on the forward strand.
TCATACTCCCCGCACAACTAACCACTCTCACTACCCATCCACCTCTAAGAACCTAACTCATATCGACCATCTCACACCTGACACTCTCATCCTTATCCTTGACATCACCAATAGGGATTCACCTCCTAAGCCACTCTTGTACCCCAACCAACACAAGCATCCTACCTAGTTAGAATTCACTTACCACCTACTCTCGACAACTCTAACGTAGAAACCAATCAATCTAGTACTACTCCCAACCCCGAATCACCAAGCTCCTCATCACCCGCGCCTGTCCTCAAAGACCAACCACAGATTCCACCTACTCATCCCATTTTGAATCTCACGAACCCTAAACCAATCACGACTCCTCAAGCCGACCTACTCGAGATCCTCTTCTTAGCATATTCCCAAATCTCTTCATTTCCGCACGTTTGAAAATTGCTCCAGTTCATACCTCCTCGAACCTCGAAATCTCTACCACTTAAGCTCTTATGTACCGATCATCATTTCCACATAATTCCTATGACATCCTCATCTGAATTTCCCAAGTACCACATCTCGTCAAACCTTTTAAAATTCTTCTTCCTTTAGCGTTCCCAATACCTTTTCGCTTTGCCTGGTTCCCGAACCCATACCCAGAATCTCATTATCTCGAACCTCAAGCAAATAGTCATACAAGCAACCTCGACAACATTTTCACCTACCCACAAGCATTCCTCAGTGATTCACCTTATCTCCTCACATGCCTCAATAAACAACACGATTTCCACACACCAGTCCCGATTCCTTCCCTACGCTAAAATCCTCCAACAACGCATCTAGAAATCCTTCCCTCACGAGTCCTCTAAGTATTACCAATCCTATTTAAGCAACCTCAAATACTCATCACACGTACACCTTGATATGAACAACCTAATATCCAAGACCGACGATTTCCCAAGCTAACTTATACTACTTTTCCTTAGCAACTCCTCAGCCTCATCCTGTACGAAGACCGCTCCCAACCACCGGACACACAACCTAGTCCCAAATTCTACGAGTCCTTAGACATTCCTTAGCTGATCGTCCTTAACACCGCTCATGTCCACTCCTAGACTATCAACACATCCCCTCAAGAATCTCTCCGATCCACTCTTAACTCACTCATCCACTTCTAGAACTACACTACCCACACACGCTATTGCCCCACACTACCTCTAACGAAGACCTTTCCCTCGAAATCTTGCCATACTACTCTATTCCTCACCGATAACCTCCTTGAAAGCTCAACTATACTTACTGACCACTATCCCCAACAAGTCCTAACTCACTCGGCTCCTCTCATGCTGATGCATCCTTGCTACACCTCATCTCCCACAACCAATGACCCAACTCGAAGGCTCCAATCTACCTGCCACTTTCCGACCCGTCTCACCGAAGACTCTCACAACTTAAGCTCAAGAAGACAGCAACACCATATATATAACCCTTAACCTATTTACCAGCAACTCAATGAATTCAAGCATAAAGGCACATTATCGTAAACACAAGTTAGTCAGGTAGTCATTCACCACTAGTTCAGCACATCAGTCCTCACACCTCCATTTCGTCAGTTCCAAGCCTATTGCACGTCATCGTTTCCAATTCGCATATGAGATATCACAATTCGGATGAAGAATGTCATTCCTAGAGTCATCTAGGAGGATTACGTCTGCCACCGCCATCTTTGAAAGGCGTCTGTCCTTTGGTGACGTCGATCCTAGGGTCCATGGGTCATGGGCTCACCACACTTCCGTTACCCCACTCTGATGCCATTCGATTGCTCGTTTTCTCTTCTATGTCGACGTTCATCAAGGGGATCGTGAGGGGTTAGGAGTCACGGAGATAGGGGAGGGCAAGGGAGGACAACACAACTTCCTTAAGGATTCAAACATAGGCCAGGACTAGAGATGACGAGACTCAAGACAAGACGCGAACCCGAGAGTTACAACAATGCCCTTAGGGTATTCTATGAGGTTACAACTGCGGCAAGCAAACATATAGCAATCACGAAATATCTCATTCATATTATTCCACACTAGCATGTACCTATCCCAAGGAATAACGACCTATGAGTCCACAACACGTTCATCTAATCGAGTTTTTCATGCATGCAGAACAAGCAAGTACCCTATCATTTCATTTACCAGTCATGCCTTACATATTAAGATCATGCATAAATGGACCGACAATGGACATATGCAACATAGGTTATGGAGGATCTAGCGAGGATCATAGAATATAACATGTATGATTAATCACTCACCTTAGATACACACATAATCAGATCATGACAATGTGGGGTCAATGTAAGCATGTCAAGATGCACCCTAATAATCATGCTACGAGTATGGTCAGGTCATACTAGGGCGGTATAACAACTATCACATCATATGCACTCGTATTCACATAGTAATACAAGGATGACACATAGTCATACGAGGGCCTATAATTGGGAGGTATATGTTCTACATGATACTAGCACTGCTCATTAAACATGTACACGGCCAACATAGTTCAATTAGATCAATTTAGCATGCTAAGAATTCATTTCATATGTTAATCATTCAAGAGGGTTGACTACACTATCATGGACCTAATTCAAGGGAGAGCAACAATCATGGAAATTCATACATGCGACACATATACTCATTCACAATTGCAATCATGCAAGATATCAGACAAGTCATGCTGAAATATATCAATGCATTATGTCATGCAATTAGAAGGAGGGTTACTATTATAACCGGACAAAACTCTCCAAGGACAATCACCGACTCATTACCCCGTTTCCCGTGGGGCACTAGAATGACTCGCTCGGTAGGACACAATGACATTCACGCTATTCCTGAGAGGTGAGGGTAGAACTCGTGTTTAGACTCTCGTGGTAAGAAGACACGGTTGACCGGTATAGGAATTTAGAAGGATAACTCCATGAGACAAATCAGTTCTAACTCGGAATTGTTTCATTGATCATCCTCCCTAAAATATTCATGAATTTCTCATATCCGACACACCCCCGGAAGTAGCTAGTTGACCGACCCAAATTTTCCCGTGGAAGACACCAACCTCATGTACGAGACTCGACAGAAGCATATATGGTGGGATATCAAGCAAGACTCGAAACGGGGAGAGCGGACGCTCCTTGACCCTTGCTAACATGCCTAAATGTTTTGGTGGGACGGATGACGGAGTCAGAATCATCAAAGCGTTTGAATCAGGGAAGGGCTATCTTGACAAGACGGGAATTCCGACGACATAAGGACAAGGTTTCCTCCCGTTATCCCGTTCACACATTCAAGTTAAGGCATACTGATTAGTTCTCTATCCTAAGCATAATAGCACTCATCATGGAAGTAACCAATGGGATTAACATGATCCTCTTCGAGGAGGATCGCCCTCGGGCCCAATTTGATATAATGCATACAATCACATAGACGATCTATGCCGTCCTTCGAGGGACGGCTAACCGGAGGGGCAAATACCTCACGGTCTCCTAGCACATGCTACTCCAACCTTCGGGTTCCTTGGAGTCTTCAAAACCCACCTGTGAAAGAAAGCTAGTGATTGCTTACCTTCCCCGAATTCTACATCCATAAGGGATGTCTACCGCATAGTCTCTACCCCACGAGATTGCCTTCCTAATTGATCGATCTAGGTCCAATTAAATTCATTTTGCCCTTTCGAAAATATTTTGAAAACCATTTGAAAACCTTAGGCCATTTTCAAAACCACTTCAACCTATCATACTCGGTCTGCAAAACCTCGCTCTGATACCAACTTTGTAACGGCCCGGGATTATGATTCCCGAGTTACGTTTCGAGGGATAAAACCCCTCGTTAGGACCTTGCGCCCCGAGTACAGGTTGAAGGTTTGAAATTCTAAACTGACGTTTTCAAGGGGGATTTCGTACCCAAGTTCAAAGAGATCGTTGGAATCCCCGGGGAAGTCCCCTTTACCTGTCGTAAGTCTAAGCGTGGAAAACCAAAGGTCACACAAATAGTGAAAGTAAAGCATAATACAAAGCGGTGCCACGGCAAAGCCGGGTCAAAACATGATCAACCATTCAAATCCAAACCGTAAATTAAGTGGTGAAGTCGAAATCTCAACTCTCTCTTTCCGCCATATTAGACCCCGCGATCATGGAGTCAAATCAGCATCAATAGTAGTAAGCATAACGGATACCTAAAAAAATTGATAGTGGGCGGGATCAGATCGATGCCCACTTTGGCTCTGCATCCCGGCCCTAAGCACACATATACGCTATACCTAATAAAGATGCTTCTAGATGCAAGGCGGATATTAACACACTAACATGCTCCTATTATTATTATTATTATTATTATTATTATTATTATTATTATTATTATTATTATTATTATTATTATTATTATTATTATTATTATTATTATTATTATTATTATTATTATTATTATTATTATTATTATTATTATTATTATTATTATTATTATTATTATTATTATTATTATTATTATTATTATTATTATTATTATTATTATTATTATTATTATTATTATTATTATTATTATTATTATTATTATTATTATTATTATTATTATTATTATTATTATTATTATTATTATTATTATTATTATTATTATTATTATTATTATTATTATTATTATTATTATTATTATTATTATTATTATTATTATTATTATTATTATTATTATTATTATTATTATTATTATTATTATTATTATTATTATTATTATTATTATTATTATTATTATTATTATTATTATTATTATTATTATTATTATTATTATTATTATTATTATTATTATTATTATTATTATTATTATTATTATTATTATTATTATTATTATTATTATTATTATTATTATTATTATTATTATTATTATTATTATTATTATTATTATTATTATTATTATTATTATTATTATTATTATTATTATTATTATTATTATTATTATTATTATTATTATTATTATTATTATTATTATTATTATTATTATTATTATTATTATTATTATTATTATTATTATTATTATTATTATTATTATTATTATTATTATTATTATTATTATTATTATTATTATTATTATTATTATTATTATTATTATTATTATTATTATTATTATTATTATTATTATTATTATTATTATTATTATTATTATTATTATTATTATTATTATTATTATTATTATTATTATTATTATTATTATTATTATTATTATTATTATTATTATTATTATTATTATTATTATTATTATTATTATTATTATTATTATTATTATTATTATTATTATTATTATTATTATTATTATTATTATTATTATTATTATTATTATTATTATTATTATTATTATTATTATTATTATTATTATTATTATTATTATTATTATTATTATTATTATTATTATTAATAATAATAATAATAATAATAATAATAATAATAACACACTAACATGCTCCTAAGATCTAGGGCAGGCGATCAGAGATCAGCGATCGGGAGAGGCCATCGGTGAAGGCAGGCCATCAGGCGGTTCCTGGTGGCCGGTGCTGGTGCTCCTGAGGCCGGAGCCCATTCTCGGTGACCGGAGCGGCCTGAGCGAGGGCGTGGAGGCCTGGGCAGCAGGCAAGTGATCAGCGTTTCGGCGATCAGGGGCATCTGATCGGTGATGGCGTCTTCACCCGGCGCCCGGAGTCTCATTCATCCGGTCTTCGGCCTTCATCTCGGTGCCTGGTAGAGCATCGGCGTGGTGTCTCAGGGGCCGGGTTACTGTGCGCAGTTGTTTTGTTGTTGTAGATGAAAGGTGCGGGAGGTGTACTACCGGTAAGGGTTCATTGCCCCTTCGTTGGGTGTGATGGATGCAAGAATGGTAGTGGTAAGGGTCTCACTCCGGCCTACTTTATTAGACACTTACGGGATGTCCATCTTAGAAGTGATGCGGTGTCTGGGTTCAAAGCGCTTCTTGGGTCTAATCTTGGTATTTATGGGCAGTTTGAGACGGTTTTACGACAACTTGGTCTTTGGTTTTGTGGCCAGTGTTGTGTCACCCACACCGTATCCAAGAATTGTTTTCATGACGGTGACGATGTTGAAGCTCCTTTGTCTGATGACGGAACCATTACCTTTTTCATTCACGGGTTGGCCCGTCCTGCTATTGATGTCGGTAATTCGTCGGTTGATATAGCTCAAGAGGATGATCAGGGTGATATTGCGCTAAATGTGGGATTTGACGTCACGTTATTGGGGAGAGTGTTTAGTGCTAAAGTTCATAAGGTGAAGAATGTCCCATGGAAGTGCAGATTGGGTTTTGCTAGAGTTTTTTAAGGATGCCCTTGATAGGGTTACATCGGATCCGTCTAGTGTGTCGGCTTGGGTGTGTCTCCTTATTATGCCTCTTTGTATCCTGCATAGGTACAAGCCTAGGACTAGCGCAGAAAATCGGTCGGGACTAAAGAGGTGCCTGCAGATTGATAGTATTTCCGATGCTATTCGGGTGTGGAGAGAACCTGGGGGCATCCATCGTCTTGTCTCTGATCTTTTGTCTAGTAATTTCGATGCACCTTCTAGGAGTGAGGAGAGGTGTCAGGAGGAGCAGGCCAATAAGCAATGCAAGTGAAAAGTTGGTGATGGGCATTTTTCTGCAGCTATTCGCATTCTAACGTCGTCGGATGTCGCTCCGCAGACGGATGATACTCTTAGAGAGCTTGCAGACAAACATCCGTTCTCCCCGGCACCCTACATGCCCCCTGAACCTATTGTCGTCGACCCCTTGCAGGTTTCCAGGAGTTTAGTTTTAGACAGAATAAGAAGCTTCCCAAAGGGCACGTCGTGTGGGAAAGATGGGCTACGCGCTCAACACTTGTTGGACGCTCTTAGTGGTGCAGCTGTGGCGATTGCTGAGGAGGTTTCCGACTCTATAACGAGGGTGGTTAATTTATTTCTCAGTGGCCGGTGTCCTCCTTCTTTGAGTGAATTTGTTGCAAGTGCCCCACTCACGCCTCTCCTTAAGCCGGGTGGGGGGATTCGTCCCATTGCTGTTGGGTCAATCTGGCGGCGTTTGGTGTCGAAAGTGGCAGCATCTTCGGCTGGTAAAACCCTTGGGCCTTATCTTGAAAATGCTCAGTTTGGGGTTGGAGTGTCAGGTGGTGGAGAAGCAGTGCTGCATGCGGTTAACAGATTAGTGGAATCTCAGGGGTGTGATAATAGTCTGACTATGCTTTTGGTAGATTTCAAGAATGCTTTCAATCTGGTTGATCGCAGTGCTATGATCAGAGAGGTTCGTCATATGTGCCCTTTTATCGCCCATTGGGTTGAGTTCTGCTATGCTCGTCCTGCTCGGTTATATTACGGTGATCAGGTCCTCTATTCGTGTCAGGGGGTTCAGCAGAGCCCTTTCCATTATCAGAGAGGAGGTTATGGACAGTTGTGAGCTGAAGCTTAATGCTTGGTATCTGTTGATCCGGTTATATTACGGTGACCCTCTTGGACCTCTTCTTTTCTCACTTATGTTGCATCAGTTGATCCGTAAGGTTATGGACAGTTGTGAGCTGAAGCTTAATGCTTGGTATCTGGATGACGGAACGCTGATTGGGGACACTTTGATGGTCAGCAGAGCCCTTTCCATTATCAGAGAGGAGGGCCCGGCCCTAGGACTTCACCTTAATATTGATAAGACGGAAATATTTTGGCCGAATGAGGACACACGCGGTAGGGAAGTTGGGGTTTTTCCTGAGCATATTTCCCGTCCGATGGGAGGGGTTAAACTACTTAGTGGGCCTGTTAGCTTGGATCCTTCCTTTTGTAACGAGGTGATATTGAAGAGGGTTCTGAAAACCAATGCCCTGATGGAGGCTATCAGGAGGTTTGAAGATCCTCAGTGTGAGTTATTGCTTTTGCGGGCCTGCTCGGGAGTCTCTCGTCTCTACTTTGCAATGCGAACTACCCCGCCTTCATGTTTCATAGATGCGCAAGGTGTTTTTGATGATTTTTTGAGGATGTCATTGGAACATATAGTGACACTTGGGGGTTCAGGTTTTGGCCCTCTACAGTGGCGCCTTTCTACCATGCCTATTGACTGCGGTGGCCTTGGGGTTTACACCGCTGCGGACATGCTACATTATGCTTTTATTGCTTCGAGGCTCCAGTCGCATGGGTTGCAGGATCGTATTTTGAGGGCCTCTGGAGTATCTGGTGATGGGTCTGCTTTCGGATCAGCTACTTCTAGGTGGAGTAATATCATTGGTGAGGATGTCTTGGATATTTGTGCGGTACAACCAGCCCCCTGTCTAATGAAGAAATTGGCTAGTTGTTACTACAAAAATGTCGACAAGCACCTCAAGGTGGAGTTTGCTCTTACTGGGAGGCAAGAAGCTCTGTTTGCAAACCTTAAACTCCCTATGGCCCAACAATGGCTAAAGGCTGCCCCTATACCCGGTCTTGGTCAAGTTATGAACCCCGCCACCTTTCGTTCTATCATTAAGTATCGTCTTGGAATTGAGTTGTTCCAGGCTGGAGCCAAATGTCCTGCTTGTGAGAAGGGCATTTTGGATTCGTGGGGGGATCATGCCCTTGCTTGTGCTGCTGACATTGGTATTAAACACCGTCATAATATGGTGCGAGATGCTTTATATGATGAGTGCTTGAAGGCTGGGATTTCGGTGCGTAGAGAGGCGTCTACGGGTATGACTGATGACAGGGGAGGTGAGCTTCGTCCGGCTGATATTTTGTTCTACAACTGGTTCCAGGGCCAAGACACTTGTGTTGACATCACGGGTACTTCTATCTTTAGCAATTCTGGTCTTTCAGTTTTCATCCCGGGTAAGACGGCCAGGGTGGCGGCTGAAAACAAAAGGAAAAAGTATGAGAAGGTGTGTGGAGACAAGGGATATCACTTTCTGTCGTTTTCGTTTTCTACTATTGGTGACTTAGGGGATGAGGCCATGGGACTTCTCAAGCGGATATGTGGGGTTGCTAGAGGGCTACCTGGGTATAGTAGGGATACGTGTCATGTTTTGACTAGAATTGCTTTTAGCATTCAGAAGGGTTGCGGAGCTCAGCTTGTTAGCCGGCTCCCATCCAATTTTATGTAATTACTAGTTGACATTCTATAATAATAATAATAATAATAATAATAATAAAATAATAATAATAATAATAATAATACTAATAAGGCCTTATCACATAATACCAAGTGGTATATCCCTCTCCTACCTCCACCCCCTTCCGATAGGGCGGAGACTGGCCAGCTCATGAATGCATTCCATAATAATCGGGCGGCACGCATGCCCAACCCGTATCCACAATAAAATAAAGCCCGCAGGCAGGAAGTTCCATGACTCGATTGACTCAGGACGGGACCCGATGGGACTGGGCCATCCTATAACCTTAGCAAAGACTCTAGTTACTTCACAGATAACGGCCGTTCTGTTTACATACGCATAAAGAAATAGAATGCTTAACGGTCAATGCAACCTAGCATGGTACTACATGACATGCTGATCATGAATGCAAGCACCTAGTATATCATCCACCTAAAGCAGGGAATATCTCTATTTCAATCTGAGTAAGCTCCGAAGAGACTTACCTGGCGGTGCAGAACAGCAAGGCAAGCATTACGATAGATTACAGATCACCTAGATATATATATCAGAACACATATATAAGTCTATGTCTAATCATCTAAGCACTAAAGCATATCATTCAACGAGAGTAGCAACTATATCGCAATCATTGTTCCGTCAAGTTCAACCATTCATCATATTGCCACATTCCACAAGACAATATCATTCTCATCATTCAATTCAGCCACATTCATGTATTCTCCATAATATATCCGCAATAATAATCCGCAGATCACATATATCAAGTTCATCATATTCATCATATCTCGAAAGCATAAATTAACGATACACAAGTCTAATACTTCATCATGCCATTAGTCAATCAATCATGCCATTAGTACACACCAATCATGATATTATTCAACCATTCACATCAATCATGCTAGTTGGTCACCGATCACACAATTCCCGAGTTAGTCCCGAAACCGCTCCAAAATCCGAATCAACTAGTTAGAAATTCCAACCTTTTGAAAATGCTCGTCAAATTCCTTTTTCCAGTGAAACCCGATAACACCTTTTTAAATCTTCAAGTCTCATAATATTATATTTTCTTTTAATCGCCATAATATTATATATTAAATCTCAAAAAATAACATTTTATATTTTAAATCTCACATAATATTATATAATAATTTAAATACCATTTATTAAACACTTTCATAAAATATTTTCAAATCCCTTAAAATCTCAACCATTTTTGTATTTTATAAAAATCGGCCCTTATATTTGAAAAATCCCAAACCGACCCCACTATTTCTCAAAATGCCAAACCGAGCTCTTATTTAATAGCCCAAAACTAATTTAACTTATCATGAAATAATTAGGCCCAATCCCATTTTCCCTTTTAAAATCAATGAATCCAGCCCAAAGAAATTAGGCCCAAAGCCACACTTTTCTATTTCTTCCTTCATTCCCATTCTGAACGAACAGAATAAAGAAAGAAAAAGAAGAGGTAGGGCCCACGCAGAGGTGGCGCTGACGTGGCACGGGAGATGGAAAGGGGCCCACAAGCCTTCTCCTTCCTCTTCCTTTTGAACGAAATAAAACAAAACAGAGGAAGAGAGGCATGTGCTCGACGGAAGGAAGAAGGAGGAGGGAGCGGGGAGGCTGCCGGCCGGCGGTGTCTTGCTCCGGTCACCTCACCTGATACCCATGGATCTAAAACAAACAAGGATAGGGAAGAGCGAGTGAGAGAGAGTCTCACCAAGAGTATTCGAGCATCGCCGGAAGATTTCGAGGTCGTCGGAGTCGATTCGAGGCTTGCCGGGGACGGAATCGAAGCGGGGTCGGCCTCAAACGAAAGACAGAGAGTTAAAGGCGGATCTTTTTGAGTATTTAATAGAGGAAGAGAGAGAGGAATCCTCACCGGTGGTCTTCGATCGGAAAACCGGGCGGAGCGGCGGCTCTGGGCGGTTTTCGGGCGTCGGAGGAGAGATGGTGGTTGTTGCTGCTGCTGCTCGGGTCAAGGAGAACGAAGGAGGAGGCGGGTGGGGCTTGGATCTTCTCTCGGCAAATAGAGGAGGCGAGGGGAGTGCCCGGTGGGAGGTTGTTGCCGCTGGCTGCTCGACGGAAGAGAAGGAGGTGCTGTTGGGTTCGAGAGGAGGCCGGGAGAGCTCGGTGGGTGCGTTGGTGTTGGTGGGGGTACAAGGAGAAGACTAGAGCAATGGAGATGGATGGGAGGAATAAAACAGAGAGATGAAGAGAGTGAATGAGAGTGTGAGGTGTGTGGGTCTGAGTGAAATAAAAGGAGGGTTGGGTTTTCCTTTTTGTTGAATTTTCTGTGAGCCTAAGCAAAGGAGGCAGGGGGGAGCTTTCTTGTTTGACCATTCTTGGCTTCTTGTTGATTACTCAGCGGGTCTAGGGAGGGGGTTTTGGCTTCAATGCCCGTATAAAGAAGAAGGGGCAGAGGTAGCTTGTACAATTTCTTTGGTCCCTTAAAAGGAAAGAGTCAAAGTGATTCCCAAGGTGAAATTTGAAATCCTAAAATTAAAACTCGTAATCCGCTTTCTCGACCTTATTTCGGTGTAGTTAAAATAAGGTTTCTAAATCAGAAGGATATTGACATTCAAAGTTATTTCCAAATCTTGAGGTGAAAAATACGAAATTGATGTTTAAGTTTAAAAAATTGGGCCGGAATTCGCTTTTAAATATTTCAAATTCGATTTATTAAATTTAGGACGAGTTTTCCTTGAAATATCCGAATTACATTCGTTTTAAATCCATTTTAAATTTATTCTTTCCGAAATTTAGAATTTGAAAATCCGAGCCTTTACAATTGAGCTTCTGAATTGAATGTCAAATTTGAGCATCTTCGGGGCTGATTTGGAACAAATGTTCTTCATGGAAGTTGTAGCCACTTAAAATAGCTTTGCAACAAGTGCTCAACGGCTTCAATCGGAATTTTATACAGCCCGAAAGAGCCAAAATACCACAGTGTCGCCATGCGGTTTACTCAAACAAGAGTTGATATTCGGCTCCAGCGACAAAGCTTTGTAAGATAAATGAGTCGAGCTCACTAGCCACTAGGATCACATCACCAAGGCCTTGACTTTATTTTCAAGGGCTGACTGAGAAACCTTGATATTTTTCATTTCCAGCGACATTTCGCTCAAGCCTCTTTCCTGTGCCGAAAGCCTCTCCTTCAAGATGTTAGTTTCATGTATAAAATGCTCTTCATTTAAAATCAAAATTTGAAGAAATTTGGACAGAACTGCAGTAGCACATGAAATCAAATCTCTTACAACAGTTCCAAGATGCTTCTTAAGAGTTTCCTCATGATTGGCCATTAGGCAAAGATTAGCATGTTTAGTCTCGGATTTAGAGTCACTCGAGGAGTCGGAGTCGATCCATGCGACCATCATAGCTTTCTTCTTTCGGTTTTCCTTTCGAAACTTGTTCCTTTTCTTTTGTGGACAATCCTTGACTAGATGTTCTGTATCACCACATTCAAAACAAGCCATCGATTTAGTTTTCTTATTGGAGTTATATGGCTTACCTTTGAACTTTGATGTGTCGTTGTATTCCCGGTTTGCAAACGGCTTCTTTATCTTCAGTATTCTCGCTAGCCATCTTGTGATGAGTGCGAATGGATCTTCTTCATCTTCACTCTCGTCGTCATCTGAGGTGACTTCTTCCCTTTTTGCTTTTAGGGCCAACTTCTTCACAGTAGAGGCCGGCCACTTCTCCATCTTCTTCACCAAGAATCATCTCGTGGGTAATTAATTTACCGAGGAGATCATCCAGAGGCAAAATTGATAGATTTTGAGCTTCCTCTATTGCAGTTACTTTTGGTCCCCACTTAGCTTTGGGCAAGCACCTTAGAATCTGCCTCACCTTTTCCTCATTTGTGAATGTTTTGCCGAGAGAGTCCAGATTGTTTACAATCTGAGTGAATCTTGTTAACATCTTTTTCACAGTTTCCGTAGGCAACATTTTTAACAGCTCACACTGTTGCAAGTAAATACTGATTTTGGTTTCTTTGACTTGGCTTGTACCTTCGTATGTCTACACCAATTTATCCCAGATCTTCTTATCACTCATGCAGGATGAAATACGATTAAATTCATCAGCATTCAAACTACAATACAGTACATTCATGGCCCGAAAGTTCTTGGGCACACTTTCCAGGTCAGTCTGATTGTATTCTTCTTCTGTTTTCGCCACTTGTTCTCCTCCTGATGTACCAGACTTCATTGGTATGTGTGGTCCTTTCTTTATGCACTCTCAAAGCTCCATATCATGATCAATGATTAACATTTGCATCAATGACCTCCAATGCACAAATATTTCGCCACAGAAGAGAGAAGGACAATTAGACGACCTTCCTTGAGCGAATCCACCTTCTCCTACAGTACTCGTGATCGATCGCACAGATTGTTAAATCAAACAAGTGAGTTAAGCTCTGATGCCAATTAAAGAATCGAGTACGTAATGTAAATAAAATTAAGACAAATACTCTGGGGGTGAATAGAGTATGATAAGTTCTCGCAAAGTCTCCTGTTGTAGCAACTTCGAGGGTTGTATACTGGATCTCAAGGCCTTGAAATCGATCTTAAGGTCTTGAACTTTTATCCCAAGGTGTTGAATTGCCCTTTAGATTCCTTGAGCTGACTGCAGTAATCAAATAGTTAAATAATAGTATGAAAGAAATATAGAACACTTGACTTGTTAACGAAGTTTGACTCTAAACCAGCATACATCTCCACCTAGCATTATCCAACCGAAGTATGATACGTTTGAGTATATGATACTTTTAGTGTAACAGAGAATAACTTATATTATGAAGCTCTAATTCTTTCTAAATCTAAAAGAAATAAAGCAATTACAACAAGGAGAAAGAAAAGAATAAATCAGTAGGCGGCAATCGAAACTTGAGGGCGCTTTTGATTACAGAGAAGGCTTGGTGAAGATCTATCTATATGAGTGCATCCTTCTTTTATTTTATAGCCGAATGTCCCTTGTGTTGCTGCTGATTTTGTTCCCGGATTCTCTCAACAATTCAACGTCTCCTTGATGTATTTCATCAAGGAGAAGCAAGGGAGCTATCAATTTTAAACGAGTTTTAAAAATGACTAACTTGGATTTGAAAAACCCAACGCAACCGAGAATTTCAATGATTTTGGAGCCAACCCTTTTCGAATTGAGGAAACCCTTTTGAAACTTTTCCGACCTGAGCTTCGATTATAACGCCCCACGAAGTGGATACAAAAATTTTATAGGGGCCCTTATAGACTGTTTGCTAAGACCTAGTGGAGATGCTATGATGCTTTTCGAGTTATGACATAAACGAGAAGTCGGGGTTAGGCTCTGTGGTAAGGGCCCATATTACATTCTTGCTACAACCTATCAGGGATATTATCATCACAACAGCGATACTTTAAGAATCTCATATGGGCACTTATGAGGTACTTGTGGGATCAATGGCATGATCCTTGGACTCTCCTATTTCAAACGTCATCCCCTTGCTTTAAGATGATTTTAGTCTCGGAGACGAGACTTGTTTTTAGAGGTAGATGATGTAAAGGCTCAGATTTTCAAATCCCGATTTTCAAAAAAAAGAAAAATAAAAATGGATTTAAAACGGATATTTCAAGAGAGCTCGTCCTTAACCTAACAAATTGGATTTTAAAACTCTTGGAATGAATTTCCGGCCTAAAATAAAATTTTTGAAACAAATTTGACATGGCGACAACCTTTCTCGGATTTTCAAAAATCTAATTGATGGGGAGAGCGGGAATTGAGAAATTATCATTGGGAAACTAATTTTGGGGAACCTAACGTCGGGATTTTAGATTTCCGCTTCTGGGACCACCAATCCTTGTCTATTCATCCCATACTTATCCAAAACTCAGCTTAAATTGAACCCTTGTGTTGTTTTGAAATTCAAAGTTGACTTCCTACCACTTTGCATTACTTGAATAAGAGAAACATCCACACCCCCTCCTTTCTTTTGCCCTTGCTTGTACACACCTTAAATGGGAAAATGACAAGCTCCTTTTTTTCATCCCTCTTGTGCATCAGAGATCTAAATCTCTAATAGCCCTATCCTCCCTCATTTAATCAAATTGCTTGGCCACACTTTATCACAACCACACACCCCCCTTCTTATCTGTCCGACCTCCCTTTTCAAACAACCCAAAGAGATAAACCTCCAATCCCAAATTTGATTCCTTTCTCCATTCCCACCCCGCTTAATTATCCAATCCAACCCCTCTTAACCTATCTGGTCACGCCCCTCTCCACCTCTTTGTTTGCAGCCAGATACACCTTCCCACCGCCATCTTCTTCTTGAACCCACCACCTCCGTCAGAGAACCTCCATCTCACTCCGTGAGGCTCCCTTGTTTTGTGCAGCTGCATCCACACAGCCATCTTGCCTACCTTGCCTCTTCGTCAAATCCGACAAGCCACAAGCCGCCAGAGGAGACCCCTGCAGCCAACGACCGCACCACCCGAGCTCCGACGAACCTCTTTTTTGCCCGAGAACTCCGATAAGCCAATCCTAGCTTGTTTTTTATCCAGGACTTTGGAAAACATCGCCTTAATCACCGATGACCCTTTACTTAGGTTCGAGGAACGATCTGAGCCTCCAACAAGCTCTAACACACCTTCGGTGAGCCCAACACGCCTGATTTCCAACGGTAAGCTCTTTTTAATCCCTCAACTCTTGTTTGTAGTTCTTTGAACCTTGCTGATAGAGCATAATTTGTATTGCATAATATATTACATTTAGCATAGTTTAGTTGTGAATATTGCATATTTTAGTTACAATTACATGTTTACTTGTGGTGTTGGAAGAGTCGGAATCTACACGTGTTTATGGTTAATTTCAGGTAAATGTGGATCCGACGAGGAATGAGGAGAGTCTTGGATGAAGGAAGATTCAAGTTGAGGAAGAAAAGTGAAGAGCACGGGAGCGGAGTCGGATTTCGAGAGCCTAAGTGAAGAACAAGTCAGCAGAAATTGTCGCCAGACAAGCTGAACTTGTTTCGCACTTTCTAGAGGCCTCGATGGTCCGATTGACTATTATAACCATGCGTTAGAAAGCTCACTTCGAGATCTATAACTTTTGTGTTGACATCGAGACCAAATTCAAAACGGAAAAGTTTCTGTGAATAGTATGGCCACCCCGCGGCCAAGCTAGCTGTCCCGTGGCCTGAACCTCTGACGAGCGACTTCGCAGTCGCCTGGCCGGCCCGCGACCTGAGTTGGCTGCCCCGCGGCTTTCGAAGAAACGCCGAATCAGATTTGGACTTTAATTAGGGTTTTTACGTTATTTCTTGGCCGACTTTCTAAAGGCTTTTGACATTTTAGGTTATTCTTTCATTCATCTTATGCACTTTATCCAATTGTTGAGAGCACCATTGAGCATGAGCAACTAAACTCTCGAGGTTTCACCTACAGTTTGGATCTCTGATTGTTGAATTGTGAGTTTTTTAATCTAGTTCTTTTTCCTATTCCAATGTTTTGACTTCTTTGCGCTTAATTCCTTGAATGTGTTGTATTCTCTCTGGCCTCGAGAGTTTAGTTGCTCGTGCTCAACGACGCTCTCAACAATTGGATAAAGTGCATAAGGTGAATGAAAGAATAACCTAAAATGTCTCTTAAAAGCCTTTAGAAAGTCGGCCAAGAAATACCATAAAAATCCTAATTAAAGGCCAAATCTGATTCGGCGTTTCTACGAAAGCCGCGGGGCAGCCAACCCAGGCCGCAGGGCGGCCAGGCGATTGTGAAGTTGCTCGTCAGAGTTGAGATCTTTAACGCCACCCACTAACACATCGAATTTATTTTATTAACATCGGTTTATAACCGATGTCGATGAACATTATTATAGTAGTGCAAGGTTTAAGTCAGATCCACATTTGATAGGTATCTAGAAAATAAAGGACATTTTCTATGAACTCAAACCCTAGAAACAATAGATTGGAATTGCAATTCAAAACCTACAGAGGATCTATAACTCTTGAACTCAAACCCTAGAAACAGTAGATTGGATATCGTATATACACTATAATCATCACCTGATATAGATACAGATTTAAGAAGGAAAAGAAGAACATATATGGTTTGTTTAAAAGGCGGAATTTCATACCTACAAACAGAGAACCCTTGCTCTTTATTCTGAAATCCACAAAATCAAATAACACCTGATAAGCCCCAATTTAGTTTCATTACCTAAATGAGAGAATACTTCAAACCTTAAAGAATTATAATAGTGCCAATGTATCCCACAAACATAATTTTTCATGTGTAGCCTCATTAAAAGCAACATCATAAGTAACTGTAAATAATGGTAAGGTAGACGAACATCCTAGCATCTATATCTATAATATAATAATAATAATCCATGAAAAGTTGTGTTAAAGAGCAATTTAATACCCATTTATTTTGTGGTTAATATTTTATATTTTTTGTTTGCATTTTATAAAATATCAAAAACTCCATTACAGCTCAATGATTTAAATACTCATTGATATACATAAGGTCTTGAGTTCAAATCTCATTGGTTACTCATTTGTTAACATTTTGTATTATATTAAACTATTATGTTTGTTATGTATAATTTAAAAAATAAAATTCAAATGAAAATCTATACAAAATTAACTAATAAAATTCATTTCCCCCCTTTGCATTGATATAAAGTCTATTTGATCTTATTTTTTTAATTATTTTTAGTAAACTAATTTTACTTTTCCCGTTACATTTTCTAAAATGTTATTATTTAAGTAATATATTATAATTTAATTAGAAAATAGACCGGCCTCAGTCACGTCCAAGTCAGACTTTCATAATTTTCAACCCATATAAATATTATTACAATTTACAAATATAGTGTGTATTTATATTCGAATATTGATTAAATTCAAATATGAATCACGTCGATCTGATTGCCATTCAGCAGAAGATCCTACTTCTTGAATTTGTGGTTCATCTCACAAAATATATATTTTTTAGCCGGTTCATTATAATTTATTTATAATCCATTCTATAAGATCATATTCTCTGGATAATATTTGTCACAAACCAAAAATTTAATGGATAATGTTTTATTGCTGATCTTAATTATTCTTAAATTCTTAGAGGTTATTTGGGCACTCAAAATTTCAATATTAGACATCTCCCACCTTTGAAAATCAATTTGAAGGGGAAAAAACACCTACCATTCATTGCATTTAATGACATAAACTCACACCTATTAAAAAGGCTAACATAAAATTCTATTCGATGTTCTTCGTACACTCGATCTTGCAGGAAACACCTATGTTTCTTCTACGATTGACCTTTCTCTGTCAGGGCTTTCAAGGTACCACTTTTGGTATTTGATAATTGATATTTTTCAGTTAATTTTTTTTGTTTATATTCCAAAAAAATTTTATTCATGCTTATTAATTCAAATAATAATGGTTTTTTTATTGTCGTATTAAAAGAGTTCGAATAGTTTTTTTATTTACTTTCTCTCATTTTTGGTTAATTTTCCCTAATCATTTAAAAAATAAAAAATAAAAGTTAATACCTTAATATGTGTGTGTGTGTTTGACTGTAGTTGTTAAATGTTGTATGCTCTTAAAATTAAACCTTATATAACTTTAAAAATACCTTACAATCTATTTAAAAATGTATCATTTGATAAGAATTATGGTCATTATATTTCCTTTTTGTTTCTTTTATTTTTACAAAACTAGGTAAGAACCGCACGCGAGCGCGCGCGGTTTTATCGTAATTGCATTATATATATATATATAATATTATTATGTTACCATGTCTCTTTCTCACCTCCACATTTTCACTTAAGTAGAGGATCAATCTGTGTAATCAATCAAGGAATGAAACACAAAGTTGATTGTAAAAGTTAATAAGCAAATACATTTCAGATTAGGGTATATTCTACGTCTTTAAAGAAGCAAAACAGGCTCTAAAAGGAAGACAAGGCTTGTGGAGTCGCAGTTGATGGAAAAATACGAAATAAGTCTTAGTGGATCTCATGATCAAACTATCCTCCGATGCAGTAGCATCATTCCAGAATCACAAGTTTAATATCCTCAAATGCAGTAGCATTGTTCCAGAATCACAAGCTTTCCAAACAAATCAACAAGTGTTTATCTTCTACACATATCCTTCTCATTTTTTCATGCTAGCTTGCATTAAGCTATATTGTAGACATCCTTCTCCTTTTGGCAAAAGCCTTTTCCATTAAACTAACCCGCCGTTTGTTTTTTGGTAGGGAAAAGTAATGATTACCCTTATGAATGTAGTCCATATTTAAGTTAAGATACATTTATCACTATTCTAATCATTCCCCTTCTTCTCCCATTTTTCATACAAATGTGTTAGCCTTCTATTCCCTAATTTGAAGGAGGGTAACTAATACCTCTAGGATGGGCTAATAATCCCCCTCATCCTCTCCTCCAAGCTCACAAAAAATGATGATCATATACATTTTATGTCTAAAATTTAATACCTTACTTTTCCATTCCCTAGTTATCTAAACAAACGAGTCCTAAACTTCTACTTGTTAACATTTTCGAATAAGATAACTAATGCTTGTTAATTCAACTGACCTAATCTAATACCTATCTTGCAAGTACATTGCCATGTCCACAAATCTTTGCATAAATACCTGTGTAGAAATGCAGAGAGCATGAGCTAGCGGTGTCTTCCCAGAACTGACATATTCATGAGAATAACACCAGGATAGCAATTTATGTCAGTATATTCAAAACACTGACATGGAACGGAAGAAAAAGGAACTTTGGAAAATATTGCCACTAATTAAAGAAGATACTCTAACATCAATAGTTTGATCATAGGATCTAGAAGATGTATTGGCAATTACCGACCGAAACTCCCCAAAAGCCTATGTGGTTGCCAATGTTTCAATACCTCCTGTTGGAAGTAGGCCAGGCAAATGAAAGTAGTTTTCAGAAGCTATTTTTTTTAGGCTTAAACTAACTTAATACGTTAGTGATGCTGCTAAATTACCTCCTAATAGCTCATCTACGGATTGGCTACCAGTTGTGATCTTACCACCTAATTGACATCATTAAATGATCATTTGTCAAACAAACTCTCTTGATTTGGGAAAAAAAAAAGTAAATGAAGCTAGATCCTACTCTCAGCAGAGCATCGCTTCCAGTGATGTAACTGAAATTCTGTGAAAATTCAAAGAGACAAGTTAGAAGAAATAAGATTATTACTCCGTAAAATTTAAAATGCCATAACAAATGAGAAAGAGTGAAATAGCAGATCGTTGCCACTATCTTTTCAGCAAATTCGCATATCTTATCTACTTTAGCTTCTGACAGTCCTTTGATTCCAGTCAAATTCTACCACAAGGAAAAACACTACTAAGCTTCTTCTAGCAAGAAAAACTGAAAAGTCTTCAGAAACAATCGACAAACCTTCTTTGTAAGCTTCTTCACGTTTCCAGCGTTAGTTCCATGAGCAATCCCTGTCGTAATCTCAGTCACAGAAAGCGCCGGAATCAGAACCCTCGAAAATGTGCAAAATAATTACTGATATAACGTAATCAAGATCGATTTCAGATTGGCATTCAGCTAAAGGAAAAATCACACATATAGACGCTCGCACACACAGTAAAAATGACATAATACTACAGATCATCCATCAGCAGAAAATAATTTTTGCATTCGGCCACAACTCAGTAATTGATTGAATTGAAATTTGAAGGTTTGCAAAGAGGGTGGAAAAGCAAAAACCGAACAGATCTGACGTGAAAGATCGACTTACGCTTATCAATTGCCTCAAAAAAGTCATCTTCATCTTCGAATTCTTTTCGCTCAATCAGCGGTAGCTGTTTCTAATCCTCTGATCTGAGATCCAGAAAAGAAAACTAAGTATTCAGATTATAGACGAAACATGTTACAAAGGAGTACTGTGTACATTTAACCTCAATTATAGAATGATACATCAGCTTTAGGAATCATTTTTCACAATCAGGAACTCCTTTTGAAGGACCAAGTGATAATATCATACATTCATACATTTTGAAAATGGAGTAAAATGTAAAAACTGTTTACACAAATTTTAGAAGCAATATTGCATTAATCCTCCTTGACCTCTGAACAGAACAATGTTGTACAAATGCCACTTAAATTAAATGTTGGAATTTAGTTAGGCCTTCAATTCAGACAGATTTAGTGATAGGTTTAAGAGATATGACAAGACGAAAACCTGTTTAACCTGTTTTTATTTAATAGGAAAAAGATCGCCTGAGAACTTGTTTAAAGTAACCTGCACACTCCTTGCAAGGGTATACATTCGAGATAGTATTGCTATCGGCATTCGAGATAATTGGATCTCACATATTTAAAAAAGAAATGCCAGTTAGCCTTCGTTAGACAGTGATTATTTTTTAATTGTGCAGAAACTGATGCCTTTCTTCATTTTATCATAGAATCAGTTGGGGAAAAAAATGGTAAATGATTATCATTGGCTTACGCTTACCAGTTCTTTCACATCACTCCTTTGTTGTTTAGTTGGCTTTTTTGGGCACTGTAAATACAATAAATTTTGTAACATAAATTTATCAGCTGATTGTACAAGGTCAAATAACATCTTTCTAAAATCAAATGTAAAGCTGAATTTTTAGTTTGACTCAATCAATTAATCATATGTTCATTCACTTCGTCCCTGTTGTGAATAACTTCACATTTTCTTTAAGGTGACAAATAATAGAGAGCTGTGTGGCTACATGTTTCTTCTAGTTATCATAAGATTCATATTGCATAATGTCTGCATTAAAATGAGGATTGAAAATTACTTCTTTGCATTACTCACGAAACTTGTTAAAATTACTTTGAGAGTGTATTCAATCGAAAGACTCGAGTTTAAATGATTGCATAAACATATATAGCCAATAACAGCAGAACTATATTGAATATTAAAAACTAAAATTTTGTAAACGACAAGGTTAAATATCAGTCTTTCTCTAATGAAATCAGTCTATTTTATCAGCAACATCTATTTCAAAAGAATCCAGAGGGGACTCTTCATACCAACGTGAGTGAGATAGATAAGTTTATATCATCCAATTAAGAATCCAACATACATCGTAATGAGATGGTGTGACTTAAAAAACAAGAAAACACATGAAAAGCCGCAAAAATGTCCCGAGAATGATGAGCATTTTGATACCTGAGCTGAAAGAGTGTGAAGAAAGGTCCAGGTAGCCCTTCCAAGTTCTTCCTTAGTCACTGGTTGGGCAGCTTTATCCTATATCAGAGGATATTTACCAAAATTATATTGACAACCGATATCAATTATGTAATGTCGCAAAAATTCAAGCATGAATGCATTTTAGAAGGCTAAATTCCAGCATTTAAAAGAAGCATTTTCAAAATCATCCCCCAAACACAATCGATATTAAATTGCATACACCAATAATCTCAAGCAATTCTCTCCATCAAAATATAATTGGACCAGACACATTTGAGTTATTTATTGACTGACAATGACAACGCCCTAAAAAGGAAAAAAAATTAATCAATTCAATGTGCAGAACTACTAAAAAGCCACAAAGAATCCCCCACAAACCACAACTTTTAACAAACACCTGGTGTGCACCAATCAAATAGAATTGGTCGAGGAGATTGATTTATTTACCCTAAATATTCACATTCAAATTCGTTGTCCTTCCTGATAACCTCCACAGACCTCGTCCTAACCCTAATCCCCTTCCTCTATTCACCCAATTTTAAGGTCTTTGGATCTATGCTTTCAGTTTCAACACAAATAACAAAGAACCCTAAACCTCAAATTGCTCAAATCGAGCCAAACAAATCAAATTGAACATTAATAGCAGGAATGACTCAAATCGAAGGTCAAAAAATGCTCACCGAATCAAGCCCTAAGACACGCAAATGCCGTGATTCATGGGGCGTCGGGGTGCGATTCAGGGGGCGTCGGGGACTGATGGCAGGAGGAGGAGAAGTCGGAGGAAGAGAGAGCGACGGGGGAGGAGAGAGATGAAGAAGAACAATTTGAGTAAAAGGTGAGGTCTGCAGGGCAACTATTTCTTATATTTGGATGACAAGGGTGCGATAGAAGGTATGTATTTCTACTTCTACTTTTGCCTCTTTTTTTTTTAAATCCAGATAATTTATTTAGATTTAGGTTATGTTTAAAACATGCAATTAGTTGAACTTTCATAATTGAAACATTGGTAAGGTAGCTCTAATGTTTTCTTTGATTCCATCTCTAACCATTCCATACATTGTTCTGTTTGGCTTAGTTCATCATGGTATAAAATATTGGAGAAGTGAATCCTATACTGGTGGTTATGCTAGGCAATTCTAGGGAGAATCAATATTTTTAATTTGAATGTGACCTTGTTCAATGCCCCTTGTGAATATTGTGAAACGATTTAATATTGTTTTTCCATCTTCGGATTTTCTTACTTATACACGACTATTTAGGGCGTTTCTCTTTCGTTAATGAGTACGTATTATCCTTATTTACAACTATTCTTATCTCTTACTTGACCTTTTCACCAGCAGACAAATATAATCAAAAGGCTCTGGTAGAAATTATAGTGAAGAATTCAAACTCCCAAAAAACATCATAAGTTACTGAAGATATATAGCAGGGAGATTCTTATGAAAAATAATTGCTTATTATGGCACACCTTTAAATTTTCATTCATTTAAGATAATCGTGTCGAAGTTGGAAACCAAAGAGAATGCAACATAAGAACTAAAGATGAGGTATAGAGATTAGAAATGAGGTTTAACCACCTCAATAGATAATAGTTTGTAGGCCTGGCCGTATCTCTTCAAGTTGGGTAAAATTAGCGCTCATTCTGAAAAAATGGATACACATTAGAGAAAAAAGCCTCATGGTTCCCAAGGAAAAAAACATCCTCTCTGGGTTTCACAACCATTTATGGCCATTAAGAGAACTTCTATAGCCACCAAACATTATCTTCATGTTTTTTAATGCCCTTTGTTTTCTTTGTTGATTTTTTTTTTTAACTTCAAGTATGTTTCAACATAGAGGGGCAACATAACAGAAGAAACTGTATCCTCTAGAAAAGTCACTTCATAACTTATAAAGAAGAAGTTGTGGCAACAATGCCTACCACAAAGGCTATTTTCATGGAAAAAAAATACTTATTTCTTTATGTTACTCTGATTTCTTTTATTACCATTGCCATTTCCATGTGCTTGAACTAGATGTTTGATGTCTACTACATTTGCAAGTAAGCTTCTTTGCTTCTGGAACTAGGACACAATCCTGCATGTCAGATTTAAGAAATAGCTACCCGACCAGGTTCTTTTTCAGCACAGATATACTTGGTTCCGAGTGGATCAGTGTTTCCGTTGGATAATCACTTGAAAGAACTTAGAGGTGTTCAATGCATGTCTGTCCAAGTTTGACACCCAAGCAGATAGAGAAACTGTAATGCTTGATTTAATTGATCTGCTGGTTTAATTTGCAACTGTTTTCCACTTTTCCTTTACGGCTCAATTAAATGATAAAATGTGGTAAGTTGATCTACACGTCATACAAATATGAAAAGACCGCACGCGCGCGGTAGTTTACCTAGCTCTCTAATCACCGCCGCTCCCTCTACCCCCGACTTCTCCTCCTGTTGCCACCAGTCCCCGATGCCCCCTGATTCGCACCTTGATGTCCCCTGAATTCAGCCGTTTGCGTTCCTAAAATAAAACCATCAACCCTAAAAAAACCAAAAGCAGGGACAAATGGGGGGAAGGAAATTGGCTCAATCTGAACACCAGTTGCTTGAAGATGAACACCAGCAAGAACTTCCATTTGCCTTTGATGATTCATTAGATCCATGGTTTCTCCTTCCTTCCTGACTTCTCTCGCTTCGATTCACTGGCGATGGGTCTATATCCGGTCGCAATTCGCAAACACCAAGGGCAACTCTATGGCTGCTTCTGGTGGTAGGTTTACATATTTTTCTGGTATTGTTCTATTCGATTTCTATCCTTAATTCTCGGTTTCTTGCAGTATTTGATTTGGGGTGTTTCTTTTCTTCCGTGAATCGACGATGGCGGAGGTGAATTTGGGGTTGAGACTTACTTCTTTCACAGGTATTTAGTCTATTTTTCTTCGAATTGAACTAGAAATCAATTTGGATTTGACTTGGGTTTATCATGTTGGAATTAGGGTTTTGAGTTGGGGTTATGATTTGGCAATTAGTGTTATGAATTATGTTGGAATTTGGGTTTGATTTGGAGTTTCAGTTTGGCTTTATGATTAAAGCACCGGCCTTGTTGGGAATTTATCAGGGGATGTGAGATGGTGCTTCTAGCTACCCTCTCTGGTAAGCTGAATGTAAAAAAAACCCCAGTTAGAGTATAAATGAACTTTCTGATGTGAGTATCTTCACATGTCCTTCAATGTAAAACCTAAACTCTCGTGTTGATTTTTCACCGACTTTAATGCTTGGTGCTGATCGGCTTGACCTGAGTTGGAAGGATTAAGCTATGATTCTGTGTTGTGCCTACTGTGTCCTAAGTCCCAACTAATTATGGTCATCGTTTTCTTGTAGAGTCGGCTGTATCGTTTTAACAGTAGGGCGAGATAGATTTCATGGAGAAGTCATGCATACATTGAGCTATGTTGTAAATCAATCAGATTACACTGTCCAGACCCTGAGAAATGTTACTGAATACTTGTCACTCGCAAAACGATCAATTTATCCATGTTCAATCTACCCCTTGATGTTGGATATGATATTGATGAGCTGAGCACAAACTTGACTTCTACTGCTCAAACATTGACAGAGAAAACCAGTGAAAATGCGGTGAAGGTAAAGAGAATCTTCAGCGCATAGTATGATCCTATAAACTTGATCTTTCGTCTTAGTATCATACTTCATGTTTAAATAAGTAATATTTCTATTCAATATGTTTTCAGAAGGTCAGCGTTAATTGGTGTGGCAATAATAATGCTTCTTTTAGCCCTTTATGGTCTCTAGTTAGGCTCCGCGCGCATTCGCGCGCGATCTAATCGAGTATGTGTGCCATTTGGTAATTTTTGTTGTGTGCGCTTTGCGAAAGAGACAAGATTTTCATATTGCCCCTTAAAAAATCTGTGTTTAGAATTCAATTTTTATTTTTAACTATCCACGGATCACATAGCTAAAGAAAAGCACATACATGCAATTTAATATAAAGGATACATAAGTGATAAGTTTATCTTTCAAGGTTGGACAGAAAAAAAGATGGAAGACAAGATAATTGTTTGGGTTATGTAGTAAGATTATAAATAACACCCGTGACTCATCTTGAGTTGGAGTTGGACTCGGCGCCTTTGGCTTTGCATCCAAATCTTAAGGATCACCTAACACCACTGTCAAGCAAGACCTAACACCACCCAAATTCTAGCATCTTTCAAAAACAAAAAAAAAAAACAACTTTGAGGACCGCCTGCTTAATATCCAAAATTCCAAAGGAGTGTTATACTTACATGTTAACATGATTCGCTACATCACATTCTTCAGTTTTTGTTGTCTAATTCTCCCCATTGGTTTTTGCATTCTCGTTTTTCTGCTCCTCTTTGTCTCTTCACCTTCCTAGATCACCACGAGTAACTGGCATGAAAATTTTAAAATGAACAAATTTGCTCACAACAAAATTTTCTACAAAACTGTAACAAATCCAGTAAATTAAAAGTCATGAATCTGTGTATCTCAACAACTTCCATGGCCCATTACTCGATTTTATGAAAAGATGTTTTGAATTAGAATTTTCACTGTCAAAATATGTAGCCATAAACTAACCTCTCAAACTCCGACTATGACCAAACAAATCTGAGATGAGGAATAACTAAAACACGGGGGAAAAATAATCTATACATTCAAAAGATAAGGATCCTAGAAAGCCAGGATCAAATACCTTCTATCCCACGTTCATCAAGCCAAAGCATGCAGTGTCTTTAAAAAGTTCCTAACTACGCTAGGCTCTCCGTTTATCAAGCCAAAGCATTTGGAATGAAACATCAGACAAAAACCTACAGAAGGCATACTTTAACATGGTTTATTAATTTAACTGCTCAATCTGGGAAAAAATTATGGATCTAATTAAGTTAGCTTTGTATTTTTTTACCTAATCATAAAATTCAAGACTTCCTCTGAAGCATGGTCATAAACTACAACAGTGCAAAATTAGCTCGAAAGCATCAAAAGCACGACCAAGAAACATCCCCCAATTAGCAAAAGCAATTATGAAATGAATTAGCAAACTGCCCCCGGTCACTATATAACACCTAGAGAATTAGTACACAAACAACTCCAAACCTAAAATTTAAAATCAGCCTCATTAAGAATGGCTTTTAGTTCCTAGCTAGAGGGATGAAAGAAACTTCTAGCTAGTCGGTGCTTTTTAAGTAAGAATCAATGATTTAAAATTCAAGCCAAAGCAGGGACTAATAGCTAAGCTTAATAGACAAGAATAAAAAAAAACATACACAAGTTCTTAGAAAAATACCAAGGTCTCCAAGACCTAATATTATATGGAACTGGACCTTTTAAAAAAATAGTATTTCATTTACTAATGGCAAAATAAACTTTTATCTATGTTGTAATTGCTAGCTTGAATACTTGGATTTTTTGTTGGTTTCACATGGAACTGGACCTTTTTTAAAAAAAAATAATATTTGATTTGTTATATTAGAAAAATCTATGTATCAGATTCACGGTAAGTTTTGCCATTTACCTTGATAAATTTGAAGAGGACAGTACCTTGAAGAGGAACTTGATAAATTTGATTTGGTAATAAAGATACTTGTTGATTTTTAATATCCTAGGAAGCAGGAACTCATTTGTGGAAAAGAAAAGTTGTCATTAGTTAGCATTTTCAAGAAATGGATACATGACGATCAGTATTAGCTTCGACTTAATGTACATGTATGCTTTCAACCCCATTATTAATTAAGTTCTAGTGTTATGTTGCTGATAATGCCAGTCGACCATTAAATTGCAAGAGGGCCAAATCCTTGCATCTTGTACAACTATGCATTCCATTCGATTTGTGGGAGCAATAGTAAAATTAGTACTTTTGGGATCTCTCCCTAGGTTAGTCTATTCTATTGATTATCAATTTCTTGCGAAAAGTGCTACAACTTAGAAGCAGTATATCTAAATCTCTTCATCCTATGACCGGAAACCACCCTACTATCCAGAAATTATCTCAAGGCACATAATTTCATCATGATTTCTTCATTATGTAAAACAATTGTTTGTGGTTTAAAGCCTCCGGAACTCCATGTCAAACTATACTGCTTTTAGGTTCCCACATATTAAGGCTCATCCTTGGCATAAGGTATTTTATGAGCTTGTTTTACAAAGATGTTTGAACTTGTTTCTCCTTTTCATCTATAGCATAATTCCAGTTTTTTATCCATTGCAAGTCTCTTTCCTAAATACTCGAAGGTGTGATTTTTGCTTTCCATCTTATTATTGCCAGCCCAAATTGATTAGTTATGAGATCTTTGAGATATTGGCTATGTTATTGCATAATTTAGCATGCTTCAGGGGAATTTTCTGATTTGTGAGTGTTAAAGTTAAACCTTTGGGATCATTTACGTCAAATTCTGCTACTCCTATTAACATTTATCTAGATTTCTTGTGCTGTTCAGTACACTCATGGACTAAATGAGATGTAAAACATTACTAATGATCCAAAATTTTTATTTAGACCAAGTCACTTCTACTAATAACATGATCATGCATTAGTATAATTCAAAAACATAGTTAAACATCCATGCCAAACAAAATGTAACAGTATAACACTAACATTCTCTAATTGCACCCTAATCCTTTTGCTTTGTTAGGATTCATTTTTAGTTTACAGTTTTGTAAATGTTTTTGTCATAACGTGTGCTTACACTCAGATATTCATGTTTTTATCATATCATTTTGTTTAATGTTATGTTATAAAGTTAGCATTTCGTCAAGCACCTTGCGTGCATAATAAATTCACATTCCTAGCCTAAAATTGCAAGCGTTTTTAAGCAACAACCAACCCAACTCAAACTGAAATTGTGAGCTTATGTAGTCTACAAACAATCCGAATTCGGAAATATGCAAATTTTAAATTGAAAGAGGGGTACAATCAACCCAATTCAAACTAAGACTGCATACTCATAAGTTTTAAACAACCCAAATCGAAAAGATGAAACAGTAGGTGGTGCTTACTGGTTAGGGAAGATGCAGAGGTGCACGCATCGACGGTGGATGTTGAAAGAGATGGTTGTATGTCCGGCATCTTTGTCGAACCCAGCAGGAATCGATGGCTTCTGGCGTATTCAGCGCCTGATGAAGCTAAACGAATAAGAAGATGTGAACACTGAAATGGATAAATCACAAACCCTAAGCAAAATTTCACAAAATTGATTCTAAAATTACAAACCCTAATTTCACAAAATTGGTTTCCAAAATCAAAACCCTAAACAAATTCTCATTTCCTACATATAAATTGAATATCAAATCAAAGTTTAGAGCACCAATTGAGAAAGTATAACCCATAAGGTAAAAAAAACCTAACCTTTTCAATTCAAATACGATTTCAAATTTGTGAAGAATAATTGAGATTCCACTTCAAGGCTGCAGGCAGCGGCCATCCGGAAAGAGGACTGAGGAGCCGGCAGTAGACGCCAGATGTGGAAAGAGTAGCCGATCGGGGTCGCCGTTGCCGCCACGCCGGAGAGGAGCCAACGGCGTCGGAGTGGGGGTGCAGTGCGAGAGAGATGGGTCTGAAAGAGACAACTACAATTTGGAGAGCTAAATGCTCACCGAATCAAGCCCTAAGACACGCAAATGCCGTGATTCATGGGGCGTCGGGGTGCGATTCAGGGGGCGTCGGGGACTGATGGCAGGAGGAGGAGAAGTCGGAGGAAGAGAGAGCGACGGGGGAGGAGAGAGATGAAGAAGAAGGGGCTAAGGAGGTGATCTGAAGAGAGGGAGCACGGGGAGAGAGCGATAGATTGGAGAGGACGACAGAATGAAGCTTCTTACATAAAACGACATCGTAATGAGATACTGGGATACTGTTCATTCGAGCCTTTGGCTCTTTTATAAATACTATAGATGTATCATTTTGTTGTTCATGAATAAGAATTAAATTATAGTCATAATTGTTCTGGTAATTATAGTGAAATAAATAAAAAAATGAAGATGAAACAATTGTAACGGTAACAGGTTAAAAAAAAAGATTACATAAAATAAAATCAATGTCAATTTAATTGTATATCAAATAAATGACATTAAATTTTAAGATTTTTTTTTCAAAATATTCATTAAAAATTAAAAAATTACAAATAAATTCACAGGTTGAAACTATTTACACAAATATTCAAAATTTGCAGATACGTCAGAGAAACGCGGTTTCAAACCGCATTTTATGTATTAATTGGATATTTATCATCGGATCTGAAAAAAATTAAATTTTCTATAAAAACACGGTTTCAAACCGCGTTTTCCATTTTTTATTTCTTAATTTTGAAAAAGAACTAAAAAAAATAAATATGTGGGTAAAACGCGGGCTCGAGCCGCGTTTTACTTAAAAAAAAAAGAAAAAGGAAGGAAACTTGAAGGCCGGAAAGGAGAATGACCATGGCCTGAGAGGTTAAGCCCGGAGCCGCCAGAGAACCTCCGCCTCCTCCCTTGTCCGCTCCGCCACCATCTCCTGGGACCAGAATCAGGCTGCCAGAGCCGTCGTCAGCGGCGGAAGCCTCGAAGCCAACCCCCAAATCTTCCGGGTCGTCTCTGATTAAAGGTCGCTTCGTGGCGAGGCTCGCGATACCGCCCATCTTCGATCGAAGCCCGTGTCAGATCGAAGAGGAAGCCGAGGCCAAAGATCCAACCGACGCTCGCTTCCTCTCTCCTCCTCTAGTGGCGCTCGAGAGATCGGAGGTTCATCCGGTGGCTGCCCGAAAATCGCCTCCTCTCTCCTCCTTCCCAGCGACCTCCGGGCTCCGGCCTCTCCTCCTCTACCGCTGGCGCATCTCCACCACCTCCCTTGCCCGCTCCGCCACGATCTCCGTCTCCTCCCTTGCCCGTTGTGCCAGAATCAGGTCGGTGGGGAGATTTAATTTGGGGGTTTACGCCGAGGTAGGCGACGAACGGGGAGATCGATTTGGGGGTTTCCGGTGGGAGAGGGGATCGGGTGGTCTGGTAGGGCTGGTGCTTCGTCGTCACCTCCGAGCACTTACATGGCCCTTTGCAGGCGATGGTGGTGGCCGGTGTTGAGGAAGATGGATGGCCATGTCGAGGAAGATGGAGGGTCACGCCGTGCAACCACTTTTTATTTCTTTTTCTTTTTTAATGTAAAAGCGCGGCTACAAACCGCGTTTTTACCTCTATTTTTTCAAAAATGTAATTTAGAATTTGTTTTTTGAAAAAAAAAAGTAAAAACGCGGTTTCAACCGCGTTTCTTTCGTCAATTTTTTTTAGTTTTCTTCCACTTTTAAAATTTGGATTTTACGAGTAAAACGCGAAACCATACCGCGTTTCTCTGTCAAATCTGATAAAAATAAATATTTGTGTAAATAGTTTCAACTTGTGAATTTATCCGTAATTTTTTATTTTTTAATGAATATTTTGAAAAAAAAAATTCAAATTTTAATTCTAAACATTTCATCCCAGTCTAATTGAGTTGAATGTGTATGTTTGTAATGGTTTATAATTCACACTAGAAAACTAATTTTATATAAATCAAAAGAGCATTATATGTAGTTGGACATCATTTTATATAAATCAAAAGAGTATTCTAAACATTTCATCTCTATCATGTTACAAAAAGTTATAACATTATAAAATACATGAAATTTTTTCCATCTTTAAATTTCTCTTAAATTCGATCTCTTCACTCATGGGTCTAGAATATTTTTTTTCTATGTAGAAGTAGATATTGTTTTTTTAATAATAATGTTTTAATTTAATTCTTGTTTGTAAAAATACAATGTGCTATTATTCTATCATTTTGAAAGTCTTGAAAGTTTTTATAACGTGTTATTTTTTCTTTATTTAACAATTTTAATCTCACACTTTAATGTTTGGAATAAAATCACATGTCCCGGGCGTAGCACGGGTCTGCCTACCTAGTTTATATGAATGATCAAGTAGCCCACATGCATTATCCATCCAACCTCACAAGGGAACTTCTCTCTCTCTCTCTCTCTCTCTCTCTCTCTCTCTCTCTCTCTCTCTCTCTCTCTCTCTCTCATGTGTTTAGGCTTTAAGATCAACTCTCAACTCATTCATTAAAAAAAATCATCTTAAGTATTGGCATATTTATAGCAATATCTCCACCGAATAAATGAAAGCAAATAAGCAACATCAAGAGGTCTTTTTCTCAATGGAAGACTTCAAAGAAGACTCCATTCGATGGGGTTGTAATGGGGCTTGGTAAAAATGCAAAGGCAGGGAGTATATTTGACTATGTGGTGCTTTCAAATCCAGGAACTAAGATTCCTAAAATTTCAACATTCACCAACGAGACTCCAAAGTATATCATGTTTCCATAAACTTTAAACTCTTAACCAAACTTTTCATCCACCTTTCACATAAAAATGAATCTAAGGCTCTTTATTGTAATGTATAATTTTTTTCTCTTTCTTTTTTGATTTTTTTCTTCTATTCAGAACCACCTAATGAATACAATGTGAGGAAAATAAGCACATAACATAACAACTTTCTCAAACAACTTGACATTCTTTGTGTAAGCTACTAGCTTTTCTTCTCTGCTCAAATGATAAATCCATTCACCAACTCTAAATCCTAATTCACGAATGGGTAGGCTTACCATCGACTAGGGATATAATATATTTTGTGGAGCTTTCAAAGAAAAGGCTAAAGGCTCAAATTTGGCTTCAAGCAAATGTATAATGTAGGTTGGTTATGGATAAATATGGCCAAAATAATTGTCTATATCATTGGAAACATAGAAGCAATGAACATGTATTTTATTCGGTCTCAATAATAAATAACTATACAAATATTCAGGGATAAATGTATAAGAATAGTAAATTATACAACAAAGCAGAGGGAATATTAAGAGTATATCCCTATAAGGCCAAAATTTCTCACTAGGACAAGTTTTTGTTCGATTTCAATCATGCCTACTTGCTAAATTATGTCTACCTAATATGTTTCACATGAAAAATCAAGTTTTATGTGACATGGCTAAACAATCCAAACATGCCATGGAACTTATACGATCTCTCATTCCTTAGCCCTACAAAGCCGGCGATAGAGGAAAGCAAGTGTTGTACTCCCCCAACTGTACTGGCCAGCAACCTTTCTAAATCTGCTAGTAGTGGGAGGTAGAGCAACTGAACCTGACCGCCACTGCTATCTGTAAAATTTCACACCAGTCATTAGTAGTAGAATGTACGCCCTAGCCTGACATTGAATTGCTTGATTGTCACATCTTCTGGTAAAGGCGCAAGGAGTTGTCGTAGCCATGCAACCTTCATGACGATCCCTTTATCTGATTTGAGGGGGGTATATGTCCGAGCAATGTTCCAGCGATTGTCGGCCAATCAAAACATGCAGTACCAGTTACTACAAGACCATCAACATGAAGCCCAAGCAGAATTGAAACATCTTGTAGTGTGATCGTAGTCTCCCCAATATTCAAGTAGAAGGTGTGGGTTTCAGATCTCTAGCGCTCTATCAAACCCGAGACTAATTCATTATCAATCTCGAATGTGGTCCCGAGCTTGTATATACAACAAAATCCTGCCAACTTTAGATAGTGAAGGACTATATGGTCTACAACCCGACCATCAAGATCAAGGAGTAGTGAAACGAACTCCTTGATTTCATTCTCCACTCTTCGAATCGTCCATTCCTGTACGCCTTCCTCCTCCTGCCCCGCCGGCCAAAACCATGACCAATCATTTTCCTGCCCCGCCGAGTTCGCCATACTCTGGCGTATGCACGCCGCCGTCAATTACTATGGTAAGCCGAATCCTCTTTCGGTGTTCGTTTTTGCGAATCTGCAATTCCCAGAAGAAGAGCTGAATCCTCGTGTGCTTGTGGCATATGGTAAGCGCTGACATGGACAAATCGTAGCTGTTGGCTCCAAGGAACTTGCGTTAGCAGCTGTGGGAGCGCACGGAGGACATCTTTGACGGCGAAGACACTGGTGCCAAAGCCAGTATCGATTGATGATGTTGCCTTTACTGATACGGTGACGGCGAAATTGATGGCGGATAAACAAAAGGGCGGACGACGCCAGAGAATGGTTACAGTGGTGGTGATCAGATCTGGAGTGGTGGAGGGAGAGTAGGCGATGAATGAGGGATTTGGAGCATGGGAGAGAGAGATGGAAGCATATGGATCTGGTGAGAAAGACATGATGGACTTTTTGCAAATAAACTCGTATTCGTGGACACTTTTCTAATTAGAGCCTAAAAATGGCATGGAGAACAAATTAATTCATTTAATTTTTGCCTAGACCCACGATTCAGAGCTGCGTTTCTCCTTCAAATTTTAATCCCACAACCAGGCACAAAAACTTTGTTCACTTTACACAAGAAATGCAGTTTGAGACCGCATTTCTCTGTTCAATCTATAACCAAATGAATATTTCTGTAAATACTTTCTAGTTGGGAATAAACTCAATCGTCGACGCTTGAAACAGCTTAAGTAACCAAGTTCAATAATTTCTTTGAATCAAAAGAGATTTTGGGTTGTAAAATGGATTCAAGCAATCAACTACACTAAATCCTTTGTCGCTTGAATCTAAAGAGCTTACGGATTATAAAATGGATTTATGCGAAGACAATAGCTAAACCTGTTGCTTGAAATGACTTAAGCAACCAACTTCCCTAATTTCTTCGTCGCCTGAATCAAGAGAGATTTTGGATTGTCAAATGAATCCAATCAATCATATGCTCACTACGTGGGCCGTCACTTGAAATCATCTCAAGGAACAACCATGTGCTGTCCTTGCACGAGCCGTGTACGTAGGAGCCTCGCGCTTAATAGTCAATAATTGTAAACGCCCGGATTTTCAAATCTTGATTTTTGGAAAAATGAATTTAAATCGGATATTTCAAGGAAAACTCGTCCTCAACTTAATAAATCGAACTCGAAACTCTTAAAGCGGATTCTGGCCAAATTTTGGAATTTATACAAAATAGATTTTATTCCGCTTTCATATGCCGAGAATGGGAATATGATGTTCGGATTTTATTATTTAATTCGGATTGAAAATTTTAAAATTTAGTTTAATCAAGTCGGGATAAATTCGAGAGAGCAGGTTTCGAGATGTATTTTTTGGGTATTTTGAAATATATCTGAGGAACGCCTTAATTGTCTTCTCTCCCTTTTCTCGAATAACAATAACAGCACCTCCCCTTCCCCTCTGTTGCTGATCAGCATAGCTCTTTCCTCCCTTCCTCATGTACTTCATTCTCGTATTGGCTAAACACCCTTCCACACCCTATCGTCCTCCCACCTTCGTTGTTTTCCCAAATTGTTGCTAGATGCCAAGGCAATTCCTCATTCCCTCTCCTAGTCGAGTCCAGCAATCCCCAAGACTTATTTTCCCTCTTTTTTAAGCTGATCCCCAATTTCATAAACCCACAAACTATCCAACCACAAACTTATCCTCCCTCTCTTAACCTCTTTCACCTTCCCTTGTTCTTCCCTCTGTTGCTGAGAAAGCCAGCACCTCGCCTCATTTGGCTCCTTACTACCGCCACCATCACCCCAAGCACCCTCTGCCAAAATCTTACCGCTGACAGCCGCAACAAACACACACAACCCCACCACATCAGCTCCCTCCACCCATCCCATCTTCTGCCCTATTCGACGAGCTCCCCATGCCACCTTTGAACTAATAGAATTCATCAACAAGATCGAAATCAAGCAACAAGAAAAGATTCAATTTGTATTCAACAAAATAGCCATGAAAAGAGAGTGTTTTTGTTCAACATGAAAAACCCCCAATCCTATAACCAACTCAAAACAGAAACTCCCGCCTCTTTTAACTAGTTGGAGACCGAGGGGAAATTACCATTTTGCCCCTTGCCTAAGATGCACATTTAATATCTAATGTACATATAGTCCTACATACCCCCCTCAAGCTTGACATGTGGTGGGAGACACAAGTCCAAGCTTGGAACAAAGAAACTTGTGTTGGTGAGATCCTAAAGCCTTGGTGAGAACATCGGCAATTTGAAGTGTGGTAGAGACATGAATCGTTTGAAGGAAGCCTTGTTGCACCATTTCACGTATGAAATGGGAAACAATAGAGACATGTTTGGTTTTCTCATGGAAAACAGGATTCATGGCTAGACATTAAGCAGCTCGGTTGTCACAATGCAACTTGATTGGCAATTGGACAGGTATGTGTAGATCAGATAGAATACCTTGCATCCATACTAGTTCACTAGCAGCTGAGGACATACTCATGTATTCACTCTCAGTGGAAGATTTAGAAACCACTTTTTGCTTCTTAGTCTTCCAAGAGACCAATGAAGACCCAAGGAACACACAATACCCTGAAAGTGATATGCCTGTGTCCAAGCAGTTGCCTCAATCAGCATCACAATATGCAGTGACAGTAGTGTCTGTCAAGGCAGAGTAAGAAAGAGCAAGGTGGAAAGTGCCCTTCAGATATCTAAGAAGATACATAGCTGCATTCCAGTGTGGTTGAAGAGGATTTTAAATGAACTAACTCAACTGCTGAACAGTATATGCAATATCAGGTCTTGTGAGAGTGAGATAGAGTAACCTTCCAACTAACCTTCTGTAGACATCAGGATGAGCAATAGGTTCTCCAATAGAAGCCGAGATTTTAGTGCCATGCTGCATTGGAAAATCAGCCACTTTACAAGCTTCCATCTGTGCTTCTTTAAGAATATCCAATATGTACTTCCTCTTATTAAGAAGAATCCCAGTAGAAGATCTTGAGATTTCGATCCATTCCAAGAAAATATCTAGCCACGCCTAAGTCTTTGATTGTGAAGGCAGAGTGCAAAACTGACTTAGTGTGACATATCTCAGAGTTAGTGTTGCCCATCAAAAGCATATCATCAACATAAACTAATGCAATTGTAATCTTAGCCCCTACTGACTTGACAAATAAGGAATAGTCATGCTTTGATTGACTGTATCCCAATTTGATCAAAAACTTTGTCAACTCATGATTCCACTGCCTACTTGCCTGCTTAAGCCCATATAAAGATCTGTTGAGCCTACAAACCATCCCAGATCCTATGTCATAACCCGCAGGAGCTTGCATATAGACCTCTTCCTCAAGATAACCATGCAAAAAAAGCATTGTTAACATCTAGTTGGTGTAACACCCAACCCTTGACAGCAGCAATAGAAAGGATAATTCTAACAGTAGCAAGTTTAGCAACTGGAGGAAAAGTCTGTTTATAATCTTTGTCTTTCACTTGATTATAACCCTTTTCCACCAATCCAGCCTTGAACCTTTCAATAGTACCATTAGGCTTGTATTTGATTTTAAAAATCCATTTAGAACCAAGTGCCTTCTTACCAAAAGGAAGTGGAGTAACATACCAAGTCTTGTTCATTTCAAGTGCAGATAAATTAGCTTGCATAGCCTCTTCCCAGTGAGGAATGCCTTTGGCTTGATTGTATGATCTAGGTTCAAAAGTGTCACACATATGAACAAAGGATTGCACATAGTCTGCAGAGAGATGAGCAAGGTGTTGGGTTGAAAAAACTGCAAATGTCTGACTGCTAGAATCAGAAGCAGATGCATGTTGATGTCTGGAGGGTAGACCTGAACAAATGTAATCATTGAACCAAGCAGGTCTATGAATCTCACGTTTACCATGCATTATGTGCTGATCAGGAACAGGTCTATGATCAGAAGTAGCTGGGGGTACAACCTCAAGGGGAGTACT
The DNA here is from genome assembly GCA_963922045.1 of Persicaria maculosa. Lineage (NCBI taxonomy): Eukaryota > Viridiplantae > Streptophyta > Magnoliopsida > Caryophyllales > Polygonaceae > Persicaria > Persicaria maculosa. The sequence continues at coordinate 55,631,045 of OY998253.1, forward strand.
TGTCACACTGTCCTTAACCACCACATCTGATATATCCAAATTAGTGCTATCCATTAAACCTGAATTCCCAGGTGCAGATAATCTCTCTGAACTGTCATCAAATGCCAAAACTAGGATCCTCAAATCATCCTCATCAGCAACATCATTATGGGATAAACATTTATCAATGGATGATCTATTCATATTCAATTATACTGTCATATCAGATTTCCTAAAAGGAAAAACATCCTCAACAAACTTAACATGTCTACTCACAATAATAGATTTCTTTGAAAGATCAAACAATTTAAAAGCTTTTTGACCATGGGGTATCCAAGAAAAATGCACTTCCTGGAGATAATGACAAGCTTATCTCTGTAATCATTAGGTTGGATTGCATAACACAAATAACCAACAGTCCTAAGGTTGTCAATTGAAGGACTCTCATGATATAAAACCTCAAAGGGAGACTTCCAATGAAGTACAGAAGAAGGCATCTTGTTAATCAAATGAGTTGCACTCAAGACACATTCACCCCAAAACTGCATAGGCAGTCCAGCATGGTGCCTAAGGCATCTTGTTAATCAAATGAGTTGCACTCAAGCTTATCTCTGTAATCTTTGATGAAGAATTCCTTTCTCCAAAAACAAGTCAGAACAACCTTTCTGTGTGAATTCATTCCCATTGTCAGTTCTAATCACCTTAACTTTCACCTGAAATTGATTCTCAACCATGTTGAGAAATCCAGTAATATCCCTCAACACTTGCATCTTGTGTTGAAGGAGATAGACCCAAGTGGTTATAGAATGATCATCTAGAATGGTTAGAAAATACATTGCACCACACAAAGATGGTGTCCTGTAAGGACCCCAAAGATCCATATGTACCAACTTAAAACAACTGCCAGCCATGGAATCACTTCTAGAGAAAGGCAGCTTATGAAATTTTGTAAGATCACAGGTTTCACAGGAAAAACCATTCAAAACCATCTTGATTATAATCAGCAATATGTCTCATCTTAGACACAGATAAACGCCCAAGTCTGGCATGCAATGTATGCAAACTAACAACTTTATTACAACCATGTTCAACATGTTTCAAAATACACTGCTTATGTCTGTCCAAGTACTGTTGCCCATCTCCATGTGACTTGATCAGATAAAGGCCACCCTCTTCAGTTCCTCGAGCAAGAACTCTCCTAGTTGTAGGGTCCTGTAACCAGCAGGAGATCCCATTAAAACTAAATTCCAACTTATGTAGATGTAGAACTTTGGACACTGACAGCAGGTTATGTCTAAATTGAGGAACATAAAGAACATTGTGCAACTGCAAATTATCCTTCAACCAAACTGTCCCAAACTGACTAACATCAATATTAGACCCATCAGGCAACCCAAGGGAAATAACATTTGACAAATTCTCTAAATGAGAGAAGACAGATCTATCAAACACAATATGATCAGTAGCACCTGAATCAACAATTCAGGTGTGCTTATCTGCTTTATTAGCACCAATAAGAAAGGACACACTTAATGTACCTACAAAATGTACTGTAGCTTGATTGGAAGAGCTCTCATAGTGCTCCATCTTGCCTTTACCCTTCATCATCTTCAAGACCTCATTAAAGATAGCATTTACCATAGCTAGATCAGGTCTAGACTCATTGCCATTCCCATCAATTGGACTGTCATATTGAGGAGCCTTAAGATGAGCAGCAAATCTCCCATCTTGTCTAGGCTTATCATCCTCTCTAGGCCATCTGTACCAGTCCGGATATCCAACTAACTTGAAGCAATAGTCCTTAGTATGCCCCTTTTCATTGCACTGATCACATTTCCTATCATACTTAGCTCTTTTGTAATCAGTCCTGCCTTGATCATTAGCCCTGTACTGCTCTTTCCTTCCCTGATTGAACCTATTCACAACATTAGCTTCACTTTCAATAATATTTTGGTTGCTCACAGCTAGCACACTGCTCTCTCCTAACATAGTAAAGGTAACTCCTTTTGACCTCTCAATCTGAGTTGCCATTTGAAAAGCTTTGTTCAATCCAGGCATGGGATCTTTAGAGAGCACATTGCTTCTCAGAGGTTCATACAATCTGAGTTGCCATTTGAAAAGCTTTGTTCAATCCCATGAGAAATTGCATTACTTTAGCCTTTTCCTCTCTTTCAACTACACGCTTCAGTACACCAAAATTATGCTAGTTATATCCTCCACATATGCAGTGTGGCAAAGCATCAAGAAGAAGCAATTCATCCCAAATCTTCTTGAGCTTGCCAAAATAAACTCCAACAGACATGTTCTCCTGTTTCAGATTACACAGATCCCTTCTAAGTTGAAAAATCAGTGGATCATTGGATTCATAGAATCTTTCTTTGATATCATTCCATAATTCCCTAGACGACTGCACATACATGAATGTTTCAGCCACCTCACTTGTCATCGAATTAATCAACCAACATCTCACCATATAATCTGCTCTCAGCCATTTTTCATAATCATCACTATCCTCCGCAGGCATGACACAACTACCAGTTATGAAACCGAGTTTAGCTTTTCCACCTAAAGCCATATTAATTCCTCGGCTCCAACTAGTAAAATTCAATCCATTGAACATCGTGGATACCAGCTGCATCCCTGGATGATTAGAATTTGACAGATAAAGAGAATTATAATGGATGTTACCTAATCCCTGAGCAAGATCCCCGAACTAAACTCCATGAACACCGAAATTGATTCCTCTTCTAGCTGCTGGTGGTGTCAGTGTCACAAACGGACCAGATCCTCTTCCACCACCATGTCCAGTCCCAAATCCTTGACTCTGTGCACTATTCCCTGGATTACCACGGCCAACCATAAGCAAACAACCGATACAGAAACAACAATTTCAGAAAACCGAAAAACACCACAACAATGGTGAAGAACTCAGCGGAAACGAAATCAAACTTTCACCGTAGCTCTGATACCATTTGAACTAATAGAATTCATCAACAAGATCGAAATCAAGCAACAAGAAAAGATTCAATTTGGATTCAACAAAATCGCCATGAAAAGAGAGTGTTTTTGTTCAACATGAAAACCCCCAATCCTGTAACCAACTCAAAACAGAAACTCCTGCCTCTTTTAGCTAGTTGGAGACTGAGGGGAAATTACCATTTTGCCCCTTACCTAAGATGCACCTTTAATATCTAATGTACATATAGTCCTACACCACCTCTTCGGAGTTCGATTCAAGAAGTATGTCCAAGCGCTCCTCCTCCAAGGTCCGACGAAGTCGAGCCGCCCGAGACCCAAAACGCAACCGATTCCGACCCGAGGAAGCTCCGCAACTCCGACGAAGTTCCAACGAGTTGACGCCCCTCGGTGAGCTTCCCGAACTCTCTTTCAATCCTTGTTTTCGATTCCATGCTTCCTTCTACTTTAATTGGTCATAGAGTAGAGTGAGAGCTAGTCGGAGAAAGAATCGGCGTGAGCGGGGGTGGCGAGCGTCAAGGTCGAGCGAGGGAACCATGGGAGCAAGAGGTAGAGTGTCCGAGCGAGAGAGTGCGGAGCAGCATGCGGTAAGCGAGCGGAAGAGTGTCCGAGTGAGAGAGTGTGGAGCAGCGAGCAGTTGAGCCAAGGGTGGAGCCAGGCTCAGGCAGGCGAACAGAGGAGGCGGCAAGCCCGGGAGTAGAGGAAGAAGAACGGGAAGGAGGAAGAAGATCAGTGGGGGCCCGCCTCCTTTCTCTTCCTTGTGGGCCCCTCTTTCCTTTTACGGAGTATTTATTTATTTTGTTTTCAAATCCATAAAGAAAGAGACTAAAGAAGGATTTAGGCTTTGGGGATCCGAGTTTCTTATTTCCTTCTTTTGTTTTGTTGGGTCTGGAAGAGAGAGAGCGCACAGGATGGGCTGGGGAGTTGTGCCGGGTTGTGAAAGTTTGGGTCGGTTTTTATATATATTAAGGGTATTTAAAAATATAAATATCACGGCCTTGTAAAATATGGAGATTTAAAATGTATTATTAGAATATAAAATAGTATATGATATTATTGATGAGTTTAAATAAATAAAATATTATTATTGAGATTTAATGATATAATATCATTATGGTGATTTAAAATATAATATTATGATACATGGATTTTTGAAAAGGAATCCGGGAAAATATTTTCAAAAAGTCAGAAATTGATTTAGTACCCTTAAAAAAGGAAGATTTTGGAAAATACACTAACCTTGTCGGAATTATTTTGATAAAATAATAATAATACGTTGATTTCAAGAGTAATGCTTTGTAAATGGATTTTTGGGTCAAGTATGGTCTGGGAAAATATATTGAAGGGTGATTCGATTTAACTTGAGATTTTAAGAGAGTTATTGGAAAATCTTGGGAAAGTGACTTGTCTTGTCTAACTTCTTGGATAACTTGATAACTTATCTGAGTGTTAAATGCAATTATGATGTGTGATATTGCTATGATGTGTTATCTGTTGATTAATAAGCATGTTATGATGTGTTGATATATATAATAGCATGATGAATGTGTGACTAATAGCATGATATTGTGGTGATGTTATTTTAAGAAGTTATATGTTAGTTTTTTATGATGATGGTACTTATGCTAAGTATGAGTACGATAACTTTACTATATATGATATAAGGATCATTGATGAGATAATGATGCATGTATGAACTCTAAATGATTGATATATGGTACAATAATTAGTTGAGATGATGTCTGATGACCTATGCTGATGTTAAGCGATGAGGTAGTGATATGAGATGTTGAGATGATGAGTTGAGATGGTACTTGATGAGTTATATTGAGACTCTGTGATGAAATATGAGATGAGTTGAAAGGATGATGATGGGATATTCGTTACATGAACTATATGAAATCATGTGTGCTTGTATGTTTGAATAGGTAGACTTATATTTTTGTTGTGATTACTAGGTGATCATCTTAAACTGTATGATTGCTACAATGTTGTTCTGCACCGCTAGGTAAGTCTCTTCGGAGCTTACTCAATTTGATCAGATTTCCCCGCTTCTATGTGCATGATATACTAATTGTTGCATATCATAATCATCATGCCATCTAGTATCATGCTAGGTTTTCTTTACCGAATGAGCATTCATATTTTGTATGTGTATGTAGATAGAATGGCCGTTATAGGTATTACCTGATGTGACCTTATCTTTATTCTTGTCATCTTAGTTGGTGCTTACAATAGAAAGTTGCTTGCACTCGATGATGCATAGGCTTTCCGTTAGAGAAAGTTGTCTGCTCTCGGTGATGCAGTAGGCTTTTTGGTAGTAAGTGTCATAAGACTCTTGGAGCCTTAGGCCTTATATAGTTTTCATTGCTTGTCTCCCCTTCATAGCCAGTATGCTCATTACGTGGGGTTGGCCTGCACCGTCAGGTTAGGTAGTTCCTTTGATGATGAGTTACTACATGATTCATTAGGAGCCTAGCGGGACATGCCACTTGGCATTCTGTGTGGGACCATTAATCGCTTTTTGCATATATATAAACTGCCAGCATGCTTGCGCGATTTAAATTGATGTCCTACATTAGAAGCATGATATTAGGAATAACGTATATGTGTGGTTATTTGTGGGACAGAGCAAAGGCGGGCCTCGATCTGATCTTATGCCCCCTTAATTAATATTTTTATGTATGTTATATATGTATAATCATGTTGATTTTTCTCTATGACCGCGGGGTTTTTTGCATGGCGGAAAGAGAGAGTTGAGACCCTGACTTCACCAAATTAGTAAAGGTTTGATTTGAATATTGAAATCACGTTTTGACCCGGCTCCTCTGTGGCAACCCTATGTATGGTTTTAAAATTTATGTTGGTTTGCATGATAAATTGATTTCCTACAACTTAGACATAGGACAGGTACAAGGGATTTACCCGGGGATTCCAATGATCCTTACGTTTTTGGGTTCGAAATCCCACTTTAAAGCACTAATGTTTGATTTTAAACCTTCAACTTGTACTCGGAGCGCAAGATCTCAACGAGGTGTGTCATCCCTCGAAACGTAACCCGAAAATCATAATCCCAGGGCATTACAAAGGTGGTATCAGAGCGAGGTTTTGCAATTCGAGTATGATAGGTTGAATTTGGTATTGAAAAGTGGCCCAATGGTTTCAAATGGTTTTAAAGTGTTTTCAAAAGGGTAAAATGAATTTAAATGGACCTAATCCTAGACTAACCAGCCCATAGGATCAAACTCGCGGTTAGAGACCCAAGCGGTAGACGTCCCTTATGGATGTAGAATTCGGGGAACGGTAGACAAAATACTAGCTTTTATTTATAGATAGGTCTAGAAGACTCCAAGGAGCCCGAAGGTTGGATGTAGAATTCCCCCTCAGTCAGTTACCCCTCGAAGGGCAGCATAGATTGTCTCAATGCTTTTATAAACTTTAAAAGGGATCATATTAATCTCGTTGACTGCTTCTGTGTTGAGTGTTGTTGTGCTAATTAAGGTAGAAGTCTGATTGGTCTGTCTTGACTCAAAGACATGTGTTGAATGTTTGTGCAAATGGGATAGCAGGAGAAGCCTTGTTCCTATATAGTTGGAGTTCAGTTCTGGTGGAACAGTCTTTTTCGTTGTTCCACCCTCTTGATAATCCCTTTCATTCTGTCATCTGTTCCACAAAAACGTCTAGGTGTGTTGATAAGGGTTGAAGAGTATTCGTCCCTTCCCTTCCGATTCTTCCTCTATGCCTCAAAATTAGTGTTCTTATTAAGTCTTTCTCTCTATTATCCACCTCTTTCACGGGAAATTAGGATTGGGAATTAATCTAATCATATCCGGCAATTAGGTTCGGCAACGTTGACTACTTGAGCGTGTGATGAGTATGGTACTTGACACCATAGGTCATGCCCCGAGATGGTCAGTGTGCTAGAGTATCAACCCTGAATGGTTTTGAGTCTATGGAGGGGGATGTTTTGTGGAGTCATCCTCCTCGATTCTCGTAGTTGTCAACTGGTGTCTCCTTGTCATGAGATTCCATATAAACTCTGCCATTCTCGTTCGGGGAGTAAATTGAGTACACATCTATGTTTTCAAAATGAGTGACGCAAGCATTCCACGAGTAATGGGTTTTTGAGTTCGTGGGGATAAGTCGACACTGCCCTTGGAAATCTCTAAATTGGTTGTAATGGTAGCCCTATTTGTGTTTACATGACTAGCTTGATACATTATTGTGTTGCACAAATTGATGCATTACTATGCTAAATACATGCCATGTACAAATATTGATTGATTTATACCCATGTAAATGTATCACATGTTGCACATCTATGCCTTTCACCGAGACATTAGTTATTTAGTATCATGTAGGACCCATGATATGTGGCTTTTGTAAATTCATCCTTTACTTGCTTTATGAGCTGCTCCTTCTTAAATAGGTCCCCGATAATATTGACATTCGTTTTTTATGTCCTTGAAATTTAGTTGGTGTTACACCTCGATACTCATTATGCCTTATGTGAATCCAACTAGTACCATGCCTATCTACTTGTCTCATGATGAGTTCCCTCATGCCCATGACATTTCTTTTATGCTTTTATGAATGAGTAGTCTGACACCTTGCATGCTCACACACCATGATGGTTGCTAGACAGTCGCACGATTCACCTATTACACTTGCTTATATTCTCCTTATATACATTGATGTTGGTTGTGATGGTAGTCTTGCTTAAGCTTCTATGACTCCCCGTGCCATTATGGGAAGTTATTTGATGCACCTTATTTTTCATAAATCTATGACTTGTCATGCACTACTAGAATCATGTGAAATCTAAGCCCTTCGAAATATGACTTGCATGATCCCATGCTCAAATTGTATCATCGTCTAGTACTCTTGCCACAGGTTGTGATAGCCATGATATGCCCCTTTATATGATCTTATGACTATCTGAGCATGTTTGATGTTGGTAATCTAGTTATCATGCTATGCCTCAAAAACCTTGAATCATGCTTAATATGACTAATGTCGTGCTTATGTGTGTTTGTCTCATATAATTTGCTTGTCTTACCATATGATGCTCTTGTGATGCTTATTGTGTTCTAGTAGCTTGTCCCTCGTCCGACTACACACCCCCTATTATACTACTACAATTAAGGCCTATTGTGGCACTTTATTACTTGTCTCTCTCATACTTGACTAATGTCGTTCAACTGCCAGGTTTCAATCTCTCTCATACTTGACTCCTGATTTCCCTTATTACTTGTCTTCCAATTTATATTCCAATTTTTGAAGAATTGTTTAAGGTTGAAAGATTGATTTTCTCATTGATTGAACTTGATTTAAATAGATACAAGTAGGGGTGAAATTCTATCCTAATTAGATAATGTATAATAAAGATATAAGGAATGATATATCTAATCAAATATCCTAATATATCTCAATACTCCCCCTCAAGTTGGAGCATGGTGAAGATGAATGCCCAACTTGGACAAAAGAAGATGAAATTGCTGCTCTCCCAGTGCCTTGGTGAAGATGTCGGCCAGCTGATTGGAAGAACGTATGTGAGATAGGGCGATGTTGCCTAACTGAACCTGATCTCGGATAATGTGACAATCCACTTCAATATGCTTCGTGCTCTCATGAAAGACGGGGTTGGAGGCGATGTGGAGTGCTGACTGATTGTCACACCATAGTCGCATAAAAGTCTGATGGGCAAAGCCGAGTGAGCGGAGAAGAGCTTTGAGCCAAATGAGCTCACAAGTGGTGGTTGCCATGGCTCTGTACTCGGCTTCAGCAGAGGAGCGAGAGACTGTAGTCTGTTTCTTGGTTTTCCAGGAAACTAGGGATTCACCTATCTTGACAATATAGCCAGTGAGCGATCTACGGGTCAATGGACACGTGGCATAGTCAGAGTTGCAATATGCAATCAAGCGAAGATCACTGTGTCGAGAGAAAAAGAGTCCCTGATATGGCCGGCCCTTGAGATAGCGTAGGACACGCAAGGCAGCCGTCCAATGAGCCTGGCGGGGTTGCTGCATGAATTGAGCCAGAGTATGAACGGAGTAAGACAGATCAGGTCTGGTGATCGTGAGGTAGATGAGACGACCAATAACCCGGCGATACTGATCCGGCTTCGGAAGAAGGGGATTGTTGTCTAGAGCGAGCGTGTGGTTCTGTTCCATAGGAAAGGCTGCCGGTTTGGATCCAAGAAGGCCGACCTCACCCAAGATGTCCAGAATATACTTGCGCTGAGACAGAATAATGCCAGCAGAAGTTCGAGAGACCTCTATGCCGAGGAAGTACTTCAGATGACCAAGATCTTTCATGTGAAAGCAAGAGTGAAGATAGGTCTTGAACCGAGTGATAAAGGCAGAGTTGTTTCCCGTAATAATCAAGTCATCAACATAGATGAGCACATGCAGAATCACACCAGACCGAGCATAGGAGAATAGAGAGTAGTCAGCGTAGGACTGAGAAAAACCGGCCTGACGAAGAGCAGAGGCCAGCTTGGCGAACCAGTTCCGAGGTGCCTGCCGACGGCCATAGAGCGATTTTCGGAGCCTACATACCTTAGATGAGCCGGGGGCAGAAAATCCAGGGGGAAGGACATGTATACCTCTTCATGAAGATCACCATGAAGAAAGGCGTTGTGAACGTCCATCTGATGGAGCTCCCAGTTCTGAATAGAAGCTACTGCAAGAACAACTTTAACAGATACCAATTTAGCAACCGGAGCGAATGTCTCAGAGAAATCAGTGCCCTCAATCTGTCTGTTTCCAAGAACCACAAGGCGAGCTTTGTGGCGCTCAATACTTCCGTTTGAATTGTACTTCACCCGAAACACCCACTTACAGCCGATAGCCTTCTTGTGAGGAGGTAAGTCAGTGACCTCCCAAGTTCCATTGCGATGAAGAGCGTCAATTTCAGAGTGCATAGCATCCCGCCAATGCTGATGACGGAATGCCTACTGAAAGGAAGATGGTTCTGGAGTGGCGGCAATGGCAGCTAAGAAGTGGCTGTGCTGAGGAGTAACAGAATGTGTATTGACATAATGATCTAAGGGATAAGAAGTACCTGACGACGTGACGGAAGCTGATGAGGCCGAAATAGGATCAACCTTGCGAAGGGTATGGCAGACATAATCACGCAGCAGCACCGAAGGGTTATGGGGGCGAGTAGAGCGACGAGGTGGGGGCTGCTGAGGGGCTGCAGGTTGAGTGTCTAGAGGCTGCAGAACCTCGTCATGGGTAGCAGGGGACGGGTGGATGGGTGGCGCAGGGTCAGGTGACTCAAGATGCGCGTATGGGAATATATCCTCATGAAAGGACACATCCCGAGAGACAAAAGTCTGATGGGTAGTGAGATCATAGAGGCACCAACCCTTCTGACCAAAGGGATAACCGATGAACAGACATTTACGACTGCGGGGAGAGAATTTGTTTGTGGAGCGAGGGATGACAAATGCATAGCAGAGACATCCGAAAACCCGAAGATGAGTGTAAGGAAGTGGTTTATTGAAGAGACATTCATAGGGTGTTTTACCTTTCAGAACAGAGGATGGGGTGCGGTTGATTAGATAGCAAGCAGTGAGTGTACACTCCCCCCAAAACTGAACCAGAAGGTGGGCTTGAAACATGAGAGCGCGAGCCACATTGAGGATATGACGGTGTTTGCGCTCGACACGACCATTCTGCTGAGGTGTGGCGATATAGGAGGACTCAAAGAGAATGCCATGATCGGCAAGGTAGGGACGAAGGGTAAGAAACTCAGACCCGTTATCACTGCGAATACACTTTATGGTTTTGTGAAATTGGGTGGTTGTGAAGCTGCAAAATTGCTTTAATAAATGGGAAACCTCTTATTTGTGAGTCATAAGATAGACCCAAGTGGCGCGAGAGAAATCATCAACAATAGTGAGGAAATAAGAGGCGCCAGATGAAGAGGGAACACGATAAGGACCCCAAATATCGCAGTAAATTAAATCAAAAGATGCCGAAGCATTTGACATACTAATAGGAAAGGAAAGGCGAGTTTGTTTTGCTTTGTAGCAGACATCACAAGGTAAAGTATTATTTTGTAGACTATGACTAGAAAGTGTTGAAAATGAAGAAAGCGATGAAAAAGAAGGGTGTCCGAGTCTTCGATGCTAGAGGGAGAGGGATTCGGCCTGGGTAGTGTGTCAAGCGGGGCTGCTGACGCCAAGATGGTTGATCGACGAAGCCCAGCAGAGCCAATAGATCCTATTTCGACATTCACCCGCTCCAATCAGCGTCTTCAAAGTGCGGTCCTGAATCACACAAAGCTTGTCAGTTAATGTGACAACACACCGCAAATAAGCAGTCAAACAACCAAGAGAGATAAGGTGACATTGAAGGCCGGGAACATAAAGAGCAGTGATATCAGAAGAATCGCAGAGAGTGATTAAGCCAGCCTGATTGATGGAAATAGTGTCGCCGTCTGGATACTTGACTTGCCATTCATCGACGGTGTGGAGATCCTGGAGCAACCGGCGATCACCAGTCATATGAATCGAGGCTCCACTGTCAAGAATCCAAAGGGTAGAGGCAATACCTGCTAGAGTGTCATTCCCGGACTTAGTATTGAACTGCTGAAACATGGAGAGCATGCGGTCCCATTGGTCATTGGTGAGGGTGATGCCGGCTCGGTCAGAAACCGTGAGATTGTGAGAGCCAGAAGATGACGGAGAAGGCGTGAGAAGGGAGTTGACGTTGGCAGCCTTCCCACGACCCCGTCCAGTGCCAGAATCAGAAGCCGCTGCAGAGGGCTTTGGTTTAGGCGGAGGCGCGCCTGTAGCCGGATCAGCGACGCCGCGACCGTTGTTCCACCAGTCTGGGTATCCCACAATCTTGAAGCAGGAGGCGGAGTCATGACCGGTTTTGTTGCAGTGAACACAAAACAGGGAGCTTTTGTCGATTGGGGCGGATGACGGGCAAGACGGACGACGCTAGGCAACGAAGGCGAGAGCGTTCGGAGTCGGCTGCTGAGTGGTTCGCATAGACAACATCCACTCTTCTTGAACGGCGAGTGAATGTACTTTGTTGAGACCGGGTAGAGTATCTTGAGCGACAACGGTGGAACGAAGAGTGCCGTAGCCGAGATCATCAAGTCCCATGAGAAACTGATGAGTCCGCTCTTTATCCCGTTCTTTGACATGGTTGCCGCAGGTACAAGCACGAGGAGCCAGGTGAGAATCAAGTTCCTTCCATAGTTTGGTAAGACGGCCGAAGTAGGCCGAGACCGACTGACCATCTTGTCGGCAGCGAGCGATTTCAGATCTCAACTGCAAAATTCGAGGGCCGTTCCCGATATAGAAACGTTGAGAGAGATCGTCCCAGAGCTCCTTGACGGTTGAGAAATAGGTGACTGTAGATCGAAGAGAGGGCTCAATGGACTGAGCAATCCATCCAATCAGCATTGCATTGACAGGCCTCCAATATTGATGATCAGAGGAGGTGGCGGCCGTCTGGGTAATGGATCCGTCGATGAAACCATCTTTGCGTTTTGCAGAGAAGGCGTTTTTCATAGCGACAGTTCATTCTTGGTAGTTGTCCCCTTTGAGAATCACCGGGCAAATAGAGAGACCCGGATGATCCGAGTGATGAAGGTAATAGGGAGAGGCGGGAGTAAGGGCCGCTGGCGGTTGAGCCATGAGTTCGGCGGTGGTGTTGGCGGAAGAAGGTGGCGGCGGCGGCAGATTGAGCCGTCGGTAGGGTTAGGGTTTAGAGGATCGTTGTTAAGCCTGATACCATGAAGAATTGTTTAAGGCTGAAAGATTGATTTTCTCATTGATTGAACTTGATTTAAATAGATATAAGCAGGGGAGAAATTCTATCCTAATTAGATAATGTATAATAAAGATATAAGGAAAGATATATCTCAATAATTTTTGAGTCATCGAGTGGGATTGCAGTTCTAGTAAAACGTGTGATGAAGATGAGGATGCAAGACATGGAGATGAAGATGAGGACGCCAAGCAACAGCAAACTAACCTTTTGGAAGGTTCTGGAGAAGCCGATACTTCATCCCCGTCCAGTGAAGTCATTCGGGATGACAAGTTGTAGTTGTTTGGAGGTTCAATTTGCGCAATCGTGTACATTTCGAGGTTTGGGGATTTTTCTAATCATCTTGTTTTTTATAATTTTAGCAGATGGATTATTTTCTCATGTTCAAAGTATAGCTTGATTGTATGAACACTAAGTGTTCGATGAAATGCCCGAATGGAAGATCAAGTATGGAACTGGTGGGATTGAGTTGAATTAAGTAGATTGATGAGGTATTAACATAGAAAGCAATTTGGTTATGAATCTATTATATTCTTGATTTCATTTCTGCAGCTTAAACATCAGTGTTGTCAAATATTCATGTGTATCACCTAATTGAATAAATCTGCCCAGTAATGGTTTCTTCTGTTGATTGGTTTCTCTTTTGGAGAATGTAAGTCTTTAGCTTACGAATGTGCCCAGTAATTGAGAAAGTCTTTAGCTTACGAATCTGAATTCATGTAGAATTTGGAAATTTAGCGCATTGCAATTCTGCTTTAGGCCTTTCTATGAACGTCTATATATAATTGTGTTGCCTTTTTTTTTATGTTGATATGATGCATCATTATTAACCTAATGGACATTGCAATATAACTTTTAGGTAAATATCTACTGTTCTTTAGAATTTTAATTTTTTTTTGCTTAAACTCTTGCAAGGATGGGACAATGCTACTATTGATGGTATTTTCATCTCGATCTCTTTCGTTCTGCCTTTACGATTTTCGCCCCCTTTCCTTCAACTATTCTCCTGTTTGCTGTGAGTTTTAATGTTTGGCTGAGGTTTCATCTGTCCTTTTAGTGTTTGGATTGGAGGCAGTTGAAAATTTGTTAACTGCAAGTTATATCCTGTTTTGTTGTTCCCTGTTCCTGCTATTAAGGCCCAGTCTTGATTCAGTGCAACTATTATTGTAGGTTTCTGAAATTTCTTATGGGCTCCCATTTGAATTATGATTGCTAGATATAGGCGTGTTATCTTGTTTGGTCTGATTAGTGATTATAAATCATAATTGCTCTGTTCATTGAGCTTCTCAATTTGCCTTCTTGGTGTTAAGATTGGTTCCTGCAATATTGATAAACAGACTCCCCAAACATACATTTTCCTTCTTATTCACCTTTTGGATCAAGAGGTTATCTTGTATGGTTCTAAATAGGTATGAGATGACTAAGGATTAGTTGAAACTCTCATTACAGTTGTATTGGTCATGTTGTTCACTCGTAACTGTTAGCTTTTATGCTTGACTAACCTTCTAAATTGCCACAGATTAACTAATACTCACATTGTGCAACATGTAGTTTTCAATCAAGCTGTTAAGAGTTTCATAATCTGAATGGATTCATTTTCTTTTGGCTAGGACCTCCCTGAGAATACATTGGTTCAAAAAATAAATAAGTACCTTCAAATTTGGAGATGCAACAGCTCATAATATGATGTAAACTAAATAGGGTATTGGTCACTTTGGTGTATTTGTAGGAGGGGAAGAAAGTGGTCAAAGTAATTTTGGTAAGTTAGCAAAAGATGAAGGCTAATTTGGTAAATAAGCTTTTAACCCTTTTTTAATTTATAAATCTAAGATCTTCTAACCGGCAACACCACCTCTGCAGAGTGCAACCGTAGCCCCTTCCTGAACCCTATCTCTTGCTTGTAGAGAAGCTGTTATTTTTCTAATTTATGTTGAAAGTGGGTAAGCCTAAAAAATGTACTCCACACTCCATATGTGATCAAATATTTGCCTTTATAAGGCTCAGTTAGGTGTAATGACATAATTTATAAGAGGTTTCTTATTCTCTGCCAAGTTCAAATTAAGATGTAATGACATAATTTGAGATGGAGCATTTGTCATTTTGTGCCTTTTCTATTACCATCATTGAGTCTCCTTGGCAGCTGGTAGAGTTTTATTACACTTTACGTCATGTACCATGCTTAGATATAAAATACCCAAGGAGTGGCCATATTAGGAGGCAAGGCATATTTTCAAAGAGCCTCTAGTTTTTACTAAAGATGAAGAACCTGAGATTAGATGGAGTTCCCCTGATGAAGAGGTGAAAAATATGCTTTCCTCATACAACTCTGAGGTGCACTATATGATAAAATAGCGTTTGAATGAAACATCGTTGTTATAGGATGTAGTCAGTATAAAGGTGTCTTCATTTGATCATCTACTTTTTTAATGGTAGGGGCTGATGAATTTTCTTGTAAATGATAATGGTTTCAATCGATCAAGACAGAGTAGCAAAGGTATTTCATTTTCAGGATATATGCTTCATGAGAGTTTTATGTAATCGGTTTGACCATGGTTTGTTTGCCATATCAGGCAATACAGAAGATCAAGGCTGTTAAAAACAAGATTCACCAAGTGGGGTATGCAACTTGTAGAGCTCTAAGGATTAAATGATGGAACTTATTCATCATCATTTGCAAGCTTTTACAGTTGTTACTCGAGAGTTGTTGCTTTTTTTAGCTTGTAATCTGTTCTTGCTGATATGAATGGTTTTCATGGGAGTTGAACTTGCTGAATTTTCTGGAGGGGATAGCAGGAAATTTTCAAGGTTCTTTGATGTTTGTTGCTGAATTTTCTATCAACAGTTTGCTAGAGAAAAAAAAGTTCATATGCTGATTTTTTTTTTGAGATGCCGTGGCCTTTTGGTTTGAGATGTTAAATCCGTTTGGAGAGGAAACAGTGTTTGTTTATATGATTGGTTTCAACTTCTTTGGTTTTCTTTAATTTATATTTGGTGTTTAAGATACTGGTTTAATGATTAGTTTGTATGCCTTTTTTTGTTTGAGCTATTGTTATGGTTCCTGTATATGCATCATTACTTTTTACTTATATGAATTACCTGTCATATATGCACTACTAACATCATTATTATTTGTTGTTTGCACGTTTTGTTTCAGCTTGGCACTTGTACAAGTTGATTAGACTATACAAGGTGTGCACCTATGATATGAGAAGATGAATGTTAACACACAAGTGATGATATGTACTCTTGAATTTAGTATATCATATTTTGAATTAGGATACACTTAAATGTGTTCTTTTGTGAATGAATTTTAGATATCGTACACTTGAATTTTATATATTTAGTTATTACTGAAAATATATATTTTCATGTAATGGCTATGATTATCATTGTAAATATATTGTAATTTCATTTGGAAGATTAGATGAAATAAAGTGTTATTTTTTATAAAAATGTTGTATGATCACGTTTTTATATGTATTCCACAATATGATAAAAAAGCATGTACATTCAAAATAAATAATACTAAATTAGCAGGGTATAAACCGCTGCATTTGGTGTAATAAACCGCTACAATTGAGCATAAAGCTATGACAACAGGTTCTATAAACCGCCACATTAGATAAGAAAACTGCCACAATAGATAGGAACTAACCGCTGCATTAGACAGGTCAATTGTAGCGGTTTTCTTACCTATTGTGGCAGTTTTTAGGTTTCACGATAAACCATCACAATAGATGCAAAAACCGCCACAATAGACCTAATGCAACGCGAGCAACAGAGGCGGGTAAAAACTGCCACAATAGGTCTTTTGTGGCAGTTTTTAGGCCTAATGTGGCGGTTTTGATCTGCCACATTAGGTCTTAATTGTAGTAGTTGCATGCTCTCATGTTATGATTTTGCTCAGGATATATCGTCAATCTATGTTTATCTTGTTGAGCACGTGTAATTGCGAGTCCTGTGTTAATCAGTAAGTGGGTGCCACCTTGCATGTTACATACTACAACATGATGAAATTCACATATACATGAAATATGATCTGATGTTGGACTTGTACCTCAGTAATCATCTTGGGATATACTTATGCCATGTCATGACCGGTTAGAATCATGTAGGACATACTTTCCAAGTGTAGTTCACTGTATGATTACATGCCATACTTGTCTTACCATGTAGACCTCGTTACTGTATAATGTGATAGTTACAGTGCCCCCCCCTATATGTTCCTCTTTATAGTGGTATGTCATGTCTGAGCAACTTAGTATCAGATTCTATATTGATATGACCTACCTATATGTGTACCTAATATGTGTAACTGGTCATATGTATGATGCCCTATGACGTTCACTAGCTAGGTCTTGCATAGTTTGTGATGCATAAGTCTATTGTCGATTTGTGCTTACTTGTTCTGTCAGGCATGACTATTACATGAAATGATAGGTTAATAGCTCGTCTCACGTGCACGCACAACTTGATTACATATACCAATCATGAATGCATAGGTCGTTATTCCTTGAGATAGGTATATGCTAGTGTGGATTAATAGGACTGATATACTCCGTGATTGCTATGTGTTTGTTGGCCGCAATTATACTCTCATTGAATACTGTAAGGGCATCGTTGTAGCTCGGGTTGGGATCTTGTTTCTGGTCTCGTCGTCTTTAGTCTTAGTCTGTGTCTGAATCTATAAGGAAATCGTGTTATCCTCCCTTGAGAAGTACTCGACCTCGACTAAGGTTAGTCGACAGGGGGTCAAGCACAGTCGAATCCGAGCAAGCAACAATCTCTAGGGTTTGGTCGATCTCGAGTAAGCCAAATCGATGTCGAGTAAAGTTTGGTCGTAGTCGAGTAAGTTGGTTGACTTCGAGGAACCTGCAGAGGCAGAAGCAACAACGATCTGCTTGAATGAGAATCAATAGTCGACGTCGACCAAGGGGTGGTCGAAATCGAGCAGTAACAGTAACGAAATAAAAGACAAATCTTTGCGGAATTCGGAATAAAATATGTAAAAGAAAACTTCCAAGATCGGGGTTTGCAACAACGATAACCAAACATGCATAAGGCAAGATAAATAACGATAATCATTCAAATTGCATCGAAGGATCAAGCTTTCGCCTTTTCCAACAATTAGACAACTCTTTCAAGAAACCCTAATTGTATCTACCAATTTTATGTTTATAATCCAAGTTTTTAGCATGGATCTCTATTGAATAGGTAATAAACACATAAAAGGTAGTAGATGCTCAAAACATGATAAAGGTCGGATCTTTACCTGAAACACGCATGGCTATCGTCGGGCTCGCCCCAACCCTAGAAGTAGGTGGACTACTCGCTCTTCATCGCAATTGCAGACATCATTGATGGAAAATAAACTTGCATTAATAAACTAAACAGAGCTTACAACCGATCGAAGCCAACTTGCTCTCGCTCCTTCACTCCTCTCGGCCTCCACTCTCTCTCTCTCTCTACTTACTTCTCCTTCTCTAGAATTGAATTGTATGATGGAATGAATCAAAACCAACCCTATAGGCTTTATTTATAGGCTTCCAATCCTTGCTAATCAAGGTAAGGAATATCTATCTAATATCTAAAGATAAAACTGTACTTGGAAATAAATCTATCTAAATAAGTAAAACTAGATAAATCATAGGGTAATTAATTGTTCAACCCTTAGGATAGATAAAAAGATAAATATCTAAAATCTTCATGTGTTGAGAATCTTCTCTCGGAAATATCTCCATTGGATTCGGGATATAACCTTAACAAGACTTTGACTTAGCTCGAAATCAGTCACTGGGGTCAACTCGATATCGAGTAGCCTCACTCGATATCGACCTGGCATTTCTCGGCTTCAGCTCAGCAGCTTGATCTCGGCTCCAGGGGTGAACATCGACCAGTTTCAACTCGATATCGACTAAGTCAAGTCGATATCGACCTTCATCTTCTTCTTCCAGCTAGGTTGGTCGATTCCTAATCATCTACCCGATTTTGGCTTGGTCGACTTCGGCCAGTTTTGGTCGATGTCGAGGAAACTTGGCTTGTCCTTGTCTTCTCGAGCAGCCTCTCCTTCCTCGAGCTCGGGTGTGTTTTCGGCTTGGTCGACGTCGAGTAACGTTGCTCGACATCGAGTAAAATCTTGAACTCGAGTTGGCTTCTTCTTCTGTCCTCGAGTAAGCTTTGCTTCAGTTGTAGTCGAATTCGAGGAGCTTCTGGTCGAAGTCAAGTAGAATCCCGTCCTTTGGTTTCGTCTCGAAATGGCTCCAAATTCTGTAATATTAAACCAAAACTTATGTAGACCTCTATTTCTTGCAAATAAGCATAAACTACATAAATTCAACATATTCCCAACCCGAAATATGCAAAGTATATAAACTAAAGAGCTAAAATGTATATAAAGACATGGTCACTTTAGTGGACATCCTCACGCCCCTTCACTGTAGAGGAGGTAAAATCCGCTCTTTTCTCAATGCATTCCACAAAGGCACCGGGTCGTGATGGTATGCCAGCTCTGTTCTATCAGAAGTGTTGGCATACTGTTGGGTCCGATGTCACTTCTCTAATACTTGATATTCTGAATGGGGCGCCACTTCCTGAGGGGTTTAATCATACTCTTATCACTTTAATTCCAAAGGTTGTGGCCCCAACTAAAATGAAGGATCTCCATCCAATTAGTTTATGCAATGTTATATATAAGATTTTGTCAAAGATACTAACAATCAGGTTGAAGAAAGTACTCGGGAAGTTGATTCCACCAAGCTAAAGCGCCTTTATTCCAAGAAGACTCATCATTCACAATGTGCTTGTAGTGTTTGAGGTTTTTCAATACATCAAGACAAGGAGAAGGGGGGACGAAAGGGTTCATGGCCTTGAAACTGGACATGGCGAAGGCCTACAACCGAGTGGAGTGGAGCTTCTTGGAGCATTGCTTAAGGAAGTTCGGGTTTGAGGAGAGGTGGATTGGCTTGATTATGAAGTGCATTACTTCGGTTAGCTTCTCGATATTAGTTGAGGGAGTGCCATTGCCGATATTCATACCCTAGAGAGGACTCCGACAAGGTGATCCTCTTTCACCGTATCTTTTCCTCTTATGTGCAGAAGGATTATCTGGTATGATCAGGAAGAGTGAGATGCAGAACCGGCTAAGTGGAATCAGAGTGGCGCCGGCAGCCCCGTCTATTTCGCACCTCTTCTTTGATGACGATTGTGTTCTTTTTCTGGAAGCATCGTGTCAACAGAGCTCAGCGATTATTCATATCCTCCATACTTATGGAGTAGCATCAGGACAACAGGTTAACTTCTAGAAGTCACAATGTATTTCAGTAAGAATGTTGATGAGGAGAAACGGATGAAACTGCAGGCGATTATGAGAATCCGTGAGGTCTCAAAACATGAGCGATATCTTGGATTACCTACCATGGTAGGTCGGTCGAAGACAGTGATCTTTGAGCAACTCAAGGAGAGTGTATGGAAGAAGATGAAGGGGTTGAAGGAAAAGTACTTGTCAAGAGCCGGAAAGGAAGTTCTGATAAAGGCAATTACACAAGCTATCCCCACATATACTATGTCATGTTTTCTGCTGCCGTTGGGGTTGTGTCGGAATATTGAGATGATGCTAGGCAATTTCTGATGGGGTGAGAGTGGTGGTAGGAACAAGACCCATTGGATGAGATGGAAGAGGCTATGTCGGGCAAAGGACAAGGGAGGTATTGGGTTTCGTGATTTAGAGATGTTTAATAAAGCTCTCTTGGCAAAGAAAGCTTGGAGAATAATGTGAGATCCTGATTCCTTGGTTGCCAGAATCATCAAAGCTAGATATTTCCCTCGAGGTTCGTTCTTCCAAGCGTCGGTGGGATTCAATCCCTGCTACACATGGCGTAGCATTATCAATGGAAGGGATGTGATGGTCAAGGGGCTGAGGTGGGTTGTCGGTAACAGGGTTGATATCAATGTGTGGGACGACAGGTGGCTACTCGGACCGACAACTTTCAAGGTACTAGACAATTAACGAGGAGGGGATCCGGAGATGAGAGTGATAGAATTGATTAACTTGGAATGACATCGTTGGGATGAAGAAAGACTGCGCGAGGTGCTGCTGCCTTGTGACATAGAAGAGGTTCTTAAGATCTGTCTTGTCGACCCAAGGATGAAGGGTCAACAAATTTGAAGCTGCACTAAGAACGGTGTCTTCACGATTAGGTCCGGTGAAGAGGGTTTCAAGTGGGGGGCCGTCGGGTGCATCACAGCTGGAGGGTGCTTGGAAATCCTTGTGGAAGCTGAAGTCGGTGCCGAGAGTACTTTCTACAGTGTGAAGGGCAACATAAAAAATTCTCCCTTGCAAACAGAATCTCCGCAAGATACGGATCACCGAGGATGGGTGTTACGACGTATGCGGCAAGGAATAGACTACAGTTCATGTGTTGTTTGAGTGTCCCCAAACAAGAAAGATTTGGAGGCATACACCTGCACTAGAGATGATATGGTTGCGTTCATCAGTTATGCAGGAGGTTTTTGCCATTGTGTTCATGGAAGCTACCGAATCAGAGCGACAGAGATAGGCGGCTCTTGTTTGGAACGTGTGGGGCAGCAGGAACAAGCGCATCATTGGAGGGGTTGGGAAAAGCCCATTGGAGATCATACAAGAGGTGAAGACCATGCTAACTGAGCATGACTCGTATAGAGAGGTGCCAAGACCACATGCAGCAACTCAGCACCAAGGGGGAGGGAACACCGGTTGGAAGAAACCTCAAGGGGCTGTTCTTAAGCTCAACTGCGATGCCAACGTCTTCTCTTCCGGACAGTCTGCAATCGGTGTGGTGTGTCGGAACCATACAGGGGCGATGGTTTTTGGTGGGTAGCGAGAGATTCAACCAACATCCTGTGTGGAAACGGGCGAAGCAGAGGGCGTGCTCTGGGCTATGCAGCTTGCGAGGGAGAGGGGTGTGTGATGCGTACAGATTGAGACCGACAACCTTGCTCTAGTGATCAAGGGATTGGAGGAGGCGTTCAACTCAATCACTTGGCGCCATACTCATTGTGAGGGGAATAGGGTCACTCATGGCTTAGCTTCGATTAGACCTATTTCTCATTCTCTGTTTATCTCTTTTCATGAAGTTCCTATTGACATTGTTACAACTTTGTTGAATGAAATGGGGTGATGGATTGGCTTGTGTTGTAAGGAGGAAATCAAGTATGAAATATAACAAAATAGATCAAACCAGATTTAGGCCCACGCAAATAATTACAAGACTCCTCCAATGCAGTAATGGGAAGACAGGATCGAATCCACGAGGAAGCGTGTCAGCGGATCCTAGGCAGCTGTAAATCTCACAGAAAAGCAAGCAGAAAAGACAAAAACAAAGAAACAATGAAAGACAGATAGAAATAACAAACGAAGACAAGAAATAAAAGCAAGATAGAAACTAACTCGATCTCGACAAGCACTGTACTCGAGATTGACTAACAACAGCAGACACAGAAACTAAAAACCGACGACAGAAGCAGAAACTCAACTCGATCTAGACCAAATCCTACTCGAGATCGACTAAAGCCTACTCGATCTCGACAAACCACTGCTCTATCTCGACTAAAACTCAGAAACTTCAAATTGCAGATTTCGAACACAGAATTCAGATTTCGACAGAAATAAACTCAAATTATGAAAAACTTCCAAAGCCAGCGTATCAACACCACAACGATAACCATGCAAAGTAACACATAAAGGCATAATAGATCATGCTTTCCATCAAAATAACTTTCGTTACTAACAAATAGGAATATAGAGGCTTTCGCATAAACCCTAATTGTTACTAACCCTTTTCACATAATTAATCCAAGTTGCATTAAGATCGCTTTTGCTTCAATAACACAAACAAGGATCACCTTCAACTCTCGCAAAAGAATCATGCTCATAGGGATAGAAGAAGAATCGCATAACAAGATTGTACCTTTACCGCATCACCTCACATGGCCACCGTTGGGCTCACCCCAACCCCAGAAGTGGGTGGACTACTCGCTCTTCATCATCAAGAAAGATATCAAATAACAAAAGAAACTAACTTGCATTGAATTAAATAAAGAAAGCTTACAACCAACAAGACAAATCCGCTTTCGCCTTTCCACCTTGCTTGCCACAAACTCTCTCTCTACTCCTACTTACTTGAATGGAATTGAATTGGAATAAGATGCCTAATGCTCAGCCCCTAAGGCTTTATTTATAGCCTTCTATTCCTTGCTAATCAAGGATAGAATACATCTATCTATATCTAAAAAGCTTAAAAGATAAATAAATGCAATTTAGGAATTAAATCTATAAAGGGGAAATTAAATCTAAATAGGTAAGTCTTCTCTCCATGTGTGGTAAATCTTCTCCATAGATCGAATTTGATAGATGTCGGCCAGCTCGGACTCATTCGGCTCCAAGGACTCCCACAGCGCGTAGGACTGCTCAAACCGCGTAACGCGGCTTCGGACGGGACTCCTCGATCTCGACCAGAGTTACTCGAGATAGAGTAGGATTCGTCGTCGACCATGGCTGGCTGGACGTCTCGGATCTTGGCTCCTGGCTCCTCAAGATCGAGTAATGGTTGGTGCTCGACTTCTCCGTCTTCGGCTTCTCGACTTGGCAAAGCTTCGTCGACTCCGGACATGGTGTCTAGGCGTTGTCGATCTCGACAAGGGAACTCGAGATCGAGTAGGATTTCCGGAGTCGGGTTGCTCTGGCTCAGTTTCTCGATCAGTGCTTAGTCGACAAGGCTTGTGCTCGGACACTTTCATCGAGATCGAGTAGGTTTACTCTAGATCGAGTAACTCTGGGCTCCTAGCTTGATTCGACTGGTTCCGCTGCTTCTTGGCCTTGGACTTCTGTAGTTGATTTCCGAGCTTTTCCGATCTTTCTCAAAACTGCTGTAATTTGCCTCGAATTCTGCGAAATTAAACAGAAACTGGTGTAGATTCCATAATTTAGCAAATAAACATAAACTACATAGATTTTGTACTATCTTAGCCCAAATGCATGACATGTATGCATAAAACGATATAAAAGTTATTGTAAAACATGGCAGATTCAGCTCACAACAAACACCCCATACTTAAGCTTGCTTGTCCTCAAGCAATACTTTTATTTGTCATTCAGGGGAAGAAATCAAAACTCTCAACTTATTAGATTCATTCTCATATGTCCTTGCAGTCAATTACCATCCTCGAAAAGGTACTTGTGTCGCAGATCGATGCGTGTGCAAAATTTAAAAAGCAACATCTACTCACAAAAGGAGGGTTATGCAAAAACAATTCATGTGACAAAGCATTAATAATCAAGAGGACTTTAATTTAAGCTCAATAAGGAGTAGATTGGTAAAAGGCTAAAGGTGGGCAATTTTTGACAATGTGGTGCTAATGATCCGGGGAAATGGAGTATTTCCAAACTGAATTTCATATCACATTCTTTTTCATAAGATTCATCAACTTTCATAATGCTTTTTTCAATAATAATGCTTTTACCTCTCTAACCTTAGCACTGCCTTCTCGCGAGTCGCAAACATGGGTGTTATGAATGGCCCCGGATACTTAGTGCTTTGGACTCCTCACAACTATTATCTTAGAGAGTAGGGTCAATCTATCTTTATCTCCTGAGGTGATTGGATTTTCTTTCACTCATTAAATTTTCCATATTTTTCAAACATTTTCCCGCCAAACTCCAATAATGATAACAACAACACAACAACCATATAACCATCTCCATAATGTAACATCATTCTCAACATAATCCCCGGATAGGAAATAAGGTAAGGAACGGGCAATATTAAGATCATGTGGAGCATAATATGAAATAAGGCATAATATGGCTTTGTGTAATGCATAAGCATAGGTAAGGCTAGGAATTTAAACAAGGTGAGTATTATATGGAAATATAAAGTCCTCCATCCTCTTATCATGCAACATGTCAAAAGCAACTTCAAATTTTACCTCCTTTCATGGTTTTCATCAAAATATGCACTTCATTGTGACTTCGCTTTACTAGGCAATTTCATGCTATATCTCTAATGAATCCAATTTTGTATCGTCGAGTTCAATATAAGCTTTCATGACATTATCAAAAATTTCAATGGGGGTCATTTTTCTCAAATTTTGGAAAACATGCATATATAAATCAATAATGCATTCCAAAATAGCCATGTAGCAATTCAAAGAAATAAATTCTAAATATGCACACATAATGTCAAATATGGCAAATATGCATAAAGTAAGCCCTTCCCCCACCCCATACTTAAACATTACAGTGTCCTCACTGTATAAAAACAAGGGTAAAGAAAGAAACTCACTAGACAGGTGTGCAGGTCCTCTCAATATTGAATAAAGGGAACCGCCTGGGCCGAGTTTGAACCACTAGTACAAAATTGAGATTTTATTACATAATTATTTATGCCGGAGGTTCAATTTGCGAAATAAAAACCTTAAAATGGTTTAATTTTATTCTCTTAAATACTGAAAAATAAATATATGCCGGATATTATCATTTATGTCCGGCATAAATGACAACGAAATATTAAAAGACCCTAATTATTTATGCCGGGCGTGTCAAATTTTTTATCCGGCATATATAATATGGGAATCCGGCATAAAAAAGCGAATAAAATTGCCTAGACATTGTTTATATCAAATATAAATATCCGGCATATATAAGCGGATTATATCCGGCATAAAAAAAATTAATTATTTTGGAAAGAAAGAGCGCTCGGCCGCTCGCTGTACGTTCTCTGACTTCTCTCCCAAACCAAACCCTCGAAACACAGTTCCTCGACTTCGCCTGTGGCGGCCCTCCACTCCAGTCGGCGGCCCTTAGAGCCTGTGGCGGCTCTCCACTCCTCGTCGGCGGGGTTTTCACTGTGGCGGTCTTCGTCGGGGTCTTTACTGTGGCGGCCCTAATCGACTTCGCTCAGACGCTCAGCCTCGCCTTCGCTCCTCTTCGCTCAGCCTCCTCTTCGCCGGCCCTAATTGAAGCGCCGGCGACCCTCCTCTTCGCTCAGCCTCGTCGGCGGGGTCTTCACTGTGGCGGTCTTCGTCGGGGGTCTTCACTGTGGCGGCCCTAATCGACTTCGCTCAGCCTCGCCTTCGCTCCTCTTCGCTCAGCCTCCTCTTCACCGACCCTAATTGAAGCGCCGGCGACCCTCCACTTCGCTCAGCCTAGCCTCCATCGCAATCACACTCGATTTGGGTTGCAATGAGTTTTTTCAGACTTGCGAAATCAGGGATGGGAGAAACCGTTACTCGCCGACTCGCACCCAGCAGGCCGCAGGCGATTTCTCCCCCGCCGACGCCGCTGTCGCAACCGTTGTCGGCTCTGGGCTGCTGCAGTGTACTGCACACCAAAGTTGAAAGGCCAACACTCCATTGTTGTCCATTCTTCCCAAATCTCAAATCCGAATTAAAAAGGTCAGTATTTCATACTTTATACTTTGTGAATTTGTGCTATAACTTTTGATTTTTGAGATTCAATTTGTAGGTAGAATATTAGAATTCGTTTAGGGTTTTGATTTTGGGAAACCAATTGATGAAATTAGGGTTTGATTTTGAGAATCAATTTTGTGGAATTTTGATTAGAGTTTGTGATTTTTGGAATCAATTTTGTCATTTAATTATTGTGTATATGTGATTTTGATACCGAAGTTTATGAATTTGCGAATTGAAACTGTGTTCAATTAATCAAAATTTCCCCCAAATATTTTTGTACTTTTAGAATTGAACTAACATATGACTTTGTATTCTAAAATTTAACTATTTTTGCACCAAATATTTTTGGCCTATTAGCTCAATTGGTCCATCAATCTATTTCCATGCCATTCGTCTTACCATTCTTTCTTGGCGACATTGATGTAATCACCGAAATGTTGCTTCGTTTGGTGTCACTAGGTATCAAGTGCTAGCAGGAGTAATCGAACAGCGCATTTTCGAACCATTGCTGCACACCCAAAAGCTACTGCTGACTGCTGAGCTTGATCTGCTTTGCTGTTCGAACTGGGAACATGTTCTTGGGATCTCATAGGTAAGATCAATGTCTTTTCCCTGACTTCCATTTTTATCAGATCAAAGCCATTCATAGGCTTCACTGATTATTTTTGATAATGGTTTTATCTTTGATAATGCATGGTTTCAATTGACCATAAGTTCTGATTTGTTTTTGGTGAAATTGAATTGAGTAGACTAGATAGATTGATCTGCATCAGTGGAATTTATGCACTATTTGTAGTTACGTAATATGAATGGATGGAGCTTCATTGATAGTGTACTAGATTGATGACAAAGATACCAATCTACTTGCAGATTCATTGAAGTATAGTGTAGATAGTGCCCGACAATGGCAAGATAAGTGCTTGGCTTCTGCTCATTTTAGAGAAGAGGACCACTTTGATCTCCCACGATCTTTCTATGGTATTTATCAGCTAATTCGTACTCCAAGCCTTTTGTTTAAGCGGTTTGATACATGGTATGTTTAGATTGTTACATGAAAGTACTCTTGTTTCTAAGAAAGACAAACATATTTGCATAGGATTGTTACATGAAAGTACTCTTGTTTCTAAGAAAGACAAACATATTGGATATGTATATTTCCTCAACTGTTTTAAGCTATTTTTCTTACCTTCTAGGGTTCCTTTTAGACACACTTTTTGTTGTTTCTTAAAAGAAAAGAAATAAATTTCTTTTTGAAAGACAAGAAGATTCATGGTATTTGAGTTTTGTTAGGATTATGGTGACACCTTTTGTAATTTGGGTTTTTTAGGATTATGTTTAGCTTAGATTTGAATGAACTTGCTTAAATATATTTTCTTACTGATATTTTGATGTAGTTGCTCAACTCAAACACTCGTATAATTCCTTGCTATTTTGTTTTTATAGATGGTGGCTGGAGGCATTGCTTTTATGGTTGTTGAAGGAATTTTGTATCCACTTAATACAATAAAAACTCATCTTCAAGTAGGTCAAACAGTTTTCTATTTCGTATTTTCCATTGATTTTGGTTTTAGAAATTTAGTGCCAGATTCCCACTTGGATTTGAAATTCATTTGTGATTGCTTATTGACAATAAAATAAAGGTTGCAGCATCTCTTTCAAATGTCATTAGAAAACTTAATTGACATATAAAAGAATCAATAGACTGACTACTGTATAGAATTATTCATAAGATTCATTTAGTTGGATATTAACGATCCTGTCTAGAGGAAATAAAAGAACATAGATGATCATATGTAATTGGGAGACTGGAATGGTTGATCTTGTTTATCCTGATCCAGTACATACTACATACTTGCTCTCATTGATGACCTATGTTATACTTTTCATATGAATCGCTCAGTTTCCAAACCTTTTGATGAATATTTAGGTTTTCAGCAGCTTCACAATTGATGAACCTGCTCCAGGATTGAAGGCGCTATTGTTACCTTTGTTGTTCCTGATCAGACAAGCAAGGTAAATAATATGAGCTACTTGAAATCATGGTTTAGGTGTATTATAGCATGCTTGCTGGTATGCCTTCAAGGGCGGTACTATAAACTTGGACTTGTATTTGCTATGACAGGTTGAGCTCCGGTACTTGCACGAGTATGCTGGAATAAGCACTAGCATCCAAAGTAGGTGTTTGATTTTTTATTTTACTTTTAACATTACTCTTTTTTTAATAACTTAATTAGTTTGGTTAACTTAATAAAAATGTTGCCTTTAATAGTGGTTTGATGCGAGCTAAGTACAGATGTGCCGAGATTGATGACTTGCGAAAGGAGTGGCTTGATTACTTATATACCTTTATTTTTAGGTATGAATCTACCTTGCACATCCTTAATTTTGAAAGTTGGTCTCTCGATTGGAATGTAATAAGCTCAAGCTATTAGCTTTCATAACAATGTCTTTCTGATTTTTATTTTAGGTGAGCTACAAGTTGTCTCAAGTTCATATGCTCATCGAGAGATGACTTTCATTTGGTGAGCTCGAGCGTCTATCAAGATATGTATCCGGATGTGGCCATGCACTTACTTTCGTTTTACTTTATCAGAGACAACTTTTGTTTTAGCATGTTTACATTTTAGTTCTATCATATGATGTACCCCGAATGTGATGTTGGTGGGTCAACTTAAACAATGGATTTGTAGTGGTTGTTGCTATAGATTGGATGATATTTATGTATGTTTTTTATGACATTTAACAGGGGGTTTATATTGATATTCAAAACGTGCTCTTGCAAAATCACATTAAACTATATATCCCGGAAAACCGTCCATTATAATAGATCATATAATATACCGACCAGATTTAAAAATAAAATAAAATTAGTATTTATGCCGGATCTGGAATTTTTAACACCCGGCATAAATAGCCTGAGCTTTTTTTTTCATAAAAAGAACAACATCATTTATGCCGGATTTGTGTTAGATATATCCGGCATAAATAACTCTATGTATAAAAACACCCTATTATTTATGCCGGATGTGTGGATTTTTTATATCCGGCATAAATAAGTGCATGTTTAAAAAACACCAATATTATTTATGCCGGGCGTGTGGCATTAATATCCGGCATAAATAACTGCATGTAAAAAAACACATAATTATTTATGCCGGGCGTGTCATATAAATATCCGGCATAAATAAAACGCCCCCTTTTTTATTACATTTACCTATACCCCGGAGATAACTTTTCAAATATCCGGCATAAATAGCTCAAATATCCGGCATAAAATCTAGTTTTTGTACTAGTGAACATAGCGTACTTCTATCCATGGTCCTGAAAAGTGTAAAAGACATATACCCACAATAGAAAAACTAAAAGTGTTCAAAAACCAAAAAAAAAAACAAACAAAACAATGTCAAAAAAAAAGTCCAAAAAAATAAATAAATGTCTATTTACAAGCTCTAAATTTTATAGTCGCTAGGCCGACTTTCCATTTATGCTCAAGGTGGCATCTGCAGAGCCCATGTAGCTTGGGCTTCAAATAGGACTCCATTCTTGTCCATCAGTTGCAATCCTCCAGAATGGATCTTGTTCACCACAAAAGGTCCCATCCTCTTCTTGTTGAATTTGTTAGGGAACCAATGATCTTTTGATTTAGAGACATAGAGCTTGTCTCCAACTTCATACTCCTTGGGCTCATCATTGGATATCCTACATAAGCGCACATACCAAGGCAAACCTCTTCCATGTATAGATAGATCTTTAATGGAAATAGGAGAAGAAAGATCCATACCTTGGCTTACCTTCGCAGAGACGGAATCGGGGACCACGGTGTTTGGTCGATCTCGAGTAGGGGTACTCGATCTCGACGACTTGTCAGGTTCTGGTGGTGAGCTGCTCGAGGATGCAGGAGCTGGGGAAGCTTGGTTGATCTCGACTACATTGGTCGATCTCGAGTAGTCTTGGCCGTCTGGTGGAGTCAGCGTCGAGGAAGGCGAAGCCGAGGCAGCGAGGTTCTGGTCGATCTCGAGTAGGTTACTCGATCTCGAGGAGCCTGGTGCTTCATTCTGGCTGCTCGACGATGCTGGTGCTGGTGGAGGTTTCTGGTTTTGGTCGAGATCGACCACAGTCCTCGATATAGAGGAATCTTGGTCGACTTTGACCCCATACTTGGTTCCTGTCAAGGCATCCAAAAAATAGTTAGTCCATAACGACGTACCTTGGTCTGTTTCGATTGGATTCTTTGTGTCCTCCTTTAGGATTGCCATGATCTCCTCCACCTGGGCCTCCATATCCCTCTTTTCCAGCTCCTCCGGGGTCATATTTCTTACATTGGGTTCCCCGCAGGTGATGTAGCCAGCTGAGATAGATTTTACCTCTTCCATTGGACCTGTATGCCTTTCAGTTTTATTAAAGGAATACTCAATTACCTCATCGTTGATGTTGAAAGTGAGCACTCCTTTCCTCACGCTTATGTTGGCATCCACCGTCGCCAAGAAGGGTCTTCCTAGAATAATTGGACAAGCAGGGTCTTTTTGCATATCAACAACTAGGAAATCAGCAGGGACAAAGAATTTACCTACTTGTACTGGCACATTGTCCACCATGCCTGTTGGAATGACCACTGTGTTATTGGCCATGTAAAGTCTAGCATCCACAGGCTCTAGGGCACCTATCTTAATCTTGGACCAAATTGTTAAAGGCATTATACTCACACTAGCTCCAAGATCACATAAAGCATTAATTTTGTGTGGACCAAATCCAATGGTTATAGCAAACTTACCTGGATCTGGCCTCTTCTCAAGTATGTCCAAATGGCTGCATTCCTCTGTAATCTCAGCCATTGACCGCTTTTTGCTCAGAATCTCTTTCAAGAACTTGACATAGGATGGCATTTCATTGAGAGCTTCTGTGAAGGGGATGGTGACATTGAGTTTATGAAGCATCTTGATGAAGCGCTGAAATTTCTTTTCTACCGGGTCCTTTGGAGATTTTGTGGGGAAATGTAGCTTCTTTTTCTGATTCGGAGCCAGAACAGATGTCGTAGGTGCTGCAGCTGGATCAATATTGACGGGGCCTTTCTCGACATCGACTTCTTGTTCCTCGATCTCGAGTTGACTCTGCTCGAGATCGACCAGATCCTTGTCGAGATCGACTTGTCTCTCAGCTTCTCCGCTCTGCTGCTTTCCGACCTCTGGCTCTTGCAGTTGATGGCCGCTTCTGAGTTTAACAGCAGCGATGTGTCCAGTCTTCCCCTTTGGATTTGGTTATGAAGATCCAGGGAGCGAACCTGACTGTCTGGGGATTCCTGCTGCTAGCTGGCTTATCTGTGTATCAACTGATTTCCGCCATATATCAATTTCCCCAAGCCTAGAGTCACCTTGCATCTGAGTGTAGACGGAGTTCAAGGACTGTTTGGTTTCTGAGTGATTCCTCCGTATTTCCTCCAGGATTGTCTGTATATCATCTCCTTTCTGGTCTCTTTCCGGATGTCCTGGAGCTTTGTAGGGCGGGGGGTTCCTAGGGGCACCTTGGTTCCATTGTGGTTGCTGAAACCTTTGGTCCCCCATGTAGCGATTGGGACCACCTGTATAAGCTGCCTCTTCATGGTGCTCTGCCAGCCTGACTTGCTCTGTGTTTGGGCACTCAGTAGTGGTGTGCCGCTGCGATCCGCATTCAATGCAAGGCTGGTTGACAGAAAGATACTTTACTTGCTTAAGGAGCTTCTTGTTCTGATCTCTGTAGTACTGCTCCCTTACATCAGGATCAATCTCTTTAGGGGGTTCATAAAGGGGCATGGATGGTGCTGGCCTGGCGTAGGGGTTCTCTTCATAGTTTGCAGTAGACCCATACTTGTTGTCATAGTTAGTGAGCTTGTCGAGCACACCCTATGCGTCTATTGGTGGCATCGTTAGATACTCATAGCGAGTATACTGGTTGATCCTGTCCTTAGTGACTTGGTCAAGAGAGTTGAAGAAGATCTCCTGAATGACGTAGGGTGGCTGTCCATGAGTAGGGCAAGATCGTAGCAGTTCCTGGTATCTTTCCCATGCTCTTGCTAGCGGCTCTCCAGTCTTCTGTTTGAAAGCTCTGATCTTCTGGTGGAGGAGTGTTGTCTTTGCAGGAGGGAAGAATTTGTTCAGAAACTCTTGCTCTACTTGGGCCCATGTTGTGAGTGGTCTTGGTTTCAGCCCTTCAAGCCACTTCAGTGCAGGTCCAGCGAGAGACCAGCGAAAAGCCTTCATCTTGACATATTCCAAAGTTGTACCTTCAGCAACAGTACGGCACATGTCAAAAAAAATTTGCAATATGTTTAAGAGGACACTCATTAAACCTACCAAAAAAGGCATTATTTTTAAGCTCTATAAGAAATTGAGTGCGAATTTCAAAAGAGTTTTCAGGGATAAGAATCGCCGATTCAGGCACGACGAGAGTTGGGTGCATATAATCCTCTGCCGTGGTTGGGTACTAGGCGAGCTCAGCCTCCACTTGTTCCCTTACTGCTTTCTCAGTGGCGATAGCAGCATCTTTAGCGGCCAATTCCCTTGTAAGCCTCGCAATCAGCTGCTCCTGTGTTTCAGCGGCTGCCATGGCTCTTTGTAGTTTAGCTCGGATATGTAGGAGGCGTTCCGGATCGTCTAAGCCATCAAACTTAGGTGGTTGACCAGAACGGCGCATACACCTGTAAAGTAACTCAAAGAAAAAAGTGAGATCTGACTACCTAAGGCGCGAATGATAGATTACCCGGCAACGACGCCAATTTGTTGCGAGGAGGAAATCAAGTATGAAATATAACAAAATAGATCAAACCAGATTTAGGCCCACACAAATAATTACAAGACTCCTCCAATGCAGTAATGGGAAGTCAGGATCGAATCCACGAGGAAGCGTGTCAGCGGATCCTAGGCAGCTGTAAATCTCACAGAAAAGCAAGCAGAAAAGACAGAAACAAAGAAACAACGAAAGACAGATAGAAATAACAAACGAAGACAAGAAATAAAAGCAAGACAGAAACTAACTCGATCTCGACAAGCACTGTACTCAAGATCGACTAACAACAGCAGACACAGAAACTAAAAATCGATGACAGAAGCAGAAACTCAATTCGATCTAGATCAAACCCTACTTGAGATCGACTAAAGCCTACTCGATCTCGACAAACCACTGCTCTATCTCGACTAAAACTCAGAAACTTCAAATTGCAGATTTCGAACACAGAATACAGATTTCGACAGAAATAAACTCAAATTATGAAAAACTTCCAAAGCCAGGGTATCAACACCACAACGATAACCATGCAAAATAACACATAAAGGCATAATAGATCATGCTTTCCATCAAAATAACTTTCGTTACTAACAAATAGGAATATAGAGGCTTTCGCATAAACCCTAATTGTTACTAACCCTTTTCACATAATTAATCCAAGTTGCATTAAGATCGCTTTTGCTTCTATAACACAAACAAGGATCACCTTCAACTCTCGCAAAAGAATCATGCTCATAGGGATAGAAGAAGAATCGCATAACAAGATTGTACCTTTACCGCATCACCTCACATGGCCACTGTTGGGCTCACCCCAGCCCCAGAAGTGGGTGGACTACTCGCTCTTCATCATCAAGAAAGACATCAAATAACAAAAGAAACTAACTTGCATTGAATTAAATAAAGAAAGCTTACAACTAACAAGACAAATCCGCTTTCGCCTTTCCACCTTGCTTGCCACAAACTCTCTCTCTACTCCTACTTACTTGAATGGAATTGAATTGGAATAAGATGCCTAATGCTCAGCCCCTAAGGCTTTATTTATAGCCTTCTATTCCTTGCTAATCAAGGATAGAATACATCTATCTATATCTAAAAAGCTTAAAAGATAAATAAATGCAATTTAGGAATTAAATCTATAAAGGGGAAATTAAATCTAAATAGGTAAGTCTTCTCTCCATGTGTGGTAAATCTTCTCCATAGATAGAATTTGATAGATGTCGGCCAGCTCGGACTCATTCGGCTCTAAGGACTCCCACAGCGCGTAGGACTGCTCAAACCGCGTAACGCGGCTTCGGACGGGGCTCCTCGATCTCGACCAGAGTTACTCGAGATAGAGTAGGATTCGTCGTCGACCATGGCTGGCTGCACGTCTCGGATCTTGGCTCCTGGCTCCTCGAGATCGAGTAATGGTTGGTGCTCGGCTTCTCCGTCTTCGGCTTCTCAACTTGGCAAAGCTTCGTCGACTCCGGACATTGTGTCTAGGCGTTGTCGATCTCGATAAGGGAACTCGAGATCGAGTAGGATTTCCGGAGTCGGGTTGCTCTGGCTCAGTTTCTCGATCAGTGCTTAGTCGACAAGGCTTGTGCTCGGACACTTTCATCGAGATCGAGTAGGTTTACTCTAGATCGAGTAACTCTGGGCTCCTAGCTTGATTCGACTGGTTCCGCTGCTTCTTGGCCTTGGACTTCTGTAGTTGATTTCTGAGCTTTTCCGATCTTTCTCAGAACTGCTGTAATTTGCCTCGAATTCTGCGAAATTAAACAGAAACTGGTGTAGATTCCATAATTTCGCAAATAAACATAAACTACATAGATTCTGTACTATCTTAGCCCAAATGCATGAAATGTATGCAGAAAACGATATAAAAGTTATTGTAAAACATGGCAGATTCAGCTCACAACAGCTTGTTCTAAAAAAAAAAATTTCCAGAGAGAAAAAAATTGAAGAAGGGTTTAGGCTTTGGGGATCCGGGTTCCTTATTTCCTTCTTTTGTTTTTTTTGGGTCCAGGAGAGAGAGAGAGCACAAGATGGGCTAGGGAGTCGGGCCGGGTTGTCAAAGTTTGGGTCGAGATTTCATTTTAATTGAAAAGAATTGATCCGGTTCTGTGATTTGATAAAAGTGGTCGGTTTTTATAAAATAAAAAAATGGTTGGGCCTATTTCATGAATTCCAATTTGATAAAACATATATTAAGGGTATTTAAAAATATAAATATCATGGTCTTGTAAAATATGGAGATTTAAAACTTATGATTAGAATATAAAATAGTATATGATATTATTGATGAGTTTAAAGAAATAAAATATTATTATTGAGATTTAAAGATATAATATTATTATGG
The DNA here is from genome assembly GCA_963922045.1 of Persicaria maculosa. Classification (NCBI taxonomy): domain Eukaryota; kingdom Viridiplantae; phylum Streptophyta; class Magnoliopsida; order Caryophyllales; family Polygonaceae; genus Persicaria; species Persicaria maculosa. The sequence goes on from OY998253.1 coordinate 55,666,337, forward strand.
TGATTTAAAATATAATATTATGATAACTGGATTTTTTAAAAGGAATCCGGGAAAATATTTTCAAAAAGTCAGAAATTGATTTAGTACCCTTAAGAAAGGAAGATTTTGGATAATACTCTAACCTTGTTGGAATTGTTTTGATAAAATAATAATAATATGTTGATTTCAAGAGTAATGCTTTGTAAAGGGATTTTTGGGACAAGTATGGTTTGGGAAAATATCTTGAAGGGTGATTCGATTTAACTTGAGATTTTAAGAGAGTTTTTTGAAATCTTGGGAAAGTGACTTGTCTTGTCTAACTTGTTGGACAACTTGATAACTTATATGAGTGTTAAATGAAATTATGATGTGTGATATTGTTATGATGTGTTATATATTGATTAATAAGCATGTTATGATGTGTTGATATATATAATAGCATGATGAATGTGTGACTCTAATAGAATGATATTGTGGTGATGTTATTATAAGAAGTTTTATGTTAGTTATTTATGATGATGGTACATATGCTAAGTATCGGTATGATAACATCACTATATATGCTATATAGATCGTTGACGAGATAATGATGTATGAATTCTAAATGATTGATAAATGGTATAATAATTATTTGAGATGATGTCTGATGACCTTTGCTGATGTTAAGCGATGAGGTATTGATATGAGATGATGAGTTGAGATGGTACTTGATGAGTTATATTGAGACTTTGCGATGAAATATGGGATAAGCTGAAAGAATGCTGATGGGATATTCGTTACGTGAACTATATGAAATCATGTGTGGTTGCATGTTTGAATAGGTAGACTTATATTTTCGTTGTGATTACTAGACGATCTTAAACTGTATGATTGCTACAATGTTATTTTGCACCGCCATGTAAGTCTCTTCGGAGCTTACTTAGATTGATCAGATTTATACTTGGTGTTGCATATCATAAACAACATGTCATGTAGTATCATGATAAGTTTGCATTACCGAGTGAGCATTCTTATTCTGTATGCGTATGTAGACAGAACGACCGTTATAGGTATTATTTGATGTTACCTTATCTTTATTCTTGTCATCTTATTAGGTACTTACTATAGAAAGTTGCTTGCACTCGATGATGTGGTAGGCTTTCTGGTAGAGAAAGTTGCTTGATCTCGATGATGCGCTAGGCTTTTTGGTAGTAAGTGCCATAGGACTCTTAGAGCCTTAGGCCTTATATAGTTGTCATTGCTTGTCTCCCCTTCATAGTTAGTAAGCTCATTACGTGGGGTTGGCCTGTACCGTGAGTGAGGTAGCTTCTTTGATGGTGAGTTGCTACAAGGTTCCTTAGGAGCCTAGGGGCACATGCCACTTGGCATTCTGTGTGGGCCCATTAATCTCTTTCTTCATATATATAAACTGCAAGCATGCTTGCGTGATTTAAATTCATGTCCTGCATTAGAAGCATGATATCAGGAATAGCGTTTATGTGTGCTTCTTTGTGGGACAGAGCAAAGGTGATAGAGCATGTTTAGTATTGCATTATAGATTGCATTTAACATAGTTTAGTTGTGAATATTGCATATATTTAATTTCATTTACATAATCACTTGTTGAGTTGGAATAGGCGGAATCTACATGATTTTATGGTTTATTTCAGGTATTTCAGATTCAAGGTGAAATGAATTGAAGAAGAGCAAAAACAAGTTAAAGAAGAGGCATGAGAAGCTGCTGAAGTCACGAAAGAAGGAGCTCGGAAGAATCGGTGGCCATCCCGCAGCATGCCTAGTAGCCCCGCGGTTCGAAGACAAATCTGAAGGAGTTCGCTGATCGTCGGCCGCCCCGCGGCCTGGCCTGGCCGCCCCGCGCCCCTCGCAGAGACGCAAAATCAGAACCGGACTTTAATTAGGGTTTTAGTTTATTTTCTTGGCCGACTCTTTGACTCTTTTAAAAGACTTTTCTAGTTTATTCTTTCACTTACCTTATGCACTTTATCCAATTGTTGAGAGCGCCGTTGAGCATGAGTAACTAAACTCTCAAGGTTTCGTCTACAGTTTGGATCTTTGATTGTTGAATTGTAAGTTTCTTAATCTAGTTCTTATTCCTATTCCAATGTTTTTACTTCTTTGTGCTTAATTGCTTGAATGCTTTTTATTCTCTCTGGCCTGATCCACTAGTTAGAGTAGATTCATTCAATTGCTAGGGTTTTGTAGATTCCTCGTAGCGAACCTTAACCCAAGTGGGAATCATATCCATTTAGGACTCGTAGGACTAATTGGATGTGTAGGAAGTTGAATACATGTTGAATATCGACTCGTAGCTTGATATTGTGTGTACCTTGGTTAATTCATACTCTTAATGTTATCTCTAGGTTGAATCTTAACCGTGTTAAGGTTATTTAGAGATAAGGGTTGCTAGGACTCGTAGGACTACTAATCTACCTAAGATCTGGAAAAGGACATTGATAGGAAAAGACAAGAACTAGAGGCTGAAACAAGGATCGAATTCATCAATCGAAGTGATAAATTGTAGATGAACCTATTTCTCTCCAGTGCATTCTACAATCAATTTACTTTGTTTGCTTGCTTCCGCTTTGATAAAGTGCTGATCTTTTTCTCACCAAAAACCCCTCATATTTTATCTTAGCGATTAGACTTGCACTTGAATTGAGTAGATTTCCCTGTGCATCGACCTCTTGCTTACACATTATACTAGTTGTGAGTTTGAGTATTCTTTGGTAAGAACAACGACAGGTTTTCCTCTTGTCAAATTTGGCGCCGTTGCCGGGGAATTCTTATTGAATTCTTGTGTTGTTTTAATCACTAATCTTGGTGTGGACCACCTATATGGTCCACACTCATGCTACTAACTCATCTTTATTGTCTTTGGATTCAGAGATTGAGAGGACTCTCTCTAGATTGAGGCGAGAAGCTCGTGATCACTTTCGCGAGTTACCTTTCGATCAAGGAGAATAAGAGAGTATAGAGAAGGCTAACGAGGATAATGGAACGTTGAAGGAGCTCACAACACCTTACTTGGCCAAACGACCATTGGCTGTCGTGTTCCCTGAACTTGATGAAAGTGTCAATTTTGAGCTAAACTCTGGGGTGATTCATCTCTTCCCTAAATTTCATGGGTTGAGTGGTGAGGACCACCACAAGTACTTGTATGAGTTCCATTTTGTCATGGTGTGAATGAAACCAGACAATGTCACAGAGGAGCAAATCAAGTTGAGGGCATTCCCTTTCTCGCTTAAGAACACCGTCAATGAGTGGTTCTACTACTTGCCACCGAGTAGTGCAACAATGTGGACTCAATTGAAGCGTCTATTTCTGGAGAAGTACTTTCCTGCGACAAAGTTAAATAGCATGAAAAAGGATATCAGTAGCATTGACCAGCAGTCTACAGAGACAATCAATGAGTACTTTGAGCACTTCAAGAAGCTTTGCTCTAGTTGCCCTTACCATGGTTTCTCAAAGAAAAATTTGGTGATCTTTCTATTCAATGGATTGGTTGACGAGGAGCGCAAGATGGTGAACTCCACATGTGGAGGCAACATCTTGAACAAAACACCCACTGCTGCTTGGGAGGTGTTTTCAGAGCTTACTGAGGGCTCTAGGCAATTTAGCAAGGGACTTCATGCTAGAGGGGTGCTTCTCGTTGACTCCTCAACATCCGCATTACATAGCGATGTGGATGAATTGAAGGAGATCATGAAAAGGTTCATGCTACATGGAACCCCACAACAAATTAAGGCGTGTGGCATTTGCGCTGATCTATATCACCCGACATACACTTGTCCAATGATGCAAGAGCCAAGTGTAGAGTTGAACGCCATGGGGAACTTTGTTCCGCAGCAACCCAGGTTTGGTAACTATGCTAATCCCAATCATTTCAATAACAATAATAATGCGGGTTACCAGGGGTATGGCTATGGTAATCACCAGGCCTCTTTCAATCCGCAAGGAGGACCGCAATTCAGACCTCAACAACAATTTGATTCCAGACAGAGAGGACCTCCACCAGCTGATTAATCCAATGAGGACCCTATCAAGGCTCTCACAAAGTTCGTCCTGAGTCAAGCTAAGCACACCAAGAATTTGGAAAAGCAAATTAGTCAATTGGCTCAAATGATGAGCGAAATGCAGGCTAAGGACTCAAGAAAGCTACCATCTCAAACGGTGGTGAACCCCAAGGAGAACATTAGCGCCGTGACACTAAGAAGTGGTAAGGAACTGATTATCACTCCCCATAATAATGAAAAGTTTAAAAATTTTGAACCAGGTACAGAAGCGGAGGAGGAAGAGGCTGTCTTCGCTGAGCCGCCCCGCGGAACCCCTAGGTCGCCCTGCGACCTAGGTGCAATCAATTACCATCCTTGAAAAGGTACTAGTGTCACGGATCCATGCATGTGCAAATATACAAAAGCAACATCTACTCACAAAAGGAGGGTTATGCAAAAACATTTATGCGACAAAGCAACAATAATCAAGAGGACTTTAATTTAAGCTCAAACAAGGAGTAGATTGGTAAAAGGCTAAAGGTGGGCAATTTCTGGCAATGTGGTGCTAATGATCCGGGGAAATGGAGTATTTCCAAACTTGAGTTTCCACATTCCTTCTCCATAGGATTCATCACCTTTCATATTTGCTTTTTTCTCAATAATAATGCTTCTACCTCTCTAACCTCAGCACTGCCTTCTCGCGAGTCGCAAACATGGGTGTCATGAATGGCCCCGGATACTTAGTGCGTCGGACTCCTCACCTGGTGTGCCATCTCGCCAAACTATTATCTCAGCGAGCAGGGTCGATCTTTGATCGGATTTTCTTTCACTCATTAAATTTTCCATATATTTCAAACAATTCCGCCAAACTCCAATCATGATAACAACACAATCACCATATGACATTTTCATAATGTAACATCATTCTCAACATAATCCCCGGATAAGGTAAAGAATGGAAATATTTAAATCATGTGGAGCAATAATTGAAATAAGGCATATTATGGCTTTTGTGTAATGCATAAACATAGGTAAGGCTAGGATTTCAAAATATGAGCATTATATGGAAATATAAAATCCTCCATCATCTTATCATGCAATATGTCAAAAGCAACTTCAAATTTTACCTCCTTTCATGGTTTTCAAGAAATAATGCACTTCATTGTGACTTCCCTTTACTAGGCAATTTCATGCTATATCTCTAATGAATCTAATTTTGCATCGTCGAGTTTAATATAAGCTTCCATGACATTATTTCAAAATTTTCAATGGGGGTCATTTTTTCAAAATTTTGGAAAACATGCATATAAGCACATAGATCAATAATGCTTTCCAAGATAGCCATGTAGCAATTCAAAGAAATAAATTCTAAATATGCACAAATAATGTCAAATATGGAAAATATGCACAAAGTAAGCCCTTCCCCCACCCCATACTTAAACATTACAGTGTCCTCACTGTATAAAAACAAGGGTAAAGAAAGAAACTCACTAGACAGGTGTGCAGGGCTTCATAATATCGAGTTAAAATGCCTGAGCCGAGTCCGTTTTTAGCTTGCATCTATCCATGGACCTGAAAAGTGTAGAAGACATATACCAAAAATAGAAAAACTAGAAATGTTCAAAACAAAAACAAAGGCAACAAAGTCTCAAAAATGTCCTAAAAAGTCTATGTACAAGCTCTAGATTTTATAGTCGCTAGGCCGACTTTCCATTTATGCTCAAGGTGGCATCTGCAGGGCCCATGTAGCTTGGGCCTCAAATAAGACTCCATTCTTGTCCATCAGCTGCAATCCTCCAGAATGGATCTTGTTCACCACGAAAGGTCCCATCCGCTTCTTGTTGAATTTATTAGGGAACCAATGATCCTTTGATTTAGAGACATAGAGCTTGTCTCCAACTTCATATTCCTTAGGCTCATCATTGGATATCCTACATAAGCGCACATACCAAGGCAAACCTCTCCCATGTATAGATAGATCTTTAATGGAAATAGGAGAAGAAAGATCCATACCTTGGCTTACCTTCGCAGAGACGGAATCGGGAACCACAGTGTTTGGTCGATCTCGACTAGGGCTAGTCGATCTCGACCAGGATGCTGGTTCTGGTGGCTGCCTGCTCGAGGATGCAGAAGTCGACGAAGGGCAGGGCTTGTCGGCCTCGAGTGGCTTACTCGATCTCGAGTAGCTTTCTGCTCCTGGCGGCTTCATCGTCGAGGAAGAAGGATCTGGTGGAGCCGGGTGGTGGTCGATCTCGACAAGCCTGGTCGAGATCGAGGAGCCTGGTTCGTCTGGTGGAGTTAGCGTCGAAGAAGGCGAAGTCGAGGTAGGGCTCTGCTGGTCGATCTCGAGTAGCCTACTCGATCTCGACGAGCCTGGCTCTTCAGGATTGCTGCTCGACGATGCTGGTACTGGTGGAGGTTTCTGTTTTTGGTCGAGGTCGACTAGGGTTCTTGACCCCATACTTGGTTCCTGTCAAGGCATCCGAAAAATAATTAATCCATAACGACGTACCTTGGTTTGTGTCGATTGGATTTTCTACGTCCTCCTTTAGGATTGCCATGATCTCCTCCACCTGGGCCTCCATGTCCCTCTTTTCCAGCTCTTCAGGGGTCATATTTCTGACCTTGGGTTCCCCGCAGGTGATGTAGCCAGCTGAGATAGATTTCACCTCTTCCATTGGACCTGTATGCCTTTCAGTTTTATTAAAGGAATACTCAATTACCTCATCGCTGATGTTGAAGGTGAGCACTCCTTTCCTTACGCTTATGTTGGCATCCACCATCGCCAAAAGGGGTCTCCCTAGAATAATTGGACAAGCAGGATCTTCTTGCATATCAACAACTAGGAAATCAGCAGGGACAAAGAATTTACCTACTTGTACTGGCACATTATCCACCATGCCTGTTGGGATGACCACAGTGTTGTTGGCCATATATAGTCTAGCATCCACAGGCTCTAGGGCACCTATCTTAATCTTGGACCAAATTGTTAAAGGCATTATACTCACACTAGCTCCAAGATCACATAAAGCATTAATTTTGTATAGACCAAATCCAATGGTTATAGCAAACTTACCTGGATCTGGCCTCTTCTCCAGTATGTCCAAGTGGCTGCATTCCTCTGTGATTTCAGCCATTGATCGCTTTTTGCTCAGAATCTCCTTCAGGAACTTGACATAAGATGGCATTTCATTGAGAGCTTCTGTGAAGGGGATGGTGACGTTGAGCTTCTGAAGCATCTTGATGAAGCGCCAAAATTTCTTTTCTGCCGGGTCCTTAGGAGATTTTATGGGGAAAGGCAGCTTCTTTTTCTGATTCGGAGCCAGAACAGATGTCGGGGGTGCTGCAGCTTTGTCGACTTCGACTAGGGGCTCCTCCACATCGAGTAGATCCTTGTCGATCTCGACTAGGTTGGGTGCAGTCGAGTTGTTGTGCAGTGCAGATGAGGGCCTTTGCAGTTTCTCCTCGAGATCGACGAGGCCTTCCTCGAGATCGACTACAGTGTTGTCGATGTCGGCTTGCTGTTCTTCGTTGTTCTGCTGCTTTCCGACCTCTGGCTCTTGCAGTTGATGGCCGCTTCTGAGTTTTATAGCGGCGATGTGTCCAGTCTTTCCCTTAGGATTTGGTTCTGAAGATCCAGGGAGCGCACCTGACTGTCTGGGGATTCCTGTTGCTAGCTGACCAATCTGTGTATCAACTGATTTTCGCCATATATCAATCTCCCCAAGCCTAGAGTTGACACCTTGCATCTGAGTATAGACGGAGTTGAAGGACTGCCTAGTTTCTGAGTGGTTCCTCCGTATTTCCTCCAGGACTGTCTGTATATCATCCTTTTTCTGGTCCCTTTTCGGATGTCCTGGAGCTCTGTAGGGCGGGGGGTTCCTAGGGACACCTTGGTTCCATTGAGGTTGCTGAAACCTTTGGTCCCCCATGTAGCGATTGGGACCCCCTGCGTAAGCTACCTCCTCATGATGCTCTGCCATCCTGACTTGCTCTGTGTGTGGGCACTCAGGAGTGGTGTGCCGTTGCGATCCGCATTCTATGCAAGGCTGGTTGACAGAGAGATACTTTACTTGCTTAAGGAGCTTCTTATTCTGGTCTCTGTAGTACTGCTCCCTTACATCAGGATCGATCTCTTTAGGAGGATCATAGAGGGGCATGGATGGTGCTGGCCTGGCGTATGGGTTCTCTTCATAGGTTGCAGTAGACCCATACTTGTTGTCATAGTTGGTGAGCTTCTCTAGCACACCCCATGCGTCATTTGGCGGCATTGTCAGATACTCATAACGAGTATAATGGTTGATTCTGTCCTTGGTGACTTGATCAAGAGAGTTGAAGAAGATCTCCTGAATGACGTAGGGTGGCTGTCCATGAGTAGGGCAAGATCGCAGAAGTTCCTTGTAGCGCTCCCATGCCTTTGCCGGCGGTTCCCCTTGCTTCTGTTTGAAGGCGGTGATTTTCTGGCGGAGATGTGCTGTTTTGGCGGGTGGGAAGAATTTGTTCAGAAACTCTTGCTCTACTTGGGCCCTTGTTGTTAGGGATATTAGTTTCAGCCCTTCAAGCCACTTCAGTGCAGGTCCAGCGAGAGACCAGCGAAAAGCCTTCATCTTGACATATTCCAAAGTTGTACCTTCAGCAAGAGTACGGCACATGTCAGAAAAGTTTGTAATATGTTCAAGAGGACACTCATTAAATCTACCAAAAAAAGGCATTATTTTTAAGCTCTATAAGAAATTGAGTGCGAATTTCAAAAGAGTTTTCAGGGATAAGAATCGCCGATTCAGGCACGACGAGAGTTGGGTGCATATAGTCCTCTGCTGTGGTTGGGTATTGGGCAAGCTCAGCCTATGCTTGTTCCTTTGCTGCTTTCTCAGTGGCGATAGCAGCATCTTTAGCGGCCAATTCCCTTGTAAGCCTTGCGATCAGCTGTTCCTGTGTCTCCGCAGCTGCCATGGCTCTTTGTAGTTTAGCCCTGATGTGTAGAAGGCACTCTGGTTCGTCTAAGCCGTCAAACTCAGGTGGTTGACCAGAACGGCGCATACACCTGAAAATTAACTCAAAGAAAAAGTGAGAACTGACTACCTAAGGCACGATTGATAGCTTCCCCGGCAACGGCGCCAATTTGTTGCTGCAGGAGGATGGTCAAGTATGAAATAAATATAAAGTATAGATCAGACTGACTTCCCTGTCTCAGCAAATAAATACAAGACTTCCTCCCGTTGTAGTAGAAGGTTGTCAGGATCGAATCCACGAGGAAGCACGTCAGCAGTTCTCACGTAGCTATAGATCTCACAAACAAGCAGCAGAAAAGACAGAAACAAAGGAACAAAGCAAGAAAGACAAAGCAAAATAGAAACAAAAGCAAAGATAGAAAATAGCGAAAGAAAGTAAAGAACAAAGCAAAACAGAAGCTTACTCGATCTCGACAAGGCTACTCGAGATCGACAACAGCAAGTCGACAACTGAGAACAGAAACAGAAAATCGACAACAGAAGGCAAGAGCTCAACTCGACCTAGACAAACCGTACTCGAGATCGACTACAGTCCTACTCGATCTCGACAAGCTCTACTCTATGTCGACTGGAAGACAGAAAATTTAAATTGCAAATTTCGAACACAAACTCAGAATTTCGACGAAATAAATCAATATAATAAAAGACTTCCAAGGCTAGGGTATCAACACCACAACGATAACCATGCAAAGTAACACATAAAGGCATAAAAGATCATGCTTTCCATCAAAATAAATTTCGTTATTAACAAATAGGCATATAGAGGCTTTCGCATAAACCCTAATTGTTACTAACCCTTTTTCACATAATTAATCCAAGTTGCATTAAGATCACTTTCGCTTCAATAATACAAACAAGGATCACCTTCAACTCTCGCAAAAGAATCATGCTCATAGGGATAGAAGATGAATTGCATAACAAGATCTGACCTTTACCGCATCACCTCACATAGTCACCGTCGGGCTCACCCCAGCCCCAGAAGTGGGTGGACTACTCGCTCTTCATCATCAAGAAAGACATCAAATAACAAAAGAAACTAACTTGCATTAAATTAAATAAAGAAAGCTTACAACCAACAAGACAAATCCGCTTTCGCCTCTCCACCTTGCTTGCTACAAACTCTCTCTCTCTATTCCTACTTACTTGAATGGAATTGTGTCTCTGAATTGGAATGAGATGCCTAATGCTCAGCCCCTAGGGCTTTATTTATAGCCTTCTATTCCTTGCTAATCAAGGATAGAATCTCCTATCTATATCTAAAATTATATCTAAAACTTTAAAAGATAAATAAAATGCTTAAGGGAAATAAATTCTTAAAGGAAAAGATAAATCTAAACTAGGTAATATGTCTTTATGTTGATAGATCTTCCTTCCATAGATAGACTTGATCAAATTTGGATAGAATCTTCGGCCAACTCGACTTCCTTCGTGCCCAAGTAACTCCAAGTCTACTCGGACTGCTCACGTCGACGCGTTTCTGGAATCTGGTCTACTCGATCTCGACAAGGGCTTGTCGATCTCGACTAGGATTCATCATCGACTGGACTTCTCGGGTGACTCTACTCGACAGGCTCGGATCTGGGTTCCTGGCGCTCGTCGATCTCGACTAGGTCTCCTCGAGATCGACTAGGGTGGTGGTCGAAGATGACTCTCTGGTGATGTCGAGGACTCCTCCTCGGCATGGACTTGGACTAGGGCATGGTGGCTCGTCGATCTCGACTAGTGGTCCTCGAGATCGACTAGGGTTGCTCAGCGCCTTCGTCCTCGGCTTCTCGATCAGCTCCTCTTCTCGACTCCGGGTGTGGCGTCTAGGCTTCGTCGATCTCGACTAGTGTTACTCGAGATCGAGTAGGGTTCCGGAGCTGGGTTGGTCTGGCTCTCGACTTTGCTCTTAGTCGACAAGGTCTGTGCTCAGACATGTTCATTGAGATAGAGTAAGGTCTACTCGAGATCGAGTAACCTTGGCTCTCAGCTTGATTCGACCGGTTCCGCTGCTTCTTTGACCTTGGACTTCTGTAGTGGATTTCCAAGCTTTTTCGACCTTCCTTAGAATTGCTGTAAAATGCCTCGAATTCTGCGAATTGAAACAGAAACTGGTGTAGATTCCATAATTTGGAAAATAAACATAAACTACATAGATTCTGTACTATCTTAGCCCAAATGAATGAAATGTATGCAGAAATTGATATAAACTTAAGTGTAAAACATGGCAAATTAGGCTCACAATACTAGGCGATCCTGACAAAGCAGAAATCGGCGAGCCGCCCCGCGGCCATGCCTCTGTTGAATCCACAGATAGGTACGTCGGACCTGAATTCCCTCCTCTTAATTGTTTCAAACCAGTTCCTCCCTTTTCTGAAGCACTCAGAGACACAAGGAGACCAGACAATGACAAAGAGATCTTTCAGACATTCAGTAAGTGCGAGGTAAACATCCCCTTACTCAATTTGATTAAAAGTATTCCTCGTTATGATAAATTTCTCAGGGAACTTTGCACAATAAAGAGGAATCAAAAGTTGAAGGGGAAGCAGAAAATTAAGGTAAGCGAACATGTGTCTACTGTGTTTCAAAAGCGTATACCTAAGAAATGTAGCGACCCTGGCATGTTCACAATCCCATGTGTGATAGGTGAGATTAAGTTTGATAAATCTTTGTTAGACTTAGGTGCATCTATTAATGTTTTACCTTATTCTCTCTATGAATCGTTAGGTTTGGGACCTTTGCATGAGACTAGAGTGGTGATCCAATTAGCGGACCGATCAAATGCTTTTCCTAGAAGCATAGTAGAGGATGTTTTAGTCATGGTTGACAATTTGATCTTTCCTGTTGACTTTTTTGTCTTAGACATGGAGCATGGTAATCAAGAGGCCCCTATTCTCCTAGGAAGGCCCTTTTTAAAGACTGCTAGGACAAAAATCGATGTGTATTCTGGTTCTTTTTCTATGGAATTTGATGGTGATGTTGTTGCAGGAGGATGTGTCAAGTATGAAATATAAATAAAATATAAAGCAAACTTACTCCTTGTCTCAGCAAATAAATACAAGACTTCCTCCCGTTGTAGTAGAAGGCAGTCAGGATCGATCCATGAGGAAGCGTGTCAGTGCCCGCCTTTTCAGTTCTAAAACTCAGCGAATTTGACCAGAAGAGTCCTCGACTTCAAGTAAAGTACTCGACTTCGATAACACTGTCGACCAAAACAGAGAGAAAAACCAAGCAGAAAACGAAAACCAAAACAGAACTTGTCGATCTCGACAAACCTTCCTCGACGTCGATCAAACTTCCTCGACGTCAACCAACCTTCATCGGCGTCGACCAAAACTGCTCGATATCGACTAACAGCAGACATTTAATTCGCAACTTTTTGCAACACAGAACATAAATTTGATGAAATAAATCGATAAACTAAAGACTTCTAAGATCAGGGTATCAACACCACAACGATAACCATGCAAAATAACACATAAAGGCATAAAAAATCATGCTTTTCATCAAATAACTCTCGTTATTAACAAATAGGAATATAGAGGCTTTCGCATAAACCCTAATTGTTACTAATCCTTTTTCACATAATTAATCCAAGTTGCATTAAGATCACTTTCGCTTCAATAATACAAACAAGGATCACCTTCAACTTTCGCAAAAGAATCATGCTCACAGGGATAGAAGACGAATTGCATCAAAAGATTGTACCTTTACCGCATCACCTTACATGGCTACCGTCGGGCTCACCCCGATCCTAGAAGTTGGGTGACTACTTGCTCTTCATCATCAAGAAAGACATCAATAATTAAAAGGAACTAAATTGCATTAATAAAATAAAAGAAAGCTTAAAACCGATCGAAGCCAAATCGTCTCTCAACTCTCCACCTTCTCTCGCCACAATCTCTCTCTCTATGTAACTAATTGTAACTCGAATTGAATGAATAAAACTCAGCCCCTAAGGCTCGATTTATAGGCTTCATTCCCTAGCTAATCTTGGAAAGAAACATCTATCTATATCTAAATCTCTCTATCTAATACTTAATGATTAAATTTGGAAATAAAACAAATATATCTAAAGAGGAAACTAGGATTAGTGTGGATATATCTTCCTTCTCTTGATAGAACTTGACTTGGTTAGATAGAATATCTCGAATCTTTGATTGCAAGTAACTCCTCTCACTCGAATTTCTCCTCGATCATGACTCGGACTTTCTGGAATGTTCCTCGACGTCGACCAAGTTTCCTCGACGTCGAGTAGAATTCCTCTCCCGGGGTTGTACTCGAGCTCAGCTAGGATCTGGGCTCGTCGACTTTACTCGACTTCGACCAAGTTTGGTCGACGTCGACCAAGCTTCGCTCCGCGAGTGCTCTGCTCGACTTATGTGTAGATTTCTGGACTCGATGTACTCGATCACGACCAAGTTTGGTCGACGTCGAGTAAAACCGGTTCGCTCTCAGCATTCTGCTCTGTTCTTGAAACGCACTTTCCTGAGTCCTCGTTTGTCCAATTGACACATATGAATATGCGTTGGAAAGCTCTTTTCGAGAGCTACAACTCTCAATCAGACATCAAAGCTTTATTCGAAATGATGAATGGTGATAAATGGCATTTTCTCCCGCTGCACCATCCATAGCTTGTTTATGACTTTCTTTTAAGCTCCAAAGTGCGTCCGATTTCTGCGAAATATAACAAAAAACTTGTGTAGAACTCCATATATTGCAAATAAACATGAACTACACAGATTCTATATTATTCTAGCCCAAATGTATGAAATGCAAGCAGAAATCGATATAAAAGTAAGTATAAAATATGGCAAATTAGGCTCACAACAAACACCCCATACTTAAGCTTGATTGTCCTCAAGCAATACTTTTAATGGTCATACAGGGGAAGAAAACAAACTCTCAACATTTTAGATTCATTGTCATATGTCCCTGCAATCAATTACATCCTCGAATAGGTACTAATTGTCACAAATCCATGCATGTGCAATAAAAAGCAACATCTACCCACAAAAAGAGTGTTATGCAAAAAACATTCATTCATGACAAAGCATTAATAATTAAGAGGACTTTAATTAAGCTCAATAAGGAGTAGATTGCTAAAAGGCTAAGGGTGAGCAATTTTTGGCTATGTGGTGCTAATGATCCGGGGAAATGGAGTATTTTCCAAACTTTCATACCACATTCCTTCTTCCTTTGATTTCTCACCTTTCGCTCATTCGCTCAACGCTTTTTTCAATATTATGTTTTTACCTCTCTAACCTCATCACTACCTTCTCGCGAGTCGCAAACATGGGTGTCATGAATGGCCCCGGATACTTAGTGCATCGAAATCCTCACCTGTGTGTCCCATCTCGCCGAACTATTATCTCAGCGAGCAGGGTCGGTCTACCTTTATCTCCTGAGGTGATCAGATTTTCTTTCACTCATTAAATTTTCCATAAAAAATTTTCAATTTCCTGCCAATCTCCAAATATGATAATAACAACAACACAAACACCATACAATAATCTCCATAATGTACTTTCATTCTCAACATAATCCCCGGATAGAAAATAAGGTAGAGAATGGGCTATATTTAGATCATGTGGAGCATAATATGAAATAAGGCTCAATATGGCTTTTGTGATGCATAAGCATAGGTAAGGCTAGGAATATAACAATGAGCATATATGGAAAATATAAAGTCCTACATCCTTTTATCATGCAACATGTCAAAATCAATTTCAAATTTTACCTCCTTTCATGGTTTTTATAAAAATATGCACTTCATTGTGACTTCACTTTACTAGACAATTTCATGCTATATCCCTAATGAATCCAATTTTGCATCGTCGAGTTCAATAAAGCTTCCATGACACTTATAAAAATTTTCAATGGGGGTGTGGGGGTGAATTTTCAAACTTTGGAAAAACATACACATAAGCAGTTAGATTGATAATGAATTCCAAAATAGCCATGTATAAGTAATTCAAGGAATAATATACAAATAATTTCAAATAAAGTCAAATATGCATAAAGTAAGCCCTTCCCCCACCCCATACATAAACATTACAGTGTCCTCACTGTATAAAAAATAAGGGTAAAGAAAAAAACCCACTAGACAGGTGTGCAGATGGTCGGAATCGAGTGTAAATGCTGCTGCAGAGGTGGTCGACATCGACAAAAGTTGGTCGATTTCGAGAAGGCAGTTCGATATCGAAAAAAACTACTCGAGATCAAGTACAGTGTTGCCTTTAGAGTGGCCTTCTCGACTACAGGATCATTTTGCTAGATATTTTTGGTATTTGTCGAGTAAGTCTGCAGCTTCTTTTCCTGCAAGATTCGTTAGACGGAAGGTATCCACAATAGAAAAACTTAAAAATAATGTCCAAAACCAAAAACCAAAAGCAACAATGTCCAAAAAAACCTCAAAAACTAAGTGTTTATTTACAAGCTCTAGACTTTATAGTCCCTGGGCCGACTTTCTTCCATTAAGCTTAATGTGGCATTTGCAGGGCCCATGTAGCTTGGGCTTCAAACATGACTCCATTCTTGTCCATCAGCTGCAGTCCTCCTGAATGGATCTTGTTCACCGTGAAAGGCCCCATCTTCTTCTTGTTGAATTTGTTGTGAAACCAATGATCCTTTGATTTGGCAACATAGACTTTGTCACCAACTTCATACTCTTCGGGATCATCATTGGAAACCCTGCATAATCACACATACCAAGGCAAACCTCTCCCATGTATAGATAAATCATTAATTGAAATAGGAGAAGAGATGTCAGTACCATGGGTTACCTTCGCAGATTCGGATTTCGGGACCTCGGGGTCCGGTCGACATCGAGTAAGGTTACTCGACGTCGAGGACTTACCTTCGTCGGGTGGACTGCTGGTCGAGGAGGAGGGAGTCGAGGAAGAAGGTTTTTGGTCGACGGCGACCAAGTTGGTTGATGTCGAGGAATGCTCGGCTTTGGGTTGTTTGCTCGACGCTGCTGCTGTTGGTGGAGGGTCCGAGTTTTGGTCGACGTTGACCAAGTTACTCGACGTCGAGTAGACCTGGTCAACTTCGACCCCATACTTGGACCCCGGCAAGGCATCCAAAAAATAGTTAGTCGATGTTGACTTACCTTGGTCGATGTCGAGTAGATCCTCTGTGTCGTCGTTCAGGATGGCCATGATCGCCTCCACCTGGGCTTCCATATCCCTCTTTTCCAGCTCCTCGGGAGTCATATTTCTTACCTTAGGATCCCCACAAGTGATGTACCTAGCTGATATAGATTTGACCTCTTCCGTGGAACCTGTATGCCTTTCAATTTTATTAAAGGAATACTCAATTACCTCATCGCTGATGTTAAAAGTGAGCACTCCCTTTCTTACGCTTATGTTGGCATCCACCGTCGCCAAGAAGGGCCTTCATAGAATGATTGGACAAGCAGGGCCCTCCGCCATATCAATAACTAAGAAATCAGCAGGGACAAAGAACTTACCTACCTGAACTGGTACATTTTCCACCATGCCTGTTGGGATGACCACCGTGTTGTTCGCCATGTATAGGTTTGCATCCATGGGCTCTAGAGCACCTATCTTAATCTTGGACCAGATTGATAAAGACATTATACTCACACTGGCTCCCAAATAACATAAAGCATTGAATTTATACTGACCAAATCCAATGGTTATAGCAAACTTACCTGGATCTGGCTTTTTCTCAAGTACGTCCATCTAGCTGCACTCCTCTACGATCTCAGCCATTGATCGCTTTTTGCTTAGAATCTCCTTGAAGAAGTTGACGTAGGATGGAATCTCATTAAGAGCTTATGTGAAGGGTATTATGACGTTGAGCCTTTGAAGCATCTTTATGAAACGCTGGAACTTCGTCTCTGCTGGATCCTTTAGAGATTTCGTTGGGAAAGACAGCTTCTTTTTTGTCGGAGGTGCTGAAGGGTGGTCGACATCGACAGAAGGGTGGTCGACATCGACTAGGTTCTCCTCGACGTCAAGGACAGTGGTCCATTTCGGGTTGGGCGCGGCGTTCTGGTCGATATCGACCAAGGGTTGGTCGATGTCGAGTTGTTGGTCGACTTCGATTGGTCTGCTCAACGTCGAGTACTCTGCTGCGTCCTTCTCCTCCATGTTATGATCATACGTCTATGTTTGTCGCCCACTCCTTAGGTTCATTGCAGCTACTTGCCCCCGCAGATTTGCCCTTAGGGTTAGGTACCTGATTGCTTGTGGAAGATATAGCCAGTTGACCAATATGGGTTTCGATAGATTTCCGCCATATATCAATTTCCCCAAGCCTAGAGTTGACACCATGCATCTGAGTGTGGACATAATTTATGGATTTCTTGGTGTCTGAGTGATTCCACCGCATCTCCTCAAGAATGGTCTGCAGGTCATCCTTCTTACCTTCTATGTCAGGATGACCAGGAGCTCTGTAGGGAGGGGGATTCTGATGTTGGGGCTGGCGATAATAGCTCCAGTTCTGGTTCTGATGTGGCCCTAAGTAGTGTCCCCCCGCATACCTTACCTCTTCGTGGGTTTCTCCTTGGTGCACTTGATCGACGTGTGGGCACGCAGTAGTGTTGTGCCTCACAGACCCACATTCCAAGCAAGTTTTATCTTTAGAAAGAAACTTGACCTGCTTGGTGAGACGGCGTACCTGATCGTTGTGGAACTAGTCCTTGACGTCCGGATCAACTTCCTTGGGTGGCACATATAATTGCATAGATGGGGTAGTCCTTTCATACCTTTCATCAGAAGAGGCCGCAGAAGTCCCATATGTGTTGTCGTAGTAAGCCAGCGTCTCAAACACCTCCTAAGCTCGGCGTGGAGTATATTCGAGATATCTGTAGGCGGTGTAGTTATTGATCCTATCCTTAGTAGGCGCATCCAGGCAATTGAAGATGATCTCCTGGATGACGTAGGGCAGTTGTCCATGCGTAGGACAGGATCCAGGCAACTACTCCTAGACCTGTTCTTGTGTCTCCCCTGGCTTTTGTCTGAAAGTCGTGATCTGTTGTCTGAGAGCAGCTGTCTTTGCAGGAGGAAAGAACATGTTAAGGAACAAGTCCTGTAGTTCGTTCCAAGTGCGAATTGATTGTGCAGGCAATCCTTCCAGCCATTGTTGTGCTATTCCTGCAAGGGACCAACGAAAAGCCTTTAGTTTTAAATATTCTAGATTAGCACCATCAGCAATTGCTTCACATAAATCTAGAAAAGTAGTAACATGCTCTAAAGGACATTCATTGATTCTTCCCCTAAATTGACTCCTCATAATTTCAGTAATAAAACAAGGACGAATTTCAAAATTAATAGCGGGAAGAACGATCGTCGATCGATGATTCTGGAACTTCCAGAGTAGGATGCAAATACTCCTTCGCGTTGGCTAGGACATGCCCAATCCGCTCCTCAAGTTCCCTTCTTGCGTTGATCTCCCGATCTACCCTTGCCTCCCACCGTTGCTGATTCTATGCATATTCCGCCTCTCGTCGGCCGTTTTCTGCTTCTTTGGTGGTGAACTCCTCTATCCGTAGTAGGAGTTGCTCAAGCTCCTGTGCTGGTGTGAGCTAGCCCAAATTCTCGTCGTTGGGATGAGTCGTCATAAGTCTCTTCCTAAGTCTTTGCTGATGTTGCATTGCAGGAGGATGTGTCAAGTATGAAATATAAATAAAATATAAAGCGAACTGATTCCCTGTCTCAGCAAATAAACACAAGATTTCCTCCCGTTGTAGTAGAAGGTAATCAGGATCGATCCACGAGAAAGCGTGTCAGCGCCCGCCTTTTCAGTTCCAAAACTCAAGGGATTCGACTAGAAGAGTCCTCGACTTCGAGTAAAGTACTCGACTTCAATAACACTGTCGACCCAAACAGAAAGCAAAACCAAGCAGAAAACGAAAACCAAAACAGAACTTGTCGATCTCGACAAACCTTCCTCGATGTCGACCAAACTTCCTCGGCGTCGACCAACCTTCATCGACGTCGACCAAAACTGCTCGATATCGACTAACAACAGAAACTTAATTCGAAACTTTTCGCAACACAGAACACGAATTTGATCAAATAAATCGATAAACTAAAGACTTCTAAGATCAGGGTATCAACAACACAATGATAAACATTCAAAATAACACATAAAGGCATAAAAGATCATGCTTTTCAATAAATAACTCTCGTTATTAACAAATAGGAATATAGAGGATTTCGTATAAACCCTAATTGTTACTAACCCTTTTTCACATAATTAATCCAAGTTGCAATAAGATCACTTTTGCTTCAATAATACAAACAAGGATCACCTTCAACTTTCGCAAAAGAATCATGCTCACAGGGATAGAAGACGAATTGCATCAAAAGATTGTACCTTTACCGCATCACCTTACATGGCTACCGTCGGGCTCACCCCGACCCTAGAAGTTGGGTGACTACTCGCTCTTCATCATCAACAAAGAAATCAATAATGAAAAGGAACTAAATTGAATTAGTAAATAAAAGAAAGCTTACAACCGATCAAAGTACTCAATCTCGACCAAGTTTGGTCGACGTCGAGTAGAACTGGTTCACTCTCAACATTCTTCTCTGTTCTTGAAATGCACTTTCCCGAGTCTTCGTTTGTCCGATCGACACATATGAATATGCGTTGGAAAGTTCTTTTCGAGGGCAACAACTCTCATGAAGACATCAAAGCTTAATTCGAAAAGATGGATGGTGATAAATGGCGTTTTCTCCCGCTGCATCATCCATAGCTTGTTCATGACTTTCTTTTAAGCTCCAAAGTGCGTCCGATTTCTGTGAAATATAACAAAAAACTTTTGTAGACCTCCATATATTGCAAATAAACCTAAACTACATAGATTCTATATTATTCTAGCCCAAATGTATGAAATGCATGCAGAAATTGATATAAAAGTAAGTATAAACATGGCAAATTAGGCTCACAACGGGTGAGAAGGTTGAATACAATATATATGATGCAATGAAATTCCCTTCTGATGATCATTCCTTATGTTTTATGGATGCCATTGATACATGTATGCAGGATACCTTTGATATGAGTTGTGTAGATGACTTGCAGGTAGTTTTAGAAACTCCTATTTAGGAGTTTTCATTGAATTATGTTTTGTCTACTAACCTGCAGGATACCATAAGAGACTTGTCTTCCCTCCCTATGAAATCACATGAAGATACCTTTATGGTACTAACCATTCCAAGTGAGAATCTCTTACCTTCTATCGTACAGGTATCTGTTGTCGAGCGAAAACCACTTCCTGAACATTTGAAGTATGCATTTGTGGGGGAAGGTGACACCTTGCCTGTCATCATCTCTAACAAGCTTACTAAAGAACAAGAAGATAGGTTGGTAGTGGTGCTCAAAGAGCATAAGACAGCTGTGGGATGAACCATAGCGGATATCAAGGGAATCAACCCAGCTACATGCATGCACATAATCTTGTTAGAAGAGGGAGCCAAACCTTCCAGGCAACCTCAACGGAGACTCAACCCACCTATGTGGATGTAGTGAAGAAGGAGGTGCTGAAACTCCTTCAGGCAGGTATGATCTATCCCATCTCTGATTGTCAATGGGTTAGTCCAACGCAGGTAGTACCAAAGAAGGGAGGCATAACAGTGGTTGAGAATCAAGAAGGTGAGTTGGTCCCTACCAGAGTCCAATCAGGCTGGAGAGTTTGCATCGATTATCGTAAGCTGAATGAGGTAACTCGAAAAGATCACTAGTCGTCCATATTATTGCTTTCTAGATGGATATTCAGGGTACTTTCAGATAGCCATCGCACCAGAGGATCAAGAAAAGACGACATTCACTTGTCCGTTTGGCACATTTGCATATCGCAGAATGCCTTTTGGCTTGTGCAACGCTCCTGGTACATTGCAACGGTGTATGGTAAGTATCTTTTCTGAATATATAGAGGAATTCATTGAGGTGTTTATGGATGACTTTACAGTACATGGTGATAGTTTTGATGCTTGCCTCAACCATTTGGCACTTGTGCTTAGAAGATGTGTTGACACTAACTTCGTGCTCAATTCAGAAAAGTGTCACATTATGGTTGAGGAAGGCATTGTTTTGGGTCACATTGTCTCCCATAAAGGGATTGAGGTTGATAGGGAAAAGATTAACATCATTCAATCATTTCCTTTTCCTACTAATGTGTGTGAAGTGCGTTCCCTTTTAGGCCATACAAAATTCTACCTCAAGTTCATTAAGGATTTCTCAAAGATCACCTCACCCTTGTGCGAGCTGCTGAAGAATGGGGTCACATTTTCTTTTGATGAGAAGTACATGACGGCGTTTGATGACTTAAAGAATTGTCTTACCATTGCACCGATTATACAAGCGCCAAATTGGTCTCAACTGTTCGAATTGATGTGTGATGCTAGTGACTACATTGTGGGAGCCGTGCTTGGACAAAAAGAAGGGAGAAGCTCTCATGTCATATATTATGCATCTATGACCCTAAATGGAGCCCAAAGGAATTACTCAACCATAGATAAGGAACTTCTTGCTATAGTTTTTGCACTTGAGAAATTTAGATCTTAATTGCTTGGTACAAAAGTTATTGTTTATACTGACCATGCAATGCTTCGTTACCTTTTGACGAAGAAAGAGGCCAAGCCAAGACTAATTAGATGGATCTTGCTTTTAAGCAAGTTTGACATCGAAATAAGGGACAAAAAGGGTGCTGAGAACCTAGTTGTCGATCATCTTAGTCGTATATTGTGAAGGGGAAGAATGGACAAGAAGACATTTTGGGGAGCTGATGTGAGCCTATTTCGCCATGTTTTATAGTTACTTTTATATCGTTTTCTGCATACATTTCATGCATTTGGGTTAGAATAATACATAATTTGTGTAGTTTATGTTTATTTGCAATATATGGAGGTCTACACAAGTTTTTGTTATAATTCGCAGAAATCGGATTCACTTTGGAGCTTAAAAAGAAACCCATGAAGAAGCTAAGGATGGTGCAACTAGAGAAAAAAGCCATTTTTCGCCATTCATCATTCTGAGTCAAGTTCCGGTGTCTTCGTGAGAGTTGTAGCCTTCAAAAAGAGCTTTCCAACGCGTGGTCATATGCGTCAATCTGACGAACGAGGACTTGGGAAAGTGCGTTTCAAGAACATAGCAGAAAGCTGAGAGCTGAATGTTACTCGACATCGACCAAATTGGTCGAAGTCGACCAAGCCCAAATCGAGTAAAGACCCCAGAAATCGACAAGGAAGCTGGGAGCTGAACATGCAAGTCGATATCGAGGAAATCTACTGGATATCGTGTAACCACTTCGTCAATTTTCACGTCCTGGAGCCGAGATCGACGAAGAAGACTGAAAACGAAGGAAAGTCCGTCGATGTCGAGGAAATTCTTCGATATCGAGTAAAAAACCAAGTTGACTTTGCTCCTGTTGGCCGATATTGAGTTGCTGAGCGGAAGACGAGAAAAGTGCTAGTCGATATCGAGCAATTCTACTCGATATCGAGGAACCCCCAGAGGCCGACGTCTAGCTGTCCGCGATCTTGTTAAGTTTCTATCCCGAGTCCAATGGTGATATTTTCGAGATGAAATTCTATCAACATCTATCAAGTCAAGAGAGAAGATATTTATCCACATTAGATATAGTCCTAGTTGATTTATTTGTTTTATTCCATTATTTAATCTTTAAGTAAGTAGATAAACAAGATATAGATATAGATAGACTTTCTTACCTTGATTAGCAAGGATTGGAAGCCTATAAATAAAGCCTTAGGGGCTGATTTTCATTCATTCAAGCAAAGCCGTCTTCGGGCGCAAGGAGAGAGGAGAGAGAGAGAGGAGGCGAGAGATGAGAGAGGAGAGAGAGAGAGAGAGAGAGAGAGAGAGAGAGAGAGAAAGAGAGAGAGAGAAGAGGAGGAGGAGAGAGAGGAGGAGGAAGGAGACAAATGGTTGTAAGTTTTAGTTTATTTTATGTTAAAGTTAATTTTTTTTATTATGTTTTGTTTCTAATTTCCTTCTTCTAGGGTTGGGGTGATCACAACATAGATATGTGTGTTTGATTTATAAATCAATGAATGTATATGTCTTTATCATTATCTACCTATGTGCTTAATCCTTTGCGAGAGTTGAGGAAATTCCTTATACATAATATTGAAGCGAAAGTGATCTTATTATGAATTGGATAGTAATTAGGGTTTATTTGCGAGAGCCGACTAATCCTAATGAAGAAAAGGTAGAAACAAATAAGGTTTTTATGCGAGAGCCTCTATTACCTAAATTGTTGGAATTTGCGAAAGTCGATTCTTTGATATAAAGCATGCATCTTTATGTGATTTATGATCTGCAGATATGTTTATTGTTGTTGTAATCCCTAACCTTGGAAGTTTGCATCTTTATTTGTTTTATTTTATTATTTTTATTCGGCACATATTCTACTCGATATCAAACCACCATTCTCTCTCCATCCCTTGACATCGACCCCTCTATTCTTTGTCGACAGCCACCCTCATCACCTTTTCCTACTATCCCTGAACCCCAAAACACACTAAACCTAGAACCGCTTACTTCTCTCATGAGGACGAACCTGACTCCACTATCCTATAGCGGGGTCTTGACTACAAATTTATTTGGTCGAGAAACCCTCTCGTCAGGAGCTTTCCTGACAAAGAATTATTTCAATTCTTCGCCATCTCCAGCCGCCCCGCGGCCACCCTAGGCCGCCCCGCGGCCGAGTCTTCGGAGAAGGGTCTGTTCGCAATCACTGGCCGCCCCCGCGACTAACCCTGGCCGTCCCGCGGCCTCTACAGAAGCTGAGATCGAATCTATCCTCAAGGTGAGTTCTATCCCACGACCTTGGTTCGCTAACTTGGTCAACTTTTTAGTGTCGCAAGAGTTTCCACCCAACTTTTCGAAGGCTCAGAAGGACAAGATACGCCACAATGCTCGCTTCTACATTTGGGATGACCCTTACCTATGGAAGCATTGTGCGGATCAAGTGATACGTTGGTGTCTTCCTCATAATGAGGTACAATCTGTCTTTAATTTTTGTCATTCACATGAATGTGGTGGACACTTCGGACCACAAAGGACAGCTAGAAAAGTACTTGATGCAGGATTCTTTTGTCCACATATATTTCGTGATTCATATGCTTTTTGCAAATCATGTGATCGCTGTCAAAGAGTTGGGAATCTTTCCAAGAGGAATGAGATGCCACAAACTCGCATGATATTTTGTGAGATTTTTTATGTTTGGGGCATTGACTTCATGGGACCATTCCCTAACTCCTTTGGAAACTTATATATTTTACTTGCGGTGGACAACGTCTCCAAGTGGGTGGAGGCGAAGGCCACCAGAACTGACGATTCAAAAGTAGTTGCAGGTTTCCTCAAGGAGCTATTCTCTAGATTTGGAGTTCCGAAAGCACTAATAAGTGATAAAGGGACCCACTTCTGCAACAAGACTGTGAGTGCGCTATTAAAGAAATATCATGTGACTCAAAGGGTGCCTACTGCATACCACCCACAGACTAATGGGCAAGCTGAGGTGTCTAACCGCGAGATTAAGACAATCTTGGAGAAGACTGTTGCCCAAAACATGAAGGATTGGAGTGTAAGACTTGATGATGCTCTATGGGCTTATCGAACGACTTACAAGACTCCCATTGGGATGTCTCCATTTCGATTAGTCTATGGTAAGGCTTGCCATCTTCCTGTCGAGCTCGAACATAAAGAATATTGGGCGATGAAGCAATGCAACATGCAAATTGATGAAATTGGGGAGTTCAGGAAACTACAGCTGTAGGAGTTGGAAGAATTGAGTTTGGATGCCTATGATAACTCCGTCACCTATAAGGAGAAGATAAAAGCATGGCATGACAAACATATCTTGAGAAAGGACCTCAAAGTTGGGGACAAGGTCCTTCTCTTCCAATCGCGCCTGCAACTCTTCCCAGGTAAGCTTCGTTCTAGATGAACAATGCCATATGTGATTGCTAATGTCTTTTCTCATGATGTAATAGAGCTACTAAATGATAGGAAGGGAGACATCTTCAAGGTAAATAGTCATAGAGTTAAAACCCTATTATGAAAGCTTTGTCAAACAGGACGGTGATGAGTTGGTTCTCACTTCTCACTGAACCAAGTGATGAGGATCATTAGGGGGTGATAACGTCGAGCCAACGACGTTAACCAAAGGCACTGCTTGGGAGGCAACCCAAGGTAAGTAATTTAAATTATATTTTATTTATGCATTTTGATACTTTTTAGTTTAGTTTTGCTTTTGTTCGGAGAGCTAACGTTGCATGTAGTAAAAGAGAAAAGGACAGGGAATAAATCGCAAGCAAAAAGACGGAAAAAGACATGGTCGCCCCGTCGCTAGCCTGGGCCGCCCTTCGGCTAACTCACCGAGCGAAATCCTTCGCAAATCACCGGCCGCCCTGTCGCCCTCCCTAGCCGCCCCGCGGCCCCTGACGGATAGAAAATTTTTAGGGGCCCGTGTGGGCACCCACTTGCTACACCAATTTAACCCTATCCACCTCTTTCTTTTCTTTCCCTTTCTCTATCAGCCGCCCCCATTGAAGCTTTCCTCTTGTCTTCTTCTTCATCACCTTCTCCATCCCCTCTCCAAAACCTCCATTAAAGCCTACTTTCCAAGCTTTTAACCCTCACAAAATCTTCAATTCCCATCTTCTTTCTACACAAAACCACACCATAACCCCTGACCCTCCAAGATCTACACACAACTCGCCCACCCCAAGGAATTTCCAGGTATTTCTTTCGGATCCACCAGGGAGTGAGGAGGATTGGGACGTCGGAGAGAAGATCCGACGTTGGAGTTCACAGATCCGACAAATCTCCGGCCGCCCCTTTGCAAGCAAAGCCTCCTCGCGATCACCTATGTCGCCGACCGCCCCGTCGCCACCCTCAGCTGCCCTGCGACCACTGCAGAACCGCTTCATCTGTGAGTTTTCTTGATTTAAACTTTTGTTAGGTTATTTTCTTACCTCGAATTCAAAATGTCTAGACCCCATGGAATGAGTAGAACTCAGAAGAAGAAGTGGAATGCTCTAAACACTCGTAATTTCTTTGTAACTAAAATTTTTCATGAGCCTACACTTCGAATGTTAGAGATGGATGCATGTACTAGGCTGTTGTTGGTGCATGGGGGCTTAGGAAATTTTATAGGGAAGAATGCTCCTACATACTCGAGCTTATGTAAGGAATTTATATCGACCTTGAGTGTGAGGCATACGTCTACTGAGTTTTGATTGCTTGGGAGGGATTTCTCGATGACGAATGAGAGAGTGAGGTAGATTTTTGGGGTTACTACTGCACCTACTGCTGGATGGATTGATGTGTGTAAGAGGAAGGTCCTATGACTTTTTGGATGGATTCTACTAGGGTGCCTTTTGAGGCCAAGAAGGGCTAGTACAACTCGAGTATTCGTCACCCTGCACTACGGCTGATCCAGAGGGTTCTGGCGAACACATTTTTTGCCCAGGCTGAGGTCAATAAGGTCTCAGTTAGGGACATGCCCTTTTTGTGGTGTTTGACGCCAGAGAGCCCAGCTATTCCAGGTTGGGTGGATATGTTTTGGTTAACTGCAAAGACATCCTCGACAAGCGCAACAAGGCGACGATTAGCTTTGGGGGTCTTATCACCCTCTTAGCGCGAGAGTGCATCGATCTGAGCACTGTCACCGATGTTCTGCATGGCTCATTTCTGTATGACGAAGCCCAGCTGAGGAAAGCTGGCCACTTGGAGGGGAAGTCGCCGATGTGGGTCTGAAAGACAGGCCATCTTGGGAAGATTCATTTGAGATTGCCCTGACAGCTCCCTTTTGGCCCTACTACAACTGATTTCTACATGGGCGATGAGATGGAGAAGGATGGCGATGATGATGTTGATGTTGATGGGGGTGCTCCTGATGCTGAGCAGGAGGATGATGGTGATGTTCATGGAGTTCAGACGGATATCGGAGGTAGTGGTGTTGGACCTTCTGGCACAGCTGGAGGAGGTGCTGGTCTGGACTACTATGCACTGGAGCAGAGGCTGTCAGAGATGCATCTCCGTCAGGATACCATGTGGGAGCATTAGCAGATGATGTCTCGCCGTCAGGACACCATGTGGGAGCACCAGTAGCAGATGTCTCAGCGTTAGGATGTGATGTGGGATCAGCAGCAGCAGCTGTATGTGGACGTTGGAGACATTCGTCGAGATGTACGTGGCTTGACTTCTCACCTAGAGGATGTCTCTGAGGGCTAGGCAGCGATCAGACAGATGCAAGAGCAGATTTGGAAGAGGCGGGAGGATTTCTATCGATTTGCCTATCCACAGTTTCCAACTTACCCGTCGCCGCCACCACCCCATCAGTGAGCATGTTAGTGGTTTTCTTTTCCCTTTTCTTTATATATTGATGTTTTTGTTCTTTTCCTTTCATTGAGGACAATGTCAGAATTAAGTGTGGGGGAGAAGACTTGCATGTCATGTTTGTATTTTGGTTCTAAGTTTGCACTGCATTATGACTATTAAGTTTGCATGTTTGTTTTTAGGGGTTGTATGCATGTTTAGTTTTTAGCATTGTTATTTTCTATATATAAAAAATAAAGAAAAAAAAGTTTACTTCTTGCATTATTAGGATTAGTTCTTATTTCCCCATATGGATGTCGTTTGTCCTCTAATCTATCTATTGAGATTTATGCCCCATGATGTGCTTGGATTGTTGAAACCTTTGATATATGTTTTTTATACCATTTGGTGAACATGATTGGTTAATTATTGAGCACATAAGATCTTGGAATTTTGAGTGATCTTGAAGTTCTAGACATGACCTGGTGAGCTTATTTTGGCCTATTCAGGACTGCACTTTATTTAGTCCTCTTACTTGTTGAGTGTACCCTCTTTAATTGCTTCCTCTTTGGCTTGCATTTAGATATATTTTTCAATGCTGCATATTATGATTTCTGCACATGACTTAAACATGATTGTGGCACCTTTATTAGCCATATTTGACATTATTCCACCTTACAATATAGTCCACTGCTTGAAGCCAATTTGAGCCTATTGCCTATTCTTTTGTAGCTCCATAAAATTTTTCTATAGCCAATGATAGCCTGACCTCATCTGGGAATTAGGAATGGTTGGTGAATATTTATATTGTGGATGATGGTTTTAGTGGTGTATTGTATGTTTGAGGTATCTTTATGAAATGTTTGATTCTTGCTAGTACATTCATTACTTGGGACCTAATAAGGATAAAATTCACTCAGGGGTAAAACTCAAGGAAAATCATTTGATATAGCATGAATGAAAAAAAAGGGAAAAAAAGGGAAAAAAAGATTAAAAAAAAAGAATATAGGAATGAGCTGATATTGTTTGTAAAGTTATATGCTTGAGATTGGTGTTGTATGACATGGTAGAGTTATGGTATGAGTTTATAAGTGGTATGATGATTTGTTTTCTTTCTTAGTTCCCGAATTATGAGCACCACAAGGCCTAAATTGTTCCATACCTTATATTTTCTACCTTGGCCCATTACAACCCAATTAAAAGACCTCATGATTTTTGTTGTGTGTCCAGTCACCAGCCGTGGAGAGCTAGAACACTGGTGCAAGACTATTGTAGTTAAGCTTTTGAAGATTTAGTTTTGAGCGTAAACATTTAACCCTAAACACTTGAGCGAGAGTGAAACACATATTCCCTGTGAGGTCTAGAATGGATACGGTTGCCTGATCTCATTGATTAATGCAATTATGTGCTTTGATGTTGTTAATCTATTGTGTTTGCTAGTTTTTCATCCACTTAAAGATTATTGAGGTGTGGATACATGAATTGCTATTCTGTGGGGCTGCAGAGTTGAGTTTTCTATTGCTTGTGGACAGGCAAAGGTTCAAGTGTGGAGGAAATTGATAGAGCAAGTTTAGTATTGCATTATAGATTGCATTTAGCATAGTTTAGTTGTGAATATTGCATATATTTAGTTGCGTTTACATACTCACTTGTTGAGTCGGAAGAGGCGGAATCTACATGATTTTGATGGTTTATTTCAGGTATTTCGGATTCAAGGTTAAATGAATTGGAGGAGAGCAAAAACAAGTTAAAGAAGAGGCATGAGAAGCTGTTGAAGTCATGGAAGAAGGAGCTCCGAAGAATCGATGGCCGCCCCGCAGCATGCCTAGCTGCCCCGCGAATCGAAGACAAATCTGAAGGTGTCCGCTGATCGCCGGCCGCCCCGCGGCCCTCGCAGAGACGCAAAATCAGAACCGGACTTTAATTAGGTTTTTAGTTTATTTTCTTGGCCGACTCTTTGAGGCTTTTAAAAGACTTTTCTAGTTCATTCTTTCACTTACCTTATGCACTTTATCCAATTGTTGAGAGCGCCGTTGAGCGTGAGTAACTAAACTCTCAAGGTTTCGCCTTCTGTTTGGATCTTTGATTGTTCAATTGTGAGTTTCTTAATCTTGTTCTTATTCCTATTCCAATGTTTTGACTTCTTTGCGCTTAATTGCTTGAATGTGTTTTATTCTCTCTGGCCTGATCAACTAGTTAGAGTAGATTCATTCAAATGCTGTGATGCTGTAGATTCCTCGTAGCGAACCTTAACCCAAGTGGCAATCATATCCCTTTTGGACTCGTAGGACTAATTGGATGTGTAGGAAGTTGAATACATGTTGAATATCGACTCGTAGCTTGATATTATGTGTACCTTGGTTAATTCATAGTCTTAATGCTATCTCTAGGTTGAATCTTAACCGTGTTAGGGTTATTTAGAGATAAGGGTTGCTATGAATCGTAGGACTAGTAATCTATCTAAGATCTGGACAAGGACATTGATAGGAAAAGACAAGAACTAGAGGCTGAAACAAGGATCGAATTCATCAATCGAAGTGATAAATTGTAGGTGAATCTATTTCTCTCCAGTGCAATCTACAATCAATTTACTTTGTTTGCTTGCTTCCGCTTTGATAAAAGGCTGATCTTTTTCTCACCAAAAACCCCCATATTATCTCCTAGCGATTAGACTTGCACTTCAATTGAGTAGATTTCCTTGTGGATCGACCTCTTGCTTACACACTATACTAGTTGTGAGTTTGAGTATTCTTTGGCAAGAACAACGACAGGTTTTCCTCTTGTGAAAAGGCGGGCCTCGATCTGATCCTATGCCCCCTTAATATTTTTAGCAATGTTATATATGTATCATGATGATGATTTGGATCTATGCCCGCGGGGTTTTTGGCATGGCGGAAAGAGAGAGTTTTGACCCTGACTTCACCAAATTAGTAAGGGTTTGATTTGTATATTGAAATAAAGTTTTGACCCAGCTCCGCCGTGGCAACCCTATGAATGGTTTTTAAATTTATGTTGGTTTTCATGATAAATGGATTTCCCGCAACTTAGACTTAGGAAAGGTAAAGGGGATTTACCCGGGGATTCCAACGATCCTTATGTTTTTGGGTTCGAAATCCCACTTTAAAGCACTAATGTTTGATTTCAAACCTTCAACCTATACTCGGAGTGCAAGATCCCAATGAGTGGTTTCATCCATCAAAATGTAACCCGAGAATCATAATCCCGGGTCGTTACAATAATTCCCTCTATTCTAAGAGACAATGACAATAATGTGTGAATTACAATCATATAGTAGTTTAAAAAGAACAGAAAAGTAGAAACATAGCCATTCCGGCTAATTCATGTTTATAAAAGTGTTATAATAGCCTGATTACTAAAGTTAAAAATAGAAATAAAAAGGAAAGCAAAACAGTGTACGTATATATGTACAAAAAAAATTTGGTAAAGAAAGGCAGATAAAACTCCCGAAAACGAAAAGCTACGGACTACACAACAAACTCGTGGAGGGTACCCCTACCTTTACGATCCTCCTCTAATAATGGAAACAGGTTATCTGGCGGCTCCGTTAACACATGGAGGCCTCGTGAAAAGGAAAGACTAAGCTTACCGAGGGAGTCGGTGAGTTTGTTCGCTTCCCTAAAGACATGATAGATCTGGACCTCCTAACTCCTCTTCAATAAGCCTTGGCATTGTTTCACCAGGCTAAACGGTGGATGACACTCCACCACACCCTTGGTAATCATCGATATCGCCATCTCTGAATTCGTCTCCACAGCAACCCCCCCTAAAACCCAAGTCCCAAGCCAACCATAGCCAGCTAAGACACCCCACAACTCAGCTATAACAATTGGACACTCCCCGATTATATGGGCAAACCCTCCCATCCAAGCACCCTCCACATCTCTGAAAACTCCTACTGCATCAGCATTGCATTCTTTGCTCGCCGACCCATCCGCATTGGCATTCACCTATCATCTGGTTTGACCCACGTAATCGGCACCACTCTTTTGTTGGGTCTAATAGGCAACCCGGGTCATCTACTCCAAGCCACATCGTACTCCTTCATGATTTACTCGATGAACCTGACTTTGTTAGGTTTCTTCCCTCCGTCCTTGAATATCCGTTCGTTCCTCCAGCGTCACGCCCACCAAATGGCATTAGCAAACACACTAGCCCACTGCAGCCCGTTCCTTGTTCTTCGCTCGGTCATTAATACCCTATTTCATATCTCATCGCCCTTCCGGGTTGAACATATGTTAGAACATATCAGTAGATCTGTTGCCATAACTGACTTAAGTAGTGCTATTGTACAACCCTAATGGCGTTTCATTAATAGTCGTCCAAGTGTCTCTCCTCAACTTCTAGTTAGTGGAATAGTTGTATCTGTAGCCGAGGAAGTGATATTTGTTGCAAGAACATCGTTTTCATCAACGGTACTCTTTGGTGCAGCCTCCAACTGTAGCTAGAGAGCGACTTCTAGCCCCAAAATCACATCCTCCATGGAAGGCCTTTGAGCTCCTTCATCCCTGACGCAGCTCTCCGCCACCTCCCCGAAGTTCCTCAAACTCCCCGGCGCTATCTGACCCTTCAGCATCGGGTCCACGATTGTGTCCAGTGTGCCGCAAACCTGATTCCTCCTTGCCCAAATTTGGAGGTTCACCTGCTCTTTAGGTAGGGTTGGGTTTACCACCGCTCTTGCACATAGCACCTCAAAAAGTACTACCCCGAAAGAGTAGACGTCAGACTTCTCAGTTAATTGTTGATGTCGATGCTCCCTTTCACTACAGTACTGACGTGGCTATAGTCAGCTCCCGTGGGCCCCAACATTAAGAGCTCGAAGTCGGACACTTTAGCCACCCACTTTTCATCGAGAAGAATGTTGGATGACTTGATGTCCTGGTGGATGATCATTTGCTCGGTGCCGGTATGGAGGAAGTGAATGCCACGCGCGACCCCTAGGCAAATCTCGAGGCGCTGACACCATGGGATTTCCGATTTGTGGTAGGTGTTATTGAGGTAGAGGTGGTCGCGGAGGGTACCGTGGGACATGAATTCATAGACAAGGATCATCTCTCTGGCTTCGTCGCAGTATCCAATAAGGGAGACGAGGTGGAGGTTGCGGAGCTTGGAGACCAGTTGGATCTCGGTGGTAAACTCGCGAGCCCCTTGTCTTGAGAGAGGCTTTAGACGCTTGATGGCCACAGTGATGGGCCCGGTTTCGCGGTTGACGGTACCTTTATAGACGTTGCCAAAACCTCCGTTGCCGATGATGAGTGAAATGCTGAAATCCGACGTAGCATTTCTGATGTCCGCAAGGGAGAAGTACCGGCAGGGATGACAGGGTAGAGATGAGCCGCCATCACTGCTTCTTTGCGTTGTCCCGGCTGATTTGGTGGAGCTGAGGAGCCGCTTTGACTTGGTTGAGGTGGTTCCTGATGAACCAGCTGGCATATTAAGAGGATGGAGAGGAGGGCAGTGATGAGGATTGCACCGACAACGGCACCGATGATGGTCGGGATGAGGTGGGAGGCTGACTTTTTTGGTGGACGAGGTATTTGATTTGTTCGAAGCGGGTGGCTGGGATTTGGTGCGTCAAGACTACCGTCTGATCTGTTCATCTTAAATATCTCCAAGCCGTTTAACAAGATATCATCCGCACTGCGATGCAGTTGGTCCAAAAAATACAATCGATAATCATGTAGCTAATAATCAGTTTAAGGAAGACGGTAAGTAGGATAAAACTTGTAGTAATTGATTATTTTTATTTTTATGTAGTTAATAATTAATTACGGAAGCTGGTTCAGTGTGTGGGCTATTGATTTTGCAGGTATGATATGATATCATGGGTGTCACTCAAGTATAATCTCGTTTTGGAATTGAATACTTACATTGGATCCGACAGTGTATACGGGTGCATCGCGAGTTCCAAGGTCCCCTTACTTGTGCTCCCGTCTCCGATGTCCATGTAGACAACATAATCCTTATAAGTGGCTTTTTCCCTGCCAACCCACGCAAATATATCAACGTTTTCTTCTGCTATCTGTCCGTCAATATAAACATTAAACACCCTGTAGTTCCTGGCATTAACGTCCACCACAATCTCACACCAGTGCAGCCTCACAAGGTAACTAAATCCCAAATCCACCTCAAACCCCCACGTCACGTTGTTCATCAGATTAATGGACTTGCTAATAGTCCCCATCAACCTGAACGTCTGGTAAACATCAATCGGGGCGCTGTAGTTTGGGGTCCATGACGCATAGGCAGTGGCGGAGCCAAGGGGGTGCTTGAGCACCCCTGGCGAAAAAAAAAATACAAATTTTTTTTTTTTTTTTTTGCATATATTTAGTATTTTAAGGTAATATAAGATATTTAAATGATATTTGAGACAAGAGTGCTAACTTGCTCAAGTGGTAAAGGAAGGAAGGAAGAGAACATAACCTTAAAAGGTCTTGGGTTCAGATTTCAACTCCTTTCACTTTTTATTTATTTTACCATATCATTAATTTTTCTTAATTTCTCTATATTTTTTTGTTTCTACCAACTATTTCATTAAAAGAATGTCATATTTATGTTTAACATTTTCTTTCAATATTGTTTTAAAAATAATTTTTCGTGATTTTTTCCTATATTTTTTGTTTCTCTTCTATTTTTTTTGGTTCTTAATCTCAACTATGTAAATACAAAGAAAACTTTTTAAAAAAATCAAAATTTTAGTAATTTTTGAATATTTTCTTTCAAAAAATATTCTTAATAAATATACACACAAAAAAAAAAAATCACGAATTTTTTTTAGCACCCCCCGGCTGATAATCCTGGCTCTGCCACTGCGCATAAGTGACGGGAGTGGTGGTGTTCATACCAGTGGACCCAATAAAAGTCCTGACCAAGTACTTGGGATAGTCAGGCTCCCAGCGGCGATTCATGATTCCGTTGTCCGTCACATCGATCCCTCCGGCATTCACCCTGTAAGCGTTCTCAAGCACAGCGGTGGGAATGACGTTGAACGTGGTTGAAAGGTCTCCAACAATCACGGGTGGGGTAGAGCTGATATAGAGATTTTCTAACACTCAGACGACCTCAATACCGTTCAGAAAGGTGTTAGAGCCTGGTTGGCTTGGAGAAATAGTCAGTCGGAGGACGGAATAGGTGACCTGAACGTAGAACTCTTTCTGGATGAATTGCGTCAGGGTTTGGTTAAAATTGATGTAGGCGTTGTGATAGAATTTGAAGAGGAAACAATATTGGAAGAGGCCATTTAGAAGAGGAACAGAAGCTCAAAAGCTCTAAAATGTGTTTACACTCTTATTGATGTTCTTCACTCTTATTCCATCTCAAAGGATACAAGCTATTTATAGGATAAGTAGTGCATGTATCTTGACATAAACTTCCTATACATTAAAACTAGAAACTTATTACTTTAAAACTCAAGGCTTGAATTAATCCTACGTTTTCTACCATGCAAGAACTTCCACCTTGAATGCCTACTTGAAACTTGGTAAATTAAAAGCTTAATTATGTTTAACTTTCAACACACCCCCTTAAACTTAATTCCTTGTAACACCGAGCATACACCGTAACTTGATAAAAATCTCAGCTTTCAGAGGCTTCGTAAACATATCCGCAACTTGGACTTGAGTCCTCACATATTTGACTTCAATATCGTTCCTAGCAACACACTCACGAATGAAGTGATACCTCGTGTCAATGTGTTTGCTGCGATCATGGAACACTGGATTCTTAGCCAACACTACTAGAATTGTCTTCATAGACGTCGGTTAAAAACCGATGTAAAACAAAAAAAAATTCGACGTGTTAGTGGGTGGTGTTAAAGATCCCAACTTTACCACATCGGTTATAAACCGATGTCTATAATGATTTATAACATCGTTTCTCTTTGTAATATCGACTTAAATGCATGAATATATTACATTTTGTTTGATTCACCTAATGTTAAACCCTTATTATTTTGCATTTCTAATTATCTGAAAATATGTAGACTAATACAAAAGTTCACATTAACATCGATATTTTTTTTCAAAAACAATGTTGTAATACTTATTTACATCGGTTATATGCGGTTCATTTCATGTTTATTAACTTTTCCTTTGTATTTTGTCTTGTTAATTATTTCATTTAAAAAATGTTATACAACATTCCATATTTATAAAGACAATGTTAAATGTATATATTTAAATTAGTATATTTGAAAGAAATGATGTCTAAAAAGATTATAACATCATTTTTTTATCTATACCAATGTATAATTTCCCAAAAGACATCGGTTTTATTTTTTATTCTGTTGTGTCTCAATGCATTTTTAAATCGCTTTTTTATTCTATTAAATGATGTATCATTTTCTATTTGTATCCATTAATCGGTCAATTATCAAATAATCAAAATAGGATCTAATCCATGATACATTATCCAAAATAGTCAAACACACGATGAAATACCGAAAATGATTCAAATCCAACCCTCGTTACAATCCGGTGAAATACCTCAATAGTTGAATTATAAGTTTATACTCTTTTACATAATACCACAAACCAGATGTTCTCATGATGTCCCGATACATACATGTAACATTATCTTTATACATATTCAATTATATGCCTATATCCCTGTTCAGAAGCAATAAAATGTGGCTGGTATCCCTGTTCAGGAGCAATAAATCAAGGTGCCTTTTGTCTCCTCTTCCATGTCTTGTTTCTATACAATCACTATCTAGAAATGTCAAAAAAAAAAGTGACAGATGCAGACTTTATCTCATGATATAAAATAACTCGAAGAAACTCTAGTTGGCCATTTAAATATATTAATTCATCTAGGTCCTCCTCACCAATCATCTTATAGATAGAAATACTACCGAGCACAAGTATACAAGATAGAGGAAATGAGGTCAAAACTGAAGCAAAGAGGAGAGAAAACATTAAACAGTTAAATAACTTTCTTAAGTCAATACCAACATTGATTTATACATGAAGAATCAATCAAAAGGACATTAGAACGTTCACACCAATCAATCACACAACAAAAAAAAAATTCAGTAAAGCAAGATAGGACCTAGAGATATTCAGAGTAACGTACCCATATCCCTTAGGCAGACAGGTGGTCGATCAGGCTCGAAAAGCATGTGTAAGCAACCAGCCAAAATTCAATGTTGTAAGCATGGTAGTGGATTCAACAACTGCTGTATGTTACACAATATTCAATGCCCAATTGGGGAAATATTGGAGTTTTAAATAGCAATCAAAAGGCATCAATAACATATGCAACTCAATCCAACAATAAACCTGTCAAGTTACAGCCAAAACGCATAAATGAAATGAAAATGTAAGAATCACAATCTCACTTGATATCACATGAACAATCTGGAGTAGGAGGAACACAGAAAATAACATAGGAAAAGTGGCTGCTGGGCTTAGTCTCTCTTAAACAAGGATTAATCCCCATTTGGCTCAATTCTTTATAAAGATCAGGGGTGAATGTCGGGTTAGTGAAGTAGAAAAAAATGCTTATATATAGAAGCAAACAATGTCACTTTCCAACCAATGAAAGTAAAGGTGTTGTTGGCAATGCTATAAATAATGAAAACGGTTAAAGCATTACCTCATAATGTATCAAATTCAGGATATGATCAAGACAAGCTTCCACGATTCCGTTCTGCAGCCAATAAATATGTGCACCTCTATCTGCTGCGTATTAGAAGTCAAGGTCAAACTATCAAATCATTTGTACAATCTTCATTCATTTCCATTTTACATCATATATTTCTTCAGATAAAAGTAACAAAGGATATGTACAGTCCAACCAGTCTATGAACACAACCGTCATTATCCAGCACCACCTTTTCTGCTTTTAGAAGGATGTCAGTCCTGGAGCTGAGTGTTCTAAAAATTTTACAAGAAAGTGCGTTAATTAAAAAAATACTCAAAATCATGTAGACTGCTTGAAAAAAGGTATGTGCATGCACTTTAAGAATTGGTGAAGTTATGCACATAAAAGTTGCCTAGGCTCATATTCTATCGAACAAATAAAAAACATACCAGTTCACCAAGTCAATTAAAGAGTAGAAATATTCTTGTTATTTCTTCAACTTATATAGCCCCGAACAAATTAAATACATATAGTAAGATACGAAGGTTTCTTATCGCACAACAACCATTACTACTATCTTTATTTTAAACAATTAGAAGAAAAATATACCTGAGGTATTGGTATTTACAATCACGAATATCAGGTCCGTCTGGAGCAGGATCATCATTATATTGCTTCATGAACTCCTTAATATCATCACATGTGCACTGCACTTGAACCCTGAGTGAGCTAATAATACTCGGTATTTACTAGATTCAACCCCATTTTCAGCGAAAATAACATTTCCTCTAGCCTCCAACAATTGAGCCCATGTATGAGGTTGCACCCAATACCCTGTAATGAACAAAAAAAACGCTGAAATCTCAAAGAAAAGGTTATATACACCACAAAGTTGAATATAAACATTAAAACCAAGTTGAATATAAACATTAAAACCATCATCAAATCCTATGCATAATTGACAATACAATAACTATTAAAGAAACAAATTAAAAACTTTAAGAAGTAGAAATAAAGTTGTCACCTATAGTTAGGAGTA
This sequence comes from Persicaria maculosa, assembly GCA_963922045.1. NCBI lineage: Eukaryota > Viridiplantae > Streptophyta > Magnoliopsida > Caryophyllales > Polygonaceae > Persicaria > Persicaria maculosa. The sequence continues at coordinate 55,704,262 of OY998253.1, forward strand.
GATACAATAAGAATCTCCCTAGTAACGTCTCCATAGCCAAGCTCCGTCCCACATTCTCCTTGTATAACTTGCCCATTTTTGTAAATCCTGGAAATAGATATCACAAGATAAAGATTACTTGTTTATAAGAAGGATATGTATATAATAGGGTATTTTTCTTTCCAATAAAATTTGTATATTACATATGAACAATAAACATTAATTAAAAGGAAATTTCATTAACCTTCTATACACACGAGCAGCTACAAAACTCATGCAATTAAATTAAGGCATTCTTTATATGTTGGCTCCCAAAAGATGATAATGATATCACGTTTAGTGTCCAACTAATAACACTGCATTAGTAAAAATTTAGGGTCAAGTAAATATCTAAAGTTGAATTTGACTTGTGAATTCCTTTCTCGTATGCCTTCTGGAATTCATTCTGCCCTAGAAAGATCAAAGAAAATTGGATATAATTGACCTGATATTGATGTTCAGGTTAATGAAAAATTCATCAAATTCATTAAGGTTTTCCCAACCCCTCCTCCTTGACAGTCAATTTTTTTTTTAAGATTCATCATAGAATGTAACTAGAAAGATACTCCCGTAAGAGTCTTAACTTGAAGCAATTGAGCTTGTCATGTTCCGACTCCAAAACAAAATGTCCACTTCAAGATAGAAATAAATAAATCTCAAACCAATGCAAGAGAAATGCAAACAAAGTCGCCTAACAAAAAAAATTCAGATTGTACACATTTCAGATTTTTGTTTTCCTTTTCAGATGCTGAAATTTCAGCAAAGAGATGAGTATAGAGCTTTCATTTGGGATCTATAAAGAGATCTAAAATCTCAACAACCATCACGCAACAAACAACAATAAAAATCGCAGCAAACAGCAACAAACCCTAGATCTATAAAAATCGCACAACCCAAAACCCTAGATTTCCAAATCGAAATTAGCCATGGATTCTAACATGCCATAGATGAAGCAAAGAAAGAGGAGAGAAGAGAATAGAAGAAGGAGACCGTACCTGTTGAGCGCTGGCTGCCAGGAAGAGTGAACAAAGAAGGCTGGAGATATCACATAAAACCGGCCAAAGATAGGGATTGTAGGGTTTCCATACCTGGGCTTCTTGGGTGTTCAATAGAGGTGAGGATGACCAGTCGGAGGAAGGAGATAATAAGCTTAGCCGGAGTAAGCAGAGAAGCAATTTATGCCAGTTGAAGACGACCAATTGAAGCAACGAATGGACCCACTGCTCGAAGCTTAGCCGAAGACGACAACCTAATGGCAACACTTATTAGCTTGGACGGAGAAGATGACGGAATGGGGTGCTGGAGAACAAATTAGGGGGATGAAGGCTAGGGTTCTTCAATGGTCGAAACTCGAAACCCATCGCCTTTGAAATCGCCAAGAACAATAGGGTTGGGGATTTTTGGTCTGTGTCAATATGTGGGTTTTTTGGTTATATGTTGGCTTTGGTCCTTTATTCAAAAATAAATAAAAATTTGAATGTCCTATTTTTGGGTAAGTGTTTGAGGGTCGAGTTACTTTACCGCTAAAATTTTCAGCTAAGTGTATTCCGCGCACTTTCAAATTTTTTTAAAACAAAATTTTAACATTGTCCAAAAAATTAAATTGATGTATATAATCTCAACAGCATCCATAATTTTTAAACTGATGTTATAAATATTATTAATATCATGCGTTTTTTCGACCGATGTCAAAGATCCGATGTCTATTAACACAATTCTAGTAGTGCAAAGGAATGGCTGACTTGTTATCAACAAGGATCTCTGCGGCTTCTGGTTGCGGCATATGCAAATCTCCCAACAACCTTCTCAACCAGATAGCATGACAAACACATGATGTAGCAGCAACATACTCAGCTACACAAGTAGAAAGAGAAACAATAGACTACTTCTTTGAACTCCAAGTGAAAGCAGTATTTCCCATGAAGAAAACGAAACCAGAAGTAGTCTTTCGATCATCAACATCTCCGGCCCAGTCACTATCATTGTAACCCACAAGCTTATATTCATTTGAAGAAGAATAAAGCAAACCATAGCTGATAGTACCTTTGATGTACCGAAGAATACATTTTGCTGCTTTGAAATGTGTTGATGTCGGTGTCTCCATGCACCGACTCACGAGCCCAACTCCATAGAGAATGTCTGGGCAAGTGCAGGTCAAATATCTCAAGCTTCCAACAAGGCTCTTGAAAGTTATAGAATTAACTTTCTCACCTTCGTCATACTTTGATAACTTCACCCCGCAATCCGTTGGTGTACTTACGGGCTGACAACCATCCATTCTGAACTTCTTCAGAATCTCATTAGCAAATCTTTCTTGGCAAATGAAAATCCCATCATCTGATTGCTTAATCTCAATGCCGAGATAATAAGACATGAGACCAAGATCAGTCATCTCAAACTCTCTCGTCATGGCTTGCTTGAAATCTCCAAACATTCTCGGGTTGTTACCCGTGAAAATCATATCATCAACATATAAGCAAACAAATAGAGTATAACCATTTTCACAGACCTTGGCATAGAGCGCATACTCATTCGGGCATCTGACAAACCCGTTCTCTTGCAGATACTTGTCAATCCTGCTATTCCATGCTCGTGGTGCTTGTTTTAAGCCATACAAGGCTTTCTTCAACTTCATCACCTTATCTTCTTGGCCTTTGATGAGATACCCAGAAGGTTGTTCAACATAAACATCCTCTTCAAGCATGCCATTTAAAAATGCCGATTTCACATCCATCTGATAAATTTTCCACTTTCTCTGAGCAGCAAGTGAAATCATCAAACGAACAGTCTCTAATCGGGCAACGGGAGAAAACACCTCACCATAGTCGATCCCTGGACGTTGGTTGTAGCCTTTGGCAACCAACCTTGCCTTGTACCTCTCGACCTTTCCTTGAGCATTCTTCTTCTCCTTGAAAACCCACTTTAGACCAATGGGCTTTTCACCTTTTCATAAAGTTGTTAGCGCCCACGTATCATTCTTCTCGATCGACTTGATCTCTTCTTTCATAGCAACTCTCCATATTTCGTCATTCACGGCTTCCTGAAAATCCACGGGCTCAGAATCAGTGAAATAACAGTAGAGAGTTAGATCATCATGCAAATCCTCCTCCTGAGCATAAATTTCTGCAAGGCTTCTCACTTTTTGAGGTCTCCCACTCGAGCTTTCATAGGATGATGGTGATGCTGATGTCCTTGAAGAATATGGTGAACTTTGAACGCCTGGTGAAGGAGAAGGCAGTGTAGGTTCTGGATAAACACCTTCGTCTTGCTCTTCTTCAATAGGTGTTGGGAAGAAATCATATCTCTCCCGGTCTTCAAGGCTCCAATCCCATGCATCATTTTCATCAAACTGAACATCTCTGCTGATGACAATCTTGTTCGCCACCGGATCATAGAGCTTGTAGCCTTTCGATCTTTGGTCATAGCCGATGAAGATATGCTTCTTGCTTTTATCTTCAATCTTCGTTCTAACCTGATCCGGCACATGTACATAGCCAATGCTCCCAAACACTCTCGAATGAGATGCACTTGGCTTTCTTCCACTCCATGCTTCTTGAGGTGTTTGATCTGATAAGCTCTTCATTGGACATCGGTTGGCTAGATAGACTGAGTAGTCAACTGCCTCAGCCCAGAACTCTTTCGGCATCTTCTTTGTCATCAGCATGCTTCGGGCCATGTTGAGAATGGTCTGATTCTTTCTTTCAACAACGCCATTTTATTGAGGAGATCTTGGCACTGTTAGAAATCTTTTGATGCCATTCAAATCACAGAACTCATTGAACTCATTAGAAGTAAACTCGCCACCTCTATTAGTTCTAAGAGACTTGATATAAAGACCGGTTTGTTTCTCCACAAGAGCTTTAAAGTTTTTGAACATAGAAAAAACTTTGGATTTTTCTTTCAGAAAATTAACCTAGGTCTTTCTACTAAAATCATCAATGAAGAGCAGGAAGAACCGATTTTTACCAAACGAGGCTGGCTTTATTGGTCCACAAACATCAGCATGGACAAGTTCAAGTGGCTGATTTGCTCTTGTAGTGCTCTCTTTTGGAAAGCTTTTCCGGACTTGTTTGCCGACAAGACACCCTTCACAGATTTGATCTGCTAGCTGATCAATTGGAGGCAATCCATTCAACATCTTTCTTTGAGACATCAACTTCAAGCTTTCGAAATTCACATGCCCAAGCCTTAGATGCCATAGCCATGGTGTCTCATTTACACAAGCTTTGAGACATTTGGCGACAATGGTTTGAATATTCAACAAGAACATTCTATTCTTCGTCATTGGCACCTTGGTGATCACGTTCTGATGATCATCTTGGAGCAAGAGACTACGATTCTTCATGTGCACCTCGTAGTTCTTCCCTAAAAGTTGTCCCAAACTCAAGATGTTGCTCTTCATGTTAGGAACAAAATAAACATTGCTTATGAATTGATGGTCCCCATTCTTCATACGAATCAGAATCGTACCTTTTCCCTAGATGGGAACTTTGGAGTTGTCTCCAAATGTAACACCTCCGGTGATCGACTCATCAAGCTCTACAAATTTCTTCTTGTCACCGCACATGTGATTGCTTGCCGCATTGTCAAGGTACCACACATCCTTCTTGTCTTTGTCCTCGCCCTGGTAGGCTAGCAACAAAGTGGCATCGTTCACTTTTGAATCCTCTGCATAGTTGGCCTTCTCCTCAGCATTGTTAGGAGCACTCCAACAGTCTCGAGCGTAGTGCCCATAGTTTTAGAAATTATAGCATCGAACTTTCGATCTATCTTGTCTGCCAAAAGTTTCCTCTTCCTTGTCCTCTCGAGGATTGACCATTTTCTCCATCATTGGAGTCATGGTTTGATGGTCCGCCTCTTCCTCTTCCTCTTCCTCGAAAGGATCCGCGTCCACGTCCTCGCCCTCTTCCTCTTTGAGACTTCTCTTGACCATCACTCTTCTCTTGAGTTGAGTGCTTGGTGGACAGGACTTGCTCTGTTGGCTCGTCCTTTCTGCTTTTGATCCTCTCCTCGCGGGATTGTAAAGAACCCATGACTTCTTCTACCGTCGAAGTCTCCATGTCTTTCGACTCTTCGATGGTGACTACAACATGATCGAACTTCGTTGGCAACGAACGAAGTATCTTCTCAACAACTCGAGCATCCTTGATGCTTTCTCCATATCGCTTCATTTGGTTTACCACGGCTAACAATCTTGCCAAGAAATACGCAAATGATTCGGACTCTTGCATTCGGAGACCTTCAAATTCTCCTCGCAAAGATTGCAAGCGAACCTTCTTCACCTTGTCAACCCCTTGGTTAGAGGTTTTCAAGATTTCCCATGCTTGCTTGGCGGTCGTCTCATTGGCCACTCTTTCGAACATGGACTCATCCAGACATTGGTGGATGAGAGTGAGAGCTTGTTCATCCTTCTTCCGGGTCTTTTGAAGGACCTCCTTCTCGGTGGGAGTCAACAAAGCTTCGTCTTGAGGCATCTCATAGCCTCTCTCGACAATCTCCCACACATCTTGGGAACCAAGAAGTGCCTTCATCCGGAGACACCAATTCTCATAATTTTCTTTTGTGAGACGAGGAAATTGGAACGGAAAACTTGAATTAGCCATAACCGAGCTCTGATACCAATTTGATAGAATTTGAAGAGGAACCAATATTGGAAGAGGCAATTTAGAAGAGGAATAGAAGCTCAAAAGCTCTGAAATGTGTTTACACTCTTATTGATGTTCTTCACTCTTATTCCAACTCAAATGATACAAGCTATTTATAGGATAAGTAGTGCATGTATCTTGACATAAACTTCCTATACGTTAAAACTAGAAACTTATTACTTTAAAACTCAAGACTTGAATTAATCCTACGTTTTCTACCGAACTTCCACCTTGAATGCATACTTGAAACTTGGTAAATTAAAAGCTTAATTAAGTTTAACTTTCAACATAAGTTGCGGAGGAGTAGATGGTCGGAGTTAGCTTTGACGGTGATATAAGATTAGGCGGAGGATAGGGAGAGGCCGGCGGAAGGGTTTGAATAGGGGTAGGGAGATGGGTAGAAGAACAGGCGGATGAATTTTGGGCCAGGTACGACAGGGAAGGTGTAGGTGAAATTAGTGCTGAAGACACGGGCTGTGGAGAAGGGTAACGCTAGGGTGGGGATGGTGGTGGCAGCCGTGGTGGAAGAGAAGCTGTCGGAGAAGGTGATGTTCTTGTCGGAGTACCAAGTCCGTAGATTAATGGATGCCGTGACGTCACTGCCACATCTGAGGAGGTAGTGGTAATCGCTTGTAGCCACAGCTATGACGAGTATTCGTAAAAGGTTAAACAAGGCGATTATGGTGGTGAACCTCATTTGGATGGGTACCCCGTAGACCTAAGAGGCCGGCTAAAATAAAAGTTATCGGAGGATATGATATTTTATATAAAAAGATGGTTTCACAAATTAATGAAACTTGGGATGCTATGCTAGGCATCAATGTTAACGGGGAGATACAATAAAGGCTACGCGCCATGCCTAATTATACTAGCACGCGTTATTACCTAAAATGTTAAAACAATCCATCAATATCAATATCTATCTATTAATATTACTAATTCTGCTAGGATTTTGATAACGTGTCACATCCACAATTAAAGTTAAATTTTTTATTCAAATAGTATTTTCTTATTGGTCTATATTATTGTTAAAATTTCAAAATATCTGTTTCTGATTTTAAATATATTTCTTTCCTATTTTAAATATATTTGTTTAGACTTTTTTCATTTGTCGTCTATTTTTTGGTAGTTTGTCTTTGGATTGAGGAAGGAAATTTGGATTAAAGTTTTTAATTTATGTTCTTTTATGTTAATTGTAGATAACCTTCACAAATTAAATAGATTTATTCATCGATTCTCTCCAATCAATTCAAACATGTTAGTTTTTCATGTTCTTTTAATTTGATTTCATTATTATGCATTATATATCAACGTTTTTTTTTAGCGTTAGTTTTTAATCTATGTTCTTTTAATCTTGTTCTATATTGTTGTCGTTTTTATTTTGATGCAAATAACTTTTCAGTTTTAATCATCATAACCCCTTATAATCTTCCACCCTCAATGTGCTTGAAAACCCTATACATGTTCTTATCAACGATTGTACCTGTCCCAAATAATCCGAAGAAGTTGATTGATATTTTCTTACGGTCGATGATTGAAGAATTGATGTTGTTGTGGAGACAAGGAGTGCAACGTTAGTTTTTAATTTATGTTCTTTTAATTTCGTTTTATTATATTATCGTTTGTATTTTGATGTAAGTAACTTTTCAGTTATTCTATTATACAAAAACTTATATTTTCCTTTTTAGTTTTATCCTAATTACAATAATTATATATGTATTTCAAATTATATTAAGTGGTGTATTTGAGTTTTATTACTACTTTACCTTACTAAATTATTTCCAGATTTATATGGTATCTCTTTGCAACTAATTTATAAATTCAAAAATATTTTATACATATTAATATAGTATTAAATAGATATATATATAGTGATTTTCAAATTGAAATGGATCAAAATCCCGTGCCTTCAAGGCACGAGCACTACACTAGTATAATACTAAAACAGAGACGTGAGAATCCTATGTGGCGGGCTCTGGTGCGATTCGCTTACGTGTCGTTCTCTGGTGCAATCTGGGTCGGGTTTTTCGCCACGTCAATTAATGATGATCTTATAAATTTAAGCCACGTCAGACGATTACATTATCTATATATATATGTCATCCTATGTGTCTATTTTAATTGAAGATCAAATAAGCAAAGTTACAATTTATAGAAAAACCTAAACCTAAAATTGAACGGTTACGAGGCTCTTTCATCTCCACTAATTAACCCACTAATTAATCCTAAAAACTAAACCTAACTGGCACTTGTGGATGCACAATCTCAACCCACTGATATCTTAAATACCTAATTAATTAATTTCTAATTAATCTAATTTGGGATCATATTCTAACCTCTCCCTTTGATCCAAAAGTCCACAACATCACAATTTTTCTCCTTTCGGACGCACATTCATCATCTTCTAATCCTTGGACCAATTTTCACTCAACATAACTGCTTCGATCATTGGATGGACTCTTCACCATTGTAGCCTTTCAACTACGTACCTTCATGGAGCCTTTTTCGATCCCGGCCTGGATCCTCGCTCGTCCAGATCGAGTCTCCTCTCAGAGCCCTGCCTTCTTCTTCTTTGAAGGGACTCTGGGTCTTCAAACTGCGATGCACTTCTCATCGAATTCGAAACCTTAATCGATCAATGCGCGCACTTCTCATCGTTGGATCGATCTAGATGCACTTGCTCATCCTCTTCAAAATGCGATGCCAGGCGTACTTCTCGCTGTCTGCAAATTCATCAACCGAACTCAGACGCACTTCGCGTCGCCTTCGATTTTCGATCGATACACTTCAAAATCCTTCAACCGGACTCTCAATCACGGAGCCCTTCTTCTTCGATCTGGATCAGACTCTCTTCTTGAAGCCCTCGTCCTTCGGCTGCCTTCTTCGATCGGCCATATCTTCCGCCTCCTTCTCGTCGGCGGTGTCGCCCTCCTGGACAGCTTCATGCCCGGACTCTTCTTCTCGGACACTCATCTCCGGGATCTTCATCTCTAGATCAACACTTCTGGCCTTCATCTTCGGGCTCTCGATCTTTCCTGCCATGGAAAGATTCGATACATGGAGTACCTCTCTCGGCCTTCTCGTGACTCCATTGCTTGGAATCTTCTTCAACAGACGGAGCGCCAATCTCTAGGCCTCCTCATGACGATTCCTTTGCTCGGAACTGCCCTCAACACACGGAGCACCCTCTCGACTCCTGCTTCAAAAAACATAGAGATCCATCTTCCAGGACTCTTTCATGATTCCTTCGATCAGAATCATTTTCAATAAACATATGGCGGCTTCCTCCTCATGGGAAGACCTTTCATGGAGCACTCTCTCTCCATAGATTTCTTCAATAGGATCAAACGCGGAATGGGAAATCGAACCATCGCTCTACTACCATGTTGGAAGAGAGGAGCATTTTAATTCAACCCCTCAATTCAATTGATCAAATAAACAAAGTTACAATTTATAGAAAAACCTAAACCTAAAATTAAACGGTTATGAGGCACTTTAATCCCTACTAATTAACCCACTAATTAATCCTTAAAACTAACCCTATCTGGCACTTGTGGATGCACAATCTCAACCCACTAATATCTTAACTACCTAATTAATCAATTTCTAATTAATCTAATTTTGGATCATATTCTAACATATACACAATATATACAACCCTTACGTTGTACACATACCTTATCGTGGACACAAAAATTATTAGACTATTTGCTTGCACTCGATGTGACCTTATCTTTATTTTTGTCATCTTAGTTGGTGCTTATTATAGAAAGTTGCTTGCACAAAAATTCTTATTATGTATGCATATGTAGACAGACAGAACGATCGTTATAGGTATGACCTGATGTGAACTTATCTTTATTCTTGTCATCTTAGTTTGTGCTTACGATGATGCGGTAGGCTTTCTGGTAGAGAAAGTTGCCTGTTGTCGATGATGCGGTAGGATTTTTGGTAGTAAGTGTCATAGGACACTTAAGGCCTTAGGCCTTATATAGTTTTCATTGCTTGTCTCCCCTTCATAGTTAGTAGGCTCATGTCGCTCATTACGTGGGGTTGGTCTGCACTGTGAGGTGAGGTAGTGTTGCTGTAGGAGGATATGTCAAGTATGAAAATATAACTAAAATATAAAGCAAAATGACTTCCTGTCTCAGCAAATAAATACAAGACATCCTCCCGTTGTAGTAGTAGGTAGTGAGGATCGATCCACAAGGAAGCGTGTCAGCGCCCGCCTTTTCTGTTCCAGATCTCAGCAGAAAATCAACCAGACAAACAGCAAACACAGAAGAAAGCAGAAACAAGCAGAAAGAAGAAAACTTGGGTCGATATCGACCTGGGATACTCGATGTCGAGTAAGAAAATCGATTGCAAGTACTCGAAATCGACTTGACGGAAACTTTAAATCCGAAATTTGTAAAATAAAACAATGAAATAAAAGACTTCCAAGATCAAGGTTTCAACACCACAACGATAACAATGTAAAATAACACATAAAGGAATAAAAGATCATGCTTTTCATCAAATAACTTTCGTTATTAACAAATAAGAAGATAGAGGCTTTCGCATAAACCCTAATCTATTAATATTACTAATTCTGCTAGCATTTTGCTGACGTGTCACTCCCACAATTAAAGTTGAATTTTTTATTCAAATGGTATTTTCTTATTGGTCAATATTATTGTTGAAATTTTAAAATATCTGTTTCCAAATTTAAATATATTAATTTCCTATTTTAAATATACTTTATTTGTTTTTGGATTGAGGAAGAAAATCTGGATTAACGTTTATTAATATAGTGTGATAATTTGGTTTATGAAATATGAATAAAATGAATATATATTACATGTGTATCGATATGATTTCTTGTATATTATAATTTATTATTTTATTTCTTTTGTATAATTACCCACTCTTTACCTCACTATCTCATACATATTTCATTTATAATATATTATAATTTATATATCTTACAAAAATTTAATACAAAACATTTGTATGAAAAAAATATATACTTTATTAAAAAATTATTTACCATAATTATATGACAACTTTTTTTTTAGTTTTATCCTAATGATAATAATTATATATGTATTTCAAAGTATATTAGGTGGTGTGTTTGAGTTTTATTACTCATTTGCAACTAATTTACCATAATTGTATCTCTTTGCAACTAATTTACAAATTTAAAAAAAATACTTTATACATATTTTGTTGTAAAAAAATATATATTAATATAGTATTAAACAGATATATAGAATAATTTTCAAATTGAAATGGATCAAAATCCCGTGCCTTCAAGGCACGGGTACTACACTAGTTGTTACTAATCTTTTTTCACATAATTAATCCAAGTTGCATTAAAATCACTTTCGCTTCAATAACACAAACAAGGATCACCTTCAACTTTCGCAAAAGAATCATGCTTGTAGGGATAGAAGACGAAATTGCATAAAAAGCTTGTACCTATACAGCATCACCTCACATGGCTACTGTCAGGCTCACCCCGACCCTAGAAGTTGAGTGACTACTCGCTCTTCATCATCAATAAACTCATCAATAATAAAAGGAAATAACTTTGCATTAAATAAACTAAATAAGACTTACAACCGAACAAGGTCAAATCAGCTATCGCTTCACAAACTCCACTCGGCTTCAAGACTTCTCTCTCTCCTACTCGACTTCTCTCTCTCTCTCTCTCTCTCTCTCTCTCTCTCTCTCTCTCTCTATGCTCTCTTGTGGCTTGGCTTGGATTGGTTGAATGCCTAAAATACAGCCCCTAATGCCTTATTTATAGTGTTCTATGTAGCTATTCTATGATAGAGCAACTATATCTAAATCTATCTCTATCTATCTACTTACTTAAAGATTAAAAATTTGGAAATAAAGAAATAAATCAACAAGGAATTATATCTAAAGTAGGTAAATATCTCTTCCATCTTGATAGATCTTGATAGAATCTCCTCTTATGGATATCTCCATTGGACTTTGTATAGAACTTTGATTAGAACTCGGACTAGCTCGAAATCGGCCACTGTTGGTCAAGTCAATATCGACTTCGGCCACTCGATATAGACCTGGGTTTTCTTCGCTTCAGCTCAGTAACTCGATTTCGGCTCTCAGGATGAACATCGACCACTTCCAACTCGATATCGACTAGCCATGCTCGATATCGACTTGAATCTTCCTGCTCCCAGATTCTCGTGTCGATTCTGGATCTCTGCTTGATTTTGGGTTACTCGATATCGACATGATTAAGTCGATATCGACCAACTCTGTTCGTCTTCACTCGATTTTGGCTTCTCTAGGTGAAAATCGAGTGGCTTACTCGATATCGACTAAGATAGGTCGATATCGACCAGTGTGTTGTCGACTCGATTTTCTTGCTTCCAGCTCGATTTGTCCTGGTTCTGCGACTCATTGATCTCGGACTTCTGTAGTTGACTTCGAGCTTTTCGTCCTTTCTCTGAACCGCTGTAAATTGCCTCGATTTCTGCGAAATTAAACAGAAACTGGTGTAGACTCCATAATTTGGCAAATAAACATAAGCTACATAGATTCTGTATTATTCTAGCCCAAATGTATGAAATGCATGCAGAAATCGATATAAAAGATAGCATAAAACATGGTGAATTAGGCTCACAACAAACACCCCATACTTAAGCTTGCTTGTCCTCAAACAATACTTTAAATTGTCATTCAGGGGAAGAATTCAAACTCTCAACATCTTAGATTCATTCTCATATGTCCATGCAATCAATTACCATCCTCGAAAAGGTACTAACGTCACAAATCCATGCATGTGCAATTAAAAAGCAACATCTACTCACCAAAGGAGGGTTATGCAAAACAATTCATAAGTGACAAAGCATTAATAATCAAGAGGACTTTAATTTAAGCTCATGAAGGAGTAGATTTGGTAAAAGGCTAAAGGTGGGCAAGTTTTGGCAATGTGGTACTAATGATCCGGGGAAACGGAGTACTTTCCAAATGTTCATACCGCATTCCTTCTTCTTTTGATTTCTCACCTTTCGCTCATCGCTCAATGCTTTTTTCAATATTATGCTTTTACCTTTCTAACATTAGTACTGCCTTCTCGCGAGTCGCAAACATGGGTGTCATGAATGTCCCCGGATACTTAGTACTTTGGACTCCTCACTTGTGTGTCCCATCTCGCCGAACTATTATTTCATCGAGCAGGGTCGATCTACCTTTATCTCCTGAGGTGATCGGATTTTTTCTCACTGATTAAATTTTCCATATATTTCAAACATTCCTTGCCAAACTCCAAATATAATATAACACAAACACCATATAATAATCTCCATAATGTGACATCTTTCTCAACATAATCCCCAGATAGGAAATAAGGTGAATAATGGGCAATATTTAGATCATGTGAAGCAATAATATGAAATAAGGCCCAATATGGCTTTTGTTATGCATAAGCATAAGTAAGGCTAGGAGTATCAATAATGAGCATTATATGGAAATATAAAGTCCTCCATCCTCTTATCATGCAACATGTCAAAAGCAACTTCAAATTTTACCTCCTTTCATGGTTTTCAAGAAATAATGCACTTTATTGTGACTTCCCTTTACTAGGCGATTTCATGCTATATATGTAATGAATCCAATTTTGCATCGTCGAGTTCAATATAAGCTTCCATGACAATTATCAAAATTTTCAATGGGGGTCATTTTTTATAAACTTTGGAAAACATGCATATAAGCACATAGATCAAATAATGAATTCCAAAATAGCCATGTATAAGCAATTCAAGAAATAAACTTTAAATATGCACACATAATGTCAAATATGTCAAATATGCACAAAGTAAGCCCTTCCCCCACCCCATACTTAAACATTAAATGGTCCTCACTGTATAAAAAATATAAGGGTAAAGAAAGAAACTCACTAGACAGGTGTGCAGATCGTCAGCAATCGAGTGGTTTTCTGTAGGCCCTGGTTGATTTCGGTTGCTTCTATCCTCCATGGACCTAAAAAATTTAGAAGAGATATACCCACAATAGAAAATAATGTTCAAAACCAGAAACAAAAGCAACAATGTCCAAAAATCCCCAAAACTAAATTGTCTATTTACAAGCTCTAGACTTTATAGTCGCTAGGCCGACTTCTCCATTAAGCTCAAGGTGGCATTTGTAGGGCCCATTTAGCTTGGGCTTAAAACAGGACTCCATTGTTGTCCATCAGCTGCAGTCCTCCGGAATGGATCTTGTTCACCGTGAAAGGTCCCATCTTCTTCTTCTTGAACTTGTTAGGAAACTAATGATCCTTTGATTTGGAAACATAGAGCTTGTCTCCAACTTCATATTCCTTGGGCTTATCATTGGAAATCCTGCATAAGTGCACATACCAAGGCAAACCTCTCCCATGTATAGATAGATCATTAATGGAAATAGGAGAAGATAGATCCATATCTTGGCTTACCTTCGCAGAATCAGATTTCGGGACCTCGGGGTCTGGTCGATATCGAGTAGGGTCACTCGATATCAAGTTCTGTTGCACTGGTGGAGACTCAGTCGATTCAGAGGAAGGCAAGCCGACTTGATCTGGTAGATATCGACCTACTGTGGTCGATATCGCGTTGCCTAGCTCGGATTCGGGTTGTTGTGGCTCAATAGGTGGAGTCGAGTCAATGTGCCCAGGTCAATATCGACCAAGTTCACTCGATATCGAGTGGTCTGGCTTGATTTTCCCTAGCTTGACTTCTGGTGGAGAGGACTCGACATGGGCAGGTTGATATCGAGTAGGGTCAGTCGATATCGACTTGTTCTCTGGCTCAATCGATTTTTCCGGGTCGATTTTGACCCCATACTTAAGACCTAGCGAAGCATCTGAAAAATAGTTAGTCCAAATTGACGTACCTTGGTCTATGTCGAGTGGATTCTCAGCTTCTTCGTTCAGGATGTCCATGATCTTATCCACCTGGGCTTCCATATCCCTTTTTTCCATCTCTTTGGGAGTCATATTTCTTACCTTAGGCTCCCCACAAGTAATGTACCTTGCTGATATGGATTTTACCTCTTCCATGAGACCTGTATGCCTTTCAGTTTTATTGAAGGAATACTCAATTACCTCATCGCTGATGTTGAAAGTGAGCACCCCTTTCCTTACGCTTATGTTGGCATCCACCGTCACCAAGAAGGGCCTTCCTAGAATAATTGGACAAGCAGGGCCCTCCTCCATATCAATAACTAAGAAATCAGCAGGGACGAAGAACTTACCTACTTGTACTAGCACATTGTCCACCATGCCTGTTGGGATGACCACCGTGTTGTTCGCCATATAAAGCTTAGCATCCACAGGCTCTAGGGCATCTATCTTAATCTTGAACCAGATTAATAAAGGCATTATACTCACACTGGCTCCCAGATCACACAATGCATTAAATTTATATTGACCAAATCTAATGGTTATAGCAAACTTACTTGGATATGGCCTTTTCTCAAGAACTTCCATCTGGCTGCACTCCTCTGCGATCTCAGCAATTGATCGCTTTTTGCTCAGAATCTCCTTTAGGAACATGACGTAGGATGGCATCTCATTAAGAGCTTCTGTGAAGGGTATGGTGACATTGAGTCTTTGAAGCATCTTGATGAAACGCTGGAACTTCTTTTCTGTTGGATCCTTTGGAGATTTCGTCGGAAAAGGCAGCTTTTTCTTTTCCGGAGGTGCAGAAGTCGAGTGGGGATGGTCGAAATCGATTGGAGTCTGGTCGATATCGACCTGTGTCTGGTCGATATCGACCTGTGTCTGGTCGATATCGAGTTGATCTGCTGGCATCGGGATTTGCTGAGGAATTGGGTTGATATCGAGTTGTATGGGGTCGATATCGACTGGAGGTTGGTCGATATCGACTGGTCTCCAGTGCCCGTTTCCTCTGTCGCTTGCTCCGGCGTTTGCATCTGTTGCCCACTCCTAAGGTTCATAGCAGCTACCTGCCCAGTTGATTTACCCTTAGGGTTAGGTTCAGAAGATCCAGAGAGCGTACCTGACTGTCTGGGGATGGATGCCGCCATCTGGCCAATCTGAGTTTCCATTGATTTCCTCCATATATCAATTTCCCCAATCCTAGAGTTGACACCATACAGCTGAATGTGGATGGAATTGATAGACTGCTTGGTGTTTGAATGGTTTCTCCGTATTTCCTCAAGAATGGTCTGCAGGTCATCTTTCTTAACTTCTCTGTCAGGATGACCAGGTGCTCTGTAGGGAGGGGGATTCTGATGCTGGGGCTGGCGATAGTAGCTCCAATTTTGGTTCTGATGTGGCCCTGAGTAATGTCCCCCCGCATATCTTACCTCCTCGTGGGTCTCTCCTTGGTGTACTTGATCGACGTGTGGGACGCAGTAGTGTTGTGCCTCACATACCCACATTCCAAACAAGGTTTATCTTTAGAGAGGAATTTAACTTGTTTGGTAAGGCGACATACCTGATCATTGTGAAATTGCTCCCTGACGTCTGGATCAACTTCCTTTGGTGGCACATACAATGACATAGATGGTACAGGCCTTTCATACCTTTCGTCAGAAGCGGCCGCAGAAGTCCCATATGTTTTGTCATAGTTGGCCAGCGTCTCAAATACCTCACATGCTCGGCGTGGAGTGTATCCATCATACTCGTAGTTGGTGTAGTTGTTGATCCGATCCTTAGTAGGCGCATCCAGGCAATTGAAGATGATCTCCTGGATGACGTAGGGCGGCTGGCCATGAGTAGGACAGGATTTCAGAAGCCTTTTGTAGCGCTCCCAAACTTGTGTTAGTGGTTCTCCTGGCTTTTGTTTGAAAGCCGTGATTTATTGTCTGAGGGCAGCTGTCTTTGCAGGAGGAAAGAACTTGTTGAGGAACAGGTCCTGTAGCTTGTTCCAAGTGCGAATTGATCGTGTAGGCAATCCTTCCAGCCATTGTTGAGCTATTCCTACAAGGGACCAACGAAAAGCCTTTAGTTTTAAGTATTCCAAATTAGCACCATCATCTATAGCTTCGCATAATTCTATAAAAGTGGTGACATGTTCTAAAGGACATTCATTAGTTCTTCCCCTAAATTGACTCCTTCTAATTTCAGTAATAAAAGAAGGACGAATTTCAAAGTTAATAACGGGAAGACTGATTCCTGATTTTGGAACTTCCAGAGTAGGATGCAAATATTCCTTTGCATTGGCTGGGATGTGCCCAATCCGCTCCTCAAGTTCCCTTCCCGCTTTGATCTCGTGATCTACCCTTGATTCCCACTGTTGTTGATTCTGTGCATATTCCGCCTCTCGTCGGGCATGTCCAGCTTCTCTGGTGGTGAGTGCGTCAATCTGTCGGTGGAGTTACTCAAGCTCATGTGCTAGTGTGAGCTGGCCCGCATTCTCATTGTCGGATGTGTACACGAGTCTGTTCCTAAGCGTTTGTTGAAGATGGAAAAACCGCTCAGGTTCGAGAATTGGGTCTATAGGCGTGCGATCAGTTCTTCGCATACACCTGAGAAACAAAAATAAAAAGAAGCAAGTAAAAAGGAACTAAAAAGCAAAAATAAATATAAAGAAAAGAAAATAGAACTAAAAAAGGCGCGATTGATGGCTTCCCCGACAACGGCGCCAATTTTTGTTGTTGCAGGAGGATGTGTCAAGTATGAAAATATAACTAAAATATAAAGGAAACTGACTCCCTGTCTCAGCAAATAAATACAAGACTTCCTCACGTTGTAGTAAAAGGTAGTCAAGATCGATCCACGAGGAAGCGTGTCAGCGCCCGCCTTTTCAGTTCCAGTTCTCTGCAGAAAATCAACCAGACAAACAGCAAATACAGAAGAAAGCAGAAACAAGCAGAAAGCAAAAAACTTTGTTCGATATTGACCTGGGATACTCGATATCGAGTAAGAAAACTGACTGCAAGTACTCGAAATCGACTTGACAGAAACTTTAAATCAAAAATTTGTAAAATAAATCAATGAAATAAAAGACTTCCAAGATCATGGTTTCAACGCCACAACGATAACCATGTAAAATAACACATAAAGGGATAAAAGATCATGCTTTTCATCAAATAACTTTCGTTATTAACAAATAGGAAGATAGAGGCTTTCGCAAAACCCTAATTGTTACTAACCCTTTTTCACATAATTAATCCAAGTTTCATTAAGATCACTTTCCCTTCAATAACACAAACAAGGATCACCTTCAACTTTTGCAAAAGAATCATGCTTGTAGGGATACAAGACGAAATTGCGTAAAAAGCTTGTACCTTTACCGCATCACCTCACATGGCTACTGTCAGGCTCACCCCGACCCTAGAAGTTGGGTGACTACTCACTCTTCATCGTCAATAAACTCATCAATAATAAAAGGAAATAACTTTGCATTAAATAAACTAAATAAGACTTACAACCGAACAAAGTCAAATCAGCTATCGCTTCACAAACTCCACTCGGCTTCAAGACTTCTCTCTCTCTCCTACTCGACTTCTCTCTCTCTCTCTCTCTCTCTCTCTCTCTCTCTCTCTCTATGCTCTCTTGTGGCTTGGATTGGATTGGTTGAATGCCTAAAATCCAGCCCCTAATGCCTTATTTATAGTGTTCTATGTAGCTATTCTAGGATAGAACACTTATATCTAAATCTATCTCTATCTATCTACTTACTTAAAGATTAAAAATTTGGAAATAAAGAAAAAAATCAACAAGGAATTATATCTAAAGTAGGTAAATATCTCTTCCATCTTGATAGATCTTGATAGAATCTCCTCTTGTGGATATCTCCATTGGACTTTGGATAGAACTTCGATTAGAACTCGGACTAGCTCGAAATTGACCACTGTTGGTCAAGTCGATATATATCGACTTCGGCCACTCGATATCGCCCTGACTTTTCTTCGCTTCAGCTCAGCAATTCGATTTCGGCTCTCAGGATGAACATCGACCACTTCCAACTCAATATCGACTAGCCATGCTCGATATCGACTTGAATCTTCCTGCTCCCAGCTTCTCGGGTCGATTCTGGATCTCTGCTTGATCTTGGGTTACTCGATATCGACATGGTTAAGTCGATATCGACCAACTCTGTTCGTCTTCACTCGATTTTGGCTTCTCTGGGTGAAAATTGAGTGGCTTACTCGATATCGACTAAGATAGGTCGATATCGACCAGTGTGTTGTCGACTCGATTTTATTGCTTCCACTCGATTGGTCCTGGTTCCGCGACTCCTTGACCTCAAACTTCTGTAGTTGACTTCGAGCTTTTCCTCCTTTCTCTGAACCGCTGTAAATTGCCTTGATTTCTGCGAAATTAAACAGCAACTGGTGTAGACTCCATAATTTGGCAAATAAACATAAACTACATATATTATGTATTATTCTAGCCCAAATGTATGGTTGCATGCCGAAATCGATATAAAAGATAGTATAAAACATGGCGAATTAGGCTCACAATAGGTAGCTCCTTTGATGGTGAGTTGCTACATGATTCCTTAGGAGCCTAGCGGAACATGCCACTTGGCATTCTGTGTGGGTCCATTAATCACTTTCTGCATATATATGAATTGCAAGCATGCTTGCGTGATTTAAATTCATGTCCTGCATTAGAAGCATGATATTAGGAATAGCGTATATGTGTGCTTATTTGTGGGACAGGCAAAGGCGGGCCTCGATCTGATCCTATGCCCCCTTAATATTTTTAGGTATGTTATATATGTATAATGATTTTGATTTGGCTCTATGACCGCAGGGTTTTTGGCGTGGCGGAAAGAGAGAGTTGAGACCCTGACTTCACCAAATTAGTAAGGGTTAGATTTAAATATTGAAATCACGTTTTGAGTCGGCTCCGCCGTGGCAACCCTATGTATGGTTTTAAAATGACGTTTTAAATTAATGAATGCTGATTTGGCTTTATGTTGGTTTGCATGATGGACTTAGGACACGTATAGAGAATTTACCCGGGGATTCCAATTATCCTTACGTTTTTGGGATCGAAATCCCACTTTAAAGCACTAATATTTGATTTTAAACCTTCAACCTGTACTCGGGGCGCAAGATCCCAACGAGGGGTTTCATCCCTCGAAACGTAACCAGGGAATCATAATCCTGGGCCGTTACAATAATTCCCTCTAGTCCAAGAGACAATGACAATAATGTGAGTTGCCTGAATTACAATCATATAGTAGTTTAAAAAGAACAGAAAAGTAGAAACATAGCCATTCCGGCTAATCCATGTTGATAAAAGTGTTATAATAGCCTGATTACTAAAGTTAAAAATAGAAATAAAAATGCAAGCTAAACAGTGTACGTATATATGTACCAAAAAAAAATTGGTAAAGAAAGGGAGATAAAACTCCTGAAAATGACAAACTACGAACTACACAACAAACTCACGGAGGGTAGCCCTACCCTTACGATCCTCCTGTAACAATGGAAACAAACTATCTGGCGGCTCCGTTAACACATGGAGGCCTTGTGAAAAGGAAAGACTAAGCTTAGCGAGGAAGTCGACGAATTTGTTCGCTTCTCTAAAGACATGATAGATTTGGACCTCCAAACTCCTCTTCAATAAGCCTTGACATTGTCTCACCAGGCTAAACGGTGGATGACACTTCACCACACCCTTAGTAATCATCGATATCGCCATCTCTGAATCTGTCTCCACAACAACCCCCCTAAAACCCATGTCTCAAGCCAACAGCATGCAACTAAGACACCCCATGGCTCGGTGATGTGATTTAAGACTTATAGATTTTTCTTATATTTTTTCCCACATCGCTTGTAAACACATAGGAGGCTAGAGTTTCTCCTATATATTGCGTAAGGTTTCTCATTTTTTAATACAAGTTGAATTTTTGAGTTAAAAGTTGAGCATATTTTCTTCCTTTGATTCCTGGTTAACGATCATGTTTTTGGTGAGATGCTAAAAACAAAACCATTTGGTGAGATGCCGAGGGACACACCCTAGTGAGAGGCAAAGGTGTCGAAGGGTCAAGATCCTCCGAGTGCGATTCCGAGAGGATTGAGATCGAGTTTGGGAGGTTCAAGGGTGAGAGGCATGCAGATCTTGCCATACATATCCTATTACTAGTAGAAGGTTTTACCCTTCAAATAAAGGAGGAACCTCGTCGTCGATCCTGGCAGCTCGAAGAGTTCGCGAGCACATCAAGGGGTATCAGAGCTAATCCATCAAGTTCACAAAGCTTTATGTTATTCAATCACTTTTATCCACATCCCTCTTCAGAGCCGTCGCGGTTGCAACCATTGAAGTGCACTACGCAGATCCAACGTGCAGGGGCGTATCGTACCATTTTGGAAAGGCAAAGCAGATTTGAGAGTCGTCGCGGGATCAACCCTCAAGATATCTTACGCAGATCCAATGTACAGGGGCGTAATGTTTCTTTTTGGAATCTCTATGCAAGATTCGAGGACGAATCTTTTTCAAAAGAGGGGAGGATGATGTGATCCAAGCTCTTTCGACACATGCTCGGTGTTTTGGTCATAACAGGAGCTATATTTGTCCGATTGAGGTGTGTGAGTACTTGTTGGAAAGATAATTCAAAGGGCTACATCTTTTATGAAGACCAAAGTGCTTAAATCATCCAGGAACAGGTCCGAAATTGGCCATAAATCAGAACTCTGAAATCTGGACAGCTTTCCCGATGCATTGAATGAAGTCGGAATAGATGAGATGTATCAAAGGGTCTTCATCCAATGGGAATTCATGGTTTTCTACACTTTATGAGGACAACCGGCCCTAAATTTTCCGACATGAGACTGTCCACGTTTCTTCATCAATTCCGAGAAACTTTTCATCTTATTCGTCTTTAATTTGTTGTTTAATTGTTGCTTGTTTTTTTGCTATAAAATGTCTAAACCTTTGTCATAAGAAATAAGATTAGAGTTGAGAATTTTGGGAAAAAGTGTGTGTGTCTTGTTGATTTGGTGAGATGCCATTTTGACACCCCATTCTGGAGTGACAGGCCAAGGAATGGTCCCATTCGTGTAACTCTTTCAAGTGAGAAGCTTGTTAGAGTTGTTGAAACAAAGGCTTGATTGATCGGGACTGAGATGCCGACGAGTGAGAGACCGAGTTTGGTAAGTCCATGGGTGAGATGCTCATAGATTTAGCCATCCATATCTTGTTTTTATTTTCCCCTAAATCTAGAAAAAATCCAAATAAAAGAGTCGTGTGTGTCAAATTTTGTTCTCGTGCTCGGTTGAAGCTTTGTAACTGTTTGGATCGATCCTTCGGGTCGCATCATTTGGTATCAGAGCTAATCCATCATGTTCACAAAGATTTATGTTATTCAATCACTTTCATCCACATCCCTCTTTAGAGTCGTCGCTGTTGTAACCATTGATATGCACTATGCAGATCCAACGTACAGGGGCGTATCGTACCTTTTGGGAAAGACAACGCAGATTTGAGAGTCTTCGCGGAATCAACCATCAAGATATCTTACGGAGATCCAACGTACAGGGGCGTAATGTTTCTTTTTGGAAGGGCAACGCAAGATTCGAGGACGAATCTTTTTCAAAGGAGGGAAGGATGATGTGATCGGAGCTCTTTCGACACATGCTCGGTGTTTTGATCATAACAGGAGCTATATTTGTCCAATTGAGGTGTGTGAGTACTTGTTGGAAATAAAATTCGAAGGGATATATCTTTTATGAAGCCCAAAGTGCTGAAATCATCCAAGAAAATGTCCGAAATCGGAAATGAATCAGCATTTCCAAATCCGGACAGCTTTCCCGATGCATTGAATGAAGTTGGAGTAGATGAGATGTATAAACGGGTCTTCATCCAATGGGAATTAATGGTTTTCTACACTTTATGAGGACAACCGGCCTTTCATTTTCCGACATAAGGTTGTCCACGTTTCTTCATCAATTCTGAGAAACTTTTCATCTTATCCGTGTTTAATTTGTTGTTTAATTGTTGCTTGTTTTTTGGCTATAAAATGCCTAAACCTTTGTCATAAGAAATAAGATTAGAGTGGAGAATTTTTGGAAAAAGTGTGTGTGTCTTGTTGATTTGGTGAGATGTCATTTTGACAGCCCATTCCGGAGTGAGAGGTCGAGGAATGGTCCCGTTTGTGTAACTCTTTCCGGTGAGAAGCTTGATAGAGTTGTTCAAACAAAGGCTTGATTGCTCGGGAGTGAGATGCCGACGAGTGAGAGAGCGAGTTTGTTAAGTCCATGGGTGAGATGCTCATAGATTTAGCCATCTATATCTTGTTTTTATTTTCCCATAAATCTAGAAAAATCCAAATAAAAGAGCCGTGTGTGTCAAATTTTGTTCTCGTGCTCGGTTAATGCTTTGTAACTTGTTGGATCGATCCTTCGGGTCGCATCATTTGGTATTAGAGCTAATCCATCAAGTTCAAAAAGCTTTATGTTATTCAATCACTTTCATCCAGATCCCTCTTCAGAGTCGTCGCGGAGGCAACCATTGAAGTGCACTACGCAGATCCAACGTACAGGGGCGTATCATACCTTTTGGGAAAGACAACGCAGATTTGATAGTCTTCGCGAAATCAACCATCAAGATATCTTACGCAGATCCAACGTACATGTGCGTAATGTTTCTTTTTGGAAGGGCAATGCAAGATTCGAGGACGAATCTTTTTCAAAGGAGGGGAGGATGATGTGATTCGAGCTCTTTCGACACATGCTCGGTGTTTTGATCATAACAGGAGCTATATTTTTCCAATTGAGGTGTGTGAGTACTTGTTGGAAATATAATTCGAAGGGATATATCTTTTATGAAGACCAAAGTGCTGAAATCATCCAAGAAAAGGTCCGAAATCGGAAATAAATCAGCATTCCGAAATCTGGACAGCTTTCCCGATGCATTGAATGAAGTCGGAGTAGATGAGATGTATCGAAGGGTCTTCATCCAATGGGAATTAATGGTTTTCTACACTTTATGAGGACAACCGGCCTGTCATTTTCCGACATGAGGCTGTCCACGTTTCTTCATCAATTTTGAGAAACTTTTCATCTTATCCGTGTTTAATTTGTTGTTTAATTGTTGCTTGTTTTTTGGATATAAAATGCCTAAACCTTTGTGAAGGTTCGATAATGTAAAACAAAGTAATATAAGATACTCTAGAAGGGGGGTTGAATAGAGTATGCCGGTTTTTCGCTGATAGTCTCAAGACTTTTGAAGCTCGTGCAAAACCCTTTGAGATTAGACTTAGTCTTTTCTCTGAAAACCTGAATCACAGAGTTAAACAATTCGAACCAAGTGCGGAAATAAGGTAAAGCAGTAAATAAAGGACTCGATGAATTGTTTACGAGGTTCGGCACGAACTTGGCCTACGTCCCCGCCTAGGGTTCTTCCACAACCCTAGGATTCAACCGACTCTTATAGATTCACAAGACTTAGGATCCTAGTAGCTCACCGAGAAGCCTCTCTCCTATACAATTGCAATCTAGTGAACTCACGTTCCCTTGGAGTCCTAGACCAATCTAGAAGAGCCCCACCTCTCTATGCTATCTAGTACAATCCTCTTACACTTAGTGAATCAATCGCCTAGTGTTCACTTCCTGAGTTACAAACTCTCGAGTATAACACTATAACAAAATATATCCTATAAGCTCACTGTGTAACTCTCAAATGCTTTGAAATGAAATAACAGACTCTTAAGGACTAGCAGAGAGCACACGAAGAAGACAGATTTCTCTTGAAGGCTTGAGTGTATGAAAGCTTGTGTTCCACGAATTGTCTTTGTCTTCTTTTCTTCCTTTTCTTTATAGAGAACAGATCGGCGCCATGGATCTTCACCAACGGCTAAGAGAGGATCATGGCTTGAGTGTAATCTTCTATCTTGGGAAACTTCGGAAG